>OX101799.1:12021348-13372721 GCA_944452935.1 Rhogogaster chlorosoma | reverse complement strand
ATACGTGACGACTTGAACTCCGTTTTGCTTCAACAAAGAACAAACTTCCGCCCACCCTGGTCTACTCTCTTCGAATTTTATTTCAGTACAAATTAAGTTAGAGATTTCAAAAGCATTCGTCATTGTAGACAATATTACTCCTACTGGCCCAGTAGCCAGCCAACCAGCTGCATACAAATTCTCTTCTATCTTGCCAAACTGGGCCTTGACTCTACCATTCTTTAAATCGAATGGAATATCAGGATCAGCTTGAACTGACCTATAGCCTATGCACCTCAATGCCAAGCCACACCTAACGTCTTCGAAACTGTCTGTAGATTTTGCAGTTTGATTAGCTATATCATCCCCAACTAGTTCAGTGACAGATAATCTTAAATTTTGCACAGACTCAGTGCCTTGAAATTCAACTGGACTTCGAAAGAATATAGGAGCTAATACATTTTCACAATTGGATATATTGAAGGATGTTTCGTCTAAAGACTTAAGCATTAATTCAGTTAATCTCTTGCGTGGACGTGCTAATTTCGGTATATGATCCCTCACTTTGTCAAAATCAGAAGCACGCCACTGTGTTTTACAATTCTCAAGCTTAATTAACTCTCGTAATTCTTTTATAGTGAAGGCAGCTTGCAGAGGACCACGACGACCGATCAACCACACTTTACGCACTTTGCTGTGTGACAACTGCTCCAATGCATGCTCAGTTATATCCGTGGTCTGTAATAAAGTTTAGGTTTATCAGTTCTGAAGACATGCCTGTATTTATTACAAACCTAATAATCATCCATTATTATTTCATTGTTAAATTTAAGGACATCAATTTTTATCATATTATCTTCGATTCTTGGAAAAATACCTTCAATTTGTCAATAGAAGTTAGAAGAATTCTAGCTATATCCATCGCGACATTCCCTTGGCCGCAAATAACTGCTTCGTCAACATGTAAGTCAACTTTTAAATCTTTATCCACCGGTAGCCCATTATACCAGCCTACGAATTGACGGCCTGATATGACATTGTTTAAATTTTCACCAGGAATGTGTAATTTTCTGTCTTCTTCTGCACCATATGCCTGTAACATTAATTAATTTCTGTAATCGTTTTATACTTAGTTCTGCTCTGCGTTGGACATTCATTTACGCGTATCCAAGTAACTTTAAAAATTTCTGTTCTTATACAAGCTTGCAGGATATTCATAAACAAAATTAGACTTAAATATAAAATGAAAATGATAATAATGTGAATATTTATAAATTTTAAATGAATACCAATATTACTGCATGGTAGGCCTCCCGCAATTGTTTTAAAGTCACATCTCTCCCTACATCGATATTTCCAAAGAAATTAACATTCGGATTTTGTGCAGTCTTGTGAAAAGTATGGATGACGTTCTTAACTTCGGGATGATCAGGAGCAACACCAAACCGTACAAGTCCAAACGGTACAGGCAATCTGTCCAATATATCAACTCTCACATTTTTCAATGTCTATAACATAGTGATAGATTAAAGAGAATAAATTAGAGTCTAAATGTCTAAGAAAAATAATACTGTAGCTTACAAATAATTTTCAATGATAAATTATACCTTAACTAAGTGTTGTGTGGCATAAAAACCAGCTGGTCCAGCACCGACAACGCATATCTGTGGAACGACTTTTTTACCAGAAAAATGTCGAACACAATTATATAACAGGTTGCTCCTCATATTCCTTCGAATTGGAGGTCTAAAAGAGTATCATATGATTAATTTCATTGATATATAATATCGCAATGTCCACTGGGTTAGGTATTCAACTTATATGCGTGGATTATACAGTTATGAAAGAAATAGTTAAACAGGAGTTCAAATATCACAGACCTTAGCGGACCTGTATTGACTGTCTTACTATGGAAGAGAACCTGTGAATTCATCTTGAGTTTGAATAGTAGACTATACAGTATAAGCCTTACTTCCAATATGGAAATTGAGGTCAATACTCAATGCATTAAACATAAGACATTCTTATCTCCGTTTATGGAAACTTAGAGATCTACGAGGTATGTTGAAAAAATATTCTCCATGCTTAATTCAATGTACAATTTATTTATCAGAAATTTGTACAATAGATAGGGATACATGATTTGGGAAAACGTCGTAGAGGGTATTACAAGGTTACCCATATCGCGTTTCAATACTAAATCAAAATATGTTATAAAAATATTTTCAAGTTTGAATAGTTTTACCAAAATATTAGGGTAGCTCGTCATTCTCCTCTCAACTAGTACAATATTGGTTGAGTTATTCAATGCTCAATTCTAATGCAACCCTAATTTTACAATATAACGATTTACAATCCATAGATATCATAATGAATTCTGGAAAAATCAATAGAAATATTCCGATTACGTATTACTCAACCCTTTTTTTTCTGCATGTAGTCACTAATGTTGTTAATGTAGTGTTTGATGCTCCAATGATTAGCATCAACAATCCCGGGATACAGATCAGTCTCTAAAAGTATCAAAGCAAGATAGAGCAGGTATAATCAAAGTTATGTAAGGCGTACTGGAAGAATTAGGATTCTTCTTACCGCAAAGCTTTGTAATGGGTATCGCTGATAATACAGATTTACCCAATGCCTCAGCTTGAATTGTAGCCTTGTGGACTTCTTTGAAACACTCCAGTATATTGTCGGTAAGTAAATTATACTTTAGTACAATTATGCAGCCCAATTGTTCGTTCAATATCAGGCCCAGCGATTGAAACATGTGTGCCAATATGTATAAGACCCCGACATTCAGCTGAGTTATTAACGAATAGCCAATCAATACAAGGCTCTCTCCTTTCAAGATGCTCGTGAGTTTATCATTAACTTTAGTCAACGTTTCTTTATTGTTTTCAAAACTTGATTGTTTGAAACACAGATATTTGTAATCCATTGAACCGCTGTCTAGTTCGATCAGAATGTCTTGAACAAATTGTACTTGGGGATTGGGAGGATCAAGACCAAGTTTTTCTAATAGATCAAAAGCGGTATTTCGTATTTTCAAAAATTTTCCCATACAAAACTTAGAACTCTGTACTTTTGAAAATGACTTCCCATAGTTGATGTGCAATTTATCCAAAGGCCCTGCAAACTATAATTATACATCAGTTGAACTACTCGTTTTTCATATATGATTATTTACAGTACAGAAGAATTAGTCTCACTGTGAACCATTTCGTCTTTGCCCGAATTTCGATTAAATTTACATTCTGACAAAGTGCTAGGAGACGGTATTCTGGCTCCAAGGATCCCATTGTGCGTCTTTCGTTGTACGAACCATCTGGTATTCGTGGATCCAAATTAATCGAATGGATATATGCGAGTTTCGTTTTTCCAACGACTTCTGAACTTTCCACTTCTAGTCTCTTGAGCCGACAGATTGTTAAAAATTTGGTGGCAACCATACGCTTAATTTTTTTTGTTTCGAAATCTATGTGACCATCGTTTCCGCCACAATGATAGGTCTCTATGTTTTTCAATATAACTTCGCCCTGGAATGCTTTGAAAAATCTCCCGCAAGATATCATTTGTTCAACAAAGTCTGCGGGCACATCATGCTTGCAAAACATTGCTTTACTAGAACGATTCTCGTAATGTTGTCGCAATATATTTAAGTATGGAGTAGCAAAATCTGATCCTCGATAATCTAAGCATACCAAATATACTTCAGAATTTCCTTCTTTACTAGTTATAGGCTTGTTTACTATCACCTGATCAAACAAACACGAAATAAGATAGATAAGACATAACGAATCATGCTCAAATATCGTGAACATTTTTAGCAGCAGACTTCCGTGCTTGGATAACAGGTGCATGGCTGTAACAGCTTCACAAAAATGCAATGGCGCAACTATAGACTCCTGTTCTCCAGGGTCATTTGTACAATCTATGCTGCCATCAGCTGTCACCAGTAATATATCCCCCCTCTCTCTAGCCTTTTCGACAACATAATCCATATTCTTGATACTCATTAGATTCCCAGTATAGTCAGCGCCAAAACACCATTGGTTTAAAGAAGATATGATAAACCTATCGTCGTTTATCATACAAGAAAGGGGATTCCCTTCGTAATATGGATTTAAAGTAGTAGCCATCCAATCCCATTGTACAACAGGTGCATTCAATTTGAGCCAATGATTCAAGGATGTTACAAAAGCACCAGGAGCTTCACACAAGTGAACTGATACCAGTTTTCCAGCTTCCATTGCAGCCCTCGGTATGAGAGGAAATAAAGACACGCTTTCATAAAATTTACACCATGCTTGCGTCAAGAACTCCGGGTCTATTTCCTTCCGGAGACGCCACTGAACATCGCCAGCTCTATTTCTTCGCCGAGTATGCTGATGCCATTCTGCGATATCATAGTCATTTAATTTGTTTTTAATGTCGTTTAGTTCGCTCTTTAATTCTTGTAACTCTGTTACTGCCCAAGGATCTTCGGTGAACATAGTTTCAGGGTCAGGAGTTGTAAAATTGATATTATTGATTGGGAATTGTTTTTTGAACAAACTATCAACTAGTGGCTCTAGCGATTCATCGTTTCTGGACCTTTTATACGAGGAACTACGCTGTGATGAACCAAACGATTTTGGCAATTCTGTGTGTAACATTTTGTGGAAATGCCGCTTTTTTCTTAATCTATTCTCTTCTGTCTCCATCCTATGGGTGGATCTACATTATTTTCATATCAACTTCTGATGACATAGTTAATAGTAATACAGGTAATTTTTATGGAAATCTTAAGTTAAACATTTTTCATCATTTTGAAGAATTGCCAACGATCTCGGTAGGATAATCAACGAAGGTATGATACACAGTTGTTTTCAATCAAAAAGTAGAAGAATTATAATCGAAGGTATTGTTTGTTACGACTTCATAAATAGCAAGACGACAATACTTCAGAGTTATACATTCCGCAACAATTGGTAATGGTAAATGACAATTTGACGTTCCGAATCTCTCACCTAGGCAATCGTGCACACGTATCGATGAACTATTGTTTATATAAGATTCTACACCACTCGGTTATTCAAATAAGTTGTGTTTATTCCATGTATGACAGTCTAACCTATGCGATTTCTCAAATTCAATAAAAATTGGACACGCATGACAAATAGTATCGTCACCTCGCGGTCGAATTGACGAACCACTCTAGCCGCAAATATCTGTATTCCCATAATACGCAACTTATACTTTAGTTCTGTAAGTAGAGTTGCGTATGATGAGGCGTAAAGAAAACTAGATATTGATACATTGACTACGTATTGACGAAACGACATTTTTCTTGTCTAGTTTTTTCGAATGATTTATTGAATAATTGTAGTATAATAACACTCATCTTTTTGTTACTGATAAATGAATATACAAATATCTCTGTCCAGAAAGAATTCTCTTTCGCTTATAACGAATTAGTCTGGATTGAACCGAGCCTTTGTGAAATTAGTTATATTGGATATTATATTATTGTATTACGATTGTGAGTGAAAGTATAATAACTCGTATGTTGAGAAGCAAATGAAGAGACTCCATGTATTGCGATGTATACATATTTATTTTTAAGAAACAACTATAAATTGTACATAGCTTTGACAATAAATAATATTGTATTGATGCTGTAGAAATAAATTCCCAGATATACTGATAATCAATTATTGCTTCCATTTTTTCACCTCTTCCTCCTTAATTTTCTTTATTCCAGGCTTGATTTTTTTACTAACAATTTCGGAAATTCTCAATAATCTAGACCTACAGCGACATGCATGGAAATAAGTATGCATAGGTAGACATTATACCGTTTTGTTCTCCTGGTATCAGGAGAACATCCGACCCGAGGAGGTGTGCCGAAAAAGGCTATGTGTATTGATTCATTCATGCATACGTCTCTCTATACGTCTCTATACCTATAATTCATGAATACTAGAGTTTTTCGGAGTTAGAAACATTTTAACACGCAAAATTTCTGCTCCTGGTATCAGAACATCTGACCCGAGGAGGTGTGCCGAAAAAGGATATGCCTCTTGATTCATTCATGCATACGTCTCTCTATACGTCTCTATACCTATCATTAACTTATACTAGCGATTTCTGGAGTTAGAAGCATTTTAACTCGCAAAATTTCTGCTCCTGGTATCAGGAGAACATCTGACCCGAGGAGGTGTGCCGAAAAAGGATATGCCTATTGATTCATTTATGCATACGTCTCTCTATACGTCTCTATACCTATCATTAACTTATACTAGCGATTTGCGGAGTTAGAAGCATTTTAACTCGCAAAATTTCTGCTCCTGGTATCAGGAGAACATCTGACCCGAGGAGGTGTGCCGAAAAAGGCTATGTGTGTTGATTCATTCATGCATATCTCTCTCTATGCTTCTCTATACCTATAATTAACTTATACTAGCGATTTGCGGAGTTAGAAGCATTTTAACTCGCAAAATTTCTGCTCCTGGTATCAGGAGAACATCTGACCCGAGGAGGTGTGCCGAAAAAGGCTATGTGTGTTGATCCATTCATGCATACGTCTCTCTATACGTCTCTATACCTATAATTCATTAATACTAGCATTTTTCGGAGTTAAGAGGATTTTAACTCGCAAAATTTCTGCTCCTGGTATCAGGAGAACATCTGACCCGAGGAGGTGTGCCGAAAAAGGCTATGTGTGTTGATTCATTCATGCATATCTCTCTCTATGCTTCTCTATACCTATAATTAACTTATACTAGCGATTTGCGGAGTTAGAAGCATTTTAACTCGCAAAATTTCTGCTCCTGGTATCAGGAGAACATCTGACCCGAGGAGGTGTGCCGAAAAAGGATATGCCTCTTGATTTATTCATGCATACGTCTCTTTATACGTCTCTATACCTATAATTCATTCATACTAGCGTTTTTCGGAGTTAGAAGGATTTTAACTCGCAAAATTTCTGCTCCTGGTATCAGGAGAACATCTGACCCGAGGAGGTGTGCCGAAAAAGGATATGCCTATTGATTCATTCATGCATACGTCTCTCTATACGTCTCTATACCTATCATTAACTTATACTAGCGATTTCCGGAGTTAGAAGCATTTTAACTCGCAAAATTTCTGCTCCTGGTATCAGGAGAACATCTGACCCGAAGAGGTGTGCCGAAAAAGGATATGCCTATTGATTCATTTATGCATACGTCTCTCTATACGTCTCTATACCTATCATTAACTTATACTAGCGATTTGCGGAGTTAGAAGCATTTTAACTCGCAAAATTTCTGCTCCTGGTATCAGGAGAACATCTGACCCGAGGAGGTGTGCCGAAAAAGGCTATGTGTGTTGATTCATTCATGCATATCTCTCTCTATACGTCTCTATACCTATAATTCATTAATACTAGCATTTTTCGGAGTAAAAAGAATTTTAGCTCGCAAAATTTCTGCTCCTGGTATCAGGAGAACATCTGACCCAAGGAGGTGTGCCGAAAAAGGATATGCCTCTTGATTCATTCATGCATACGTCTCTCTATACGTCTCTATACCTATAATTCATTCATACTAGCGTTTTTCGGAGTTAGAAGGATTTTAACTCGCAAAATTTCTGCTCCTGGTATCAGGAGAACATCTGACCCAAGGAGGTGTGCCGAAAAAGGATATTCCTCTTGATTCATTCATGCATACGTCTCTCGATACGTCTCTATACCTATAATTCATTCATACTAGCGTTTTTCGGAGTTAGAAGGATTTTAGCTCGCAAAATTTCTGCTCCTGGTATCAGGAGAACATCTGACCCGAGGAGGTGTGCCGAAAAAGGCTATGTGTGTTGATCCATTCATGCATACGTCTCTCTATACGTCTCTATACCTATAGTTCATTAATACTAGCGTCTTTCCGAGTTAGAAGGATCTTAACTCGAAAAATTACTGTTTCTGGTATTAGGGGAATATCTGACCCCCGCAGGTGTGCTGCAATTTCTGGTGGGAAACAGGAGTGGTGTATAGGTACAGGCATGCATATGCGGCTTCATGCACGTCGCTTCATGTTTATATATAACAGCGTTATTTAGACTCAAAATAATTTCGTGGGAAAATGCTTTTGGCGTCAAGAAAATATCTGACCCAAAGAGGAGGCATGCTGAAATTTCTGGTGGTAAAAAGGAACAGTGTATACGCATACGTGTTTTCATGCGCGACGCTCTCTAAGTTATTTGGAATTTCTGAAGTTTCGAATTCAAAAATCGATTCTGAAATTACGAACATGGGGGGGGGGGGGGGGGGGATATTAAATAAAATGGAAACAATTGATTATCAGTAAGTTTGGGAATTTATTTTTGTAGCATCGATATAATATTACTTATTGCATTTTCGTTTTGCTGCCCTCGGTGTGCACCGAGTGTAGTTTTCCCAGTTTCCAGCCAATAACAAGGCAGTTTCTCTAGTTTTCAACCAATAACATGACTAGGTACTAGGGAAACTGTACTCACTGCGCACTGATGGTAGCAAATCGAAAACGCTATCATTGTCAATTACAATTCGTGATTGTTTCTTAAAAATAAATAAGTATCCATCGCAATTCATCAAGTTTCTTTGTTCGCCCTTTAATGTACATATGTATAAGTTATCATTCGTGTTACAATAATATGCTATTTAATATACCCAACTCTTGCTGGACAGAGATATTTGTATTCTGATAAAAGTTTATTCAACTGTAAAGGAAGGATGATGCCTGGCTTACGCAACGCCATAACTTAACTTAATTTAAGGATTGACCAATCAGAAGGCTCGATTCACCCGGCGCGTGCTGAAGCAGCCTCCCGATTGGTTAATCCTTAAATTAAATTGAGTTGCGACCTCGCGTAAACCAGGCACGAATCTTATCATATTACTATAATTCAGTAAATTGATTGGAAACGCAGACAAGGCAAATATTTTTTCATCACGTCTAGTTTGCGAAAACTTTGCTGCGTTCGAAGTTTCTCTATTGCGACGCTTGCTGGGTCGTATGTTAATAAAGCCCCCGTGCCCCCATGCAGACCCTTTGACGCCCTGAGGGTGAAGGAGTATTTTTTTTTTGAGGGCCATTGACTCCAGACAGATGACCCTCCCCTAGACTAATATCCTTAGGAATAGAAGAAGAACGCTAAGCTAGTGACAAATGGTATCACCATTGCGCGGTCGAAAAACTTTCGCGGCCAACATTGTGTGCATTATATGCAACTTGCGCGTAGCGCTGTATCCGTTGTATCTAGTAGACACGATCTTACATGTATACGTATGAATATAAGTCAGGCCACTCTTTATCCCCGCGAAAAATATAATTTTTGATTATGTTATTACTACTTTATAGAAAATAACCATAAATTCAAAAATTGACGATAACGTTATTATCGATGACAATATTAGCATACAAAACAAATAAAGTATTATTTTAACGACCAGTAATTATAATGCAATATTATAAAAAAATAATATCAATTTTAATTGATAATTATGAAAACATTGAAAAAAAAAGTTACGATTTCAAAATAAAAATTTCATTATGCAAAAAAGTTGTTATATTTTTCATGAATACTATTTTTTCTTTCCAATGGTATGGCGTACTCCGCTTTTTACGTGTCCCTTTCCCTTGCCCCTTCCAATTTTCACTTCCTTCTTGCTTTCTTTATTTATGAAATCGGAAACGCGCTACTCTTCGTAAGACGTGTCGATATAGGAACGAGGTAGTAGATGACAATATAATTCGGCACTGGAAAGAATGAGTTTTGGTAGAGGAGGGACATTACGCCAACAGTGCATATCGCATAAAAAAGATTCTGGAACACCCACCTTACAGTATGCGATGGCCCAATCAGATTTCGTACATAGGGGACAAGCGATCGTTTAAGTACTACTTACAAGATATGGCATAAGTACTGAGATTCTAGATTTTATGATTCTTCCGGGTCTTCCAGCAAGAGCATATTAATTTTTGTCCGAACGTTTTCTGAGGCCTTGCATATAGTCAAGGATTGCTTTGATTAGGTCTAAGAATTTCCTGACATTTGTGAGCTTACAAGTTTCAAAGTCTTCGAACTAAACTATCCCAGCAAATTTTGGCCAGCCTGTTTGTTGCAGGATCTCTTGTAATTCTAATCCAGGAATATAATTACTGAAAGTTCTCCTTGCGCCGTTGATTTCGGATGATTATTCGCAAATTATCCTAATATAAAATAAAGAACACAAAGAACTTGTTTTAATACACAAATTTTATAATTAAAAATCTAACAGCATATGTATCCATCTTCACTTCTTAGGTGATCTAATAATTAATCCTTAGTTACATTATTCTTTGAGCAGCGTTATTCATTGAACTTCCAAAAATTAGAATTAATCCTTAATGGTATCAACCGTCGATTTAACTTAATATAGTTCGGGAAATGAAATAAATTGAAAATCTACTCGTATAGGAATTTCGTGAACTTATTTAGTAGAAACGTTATACATAAAATAGAGCCAAAACTATTGTACCTTCTGGCTCATTTGCGTAGGCTAGGTGCAGACCTGCTGAGAATCTCACGTAATTACATAAGAATAATGCAAGAAAGATAAGTGTTCTGCTGTTAAGATGAGCAATAACATTTGTTTTAATAATACCAAATACTCTTCCAGCTACTCTAGATAATAGTTATAAAACGTGACCTTCAATCATGCTGTTATAGAATTTTTATGGTTTATTGAAGGGTCATAATTAACATTAGATGATGAGCCACTGCAATAATTTTATACATAAATGACATGAATTGTTCGTAGAATTGCTAGGTACCGCGTGTACTCAATGTAACAACAGGTAAACAGCGAATTGACATTACGCGATAGTTGAGATATCATGAAAAATATATAAATCTTAATTTTGTGACGTATGCATTCGGCAGTAATAGAGAAAGGGTAATTTTCTCACCTCCCTTTCATATTTGTTCTACAAAATAAATGCAAACTTCAACCCTTCTAAATGCTGAATATGATAATGCAGATTAAAACTCTCAAGACCTGTAGTATAACTGAGTGAATCTGCTCTGCTGCCAACGTCAGAAAAAACCATGAGGCGAAAATGTAAAGATTAGTTAGGCATACGGTCCTTGGCGATAAGCTAATAGTAATATTTCACCTATTTTCAACTAAAATACGAACACAATGTGTACGTTGAAGATTAGCGAATATACATTATTGCAGAAGGATATCAAGTTTATTGTTTGAAGTTAAAAAGCGGATGCGATCAGTGTCAATTTTATTGATCCAAACCCGCATCGGCCAGACTTATGTTCCCGATACTTTGAAACTAATTTGTTAACACCACATATGATATGAGTAGCTGCATGTTGGATGAAAAACTGAAAAATCTTAATCCGAGAACCAATTCCAATAATTTTCCGTTTGCGGATTCAAGTAACTATAACCACGCTGCTTATTTAACAATTACTTATACATGAATCTAAATGACACGCTAGATTCGACATATTTTGAAACGAGCAGTATAAGACAAGCCCGGCTTGGATTTTTGAATTTGAGATGTTAATTGCTACTCAGGATCGGCTTTGTTGTTTTCCTCGTCATGGGTTGGACTATGCCAGGTTAAACGTTCTTCGTAAAATCTAATAACGATTTGTGGACATTTTTCGTTGGCTATTCTCGCTGGAACTAGGTCCGCGTCGTCTGTTCCTTTCCACTTCATAAGAAACATTAATTCTCCACTGGAATCAGTTGCCCCAATTATTCGCTCTGGGTCCAAATTTCTGTCAAATCCTGAAACAAATTACAAGATTACTTATAACCAGATTACTATTAGAATATCTAATAAATCTGTAAACACTTAGCAATTCGTGATACATAAAGCTTTCAACATGACATACAACCGCCGGGTAGTCTATGAGCATGAAGTAATAACGATAGCTCCATTTTGTTTGAATTTATAAAGCGCTCATCATTAAAAACACTGATGTATTACCTATGCATTTGTTTCATTAGAAAATGATGAGTAACAAAATCTATCAACAATGGAATGTTGAACAAAATACAATGTTTGATAGAGTTAGACAAACAAAAACAGAAAAAAGGGAATTAGTTTTCGGATTTCACCTTCTGCCAGAGAAATTGGAACTCTGGGAAAGATTTCTAACAATGAATATGCTTCACTTTAATTTTATAATATAACATTGTAAAAATTATGCAAGCAAGTAAAAGAAAACATTGATAACTTGGAGTTTTTTCTCAATGAAATTATATAGAGCTATAAGGAAATACAAAAAAAAACCGATTATAGTTCAAGTACCTCAACACTTGCCACTATATAATAAATTTTTTCATTTAGCAAGAATGCTTGTTTACCTACTAACAATATTTGAGGTATAATAAAACTTAAAAAATTTCTTTCACCTCCGTGAATGTCTCAGCATTGAATTATCAGCTCATATTACAAATGGCCAAGTGACTCACCTTCAGGTTTCTTCTCTTCGGTGACTTTTTTTTTAGAAGGAGCTGTCGGAGTTGGCGTGGATGAACTTTTTCGTTTTTTTTGTTCCTTTTCGTCTTTCTTTCCAGTAGCAGCAGCTTCTTTTTTTTTGCGTTGTTCTTCAAACTGGGCTATGAGATCTGGACAGTCAAGATTCTCTTCCGGTTCCCATGTGTTTTCTTCATTACTATATCCTTTCCATTTTAGGAAGTACTCAATTTTGCCTTTCACAACACGCCTGTCTAAAACCTTCTCTACGCTGAATTCCTCTTCGGTTTCTCCATCCGCCACTGGTGACTCTTTGGTCTTACTCATTTTAGTCTGAAACAAGCAATATATGTATCATATTAATTCCAATAATCTCATATTATAAAGTATTCCTAACAAGAAATCCTAGGTAGGTTGACCCATCCGATTTTTATCTAATTCATGTATGTTGTAGTGTATCGAAAACTAAGAGACACTTATTTTTTTTTTTTTTAATCTGCTAATAAACAGTTTAAAAGGGTGAAGCCAACCCACAAAGATAAGCACCTAAACGGGATAGTTTCTAAGTTTCGGAGAAAAGTGCTGTATGAGTTTCCTTAAGTTTATTTCACTGCTCAGTAATTGAATAAAATTTTCCCACCCAGAAACAAGGTCGAAGTTGAACTAATTTTCGCGCAAATATTTCGTACTTTTAGAGTGAAATGCAGTTGGTTCCATTCAAATCAAGGCAAGTTTATAAGATGCAAAAAAAAATATTGAATTAAATTGTTCACTCCTCAAACAAACACCCCTTAGAAAGCCTCGGGTGCATTTTGCAATGATTCATCAAAAGAAACATTTCAGCGTTGGTTTCATTCAAATACATCAAATGCTTCTATCCGAAACCGAAGAACCATCCCATCAAATGCCCATCTTTGAGGGTCATTTTCATCCTTTTCAGCCGCTTATTAGCAGATTGAAAAAATACGTGTCTCTTAGTTTTTGATGCACTACAACAAAAACTATACTTGTTTCATCGCAGATTAGAGAAATTTATGGAACTTGATCGCCAGAATATGTCAAACTCAAATTAAGAACGAATCGTTAGAGAAGGTATATTTTTTATACACGATTATAACTTTACATGTATATTATATTATATTATAGTATATTTACATATTGATATATGTATATATCAATAGGTAAAAATCTTGGCATATCGAGAAGAAATGTAGATTTGTTTGCCAACCTTGACATTTTGCAAGACGGAACTTATAGTGAATCAGTCAATCAGAAATTAGGAATGCTTATTATTGAATATTGATTTTGATAAGTTTGTTATGTATATCTATTGCTACCGTCGATCTTTTGACCGGCGATGCCTTTTTGTTTTCTTTTGCGAAGTGAAACACATCATGTGATATTCTGGTATTATTGTATTATTTACACTGCCGATAGTAAGAAAATCGGAGATATGATGAATTGAAAGTGTGAGAAATTGCGATACTGCGATATCGTGGCTCTTTACTGCAATTTATTTATAAACAAATTATCGGAGTACAGAATAAATAACGCATCAAAGTTTTGCCGCCTATGAAATCTAACAACATGACGGACGCGATTCGGCATTGCTCTTGAAAATGATTCCTAAATTTTTAGACGAGTTATTACTCATGAAATACGAAAAATACTGACTCACGTCAGGCCGAATGATAATAAGATAACAAATTAAATGAGAGATAATAATTTCATAGAGGAAATACCTTCATATCCCAACACAACGCGTCACATCAATCACCAGTCACACTCGATAATACTCAAAATGGCTGACCGCGGAAAAGCCACGCCAAGCGGTTAACCTAAGTTCCCGAGTGAAATATTTATAAACTCAATGATTCTTTTTCAAAACTTATTAGCCCTTCGTACGGTTCTTATATTTTCGGCGACAAATCGTTGAATATGTATTTACTTTTTCTTCAATCTTGCGAATCAACTACTTACATAGTTCCGTAAATCGCCGTCCTACTTGACTTCGTGCCTCTTTAGCATCTGCCGTTGCCGCGGAAATCGAAATACGTAGACAACGAGCGCACTGAAGACTTGCGCATTCCCGCCAATCATGAACGACCCGACCGCCACTAGCGAATCGCAGCGGACACTTTTGCCATGAAGGCTGATTACCGGTTCAAAAAAATAATCAACAAAACGTTATGAACAAACGAGGAACAAACAATGTTAGATGGATATTAGAAATATACACAATTCAGGCAAAATAAAAAGAATAATGTATATAGATAATGAAAAATGGCTTGAAATCATCCGCAAATAAGATGCTAGGGTACCGTTATATTTTGAGTTGATTATTACTGCCCTTTGAACATTTATTTATGAAAAATAAAAGAAATATTTTTTCAACGATTCCTTGTCGAGGAAATTGAAATCGTTTTAATATTAATGATGAAACTAAAAAGTGTATTCCAAAACTTTGTTAGTTTCGTACTTATTGTATTTTTATATATTTTATTCGAAATAGAAGAAAGGAATGTCAATATGTTCTTATTCAAATGTAAGAGAGATTAAATATTATTCACAGTATTGAAAGACTCGATTATTCGTTGAAATTTTTAAACCCAAAGAAATTAGCAGTTACATACATATATTTGTATCTAATTTCCCACGAACCCAATCTTTCGTAATTAATCTTTCTTCTCTATAAATTCACGTTTTTACTTTGCATGTTTTCGTTGCCCTAAATGTATATAAAAATGAGCTGAATGTCGTTTAGTTCTCCAATTGTACAATATACTACAAGTATGTTGACGGACATTTATGTGGAATACAATTCCGAACTGGGTATACATAGGTATGAATAAATAGATCATAATAAAAATTTAAAAAAACCACATTTTCCAAGCACGTGATTTTATTTATGCGAAAGAAAAATAAATACCAAAAACATGCAATATAAGCTTTGTGAGTTGTTATATCAATCTGGTATCTTGTATCGAATACTGTAATGGTATTCGTTTAAGTATTAATTCATATAACTATACATGAATCGAGATTTTACTTCTTTACATATTTAATAAGGTGGACAATTAATTATTGATGTTAAACCAATCTGGTTAAACACTGTATAAATATATCGATCACACTTGTTATTTCGTAGGGTTTTTTTTCTTTTTTTCTTGATCATACATTTTTCCAAACATTAATATTGGTCAAGAAAAATGTTACTATCCACTAGCAACAATGACTCCATAAGTCTCTTCGCTTTCATTAGAGTCACATTTTTGTTTATTACATATTTGAGTTTGATTAGCGAAACATGACCTTATGATTTTATCCACAAATTATCCACTCGCTTATTGTAGCGGAATGTCCCTGTGCTACACACTCAAAAACGTCCAGAAATATGTGTAGAAAAAATAGCCTCTGTTCAGGCATAGTAAGTGAAAAAGCTACAATTCGTATGCTGAGATCGAGTTGATCCTAAATTGATCAAGACATACTATCTAAAGCTACCTCTTACATAATGATACTTCTTAAGTCTAACATAGTTGCAATTATTTTCTGAGATATTTTTAATCACTAAATTATATAGTACTTATAAATATTAAATTAATAAGCTACCAATTCACGCCAACGCTGTTGACTAATTTGTCTCCATTGAATAATAAATACTGATGATACAAGTCAAAAGCAGGGGGTGTTTTTGTATGAAATGTCGATGAAATCCTATTATGTATCAAAGTATAATTAAGATACCTAAAGAATTTTACCATAGCTAAACTTCAATTTTTCTTGTTTCAATTATTAATACGAATATCGTGTGTAGTCGCGAAGTGATTTTATGATTCGATTGAAAATCGTATCCCCCTGCAATATCAGTTATATATGTAAAAGTGTAAAACAGCTACGATGTACAGAACACAAAATATATATATATTTTCGATTTTTTTTTTTTATTACTAAATGAATTGAGATTACCTAGTATCAATTAGGTAGTAAAAATCATTCTCTTGACGGTTCATACAAGCCGTGCACATCCAATTAGGTATGCAGATAAGTGCGTTTACAATATTATTTTGATTAATTTCTGCGTAATTCAAATGATGAAGAGCCAGCCCAATTATTCTTAATTTACATAGTATAAAAATTACGTAAATAAATAAATTAAAAATATACCACTCATGATCAGATTGAGAAAACTAGTTAGCTCTGATGTGCTATCCATCGAATGTGTCCATCACACAAGCTCGTGATATAATTAAAAATGTTATAAGGCATCGATAATATTATAATAAAGTTAGCAGCGTTTGACAATATGTCTTGTTTAAAACAATATGTTTTTTTCTTCTAATTTCGTGATCGCTACAGTGATAAGAAATGCCAATGATTATTAATTATTAGCGAATAGAGGAACAGATTGATTTCTCAATTTATCTGAAAGTAGTGAAACCTTTAGCCTTTGATAACTGAAATGGTTTACGTAACTTCTGTTCCACGCTTGTAAGTTTCTGCATAGTACTAGAATCCTCATTCTCCTTTTCAACAGAGTTGCTCCAAGCAGATCTCGGCGATTCTATGCCAAACGGACTATATAATTTTGTTGGCGTCCTCCCCAACAAATGACGAGATCTGGTTTGCGGTGTTGCTGAAATTGTCGGCGAATGGCATTCCTCTAAACGCTGTCTTCGCCGTGTGGAACTCCTGAATTTCTTTATATGAAAAAAGTACATGGATCGGTGCATGAGTATAAAAAGTAGATTGGATCTATAATAAATGGCAGAACAGTTTTACGAAATTTCTGGTAATCTACTAACTTTGAATGAACACTGACTTGATAACAAATAAAATGATTAAAATATTCGCGAGTTAATATTAAAATGTACAAACCTGTGAAATCGTTCCGAAAGTTGTTCTGACAGAGGAGATTGTTTTCGACAATTTTTCAGCACCGTTTCTAAACGCTCTTCTTGAATCAGCCGAGACGTTACTCAAGCTTAAATTACTCCATCCTTTTTCTGGAGTTAAGGGTTCAGATTTCCCCTTTGAATTATTACCGTTCGAGAGCGACTCCTTGTTGGCTAAACTGTACGGGCATTCTTGGTCAAAACGATCCTGTAGCCTTTGTCGCAAATTTCTTGACTCTTTCGGCTCATCTACGCTGTTATTTGCAGATAAAGCCGACCGATGAAAGGTAAAAGATATACTCCTGGAGTCTGGCCTCATTGTCGCTACTTCTTCGACAGTTTATAATATTTAAATGACACCGCTCATTAATGAGTAAATCACTAACAGCAAGCCTTGTGTACGAAGTAGTATTCGTATTCTCTATGTGTGTGTAAAGAATTGACGCTAGCGCCAAAGAACGCCGACTCGAACGGTCATAAGTAGAGGAGGGAATTAACGATTTTTCTAGTCAAAGGTGTAAAAACATACACACACATGCAACGCACACGTCAAAACTTTCGAAGTAGATAATAGCTTTTAAATTTATTGTTTTCATACTCGATGGCATGAAATGAACGTTAACAAATTGTTCAAGAATTTCCTAAGCATTTATTTAAACGTTTGAACATTGTCTAACTATTCGGGTGAGGAGATAAAGAAAAGAAAAAAAGGAGAATTGGACATAGCTAACAGGAAATAAGATCCAAAAATAAAAGTTTTTCCCCTTCTCCATAGAACCGTTTTCGTTACGTTAGCTCCTCTTGATGGTATAAATTCTACGGTTTATTATCGCATCGTACAGTCATATATCGTGTCAATCGTGAACACCGTGAAAAATGGCAACTTCGTTAGGTGCTGTAGGATGGGAAGGTATTTTAGGAAAATAAACAAATAAATTGCCTGATTAAGTTTCGGAATGTATCGTAATATGTGTAACCCTGAATTGTGTGCATCTCATTTCCCACCAAACATGACTAAATACCTGAAGCAAATTAATGAATTATGACTCATTTCATCTTCCCTTTGACATCGTCAACTCAGATGTTTGACAGATCCAAAGCATGTCAAGACAAACAACCCGAGCCAGATAGCATGCCAAACTGATTAATCCTTAGAGCTCATGTTTATTCCGTTGCAGAAGTCAAAGGCAATGAAATCACCCGAAAACTAGAACTTTATTCTCGACTTGTAAATTAATGAAGAAAAAATTTGTTGCTTCTATACGTTTCCGATAATAATAAACACATGATTATCTGCCCATATGATCTGTACCTGCCAAGAAATTTTTTTAATTTTAATTGTATTAATTAAACTTTAAGTTATTCAACATATGAATAAATGAGAGGTTAAATTATCTTATTCATGCAATTTCAGACCTGAGAAAACAAGCTCGTCATCTTGAGAATGAGATCGATGCAAAACTTGTTGCATTCAATAAACTGGGTGTCAATGCAGGATCTGTTCATTCGAGTAGTGACACAGTTCCACTACTTGATGAAGAACATGTTTTTGAAAATATGGCTACAGAGATAGAGTCTTTGGTGACAAAGGTGAGTTTAGGTATTTTTAAGCTGGATTAATTCTTCATTCTGTTCGTTTTAATCTTACGTCAAACGTCAACACAGTGGAATATAAATGATCTTTATTATTTATTTCAGTTAACAGCAGTAAATGATCGAATGAGTGAAATAAAACCAAATGGAGCACCAATGCTGCACACGATGCAACGTCACAGAGAAATTTTAAAGGATTATAAACTAGAATTTAATAAAACTCAAAACAATTTCACTGCCAGACGAGATAGAGAAGATCTCTTGGGCAGTGTTCGAAAAGAAATCGAGTATGTATGCTTCAAATTGGACTCATTATTCCTCAGCTTAGATCCAATTTCATCTTTGTTTTCAGTTCAAAGAAGTTAGACTAAAGTATATTGTATTTGTCTTCAATAAATTTCTTCTTTCTTTTTGATTTTCATCTGTGGACAGAGAACATGAAACATTACATGAATTATAATTTAGTCTTTGAAAAGCGATTGATGCATATCAATTTTGCAAAAATCCACTTCACTGTAAAACTAACTATTCAGGGATAACATTTGACTTTTTTCTAATTACAGCAATTACAAGAGTGGCAGCGGTTTGAATAGAAGAGACCAATACCTCAAAGAGAGCCAGCACTTACACAAGTAAGCTATCATGATAAGTTTTGGCTGTCTTTCTAATTATTTATCCCAATCTGATAAACACTATGATTTGAAAAACTAATATTGGCTTATTTATTAGCAATGATTCATTCACGTTTGATGGAAAACTTCAATTTCAACCCATTTATTTATTTTCTGATATAATTTATCTGTTTCAGCTCGGATCGATTGATTAATGATCAAATAAGTATAGCTGTTGAAACACGAGAGCACTTAGTATCCCAACGCCATACGTTTAAACGGATTCAAACTCGTTTCAACGACATCTCTAATCGGTTTCCAGCTGTGAACAGTTTGCTACAAAGAATAAACATCCGCAAACGTCGAGACTCCATTATTTTAGGAGTGATTATTGGGTTTTTCACATTTCTAATGTTACTTTACGCATTTCATTGAATCCGACCGAGTTATATGAATGTCAAGAACACTTGGACTTGTTAACAAATATTGGGTGTAAATAGAATGGAAAATATAGAAATATAATCTATGAAGTTGAATATTGTTCGTTTTTTTTTTTTTTCTCTTTTCAAATCAGTTTTCTTGGCTCCACTTCCTTGGATGTGCAATTCATTCACGTTTTGAAGTATTCAGATAACTCGTTATATTTTATTATAATTGAACTTCATTGCAAAGCCTAACCGTTCTAAATCCAAAATAAGTACATTGCACTGATCAACGAATTATCCTTTGACATTATTGAAAATCTTGCGATTCCATCTTATCTTTATTTGATATAAAAGATATAGATCGAATTGTGCAATTTGTAGGGGGGTTATGAATTGCAAACCTCCAAGAGATCTGCACATTGTATATGAGAAAAAAGTTATGTTTTAATCTCCTATTTATAATATAAGTACATATATGCATATTTATACCAAATGCAATATTCTAAGAAATAAAACTTTGTTTAATGGTAATTGTTGCCAAAATATGTAATATAAGATAAATTCCTAAAAGCAATTCCGACGTTATTGTTTTCCTATGACATGAACGTCAACAATCCTCTTTTGTTTCTTCTTTCTTTTTTTATATATCATTATTCTATGTATATGGATGAAGAGCCTTTATAAGATTTCTGTAAGTTAATACTTTATTGAAATGGTTTGGTTAGTACATTAATGTGCTGGTGATTATGTATCATATGTAAATATGTCAGACTGAAATAAAGAGTACGACGTAAATACACATGATTTTCCAGATAGCTATCAAATCCTAATAAGCAAAGGAATGAAAATGATAAGTCCCCCAAGACGAATGATCGGAGGAAAATAATAAAAATACTTTTATTACAGGAACGTGTTTCTAATATATCTGTACAGATCTTTCACCATTTCTCTCTTACGAACTTATAAACGCTTGTTTGACTCCAACAGTTGTACAGAGAATATAATAATTATGCTTACTATAAAAGAGTACCTAATATTTCTTACCAAGACCAATGACTACGATTTATGGTACAAGCTATCAAGTCATGTAGTTTTTATGAATTCAATGACACTGGTATCTCAAAAGATGACAATGACCTTATATCTACATAGGCATAAACAAATCATAATATCTTTTCTTGCACACCTATTAATCTGGAGTTATTTGTGTAACATGAACTGCAGATATCAAATTTACCACAGATGGGCATTTTTACATACATTTTAAGTAATTCAGGCTCTTCAACGTTCGAATACCAGAAGTGAAAAAGTCAGAACATGCCAAATAACTTTGAAAACTGCAACTTATCTCGCACCATTATCACTGGATTATCGAACAGTCAAAACACAAAGAAAATATAAATACTCAATTATGGTACATGCAGTCATTTTCATTTCTGGTTCTCAATTCGTGGTCTCAGTGAAAATGAACTTTACATTTTAGTTCTGTTTAGTTTCTTCAACAAAACTATTTGCACAGTTTGCATAGTTAGTGTCGTGGATTCCATTCCAAAGAACTGCCACTCAGTGGTCAGAACCACTACCTGCCTAAGATACAAAAAAGGCTGACATCAGGTAATGATCTACAAATCGTTGTCTCAAATGAAATGGAAAATATTAACTCTGCTTAAATTTTCGATTATTCGTTCAAAGCTGGCTGATTCATTTCAAAACATTAATACTGAGTTTGCAGTGAAGAACATCTATCATATTATCGCTGTTTCAGATTTGATTAAAAAAATTTCTAATATGTAGAAATGCATGTATACAATTATTATAACAGCGTACAACGGTAATAAAGTAAGATAAGATCAGGTGAAGCTGTATATCTTACATATACAGATATAGATAGTTTCTCTTGCTTTCAGAACTCAGCTGAAACGACATATCTCCTTAATGTGGGATATAAATTCATGGGCCCTTGAGGCCCATTCATTCAGTAAATTCAGGATTAATCTACACCAATACCTAGAGCAATAAGTTAATAATTTCACGAAATTCATTTACATGAATGAATATAAAGATTAATGTCGTTTCACTACCCAGCTCTTCTTTTATAGTTATATTTCTACGAAGGTGCTAAATAAATCTATCGTCTGGTGCTACTTTTTCTTTAACCGAATGGATAAAAATATGAAATTGAATAAAACAAATTAAATTTTTTTGTATACCAATAACGATTACTGTAAAATTTCGAATGATTGATAAAACATAACTTTAAAGATAGGAAAATATTGCTAATTTTTGACACACAAGTTAAATTTCAATGCGAATTAAACATACGCAGGAATTATGTGTAAGTAAATAAAAATGATACTGAGATATATTATATACTCTTTTGTGGTTTGAAGAAAAAGTAGTTTATTATTGAGTTAGCTGCTAAACACTCATCTTGCGTTGCGATCCATACAAACACCTAGTATACACGATGGGTATTATTGTGAATATAAATATATCACGTTCAGCGTGTCTAACATTAATAGTAATCATTAATTGATTCATTAGATTTATAATATTTAGTAGTATACTAAACCATACTGTTTCCTATTATTGCCTATGTATGGTACCTTAGAACTTAGGCATAATCTTGGGTAAACTTTTGGTGTGGTTCATACCAAACGCTTTGCATTTTGCATATCCAATTTCGTATTGTTCGCATTATGCACAATATTCAATCAGTTTAAATGCTATTTTGAATATTGGAGCAATGGAAATACATACACATGACGTGCGGCATAGCCTTCGGTCTGCAACCACCTTTTAAGGGAATAACAATCATAAGTCATTGAGAAAACTTGAAACATATTTTCACATTGCAAGAACATTTGGGCTTACGCATTTATCTTTATCAATTTTATTATCTAATTATTTTTCGTTAGATAAATGCATAACAATTCCCATCCAGTCGATGGTGAAGTGAAATATAGAAAAGTTTAATAGCCAATCAATAACTAATACTGATGAAATAATCACTTCATAAGATACAGAGAATATAACATTCTAAAGGACAATGTGATAAAACTATAATTCAACCTATTTGCAGAGTGTGACCTTTAGTTCATTTAAAACATGTAAGTTTTTTCTTTTTTTTCTTGTTGTTTCCGTTTAAACACTTATTTACCATTATAAAGTAGTAACAGATATAGGTGATTGTTCATAAGAGACGTTGAAAGCTTTTAACACGCAATATCTGTTTGTGAAGTAGGAATTGTAAATTATATTCTAAGAATAGTCTATGATACGGACAAGTACGATGTACTTTGAGAATGAAATCTCTGTTCGGGAGAATGACGTAGATGGTGTTGCTCAAACAAGACTAATTTATGAAAAAATTCAGACAACTTTTGTTAGGAGAAAGTTTCATTTTATGAATAAATACCTAGATAGAAAAATGTCCTGATTTGAGCAATATTACAAAGGTGTATGTAAATGGGTTCCATTGAATTATCGCGAATAGAAGTTTCAAGCAAATGTAATTACTGTCACATAATCGTAATTCGTGCATACGTGATCTTGCTTTCCTATCTGGGTAGTGGTGGTGCGCATATAACTTCACAATTTCCCATAGTTTTCGACTTGAAACAGTTATGCTGTCTTCATATTTTTTTTCTATCAGTAATTCCAGATATTAATGTAAGTGAGGAGACTTATTTTGATGAGTCACGCTTCATTATTAAAAAACACATTTCTACACTTAATAATGTATCTACTTATATTCAGTATTGGCTGATTTGACCAGATCCAAAACATTCGTCAAATTAAACAAAATTTGTCACGTCCGATTTATATAAAATTTTATTTAAATAATAGTTTACTTTATTTTGAATGTATACCAGATACGAGGCAAGATCTGGCACTATATGCACAGCCAAACCGTTGTTGCGAACTATTCATACGAAATCTAACAATATAGTAAAAGAGTATACACCTTACCGACAAGACTGAGAAGATGGAAAATGGTTTCTTGAATCTCAATATTTTTACACTTTTTTTTTTATACACTACTTATACAGCTATCAATGGAACAATTTGTTAACTTCTTAACTGTGACCTAATAAATACTGTAAGTATTGTTGTACGAGTTTTATAGGAATCATCTTGACAAAATTACAAAAGAATCGAATTTGTTCTTTGTCGAAAATGTCAGATTATTACTATTTAGATATTTCACGTGAGATACTGTATCTTGTAGAATAGAGAATAAATTATGTAAAAATGCGATGTAGATAACTTGAACAAATAATGAAAGTCATTAATGTTTGAGAATGGTGTTGCACAAATTGTTTCATCGAAGCTTGTTACTCGAATTTTACGTTAAGAATAATCATTGAATCGAGTTGGAGAATGTTTATTACTTTTATAACAAAGTACTTTGCGAATCCTTAGTTTTCTACTCTAATTACATCATCTACAAGAATCTAGTAAACTGAAAATCACATTCTCTTATATTTTGGTACTTAACACACTTTCGGGCACACTCTTAGTTAAGATGTATTCGTACACTTTTGCTAGAAGATGATTTCATCTATTGAATAGAATAAAATTCGTATCTTATTTATGCTCAATTCTGCGAGAATGGGAGAAGTTCCAATGTTACGATTTTGATAACATATAGATATATTGTCGCCTGTCCTGTAGCAGAAGAACAGAAAAATAGAATAAAAAATAAAACAAAATAAAAAACGTAAATAGGAATTAAGGGTCAATAAATAAGTCGCCGCGTTGGTATATATATACTCCTTGGTTTCATTTTTTATATATATATACCAATTTTGTAGAGAGCGGCAAGAATGACTAAATTCTCCTGACTCGCGACAGTAAAGCAAAAAATACATATCAAAGTTGTTTTCCGTGATAATGCATACGATAGACGATTTGATGCTTTATCTAATAAGAAAACAACTTTGTCCACAGACCTCCTTAGCGAAGAATCTAGCAAAAGTTTACATTCGTTTTTACCGTACAAGATATTATCTTAATACTAAACCGTATTTCATCGTTTAATAATAGTTCTGATATTTAATTTATATTATGGTAAAAACTTAATAATAAATAAGAATTACCTTCGCAATATTATATCCCGTTTCTGGCTACTCCTACTAACTGGGTGTAAGACTAAACTTAGGAGAAAAAAAAAGAAAAAAAAAAAAAAATAGAAACAGTGACACAAATCGATCTCGAACAGAGTCTATTACTATACGTAATTGCGGACACAGTTGTATAGATTCAAACTTTGAACCTAAATAGGTAGTTATTCTCCTCGTATTTGTGACGGGGGAAAAAAAAACCTGTGCAGTAAATTACATTCCGTAATTCACATACCGCTAGATTCTTTAAGAAATCTATGGTTTTTTTCCTATAACCATGATGGAATTATACATGGCGGATATATTTGTTACATCACTCCAGCATCCCGTGCGTGGAAAACAACACCCGTGCCATGCGTACATTTATTTATTTTTTTTGGTCCTTCGATACCTGGAATTGGAAAATTTGTTTCAATTTCTTTTCATGTTGTCATCGATTATTCATCATTTTACAAAAATAAAGATCATTTTAACAAAATCTATTCACATAAATGTACAGTGCAATTAAATTCCTCTTTGAGCATGAAAATCGATTAGATGATTATTATCGTATATTTTCACCGCCTATTCATATAATATTATGTGAATTGGAGATAGAAGTGAATTTCAAGTGTTTTCAACATACCAATCACAAAGCAGACTGCTCAGAATGTCTGCTCCTCAGTTTTCTCCGCATCTGCCGATAGCGCTTCGCGTAATGCCTCCATACAAGCTTTTGGGATTAATGTGCCGACTATTTTCAGACTCTCATCTGTGAACAAAACAGTAGTATTATTGGTTGTATCTGATTTCAAACCTTTTAATTTAAACAAATTTCAATACTAGAGCAAACACTTATCGGTACGAAATTCCGGGGATCAATAATTAGTATCTTTCTATATACATATATATTATGAAATCTGAGACTTGAACTCATAAATAAAACAAAAGCTTACTTACCAGTTCTCAAACGCACGACTTGCATTTTGGAATTATGACCAGATCTTGCAGCGAGTACATTTTCGACTCGACTCCAGACACTCAAAACGGAACCTGCGAGTACATTGTAAGACCGCCGGCGTAGTCCGACCTCACAATCCAGTCCCAATGTAGTATTCTTGCAATTGCCACGCCAGTAAGCATGAGAGCACGTATCTACCGATGCCTCGTATTGCTGAATCCAATGTGGTTCTGCCTCCTCGTTTGTGACCTTCTTGTATTTTTTCTCTAATTCACCCAAAGTCTCTTGTCTCAACTGCAGGCCTGTGTTTGGTCTGCAGAAATTTATACAAAATAAATTACAGTGTAAAATAAGAGATATAGGTAATCAAGTCGGAAATATTTGCTGTTTACATGAATGGAAGAAGAAAAAAAATCTCGAATAATATCCTCTTGGATATTTTCAATGAAATCTTACCTGTAGACTGTGTAGAGATGATCCTTTCTGTTTTCTGCTTTTTTCTTTCCACTTTCAACGGCCACAGCAAGAATAGCGGTCTGCTTTCCATTTCTCACCTGATGACTCAGGTAAAATCCTTCCTTAGATCCGACAAGTGATGACCATCGTTCCACAGCTTCGGTCCAGCTCATCCCTCTTTCGACATGAACAATGTGTAGCTCTGTTGGCGCAGTGCCAGTAGCATGTTTCCGTAAAAATCGATAAATCTTGACTCGTTTAACGTTTTCGCCCGAAGTGCCCAAGTCGAGAATCCCCATATCAAATCGTCCCGTCTTCTTAGCTTGGGTTACTATTGCATTCAAAGTATCGGTGAAGTATTTGAAAAGTCTATTCTGCAAATCGACCGGCATCCCTAAGATTCTATTCAGAAATTTGGACATATTGTTATAATCCTTGTCCAGTGTCAGTACCCCCGGCATATTTTCACTGTTACAAATTAGCCCGACTCCAACCAAAGCATCGGCAACATCCTTGAAGAAATCTCCTTTATAATCTTGGGGCGGTGGTACCAACGGCGTATCGTAACCCATTATAGTTTTCATAGTGGCTTCCAATGCAGCCCTGCCATATTTATTATCGATATTAAACTGGGACAGGTCTCTTGTTTCTGTGGCTCTTCTATCTCCATGCGTCAAGGCACCCAGACTTTCCAAACGCTTGGCAACGATCGAAGCGAATCTTCTTTCTCCGGCTAGATCGGATATTAGGAATATGTACTCTGGTGCATTGACTTGATTCGATCTATGGGTTCTTCCGAACTGTTGTATAGCTCTGTCCGCGCTCCACGGTAATTCTAAAGTTATATGCACCCGCCGCATTTGGTTTCTGGCTCTCCTATCACTTTGTAGAGAAATACCGCTGCTCGCTGCTTCTGATATAATAGCAACGGTCTTCTCGCCGTCCATAAACCTCTGCTTTTCTGTCAGGTTTAACGTTTCTAAAGGAACGTCCACTTCCGATCTAGATTCGTATTGAATCGAGCCATCCTCTGTCTGAACCACTCGACCCTTCCTTCCTGTCATTTCCGCAACATTTTCAGGACCTCCTAATTCGTCGATGAGTTGATCAAGCGTATTAGGCGGTAATTTTTCACCAAGAGATTCAATCTGGGCTAGTAGTTCTTCTTTTATGCTGCAAGCACGTTCTATAGCATCGCGAGGAGGAGTTTGTGACAATGGTGCACCCATTCCAGGCATTCCCATTCCCATTCCCATTCCCATTCCGCTATCCCCGTTACGTTTGGTTTTGATGTGTGATGTTTTATTCGCAAGCATTGACTGAATCTTGTCCTGTGTACTGAGGCGTTTTTTAGGTGATTTTTTGTGCTTCTTTCCTTTCTTTTTCCTCCTATCCCAAGGATCTGTATACAAAAATGAGAATTACCACATTGAGTAGTAGAAATTCATTGAAGTATGAATTAGCAAAGAATATCATTGCTATTTCAAACTTAAACAGATTTCGTATGAATTATTCGAAATATTTGTGCACATTACGAAAACGGTAGACACAAAAAACTGTGTCTATGTTTACCTGCATCGGAATCGCTGTCACTGTAGAAAGGATTGAAGTCTGAACTAGCGTTACTTTCATCACCGCTATGATTTTCCTCCTCACTTTCAGTCCCAGAAAGCTTGAACTCTGATCCCGAACTGCGACCACCACCATTCCTATCATCCTCAGATACATCGTCATCCGTAGACCAAGTCTTTACCTTCTTTGAAGCTCTTTGCGCCGCTTGTCGAACTGGTTTCCTCTTGCCGGCTGAACCACCGGCTTCTTCCAAGTCTCCGTTATGGGATTTGCCTGATTTTGGAGGTTCCAGTCCGAGCAATCGATGTATTCGGTTTCGGTCTGGTGCTGGGAAGTGTTTTTCCACTAAAGTCTGAAGAACTCCCCTTCAAAGATAAATTCGTGAGGTCTGTGTTATTTTATTCATCATAATTGTAGAACAGGAAATTTTTTCAAGAATAAATAGTTTAGTAGAAAAAAAAATGAACAAAAAACTGATCCTTACTTTGCCGTTGAGACAAAGTCGCTCAGTTCACCATCATCTCTTTCCAGTTGTTCCAACGTTCTTGCTTCACCTGTAGATTGTAGACCAATGACAACGCATTTGCCACACTTAACAGCTTCTCGGGCGACTGCCACAGCATGTTTAACTTTAGCCGCGATACACAGATACTTGAAGAATCTTTGATGCGAAGACCAGAACTGACCCCACATGGTTTTCTTCATTCTGTTTTCGGCGTCTATAAGCTCGGCGGCTTCTTGAAATTTCTGCATAGCTTCGACCCACTGTAATAAACATTTGATAACGGGTTTGATTATAAAGCATGATATTAAACAGTTTGAATTATGAACTTTGACACTCACCAATTTCACCGAAGTGTCGTAAACTTTGGTGAATTCTTTCGACAAAGGAACTTCTTCGATTTTGAAAGCCACGCCGTGAAAGCTCAGCTGTCTGGCTATGTACATTCCTCTCAGCTTCATATCCATAGCTACGATTTCCATAGCGCCAACGCCTCGTTTTTCCACAGCAGCAATGAAGTCAGTGAATTCTGGGAAGGGGGTTCCTTCACCCCACATACCACACCTTACCATGTAAGCCATGTTTCTTGGTTCTGAAGCTCCTGTAGCGGAGGCATATACAACTCTAGCTTTAGGCAATTTATTTTGTATTTCCAAAACTGTGAGACCGGTTTTCGTCGGCTTAGAACTACCGGTAGGGCAAAGATTTTTTGCTCTGTGACACTCGTCGAATACAATCAGTCCGTCAAAGTCCTCTCCGCACCACTGTAGCAGTTGCTTCAATCGGCTTTTGTATTTTCCACCACTTTGAGAAGATTCTCCGATCAGGGCGGAGTAAGTACTGAATATAACTCCTTTCTTCACATTCCCATTTACCGCTGACGATATCTTTGCATATTTGAATTTGTTCAACGGGTGTACTTCAATTTTTCCAGCACCTATGTCTTTCAAGTCTCTTTCGGCATCGTATTTCAAATCATTAGACACAGATACCCAGATCGCTCGTTTCCTACCTCTCAAATAATTTTCAAATATTATTCCAGCAATTGTTCGACCTTTTCCTACTCCAGCTCCGTCTCCTACGAGGAAACCAGCTCGTGTACCATCTGGTAATAATTGTTCATGCTGCTGTGAAGCGTAAGTTATTGATTCCAACTGCAAAGCAGACAATGCTCCTGAACGAATAATCTCTTCAGGGATAACAACTTTGTACCATACGTCAGTTGGCTCGACACTGGATAATGAAGCAGTTTCCACCACAGGATCAGGATGCTTTCGGCCCAGTTTTACTATAATAAGATTTAAGAAATGGAAATTTATTGACTTTGTTCAGATGCCTACTACTTTTTAATGAACTATTCATCTATATCAGCATCTCACATTTAGTTGGCATGTAGTCAGCATAAGTTTCGGCTACTCCCATGTCTTCGTCATCTACTTCTTCTTCTTCCGGCATCGTTGGTTGCATGCTCATTTTTCCTGGATCTCCAGAATTCATCCATAACTGAGACACGGCTTTACCTAATAAAATTTAAAGTTGATAGTGATGAAGTGGTTTCCACATTCTATTTATGCCGAAACTTCAGCCTACTTTTGTAATCATGTAGATAGTTTTAATTACCTGATAATCCACCTGACCAATTCTGATGCATTCCGTTCTGGTTAAGGAACTGTTGCAGCATGAAGGGGCTCAAGCCAGTCATTGATCCAAGACTCATCAAACTACCCATTCCCATCATGTTGCTCATTTCCATTGCTAGTTAAGTGAAGAGAAAATTGTGTAAGTTAAAGTTTGATAGGGAGGAAATTGTCAGACATAATTATAGTTACTGATTAGAAATTAAAGATCAAATTTAAGACCAGATGAATATCCAATAGAAAAAAAGACAACAAGATTTCAACAACTATTCTAGATTAATTCATAGAAATATGTTGCCATGGCAGGATAGAGGTTTCAAGATGACATCATGAATTTACATGCGCTGGCAAGAAGGATATCGAGCGTTATGAAATAGAATGTAAAACTTAAATAGAAAATTGTAATTAATTATGAGTGTCATTGAATTTGGATTGAACTGGTTTGAGAACAATATTCTACAATTATATTCACTTGGCAAATTTCTTGAGTTGAGTAAAACTTTTTGAAGAATTTTAAGAATTTAAGAACTAAATAATAAAAATTAGAACACTGAAAAAAAAAAGAACTTAATTTTTTTTTCACTTGGGTTAAGGAGAAACGAAATATAAATCTTATATGAAATTTCTAAGTACGATATCTAATAATAATGAGTAGCATAAGTAAAAAAAAAAAAGTGAACCCTCGATATGTACAAATGTAAGAATTGATATGTACTTGATTTACCTTCACCAAATGAATAAGCCCAATGTTTTAAAAGAATTAACTAAAAACTAACACATACCAGAGGTGGACTTACTCTGTTGGAAAAAGGCAGCAGGGTTGAAACCTGCCAGACTAGCGAGACTCGGTGGGAACCCATAAGGATTATTGGCAGCCATTTGTCCCACAGGCCCCATCCCACCTGCACCCATGAAACCTGGAGTCCCCTGAGAGCCTCCGACACGAACCATCTCATAACCCGGTGCGGCATTACTTTTTGTAACTAGCCCCCCCGGGATTTTATTGGAAAATTTCTGATTCAGTACTGAAATACAGAATGGATTACAATGCAGAAAGCAAAATTTTAATTCTCGGCAAAGTATAAGAAGAATATTTACATAATATTCAACATCCTGCAATATTTACAGTTGTAAAATCATGTCTAAAGTTTTTTTTTTTTTTTCAATCATACTGACGAATTAATAATTATATCACCGATCGTAAATGGATTTTGCACGTTATTATTATGTATCCATCTGAATTCAGTAAATTTTGCTAATGTGTTTCTTCTCACAGTTCAAAGTATTCATTTCATCTTTTTAAAGCGCTTATTATTCCTCCCATACTATATACATAGAATCGAAGTAATGAAAGAATTTACTTATCGAAGCCACAATCTATTTATTTGATACTCACATGGCGAAGGTTCCAGGAAAGCTAAGCATAGAGTAATGGTCAACATATGATATCAATATCAAGTTCAGTACAAAAATGAGGTAGGCGTGTGAAACGGTTATAACTTGGAATAGATTGTTGTAATATTTAAAGGGTTTGAAAAAAAAGGTTCAAAGTATATTTTCGTTTATGTTTTTTTACGTACTGCTAACTCCGCCATGTCCTTTGATCAGAGGAGCTGGAATCGATGGTTTTTCCTCCTTAACGCTGCCAATGCCTGCTGCTGTTGCCAAATCTTTTCCGCCACCTATTGTATAAAAATTACAATTGAAAAGTTTTCACTTGATATCGATGTTGCCCGTAAAAAGGTCACAAGATATTTAGGGTAAACAGCTGACTGCGAATGTTCTTTGATTTGATAACGTGGTACTTTATTTCACAGTGGAAACAGAGACACGAGAATTAATGCTTGTCTTGTAATCTATGAAATCATGGCATCGAATAAACCGATATTAAAACAAGCTGAATTACTCAATAATTTAGATTTTTACTACTTCATAATTTAGGATATTTTCTACCGTAATACAAAAGTACAAATGAACACAAGAGAAATTACTTCTTTTTATACCTAGCTCTATACTACACAGTCTTTCAATAAAACTATCTCACTATCTTTCTGCAACTATTCAATTATCATTTTTCCCACAATTAGATAATCTCAGGTCTCTGCTAGATAAACATATTATTTGATTGAAGAAAATTACGCAATGCTACAGTCGTTATAAGTTCAACATCAAATTTCTATCTTTAAATTGAATACAGTGCTCTAATTTATCCTCATTTTTAACATATCTTTAATTTATCCTTATATTGTGTTGACAAGGACTTATTGATTGCTATTATCAATTTTCATGGGCATTTCTGTGGCTCAAGGTAAGCCTGTCTCGCATTTATTAAAGCTCATTTGCAGTGCCTACAATTTTTTAATTTCGTATTATAATATCCCTAGTTTGCAATACATCTTCTTTATATAACGGTTTCATATCATTATTCGCCACGCTATTATATCAAAAGTATGCGATATCGAGAAGTATAGAACCGTTCTGAAAAATTATTAATCAAATAGTGGGAATATTCTTTAAATTTTTTAATATTTTCATGATTTCAGAGCCTTAGAAACAATCCCAGGCATTTCGAGCACTCTGATGTGAAACTCTCAGGATAATTGTCAAATTCTGTTTTCTTTTTTTATTATCTTACCTTTTATTTTATACTTCCCATACGAGAGAACTCTAACGTAGTTAAAACACATACGCAACATAACACTGTGCGGCAAATGTGAAGAATAGAAATTTCGTACTTTATAAAAAATTCAAGACAAATTTCAAAGTTATTATAAACATCTGAAGAAATAACGACAAATAAATAATGAATGATATTAAGATTTTACCTGGTACTTCAATCTTGTCTGGATCCTCGTCATCGTCAAAATCACTGCCACTACCTGCGCTGCTGTCTTCGCTGACTTCCTCAGCCTTGTACCGCTTGGTCGACTGTGACAATTGAGGGGAATGTTAAATAAAAATGATACAGGATATTGGTATTGGCTTGCATAGATGATTATTGGCTTCTACAAAGTGAATAATTGTGAAAAATGAATGATATTGCAAAAAAAACGCATGTCCGATTGGTTATGTCACACGAATGCCAACCTAAGGTTATTTTTTAAATCTATTTTTTTTCTGCTTATAAATGATGAAACAAAGGATTCTCTTCGGCGGTGAATAGGCGGTGACATTTGATATAATGTATTTTCTGAAAACCCACCATAATCACGTTAGATGTTCGTAATTTCGTTGATATTTATACTCAGATTGTCTAAAAGTCAGATAAAAATGCATCCGACTAATGCTCGCGCGGCTTCTTTGACCGCTGTCTATCAAAATACAAAAATTTTCATCTACAGTTATCGAAATTCCGACCGATCCACGCGGTCTAGAGCAAAGATTCTGTCCCTAAACTTGTCAAATATCTTTATCATGTGTCAACACAGGTTAATTTTTCTATAGTTACTTACGGTTCGTTTCGGCCTGGGCATTTTATCAAGAAGATAGTTCAATTCTATACTCTTTTAACCCGCACAGCTCCCGCCATCTTGGGTTTCCCGGCCCACAATGCACTACTTCAGATACAAAAACATAGGCATCGAGTATCTAGTATCCCTGTTAGCACCGGGTTCCCGCTGCGTAGCCCTTAACTTATTTAAAATGTCCGCCTTAAAAAGAAAAAGAACCGCACGGTGCGCTGCCGTACATAGATGGGTTGTACTAAAGTTTTTTTTATATTATCATAAAAGAAGAAAAATCATGAATTTTAGCACCTCTTAAGAAGCTAAATTATTTCGCTGTGAATCACATACAGGAAATTTGACATTGATTGCAAATGAAAAATATCTTTAGCCTGGTTAATCGATCCAATCTTGCCCTCGCTTGTAGCGCTATCTCTTGCCGAACGTGTGAACAGAGAATAACTACGTAAGTCAGAAATCAAATATGGCCGCGCGTATTCCAAGGCTCGTTGGCAAATTTTTTTAGTCAGAGTTCGAGTGTACTAGGTTGCGCATGGATGACGTCAAGGTACAATCGCAATCCACTCACGTATATTCGCGGGAGCAATATCATTGGTCAATCCTGTTGGATCTAACCAATCGTGCAGCTTTGTGACGTGTACGTCGCATTGAGTCACATAAAAGGGAACGACGAAGAGTAGCTTTAGATAAAGACGGATAGGTTCCCAGCCAATCGGAGAAACGAAGCTACATGAGGTAAGCTTGGCTTCCTGAATTTAAGAAGCCGTGGTTGATATTCATCCTATAGCCCACCCTCCGCATTTGTCGGCCAATCAAATGGCGAGGTTTGGCTTGTAGCGATAGACGAGAAGAAGAAGTATCTTTCTTCGCTTATTAGTTCTATTATTTGTTGATGTCTGTCAGATTCCACTAATTGTTAAATTATTATTCTATAATTCCGTGAGACGATGGATTCGCGGAATATTTTCAAGCTAGAATGTTGTTAATGTGAATAGTACAGTAACGTATTAAAGCTTATAGTCAATTTCGAAAGAATGCCAAGTGTTCCTGCAGTCGTGGACGCTACCAATTTTTACAAACATTTCAAGTTCTGTTAGCTTTCAATACAATTCATGTACAAATCGCGTTACCCGAACCGAGTGCAATTGTCAATATGGTCAAAGGTGCGTTTATTTGCAGCTGAAATTGCCTTTTTAACTCATGCATTTCCACCTATCTTTGGCAAAGCGTTTTTGGTTATGTTTCGGCCCCCCGTACCTATTCGAACATCATTTTTTCTGTCGCTTCACTGTTCAATCTAACGGTCGTCCAACTCGTATAGAATGCAATAATTACCACGAACTCTTCTAACCCGTGTACATTGAAACTTCAATTTAATTTAATCAGTTTTCACTTTTCCTTTCATATGCATTGTTTATTGCATACAGATATACGTTGGTTACACATCCACATACATACATACAGAAAATTATACAATGCTCCAATTCTGACGCCATAGTATGATGCATATACCATGCACATTATTTCATAGTGTACATTGACCTTGATTTAAATAAAACTATTCCTGTCTGCTATATCTCATACTTTGGCATAACTTTTGATTTTATCTTTTGCTATTTCGCATTATTCATGATCCTATTATATATTTAGGCAAACACAGATATATGCCATATTTGCTCCACCAAAATTACATTTTTAAAACTATAGAACAATTTACCATTCTTGTAACTGTGGTCATACAGTCACAGACAACAAACTCTTCTTTTTTTTTCACCCAACTTACATAGCTCACGATAAATCAAACAAATTATAATCAAGATTGTAATCAATGTTGTTTGTAAACAATATGCTCTCGTCCCCATTGTTAGTGAATTTGGGTAAGACCAAAACCTGACAAGTGAAAAACAGTCTTATCATTTTGGCTTAATTCAATACATAAGTATACACCTAAATAACTTATTGGTCATAGGTGTTTGCGGTCAATTTGCATTCATTTTTTAACGGTCAATATGATTATAATTTTCACAACTGGTATTTACTATGATTTACATGAAAAAAAAAAGGACATTAGAGCTTAGAGTATATAACAACATCGACTAGGTAAACTGAGTAAACTGTGTCTACCGAATGGTTGTTTCACATAAGTAATAACAATTTTTTCCGAGTGTATGACAAGCTGGAAAATAATATTTTCAAGCTTTTTGTACCAATGATATTTGCTCCTTGGTTGATGATGCAAGATTATGGGATCACATCACGAAAGTGAAAATCTAATCACCAAGTGTTAAAAATATACATTGTGGAAGAATCGTTCGTTGTTTGAATTATCGTTGTTTTTATTTTAGGTGTTGAGTCATCCTTGCTGTGAATATACAAAGATATAAAAAATGGATTTTTATCTACGGTCGGGACACCGGAAACACGGGTTTGATGAACAAATGTTTAAGACAGATGGTGAGTTGGATATTTTGTTGTTTTTAAATTTGTTGTGTACAACGTAATAGCAGTGTGAATTTGCCCGAAATAACAAGTGTTTGATTTATATTTGTATAGAAACCCCAGTTGCCGTGCCAGTCAGCGGACCTCCAACTCCGCACCGGATAAATATGACAAGAACAGAATCGGAGGATTCTGAAAAGCCAAACATAGAAAATAATGCCAACGGAAGAGAGAAAACCTCGTTATTAAAGTCTCCCAGTAGCATATTAAGTAATATGCAAAATTCTGGAAAGAAAACATCGAAAAAAGGTCGTAGAAAATGGAATTCAAATAACACTGGTAATCAAGAATCACCAAAAACTGCTATTAATGGAACAAATCATAAGTTAACTGATTATTTCCCTGTTCGAAGAAGTATTCGTAAATGCAAAAAGACTGTGTTGGAAGAGCAGCAAAGAGACTTGGAGAATAAAGTTTTGTGTCAGGTTGAAGACGGACTGAAAGTTAAATATTTTGTTGGAAAAGGCAGAGGGGTAATTACGACGAGAGAATTTCGTAAGGGAGATTTTGTTGTTGAATATATTGGGGAACTGATTGACCAAACCTCGGCAAAGAAGAGGGAAGCCGAGTATGCGCGAGACCAAAATGCAGGCTGCTATATGTACTATTTCAAACATCGTAACCATCAGTATTGGTGAGTATACGCTACTAGTCGACCCGTCGATCTCCTGTTTTCCAACAGGAGTAAGGGAACTAGATTTGCATGTTGCATTGACTTGATTAGAAATAATATCTCAACAATTACGGCAAAAGATTTTTATCATTCATTGTTAATTAATCACGCTAAGTTTAGCAGTGATTCGTAGATGATTTAACATGTGATTGAAATAAGGAGAATAAAAGCAAGATAAACGTTGCTTAAAATTCTGTAGTAGAAATCTATTTTCCATTTGAATAATTTTCAAAGATCAGGAAATTTCAGAGGTGAAAAATTCTAGCAATCCTGATTGAGATAATTAGTCAGAAATTGAAGTGACTACTCCTTATTTGAAAAAAAAAAAGAAAAACAAGTAACTAGTATAATGATTCCAACATGCTTGTAGAAAGTAATGTTCTATGTTTTTCTTACAGCGTGGATGCAACGCCCGAATCAGATAAATTAGGTAGGTTAGTAAACCATTCCCGAAATGGAAACTTGATTGCTCGTGTTGTGGAAGTTGAATCTGTACCACACTTAGTTCTGACTGCAAAAGATGACGTGCCAAGTGGTGTTGAAGTTACTTATGACTATGGAGACCGGAGTCGAGAATCCATCCGTAATCATCCATGGTTGGCATTGTAACGAGAAACTGCATCATCTGTATGCATTCGGTACATAGCTTAAACTAGTTGAAATAATTATAAACTTGTGATTATATTCACAGTCCTGTATGTCGCGATTCTGAAAAAAAATAATGTTCTTAGAGACAAAGATAATAACAGAATCTGACGCTACATTGTAATAATAATTCGTACCGTGTAGTGAGTTTAAAAATTTGAATTTCGTATGAAAATTTGTTCAAATACTTGAAACTTGTTCATAATTTACAAGTACAATTGAACTAGAAGCATCACATGTATATTAGAGGCACAGATCCTTGTTCTTGAACCAGAGTCAAGTCCCACGATAAATGGGGAAAATTTCTTCATTGTTATATTTATTATATTTTTACATATATAAAATCTCTTGTCTAAAGGTACGTTTGGGTTCAGTACCATTAATGATATTATTTTCACTCACATTTATGTAACACAATACCCAATTGATACCATTGAGTGATTAGAATCTTGTGGCATATTGCAGCGAGCCTGAAATCAATTCATCCTTTCTATACAACATCAGAATTCACAATGAGGATTGATAAATCATTTTTGTCGAGTTGCCTATGATTAAACTATGATGTAAGAGCATTGATGATCTTGCCTTGCCTTCACCTATTTATATATGCGAAGTTTTTTCTACAGTAAGCAATTTGAGGTGAAGAACAGTGGTTCACAATACTATCGGAACTTACTCTGTAATACATAGGTACTGAGTTTTGAAATCCTCATGGAAACACAGTCTAGTAATACGGAAGTGTCCTGAATAATAAAGATTGTAGTCGACCTAGTTACACGTGTCATTTAAATTACAAGATTTGCGTTCAAAGTATATAGTAAATGGAGCCTAACAGAAATACAGAATCTTCAGCCACTGTCTATGAGAACGATCTGTTATTTTCAGTTAGAATGTATAATTAATACTATAGACCAATGAATATTTTAGAACTACATGCTGTTGATAACTGGCTAGTAAAGATTTATATACCAATGTACTTGTTAACGTTGCAACTTTAATATTTGGTACTAAAAAACTCACAAAACATGTAAATAAATGATTGAGTTTAAAAATTTTCAATTAATAGCAATGAACAGAAGGGAATTTTATAGATACTCGAATTACATTACTATTAGAATCCACAAGCCTGTATTTATTTGCTGTATGTGAGTGGAAGTGTGAGTTTTGGTAACGGTTTTCTACACGTTTAATATTCAACTATATCCAGAATTGGTCAATTCAAACAGTGTTAAATTACTTACATGACTTTTAGCACTATTACATGAAATGTGTAGGAGTTATTTTACGCCTTAATTATATACATATATCAGAGATAGCCACCTTCATGTTCAGTGACGATTGTAACGCGGATTTTTTTTACAAAATTTAGAGTGTAAGCAAACTGTTTTATATTTCTCATAGTAAGTTAAACTTTTACGTGAACTAAAGCCTGGCTATGTCTGATATGTGCACTTAAGTTTCTCGGAGAACAAAATACAAGTTGAAATTTTTAAAATAATATATTTATACTGGTCCTAAATGATAAAGAACCTAATATTTCCGTGTACAAAGTACCCAGGTAAATTCGAGTGAATTATTGAATGTAAATGAAAGACAACCAAAATTGAAAAAAAAAAATTACGTATACTACAATTTTCAAATGAAACATAAAAAGAATTCGAATAAGTAGTTAGAACAATATATGAAGGTTCGCAGAATAATTGTCTTATATAATTCAGACGAACCGATCTTAGCTTAAAATGTAAACGTTTGTTGTTTAGATCTAGCTAGTTAGCTACATAACTGCCTGTTGTATTGAAATTGTATCGATTAGCAAATGATTATTATTACTTGTCTATTTTTATTTATTTTTCTATCAATTATAAAATTTCGTACTTCTCATCCAGGTGGATGATGAACAAAGAAACTTCATTACTTTTTTTTTTAAGTATTCTCCTCAATCTAAGCCTAGTTAATAATTCATTTCAATTAATAATCCGTTATAGTATTAATTAGTTGACTATGTGTATATAGTTAATTCACGATAATTATACAGGGTGCACCGGTGATCTAGTCACTTGTGTAAGTCTCGTATCTTCATGACTATCAGATACAAAATAAGAAACTAGATAAGGGTTTTGACAAAATGAATTTACTTAACTCTATACATCATTTCCTTTTATCAACTAGGTATTTCCTTCCGTTTACGGATAATATTGAAGATATGATATTTGCAACCGAGTACACTAAGACGCCTGTGATTCCCTGGATATTTTACTACAGATGTGAAAATTTGTAATTGTAAATGGTTACTAAAATTTAACTGATTTAATGATATTTTTACAGCATGTTTTAATTCCTATCATTTTTTTTGTTTTCATTTTTTTTTTCGAACTAGTATGTGTATGTATAAGATTATTTCGAAACAATCAGTGACCCAATATCATTTTCATATGTTATCACTTTGGTTCAATCATGCTTTTCAACTGTCGCACGTGCACTTTGGTGGAGTTTAATAAACATAACATGACTTGATGTAATTATACCAATGATAAGCAGTACTTTTTTAAAGAAATTGTAACTGTTTTGTAATGATATCGTAAATAGTATACTCAAAATGTTATTATTTCATTGAATTTATATTATATTATATTATATTTCACAAGTTCTGACGCTCTAATAAAAACAAACAGATCACTGCTTGCAAATTTCATTCATTTCTGTAGTTCAGCCTTTTCTACATCACCATTGAATAAATTAATTTGTGTATAATATTCTAATTTTCAATTAATATCAGATCATTGGAATTTGAAGTTGATTACTTGAAATAAATTAAACATCGCTATATATGTACAAAGTTTCGTATGTACATATATAATAATATCCTACAAGGTATATTTTGTTTTTATTCATCTTTATCACAACTCTACTTCATTATTATCAACGGCGATACACGTTTTTGACATGGGATGTTAGAGACTGTCGGTATGTGAGATTCGAAAGATTATGAATGAAACCCCTACGCATTTCTATCCCACGCAAGACTAAAACCGAATGAAATATCGATTCGATAAACAAGGACCCGGAATGGCCAGAATTTCGCGCGTCAAAAATCCTAATATCTGATTGGCCCGTGCAGGGTCGTCCACCTGATTTTGACACTTCGCACACAAACGTGACATATATACGATAGCCCGAAAATGATGTGAATTAGCGTTTTGTAACAATATATTGCGGGTTTTACCTTGTAATCCGGTGATTTTTTGATGTATTTATTTTCGCTAAAAAACTAGATACAGATCTCGTCAATCAGAGTAACTTCTAGTTCTTCGTATTTCCTCAGAATCTGTTATATTTTATCTACTTAAAATGGACAACACAATAACTGCCGAATGTCTCACCCTGGATTTTGGCCCGTTTGAAACGGTTCACCGATGGCAGCAAATGCCAGAATGTGATGAATTCGTTGGAGCGAGGTTGAATACTAATTTATTTGTCAATATTAATTCATATATTATAGGTTATGTCTAATCATTCAACATTAAAGGTAACCCCATACCCGCTAATTGCTGCTGATATTTCAATTTTGAATACTAATATCATTTCATCAATCTAATACTTTGTTAACGATGATTTTTAACGTCTAAAGACTTCTGATGAAAATTGAAGACACGTTTTTTTTTTTCAGTTCAAAACTACATACATAAATACATGCAACCAACTTGCTGGTAAAAATTTTTCAATGATTTCCAATCGAACAATTTTTCAATATTAACGTCTGTTCTTTATAACAGACGAAGCAAGCATACTGTCGTGGCTTTCAAAGATGCTATTTACGTATTCGGAGGAGATAATGGGAAGACTATGCTCAATGACTTGCTGCGGTTTGATGTCAAAGAAAAGTCTTGGGGCAGAGCATTTGCCACTGGGATTCCACCCGCGCCAAGATATCATCACTCTGCTGTTGTTCACGATGTATCGATGTTTGTTTTCGGAGGATACACGGGGGATATTCATTCGAATTCAAACTTGACTAACAAGAATGATTTGTTCGAGTATAAGTTCAAAACTGGTCAATGGACCGAGTGGAGGTTCATTGGAAAGTGAGTTTATTTCCATTTCGACCAACATGTGAATCAGATTATCAACATAAAGTTGAAAAATAAACAATTCTTACTCCGAAACATCTCGAGGTATTTTCTTGCCATGTAGGATCAGACTGTGACTGATAAATCATGAACTTTATTAGAGTATCTTGTCATAACTCTTTCTTTAATGTATTTTTTCACTTGTGTAGAACACCTGTACCCAGATCAGCCCATGGCGCTGCTGTGTATGATAATAAGCTTTGGATATTTGCTGGATATGATGGAAATGCTAGATTGAATGATATGTGGACAATATCTCTGCTAGTGAGTCAGTCAGAATATAAACCAACAGATGATAATCGTTAAATAAACCTGATTTTTGAAAAAACTTACTGAACATAAAATTTCTAGCCAGGAGATATGCGAGTTTGGGAGGAGATCGCCCAATCCGGAGATTGCCCTCCAACTTGTTGCAACTTTCCTGTAGCTGTGGCCAGGGAGTCTATGTTCGTTTTCAGTGGCCAGAGCGGAGCCAAGATAACAAACAGTCTGTTCCAGTTTCATTTCAAAGAGAAACGGTTTGTAGAGCGCATCTATTCCCGCAAGATAAAGTTACAATCAGACAAAAGTTTTCGCCGTCTTTTTCTGCCAAGAGTAAAGCTAATTCTTGTTGTTACCCTCGATCAATATTCACCTCACGTTTAATAGATGGACTCGAATCTCTACGGAACATATATTGAGAGGTGCTCCACCTCCTCCGGCTCGTCGTTACGGTCATACAATGGTCAGTTTCGACAGACATCTTTACGTGTTTGGTGGGACAGCAGATTCCACACTTCCAAATGACTTGCATTGTTACGATCTGGACACGCAGACTTGGAGTGTGATTTTATCGTCTGTTGATAGCCAAGTTCCATCTGGTCGATTATTTCACGCCGCAGCTGTGATTGGCGAAGCTATGTTCATCTTCGGCGGAACTGTAGACAATAACGTGAGATCCGGGGAGATGTACAGATTCCAGTTTTCGTCTTATCCAAAATGTACGTTGCACGACGATTTCGGAAAATTGCTAAGCAGCCAGCAATTTTGCGATGTTGAATTCATTGTTGGAGAAAGCGAGGAAAAGATACCGGCGCACATCGCTATGGTAGCTGCTCGATCCCAATGGCTAAGAGCTAGAATCAAACAAGCACAAGATCAGAGAGAAAAGCATATCGAAAAGATTGTCGGCACTACGGAAGTACCAGTCAAAGATTTACCGCTGCTGGAAGTTAAGCTGAAAGATGCGGTTCCCGAGGCTTTTGAAATGGTCTTGAATTACATATACACTGATCGAATAGATCCTACAAAGAAAATCGAAGATCCATTGAGCAACAGAATCGTACTGTTAATGATGGATGTTTACAGGCTGGCAGTTCAGTTTCATATGAAAAGATTGGAACAGCTCTGCGTTCAGTATCTTGAAGCAACAATAAGCCATGCAAACGTCCTCGAGGCTCTTCATAACGCTGCGCTGTTGAAATTATACTTCATTAAAGAATTTTGCTTGAGCTTTGTCGTCAAGGATAGTAATTACAATCAAATAGTAATGAGCCAAGAGTTTGAAACTTTGGATCAACCATTAATGGTAGAGATCATAAGAAGAAGACAAATGCCACAGACAAAAAATTTCCTCAAGTCATACGAGTCTACAGGTAGTTCTATTCATCTTAAGAGACTATCGGCAAGGAAGAATCATTCAGAGTTACAGATTCCTTGTTGATAAAATTCACGTGTACCTTTATCTAACAGTTTGGTCTTTTCCGATTAGAGTTCGCACATATCCATGTATTGGGAACAACTTTGGAGCAGGATATGGAGGTTTTTTTAAAAAGTGCCAGCAGCGAATTCTGTGACATTACCCTGATGTTGCATGGCACACCTATACCTGCGCACAAAGCTATCCTCGCAGCAAGATGCAGTTATTTTGAAGCGATGTTCAGATCATTTATGCCCGAAGATAATATCGTCAATGTGAGCATTGGAATTGATCAAAGTTTCATTGTTTTGAATTGAATTTAATAAAGAAAGAAAATGAACAAATTTCAGATACAAATAGGCGAGATGATTCCCTCGAAAGAATCATTCGATTCTTTGCTCAGGTACATCTATTACGCTGATGTATCGATGCCTCCCGAAGATTCTCTCTATTTATTCACCGCACCAGTATTTTATGGCTTTACAAATAACCGATTACAAGCATTTTGTAAGCAGAACCTTGAGATGAACGTTACCTTTGAAAATGTTATACAAATTCTCGAAGCTGCGGATAGAATGCAGGCAATCGATATGAAGAAATATGCCCTCAATCTTATCGTGCACCACTTTAGCAAGGTATAAAATAATATGCCAAAAGTCTGCCACCAATTATTTTATGAATCTAGTATCCTACATTGAATGTTTCATATTTCTAGGTGGCTCGCTTACCGAAATTAAAACAGTTAAGTCGTGAACTTTTGCTGGATATCTTAGAGGCCTTGGCAGATGAAAAGAGCGAAGTACGAATGTGTCAGGACATGTCCAGTGCCAGTCTTTCCAGTGACTGCTGACAGACCTCCAACCAAGTGTGGCGTGTTCCCATGCCATCCAGCTTCCAGGTTTGTCTGAGAGCTAATTGAATAAAAAAAGGGTATTGCATTGTTAGTGTTTTTTAGCAGGGTATAATCCACAGGTGCTTCAAGATATTCAAAAATGATATCAATTTTGACAATATCATTATGTCTTTTTTGTTGGATGGGATAAACTGTACATGAGGTATTTCATGCCAGCTCGACCAATGATTTTCCCTGACGATTTTTGATTTGATTCATGATTTTTTGTACGATTATCCAAACTCTGACATTCACCCTAATTTTTTTCACATTTCTTCTCCGAACCATTATTTATTTATGAATTTTTGAAACGTTAAACGGAACATCCTTTTTAATTTTTTTAGAAAAAATCACACAAATCTTGTCTCCGAAAACGATCATATTGAGCCCTATTCGAAAGTGGAAACTATTTTCCTTATATTTATTTTGCTGATTTGAAAAAATATTTCCTAAACGTGGTGGATAATGGCTCCCAGAATTTTTTCAATGCAAATAAATTGTATTTTTTAGCAGAATGGATGGTAACAATGAGAGATACGATTGATTGTTACGATCCATTCTCCTATACATACAATTTATCTACATTCAAAAAATTCTGGGAGCCATTATCCACCACGTTTAGGAAATAATATTTTTTCAAATCAGCAAAATAAATGTAAGGAAATTAGTTTCTACTTTCGAATAGGGCTCAAAACGATCGTCTTTGCACACAAAATTTTTGTGAATTAAAAAAAAAAAAATTAAAAAGGACGTTCTGTTTGACGTTTCAAAAATTCATAAATAAATAACGGTTCGGAGTAAAAATGTGGAAAAAATTAGGAGTGGATGTTAAAATTGGGATAATGGTTCAAAACATTATGAATCAAATGAAAAACGACGAGGAAAAATCATTGGTTGAGTTGGCAAGAAATACCTCATATAATGGTGAAATCTGTTGCAAAACAGTCAAATAGGAAAATGATTTGAATGATAAAAATGTTGTATTTCCAGGAGCTGTTTCGTGTGAACTTTATCTTGATAACACGCATGATACTGTTCATTGGAAATTATTATTTCGACTCAAAAATGTGCCCACAGTATAGACAAGGATATAGACGATGTAACCATAAGAAGAAGCGATATCATCGATTTAAAATTCACTGACAGTTGGCCTGACTTATGTTACGACTGCTAGCCTGTCTTAAAAAAAGATGACACTGGCAGCTTTAACTTTTGGACTTAAATATAATTTTTTAAATTATCTAATAGCTTAGCATAGTTTATTTAATGAAAAAATGTATTAGCAAGTTGATTATATGTAACTTAATATACATATATAGAATATAGTTTTTGCCATCGGCTATGAACGGTCAAATCATGTTCAAATGTTCTTTTCTTGGCGTTAAATTAACGACATGCTCGAATAAGCTGATGAATGAAATATAACTTTGGGCAACTTACGAATGAAGAGAAAAAAGCACGATGAGAAAGAGAGAGAGAGAGAAAACGCACAGTACAGCGTTTCATACTTGTACTACCAGATTTTACTCTTTCCAATAGCAGAGTAGAAAATTAAAATCCAGATATTACAAGTGATGATTAAAATCGTAACTGTACCTGCGTGCATTTAAATAACAAAATAATGATTTGTATACTTTAAAAGGCTTACGATGCATTATGTATATTATTGTCGACGGACATTCGTTTTACATAAATTCGTCAGGTATCGCTGATACATTAATGATAATAATGAGTTACTAGACCGTCTGCATAAGAATCAAACATTCCCCAATGATAATTGAACAGTGTTTTGGGTTTTTAAATTTGACCTGAATAGTGGTCAGAATATAATTACCAAAAGCCATAAACACTTTGTAAAAACTTGATTTCCAGATCACAAAATGCGTAATCGGTGATATATTGGTAATTAATTGGTCAGTTAATTATATTCAGTAAAGATATGTGAATGACAGATGTTACGGGCCTGGTATTTTCTTCATTTATACAATGCAAGGCATGAATAGGCTTATCGATAAGGCACTTCAAAGTAGGAAGCATTTAATTAGAGAATGTGATTTGTCCCATGAAAAAATCGAGGGAATAGCTTCATTGATAATTCTGTAAGCCTCCCTCATACTCTGAAAGATAAATAGTTTGAATTTGTCTATATAGGGTAATTAGTTCCATAACTTATACAGCTGGTGGTAAGATTGGAATTACCTGCGGAAAATTCACGTATTAGGTCTGTTTATATAGAATAGAACAAAGAGAGAAGAATCTTTGTATGTGCCAAAAATATGTCCAACCAAGGCAATCCCTAATTTATTTGAAACTATAAGTGCACCATTTAAGTAAATCAAAAGTATTGTGTCTACTGTTATTTATTTTAAATTTAATATAGCTCGATTTCGATAGTTAATCAAAAATTAGAATTTTAGCATAGCATTTCGTATAATAAAATTGATAATTAATAATATATATTATAAATCTTGTTATATTGCATACTCAGGTGGTAATACCACAAAACTTGTTCGATATCATAGATCCTTCAGGATTATATAAGAGTTATTGTATACTGTTAGTCCATTAATTATACCTAGAAGAAAATATACAATTATGAATAGAAACTCTTACCTAAGTAACATTTATTGAACCACTCAAATTCCTATACGTAGAAATAAACAGTATGGATAATTTTCAGTCTTTGTCAATAGGTTGCGATTCTCGCAGGATGAATACTATTTTGGGTATTTATAAAACTAGAACTGTGAATAATTTTTTTTTTTATTGAAGAATCGACTTTATTAATTAAAATATACAGTTTAAAAACGTAATGTAATCACACTTTTGTTCAAATTTTTATAAACGATAAGCCTATCCTCTTTAAAATCTATTGTTCAGCTACAGTAAAATTACATTCTTACAAAATACTCATATATTTCAAGTCACCACCTATTTATGATTAGGTATGTTTTATACATATAAGTATATATAGCAATCATTATGAATCACAATTTATAAGCTGTAAACTTAGATCCTCTGTATCCAGCTGGTAACTATGATATAGGCACGTTTTTTTTTTTTTTGTTTTCTTTTTATTTCATTGTGATTGAAATTTGTTTATACACAACGTATATACTTTTCTTATATATACCAAGTTTAAAATTTTTTTTACTTAGTTTAATTATTATCTATTAACAATGACTTATACAGCAGACACATACATCTATTGTGCTGTAAATTTTAGGGAATATTATATAATTAATATATAAAATTTATTTTATGTATCACCGAACATCTACAGATGTGTGTAAGTAATCGTCACTTGCATGTATATATGTGCAATGACAAAGTGATGTAAATTGAAATTAGAACACCACCTATTTATGTTTTTGTAAAGTAAAGCTGTTGTTTTTTCTACAATTCTCATACAACGAATTTTTCTAAATCATAAGTTAATCATTTCTACTAATTGGTCAACAAGATCACCAGAAAGGGACAGTTTCATAAATCTGTTTCGAATTTGAGTGAAATACTGCAGAGCTGTAAAGCATACTTGATGTCTAATCAAAATTTTAGCAACTAAATTTGCAAATTAGAAAGTGAAGCAAACATTTTTATCTTCTCCGAATTGTTATATGGATAATTTTACAAATAATTTAGGCAATGACTAAGAGACTTCCATTATTTCATTGAGTAACTCATAAATATCATTGACATGTTAGACCAACTTCAGCATGACTAGCGAAATTAACGATCTTAAATACACTTCATAAATTAATTTTTTTTTTTTTATATAATGGAAAAGAAAGGGTGACAGCTAGTTTGCATACTTGTGACAGAATTTTGTTATTTTCAATTACAAATAAGCTATTTTCCTCAAAGTTTGAAGATGTATTTAAAGTATTGGAATGTGTTTAAAAATAAAAATCATTCAGTTTAGTAAAAAATAATTGTAATTGAACCGTTAATCGTTTGATGAAAATTGTAAGAATTTGTAATAGCTAAAAGAAAGAAGCACAACAGATGTCTGCGTGCTATATACCACAAAAGACAATCATTACATTCTCTCATAAATATAGATCTTTCAACAACACTCTGTAATTATATAATTGTACACATTACTCACTAATCTTGGTCACAAAGCTCCTACTAAATTTTTACTAGCATTAGCAAAGGCAAATTAGTGAATGTACAAAAATTTAGTAGCATCTATTATCGCATAGTCTGTAACAAACCAACCGAAATGTACAAAAGAAAAAAAACAAAAAAAAAAGTTACAAAATTCGTGTCATAGAACATAAGTAAAAAAAAAAAAAAAAAAAACAATTTCTACGAGTTACATAGAATGAAATCATGAACTAAATGATTATTGGTTGGTGGCGATCAGAAATGAGGCGAAATATCGTACACACAAAATCCTTGCTTTTTCTCAACTGAAAAACCAGGTGATCCAAGACCGTTGATCGAAAGCAAAATAAAAAATATCCGGCTATTTATATAGAAAATAATTTCATCCTGGTAAGACATATACCAGAGAAACCGTTTTATTATTATATTATGCTATTCATTTTCAGATATTAAATTTTGGTCGGGCTTTAATTGAAAGTATTTAAGATTCTCGCGAGATTAACTCACAAGTGAATAAAGTAGAACACTAACTGAGGCATACATGCATCATATACAGTTCTACTTGATTCATCTTACCCTACAAGAAAAAAAAAATCGCTAACAAAATTGTTTGGATGGAATTAGATCAGCAGCCTTTTCATCACCTGCCACATCTTTATTGAATAGTTTATAAATTTGATGACCATACAACGTTTCGAGTAACGTTTATATACTGTAAGAAAATGATTGAAAGGTAAATATTATACAAGCAATAGGCAAGTGAAATTTATCTTTCGAATCATTTGATCTGAAAATTTATAAAAATGTGGCAATAAAGAATAATAACAAAACTAGTGTTGCCATTATTTTTTTCGACATTTTCTTTGAAGAAATATTCAACCTTATTGAAAATGTTTTTCAATGATGAAGGTGAGAAAAATCAAAATTTTGAGAAAATTTTCGAGCAATTCAGTCAGGCTTAGTCGTATAGCACGGCTGTAACAAAATACAAAAGTAAAATAATAAATGTTTCAAAAGAATAGAATAGAATGGAAAAATGTGTTGGTATCCTGACTCCAGCGGTTCGAGACGAAACCACGAGACTTGAGATGTGTTAGCGGAGTACACTAATTGAAAAATAATCAAGATACGACTAAAGAGAGAAAAAAAAACAACCAAAAAAAAGTAGAAATTTTAAATAAAAATTCATCATTACAGGATCAAAATTAGGTAGAGTAAACGTAACTGGAAAATTTGTTAGTTAATATAAATAATATTAGAGCAAGATTAACCACCTGTGTATTTAAATATTAGATGTTTATTGGCGCTGTTTAAAAATTGCTTGTTTCATGAAACAAAGTCCCTAGGTGAAAAGCTTGAATTGAATTGACCAAGGGATAAAAAAGATTGACCGAATGATCCTGAAACATTATTACGGATGGATAAACTGGCCCTAATTAAATTTTTCTTAAAACTTTTGTTAAACCATATGCTACCTTTACTTGCTGAGTCGTTTTATTCGAGAACGAGTAGACAGCGATCTAGCGCTAGGATTGTATGGAGATTTTACCCGTTTAGCTATAGCCGACCCACTAGGAGTCCCTTGGGACCCGGAGGAGGATGATGGCTGCTTCAATTTACCGGGTAACGAATGCCTGTTTGCTTTAACAATCCCATATTGACTGGCCATTTGAGGCGGTACCGTATGACCCATAATGTCAACATTTCTGGACCGTAAAGTCTTAATAGGGGTAGCTGCAATGGTATCTGACCGTAGCCATCTGTGTTCTGGTAAGTCGCTTGAACTCGTCACATTCCCTCTTTCTCTTTGAACAGAGAAACTGCCTCTCAACTGTATTCGATTACCACCGTTTATTGACGGTCTCCTAATCGTCTTAACAGGTGTAGCCTTCTTCTCCAGACTTCTTCTTTGGTTGCTCCTTGTGTTTTCAACTCCTTCTCCGACTTGCCATTTATCTGGCCACGAGAGTCTGCTATGGCCATCTTTACTCTGATTAGCAGGGTCATTTTCATCCGTCGGAAGTCTCTGATCCTCAGAACGCGTCCTCCTTTTCAAACTGGGTCCTGAAGTACAGCCTTCGTCGGCTTGTGCCATGGTGCTGTGTCTTCGCTTAGTTCCAACATTGGTAGTAGTAGCTTTGAGTTCGTCGCAAGATCCCTTGAATGCATTCTGTCTAACCATATGATGCAAATTGTTTGATTCTTCTTTGGTTTTATGGTCCGAAATTCTGCTAGGCTTAGGCAGTTGCCTGATGAGATTTTTCAAATTCGGAGTAGCCGTGCTACTCTCCTTTGACTTTTGATCAGTTATCCTTCTCGGACGAACAGGCTGATCAAGTTTCTCCAACTTTGTAGTCGACACGTGTTCCGGCTTCACACTTTCTTCGGAAGTCACATTGTCCGAAGATACGCTGGACGAGACTTCGGCAACTTGTATGCTCTCTCTGCTGCGAAGTTCTCTCTGTGGACTTGCATAACGTTGTGGGCATTTAATCAACGGTTTAGAACCGGCGTGTGATTGGCTTTTAGAATGAACGTTGTGTGGCTCTGCCAAAGGTTTTACAACCCCGGCACTTTCTCTGTGTAGAATATTAGCTACTTCGGTAATTTTGCCCAAAGCATCCACGACATTATCGGATGAATCCGGTTGTTTAGAGTCATTTTCACTCTCTACATTTTTAACAAATATAGGCATAACCGGTATAACTGGTGTAGGTGGTTTTGCCGGATAGAAATTAGTATCAGCTTGAAGTTTAGCCAAGTAATCTGGCTCTGGTTCAATTTCTTCCGAAGTACTGGGAACCGGAGAAAGAATAACCCGTCGAGGAGTCCCCTTCGGCGATCCCTGGACTTCTTTTTCTTGACAACTTTTCTGTCCCAACAGAACCTGTAGAATAAACATAAATTCAATTACCATCTGTGATTATTTCCATTCTTTCTTACAGACAATCGACGTGTATTCTATTGTACAATAAAACTTACCTCAGTTCTCGAGGGTCCAGGTGGGTCCAGCATGAGTGTAACGACACTTGTGTTGTCGGCTCTAAGTCTGGTCGACGACCATCTTTCCAAGGCTCTGTCGACAAGACTTTTCGACGGATTGATCCACATTTGTACATGCGCATGCTGTAAAGGTAGATTAAATTATTCGAACTGTAACATGAAGATAAATAATGAATGGGCACCGATAAAGTTTGGTTTATATCGACATACCCCACTTCCAGCTTGCTGGGAAGCAATGAGATGTTTTTCATTGTGTCTTTCGGCAGCTTGAACTATAGCCACAGCTCCTTGCGGTGTCAGCATATTCCACAACCCATCAGTACCAAATATCAGACATCGATGAGACTTGACATCCACTGCGACAACGGCGACATCCGGCTCAGGGGAAACGACAAATTTGTCCAGTTCAGAGTTGTAACTCCAAAGGTCACCTGAATTAAATATCAAACATTAAATTGAACGTCAAATGTGACATCGTACTTTAGGCATCAATGTTAATGACGAATCTTTAACGTATAATTTCGCCTCGATCTCTAACTGCTTACCCAACGACCTAGCAACGGCGAGAAATGGAATTTCGTCTATATGAGTTGATCTTCTGACTGGACCCTTATGTCCGATTCTCGGTCTATTCCACACTACTCTAGGCACTCCAGACTTGCTGACTACTTTACCGCCACAGGCTTGAATTCTGATCATTTCCGGCGTACTCTCAGGCTTGTGATCTTTAGTCAGAGCTCTAGCCTTCCAGTGCGGTTCTCCTTTCTCTTGATAGCCGAGGATAATACCAGAATCTCCGACATGACCGATGTAAATTTTTCCCTTGCGGATGAAAGCGACACTTGCTGTTGTACCTGCAGTACTGGGGAGACCAGACGCTGTTCTTGGCCATTTATCTGTGGAACATAATCATACATGATATTTAAGAATTGATTATTCCTTGACTTAGGGGTATATTGAATGAGGCAGGAACTCTTGATCTGTTATTGATCATTTTACATGATTTGAATCCAGTTTGGAACTCTACGACACTTGGGAAAATTGTATAAAAATGTCTCGCGTACAATAAATTTACCATCTAATATTATTGGAAATGTTTTTTTTTTACTAAATAAAAACAGACCATGTTAACAAATATCCATTTTTATTTGGTAGAGTTTTTTTATACGAAGAAACAAAAAGTCCAACACCTCCTCTTACGGCGTGATCAAAAATGGAAAGTTTCTCAAAAAGTTATAGAAAAATGTAAAAAAATGTTGTTCATAAAAGCTAAATATTATTTCAATCCTATAACCATAACGGATACGGTCAAGTTTGGTGAGACTGAGAATTGAATTGAGGTTACCTGCGGGTTACATAACCTAAATCTCATTCCGATCTACGGCGCGGAGGTAGGGCGGCGCGGGGTGCGGGTAAGAGGTGGGGTGGGGGGATTGGGAATAGCGCGGGATGGTATCTTGAGACGACTTACCGAGCTGTCGCCACATAGCCTGATGGGTGTTACTGTACCCGTCTTGAATTGCTCTCAAAACATCCTCGTCTTTGTCAGACCAAAAGTTTTTCTGTTTGACAATAGTGTCCATTAAATTTTCCTTGGCGTACGTGGCTGCTTCGCCGCCGCCATGCCCATCAAATATACCAAAAAACGCGTATTCGAGGTCTTTGTCGTCGGCTGTTTGCTGGTATGCCACGCTAAACATATCCTCCATGTATTTTCGGCCTCCCTGATTACAGTGGCCAGTTACGCGAAGGTTCACTCCAATACTCAACGGCATTTTCACTATATCGTTAGTTCAAACACAGGTAAATTTAGCACAGTTAACGACCACAAACAACACATCGGGAACAGAACTACGAATGCGCACACACTCCTTACACCTCCGCCTTCTTTTCATAGACTGTCCCCCACAGACTTTCTGTCCTCTTTCCTTCGCTCGGAGAGGGGCGCTCTCTTCCCCACTACGCCTTTATTCCGTCGACCGTTCTGCGAACACGGTGCATGCTGGGACTTGTCTGGTTACGCGGCGTTGCCAAATGCCAAGCTTAGACTTGTTGGTGCGTGAATGCGTGAATCATACGATCGTTCAATCACATTTCTAGCTAGGTTCAATTCCCGGGTTCATCTCTAATTTCACGCCGTGAATTTCTTTAATAACAAATAGTTTTTCTTCTTATTTTTTTTTTTTAATTATTAAACATATTAGATATACGGCAAAAAATATCTATATTTCTAACTTTTATTATCATTATTATTATTATTATTATTGCAGAATAAAATAACGCTCTGTTATTACTTTGAGTGTCTTGATAAATTGTCATTCATGCTCTTGTCCAACGTGAAAACCAGATACCAGTTATTCATAATGAAATCTCTCGCACCAGTCATGTCGGAATTATTATTCGGAACATACAGGTAATTTGAATCGTTAAATCGTTATTGTTATCAAATCTAAAGCTATACAGCTGTTGATCAAACTTCAGCGCAGCTATTTTGTAGAGGATAATAGATAGAATTGATGATTTATCTATGGCATATATGCCTGTAGTCTTCACGAGATATATTTGAAAAATCAATTTGACTCAAGAAGTTGAACAATATCTTGGCGCGAAAATTTGTGAATTGAAAGAAAAGTATACCCATGTGTATAATTATATGGAAATACAGGATGTGTGTACTCTATTTGATCTAAATGAGAATTACAGACATCTTCTATTCATTTCTCAGTTCTCTACACCAGCAACATGAAAATTTGATAAATTTATCGGAAAGGTTCACTCGACAAAATGTTTATTTCCAGAAAGAGAAGGATAGAAAGTCTAAACGTCAAGTACAGCTGTGTATCATTCGAATTCTCAAATGCCATATTGTACTATTCAAACTCGTAATGCCATAAGCCTGGCAACACTGTCATGTCATTTGAAATATCACTGTGATCTGGCAGCTTTCACAATAAAAGAATAAAATAAGATATTTATCTGCGTTATAATTGATCTGAAATGATATCGCGGAAAAATATTAATTACGAGCTGTTAATTAGTATAATCAATAAATTATAATATAGCTAAATGCTGCTCAACTTCTACATTACGTCAGCTACAAAAAGATGGCGCCAGCGCAGGAGAGCAGTGGAAAATTTTCGACGAGCGCGACTAGCGCGACTAAACACTACTGCTGGGGTCAAATTAGTTACTAAATAATCATTTTTAGAAATATGATTCATTTTATAATTGAACAAATGAATTTCACGTTGATAATAACTATAATTACACCGATGATCATAATTAATTCGAAACATTAAGACATGATCCCTAATTGGACGCAGAGGCCACGCGCACATGACACAAGCATGGTTACACCGATGTATACTATGCATGAATATTTTTTTTGTGTGGCATCGCGCCGCGATGCGTCCCACGGGGGGCTCCGGATGTAATAATATAACTTGTGTGTTCACTCATAGAAATATTACATTAAGGCAGTTGCAAATAAAAAACAGATATCTTGACAAAAACATTTTTCTAATAATATTAATTGTTTTATAGTAAAGCGTGCATGACGATGAACATATTATGAAGAAAGTTACTTTCGAGCATATAACATTAATTTTTTTTCTTCAAATTCATGCTCATTAAAGCAATGGTTACAAAATTAGCCGTTGTACTGCGCATAGTTTCGCTCTTTTTCGTATAGGAACAGCTACCTTGATTGCTGTACTCACCCGCGGGCGAATCCGTGTATTTATCTGTACAGCGCGTCGTTTTTAAATGTTCAACTTGATTTACCGCTATCGTTGCCGCTATTCCAGTTGCGTGGAATTATAACTTATTTGCGTTATATTGCATCCGAAAAAGTCGATATATTATTATTTTTCATTACGTGAAAAATGTTAATACATGTTATAAGAAAATTCTTTCACAAATATGAACTCGGTAGAATATTTTGAAAAAGTAGCTCGAGCCATTTTTAGCTCACTTTTCCAATTTGACTCAATATTATCGGTTTTCACATTTTCCATAAAAAGAGAATTTCGTTGTACAATGAGTTAAAGAATATTCACTTCAAAATATATATATATTACAACGGTATAAGGAAAAGTAATTTATTATTTGTTTATTATTAAATTAAATTAATTTTATTATTATTAAATTAAGTCAATGATCTTTCATTAACCAAGAAATAATAAATACCTTTTTTCTATACGACAGTTGTTATATATTTTGAAGTAAATATTTTTTAACACATTTCACGATAATTCTTCTGATGGAAAATATGAAAAGCACTAATATTAAGTCAAATTCGGAAAATCAACTAAATATGGCTTGAGCTACCTTTCAAAAATATTGTATAGAGCTCATATTTGCGGACAAAATTTTCTTTTGAAACAAGTGGAAAAGAAGATTATAATGCACTATAGCAAAAGAGATTAAAATAACAAAAGTATAGCGCATGAAGTTGGCGGTGCTATGAGGTGCGGAAAACAAAACGAAAACAGCATCTAGTAGACAAATGTCGCACGTATAACAAGATGTGTGCCGAGCAGTCAAACGTGAGTATTTTCAAATAAATGTACTTTGGGGAATTGAAAATAATCAGACGTCGAAGGGGGTTGCCGCGCGAAGCGCGTAGCGACGAAGCCCCTAATGAAAGAAAAAAAAGTCGACTTTTTTTTGTTAATCGGCCTGTAGTTCAAGTTGTGCAATCACCGTCAGAATCGGAATTATCTGTGAATTAAACCGATGTGTTATATATGTTTGTATTATGGAAAGCTAATAATTACAGGTTCACAAGAGATGTGTATACTTTTACACCTATGACCCCTCGAAAATTCATAAAAATTTCCAAAAAATTATGTGGCCCATGAGGGGATCGAACCCGCGACCTTCGCGTTATTAGCACGACGCTCTAACCAACTGAGCTAATGGGCCGATGTATAAAGTGATCGGTTGTATGTATTCAAGCGCTATCTAATTATACTTTCGTTCATAAAGTGAATTTCTTAAAATGCGCGTATTCATCACATTTACCGGCGTTATTGTCATATCTGAAATATAAACGATATCAGATTCTGGCCTCGCTTCACCTCAGAATCTCACATATCCTAACTGTACACGCCTAAGCGAATGATCAGGTGGCAAGCATGCCAGTGTGACGGTTAATCAATCAACAGGCGCCTTAAGTAGAGCAGATTTCCGTGTTTTAAACCCAGTGTGTTTTCCAGCGTTGAATGAAGGTTAAAAAAGGCATAAGGTAGGGTGCGAAAAAGTAAGACTCATGCATAATTCTCGTTTATTTGATGTACGCCAAAATGACTTCGCGAAGCTACGAAGAGGATAGATAGTGGTTGCTGCAGGGTCATAGCTTATCTAACAAGTAGCAGTAAGACATGCAAAAAAATGGCCCATGAGGGGATCGAACCCGCGACCTTCGCGTTATTAGCACGACGCTCTAACCAACTGAGCTAATGGGCCGATGATGTCGAGGGAAACAATAGACAATCAGAACTCATTCAATGAATCTAGTCAACAATCACAACACAGTCATGTAAAAACGAAGTCCATCTGATTCGGGCATAATTTTATTCCATTAGTTTTCGCACCTTTTCCATTATAATATCTTCGATCGCAGATCTAGTCAAAAGTTATGCTAAAAAATGGCCACATGTTTTATAGTTTCAAATAGTGAACATAGATAAATTGATTTATATTACAATAAAGATAATGTACCTCGGATGTAAAGTCGAATCTTCTGTATCCCTGGAACATCGGTCACAAAGCTTCCTTTTACCGTTCGAACGTATGGGTTGGTGTCTGCACTCACCTCATCTCTATTTGAACCATTGTAGGTATGTACACTACTCAGAAAAACTATTCAACCCTTAGGTGCGCCTGAAACTTGACATCATGCTTTTGAAGTAAATTCATGTATTGATCATAGTTCATTTTACATCTTCACTTAGTTTAAATAATATCTAAGGCAAGGATAAGAGATTCTCACAATAGATTTCCTCAATTAGTATTTCTAAGGGCCTTCTGATACAAGAGCAGAGTGGCGCAGTGGAAGCGTGCTGGGCCCATAACCCAGAGGTCCGTGGATCGAAACCACGCTCTGCTAGCTAAATTTTTTGCTTCAGATACAATGCGTGTCTAATGCTTTGTGATCATAGGTTTTCTCCCAGCTTCTTTTAATGCGATTGTCATCTGTGCAGTTCTTGCATGTATTACAGGCAATAGGTTCAACTGATTCTTCATTTCTCTATTTTTTGAAGTGGCAAATCGTGTTTTAACACTTATGAAAGACTTTTCATTTTTACTCTCTAGAATATTTCAGAGAACGAGAAATACGTATAAGGACATTTAAGGTTTCATCACACTCTTTCTTGCAATCATGACAGGCAAGTTCTACGCAAAGTACAACAGCCCGGCTAGCTCAGTCGGTAGAGCATGAGACTCTTAATCTCAGGGTCGTGGGTTCGAGCCCCACGTTGGGCGATTTATTTTTACAATTTCAGAATTCTAACGAAAAAGAATCTTTCAGGGGTACGTCAACTTCGTTAGATCTTATTTCATTTCGATCACGAGATCATTTTCGAGTCTCAAAATATTTCGAAAAGGTCAAAAATGGTTTCATTGATCCTTTCAAACCGTATATAACTTATATAAACAATTTCCTCATACCTACTCTTACGGGATTTTTCGCGCTTGATTAGCTATTTAATTCCTATTTCGCACAGCTCGTAACTCGCAAAGTTTTTCATGTCTCATGAATCACATTCATTCGCGAACTCCGTTCCGGATGCGGTGAGTAGAATGTGTGAGCGAAATTCGATTAAAGATTAAAGAAAAGAATTTTCCTACAAAATTATGACCACACTACTCAGATTTCTAATTCAAACGTACAGAGGTTGAACTAATGGGTATATTTAGACACACTAAGACACGCTCGAGGTGGTACTGAATGTGAAAATCCTGTATCTGTCTACAAGACCACAATATCATTCGATCAGATTATTTATCTGATACAATACACGCATGACGCACGTAGGTATAGAATTTTACACAACTTTTTCCTACACTTTAATTCATGGATGTAATTTGAAACTGTTTTGTCCGAGAGTGCACAGCACTTGCTAGTGCAGCAGGATGAAATTATATGATACGGTATAAGGGGCGTTATTTGCCTTCACGCTCTACTAGTTCTACGGCTGCTACTGTCTTTATATGAACACTTCGGTCTGCAGCAATTCGCTCCTGATATTTCGACTAAACAGTTCAAGTTAACTGTTTATAGTTGTTAGGGGAATAGCCTGAGGTTGTATCCATTGGAGCGAAAGCCTATTCGCCGATATGTTCCTATTGTATATCTGGATTCTTAAGTTTAATACAAACCTAGGCATAATACAAACTCAAGTTATCCATGTATAAATATTGATTTCGACCAATTTGACGAATTTCAAAAGATTCTTATAGATCCTATTTCCTTCTGATCAACAAAAGTTTGGTGAGTATATTCAATCAGTCTTTCATTTCAAGGACTACAGAAAGGTGAGAGCATCTGTCCATAACACTGTTTAGAAGTTATATGCTTCAAATATCAGAGTATAGGGATGTAGGCGATACAATAGTGGCAATCCCTGGAAGTTCAGAAGTCGCGCGAACATGAGCGCTCATGCAAATTTCACCCTTTCTAATCAGGATTCTCTCTGGCTATAATTCAAGCCGATGTCAAGATAGAATTTTCTCATGCAGTACTGCTCACCGAGCAAGAGCGTTCGCTCAATTTATCTATAACAAACACTCATGAATCGTCCTGCAGTTATACAAAGGCTACTGGCGTGGAATTGTTAACATACAAATTCCATGTGGCAATAGGTAGGCTACAGCTAATGAATGATCGAGCGAATAATTGGTTCAATAAATAATTCCCGATTCGTAACTTTCACGTACACAGCAAATAGTGTTTTTATTATTCTTTAATCTTAGTAAATAATTACTAGGAAGGGTAAAAAGTTGAATTGGGAAATATTGAGGAAATTAAATATAGCGCACTTCATGGATAGAATCGCATTCGTTTCTTGCTTGGTGCAAAATAAAACAGCTAAATTAAACAGTAGTTTGTCCCTATTTGCTTTCGCTACATTATTATAAATACGTGCTGATTAGTAAGTGAAGGAAATAGATTAAATTTTGAGTGAAATTTGTAAAAATAATAACAAAAAGTCAGAAATCAAACGAGGTTTATAAAACTGCGTATGCGAAAAAATAATTCGAAATATTTATAAAGAAATTTCTAGCTACTTTGTACAAGGTGAGAATTTTCCGTGACAAGGATAACTATTAAATATAATATCATAAATGGAAAGCAATAAATCATCATATCGATATTGATTCTCAAATTTTTATCGAGGTTCGCGCCTTATTAATGCACTCTAATTATAATATTTCTTATCATAGGAATTAGATTATCATCGGAACTAGATTATCAGCGGACTATTTTTCATCAAAATTCATTACAGTCCATCTTCTTTACCGACGCGTAATCCGCAATAATTTGTGTATATTTATTGTTGTAGAAGTTGTCAAACAGCGGCACCTATGTTGCGCGCGGGAACGAGGAGTTAATAATTATTAATCATTGACAGTAGAAGGGCTGAGATTAGAGGATATCAAGTTTGAAAACGATTCATAAAAATCAAAATAGATGAACTGCATTTTTGCAGTTCAAAATTTCAACGATTAGTTCTTCAATATCGATTTTCATGTTCGTGGATCCGATTCCGAGATGCAGATTTCCGGTTAGTCAGTGATCCCTTAGTCTAGAACCCCGTCAATCCGCGTCCATACTTTGTAGCAATTAAAGAATGAATATACCGGCTCGTCAGTAAGTGTATACGTTATTTTTCGATCCTGGATATTGTTCTAGGCCTTCCCCGTCCATGCGCGATAATCTAATTCGAAAAATCATGTCAAAATTATCCGAAAAACATGTCTAGAGTTAATCGAAACATCCAACATAGAGTAACACCACGACGTCATGGCGTCTTGACTCATTTCGACTTGATAATTTTTTTTTTTAATTCGTTAATCATTTTTTAGATTGTCTAATTATTAGAGTTATCAAGTTTCACATAGCAGAAAAAATATATATAATTAAAAAAAAAAAAAATTGGTGCCAACCTATGCGTCAGTAAAAAAAAAATAAACTAAACAAGCGAAAAGAATCGACGCCGTGAAAACAGCATCTTCAAGTATCTCAGATTTGTTGGTAACACGTTTTAGGGTTGGTATTCATCACCCAGCCAAGATGGCGTTTTATTTGTTTGTCAATTGTTTAACGGACTCGGGACTAGTCATTAGTGAAAAGTGGATAAGTAGTGTATAGCCTTTACGATTAGTCAATTATTATGATTTACGCGAGAATCGTTCAGCATTTATAATATCTAGGTTAATCGTTAGTATATCTCAATCTTGCGTTACGCGACAGTAAAATAGGCTAGAAACAAAGCAACGTCCGAATAGTGAAAACAGACGAGTGCTTCGTGGATTCCGAGCTTCGAAATTGTCTCGATAAAAGACGGGGAAAAGTCAAGTGATTTTCTTTCAGGTTAGTGCCCAAGGATCAGAATTCATTGGATTACGTCGCTAAGAAGATCTCGTCCAATAATTTATAGCCTCAAAAAGGTTAAAGCTTATTTTAACCTCGTTATGGTGCAGTCAAGTGAATTCTGTGTATAGGTGTTTGTAACACCAGTGCAATTGTGTAGTGCGATTTCGACGATTTACGATTCTGGAGTACGTCGCTAAGAAGATTTTCGTTCAAAATCATCAGTGAAGTTTAGTTTCTTAAAAAGTTGCAATCAACTCATCGTCAGTGCGTGAAAGTTTTCTTATATTCGTGTCCATCAATCCGATCCTCGCGATAGTTTACTCCTCGTTGAAATTGTGTCTGTAATTCAATGTTCAGTGCGGAAATATCATTTATCATCTAGTCCACAAAATTTCCCCGAAGATGGCTCTTGATCGTCGCCGTCATAATATTATAAAGAATTTGAATCAGCCGGAGGAAAAACGATCTGATAAAAAAATTAAAACATCATTCATGGTGAGTGAAAATTTCTTTCTCCTCTCTGTTTTCGCGCTATTTCTAAAGATATCTAAGGATCTTTTTTTTTAATTCGTACAAATTTTCGGATCGGAAACGATCAAAATATCAAATATGGAAACGCGCTAAGCATAAAATTATGAGCTCATTGACTTGGTCAATGGCATTCTAAAAAAGTTGCAGTGTTTTGCAGACATGAGAGAGTCCTTCAATTCTTTGTCAGGAATTGATGATCTCTGTAATTTATAATCAGCTGATGTAAAGTGATCTTATTTACTGCGGATCAATTTCTCCTGCAATGATACGAGGGTCAGCGTTCACAGAAGTTTATTATGGATAAACGATGGCATACACCATGTTAGGCTTATATTGAATATTATACTAATCAGTTTTAGATTTATCTGTGAAGTTGTAGATATTAAATTCTCTATTTCTGGTCGATAAATTTCCGTTTTCGTCAATGGTTCTATATTTTCTATGGTCACTGTTTGTAAAAAGATTTCGTAGACTGTTTTCGTCTTGCGAAACTACTTGCGATTTTACATGACATCGTTATATTCGAGAAATATTTACAAATATTTACAAAAACAACCGTTTACTTTCGGACTAATTAGTTTGGGAATGCTCCAGCGATTCATTCAATATTCTTAGCCTGATTTCTGCACGTATTATTCTGCGTTTTAGAGTTTCCACAGTACTGTCTCTGCGAGTCTTAATAGTCCTGTATGTAATACTATTCGCCTCTTTTTATTGTTAGCTTGAATTTAGTGCATCATCTCTAGAATCCGCGCCGAATCTGGAGCTCATATCTCTTCAGCGTAATAGACATTCCAGACTTTGCAAGAGGCTTATGTGATATATGTCATCTCTATTTTGATACGGGATTTGCTGCGTTTGGTATCATTAATTGTAAGCGAAGTCTGCACAATTAAATTATCATTTTTTTTTCTCCGTATCTACCATCATTGTCGAGATCGGGACGTCCGTAAAGCTGGGACCACCAAATTAGATTTTCGAAAAAAAACCTGTTCCATAATTAAGGGCTCTTTAAAGGCTATTTAAGCGCTCCAACCCCGATTTTACGGCTGCATCCCTTTAATCGGAACTGGTGGCAGTCCCAAGTTTATATAAAGCGGCGACTACCAAATCAGAAAAAAATTAAAAATGGAATAGATTTTTACGTAGTATTTAACGGCTCTTTAAAGGCTCTCGAAAAACGTGTGGTGGAATTTTCCAGCTCGCTGCTCCCAATGCAAAACTACTTTTGCGCGATATGTTCATCGCTAGACGGCCGGAAAAGCTTCGCGACATGTTTTTCGAGAGCCTTTAAAGAGCCGTTAAATACTACGTAAAAATCTATTCCATTTTTAATTTTTTTCTGATTTGGTAGTCGCCGCTTTATATAAACTTGGGACTGCCACCAGTTCCGATTAAAGGGGTGCAGCCGTAAAATCGGGGTTGGAGCACTTAAATAGCCTTTAAAGAGCCCTTAATTATGGAACAGATTTTTTTTCGAAAATTTAATTTGGTGGTCCCAGCTTTACGGACGTGAGATCGGGGGAACTCTGACGGTGTTGGCGGTCTTTTTATGATCAATAATTATTATTGAAAATTATTAGGGTTTTGACACGACACGATTCCATTTAGAAACTCATTGGCAATTTAACTAGATTTAATGTGTATACAACAGCAATCCTATATTTGCGATCTTATAAATTTAATATTGTTCGAAAAATAATACTCTAGGCTGAATTTGTACTGTGAATATCGGAAATTATAACTAATGAAATAGTATGATCTAGGATCGGCCGGTGCATAAAATCGCAGATAAATTATATGGTTTATACGATAAATTACCGCATACTGTCTTGACCTGCTCCGCACTAGCGTGATAAATGCTAATTTAACGGAGGTTTAATCGAATGAATAATCCTTGTATTTTATATTTAATTGCACAGTTGTTCCTCCATTCGTTTGATATACGTTATGGTATGCAATAATTGTACCTTGTTTCTTGTCGGGATGCAGGAGATCCATTTTCATTTAAACACCTCAACCACAAAGTGCTTGAAGACTCAACATACTCACTCACCATCTTCGATATTTTATTGAGCACTTTTCCCAATGGTACCTACTAATCCAAGAAACAAACAAAGGCGTTGACCGGTAAAACGGGGATCTGAGAGTAAATAGAATCGACTATTCAGGAATAATAGACAATAACTGTTTCGAAAATTCATAGTGAATGAATTTGAGTGGAATGTCCCATAGATTACTTGCCGCGAAATAAGGCACCAATTAACTTATTCGTAACGGCGCTATCTACTACGAGATTACCGAATTTGCGAGTGAATGGGGGTAGCCAATGATTTGGATTATTCCTCAAAATTATTGTAGGATTTTCAGGGGGGGAGAAAACTCGTTTGTTTTTTCTCTTCAGTCCATTTTATCCAGGTTAGAATAAAAACAAAACGAATAATTTTGGGTTACATGGGTACTTTCATATATCTGTTAACACGATTACTGAATTTACTGTATTTGAACTGTATTTACGCTTCATAATTCCAAATGACTAGTATCAGTAGTATAATCAGAAAAAATTCTCACTCTTTATGAATTATTTCACACAATTCTCAGGATGTAGAAATAAAATCGAACAAAATCACTCATCATTTTTATTTCAATACAGAATAAATTTATAAACGTTTCCAGACTGGTTTTCTTTTCTTTTTTTTTCTCTCTCACTCTCTCTCGTTTAAACCCGGGTGGTTTAAATTGGGTTGGGGAAATTCGAACCCACTCTAAGTATTTTTCAGTGAAAGGCTCGAGACAAGATTTATGGTGGCTTAGCCTCTAGGTGGGATAAATTAATAGGATCAATAAATTTTGGCTGGTTACTGGACTGCAGTAAAGGGTGATCAATTACATTTGTAATTAATTATAGTATCAGGTTACCCATACAGCGTGAACACCTTAAGATATTTTCCTGTTACACAGAGTAGCTCGAACCGCATTATCTGACGATCGAATTAGGTACAAAAGGTGAAATTCGTGCGAAGATCCAAGGTAATTCGTAAATTATGTAAAATTAGGAAAGCTATTGAATTAAAAAATCCGAAATTCAAAGTCACAATAACAGGTTGCAATCGATCTATACTGATAACGATTAATCGGAGAACAATTAATCAAAAACTCGAATTAATCAGAAAGCAAGAGGCAACATTTCTGCCGAGAGTTAAATATTTACGTCGCAGTCGTAAATGCAGCATCTTTGTTCGTATATTAATTCCAAATGTTATTTAACGTATAAAGTTAAGAAATTGAATAAAATGAAAAATACTGTAATGGTTTGTTAATTAGTCGAAAAATGCAAAGGTAAAAGGTTTTAGAGGGGTTGAGATGTTGCATTGAAAAATTGAAACACATGTATGTTCATTTATTTCAAGAGTGTTCAGCACGTAGAAAATCATTGTAACCTTCCTTGAACTTAAAATTAAAATATACGTTTCTCTTATCGTTGTAGTTTCACTCGGAGATTTCGTCTGTTAGTAGATCGGTGACGACGCATTTTCCTTCGTAAGTTTCAGACATTACGTAGCTTATGTTACGGGCGTCAAAAAATTGCGACAATTCTTCCCGGCATCGCCATTTCCATGGATTATTTTGTATCATGACCCTCTGTAGATACTTAAGCGACGAAAGAGCCTTGGTGTAAATACATCTGAGATTATTCTCCGAGATAGAAAGACGCTTGAGATTTGGCAGGTGATCGAATACATCCGATTCGATTTCCGTTATTGAATTTCGTACCAGTCCAAGTAAATTGAGATTACCGAGACCATGGAACCACGACGATCTTATGATCGGTATACTGTTGTTTAAAAAAACCAACCATTCCAGTTTCACCAAACTATTAAAAGCCAAGGGCTCAACCTCGCGAATGTTACTGTGATAAAAAAGCAGTCTAGTCAAATTCGGAAATCGAACGAACGAATTCACCGGTATTACAGGTATGTTAGCGTTGATGATATCAATCCTTTCTGCATTGCTGGGGATTTCATCCAGGACTGACACGTCACCGCCATTACACCACCAACGGTTTTCCCTCATTTGATTAAACTGATGAAATCTGCAATGAGTATCAAAGTGTTCTGGTTTTGTTGTAGTAGTTGTTGAAACAGTGTCTCGTGTTTCCGTCGCCGTAAGCTTCAAGTCTGCGCTGTTATCTCCGGCTTCTATAACTTTCGAATTTTCTGTCGTAGTCAATATAGTTTCCCGAGTTTTCTTCATCTCCTGAGCTATCTTGATGTCTTCGACGTCTCTTGATCCCTCGACTTCCTTCTGAGCGTCGGAATTTACCTCGTCAATTGAGTTTGTGTCTTGGTTATTAGTCATTCGAAAACCTGTGTATTCCACGCTGCAATCTCGATCGCCTATTTCGGCGGAAAAATCCTGGATGTAATCCTCGTGCTGGTCCAACCATTCGGTTAACTTTCTCTGGCAGCTACAGGACCAAGGATTATTACCGATATTAATTGTGTTCAAGTTTGCGAGGCGAGCGAGTCCCTCCACGTTCAAACAGTTCAATTTGTTATTTGAAAGCTCCAGTTGTTCCAAATTCGTCAGCAATTGAAAGACGCCATTATCGATTCGAGTGATAGAATTTCGCGCCAAACTCAATCTCCGCAGATTCGGGATGCCATCAAACCAGGCGGACCTTACCTCTCGGATCTGATTGTCGGACAGTACAAGTTCTTGCAAATTCGTGAGATCCTTGAATGCCTGAGGTTCAATATCGCGAACCATGCAATTGACGAATTCTAGACGACGAAGGGTGCTGCCAAAGCGGGAAAATATATTGAATATTTTTGGTATTGCAGAATTTTGGAATCTAATTGCTGTAGCATCGGTAGAAATTGACGAAACATCCCATATCGTACCTCCGACAGTTACATACGAATTTTGTACATCGGATAAAGGTAGTTTTACGGACGAATCTTTGGGCGTGTTATTTTTCGTCACTTTATCGAGCTCATTATAACCCTGACTTAAGGAACTACTGACGTCATCTTCGCTCTTCAAATCCGTAAAACTTTTCTCATCTGAGTGCGTCTCTTGTGCAGAATATTCATCTTGCTGTTCAGCTTCAAGACGATAGTATTCGTAGTTGGCAATTTTAATGTCCCGATTGTGATCAGCCTCTGCCTCTCTAGTTTCATTGAGCTGTGCCTCGAAATGTGTTCCGGTATCTGTGGAAATATCGTAGAGTTCTATACCAGCCTGATTTTGGTGCTTGTATTTTGACATTATTTCACCAGCGTTTTGACTCTTCGTTTTCGTCTCGTATCTCTCGAAACTCTGTTCGAAGAGATCTTCACTCTCCTGTATTTTACCGTTCACACATTGTCCCCGTGATATCACGTACCTTACTCGGCTCTCGTGTAACAATTTTCGGAAATTCTCCTGGCAGCTACAGTTCCAAGGATTGTGAGCCAGGACTACTTCCTTCAGGTGCTTAAGCGACTTAAATTCGTTAGTAGAAATGCACTCTATCCGGTTGTTTCCGAGACTCAAATGTTTCAGTTTATCGAGCAGCGGAAAAACGCTCGGCTGGATATATTCAATTCCGTTTTTATCCAACGCGAGATTTTCGAGGCTGTGAAGATCTCTGAACCATTCACTCCTCACTGTACTGAAACTGTTATCGAACAAAAATAACATCTCCAATTTCGGTAGCCCCGCGAATGCGTCCGGGTGTATATCGCGAATGCTGCAATTCCGGAAATACAGGCTCGTCAGACTGTTTCCAAATCGTAGAAACGCGAATCGTGGTATCTTCAGGATCTGAGAATTGACGAATTTTATAGACTTGACGTTGTCAGGAATTTGCGACAAAGCTGAGATGTTGTTACCGAAACACATGACATCCCTTGCCTTGCTCATTCCGATATATCCGGTTTCAGAGACGGAGAAATTGTTGAACATCTTGTACAATGGCACCATGAAATCTCTGTACTGCGGAACGTGTTCCATCATACACTCCAGTCTCTCCTTCGTAGTATTCCTCAATCCGTAATCGATTTGTCGATTTTTCATCCACCCTACAAGTTCCGCGTAACAGCTGCATAGCCATGGATTTTTCCCGATTCTGGCATGTCTCAACTTTCTTAACGGCGCGAGAGCCTGGCTCGGTAAACAGTTTAAGTTATTGTCCTCTATGTTCAATAGTTCAAGATTTGATATCAGTGGGAATACGTCGGGTTCGATATACACCAAGTCGTCCCGGTCCACGAAGAGATGAGTCAAACTGTGCAATCCTTTAAACCATGAGGCCTTGAGAACAAGAATATAAGACCCGTGGAAAGTCAATCGTCGCAGTTTATCGAGCCCGTCAAAAGCATTCGGATGAATATCGTCAATTTCACAATTGTAAAAGGATAACCCTTGGAGAGCGAATCTAGCGAACGCTCTTTCCGGTAGGTGGGGTAAAATCGAGACGGTAAATCGTATCCATTCGGCTTCGTCAGATATTTCGTTAACGTCATCGAGTGTCGCCCGGACACACGAGTACATGCCACGTTTACCGTCGTCGGTGCTCGACATCCTGCAGTTGCTTTCGGCTGAGATGCGCCAAATTATTGCCATAAAAATGACAAATACAGCGGAAACTTCCATTCTCATAGTGGAAAATCAACGTAGCTCAGGAATCTGATTATCGGTCCAAATCAAAGATCTTCTTGAGTTCTAGAACAGAGATAATTATCTCGTTAATCATCGCAGCTTGGTCTGGAATTTTTCAGCCAAAATTATACCATAGAGACTACACAAACTTTGTCATCGTAAAATGTAAAGTAAATTTATTTAAATTCAACGATAATGAATGCTAGCAATATCCGCACTTTCAATCGGTTGCTTGATGATTTCAGATTAGACAGAGATCATCTTGGATTCAGAAACATCGAAGGATATAAAATCAGATCATAGTATTCAAAAGAAAAATCCCGAGAGCTAAGAAGTGTTTTGAAAAGCGATTATTCATCGACAATATGATGCTTCAGTATATATATTCCCATTTTTAATGACGTTTTTGACATTCCATACAGCGTATACTAGTAGTTTTTATTTAATCGTCAAGCATTACATTGGATTCGGGATATGAAGCAGTAATTCGGTATTTTACGCTACAAGTTTGAGATTCCGGAAGGCATAAGGCGTCCGTGTATAGTAGTCAGAAATTGATATTGATTCTTACTTGAAGTGTTGCACCCGAGTTGTACTCATTCCCTCAAAAGAGAGAACTGGAATCCGAGGTTTTTTCGCACTTCTGTCTTTGGTTTTATAAATGGCAAGTTGATGCGTATCAGGCACTGTCAACGATGAGACTGACGAGGTAGGCAATGCTAATAAAGACTCCAAGCATATAGGAGTGCGGTGGCGTTAAACGGGAAGAAGTCGATTATCCATTTTCGAATTGCGCACGTCCTGTTGCACGAATAACACTCTAATTGTAAGGTCACGTTCAGGTCCTTGCGCAGGAAATATTTCCCATCGTTTGTAAAAGTAACGATTCAAAGATTTATCGACACTTTCATACGAAGAGTATCGCTTTTGAAAATCATAGACGAAGAACATCCCTTTTAAAATTTCCTAGACAAAAATTATCAATTTCTTTGAGTCTAGACGAAGAATATCACTTTTTACAAGCCCGGGCGAAAAATATCTCTTTTTGAGAGTTCGGACGATAAATATCAATTTTGAAACGGTATGCGCGAAATCGATTCCTCATGCCAATTAACGGTGAGCAAAGTGCTCTCGCACTCATTGTCAGTTAAAAAGTAATATTTTTCATCTCGGGGTTAGAAAAAAGTTATATTCTTCGTCTAGTTATAAAAAAAAGTGATACTTTTCGTCCAGGATTTTGAAAGAGTGATGATCTTCGTATGATACGTCGATATGGTTCAATACATGTTTTATTTAATTTGATCGGGACGCTCTTCGCAGACAAGCATGAGATATATATCGCATTCGAAACTAACTTTATGCCGATCGCTTCTTCGTTGTTTCACATTTTTCAAATTTCCTTAATAACACTTCAGTCAGTTGGTAATGAAGATTGGAATTTTTTGAAATATTTATCGAATTTGTGCTATACTAGACTGTGCAAAATTTTATAGCTAATAGTAACCTTCGGTTAAAAGTACGACCGGAATACGGGCCTTGGAATTTAGATATATATACAGACTTTAATATATAATCCGATCATACGTCTGCGAGTCATCTCTTGGATAGCTCGGTTTATCGTTAAATCTATATACGGATTTGCGTCAGCGTATCTTTGTGAAACTACGAAGGTCTTCCAAACCTGCGGTTCTCTTCCTCCAGCTTGAAAGGCTCAGACAATTGCATCAATATGTAGTGAGTTGATATAACTATGCTGCTGGACAATCTTCTGAAGTCATCAGCTGATAAAGAGTATTTTAAACAATTGACTCTGAGTATGAAATCGAAGTTTGCATCGTTGGGATAAAATTTGCAATGCGCTTACTTTCTACAACGGTAGAAAAATTCAGAGATTTCAGCGCCCTTCAAGAGTGCCGTAATTCGGGGGAGGTTCAATTTTTGAAACTTATTCCTAGCCGTTTCCACTTTTCAAACGTATAGCAGGATCATTTATAGTCGACAAATATTTTTTTTTATTTTCGTCGAATTTCGTTGCGTTCCAACTATACAAACTTCAATGTCATCTTTGAGTTCGTTGAACTTTATTCAGAATAGTACGTAAAATTTTGATACTTCGAAGCCCTGTTCGTGCGACGTTGGACGTGCTGGCGGTAACTACGTCTGGTGCAAATTCTCCCCCAGACACCTAATCCTATATTGCTATTTAGCAGACCTTGATATTAGCCAAAGTAGAATGATGCTCAAAGTTTTGCAATATTTATGGAAACAGGGATATATGCGAGGATTTTTATTTGTAACAATTCTCATATGCTTTTACGCAGAAAATTCATTTTACAGTTATTTACATTCGATTATTTCCAGCACAAACATATTCAACATGTCTGACATTATCAATGCAACCATATATAAAAAGTAAAAATCAAAACTCCCCGGGCTAATACATTTTATTTTTTCATTTATTTGTCTCTGCATTTTTTAGACGCTATATATCATTGCTAAATATATACCATTTCCGGCTTCTCATTCGTGAAAATATGATAAAATTTTATATATACCATTACTCGGAGTTATTATCAGGTAGTAGATCAGCGATGACGCGTTTTTCGTCATAACCTTCAGATGTTACATAGCTTATATTACGGGCTTCAAAAAATTGGGTCAATTCTTCCCTACACCTCCACTTCCAAGGATTATCCTGCATTCTGACTTTGCGCAAATTCTTCAGCGATGCTAAAGACTTGGTGTAGATACACCTGAGATTGTTATCTTTGATGAATAATCGCTCGAGGTTCGGCAACTGCTCGAAAACATCCGGCTCAATTTCAGTTATCGAATTTCTCACCAGTCCAAGCATGGTGATATTGCCTAGGTCATGAAACCACGATGATCTCACGATAGATATATTATTTTCCACGAAAATCAGTGACCTTAGATTGTACAGTGCAGCAAAAGCCAAAGGGTCGATATCGCGGATGCTACTATTGTAGAAATGCAACCCAGTCAGATTTGGAAATCGAACGAATGCATTGGCATGTAAAATGGTTATGTTAGAATCCGTGAACTCAATTCTCTCAGCGCTACTCGAGATTTCGTCTAGGGCTAATATGTCGCTGCCATTGCACAGCCAACGGCTTTCTCTGAATTGATTAAACAGATGGAATCTACATTGGCCTCTTGGGTGCTCTGGTTCTACGCTGGTAGACGTCGGAACAGTTTGCCTCACTTCTGTCTCCGTAAAATTAAGCTCAGTGTTGTTATTGGTTCGTAAAATTATTTCTGAATTCCCCACGGCATCTCCGGTCTTCCGGACGTCCTGATTATTTTTTATCGCTTGAATTATCGCCGATTCTTCCACTTCGAAATCGCCATCATATTCCGCGTCCACGTCGTCAGTGTAGCTTCTGTTTAGGTATTTAACGTTCGTTATTTCGGATCGTCGGAACCATGTTTCCATGCAAGACAAGTTTGATTTTGCGTCAAAGTTACCCGTGTCGTATTTTATCTTGTGTTCGTTCAACCATTGGCTTAGTTTCTCTTGACAAAAACGTGTCCAAGGGTTGTCGCCGACGTCCATCGAACGCAATTTTTTTAAGTCAGAGAGTTCCTCGGTTCGAATACTAAGCAGCTGGTTGTTTGATATCCCCAAGTATTCAAGATTCGTCAAAGAATGAAAAACTTCGTGCTCGATTAGGGTGATGGTATTCCGCAACAAACTTAACCTTTTCAAATTAGGGGTACCTTCAAACCAGGCAGGTCTCACTACGCTGATTTCATTGTCATCGAGATTGAGTTCTTGCAAGTTCACCAATCCGTTGAAAGCCTGCGGTTCAATGTCCCTAACTCCGCAATTTAAAATCTCCAAAACCCTAAGCGTAACGTGGTGAGAAAAAATATCATTAAATATTTTTCGTATCGCAGACCTTTCGAATTTAATCGCATCAGCTTCCAGGGAAATTGTGGCAATATCCCATATCGTACCGCCGACAGAAATGTAAGATATTTTCTTGTCGGGTTCGACGGACAAAATTTTAGCTGCGTTATTTTTCGTATTTCGTGCGAGATGATTGTGATGAATGTAATAATTTGTGTATCCCGCAGGAATTCCCGGCACAGCTGTTTTCTCGAATCCGTCATATTTTGCTCGTATCACAAGTTCGTAGCCCTGTTGTCTTTGTTTGTGACCGACTCGCAGACGGTGATACTCGTAATCTGCGATTTCTTTGTTTTCTTTGTGATAACATTCTTTTTGACCAACTTTCACGTAATTATTTTCATAAGCAGTAATTTCATCGTGAATGCTATCGTACGGTTCTAAACGCGAGAGTGTTCTCATTGAAGCCAGTTTGGCGTTGTCGTTCATAATGCTTTCGTCCTCATTTGCAAAATCCTCTTCGAATGTAACATTCCGATATCCTGATACGTATTGGCCGCCATTTCTATGCGTCTTTTTGTCCGTACATCGCGTTGTTAGTTCCGGGTAATCAGACTCTTTGAGATGCATCGATTTCCGAAAATAACTCAGGCAGCTACAGATCCATGTATTGTTCAAAAGCGACAAGTTTTTGAGTTGTATCATGGACGCTATAGCCCGTATAGGAAAGCAGCCTATATCGTTTCCCTTGAGGCTCAAAGTCTGAAGTTTGTCAAGCAACGGAAACACGCTGGTCTGAATATTTTCGATTCCGTTACTATCCATCGTAAGGTGTTTCAGGCTACGAAGATCCCAGAACCACTCAGCTCTCACTATTATGATGCTGTTATTGAACAGAATTAATTCCTCCAATTTCGATAAGCCAGCAAAAGCCTCCGGGTGTATGTAGCTTACAGAGCAGTTCCTCACGCCCAGGATTCTCAAGCTGTTTCCAAATCGGAAAAACGCAAATCGCGGTATTTCGGGGAGCTGTGAATTCAGGAATTGTATCGATCGCACGTCGTCGGGAAGCCGCGATAAGGCTGAGACGTTTTTACCAACGCACAAAACATTTCCGGTTGGACTGATAGAGAGATACTCATCATCGGTTCCCGAAGCCGAACAGTTCGCGTAAATTGTGTCGAAATTCGTCTCGAAGTAACTGGACTGTGCAGTGCCGTTATCCATCATGCACTTCAACCTCGTCTCCGTCGTGTTTTGCATTCCGTAGTCAATCTGCCGATTTTTCAACCATCCAACAAGATCCGAGTAGCAATTGTACAGCCATGGATTATTGTCAATTCGCACATGTTTCAATTTCTTCAGAGACATGAGAGTGTGTTTGGTCAAACAGTTCAGGTTATTGTCCTCGATGTTCAAATATTCAAGATTCGGAATGAATGAAAAGACCTTCGGCTCAATATGCACCATGTCGTTCTGGTCCAAGAAGAGATACGTCAGACTGGACATGTCTCTGAACCAAGAAGCTCTGAGCACGTAAATGTTAGATCCGTAAAAGGTCAGCTGTTCTAACTTTTCGAGACCGTCGAACGCGTTGGGATCGATATGCTCCAGTTCACAGTTGTAGAAGGACAATTCGCGAAGGGCGAATCTTGTGAATGCTTTTTCCGGGAGATGAGACAGTTTTGAAACGGTGAATCTTATCCATTCAGCTCCGTCGGGGATGACTTCAACGTCATCAAAGATCGCTTGAATGCACGAGTAGACGGAATTTCCATCGTCGTCGGTGGTCAATTTGCACTTGGCGTCGGCCAAGGTGCAACAAATTAAGAATAAAACTACGATAGGTAAGGTGGAAATCATTATCTTCATGACTGTAAGTCAATATGAGTCGGAGAACCTGTGACAGTAACCTTCTTCACCACGATCGAGATCCAATTGAATTATGAATGCTTCTCGAACCTGAAAAATAAGGGTTTTATTCACACCTAACCACCAGGGCTGAAACCTGCACAGTTTTATAAATCCGTCCTAGGTCAGATCATGACTTGATTTCAAACTTGTTGAATTTCAAATTGTAACATACAGTTGCTTATAAAATTTGAAAAGCCAACGTTAGTTTAATGTCGGTACATCCTAATCGTAAGATCGAGAATAATTACGAGTATTTCATGAAGCACTGACATTGGAGCATCACTTCAGGGTTTACACTACATAAAGTTTTGGCTCCTCGAAGAAAATCATGGGATCTAAAAACATGGGCTGTGATTTGTGGAGAACGAAATTCTCTGTATTTATATTTTGGAAAAAACTGTCTCCTGCGTTCGTCAAGATTGAGTTTTAACGTATGATATGGCATTACTTTTGAGTCGTTCGGAATCCCATAATTTTCTATTCAGATTAAGAACTTCTACGCTACATAATTAGTAGTTCCATACAACTTCACAAGCTTACGTTTGTCAGGGCGACCATCGAGGATTCCGGAAGCTGAGGAAATGAATAGATTCTTGAATCACCGTTGATTATCTTCAGGATCAATAATTCTCGATAAAATAGTGCCTGAGCACAAGCTGTGCGCGCGATTTATGACTCTGGTATCAAGCTACGAAATGATAGCTGTGTATCAGTCACTGTCAGCGATGATACTAGCGAATATTCTACCACGCTGATAAAGGCGAATAAGAGAGAGATGGTCGTGGTGTTAAACGGGAAGAAGACGATTACTAAATTTAAAAATGCGCAATTTTCGATGCACAAATAAAACCCCAAGGTTATTCAGATATGTACTTACATTGCAAATACATGCCTCAATCGTTCATTGAGTATAGTTCCGGGTCCCAATCCTCAAACTTATATGTTGAACGAAGTCAACTGATTCTTCAGTTTGCCTAGATCTGAAAACCTTTCACCATCCATCGCAAAATCTGCGAATTCAGTATCTTATAGTCTTGGACAATAATTCGCAAAGCTATTAATAAGAGAATGTGTAAGCAGTTCATGAGTTATGCCCTGGTAGATGAAAATGTTTGAATTTTTGTATGGATTTTTATCGATACTTTATCTTTAACTCGCTCAAGTTCTCAAATTCTCAAAATACTTCAGTGTCAACTGTCTACTTTCTTCATTTGAACGAACATCGCACCATGCTAAGCAATTATATCGAGGCTATTATACAACGCGTTACTTAGCATATTTATAACGTTACAATCTCAATTTACATGCAATTAGTTTCGCATCCGTAGCTGTAACTTGCAATACTGAACTATGGGCGACTACCTACCTAGGTACTATGCTATAATAAATAATATCCAGTTATGTGGGTAGATATACAAATAAGCTCATTTGTACTCAAGCAAGTCTTCAGTTTAAAGAATAACCGAATGAGATAGGTGGATGGTTGTACAATCTACAAAACAACCAGATAGGCAAGCTCTGTTCTATTAAATACTATCAATAATAGAAGATCCCAACGAAAAGCAAGGACAAGAAAAAGGAGCTAAAAACAGAAAAGGAAATCCACCTGAAAGTATTAATTTGTTCATTGATTCCATATTTCGTCATCTCGGTATTAAATATAAATAAATATGAATAAGTGAATATTCGCCCCTTCGAAAGTCGAGGGTGAATCTGAATCTGGCAGGATTCTGTGTCGGATTTCCCTAGCGGCCTGATAAAAAATATGGCAATAAAATACGTCCAACACAAAACTAGTTTTTATAAAAGTTCGATCTAAATTATTAAAAAGTTTCGTCTCCTGAATGTTCTCTACTACTTCGAGTGACGAAAACCGCGAAAGACCATAGCGCTAACTAGGGTTATAGATATCGTGCTGCTACTTACCATTAACGGCACCCTTCTTCTGAAACAGTCATAAATGAACTCCCTTCCCTAGGGGCTTACGGTGCTCCACACCGACGACAGGAAGTTACGAGATCCAAGGGGTATCTGCGAGGGTAGCCTCCCTTGCTCATGCTATAGACTATAAACTTAAAGTATGGCGAATCGGATTCCTCCTGATGTTGAGAACGAATCTAAATTAGGTATAGAGCGAGGGGATTCGATGCAGGAATTGAAGGGTCATTCGATTCGCGTAGACTGCCATATTAAGGTAGTGAAAATTTGGTGCGACGTTAAGGTATTATTATAAAGGATAATTCTAAGGATGGAAAAGTTGGGACAGGATATAATGATCTGAGATCCAAATTCATACAAATACATAATATACGCTTATATAAACTAGGTACCAGTATTTCCCATTCTAAGGGCAGATTTTGACGAAATAGATTGGCTCACAGTCAGCTTAGACTGGAAAATATCAGAAAATTCGACAGTTAATTGAGAAAACATACTCCAAAATGAGGACGTTGTTTCAATCGTTGCTGAAAATGTTGAGAAATACTGGTCACGTGTCATACTGAAACATTATTATAAACTTTGTGGATTGATATTCATTAACTGCTAGATTCATTGATGTCCTTGTACTGCGTGACGAAAATTTATTGAACATTATTAATTTGACAAATCGTGTACATTAGAAATATGTACGCAGTATACATATATTAATATATTCTTATACAAGATATTCATTATCGAGTAAATCTTCCAGTGGGATTAGATGAAATATTTTTGCCACATATATCATACCTATATAAGTATATATGGTCATTAACTGTTATACAAATATATATTCTAATCCTATAATTAATAATTAATAATTAATAATCAATAATTAATAATTATTAATAGTAAGTAAATTTTTTTTGATTTTTTCAGTTTTGGCTTCGTACTTTGTTAGGAGTAAAATAATCTGTACCTTCTTGAGTCCATTAGCGAACACAGCCCGTTCAACATACCTATATGTATAATGTATAGCGTATACGTAGTGTAAAAGGTCATTATGTGCGCTGGAAATTGAATTTTTGTTGTACAATATTAAGGCACGTATCTTTGGAAGAGATCGCGTTTGAAATTTGCACTTTACAATAAGTAAATACCTATAACTTTATAAAATTGAATAATCAGTTTTCGAGCGATCGGGTCAAGTACAATTCTTATTTGAATATTGTTTGGTGAAGCTAATTATATACCTATCATTGTAAATATTGGAATATAAGTTAATATGGCACTATTTTACTAATTAGTATATATATATATGTATATACAAATAAACTTATAAAAACATTTGGACTGCCTGCTAATAAATAATCTGGATGTGAAAAATGAGCAGACTTTAAAAATTCTTTAATTAACAATTCGTTAAAAATTTCATTCGATATTCAAGTAAGTTGATTGTGCTATCTATATTCACTTGGTGAATTTATCTTCCAAAAATTGCTTCTCGTAGCAACTCCTAGTCTTCAAAGCTAAAACTTACGTACGTTGTTTATTTCTTTCCGAATGTATAATAAACTTACGTATAGAACTTATGATATCACAAAATGCATATAAAAATTATGGTGGTATCAAAGCAGCTAAAACTAACACGTACAGTTCCAGATTACATATACTCTAATTGAATCTTTACATGATCATCATACATTTTCACGCATGTAAATATAGATACAGGTATGCATGTGTGTATATTATATATACGTACGTAGAAGTGATGTGCGAATTATAAGTTGAAAAGCATTTTGAAATTTTATTCGGGTGACGCGCAGCCCGTAAAGTGTAATATTAGTTTCATGGCAAACGGTCGTCTATTTTCGTCTACTGACGTTAGAACTTAGTGAAAATAAGCATTGCTATAGATACGCATAATACGTTAACCGTCGAGTTCGAAGCGTTGGTAGTTCCGCTGCCTTCGAATCTCTCTGCGTTTCCGACCGCCTTAAGTTCACAAGTTATACGTTTACCTCGATAAGTACGGAAGTTTGTATAATTAATGTTACGTCCGTCCAAGAATTGCGTCAATTCCTCAAGGCATCTCCATTTCCATGGATTATTTTCCAACGATATTTTCTCTAACTTATTCGCAGCACTCAGAGATTTTGTATAAATACACTGCATCCCGTTATCCTGGAGTGAAAGTATCCTAAGATTAGGCAGATACTCAAAACTATCACCTTCGATTTCAGTCACATGATTTCCCGCCAGGTCAAGCTCAGTTAAAGCAGTTAGATCATGGAACCACGCTGATCTGATTGTCGATATGGAACTACCTCGGAAGACTAACAACCTCAATTTATGTAATCCGCGAAATGCTGACTCGTCAATTATCCCAATGGTAGAGTTGAAGAAAAGCAACTCCTTCAGGTTCGTGAATCGGGCAAAGGAGTCGGCTCCTAATTCTGATATGGTCGCGTTTATGATCTCAATTCTTTCGACATCGCTTGGGATTTCGTCTATGACGTAGCGATCACCTCCGAAACACCTACACCGAAGAGAGTTCAGCGGGTCCAATTTACACCGACCATTAGGAGGTGGTCGAACAAATGGAGGAAGAGGAGGAGGTGAAGGAGAAGGAGGAGGAGGAGGAGGAGGAGATGGAGAAGGATGCGGACGTAGAGTTGTTTGAAGAATCGTTGCCCTAGTTGTCGAAGGAGGAATCGTTGGCCTAATTATCGGAGGTAGAATCGTTGGCCAAGGGGTTATAGGATATGGGGTCTGGTTGCCGCAATCCCAATCCAGATATTCTCTCAGGACATCATGGTTGTATTTCACATTATGTTCGTTCATCCATTCGATCAATTTCTTCCGACAAAGACACGACCATGGATTTTTATGAACGTCCATTACTCTCAACCTCCACATATGTTGAAGTGAATCAATTCCGATGCAGTTCAGACGGTTGTCAGATATCACGAGATATTGGAGATTCGGCAAGAATTGGAAGACGCCGTTCTCGATTCTGCTGATAGAATTTTGGGTCAGAACCAACCGCTGAAGATTACCGGTACTTTCAAACCAGGAAGATTGTACCTCGTGGATGTCGTTCCCGTTTATCGTGAGTTCTTGCAAATTGACCAGCCCGGAAAAAGCCTGCGGTTCAATTGTCCGGATCTTGGAACTCAAGAGACTCAGACTTTGGAGGTTACTTCCAAACCGAGCAAAGGCATAATTCTGCAACACAGGTATCGTAGAAGATTCGAATTTTATCGACTCAGCTACGTCCGGGACAGTGGACAAATCCGAAAGCGTTCCACCTGAACACTCGTAGAAATATCTCGTAGGATATGACTCGATTCCTACCCTCTTGCACGCAGAAGGGCAAACGTAAGATGTCCCTAGACGCTGTAGATCGCCTGTTTGGCACCCTCGCCCCATGTTTTGCTGTGGCTCCCTTACACTAATATGATGTATGTAGCCGGTACTTTTTCTATTACGACGGTGCTCAGCTTCATTCATCGTGCTTTGATGATAATAACTTTCAAATTCCGTAGGAAAGTCGTAATGAGACTCTGTGAAAGTGCCATGGGTCTCTGTAAAGCTTTGATTGTTGAATTTTGTCCCGGTACTAGTGAAATTTCGCTCAAATGAACTGTTCCAATATCCCGTACCGTATTGACCTCCAGATGCTTGGCCCTTTTCCATCGTACAATCTCCCAAGGACACATGGTAGCCGATCGGCGTCTTGTCTAACCAGGCCCTGAACTCGTTTAGACAGCTACAGTTCCACGGATTTTTCGCAATGTTAACATGTCGCAGATTCTTCAACAAGCCGAACGAATCCGTTGAAAGACACTCTATCCCGTTATGCTGGAGACTTAACGTTTCTAGATTATCAAGTAGTGGAAAAACGTTCAAGTCAATATGCTTTATGGCGTTATCATCTAGCCAGAGATGTTTGAGGCCACGAAGATCTCGGAACCACTCGGCCTTCACCGCAGTGATGCTGTTGTTGGACAAAGCGAGTCGCTCCAACTTAGGTAGACCCGCGAAAGCCTCGGGGTGTATTTCCCTTATGCTGCAGTTGCTCATGTCGAGGCTTCTCAGACTGTTTCCAAATTGGAAGAAGGCGAACTCTGGTATCGTAGAGATCTTGACTCCCGATAGTTTTATCGACCCGACGTCGTCTGGCGTCGGTGATAAAATTGGGAGAGTTTTGCTCATGCACGATCCGTCTCCCGACGTGATTGTAAGAGCTGCACTTTCCGACGATGAAGAATTTCGGAAGACTTCACGCAGTTTGGCATTATTCGACGCGTACGATCCCTCCATGCACTCAAATTTCATCACCGAAGCATTTTTCGCCCCGAAGTCTATCCGTCGGTTTAACATCCATTTCACGAGATCTGCATAGCAGTTACACAGCCATGGATTTTTACCGATCCTCGCATGCTTGAGATGTCTCAAAGGAGTGAGGGCGTGCTCTGGTAAACAGTTCAAGTTATTATCCTCGATATTTAGATGTTGAAGGCTTGGAATTTCCAAGAAAGTTTTCGGCTCGATGTAGACAATTCCGTTATTTTTTAACGAAAGGTGGGTCAGGCTAGTCAATCCTTTGAACCAGGAAGCTTTCAGGATATTAATGTTCGATTCCCAAAAGGTCAATTTCTGCAGGTCGATGAGACCTTCGAAAGCGGCCGGGTCGATATACCTAATGTCACACTTGTAAAAGGATAACGTGTGCAGAGAGAACCTGGCGAATGCCTTCTCCGGAATATGCAGCTTGGAAACACTGAATTCGATCCAATTCGCATGGCTAGAAATGTCCTCGACGTGATCGAACGTCACCTCGACACATGAATACACTATGGATCTACTGTCCTCGCCTCGTTCCGGCAACAACTGGCATTTTCCGTCCGCAAATACGCGAGAAATCGCCGAGTAGATTAGAAAAATTATCGTCAAAATTCGTCTCGTCATTTTCGATGACTTTGGATCAGTTGCTCCAGAATTCTGGAGTTTAGGATCGGAGGTAATTTAACGAATACGCTTATTTATCCTCTGCTACTCGCGTATAGAGTTTTTATTGTTCACTGTGCGACGGTGAGGCGACTTCTACTATAACCATTCCACTTTTTTAACATGTCCATAAATTCGTGAAGGTGACACCACCCACGGTCACGTTTTGCAATTCAATTCATCGACCCACACACGCAAGAAGCCAGGCAGCAATCTGAATGTCGTTCGATTCTAGCGCGTAAATTAACACTATTAATCAGTTCTTCTGACGATGCATATTCCCGGTGTTGATCACTTTTTAAACGGTCTGGATTCTCCTGGCTGCTTCTTGTCGACTGCCTGTAAATTAACAGTTTTATTTTCATCAAATATTTATAAAAACAACGATAACTTCCAAGAACGAACGAAACAGTATATTATTAACGATGTAAACATCGCGTCAATTATAATTACCGCACGGTCTTAATTTCGTAAGTGACTGCATTCGTCTGACCTTGTTTACATAACTATAATGCTCTCAATGATAAACGTTTGATCATAACCACATTGAATCATCGTCTGGTGAAAGCTGTCTGATATTTTCGAATCTCTGTTATCTCTCGCTCTCGGAATTAACACAAGTTTTTTCTTCGAACAATTATTCATCTCTTTCGTATAACAACGCAAACGATATGTTCAATGATATATAAACAGTTTATACACAAGACTTATTGTTTGCTGAGAAAGATCTTCAACCAAATCCACTTTTTCGAATTCTCGAGTTATTATTAGCACGGTATATTCATAGCATCGAAATCCATAAACTCCAAGGTCTACGCCCTTTTTGATATCAAAACCCGGCATTGAATAGAAGTAGACTATTTCTATCGAGGAAATATTTTCGCCGAATATCAAGCATTATTCATAAAGTGTTAAAGTAGAGACAGATGGCTGTCGGACTAATGATCTCGCGATAATGTCGACCAAAGTAAGGAAAAGCAAGGTTCAATCTATCGGGTTTAACTTTTGGATTGAATCAATGGACTATGACTAATGGCAGAGATCGGTATATCGATTCTCCATGTACGTACGTAAGCGCGATTGCAATTAACGTTAAGACCGCCAGATCCGTACCTTTTATGGTTCCATCACTCCGGCCCAAGTTAGGTCACAAACCAATTTTCAACTAATGCAATACTCGACTTACTTCTCGCTCTGTTATTACTAGTACATTCCCGATTCGGAAAGTGGTCGTAAAAGAAAACAAAAAAAAAATGTATACAGAATATTATTAACAATCAAATTACCAGATAAGCAAATTTTTTTGTCATAATTAAAGTGAGATTAAGTATCAAACTTCGATTATTCTTATAATATATATATATATATAGTAGGTGTTATAGCTAGCGAACTAAACCAGCAGCATGCATAATTATACTACGTGTGTAATATTCACGTACGTTCAAGGGCGTAACGCGAAGACCTTCAAGGCCAGAAAATCCGACGCCTTATGTTCCTGGCTTAGAATACATCTACGTCTTCGATGCCTCCTACAACTTCTTCTCTTCGGTTGGATAAGTGAAGTTAAAAGAAAAGAAAAAAGAAAAAAAAAAAAAAAAACAGTCGATTTTCAATCGAAAGCAAGTCAAATGTTCATCCTCTTTTTGTTATGAGTATACCTTGGCCAAGATCCAACGTTCTTAAGTGTCACCTGTCACAGAACGACAATAAGTACAATTGTAATAATCCGATGGTTCACAATAAACGATGTATAAAAAACTTTATACACAAAATATAATACATCTAATAGTAGAACTGTCTATATACTCTGCGCACTCACTGCTGTTATTTAGTTTATGGGTTACTAGCTGAAGTCGCCTTTGAATTAGATCAAACGATGTGCAGTATACGCAACGGCTGCCTCGGATAAAATGAAGCTGCAATTCGCGGCCGCAGGTGTTATATAAGCGAAAGGACAAGGCCGCCTTACTGTGCCATGCCAAGTTAACTATTTTTAGAATCGCTCGATGCGTCGGCTTTCGGAATCGCCGGCGCCCCGAAAAAAAAAGAAGAAATAAAAAAAAAATAAAAAAAAGAAAAAGAAATATGGAATAAAAAAATAGCTCTCTCGCTGCTCTATAATATAAAAAAGCCACTGTATGGCGTAGCTCTCATACTATACACCGTATCTCAGCTGACGAACTAATCCCGAGAGTAAGACGGCTGAGACTGCCACTCCGGTCACTGTCAACGACGAGACTGACGACGTGGGCAAAATATATAACGTTCATCATCGATATATTATAGCGGGACGTTGCTACTACACCGGATAAGATGAATCAAATTATGTATACATATATAATTATATGTATATATATACATGTGTAATTATTTATTCCCTAAACATGTTTATCTTACTTTTTATTCACACAAATAACTCTACTCGAAGACGACCTTAGTTCTTGTAATTAACGATAGTTTTATAGTTAAACATATATGTGAACTAGTCTTTTTTATCGTCATTTTTTATTGCCGATAATTAGCTGATAGTCTATGCTTGTTAGACCGTTCTTCCTGACGGGTATTAGCTGCCGCCTTCCCCATCTGCAGCCTTGGGAATATTTCGCTTCTTTTGCGAGCCTACAGCTCTCCGAAGTTTGTCTGAAATGGATTATGTTCCATTTGTCACGGATCAATGAACCGTATTTAGACCTGACGCAATGCTCACATAGCGGGTGGATTAAAGAATGGACTTCTTTCGCTCTGTGCACGCGGTGTAAAAATATATACTTTTTCTCTTTACATATTATTATCCCAGATATTTACACGGAGTAAGTCTTCTCTTCATATTGAAAACACTTACTATGCAAAATTCAACACATATTCGATACGGATTCGACCTGTTTAGTTTTTTATCAATCATACAGGAAATTAGTCATCTTCTTTTCGCGTCTTTTTGCAAAACGTATATATACCTACATACACATATATACCGTTAGGCGATGCTATATTTATAACGAGCCTGATTGTGAAATAGAAAAAAGAATTTCTAAAATTGTTCTACATAATCGATTACTTATGTAATACACTATATACTCGCTCGGAATGGCATGCGAGGATTTCTGCAAATTAGCTAATTATCACGCTCTACTCTTGCGGCTGCGGTGTAGATACTACTATACGTAAAAGCTACCCACGCTTCGTACCATCAAACCATCACAGGCCCCTAAAATTTACACGTTGTCCTTGATATGGTATCTTATGATGAATGACGCAGCGCCGCACCCTTACGCCACTCCCTTGACGCTTGTTTAAGTACGATCTACAGGGCGTTTGATCGAATCTCGATTTGACCTAGAAAAGCAGAGTACACTGCAGAAGGTAGGCACTAATTGGCTGAGAATAAATTGCGATATAAGTTGACTCACGATAACTCGCTCTATGCTCTAGTTAATCGTCGTGGCTGTCACCCTTGAAAATAGTTACACTCACTGTTAAACTAGGTAGCAATAAATGAACGAAAATTTCTCCCCTGAAATAGTTTAGACTTTTTATTTTTTCCCTTATTATCGGACACACCAGAGATCAATTTGTCTAAGATCACTCAGATAACGCTATACAAGCTAGATATATAATTCCGAACTTCATCTGCGGTTCAACATGTTCCACTCACGGATCACTTGTGCCAACGTGTTCACCCGACTTCCAAACCAAGGCGTCTGGAATTTATAGAGATTTTAAAAATATCTTTCCTTCTACCGACACGTGGAACACCAAGCATGATGCTAAGATCGGTTTGATGCCGGTGGTGTATATTATCGAGATGATTTTATATAGGTGGTATTTTTTCAATCGCCAGATTAGGTCTAAAAGGTCAGATGAGTTCGAAGAATTATATCTTTTAATGCTGTACACCTGAATGTCTTTAAATTTTTCCACGATCATTTCGGGGTAAAATTAGCGATTTCCGATCTATGATCGGAGACTTTTCAAACGCCGACTGATATTTGTATGATAGTTGGTTCGCACATAAACCATTATGCGAGAAGCGTCTTTAGCACTTTGCAATTGTACCTGAGACACGATGATAAATCGCAGCTATAGTTATTTCAAATTAATTTTTCTTCGTTCAAATCGGATTTGAGTCATTTTCTTCTTTCTGTATAAAAAAAAAAATCTTTTTTTCTTCTTTCTATACAAATGATACACAGTTGTTATAGTTTAATCGATTTCCTATTAAACCTAGATGGACGGTGTACGAAGAGCCAATGCCGTTGTAGTCACAGATCATCTAAATCGGCGGATGCCAGTGAATCCTGTACGCAGTTCTTCTTTTCAGGTAAGAAATGAAGAAACAATTAAATACAGCTTCCCAATTTTTCGATCGAGTGGCCATTTCCACCAAAGACTTAGTATTCGTGTCCATATAGGTACACATACGTTCGAGATAGTGTTTCGATCGTTTTAAGAATTTTCAATTCCGTTCGCTGTACTCGTATCTGACGTTTTTGTATTTTTTCCAAATTTTCAATCGTCTCATATATACGCGATACATATAGTTGTATATTTATGTACATGTACCTAATTGCCAGGATATTCCAGTTTAGTTATCTTAGGAGTTAAGACACAACGATTGTATCCTGCATTTGAATATCCAGCGTGTTTGTTGCTACCTTTTTTACGCGATATTTTATCCAGAACTCTTCGAACAAGCTTCTATCTCAATTATAGCGGTAGTTTTCAATCTTCCTAGCAATTTACGCGATTAAGACTGGAAAGACTTCCTGTATCCAGAGCGAGGCTCGATCATGTTATACCGAGCTTGCACGCGGAATTTCTTCATGCCCGCTATTTACAGTACTACTGGTTTTATCACGGTCTACCGCAGTGTAAAAACGTGAAATTTTTCACAAGAAGAATCGATTCGCTACAACCATAATCCCTCAACTGGTTTAATACACCATGCAGATATGTGGGTCATTCTTTTTATATTTGAACGATTTTGCGCACGAAATTTTTTCGGGGTAGGTAAATAATGTCGATTTGAGAAAGAATGACCGAGAGTAGTACGAGATTTGTATTATGCAAGGGCTTACAGAAATAGAATGTCTTGCTACGCTAGAGCTGCAACGGTACAGAAAATATAAATTCGGTAGAGTGACTAATTTTGTTTTTCTTGGATTTGATTCAAAGTTGATATAATATAAAAGCTAAGTAATCGCTCGAACGGGAGTCTCGTAGCTATAACGAACAGGGGTGTCCCCAAGAGTATTTTCAGAATATTCAATCTTTTCACGCTGAAATTTATCACCGAATTATTTTCAGATTTTTATTGAAAAAGACCAGCAGAGTTCAACTAATAACAGCGTGCGACAAAATATGTGATAAATTGAATTAGTTAGTTAATTAGACAAAATTTGATACGCTACTGATTTGAATTGTTGCAATTCACGCTATGTGTGAATTAATACATGGAAATCGAATCACAGCTGAAAAGATTTCTGTTTTTATTGTTAGTCCAATCTCCCGTCAAGTAGGTAGATAAATGTTAGAAAAACAAGATAAAATTTCACCCACTCGTTCTGTTAACCGGCGTTAAGAGGTTCATAAAATAAAAAACAATGAATATCTTATGGATGAAAGCCAATTTTTCAGTGAATTTTTAGTAGTGTGCTAATTACTTCGAAGTGTATAAGATTTATCTTGAAAGTACATAGTAGAATCTTCTAACAAATGCCTGATTATTTAGCATTATTGCTTCTATTAATAGAGATATAATTGAAGTCGATAAAATGTTGGAAAATAACAGCATTCGGTTGAAAATTTTTCAAGTGGCTTTCAAGCATGCTAAAATTATAGTCGAGAGCTGCTAGTGTTGCTTGATTCTACATTCGTAATGTCTGACTTTAACGTCTATTCGACGAATATTCAACGCCTCAAAGAATATAAACTGCGAATTACTTCACGTACTCGTGATTATCGTAGTTTATACAGGTACACCCATACAGGTCGGTCAATTTTAACCGCCTCAGGCGAATATCTCAAGAACTAACGGTTGTACAAGAAAAAGTTTTTTTTACGAAACTCGAAGGGTTTTGAAGGGGAAACTTAATGCCGGTTTGTCTTGACTTGTGGATTTCGCCGTTTTCGAGATTTCGCAAGTAACTCCAGATTTTAGATAGGGAACACATATTTCAGTTAGGAGCAGTTGATAGCGAGATCGAAGATTGAGTCAAATACAAAAAAAAAATGTTTGTAAAAAAAAAAAAAATTTCGTAAATCTTTTTTTTCTGTCCCTATAGCTTTCGCACATATACCTACTCGTAACCAAAATATGTGTTTTTTTTTATATAAAGTTTGGAGTTGTTTGCGAAATTTTATAAGTGGCGAAATCCGCAAGTCAAAACATGCCATGGAATTATCTTTCCCCTTCGAATCCGGCAAAGTTTTGTATCAAACTTTCTCCTGTATAACTTTTAGATTAAAATGGATCACTCTGTATATCAATTTCGTGAAGAACGTGTTAAACAGTTTGTACTAGTTGTACTAAATCTCAATGCATCATACACCATGGTGTAGTATTTTCTATATAAACGAATCAATTTCGAAAAAAATTTCGTTCAAACTTGCGATTCTTGCAAACTCAGTAAAACCTCGGTACTTTTTATACGTTAATGTTATACACTACATAATTTAATCTTTATGCCTACATGCAACGCGGACGTCCGAACTGCAGAGTTCCGCGTTATCATATCACTAAGAATTCAGCAGCGCCGACTGTAACATAGTTGAACATTGAGTAGGGCGTCTGAACGAGTACTAAAACTTTATTATTTATAATGTCCTCGTTCCTGAAAATGCAATACTAGATTTGAAGAAACCCGGAGATCAAATAAAGAATAGATTCTATAATCGATGCCGTAATTCCTTGCATTACAGATCATTTTGAACGATTGAAATTCCTGTGAGTATTGTGAAAATATTCAGTTTCTTGAACTTTGCGAGAGAAAAAAAAAATCGCTAAACCAATCGAATATTCGCTCGCGGACAGCGTTGCGATTCATAGCGTAACATCAAGGTGATCACCTCTGGTCTGATGTAACATGTATTTTCTATTTTTTCATGGATTTTTTTGTCTTCTATAATTCCGCGATTAAACATCCAATTTTCATGATCTCAAAAGCGTCGATTGATACAACTACAACTTTTACGAATAGGACAGAACACTACGAGTCCAACAACGAGTACGGTCAAGCTCATAAATATAAAGCGGCAGAAATGAAGCGATAAAACTCATGATTAGCGACAATGCAATATACATACTGAGCGGTCAATAAGTGAAGATATTCGGAACAATTAAAGTTGCGGAAACACGTCTTGATCACTCAATAGCTCAATGAAAAAGAAGGAACTGGTTGATCCTGGTGCAGGTCTGCTTGTCGTTCTTTACACTCTGAGAGTAGGGAACCTATGAGCTTTCCTCTAATTAGCTGATTGGTTAATGAGTAATTATGTAATTAGATTGGTTATCAATGTTGGCCGGGTTCTCGGCATTGCGGAACGTAGCGTAGCGCTGGACTCTGGTTTATCGTGTGTTAGGGTCTCCGTAATTCGTTGCGGGACGTCTGGAACAAGGCGTAATAATTTTGGACCCTCGTTATGCTGCGATACCTTTCATACGCTGTCAATCTCTTCAGGGGCTACTCATAGTCAGCTGCGGCAGTAGATCCACCGGAGACGACCTCGCTTCAGCCTCCTGAATGGATCTTGGTGTCCTTGGACCGGGCCTACGCCTGTTTAATCCACCAAGGAGTCTCTGTGGCGCTATTCTCGCTCATTCCATACACGTCAAACGTTTTACAAATAAGAAATGAATCGGGTTTTGCTATAACTCAAAATCTGCTAGTCGGCTTGGGTTTGAGTTCCGAATTTTCAAAGTTCCGAACAGTCAAAATGAACAAGTTGTTTCAGACGATTCAGAATTTTGAGAAACGTCGAAGTTCAGGACATTGAAATTTTGAAAGATACGAATGGAAACAGCTCGAAACTCCGAAGGTCAAAATACGAAAATATGATTTCGGCATATTTTTCAAGATGTGAAGACAAAAATAATTTATTCTAATCGAGACCCATTTTATCTATACTATTACTGCAATCGATAATTTCCATATCATGAATAATCGATAGGATTTTGACACTTTTTTTTACAAAAAATACATCTCAAGTTAATCTGACCACTTAACTTCTTCAATGCGGTCAATACAGCCCAGTTATCAAACGCTGAATGAGAACAGGCGTGAATTTTAAGTTTCGGAGGTTTGGCCCTTTGGATCTTCAGTTTACGAAACATAGACTATCGTGGAAACACCCTTTCTAAAAATTGTAGATCGGTAATCTTCAAATTCGGAATCTTTACCGTTCGGGACTCTCAAATGATACGTTCTGTGTACGAATTTCGCACACAATATATCATCGAAAGAGAAAAATCATTCGAAGTATAATTTGAACTAGGTATTTGACAAAGCAGAACGAATTATCACGTAGAAAGATATACATAATCAGACAGTTTATCGATGAGCTGATAATCTGATCAGTTTCTAGTGGCTAGTAGTTGTTGCCTCTCGGATTAGTGTCTCAGAATCAGGGATACTAGAGCCCATCTCGAGGAAGAATATACGTGATTTTCTGCGTCCTTCTGACTCCTGAGAGTCCTGAGCCCCTCTACATCGTGCCCCTGAGCACCCGAGACAGGCTTCTTCTCTCTGCTATTACGCTAACTACATATTGCATCGTCCATCCACCCATTCGTCCTGATGTCGGTGACTGGCTACCTCTCGTCGACTCACACTCTTCCTCCCTCTTTGTATTCGTATTCGTATTCGTATTTCGTCTTCGTCGCAAACACGCAAATTGATCAAGGGGTAACGGCCGTTCGCACCGGGTATGTATGCGAATACGTGTAAATATCTACATGCTAAGACTCTTTCGTGAAGTGGACCACTCCACTCGACTATAGCGGATGAACGTCGAGAGCACATACTCATATATTGGGTAGATGAGCCACAGTCGACTGCAGAGACAGGGGCTAAACCTATACGTACGCAATATGTGTGTGTAGGTAATAGTAAGGTCGAGTGGTCCGCTTTACTAAAGACTCTTGGTAAAAATGTGTGTATGAGATGCATTTCACATTGGATCGAGGAAAGGAAAAAAAAAAGGGGTAATTTTACCCCGAGTTCCAAAGCTATTCGAGTAAAATTCGGTGCAGGTTCTCATATACAGTTGGCCTTGAGTATATTCTCAATTTTACTGCACATTCTTTTTTTCTAATTTGGTCAGCTATTTCATTTTTTGATATTATGCATTTACTTCGATCTCTTTTGTGAATCAGGTTTTACTTATCGTAATTCATATATCCAACAAATATATCACTATTCAAACGAATATGTACATCGAGCCTTGGTGTTTCTAGAAAAACATTCGAATCCAAGTTCGTTGCGACAAAACGTCGCATGGTATAAAGCGGATTTTCCAATGACCGTAATATCGTCTCTAGCTCGAAGAGATGATGAGCAGTCTGTGTGCAATCTTCATACAAATAACATAAGTCACAAGTCACAAGTCACTAGAGAAATAGCTTTCATAATTCTTATCTTCTTTCTTTCACGTTATTGTTGAGTTTGTTGAGATGAATTGACGGTAAGTAATGGTTTTTCTACAATTTTGGAACATAAATATTTTCCAACTTCTTCTACAACTTGACGAAGTTACTGCGGTTAGCTTTTGTTCTTCATTGTGAATCATGGTAAAAACTATCGTACGTGGACGCGTACGCTATCAAATAGTTTATAAAAGTATATCATCGATCGATTGAAATCAATTTTACACAGAACCCCTCCCCCCCAAAAAATACTCTGAAAAAGAAGAAGAATTTACGCATTAATATTCAGGTTTCAGTGAAGTTTAATGACCTCCAAACATTCTTTGATATAGTCTGAACTTTCACCCGATTTTTTTTTACTCATATCCAGCTGGCACCGTGACCAATAGAGGGTATGACTTTTTGGACTACTATTCTATACGTCTATGTGTGTAATACATGATTTTGCGGAGACTCGTGTAACATGTAATCTTGACATTCCTCTCTACGTACATGTGCGTATATCGCATTATTAATACGCTACAAATAAGAGTCTCATCAGAATTCCTATCGTCGTTCAATGAATTGGCTATAAGAATACATGATATTTATTCACGAGAACTATCCTGCAGAGGTGCGCACCTTGAAAGCGAATATTTTCGAAGGACTGGTAGAATGTTTGGAAAGAATTTTGACACGATAAACGCAGGACTTGTCACAGCAGTTGCGACTAAGAGGCAAAAAAAAGGTTTGCCAATTTTAATATCAAGCAGGAAATATCTACGCGATTTGCGAGTAACTTTTGCAGTATAGAAAAGTAGTCTGTAGTATTCTCTTCCGGATAATCCGAGACTCAAAAATCTAAAATCTAAGCAATGATCGAAGCGAGTACTTACACCCCTAATTCATTTCCATTTATGTAACTATAAGAGGCGATGGGTTATATTCTTATCGTGGCATGATTTTCCAAAAACGAAATTCAACGACTACTTACTCCCTTTGTTAAGCGATATGTACAAAACGTTAAGATCTTACGCGACCTTAGCTCATAGCCATGTAGCGTAGTAACACAATGATGAAACTAAACTCTTTTGAGAGTCACCCTTCTCGCTAACTTATACAGAGTCGAAATTCTGCTCCGTCTAGAATCTAGAGTCTAGTCTCGTTTATTTTATACTCCGCGTACCTACATATTATACAACCGGCTAGGGCAATGGGCATAGTATCATAAGCCGTCTATACGTTTCCGCTATGTCACAAGTCCTCCTTCCTTCCTTTTCCCCATTCGTCACCCTTCATCGATACTACGGTTCCCTGTGAGTACAAAGTCGCTTTATCCGTTTATCCGTTTGTATGTCCATCCGTCCCTCCGCCTAGCTGGGCGTTCGTGCAGCAGCAGCAGCAGCAGCAGCACGACGACGACTCCGCTATACCTCGCCGCCTTTTGATTCGCCATCCGTTCGTTCAGGCTTCGGCACTTCAGTTCTAACCGGGTTCTCGAACAGACTGCCGCGGCCGCGTCGCGCACGCAGCTTTGCTCAACACGATATAACCTAACACACACACACACACACACACATGCATCTATGCATACATACATCATTTATCGATAGTATGTAATCCGTGGTCATTTAATTTCGAAAAGTTTCATCGGTGAAATACAACTTTGACTTATTTTCTAAGAAAAGTAAAAATTAAAAAATTAAATACAAAAATAAATTGATCAAATTATGAATATTAGTAACGAGAGGTCGTACAATGGTCCCTACGTCTGCACATGGTGTTACGACATCGGTTCTGCACCTGTTCAGAAATTCAGATAAACTGATATTCGTATTGCCTTTTATTTTATACCGAATATTGTAGGAGATTAAATTTGATCAAACTTTGATTTTGTGTATTAAATTTGACAGTTTCTATTCATTCACGTATCTATTTTGTTCCTAGGATCTAACGCCCTTCATTGACATTATTTTCGCAAATTTAGCTTCCCAGCGATATCTGTATTGTATTAATCAATTCAAATTACACATATTGTAGTTGGCAGAGTCTAAAACACCTTCTGAATCGATAGAGCGAAATAGCGTAGCGAATTTATACTCGTAATATGTACAGCGGTTAATTAACAGTCCGCGTGTTGTTAGTGCGTGATTATTGCGAATATATATTCGCGGTTTGGAATTTCTGTCGAAAAAACTCCTGATATACGACTTTCGTCGATACATATGTGAATAAAGAATCATAAAAAAAAAGAAAAAAACCGGTCCAATATTTAATAACAGTGCTGGTTAATTATTGTGCTGCTGGATTATTTGGGAATATACTATTTGGACAACGATCTATAAGCTCAGTACAAGCACCTAAGCCGTAATAATGATGTTCGGTAAGCAGTTCTTTCCGTTTTATTTATAACTCTGATTTGAGGTTTAAATACCTGGGCTAGAACGAAAAGAAAAGATTCTCAGGGTAAGTTCGTTTCACGATTTCAATTCTGTCTCTTTATATCGTTGAAACGTAGGTATTCTTAGATCCCGAAAGAATATACAGAGGATGAAAGCCGTTAGAAAGCCTGCATCAACCGCTGACTAGAGATTACACGCTTCGTAGTTTAAATTGCGATTTTCTTGGGTCTTTTTTACACTACTCATTGCAATAATTCCACGATTAATGATATAGCCACGCTTTGTCTTTCCCCGTTACACAATATTATCACGGATACTAGTTATTCACTCGGCTACGAAACCGGCAGAAACTTCCTTGAATTATTACAAAACTCGGAGGTGAAAAAATCTCCTTCCGGCTTCTATTTTCTATCACTATAAACTATTGCATTCATTCATGTGGTAAGGATATCTATATTATTTTCTTATACTACTTCCATTTATACTATTCTCGTTCTACATATATACACGTATACCTAGACTGTTTCTTATTGACACTGTAACTCAACAAAGTCCTTACCAATCCCACGTAAAAGGTGTGTTCTAAGGATATCTATCTGTCTATCTACCTACGGCGAAACTCGTCACGGTTGACAAACTTCATTCAATACGAAAGATTGCCTCACGTTCATGTGCTAGACGTGAAAATAAAATGATTGTATACACAGTTTTGTCGCTGCACATTAAATGCGGTGTTTTACGATCATCGGAAATTTATCGTATCACTATATTTGTCGTGTATGCAGAATAGTTCTTTAATCTACAATATTACGTACCTATTTATTTCAAACCGAATCGTATCGCTACATAATATCGGGCCGGGTCGAGGTTCCGAACGGTCAAAATTCCAAATTTAAAACTTTGAGAAACGTTGAAGTTTAGAACATTACTTCAAAACTCTGATAATCCAAAAGTTTTGGTCAATTTCTCAAGATCGTGCAAAGACAAAAATAGTTGGTTACAATCGAGACCCGCGTCCCGGAAACTCATTTTATCTACTACAACCGATAACTACGATTTCATGAATAATTGATAGCATTTTATTAACGACTCTTTCCACAAAGCGAATCTCGATACGATTAATTTAACCACTCATTGTTTCCGATACGTTCAATACAGTCCGAGTGTGAATGACTACACACGTGAAATTCTAGTTCCGGAAGTATGGCCTTTCGGATCTTTAACTCTCGGAATTTTTAATCTCGGATGTTCTTAGTTTAAAAGTTCTTGAAATCGGCTATGTGGGTTTTCGGAAAAATACCTTTTTTTTTTAACTGTGAGTCGGTAATATTCAAATTCGGATTTTTTACCGTTCGAAACTTAAAAAATTTCAGACTTTTGAAATTCGAAACTTAAACCTAGCCCCCATCATATTTTGAGAAGTGATTTTAATATTCCAGTATACGAGTAGTGAAATAATTTTAATTCATGAAATAGTCGCAGTGATATTATCTATATTGTAGATAGTCCTTGGCTTTGCGTATACATCGCAAATTCTATGCTAACGTCAGTATAAAACAAGGACGGAGAGAAGCCGGTATACTAATCTCGTTAGATGTTATCTAATAAATCTTTTGAATAGGATTAGCGTCTGCATAAAACATGCATACCTACGTAGGTCTAGATCTTATACTGCCTAGGGGCGGCTAGCTGTTGCTAAACTAAATAAGAAAAACTAAAAAATAAAAGGACAAGACTTGTACCTAACTAGAGCGGAAGCGTTAATTCGACAATTTGTGAGGACGTCGATGTGTGTGATCGTTTGAAACTTGATCAGCCCGGCATAAGTGTCTCTATAGAACGTGTTAGCCGTTTCGTGAACACGATTTCAAACGCAAGGCGACAAGTCGCGTCCGATTAGTATTTCGCAACTTTAATTTCGGAGTAGTTTTTGCAGAATTTGGTTTTTTTATTTTTTTTTTCTCCGATCGACTTTAATGACAAGTTGATTAATAATTGCGCGAATAAATCAATCAATCATTCATTCATCCTACGGTTTTAGTACTTGTATCTCAGAAATACATACAATTATATATATAGATATATAAACTTGTCCTGGCCCACGCCTTGTAAATGATATGTTTTATGCCTACAGTGAAAGGTGTATACCAAAATTCCATTCGACGATAAATAACAAATAATAAATAATCTATCTATCGAATACCTCGCGCTTACGATATCAATCTTTACTCTACCTCTTAGGTTAGAAAAAAACAATTCGATACTAAAGCCATATTTTATACAGATTTTTACCATAAATGGTACGAGGGCCTATCCTGTTTCATGCAACTCTCTCGCGGAAGGATTTCTTCTCCTATATTTGTTACAGATCAGCTATTATGACTTCGACAGGTATAAATAATAATTTTTATTTTAAACAAAACGGCTAATATACCTTCTGCTATCGATTGTTAAATTAATCATTCCTCAAGTTTTTTTTCTTCCAAATTTTGTATCTTATCACTTTTAGAAATAACAGTAGATCGTATAACGTCGGTCTCGACCTTCTGGAATTAGTTGGCCAATTTTCAATCTCAACGTTTTTGAATATACATTCAGATTTTTCGGGTAAACACATAAGAAAAAGATTAGACGGATTTTTTGATTGTAAAAATTCGAAACGATCGTATATATAACGGCGCTTGCGATCTTGTGCCATTGGACAGGGGAAAAGGTAACGAAAGATAAGCCGAGATATAGAAGAAAAGAAACACGATTGACGAGGTCTGCTTATAGTACCTACCTGTAAAAGTTATGACGTACGGTTTATAAAGAGCAGAGAGGCAGCAAGGACCTCTGACTTTATCTCCCGGGATTTTGTACAGTGCATCGTACGTGTTATAATGTATAAAAGATATAGAGTCTACACTGCACCGTGCAGACTGCGTAGTGTAGGGCGGAGTAGTCAAGTATAATAGGGTCTACCGCTGAATTGTGTTAGAGTATGGACGTAATTTGTCGTGCAATTAAGTACAGATACTGCGAACCATCTACAATACATCATCATTGTAGGGAAGAAGGCTGATTGTCCAGAGAGAGAGAGAGAGAGAGAGTAAAACGGAGTTCAGTCCAGAATAGTGGCACGTCCGGTCTATAATTTACATTTCAATTTCAGTTTCAATTTCAATACTTTCAATTACAACTTGCGCGTCTCTGTATTGCAGGATTTTAATCGCTGTACTATTGTAATTATCGAGTAATTAAGAATCAAATATTTGAACAAATGGACCAGTGCGAGTCGAACACAATTTACCTAAAATCTCTTCTAATCCGAGAATGTAGAATACTAGTCTAAAAAAAGGCCAATTTTTCGGACTGGTTCATCGTCATAGAGATTTTGCTCTATACACATATGGGATCCTCTTGTATTCATTGTGTGGGTGTATTTTAATTACCGATCGATGAACGCGCGTCGTCGTGAAGCGATTCGAAACTGGTTTCCCTCGGACAATGGGGCAAACGGAAGGTCCGATCCGATATAGATATATAGGCACAAAAGCCCGCGATTCTGTACGCCCAGGTATTTCAACGTTTTTTTTATTTTTTATTTTTTATCTCGTTTTTGTTTTCGTTTTTGCGTTCATTTTTTCATACATTACGTAATCGAATACGTGTTACGCGAGGGTCAGTCAATTATTCACGGGGATCAAGTGTCATTTCGTTATTATATATACGGAAGAATTTATAACCCCATTATTTTTGATGATAAAATATATATCGCGTGTATAATGACATAAGATCGTATATGCATCATTATACGATCTTTGACATTTTTACGAAATTGAAAGGTTACTCTTTAAATTTTTTGGAGTCGAAATCGTGCCAGTGCAACCACGTGGACGAACCTTTTCGTCTAAACTGAACGGAAAATAATCACGTTAACTGATTCCTAAAGGTAGTAAACTACTATAATATACGACTCTTTGTCATTTGCAAAAATAAAAACAGAATTATTTGAAAAACTTGAAAAATGACTGGCTTAACAATTCAATGCACGTCCTTTTGCTTTTGGGTTTTCAAAATCTTAATTTCGAATCATTTACCCGTTTTCATAATATTTGTTGGGAAAATAAATCACACTGGTCAACAGTGAGTTTCTTGCCCTTGATGTGAGAGTAGTTCTAAGACGATTTCATCCTGACAATTATGAAACCACGAATGATTTTGCAGGATTGGCTTTAGTTTGTTAAATAATCACCGTTTTTTATATTCCACTGTAAAGAGAAAAATTTTCTTTTATTTTTGAATATATGGAAATTTCATTGAAAAACCACTGTTAATTATTTTATGTTAGTATCTAGTTGATTTACATACGAGTGAAAAAAGGTGAAAAATATATTACACTTCAGAGAAACACTTCTTATAACATAAGGTATCTAGTATATTTTATCTTAACAATTTCAGAATATTTCCATAGGACTTTTCCAGGAAGTTTGTAATTTCAGGATATTTCCAAGTTTTTCAGGATCCCCAGACATCCTCTCAGTAAGACTTTATCAGCATTTCTGGACATAGCCTAAGAACATAAAAACTGTAGCGAATTTAGTACACTCGTGACTTTATTTGTCAATTGCATTTGTCTTATGATGCAAGGGAAACAACAAAAATTTGCGTTTTTTGAGAAGCGATGTGTACGCCTCAAATGTCACTAAAATCGCGCGTTTTTGGTGCTCACGATCTTATGCGTTAGAAACGGGATAGATGTCTTTGATTTCCTAATTATCAACGATTTTCACCATAGATCTGATTAAGCAGCATTAGCACAGGTATGGTATTTACATATTCAATGCATTGTACAGACGGAAGCATGACTTTGAATTGATTGATTTCGGCAACAGTATAGAATATATATGTATGTACAGTGTACACTTACATATGTTGTATAATGTATATATATAGGTACATAGATGGGTTACGCATAGGCACTATACCTGTTATACGTACGTATATAGAAGTGACTCGTCCAACTCGTCCTAAAGTGTCAACGCACTCGCGAACCCGATGCGCAACGACACGTTATATACCTTATACCTATAACGTTATACCCTGTGCTCGTTTGTGCGGGTGATATTAATTATACAACGTGCTTACACGCGTTCTTATCGCCATAAGATCCGTCACGTATGTATATACGAAGACCTTCCTACCTAGGCACGATATCGTTTTATTGCGATCGGTAAAGGGCTGTTAATATCGAACTTCAACGTCCACATATATCCGGCAAGGTGAGAATTTATGAGATAAAATCCTCATATTATGTATAATTAAAAATGATAGAACAATAGGAAAAAAAGTTTGGTGTAATCAGAATTTATCGAGGAGGAGGTGCTGCGAAACGAAATCATGCTCGTTTCTACAATCTGTCTTGTTTTTTTGTTCAGAAATATGAGATAAAATATAACCGTGACTTTATTTCTGATTCTTTTTTTTTTTTACAAAGTTTCTGAAGTTTGTTGGCAAACGTTTAGCGGAAGTGTTTTAGTATGTATAGAGAGAGGAATTGTTTAGACAGCAAGTTCACGAAGTATCTGATGATAAAACGGTCCGACTGTTAAAGGTTAGATTAAATCAATCGCAACCCACGACGGCGTGAATTGAATCACGAGTGGTATCGATGATGCAAGGATCTTCAGGAGTGAATTCTAAACCGTCGCGTACCGTACCCATATACTCGAAGATTTGCATCAGGGTTCGATTACCTTTGAACTAGCTTAAGCTCGCTTCGCTAACACATGTCTCCTCCTTCTTCGCACTTTCGATTTACTTTATCTCGGCATCTACGGGCCAATTTTACCCACGTAAGTGTATCTTCGGATATTTCAAACTTTGTCTTCTAAGTAGACGTAAAGCATTTCTTGAACACTTGATTGCGAAAATAATTCATGAAAATCTCGCAGCAAGACGTACCACATAATACAATATTTCTCGCTCTAATTCACCGCGAGAAGAGAAATTAGTTCAAATAATGGTTCGATTCTCTCAAACGAGAAAGAAGACGTATAAATTTTCCGACTCTCATCCCGTGAATGTAAAAAGCGCAGGGATCGTGATATGGCGCGTTTATTTCCAACCGATTAGTTGGCCTTCAGGGGTTGAACAGGGTAGTCATACATACACATGTAGATGTAGTTACATTCGGCGAGATATCTACATATATATACAGTAAGCTAAGGGTTGGTAAGCGTGAAACGTGCGAGGGTTTGCTGCAACGGGCAGTTGGTAGAGGGTGTAGTGAAACGGGGATTTTCGCATCGGTCGATAGTTGAACCTGGAATTCTGGCTCCAGTCTTGCGCCGAATCATGAAACCTACGTGGGGCTCCAGCATCCTAGAAACGAGACAAAGGCCAGAAGATTACGGGGTGCGAACCCCTCTGGAAAAAAACATCACCCAGACAAAAAGAATCTTATATATATAATATATATATATATATAAGAAAGCAATCACTGAATTAGTTCTTCGTCTGCATTTCAGTAAATTTCAAAGTCTCCGGTTCGATCATTGCGAATTTTTATGCGCGATATAAATCACGATATTTATTTAAAATTGAATTTATGATCGTCAAACAATTGAAGATCGATGTAATGCGAAATGTATAATGCGGAGTTAGATACGAATACGTATAGGTGGTGGGTAGATATGCATTGTTAGTCTATACCCTATAGAACCAAACCACGCAGCTTATCGTATCTACCATACAATTTGTAACCGCTGTTTAGGTGATTCAGTTTCCGCAACGGTGCAGCGAACGGAATCATGCAACTTTCCTAGCTGGCAACTCGTAGTTAACCGTAATTGCTAACAATTAAATTTCCTTGTTCCTAATTGTGCCCATGTGGCACAGGCGCAGACACAGGCACAAGTACAACTGACTACCACACGGTTTAGCCGGTAAACTACTCTATTCCGCGAATGCTCCACATTTAAACGTACTTATATTAAGTGGTGCTGAATGTGTGACTTAAAAAATTTCATTACTTCATACAGTTTTTCGAACTGGACTTAGAATTTTGCCTCATGATCGTAGGAAAGCATAAAAAGTCATTAAAAAAAGTGTTTTTTTTTTTTAAATATGATTTCGCACGTTCACATATTACTTGGTTCGTGATATCCGAGTTTCTTCAGCAATTCACATTCCCTCAACATTCTATAATAATTATCCTTGCGCTTTTCTGTTGTTCTTTGTTTTTTTTTGTTTTTTGTCTTATTTCAATTCAGAAGGGGTATCTTCCCGTTGAGATGAAAGTCGAACACCATTTATATAGGGAGCAGTAGTAGTAACATAAATAATCTTGTCCTAAATAAAAATTTTTGTACCCGATGACAATAGCGGACCATTAGTCATAAGATCTCGTGTTCTCATCTTGAGAGGTTGAACGTATAAGGATTTATCCGCTCGTAGATCTTCAACTGTCTGACTACTCACTTGCGAGTAATCAACAACGAGTGATCTTACAAGCAAACCTGCTGCACTGTTCAATTATAACGCGATGTATGCATGACGGTTTCTTAATTTTTAACTACCTCAACTTGACGTACGACGTACAGATTATACAGTTCGACGCGTTATGCGTAATTAAAATCGCTTCGATCTACTCACGGTTCGCCACTCGTTCACTCTCTCACTCTCACTCTTTCTCTTTCTCTAATCGTAAAGGGTAACCTCTAGGTATCAACTGCATTGTTGATGAGAATCACTGCGTATTGAGACAATAGCCAGTCCTCTCCAACCTTAAAACGTATAACCAATCAAGGGCGTTTCTCCGTCGATCAAACTCGCCTGTCTTACCAAATTTGAAGACCCTGCGTACAAAATCGCCCCCAAATATCAGCAATGATCAAATTATTCTTTAGGAATCGTTGAAAATCATATCCTGAAGATTTGTGTAAGCGTTGGTGGTCAGAGAGAAGCGATGGACCGTTTGGATGTAGGTGTAGTCAGAATGAGAGATCGATATCCTATAGACGTTCGAATATCAGATCAAAATCTCTCCGTCGTATGTATACAGATAGAAATCTAGCGTTGGTGGATCAGTGGATTGCCGTTTCGTATGCTTTCAGGCATACGACTATAATATGGGGGCGTAGTTCTGATCCAAGTGACAGGTGCGCGTAGGTCTCTTTGCCAATTATATATTCACAAGATTATCCATGCATTCCGTAGCTCTGAGCCTCGCCAATGCATCGATCCTTTACATACAACATTAGATCTTCGTATTTAACGCCCAACCATTTAGCCCCATCCCACGTATATAATATCGCAAATGATCAAAGGCGATTGTCTCGAAAGAACGAGGGAATGTAATTACGTTAATTGGACTCTATGCACCTTATAACACGATTTAACCGACGAGCCGAAGAAATTTTTCGAATAACTTTGCAGCTTTGAACAATAATATTTTCAAGTAAAATCAACGTAAGAGCAATTCAAAAATTAGGAACCAAACTTTTCGAGTTACTGCGTGATGATGCAGGAGTCCTTTTTTACAAACACACGCAGATATATCTATCTAGGTTCTAGGGTAAAAGCTTGTCGGGAAAATGGCGTGTTTATTGATTTGCAAATTCGACCTCACCTTCCGTTGCTATAATTATGACAGAATTCAATCGGAGTAATTCAGATGGCGTATAATGGCACGAGGAGCGTTCCTTTAAATCAGTTTCTTGTCTGCGTAACGAACGTGGTGTGGAGGTCCCCGTAGGCGATATGGTAGCCTCTTAAACTCATAACTAACAATTAAATGATCGTAAATTAGTCGAGCGGTATACTACGGACGATAAGTGTTAAGTCAAACCGACCTGCAGATATGCAGAGTTGTGTTGTAGATATTTAGATAAATTATTTGGCGCCGGTAAGAGAACTTACGAGGAACACCTGGATCTAATCAATGACTATAATTTCAAGTATAATACAACACCTGTGTTTACACTTGATTCAAATTATTCACACCTTATCTTTCGGTGCTCATTCCATCAAGGTTACTAACTTTTACGTCAAACCGGTAGCTTTAATTCCAGATAAAATATCCTCAGGCTTCTACTAGCCTATTAGGCTACATAATCGTACGACACGGGTACGATGATACTTTGAGTATTTAATTACCTAATTTTCGACCCTTTCAATTTCAATTAATCTTCGACCAGTTTCATTGCGATCGAATATCGTACTAGACGAAGGAATTTCAATTTTCGCCAAGTGCGTGAAAATTCTGATATGTATTTCGAAATGAAATTGCAGCAGATTTTTGAAATTTGCAACAGAGTTGAACGCCGTTTTTTCAATTTTCGTTCGGTACTAGATAATCGAAAATTTTATGGCGAATTAAGTGCCGATGGACTCATGTGGATTCGTTAAACCGTTGAAAAAACTTTACCCTATATATGAATTAATTGGAGCAAGAATGATTACAGATTGTTTATCAGGCGCCTGAAAGATAACGGGCCTAGTGGCGGTACTTTTGAATAAGAATAAAAGAAATTGAAAAAAAGAAAAGGAAGAAACTAGCATAATTATATAGGCTTAAGTTAGCCGAGGTTAGGTTGGTTTAGCTTCGGTTAGCAGTTAGTTTATGCGAGTTGGGGATAGCGTGCCGGGAGTCGCGATGCGTTGCATGTTTTGCGGTAGAGTTGAGTATATAGAAGTATAACCCAAGTACATGAAAGAGATCGTACACAATCGCACGCGAGGAGTTTGCTTCGTCCGCGGCTGATGGTTCTCGATGAGTCACGAGAGTATGGATTACCAAGGCAGAATTACGTAAACTATATAGAGCTGCAGGCAAAGGACAAGCAAAGGCAAAGGCAAAGCCAAAGGCGAGGAACACACGACCGCGAGACGGTTTCTGCTTCGAAGCCCTTCAAAGGCCGTTTTAGCCACCACCACTACCACTACCACAATCACGCGATAACCAACACGCGTTTTCATCGCCTCGCGCGAGAAGTCTTACAATTTTTTTATGCAAGCACACGAAATATTCGAAAAATTCTTTTCTCCAGAGCATATAAGGCTCGATTAACGCGACTAGTGACCAGAGATCAGATTATTCATCTCGCTGCAAAGCCAACGTTCCGTGAGACCGAAAATCGATAAAGTACTTATGCGAATCGCTGTAACTGTTTATGCTTCCGCAACACGATCTGACCTTCGCATGCTATGCCACGGTTTCCTTTTCATTTTGCAGATTTTAACGTGCAATCATTTTACAGGTATTGCTTTACGATTAGTCAAGATATATGCAAAATTCTTCACTTCGCATTATTGATTGGGTGAAATTTTTTCCTTTTAGTCTCAATATACGTATATGTACTTGCGGATTTGAATTCATAACCGGCAGATTCGGTACAGCAATATTCTATAGGATATGTATTTTTTAAGGAGCGAAAAACATTTGCCGAATCATGGATCTTCACTCTCACACAACTCCCGATGTTTATCAAAAAATTTCTCAACATTCGTGATTTTGAATTCGTTTGAACTTCGTCTTTTGTTCTCAGATATTATACGGGATTACGTATTTTAGTTCCCAATCTTTATGGATTTATTTCTCCGAAGGTGTGTATATATAATTACCCCTTTAATTGAATCCTCGCGTTTTATAAGGCGGCGTGGGCTATTCGCGGAACTTGAGAACCGCCTTAAAAATCTTTCTGCACGGCTGTACTATATGCCTGACGAGACAAGTAGGCAACGAATTTTGGACAACGTTTATAAGAAACGAAATTAGCTAAACACCTCCAGAGCGTAACGAGGCGTTTGGCCAGAGGCCATCTTGTATATTCTCTCCAGCTTTATGATTAGTGTAATTAAATGTGTCCAAAGCGTAATTATTCATATTCAACCTAGACATCTGACCCAGTCAGCCCAGTAAATTTCGACTATGACCTCGCCTAGTGTATAACACAGTTACGAAAAGCGTAATATATTATATTAACGATTGTCTGCGGAGTTTAATTACAAAAGTATATACGTGTAGGTACACTCGGTCAAAAGTCATAATCGTTGGCTATATTCATTCACCTATCATAAGCCTATGTCTTTTCATACTGCAGGTATAGCCATTCAAGAAGCTTTCTAATGTAACGTTTGCCAAGTAGAAATCTAGCCCTCACGTTTGTTTCTGTGTCGTATATTATTGTGGTGCTGAGAATGAGCCAAAGTCTGGATAAAATGCCACCTCGTATTCTCAAATCGTAGCTATTCATCCTGTTGAACAACATCAGCAATGAGGTAAGGAGAGAAGAAAAAAGACCTGGTGATGAAGATGACAGTTCCAATCGGGCGATAACCTATTTAATATCTCAAGTCGGCGTACATTATAGAAGAATGCCGTTTGACCGTGACAAATGGAGCTTGACATTTCGCGATTCGCAGGCTGGCTATAAGCAGGTGCTGTTCCTGGCTCCAGGAGATGGTTCAGCGATCATTCGATATTACGCTTCGAATTTTATTTATATATTTTTGCAATTTGTTCATTTCTAACAGCCTTGTTTTCAAGTAATCAGTAACTTCGTCCATCGCTCGATAAATGATTATTGTATTAATTGAGTGATGATTTTCTGAATAAAAAATCAAACTGACTCGAATGAATCGTTGACGAAATTACACTGTTTTCGGAAAAATTTAAAGACCGAGAAGCTAGACAGTCACTCCTTGTCACTCTTTGCTGCAATTGTCTGCCTGACGAACCAGTCTCATTATTTTCATTATTAAAGGAAACAATTAGAGAAGAATTAATCCATATCTAATTAGGGATATTAGACAACAATTTCATGGCCTAATTGAGGTATAGACTCAATAGAAAACCGGCTTCATTATTCTTTTCATTTCTTTCGGAATATTTACTGCTTTGGTTATTTCTCAAAATCTGATAATATTAGACAATTAAAACAGTGAAATAAAACAAATTTCGTAAACTTTCGCTGTTTCATAGAATGGAAGGACATGACATCGGATACTCCTGCGGGGATTTAAAAAAACCGCTATGGCTCAATGAGAGTGTTTCTCTGCGATAGAGAAGTAGAAAAGAGAGTAAATTGGAGTCAGCTTCCTTCCTGGACCATTTTTTAACTCTCTCTCTCTCTCTTCCTCTCTTTTCCCCGTTTAGGTGCTCGTAGGTCTCCGCCACGCCGATAATAGCCTGAATAAAGGCTGCTGCCTATTATTACTCTTCTTTCTTTCACGTGCGAGATAACCGCGACGGAGAAACACAACTCGGGTAAAAAGTTATAGAAAGAGTTAGATAGAGAGAGATGTATGTGAATAGAGAGAGAGAGAGAGAGAAAGAGAGAGAGAAAGAGCAACGGTCGCCGAGAGGTCACAGAGCGTTACGTTTGGCTTCGAGTCTACCGACTCCGGTTAGAGTTGGAGTTGGAGTTGGAGTATGGAATGGAATGGAATGGAACGGAACGAAACGAAAGGATGAAGTCAAGTCAACTCTAGTCAGTCGACGCTCAACTATCCACAGAGCCAAACCCACCCGATGTGTGACTCTCCTCTCCTCCTTTCTTTCTCTTCTAATTCTCATTCGTTGTCATCTGTCTCTCCTCTCTTATCCGCATATCGTTACTCCCAATCGTGAGTTTACCCAAAGTGTAAATTTTACATTGCTGCACCCAGTGTTCAGAACCATTCAGAATTTTGGATATAAGGAGAAAAGTAGTTCATCAAAACACCACGACGTGTATTTCACTCGCGTATTCATCAAATAAATAACAGTCGGAAATCCGCAAAGTCTGCGCCCGATTTTCAACGACTCCTTTGCTTCAAATCTGATTGAGAAAAGAGACTGCTGGTCATCGAATCAACAATACGCTCCTACCTACCAATTGTTATGATATAACGTTGGTGAGGTGTGGAGTTTGTACAATTACCTTCTCCAAATTTGGAAATAATTTTGAAAAGTGTCAGAGAATCATTGCACGATGAAAACCGTGCAAGAAACTCTGTTGAACGGAGTACGAGATGAATAAGATTAGCAAGGTCGGGCTCGTCGTCATATATGTTACTCGCGATAAGAAGTTCAAGGGTGAATTTCCGATCCAAATATCAATCTATCGAACGTTTATTCTTATCGTTAATCATTCGTATCGAATGAATGGAGAAACCAAGGAGTGTGGTCGTCTGGATCGTCTATTGTCGAAGTCAATTTTCAAGGATCTAATCGGTTTTTAAAAAACTACACGCTATCACGGATCTTTAAATCTCCTCGTTTCCGCATCATATCAGTTCAAAAAAGATCTCCCATGCTTTGCCTAAACGGTAACGAACGTTTGTGTAAACGGTATCCTATCGGAATTGTAACTCCAGTGATACAGGAACCGCGAGTGTCATAGGACGAAGTGCTAAAGTGACTCTGGTGAAATAGATAACAGATAGCCGCGGTCAGACGAGACTATCTTTGTGGGCTGTTTGTGCGAGTCCTTCCTCGACTCTCTGATATAATTTTATCGTCGAGTGACTACTCGAGTTGAAATAACATACTGTCACAGATACTCACGCTGTAGGAAGTTTAAGTTTGCATCGCGTATTGCTCCTTAGCGTAGTACAGTTTGGCGCTTCGTAACGGTCACATGGTCCTTCACTTCTCCGCAATGATTCAAGTCTGCAATCATTCAGTAAGTCGATTTTCTCTTTCCCCAAATTACTTTTACTTTCTCTAGCCTCTGATATCCGATTTTTAATATTAATTGCAACTGATAAAAAACGATACAAAATTAAACTAACAAGAGATTTTTGGCGGGTGACTAATTCCTAGTTCCAAGGCTATTCTTTCGCTTTTGTTTCATTTTCGGATAAGCGATGTGGTTTTTCAGAGAATTGCAAAGGCCATTTGTATACGACGACGATATCATTCTCTTCAGTTCGTATTTGTTTTATGAATAGTTATCCACGTGTGGTATATACTTACTGTTGAATTCACGTCTCATAGATGTGAGATGAGACAATTGATTTCCGGTTAAAAAGTGAAACAATATTCCGAATATTCTCGAATCGTACAAAGCAAAGTAATAGGTACGTTTTTTAGCCGGAGGTCTTACTACCTTCGACGATATATTTTATTCATACTATACGCTAACAAGTTACAATTATACATCGTATGTAGTTAACACGTGGCGGAAAAAAGAAACAGATGCGAAACAGCTTTGAAAGCTTGTATTACATTCCTTCTTTCGTATATAGGTATATAATGTACTCTACAGCCGAATTTAACAGTGAATATTCAGATTCAATTTACAAGGAAATGGTTATTTTTTATTTTTACTCTCATACTTTTTTGTTTATTAAATCCCTCTGAGCTTTTATACTCAAGGAACGAACGATGCGTATTACGGTAAATAGTAATTAGAACCGGTACTCGGACATGGATTAATTAAATCACGTAAACCAAATCATTTGATACGCCTGGGTGAGCTTGTATGTGCTATAAACCGTATTCTTTTTCTTCGTTATCTATCTTAACGTGCGTTTACGTATGTACATCCATTATCAAGCTATAAGTACGTTTTTAACGCGGTGAAAAAGTCCTTTTAGTACAATAACTCTCAAATACGTCATATACCTACCCTAAAACTGTCCATTCGCACAATTCGCACAATTCGGAATTTCTCTTCATTTCGGAAATATATTGTCACTAAAAAAATCCCTCTTGCTATAATTTTCATTTTCTCGAACTTGTTTTTATTCAATTCGTTCTGTTCGTCAGTTCGGAGATATGATTGTCGATATTTTACATGAGAGGCTATCTGCAGAGAAGCTTCAAAGGTGTTGACCTGCGGTATTTCGATTCGGTTCTCTCGGTATAATCGTTTTATCACTAAAGACCAAGCGACAGGTATTATAAGGATAAGACATCCGTACCGGGAACCGCATGCATTTCCAATATGAATTGTCCGACGGGTCATTTCATACAGCAATTTCCCTTTAGTCAAGGTATTGAATTCCAATCGTGATTATTATACCATCCATCACCGTATCATTCAATAGCGTTTTACAGACAAGCGAATATTACCATTCCTCCGGCTCCTTGGGATCAGACGGATGGCAGAAAGATCCTGAAATGGCCCGTATTCATTGCGATTTTCCTTTAGTAAATGAATACAGGACTGATGGATACTAAAACAATATTTAGGACTAAAATTAATACCTACTTCCGGCAGCTGTTCAAGACTTCGTCTCTCGCTGTCTTCGCCTCTTTTTCTCTTCCTCTATACCTTGCCCATGTGGCTTCCTCTTTCTTCGTCTGTAACTTGTTATAGAATCGGGGCTGAGCCATCAAGTAGGTACATTATACTTCCGAGAGATCTTCCAGCACAAAGAAGATCGTGATGATCTTTCAGTTACCTAAAATACCCTCGAGTATTTAAGCGTCGAAATATATTTAGGGCGCTGCGTCGTCTAGTCGGGTGTACCACGTCTCGGTCTTTTCGTTCCGGGCAAGAGAGTATAGTTGGGGCTTTTGGTGTCTTGATTTACGTCTGCCCAGACGATTCATCTTTCGCCCTCGGATATTTTGAACAGATAAAAGTTCGCACGATTTACCTAAGCACCTACCTCTCGTATAGCTTGTGAATGAAAAATTCTTTTCTGACTCTGAATCTGAAGTTTTCTGAAATCGAAATGCTCACTTTGAATAAAATAGACGAAAATTATCACGTTTCTAAAACTTGCCTGAACATTTGGTGTCAGATTCCTCGTAATAAGAGGGAATGACTACTTGTACATTAATCTTGTCGCAACTAGCTGATATCTAACTGTGTTGTAAAAATGTATAACGTAAATATGCATCGGAGGTAAATTAATTCAGATCAACCCACACTTCGCATAGACATACGCGTGTGACGTCACACGCCAGAATGAGATTCGTGTCTACTTGTAAGTATCTTGCACGCACCATATGTCGTCTTTGCTACCCACTTTCATTCGGAAAAATCTCCTCGATCCAATCCGTTCACCAAGCGAATAGATAGACTTACCTAACTTGCAACAATTTATCATAGGTTATTCCTATACGTACCTACTTGATTCGATACCTGAATATTTATCAATAAACTTAAGTATTCGCCTCGTTATCCAAATTTCAGAAAATTCTATCTCTATCTTTCTGCCTCTGTTTCGTTCAATGAAGAGATGCTTGTTATTTTTTATCGCTTTCGAGTCTTTTAAGGTAAAAAAAAAGTATGTAGATAAAGTATACATATGGGGTACGTATGTTTAGACCTGATGGTTACAAATGATAATATAGGCTGTGCTGAGGAGAAATCTCCATTCATTGGTGAAAAAGAAAACCAAAAAAAGAAAAAAAGTATCATTCTAGGATCACGTACAGTATCGTCTGTAATCTAGTTGTCGTGTGAGAAAATATTGGAGCTGTACTAACTGTTTATAAGTTTTGTACAGAGATAAAATCTAAGTACAGGGTGATAAATTGGTACAAATACCAGATATAGTATATTATAATTGAAAATAGCTCAGAATTCGTAATTGTTCACTCATCTAGATAATTGACAAAAAGAAAAAAAAAAAACGATAAGACAAACTGAGGTATTTGTCATCGTGAGACGTATAAGTGATAGCTAATCGCACGGAAACACACGTCGATAAGAACACATTGTCGATATGTGTGAAATATTCGTGAGTAATATTTGGCATGGTAAGCCATGTTTAATAGAACTTTTTTTTTTGTCTTCCGTTAAATTATTCGAAATTGTATCATTAGATTTTACCCATTTGAAAAATTACCGAAAAACAAAGTCATACAATACCAACGATATCTCACGCGTTGCTACCGCAGACGCTGATTCATCAACTAGAATTGCCCAACTGAATGTGATTTTATCTTTCAACCTGCAGCACCAAGTTTCAGATACAAACTACACTTACACACGTATAAGTAGGTATAGTACCGTGAAAACATAGCTTCTGGCTCCCATATGTAGAAAAACGGCTATTATGGGCCGCGAAATGAATATCAGTTTGAAGCGACGGAATACTTGATCTAAAAATGCGAAAGTAACAAATTTTTCTTATTTGCCAAATTTCGGTTCATTAAATAAATCCTTTCTCTGCGTGGCATATGAGTTCACTTCACTTTCATACGAAAGTCTCGTAATCAATTCTCTACTCCGAAATATATGCGATATTACAATTCGACATTGCAATACGTACCTACGTACGTATCCGGTTTAGTTCGGGAGTTGCAAAAAAATGTTCGTATCAAATATTCGTTTCGTTAATCATTCACGCCAATATTTCTTTTGCTGTTAATTTGATTTTTGATACGTATACAAAAAAAAAAACGATGAAAATGAAAAATGTTGAGGAAAATGAAAGTTTTGAATAAAAAAATTGTTTTTTTTTTTCTTCACACGAAAACTGATTACCTATCTCAATAAAAATCAAATGGGGTTAACTTTTCGTAAATCTATTCTCGATACGGCAACGCCCGTCTTAAGTTGACCTCGTGAACGAGTCGGCAACCTAGACTCAAGACTCTGTCGTCACACAGTCGGCGCACCTGTCGCGCTTGGCTACGACATCGGCTAGTCAATAGCGAGGGCGATCGTGCACAGTGCACCGTGCACTACATGTATACTTCATAGTTATGTATATAGGCTCGATGTTCATTATGGGGAGTAGACTGACCCGGTGTGATGACGATGATGATAATAACAAATTAAACAACAATAATAACAATTATTATGATAACCTCGCGTACCATTGTAAAGTGAGCCGAGGTACGATGACTGTGCCACACCTAGAGAATTGTTGCTTGTTACTACTCACTTCTTAGATACATAAATATACATGTAGCTGCGAATTATACGTGTGTATATTGTTCACACGCAGTTAGTTAGGCAATTTTTATATGAAAATATTTTAACGAAGAGTCTATCTGCAGAACTGCATTTATAATTTTGCATAAGTGCAGGTAAAGGTTGATAGGTGTTTCATAGAATGAAAATAGCACGTCGAATTTTTCTTGCTGTAAATTATACAGTTTAACGAAATAGCACCACCGGTCAACTTTAGGCCAGTATAACATATCACGTAATAAAAATGATCGACAAGATGTTGACATGGTTTTTATTGCCGGACACTCTGCGGTATATCTGATCCGACCGCAGGCAGGTAATTCATGGGCATCTAGGTATCATTTTTCTGTATATCTTTACTCCGCATGAAACAAGTTTTCATTTGAAACCAATTTTAGGTCTCAAAGTCTATAGCGAATTTTCATTCTTTTCACATCCATATTACTTGGTCATCGAATAATGGATATCGCGCTTCGTTTTTTAGGAGCATCGAATCAGGAGCAATTTGTCGTTGAAATTGTCGTCTTTTTTTAGCCTCATATACGCATTGAGATTTATGACTCGCAAACCAGTCTGGGCTTCGGATGTATCGCATCCTATCCTAGCTTTACATATGTTTCACTGTAACTATACAATGGGGCTATTATTCTGCGACTGAAAATCTTCAGTTAATTATACATGCATATCTACGGTCTGAGGCTAGCTAGGCAGCTACTGCGTGGGAGTAGTAAATTAATTTCTTAGTCATTAGTAAACATTTTAATGTCACTTCAGTCACGCCGGTTGATTTGCTGGTTTAAAGATGCAGTGACACAATTTATGATATCCTTCAAGTTGGAACCTGTACAGCTACGTACCTTATACACCTTTCTGCGAACTATAAGTGCGAATAGATCGAAATCTTCTCTCAAAGTTTCCTCCTTATTATCTATTCCACTTTTAACCACAGTTTTTCTTGGGATCAGATTTCGAAAATCTGGGCTCAAGGACGAAACATTTCATCAATTTATCGCGATTGGTCTTTCAATCACAGTTCTGCAAACAATGTCTTGAAATGACATAAAACAGCTGTGTCGAACCTTGTCACTTATCGAACCGAATGAAGGAGAAGAGATACCGATAAAGCCCTCGGCTTTGATTGAGGATACGTTGAATCGGTTCTTGATCTCGTATATTAATTTGAATCATACATTAGTCGTGTTTCTTATTCTCTACATAAGCGTGTGCAAGATATATCTATTCATACATATTAATATATCGTAGCTTTCTAATAAGGCTTGGGTGGTATTGAACGTTGATGACGGCAGCAATGCTCCCATAGATGTAAACAGCTGCTGTTCTTTCATAATAATTACATTAATAGTTCAAATCGGAGGAGGATCATTGCTCTCGGAAAGAAAACCGTCACTTTGTAATTTCATTATGAAAATCATGCTCTGCAGGCTGAAGAAACGATTCAGTAATATACATTTTCTTTTCGGTCAGCTTCAACGTTCGTTATATATTTCAGGAATAAAATAACCGATCATTTCTCAAGCACGAATTCTATACATTTTTCTCCCAAGATATGGCGTAACATTCAAAAGTTTAACTATAACTTTGCTATGCCAAATGATTCTATCTGCAGACAGCGTTCGCCGCCCGCGCCCTGCGGATACTTCAGCTTCGTGGCGAATAACTGCTGCGAATCTTGATAGTAACAAAGCACTGGATATCGATTGCACAAGATCTACACTGTACTTTTCTATATCATATGCATATGGACAGAAGTATTACGAATCAGCTATGTGGGTTTTTTTTTACAATTGAAATTCTGACTAGACAGATCTAACACATCTTTTCAGCTCTGTTAACATCAGGCTGTTATTTTTTATCAAATTCTTTTCACATTACTTAACCATCGGAGAACACGGATGCATCATGCATCATGCTCACTGCATACATGCGAGAATTTCACACCCTGTGAAAATGAGATTGTTGGAATAATGGGAACTGGCACGATTCCCAAAATGCCATGAATTTTTGCCTAAATCGCGGGCTTGTCTGTCTCGAGATCTTGGAGAAGTTTTAGGTACAGATTTGGCCAGATTTCTATCTACGCATCGTTGGCTGGTCGCTGCAACATTGCCCAGAGCTTCGTACGGTACAAACGGTGCCTTGCCTGAATTTTAAATCTCAACTTAGGTGACGCCTGTATAACGTTATTTTTTGGTTTTTATATTACGCGTGACCAGCCTCGAGTCCTGTTACGGGCGACATCTTCTTTGTTCTTTTGTCTTCGATATAGTCTACTACTTTCACAGTTCAATCCCCCGATTATTCAAATCCGTCAAAAATTATCGACACGGCGTTATTTCTTCTCACTTGTAAAATTATGCCTGTGCATTAATTTTGCTGAAAAATGAATAATAAAATGTTTGATTTCGACCAGAAGTAAAAACAACTACCGCATGTTACGTGTACGTGTAGAAATCACAGGATTTTATTTTTGTTTGTTGTTTTTTTTTTTTTTTTATTTTTTACGGATATTGTCTGATCCTGAGAGACAGCTAGAACTGTCAGACAGGGCGATATGACGCGACCTCGCCAAGTCTTCTCGTAATAGAATCGTTGGTGAAAGATTTCCCGTTATACATGAGCAGATATTGAATGGATAGGAATTCACGTCACACCTGGCGTGAATTCCACCAGTAGGTGTATACATACAGGTAAAACCGTGGTCGAGATAAACGGGCTACAAGAGTTCACTACTCGTATATAAAGCATGAGGAATTTCCGATCGAAGATTTTAGTCGCCTCATTTTCAATTTTGCTCACCGTACCTACCTACCTACCTACCTACCTCGATGTAATCGGTAGTCGCTCGCGAAAGTGCATCGTCTATATCGCAATATCAGATCCTCAACGCGCGTGTATCTCTCTACCATATATGTATTATATACGTATATGCAATTATCTACATATGGGTAATTCCACAAAAATTGTCACTTTTCAAAATTCATTCTGTGGGCTCGTGAAAATATCTTTAGAATGAATTACTGTTCATGTTTCGATTGTATGTATAGAAAAATGAAGTTTCAGAGCGCCCTCGCACTACAGCTTTAAAAACCTCGAAGTAATGGCCTGATTATAGAATTTTGTCATTAACACATAATGGATGCTTGATTTGCAATTCAATCATAATTAGTAGATTTTGAATAATCAGTTGATCATTTATTAACTGAAAATATTGATAAAATAGATTTATAATCATTTATTCTTCTTTAATTTATTTATAATTTATCATAACTTTTTCGAGTCTTTTCAAACAAAATAAAAATAGTTTTAATGGATTGAATTGAGTGACAAGATTCGTAACACTCAATATTCGATGCAAGCCATCGCTGTACTGACATTCACACGTTTAACGTCACCTCATTCTTTAATTGATTGTTGCAGAATAATTTCAAATTAGAATTAAGTTTCCACCACTAAATACTATCACAAGTTGGCAAAAAAGAAAAAGACCAAACTTTCGAATGACTCGCGAGAAACATCATAAACCTTCGGACAAATTTTCTAAACAATTCACCAGTTCCGAATCAGATATTTTACTCATGAATTGCCGTGAAGTTATTTGCACGGTACACCTGTTAAACAATGGCGAGGGGTGTGCGATTAAAACTGAAAATTATGGCGGTAAACAGAACGGGAATGTTCAATTTCTTGAAAAGGACAAGCCGCACGGTACTGACATTTACCTTCGTTTTTAGGATATTTTGATCGAAAATTTGAAATGTAATAATAATAAACTGAAAAGATGGAGGATTTCTCGATTAATAACTTTCTAGACACAAAAAATATGACAATTTCGCTGGAATCACCCATATACACAGACTCATCTGTACAAAAGATACTCTTGTACAAACGTATAGGTATATAATTGCACACACGCGTATGTATTATCGGGAGGATTCAGGTAGCGAACACTCGGTCCGATGGGATATAAGGAGGTAGACGTATGCACGTATTTATGTATACATCTATACACGTAATATACACGTAATAGCCGAGTTCATCGAACTCTACGTAAGGTTTCGTTCGCATACTTATATCGCGTGTATATACCTCTGTAGGTATACGTACGTATGTGGAGGTCGGATCGCGTCAGGTCCACTTCTGCTAAATATAAAGACTTGTATGTACGCACTTCTGGTATCTTACCGTGGTATGGAGATATTTACGTATAATGTGTGTGCGCGCGATGTGTGTGGATGAGAAAAGGGACTTGCCCAGCCCTCCGATGCTCGTTGCTGTTGCGGCCGATACGCGTTGCTACTTAAACGCGTACCCACTTCAACCTGTGTAGGTACACTTATGAACGACTTCTTACCTCGAATCTATAACGTCTCTAACCGCAACTAATTCAGAGAAAAGGGTTTACTTAGAAATAGTTCTCGAATAAGTGAGAAAAAAAGAAACCCCAAACTGCGCAGAGTTTGATGCTGGATTTAGAATACGCGAGTATATATTTGGACATTTAAGCTACGTCGAGATGTTATCTTGAATGAGGAAGAAAAAACGTCCATAAGTTCTGTGTCAGGTGATTCGTAGGCTTCAAACTCCGTATCGCGGTACCAGTAGTTATCGCGAGTAGATAAGAAACTTTATTCGAGTGCCTTTTTTATCTTAACCGTTAGTCTTTAGTTGCGATTCTGCGAGACTGCAGCAGGTACACCATCGCGTGAGAGTTGCTACTCAGATTTATGTGTTGAATAATATAAAAACTTTTCTTATTTTATATCGATCGGACAGTCGTGCGGTGTCAGTTAGTGTCAGGAACAATTTCCAATCATAGTGAAGTCAATTTTACAAGTGTTATTATTACGTGATTACGAGTATACCTTATCTCCGATACTGCCATTCATGTATTTTACTTCGCTGTCTTCGACGCATAAAGCCCAGCTCACAACAGATTCGATACTCTATACAGATTACCTTTCCATATAAAGTAATTGGCGATTGTAGAGACACTCTCTATCGATTTTTCGCAGCTGAATCCAAATTCGAAATCATTAATGTTCACTTTTTTCTATAACTTGATTAACCGATTGAACTGGAGATTGAAATGAGAGTTAATATTTATCAAATTGAACGAATTAAAGTACGAAGAGAAAGGCAGAGGAGATCCATGTAACGTTTTTTACGCTAAAATGTCATTTCAAAGTTACAGGCTCTCCTTAGTCTGCTTAATCAATTTACTAGCAGATTAAGGCTTAGTCATACCGAGCTTTCTTATCAAAAGTTTTCTGTTTTTTTTAGATAAACTATTTCCCAATCGGGTTCATGACACGCCTTCTTTTCGAAGCAGCGAAATTTCGTTCGATACTTGCTTCCACTTATTGTTTTTTTTATTAAATTAAACTTTTCACTTCGTAAGTATGTGAGGTGCGATCTAAAGGTACGGTAGCCAGTAATTGCGAGTATTTCAACCGATTCAAACTAAAAAGAAGAATAATATAAAATACACCTGATTGTGAGTACCAGGACAATAATCAATCACTGGCATAACACGTATAATGCTACACAAGATGTGGGATGCTCTTGCAGGGAAATCGGTAATAATTTATCGTCTAAATCTATCATGTAGTAACTATCCTGTTCCTAAATCATTTCTTTTTCTATTCAAATCTTAGGATTACTGAAGCACAGATATCTCACTCGAGTAATTTCAGTTGAAGTAAAAATTGAACCGCAAATATATCTACAGGGATAAAATTCGCGATTATTAGACGTGCGAATTGTCGATAGGGTTTTGATGATGGGAAACTTCTTTCAGTTAAGCTTGGATCAAAATATCGTTGGGAATTTTCCTCGAATATATTTTTACGTGAAATGAGAATAGAAACTTTTTCACTCCATTTCAATGGGTTCATACGAATCGGGTGTGATATTCTCTTGGATTATTTAACACCACTATCAAGACAGTATAAATTTCCTTTGCTTCTATTCTCGATAAATAATTGCGCGAGAGTGTTGCCTTCAGTTAACACGGATTCTAATAAAAAAAACCGGCGATCAAGAACTTTTCAACTCTGGTAACAAGAAGCGATAAAAATGAGTATTCATTACACCCGGACAATGAGCCTGACCAATCAAGTTGAGCTATAACTTTTTACGGATCATCTACGGCTACTTTATCTCGTTCGTAACGTGGGAGGACGATAATTCAAGCTATGCGTTTAAAATCAGGCAGCTACCGTTCTTCTCGTAACAGTCAATTAACTAGCATTTGATAAATTGCAGTGTAATTCATTACGCTCGGATCGATCGCAAATTTTTACTGTCGCTTTATACCACGTTGTTCATTTTCAAATCAACTTCTAAAAATCTTCACACTTTATTCAACAAAAAACTATTATTACAGTAATAAGTAACTATAAAAATTAATCACTGATCGTCGTATTGATGATTTCATACGATTGACGGCGAAGAAACGGAAGTGAAGTTGCACAAAGTGGTAGTCAGGTATTTTCACAAACCAATTCCCCGATCGTGTGATCAAGCATAGACGATAGTCTTGTATCTTTTCCAGCGACAATAATTTACAGCTTGGCTTACTTGCCTGTGTCGTTATCTTGAATCAGATATATGCCTCCTCCGAGTTCATAGGCTAGCGTTCCGTTATCAGTTTATTCTCAATCAATAAATCCGCCGATAAACTCACGGGGCTTTATTTATTTCTCCTATTTTCCATTCGGTGTAATTCTGCTAAAATTTCAAATGGCAACGCCGTTCATTCCATTTTTGCTTATATGTACCTGCTTGCGTTACGAGCGCTGACGATCGGGAAAAAAATGATGAAAAAAACTCATACGGTTGTTTCTGATATTAATAATGATTATACATAAATTTACACATATATAGCCATGCTGCAACGAGTATTGCGCAGTATAATGCAGGCCATAAAAGTGGCGCCTCATGAATCGAGCGGACGTTACGTTTCTCATCTTATGCATAGAGCTGTAATTAATGACTTCACTGACAATAATAAGTACACGTTGTTTTAACAAGTTGATTTCTTGTTTCAGGAACGAAACGGTATGTCAGGGGGCCCTGGGGTTCAGGGACCTTTTAGGCGCGGGGTCAGGCCATCCCCTGCCTCAAGAGGATCGACAACACCATCTCCTAGACCACAGTAAGTTTTTGCTATTAATTTTGGCCAATTGCTTAAAAAATTCTTCATTTTTCAATGAATCCTATTTTATACGTACTCGATTGGATTAGCAAAGGCGTGTTTTTTCATCCTTTAAATAACGAAGTATGATAAAGTCGGTGAAGTGGTACATACGTCAGACGGGAAACGCTGTAGGTGGATACGCGAATGTATTTAGTATTCATGCATAAGAAAGAGACAAGCGAATGGGGTAGGTATAAGGTATGTTATACGAACACAAATGCGTCGTGCCTTGATTGTGAGCCGACAAAGTCGAACTGTGTAAAAGGCAGATAGGTATTACATAGCCTGCAGCTAAAAAGAGGCCAGAGACTGGCACGTCAGTAGGTCGACCGCATGGTAGAGACTAAGTGACAAATGGTGAGTATTAAGTGGTAAGTAAGAGGCAATAAATTTGCAATCGAAGATACCATAACGTTTGTTCGTCAGTTTCAAGTTTCATCGCGCACGTTCGCGAGGCTTTTTCTCTTCCCGTTTCTTTTTTCATCTTTAATCAGACACTTGTACCGCTAATGATCAAGCAGTGTCCAATACCAGGGTGATTATGTAATTACAAAGTTTTCAATCACAATTTCATTCTCACATTATTTATTATATAAGAAGAGTTTAATGGGTTTTATCTCAGAGTTTAGACATTTGTTGTATGAATGTTTATCCTTGTACAGACACCCTCGGCGTTCAATGAAACAATTTATCTTATTTATTCGCGGAGAGTATGTACTGAGAGGAAATTGAAATCTACGATACAATCAATTTATCGGCAGTCATATCGTATAAGGAATTAATGATTGACTGACCTGTATATAGCGCACATGTGTATATCAAATTTATATAAGTTTTCGATTCAATCTGTGCAAGTTGTATACGCCCGACCGTAACGGGCATTGTGATAGGCACCGGGTTTTAAGGATTCGTATATAAAAAGTAAAAAGTTAGAAAAGAATACGGTCTAGATGAAGGAATGAAGCTAGAGTAGGTCGTTGATCGCATTGCGCGTTATTATACGTATGTTTATAAATAATTTATAATCCTTTCATTTAGATTGTACCAGTGAAATTTCGACCGTTGTATATATTCAACGTCAATGGCTCTCTTACACAGCTAGGAAAGAATTTGTTTTACAAATCATTGATTCACTTTAGAGATATATTCTTATATCGATTGTATTTTTACACACGATTTGAAATTTTATCGACGTTGTATCGTTCGTTGGAACGTTTTGAAATTTGGAGGGAATGATCTAAGATCGTGTCACTTCGGAGCGAAGCAGTAATATACAGAGTGGAAGTTAGTCTTCTATCGTTGTGAACAGGTGATATACTTTTTTCTCAACCTTTGCAAAGAAAAAAAGAAAAATCAAAAAATCAAAAAATGACTTAAAATCGAGAAATTTTCCTATCTGAAAATTAAAAGGGTCGAATAATCATTGGTTCGCTCGAAGATTACGTAGCTGTTTAATATTCCCTTCAAATTTGAAGAAGTTTCGATGTACGATGCGACCTGTAATCTACGACAAGCAGTACTTCTTCTTCAATGCAATAAATCTATGTAGGGCAGAATTCCATGAAATTTCAAATGATTTAGAATTATATCTGTAAAGAAGACTGACATGAGTCGACGGAATATTTCATCACGCAGTAGCAGTGATTTAGAAAAAAATTACTTCTAAGGATAAGAAGAATTGAGCCTGAAAACCTGTCAGGGTTTGAGATTGGCCATTAGCTTAGACGTCTACCCATCCGTAGTAAGAGGCTCGTTTATTCATGATATGTAATCTCTTTTAAATTAGAATGAAGTCAATGCCAAGGCCACTACCCTCGGCCAAATCAATTATTTCGTTATTGTCTGTGTAAATAAATGCCTTTGTAAAGTGAGTATAATGGTTCGAAGGAGTGTAGATCTTATAGTGTTTATTTCTACATTGGTCAAGCCATGGTTTTGGTCTAACGTATTAATTACCGTGTACAAAGAAACCCTGTCTTCAGTCGTTGGTCCGCCTCACCTTTCCACTAATGTAACCTCGAATTCGAAAGACAATGATCTACCGAACGTATATGACGTCAGCGATTGATCTATGATATAAAGAAAAAAAAAACGTTACAAAATATGCTTTACGTAATTTAATTCACGTTATATAAAACAATGTAGATCGATTAGAACGAATTTTTGATTATACCAATCCGTTATTTATTGTTGCTGAAATTCTAAAGGCGATGGAATACCTACTGCAATAGCGTATAAATAGCGCAATGTATTTGCAGATACTTTAACGGGACAACGATTCCACGGTTACATAATCGCGGCGTGGTTATTGCACAAAACTATAAGTCACGATATGTGAAATATCAATACAAGCGTAGGTTGGTGCCCAGACGAACGAGCTAGTGAGAGGATAATGCTATTATAATATTCATAATCATTGAGTTTAAACAACAATGGATTCCGTGCAGAATATTCTCTTCTTAAATCTCATATGTAATAACCTTTATAACAATACGAAATCGCATTCGCCGAATAAGTCGAAAGGCTATTGATTATCACATATGCGACCTCGTTTCACAAACCTATCATAATGATTAATGCAGATTTCAGACATCTACAGTCTGCGACTAACACTCAATTATTTACCGATTAGCAACAGAGTATAGCATGCAGCTGAACTACCGATGCTGAACTCACGCTTTCCCATCGAATCCAAAAATCATGCCATGTGAACTTTTTTTTTTGCCTCTTAGTCAACTGCTGCGGTGAGCGCTGGTTGTATTATGGAAAGATTCTTTCTAAACATTTTGCCTTTAACACTTTAAAATAATCTATTACACACGTGGACTTATACCAGTAGTAAAAAAACTTCTACTTTTTATTTTCCGCTGAACTCGATGTGCTTTAATTTAGCATTTCTGCACTGTCCGATGGTGGTAAAGGTTCTGTGCAGATGTTGCAAAAGAACGATGACGAGCATTACGAAGTTTCATCTCATCGTCAGCTGTCAGATTTTATAGTACTCAAGCAGATGTGACAGCTTAGTAATAATGACGATGAAATAGTCTTGATTATCCGTTAAAGAATTAATTAAGTCTCAGGAAATACAACACGCATCTTGTTAAGGGACAAGCTTTATGATACCCGAGGTGTTTTAGACACCTGCAGTTTATCTCGACTCGTAAAGTATGTGATAGATAACCACAGTGGTGGAATACTAATTGAAAGAATAAGGATGCGCGCTTGCGGGAGTTGAAAGCATAATGTCTTCGTGAAACTGACAGTTCACTCTTAAAACTGTTAAGAGATAGTTAGTTGGGCTTCGTTTAGAGCAGGAAATGTAGCCGAGAATAAGAGAACGAGAAGATGCCACATTGTGCAATTACGGTTCTCTCGCGTCTAACGATCTAACGTTTTATCGTTAGGTTCGTTTTAACCCATTCTAACACCTCGTTCTCGTGAAATTTGCTTAATCTTTCATACTCTCCGTTCAGAGAGACTTTGAAGCTTAAGAAAATCTCAAGCTTAAGCCTTAACGAGGTTCTCGACGTTTTATGTAGTCGTTCGTTTCAAATTCTGCTGTGAAAGAGAATTAGCTTCGAATGTGGTCGAAATTAACATAAATCACGACTTAAAATTGTAAAGAACGTTATTGCTTATTACTGTCATCAAGCTTATAGTTTGCATCGTAATTCGAAAGTGTTCAAGAGAATATTTACATTGCAGTAAGTTGGGTTGCCTAGATATGAATGCTTTTCATATTCGCAAAACTACTTTACCAACGACGGTTAAAGACAGAATGATGTATAGGCAATCCAAGTTACAGTGATGTCTCCTCGAAATCGCCTTGTTCATACTCATCATAATTCAGGTATATCTGATTATACTTTCTCGAAATTATCTAATTATCAAGACAACTTTAGAAATTAAGAAATCGAAAAGGCCTATAGATCAAAAATTGAATTCCAACATATTTTCGCTTAATTATTTCCAAATAATAATGAGCTATGAAAATCTAGAGATTAGTGGTTTTCGGAGAAAAGGAAGAAGGAATCTAGTTCGTGTGAAAAATTATTTTATCATATCTTCTGCAGAGATGTTGTTTAAATTTAGTGTCAAATTTCGTCTACGACTAATATCCTCAATTTTCATTCGTCTTCTGAATTATTGGCAATATTTCGCGATCGGTATAACAATCTCTAAAATTATTTCCTTTTCCAAAATCTTCAATCTTACTGCAATTATTTTTGTCGAAATCGGGTCAATGGCAAAATTTTTGCAGGGTTCTTCGATGATCAGACATTTTTAAAGTGTCGGTAGAAATTGTCCGATAATTTTTTTTTTTTTTTTTCACGCAAATAGGATGACTTCGAAAAACGGGGCTGTGTTAAAGTTCCAAATTTTAAGACTTCGGAAAGATAAAAATTCCCGAATTCCTTTAAGACAATTCAGAATTTTCAAAAACGTTGAAGTTTAGGACACTAAGCTTTCGAAATTTTGAATACGGCTACTTATCGCTAGTCCGTTTTCCCCAGCTTTATACAACCGATCATCTAGTGTGTCGGTAAATAAGAAACCCACTCAATACCAGACTTCGGTGTTCTACAAACCTGTACTGCCATACCGACAACCGCACAAAAGTCTGACTAGTAACGTCAAGCTACTACTTGTGCGACTAACGTTCACCGACAGAGTGCAGCACCGCATCAAAAATACACTTCACACTTTCCCACATCAATTGTCGTTTGCAGATATAGACAAAGCAAATGACATCCGTCAAAATTAGTTCCCTTGTCACGTGAGTGGCGTAGCCGATCAACTCGTTGTCAATTTTGATCTAGAGCCTATTTTAAGCAATTCTTAACTCATAATATACTCTGTGTCTTGTACCTGGGGATATAGCTCAGTGGTAGAGCATTCGACTGCAGATCGAGAGGTCCCCGGTTCAAACCCGGGTGTCCCCTCAGAAATAATTTTTTTTTCCTTTTCTTCTTTTTCCATATTGTCGTTATTACTTCAGGATGATAAGAATCGTTTTTTTTATTTATTTATTTCAATTCTTTCCTTGTAGTTTATACAATTCATTTATGATTGCTTTCTATACGAAACTGCGGTTGACATTCATCCAACTATGATTTAAGAATCATAAGACAGAATTATCAACTCTGGTATATCGCTCTTTAAGACTTCTATTTTTATATGCAGATACATGGAATAAATGTTAGAGGCTCAGACTCTGGAAGCTTAATTTTTAGAAACTATGATTATCTTCATACCAATGAATTTTTCGTGTTTTCTTGAATGACGCATGATCAAATTTAGGACAGTAATTTTTTTCGTCGTTATTTAGATTCAAAAGTCGTCGTAGAGAAGATAGATTCCTCGTGTCGATCGTTTTGTACTTTAAACTTAGAATTCAAGAATCATCAATCGACCTCAATCTCCGTAGTTCCGGTTGCTCCCACAGACAACACCGTGTAAAATAGATAATGCAGAAGTGTGGATCGAAGATAGCGTAAATGTCAATATCACCGAATCAATTCGATACGCATCATTTACTTGTCGGTAGTCGCAAATCGAAGGGCAAGAATAGAGGCGGGGTCATTGTCCGTAGCCTAATTGTAAGATATATTCCAGTATCGACGATTTTTCCGATAGGAGCGGATCCACGTCACTTCACTCAAAAAAAAACCGTCAAGTCACGGATTTTTGCGCCATTCAATACATCTGTAGTACTATGGAAAAAAAAAGTACAATTTGGAGGATTTTGAAAAATTCTCAAAAATGGCGGAGTTAGAGGCATGTGAATTTTTGTGCACCACTTTGTTTGAAAATTCATATCTCCGAAAGTGTTCATCGGAGCGGAAAGATCCTGGGATCGTTTTGTTCGTAAAAGAATGCACTTTTATATAAAAAATCATATTTTCAAAAAAAAAAATTCTTTCAATATTTTTTTGGCGTTTTAATTTTTGATTTCGCTGCCATTTCTAAAGGACTTACAGAAATTCATGGAGATAATTTTTTTTGGATACCTGAATCCTTCCCCTTCAATCCTAAAAAAAAAAATTTATGGAGAAAATACCTGGGCAGGAGATAGAAAATAAAACGTGTCGTCGCGCGTCACCGCGCGCGCTAATCCACGTCCGCGCTACTCCCGCAAGCTCGCTGTGTTACGTAGTGGAGATGTCATATGATGCTTCTTTACTTACCCAGGTTATTCATTCTCCGAAAATGGTTATTTTACCACCTTAGCCCTTCCGTATCCGTCTATTGGTCATGTTTTCTCGGAGTTATACAATTGTATACGTGTATATATAATATATATGCCTGTTCTGAAAATTCCAGGTACGGTTATGGTTCGTTCAACATACCTGTGCTGGAATTATATTTGATTCCATTTCACTTGGTTTGTGCTATATATAACTGATGGATCTTGTGCAATATTTTGGTGGCTCTGAAAAGGGCCGATGTTTTTCACGGTGGTTTGTTGGATGACATTTACTAGGAAACCTCTGTTTAAAATTAATTCATAATTTTCATCGTATCGAATTTTTCTGAGGCGGAAAATAATTTTGTTCCGACGAGTTTATGAGATATTGGAATGACCGCATGCAATTTCAAAGTGCCACGAACTGTCAATGCTTTATCGAATCGATTTTGTAAAATAGATTCTTCCGCTTGATGTTCTGCAGACGTACAGTACGCAAAAGATATACTTCGAAAATAAGAACATGCCCAAGTATATAGATCCAGCGGTGTTTGAATAGGATCGGAATTGCCAATCAGTTGTAAACTCGCGATATGCGGACAATAAGTGTCATCCACCGAATTATCGCGAAAAACATCTGCTCAAGATCCATCAGTCATATAGCACAAACCGAGTGAAATGGAATCAAACTTAATTGCAGCACAGGTATGTTCAACGAACCATAACCGTACTGGAATTTTCAGAACAGGCATATATACACGTATACAATTGTATAACTCCGAGAAAACATGACCAGTAGACGGATACGGAAGGGCTAAGGTGGTAAAATAACCATTTTCGGAGAATGAATAACCTGGGTAAGTAAAGAAGCATCATATGACATCTCCACTACGTAACACAGCGAGCTTGCGGGAGTAGCGCGGACGTGGATTAGCGCGCGCGGTGACGCGCGACGACACGTTTTATTTTCTATCTCCTGCCCAGGTATTTTCTCCATAAATTTTTTTTTTTAGGATTGAAGGGGAAGGATTCAGGTATCCAAAAAAAATTATCTCCATGAATTTCTGTAAGTCCTTTAGAAATGGCAGCGAAATCAAAAATTAAAACGCCAAAAAAATATTGAAAGAATTTTTTTTTTTGAAAATATGATTTTTTATATAAAAGTGCATTCTTTTACGAACAAAACGATCCCAGGATCTTTCCGCTCCGATGAACACTTTCGGAGATATGAATTTTCAAACAAAGTGGTGCACAAAAATTCACATGCCTCTAACTCCGCCATTTTTGAGAATTTTTCAAAATCCTCCAAATTGTACTTTTTTTTTCCATAGTACTACAGATGTATTGAATGGCGCAAAAATCCGTGACTTGACGGTTTTTTTTTGAGTGAAGTGACGTGGATCCGCTCATAGACAGCCGGCGCAAACTTCTGAAATAATCTTTCGATACATTAAAAAAAACCGAAACTTTAGATCGATGATGTTTGAACAATCATTAATTTATAGTAAACATGTGTCACCAATTTTCATCGTAGAAAAAGGCTATCCTAAAATCTAAAAGCTATTTCTAGAGATGTGAGGGTATAGACGATAAATTAGACTCTAATTTACTATTTTGCTTTTCCAATTCTCGACACGTTTTCAGCTCCTTATTTAACGTTAATTTATATTCAATTGAATCCTTATCGAGTTTCTTCCTCGTTTCTTTTTTCTAGATTGAAACCTAGTACTAGGCCTCCACCAAAGACTGCAGCCGGACTTCCATCGAGTGCCAGAAAAGAACCAATCTTCCCAATTTTCGGCCCGAGAAAAGCTGCGAGCAGAAACGTTATAAATTACATCAACAACAACAACAATAACAACAACAATAACGTTAAACGTCCAAAATCGAGGGAGAGGTGAGTTCCTACTTCTTTATAATGCTGAGTATTTGTCTGTTTCATTCGTTTCTCAAAAGTCAATGTACGCGCAAAATATTTTCTTAAATAATATTGAGCCTCGCTTATTATAATATTAATTTCCGATTAAAGTTCCTCATTAATGTATTTATTCTCAAAACCGCTTATCTGTAGACTTTAAATCTTACAACGAGGGGTCTCGGCACGATAACGGCAATTTCATATTTACGATTCAGTGAGGCATTAATTTCCTGCGATAGCACTAAATCATTCATATCATTTCCACGATTTATCAGACTCGGAGATAGGTAGAATTATTCTATTCAACTGACTGACGATGGACTTTCTTATTCAGAAAGTATAAATTCAGAGTGAAAAATATCACTTCTATTAACCCTTGCCTGACATTGACTTTTGAACAACGATTAAACGTCGCTGATTAGTTTAGATTAACCGTTGATTAAACATGTTTCAAATTCGTGATTTTTCATTAATCGGGAATCACCGGTGGATGAGTAATTGAGAGACGAAGGTAATTGAACAATATTAAACAAGAAAAAAATCGACACGATTATTAGGCATGAAGTAATAGTGACGGTCGACCAATTTAATGATTGCGTATCAAATTAGATACAATAATTGATTCTAAGTGAATTCGAATGGTCAATGATTAGTATAAACTCTGTGAATTAGTGGATATAACATTTTTCGAAGATCCATACGCATTCACTCGTCGGATATTATATATTCCCACAAATAATAATAATCTCGTGTATAGTTCCATTGAGTTTATTTGTACGTTCTACTCGTGAGACGTTTCAAAGCTTTCGTCAATTGCCAAGTGAATGAATAGAACCTTTCATAACGTCAGACGAGACGAAGACCTAGACAAGAGAAGATCACGTGCGTTACAGAGATCAACGACGAATCACTGATACTAGTCCAGTCGAGATAGACATAAAAATAGCTCAACCTGGAAATAATTAGGGGGAGCAATTTTTTTTTTTAAACTTCGAGGGGGGTGGTTGGGAGTGTAAATCTCGATTTTCGGGAAAATCATGCCATTGCGTTCACCGCCATCTTGATTTAAAGTTGAATTTTTTTGTTTTTTTGAAATAACTCGCTTATTTGCAAGTTTAGAGCGAAAATGATAGAATCCAAAGTTGTTGGAAATTCAATTTCCCATAAGTTTGATTCTTATAATTTTTATCCTAGGATCGATATTTGCAGAGTTATACTCAAATCAGGAGTGACATGTTTTTTCATTATACAAATATCTCGTTTATTATCAAGTTTATCGAAAAAATGGTAACAGGTAATCAGGTAGGGAATTTTATTTCCTACAACTTTGGTTGTCACCATTTTTACTCTACGATCAGTATTTTCGGACTTATACTCAAATTAGGGGTGAAAATTTTTGAATATAACTATACCCCTGATTTGAGTATAACTCTGCAAATATCGATTCTAGAGTAAAAATTATAATGACCAAACTTGTGGGAAATTGAATTTCCAACAACTTTGAATTCTATCATTTTTGCTCTAAACTTGCGAATAAGCGAGTTATTTTGAAAAAACAAAAAAAATCAACTTTAAATCAAGATGGCGGCGAACGCAATGGCGAGATTTTCCCGAAAATCGACACTTACACTCCCAACCACCCCCCTCGAAGTTTGAAAAAAAAAAATTGCTCCCCCTAATTATTTCCAGGTGAATGTCTATTTCGACTGGACTATACGTTGAATATATTTTTAATCGTAAAGTCTGTCGTAGTAGAAAAAGGCGACAATTATTAACCTATGACTAAGGTATTTGTCATGCGGTTGGAAAAAATGAACAACGCAAACCGCGTCAGCAATAAAATTGCACGGTCGAATTCGTGTAACAATTATAACCAGAAAATACATTTTTTTCTTCGACACTTCGACCAGTCGATATCAAGGACAGGATCAAGGATATGCAGAGTTAACAGTTTTGTCAAAATTTATTATACACCCATCAGAAAGTTCGTTCGGAAAATTGATCGAATTACCTGCTATCGCGTGCGGAAGCTGTAAAAAGTGATAATGGAAATTCAAGCCATAGCTCATTGCATGATAAGCCTTGTTTGTTACAACCGATGGCTTATACCCGTCCCTGAACTTGATTAGAGAAGTGTTGACCCATGATCCGGGTGGTCGTGGTCGTGGTCGTGGACCTACGTTTACGATAGAGTAGGCGCCTACTTGGACTGATGTCATCGAGGATTTCTGCCTCAATTTCATCTCGGAGAGGCTTGATGTATCTTGAGTGTGAAAGAATACTCCGAATCTTCTTCTCACGCACGGATTCCAGACATAATGTAGACGCGTAACATCGCGTTAAGAAATTTACATAACTTTATTTTTCTTTTTTCTTTTTTTTTTTCACCCCATGTTCATTTCTCCAAAACTTATTATTCGCTATATATGTTCTAAAATTCCAGTATCATTACTCCCCAAGATATTTTGCATCGATGCCTGTTTTCAAGTGGATGTGGAGTAAATTAGCAATTTACAATCACTTCGAGTGCTTATGAGTATCCGACCATGATTCTGGAAGCTGTATAAGGTCCCTTGTTCTTGAGTGTACCTATATAGGTTACATGTGCAGCCTACAGCATTCCACATGTGTCAGGAAGTTTGTATTCGTAAATTATATTCTGACGTATTGCATTAATCACCGTACTTTGCACTTCTTGAATTCCCCATCATGGCTACTGCAGATTAGCGATGCTTAAAATCCGTACAGACACACGCGTATCCTTTCGTCGATTTTCGATAAAAGTAGTAAATGAACATTTTCAACGATGATACGTAGTTTTATAGAAAGATCCTACTGGGGGTAGAAAATACAGAACATTCTACAGAAGGATTTCAGCTTATATTTTAGAGTTTCGGAGAAATTGGAAACGAATCAGATTATATTTTTCGTCTTACGTTCAGGGAAAAAAATGTGCGGTTATATAAAATCGGGGATAAAAATTGTCCAGCTGAATACCCAATCCGTATTTTCACAGGCTTTAGAGATATATGAAGCAGCTGTTAAATCACTGCAGATAGGAGAACGTGTAATGTGTATTTACACAGTCAGGCAGTCGAATCGAACAATCAAACAACGTTTTTTAGTCTGCTTATGACATGATGAACCTTTTTAATCTATCGGTAAAAATGTAGGATAACGTATCTCAATTCCTAAGAGTTTTGGTCCAATTTATTCTCAAATGATGAATGATTAGTTTTCATCATCTACATTATAATATAAACCGCGTTACTTTTTTTCAGCAGGTAGATCTGATTCACTAGGTAATTTTTCGAAATGTCTTGTTCAAGGCCGATCATATAAAAAGAAACTAAGATGGCCGTTCCTGCGTCAGTCTCGATCAATTCATTGCGATCTGTTTTCGTTTAGAAGTATATATCCCGTTTTTATTCCTCAACGTTTGGCACGTGTCAAGCTGAACAGAGGCGATTGAAAATTCTCATTCAATTACGTTTCGGAATAAAGATAGAAACGGAGAAGGGGGACCTCATGATACGATATTACCGTCTTATACTTCAGGTATATACACATAAATAAATTATTAGACAGAGGAATATTGGGAGGCCCGGACGTAATAAAAATTGTCCACATTACTTCGTTTATTAAGCAAGAATTTTATTTACTTTCGAAAATATTTCTATCTGTCATATTTTGGAAGCTAACTGTGGGTACAGACTTACTGATTTGTTCTTCTCGCGTCTTGGAATCGACATACTCTAGTGTCGTTCGAAACTCGGGCATTGCTTGTATCCGGTTTGTCGGTATCGGGCTTGTAATTGCTTTTCGAACTGCAGAGGCAAAGGAGTGTAACGAAGATTCCATTCAAGAGGTCTAATTGTATAAGTGAGCGAGGCCAGACCAGACCAGACCAGACCAGACCAGGCCATGCCAGGCCACGCTAGGCCTTCGATTGCGACTTTGAGTCCCAGTCCAACTACTATACAGGCTTGCGTGGAGTTCAGTAAACTCGGTGAACCGTAAGAAATATCGAGTACACAACTATAACTACGCTTATGTACGTATAAATGAAAGTCTGCAGTATGAATACTCGCTTTACGGGCCGGATACACGTCAAGTTTCACGGAAAGAATCGCCAATTAAAACATTGCCGCGCCATACTTGAACGATTTCAAAATTTTCAACAAGATCTGTGTCGAGTTTTCTCAACAGATTTCATCTCAAATCAACGATGAAATGCATCCTGACGTAATTGGAAAAATATTTCGGACACAGATAGAGAATAACATGATATTTCTTGGCATTAACTTATAGACTTTTAGTTAGTCCTATTTTCCCTGGAGAAAGAAAAATATACCATATATTGCACAGGATATAGATACATGAATAAAATTTAATGGCCGTAACTCCCGGAGGCAAAAATAAAATAATGTGTGCCAGTAATGCAATCGCTCGCTGTATTGCACTGCGATGTGCAAGACTTAGACTTCTTAAGTTTACGTGACCAACGTTGCCGGTATAAGTTGCCAACAATTGGCAGCTGCCAACCGCAAGTGAGCTTTGGGTACGCAGAATTCCTGTGGGATTCTTAATTCCCGTAAAAGGCAAAGATGCTTCGACTAGTTCGAAGCCGAACGCAAACTTCCATCTACCTAGCGTATTACACTTCTTCTTATTCAGTTCATTTCGCGTGGTGATGCTTCATACTTGAATAGTTACTTTATCGCTTGTATACGCTCTGGTCAAGAGATCAGACCGAAATTCGATGGCTAATCGGAGACTGCAATTTTTTTATTTCTTGTATAACGGAATACGACAAGCTTTCGAAGATGACGTTGCAGTTTTCTGACCGACGAGCCTGAAAAGTGAATTTATCTTATTTGCATTGCGTGTCTGTGTATCACAGCTCGTACGCACAAACGTATCATCTTTCGCAGAGCAGGTGATGCATGTTTGTTATATCTGCGACATATAGTTAACGGATTACATATATGATTATTGACCACCTTGTACACGTGTGTACGTACGAATCGATGAAGCAACTCTCAGGGGATTATTATTCTTAAATAAGAACACGGAGTGCAACCTGTGTGGTGGGGATTTCACACCTGACCGCACTCGATGACGCATCACGGATCTACATATGCGTATGAAATACGTATCGCATTCGTACCTATGTGTACGTATTATATAGCCAGTTTGTTTGAAAGTCTTTCTTGAAAGGCTCTGTCTGTGTAACTGGCTAGCTACCTTGTAGACGACCTCAGAGGCGTGGGCGACTCGTTCGCGGTCTAATCGCGCCTACGCAACTTTTGTTTACGGCTGCAGTGGTTCGCGATTTAGTAAAGCCTGTAAAATCGGCATATAGCCTATGACAGCTAAAGCTAAGGGCGAGAATGATCCCAAGTTGGCGACACGTAGAAAACTTGTTTAGCACTCCATATGAGCTCCGAGGTTCAAGTTATCGACAGCTTGTTTAGCGACAGCTGCAGCGTCAGGGCGTTGTCGAGGAGTACTTGACCCCGGCAAGAAGTGAACCTTATGCCATATCGTACGAACTGTACGTATGTAGATTTTACATTGAGAAAAATCGGCGATAATCTCGGGTTATGATTATTCCTTAATCATATTATCAGCGAATGCCTGAATTTAGTTCAGGATCGGATTACGGGGGACGTAAATCTTCCGAGAAAATTGCATGCTGATACACAGTCGACTTTTATCTCTGCAGTTGTTACTTGAAATTAGTTTCTTTATTAGGCTGATCTCATAGGCTTGAGTCTTATATTCTACAGGCTAATCAAGTTTGAGTAAATACACTCAAGTGAATCGACCTTTGTTTAAAATTAGGGCCAAATTGGCTGATGCTAAATTCAGTAGATGTCTTTGCTCCGAGATCAATTGAACTCGCACGCGCCTGCGATTAGCGGAGACTTGTAGTTACTCGTTTAGAATTGCACCTCGAACGGCTTTAATTGAGGGATTATTATATAAAATCGTATACTGCAAATCATGAAATAATATTCCGTCAATGATTTTTTCTTATACATTTTTAGCACGACTGTTCTGGTTTTTTATTATAATTAGAGAATGTAATAACTTGGCCGAATAAGCGAATAGACGATGGTCGAATGTGGAATGTAAAGGATGCCGAAAATTCCTTAATTTTTGTATGCATATGCGACTTTTTATGCCCCGGGTTTACTATTCAACTTCTAGCCGCAAACGCCTAGCTGCGAGACCATTTCGCGTTACCGTCAAGATCTCTATTAATTCTAGACACGTTCGCGGGACCCGTACGAACTCCAGTGCTTGAGAAATGGAGAGGAGCTTTGCTAGCTGGAATTTACCTCGGTCAATTTCAACCGTAGGAAAGACGAGATTCGTTTAATTGACTTTAGCTGAATTCACGAGGTGTTTTGTCTTCCGACAGAAAGTCTATTATAGAGTTATCGCACTTGATTTTTTTATTTCGGTGCTTTCACCAAGTTACAAAAGAAAGTAACAGGTACAGGTTCATTTGCAAAGAAGTTTCTTGCAATAGCGTAATTTTTGAATAATTTAATCATGACCGGGAAGATGTTATATCGTTCGGTATAAATCGGGTGACAGGGAGACAACGGAAATTGCACATGTCATACTATCGCTTCTATACTCTCCTTATCGTGGCCACAATTGTAATGTGAAGTCGTCGTAAAGAAATGAAGAAAGAGGGTTGTGTTTTTGGTCGCTTCGTGCGGGAATTTCTGGTTCTTCCAGTTCTGCAAGCCAAGCGTTGATAAATATCCGATTCGGCGGGGCTTGAGAATGACAAATAAAAAAAAAATACAATTCCGGTCTCGCATGAAGCTGGATCTACAGTGAGAAGGGGAAAACGATGTTTTTCACGGTTTGAATTACAGGATTTATTAACAATAAAAACATCAAGCCTTTCGTTCCCTTCGTGAACTTTGATCTGTCGGATGAAATTCGCTTCGAAACGAATTGAAAAAAATAAAAATAAATAACTAAACGGAACGGACTATGACTAAAATGCCATTTCGAGGTAAAAATGTAGGAAAAATCTTAATATACGATCTGAATTCGGAACGTGTGAAAATATGCTGTGAAAATAACGCGATAAAGATATCGAAGAATAGTAATAAAAAAGGAATTTTTTTTTTTCTCAGAGATTAAGAGCATCCCCTATCTTTCATTCCGTCTCGCTCCCTTCCTCTTCATATCTTTCTTCAACCCGTATAGTAAAGAGTTTGCAATAGTAGTGAGCCGAGCGAGCGGCCAGCTTCTTGGCGGTCCGATCCGGTCGCCTCCGTGGAAAGAAATCCAGTTTGTGCAAAAAAGAAACTGGTTTGACTCTCCGTCTGCAACTGGACACCATGAACAACGCTAATATTCTCATCCTATAGAAACTGGGTCCATTTTACTACGGAGAATCTTCTTCCTACTAATCGACACCTATTGAACACAAGCGATTTACAAACTCGCCCGACTTCCTTTCGAGATAAAACACAGCAAATAAAATATCCGACGCGTCTATATATACCTCTTATCTACGAATTTCTGTGTACCTGAAAAGTCTAACACGCCTATCCACACGCGGCCAATTTTAAACTGATATCGAAACGAGCCGTTTCTTGTGTTTGCCGATGATAACGATCACGGGGAACGTCTTCGGTTATGGCCATCCGACACTATGTCGTCGTCGCGTTCTATGGCCTATATAAACCGCCTCATAAATACACATCGTATGTGTATCTTGACGCATTCGGGAAAGATTTTACCCAGTGTATATATTGATTGGTAGAGAAGCCCGATAAAATACCGAGAGAAATTCAATTCAATAGAAACTCTAGAAGAAGAGGTAGACGCGTAAGCTCACGCACGTGACTCCTCGTCGTCTCTGCTGCAGTTGGGACGACAAGATCGAGTGAATACATACCCGACGAACGGTGACCTCGATGTAACGTTATTTGTTACCCAGGGTACGGTACGGCATGAAGCAGTACAGTGGTAGCCTCGAGCGGTGAACTTGGGCGTCGGTTCGGCGTCGTTTCTTTGATATCGCGAAGACGACTGCGTTTTGCTCGGAGCTTTCCAATGGCAATTTTTACTCTCGGAAGTACGATTTATTATTGCAATTTATTATCATCCCGGTGGAATAATTCCACGGTATCTTCTTCTCTCTTTGATTCTATTACCCTTTCATTTCGAACGCGACACGTTCAGTCGCCGATTATTGTTACGAGTGGAATCGTTATTTCCCGTGCATAAACGCCCGCATGCATAAACTATGACCACGGTACCACAATCCGTTTCTACAAGTCGGGATCAAGATGTATAGAAGCGGGGAGACCGGGGCAGAAGGACGCCAGGTCATTGTCTAGATGACAATTGAGTCAGAGATATGTGACGGGAGATATTTCGCGAGATACTTAGTTCAGATAATCGAGATAACTGCAGTCCGTTGATCTCAATCATCGTTAATCTATCCGTACAAGTACGATGTATATGTTGAGTCGCACAAACTGCGTAGAAAATTACATCTACTTGGCGTACGACGAATGGTTTATTTTCAATTCAAGATTCACTTTGCAGAAATTGCCTCGTTCTTTATTGTCTTACAATTTGTATATTTTTCTGGCCATTAGATTCGATTACCTATAGGAATCTCGGAGGATGAGCAGCCTCTTGATCTCCAATCCTCCCACACGTTGCTTAGCTTATCTGCGGCTATATTTCGATCGTTTTTCACTAAAGAGAGCAGGAAATATTCTTATAATTGTCATTTTCAAAACCGGATGCGCTCGGAGCAAAATGACCTACTGAAACATGGAACGGCTTCTCTGACCCACATTTCACTTACACATAATATGTGTACGAAAAGTGCAGGATACCTTGTCTTCTCTTGAATTCATAGTTCCAAACGAAATTCGCAACTAATGAAGTCAAGCTTGTCCGCTTTTGAAATAATCTCTTTGTTTTTCAAGAATCAATTGACTTGGAGTTAAAAAATTCTTTCATTATTCAAAATTCTTTAATCATTCTTTTACTCCGTATTCCAACTATAGATCATTTATCGAAATGTGGGAATCCGAGGACTGCAGTATATTGAAATAAATTGCCCACCATGGTAGGCACTTCACAGTCTGTTAATTTTATAACCGGAAACTAATTAGCCTAAATTTATCGAGACGAGTATTAATCGTAATTGCATACGTTGAAATTTCACACGACTAACGGAACAACCAGGAGGCTGTCGAGACACCCTCGTATATCATTTCGTCGAACAACTAGTCGCAATTACTTTGCGAATCATGATGTGCGATGTGAACAATACATCTCTAGAGTTTTAAACCAAAAGTAGATATCGAGTCATGTGCATCGTAATAGCCGCGATATAATGTAGTTTAACTCTGCCATCAGATGATCTACAGATTTTAGATCATATTCAAATTGTTCTTCTATGAATGAATTTTTCTTTAATTTATATCATTTGTATTCATCAGGCAGCAATTGAGGCATGTAATAGATGGGAGATATACACGTGCGAAGAGCGATGCATTCGTAGTTTATTCATAGGTAACATATTACTTTTCGCTCTGTTGAGTATGTTACGTAAGACTATTGGTCTGAAAATGAGAGACACGAAAGATATTTATCGGTAGGATTCGCTTTTTGAAAACACCTTGGCTCGTGAAATTATTTCGGAACATATATTGCCCAACCTTCTCCTTTCTTTTAAAACTTATACAAATATCCTTGACCCGCGATTATTGCTTCGCAGAAGTATGAATAATCTCATATATGAAAGCGTCTCTTTATAGCCTCTCCTGGGTTGTGCAGATAAAACTCGAAAAAAAAAAAAAAAAAAAAAAAAAACTTGAAACCAGTTCGAAAAGCTGCAACCGTTGGCAAATGAGACAATTTTTTCGCATTCCAATTCACTCTACTTTTTGTTCTTCAACATTTTCTCCTAACCATCAACGTATCTAACAACATATTCAATTGACATATGGAATAGTGTGGGAAATAAGTTCAACCAATACGCTCATTCTTGCCAGTTATACATAGGAAAGCCTATTTTGTTGAATAATGGATCATAGAATCCCTGCAGCGCTTGCATATATCGAATCAGTATCGGAATCACATCTTATCTTCGATCAGAAATGCACCAAGCTGGTTGGATTATAGATGCAAGGACATTATATAAAAGGCACCTTTCCTATACGGTCACAAGAAATCAAATTCATACTTATCAATGCACGTGGATTCCTGCGAACCATTCGAGCGAAGTTCCTTAGTATTAAACTACGTATTCATCTAAATATGCATAGATACTTTAAGTTCAACCTCGACGTCTATGGGACAAGAGGGCGAGCAGCGTGGGAAGTAAATCTAAGAGGCGTCTTTGCGGTAGAAGTGTGCGAAGGATATTCTTAATTGCGTAGGAGAGGAGGAAATTGCGTACACAGAGATTGTTTGCTAATTAGTAGAATCTCTCGTTATAGTTGACTGCGAAGGTGTCTTTAACGTCGTTGTACCTTGTGCCTATATTCTATGTGCCTAAATTATTATTCATATTTCTTTCACATTTCTCAATTCATACAGCGAATCGATTTGTTATCCTTTTCGTGGTCTTACCCTGCATTTACACCATGTATCTTTATTTCGCAACGAGAGTTTAAGCTAGTTTTTTTTTTTTTTTTGCCTAGATGGTTATATGTACTTCAGGGATGCTATATTTTATTCACATGGACATTTATGGTCCATAACTTGATCGAAGATTATTTATTTAGAGAAAATAAATCTGCATCTGAATATCTACGATCCTGGACAGCAAATCGTTATGGTATACAGAAAGTGATCCTTAGCATACTAGCAGCACCAGGGGATCTCATCCCATGCATTGATATTGAAAACAAGCACGATTAGAATCTTGAGTCGTTGAAGAAACTAGAAAGTCACTTCTGGTTGATATTGATCACCATTGAACTTCGAGCGATCCTCCGACCATCTTTCTAAGGTTTCTTTATTAATTAAGCATTAATAATCACCATCGACAATCTCTTATACCCGCTGGGACATCGGACCTATAGCCGTGTGCCTATAACTTACCTATCTCATTTTTTACACTGCTGTAAGAATCCTGCAGCGTAGATGTTCGACTATTCAGCTTTTTAATAATGTTAAAAGGCATAAGCTATCTTTTATGAACTCTTTCACATTTCCCAAACAAATTACTGCTCATGTAATCACGACTGTTAACACAGATATAAATTCCAAGAATTCCATCTGATCAAGATAACGCCAAAAAATCGTCCAAAGAGTTATCTCCTTTATCCAAAGATTTGTCGTTCATAATTTCATAATTTCAATCACTTGTATAATTAGAACTGAGTGTGTTATTTTTTTTTTGTTGAAAAAATTTAGTACGTGGAACATTTTTCGGTAACTGCATGCGATTCAGTTCCTTGATTCTACGTAGACGCGTGTCTAAGACCTACAATAGTCGATGAATAATGATCATGACGGAATGGTAGCCAGTCATAAATATGTGAAGCTCATCGAGTCAGATGTAAATGTCAGTCGAACATTTGAGCCGATCGCAATCGATGGCAAATTAAGTTTGCCTAGCGTTTACTTTTGCGCAAGACTCTCGACTGTCAAGAAACTTGAAGACCCTTGACTAACAGTATTTTCAAACACAATTACGAGTATACCGATGTCCGTATAGGTTCGTAAGATAGTTCCATGGTCAGTAATGACCAGCAAAGTTTCCAGACCTGGACTCACATGGTTCTATTGATAAGTAAAGTACAGAATCCTAGTAGATCATTTGAAAATATTTCTTCAATGGTGATTTATATTCTAGACAGAGCTAGAGATGAAGGGCTCCGACAGAAAATAACGAAAATATTGAGAGGAGATAGTCGGGATAAGTAATACAAGGTGAACGGTAAACGCTGCAGGATAACTTGGTAATGTTTGTTCTACATATGTATCTATAAGCATATATAAATACGTAATATATACTACGCCGCTTATACCTATATTATACAAACCGATGTGAGTTGTTACTGTTAACCAGAGACATGCCTATAGCCCGAAGCTTACAAAGTTTCAAAGTCTTATGGGCATAGCGTACGTTGTACACGATTTTCGGACCTAGTATACGCGAATTTATTTGCTCTTACAATTTCTATACTCTATCCATCGATATCGGTGTTAGTTTTTTTCGTTCATTTATTTATGGTTGAAATCGCGTGAACTTTCATTACCAGACTTGTTACACCGGTAACTTATTCCCATCGTCACGAAACGTATTATTGAGCATAACGAACTTTGTACAACCCGTCGATAATCGATATCGTTTCGTTCGTCAGCTGCAGTTGTTTGACGGTACTTGTTCTCATAAACAATTCGTCTGATCTTACGACGAACCCGGATTTACCCCGAAATCGTAAAAAATTACGATCATATCTTACCGAAGTATGTAGTGCCTATAATGACAATCATCGAAAACTATTTCACTTCCTAACTTCCTTCCTTCCTTTTGCTTGAACTCGATTCAATAAACGTAGAACAGAGATCTATTGTAAGTGGGACACGGTAAACCGAGCGTACTGCACGCATGTATGTGTAGTGTAGAAATGTCTGCCCATCTGCAATTCATTGAACGCGTGTAACCGTCTCCTCCAGCGGTTCACTATCCAGATGATGATATGATGATGGTGTGTAACGGTGGAAACGGTTGATGCCTTCCTTTCTTTCTCGGGATAATGGATATGATAGCACTTCACGGTTCTCTAAAAGCCTCGTCATGCCTACTGTATGTCTTCATGTTTCATGCACATCATATCTAAGATTGATCTCACTTGTTACAATGTGATTAAACGTACAGAGAATGATCGGATTTTAAGGTTCATCGTCCATTTCTCTCAGCGTAGGTTTTCGCAAAGTTTTTGCATGTATGAAAAGGATATCCATCAACGTTAGGCCGTATGTGAAGCCAAGTTCCGGTCAGTGGCCCGTCACATATTATGGAGCATAAAACTCGACCTCGAACAACAAAAGTTGAGTCTCTCGTCACAGTAGTTTTACTCCTAACGACGGCTTTTTGCTACTTGGAGATGTTGGCTTAAGCCGTGTGCAAACACAAGGCGTACGTTTCATATTGAGAGAGAGAGGGAGGTCCGCGCATGCTGTAGGGTAATTACTCTTCGAGAGTCGGTACTTATTTGCGATTCTCGTACTACACAGAGACTGCGTTCTTATAGCTGTTGGTTTGATGTTCCTTCAGTCAAACGCCACGATTGCGCCACGTCTGACGTCGATTTTTGCCAAATGCATCGATTCCGGTTATTTTACTCAACGTATGAACGACAGATATTCTTATTTCCGAATCTCCAGTTGATTCAACAGACGCTTTTTTTCTAGGATAGAAGTATAGAAAGAATGTGACCGGTTCTAGAGTCTCTCGTACCTACGCTACTCGGGGATACTTGTTCGTATTTATCCAAGGAATAGATGAGGTGAAAAGTTTCTTTATTATCAGGACATACTATTGATAGTACATGCAGGTACTAATTCAGAGATAATCTAAACGCTGTATCGAATTGGCGCCAACCGCTGCAGAATCGAAGACTATGAGTCTATGACTCGTTGTCTGTTTTGCATTCGCGACATTTGTCTAATTGTCAGATTCTTTAACATATACTTATACGTTTTATGGCGTCGATGCATCTTTAACACTGCGTCGCATCCTCCCCAACATGTGCATCGCATACGTAACTCGTATTTCTCTACTTTTCTGACGTCATGAACATCGCATGTCTTACATATGTGTACCGTTCCCTTGCCACTCCACCGTCTCGGTTCTGGTTAACACAAAGAGTCAATTGACGAGGCTCCTTGTTCAGACTAGCAGCCGTCTGGACTTCTGGCCTCTTTTCGTTAATATCCACGGAATCTCGTTTCGACTGCCTTTCTAGGGATCGGTCGGGATATCGCTTGATCAGTACTAGTTAGATTCAAGCAATCGAAGAAACTTGGCTTATATGGGCTACAAATTCCGCCAACTTTCGATGATTATAGCGAGTCTAAAAATCTGCATGCAGTTTTCAAACTTTATGAAAAAACTGTGAAGCGGTGAAAATTGACGTACATACGATGGGAAGAAGAACACACAAACAATAAGTCTAAGGCGTTTGAAGTAATTCTGGACCTCAATGTCCAGTGCAGGTTGACAATTTTTTCAATGGCTCTAGATCTCACTCATATAGTCAGACATACCGTAGTTTAGAATTGTGAGATCTTGTCTTGAAAAACAGATTAGAAATCTGCAGTACAAAAACCTTGTTTTAAAGTCGATGAAAATCCCGTCTGCACTTATACGTAATTCTATATAATCGGTCTCGTTGATTCCTTACATACATGGGTATAGCATAAGTTGTTTAAATTCTTCTAAAGTTCTATAGGTACATACTGTAATCGCACAACATCGCATACTATCTATGTATGTACAAGGTGGTCGAACTTGACTTTCACACGCCTATTTTTTGAACCATAATCTGAAAGATAAGCGGAAATACTTCGTAGATAGTTAAGTTTCGTGGCTCGCGAAGCCTCTAATTGGCACATTGACAAATTTGTTTAAAACTTTCTAGACTCTTAGTCGTTTCAGTGACTACCGTTTTCTCAATTGACAGAACTATGGCATTTTTAATCCTGCCGTAATTGTATCGTTAAGGTTAAGACAAACCGACAAGAATATCGAAATTAGAAGAAGATATAAATTTTTGCTTTCTTGAATAACTAAAAACTAAAGTCTCTTTGAATCTTTCAGTTTTGTGTTTTTCTTTTTATTAATCTCGTTAATCATTGTCACAGTGACGCAGTGGTATTTTTGCAGTTCTCGATTGGCGGTTCGACGTAAAGAGTCGACAAATTTATTTGTAAAAGATAAAACCTCTTAGATTCGAAGAATTTTTATCGGTGTCATAAAAATGGCAGTCGAAACAGATACGGTATTTGTAAATAGGCGTGTAGGAATATCTTCTTACGCGATATCACTTGTGCGAAAATGTTATGACTGCTTTCAGGCTTGATTAAGAATCAGGGGGAATGACTTTTAGTTGTGTGGTATAAAATCAGTGCACGCTATGAACAATATGAAAGACTTTGCATACATACACATATAGTATCCAATTGAAAAAAACTGCTGACTAGTTAAACAACCGTGAAACAATATAGTGATGCGATATGACATTGCAAAAGCTGTAGATATTTTTCAGCTTTCCCAGAGATTTATTCACATCAGGTTTATACATGAGTCGTGGATAAGGTATCCTCGAAAAAAATGATTACAATAAATAAATATGCTTGAGGTGATTTGAGGTGAAATTATACATGGGATGCATATATATATACTAAGATTTCGTAAAGCATTAATTAATGTAAATCTTAGGTACGTTGCATGCTTCTCTCTTGTTGTCAGATCCTAATCCTCTTCGTTGCTCCGTAATGCTTATTCATAAATAAAAAAAAATTGTACCTATACATTGAACATGGGAAGGCCTACATCTTATACATCTATATAACATGGGTATTATATTGTTAAAGTGAATTAAAATCTAAGGGACGACTATAGTCGCTGTGAAATCTCTGGCCCACGCTTAGGCATTCAATTTCAATTCCGATTTCAACATATAATCTCGTGACGAACCATTCGGTTATAAAAAATCTTGAATAAGTACATATCCGTGTAAGATATATATAAGTATATAGAGAAGAAAAATGTTTGACCTGAAAATATTGTCAATTCGAAAAACCCAATCAATAGTTTTTATTCGTATAACTGTTCATTTTCTATGATCATTTTTTTCGGGGCTCTTGTCTTTCCCATTTCCACCTTCCCGTATGATGTATTCTATAAGATGAACGGTAAATGGAAATTTCACAATGTAAAAACTTCAAAATATGTAAGGATGGATTCCATGTAGGAATATTTCTACAATAGTTGATTGTTTGAGTTGTAGATGATCGTTTTTGCGTTAAATGACTTCCTTCGTTCTAGTCCATAGTTCCGTCGTCGGAAATGAATCGCGGTTGAAATATGCGCCGTAAGTATTTGCGCTGCGCCCTACAGCTTACAGGCCACTCAAGTATTGGACACCGGAAGCGTATTATGTTCTCGTAATTGTCATATGTATGTGCGTCTACGTATATGAATACATACCTACCTTTATATGAAAGGTTATTCTAGAGCACACCTAAGTAGAAATGCAACAACCGTCGTGTAATATGATACGGATTTGTTGTATTGTACAAGTTCTTTTTTGCCATAGGGTAGGTATACCATTATGCGAGGCATGCTAATTATTTTTCAAGAAAATTTTCAATGTGACAAATTCGAAAGTCCAGATCTCTGAAAGCTCGGAAATTCGAAAATTTGGGTCTATTTCTCAGGATGTGGAGACGAAGAATAGTTTGTTCTAATCGAAACCCCTTTTACGGTAATGTACTTCATCTAATTTAATCGATTACTGCGATGCTATGAAGTGATTCATACGACTTTGAAACTTTCCTGCGAAAAGTACATATCAAGACGATTAATTTAACCCCTTATTGGTTTCGATACGACCAATACAACCCGAGTTATTAAACACTGAATGAATGTATGCCTGTATTTCAAGTCGCGGAAGTTTGAACCTCCAGTGTTCTTCGTTTCAAAATTTTCTGAAATCGGCTATGTAGACTTTCGGGTAAATACCATTTCTAAAAACTGTGAGTCTGCATTTACTAAAACTCGGGATTTTCAAAATTAGGAACTCCAACCCGTCCTTCGAACTAGACACTTAACGGCTAGATCTATTCATAATTGTATTTCTTTCCATTGTAAGAAAAGCTCGATAGCTTTCGTATAGTAAAACTGAAGAGGGAAATTTGTCGTGGATTCTTTTGTCTATGAAAAAAATGTGTGCAACCAGATTTTCGACCGTCTTCAACGAACTGGAAATAATTACTGCAGGGGAAATATTTCGAACGAATTCTACGCTGACTCACATGGGTAACGTCAGGACGCACGTGGTTCAGGTCAAAGTTGTCCCATGTCGAAAGGAAGTTCACCAAAAATTTATCACCGCCTTTAAGGTCAGAACTTACCGTTAGTAGAAAAAAAAAAAAATTCTGACGGAAACGACACACAAAAAAAAAATAAAAAAATTGAATTTCATTGAAACTATGGACATATAATGGCATATAGTATCTTCACAGGTGAAGTATTCAAACGTTTACAAACGTTTACCGCATGTATTAGCGTCCTTCCAGGTGTACAGCACGTGAATTATTACCGTTCAGAATTACTACCGTCTCTTGCGAATAGGATTTTATAGAATATTACCGCCAGTATCATCGTACATCAAGAGGTAATTGCTGACATTATGAAAGTCTGTCCAGTTTTTGTCTGCAATCTGTACCGCGGAGTTACACTGCCATTCTGTATACCTATAGCGAAATAATACTATATGTAGACATCCTGAATATTGCGAAATAATTTTTCTGCCTCCCGAATTTTCGATTGATTGTCATAAAACCAAGAGAAATCTATCAGATTTTCATTTTAGAAACTTACTTATTTGTAAATCGTAGTAACTACATCGCTTTGCAAACATGTGCAAATTTTCCCTCGTATATGTATGTACCTATATGGGCAAACTATTGCGTTGCTTAATGCGCATTTAATAACCCGTAATATCGTCTCGGGAGAATAATTGACACCTCGAAGATAGTCGCGTACGTGATATAAATGTATATGTAGAAAATGGTAATAAAACGGGATAAAGTCACGTTTGCCGTGCGAAATCCTCTTTCTTGCCACGAGGAATATTGATTCCACAAATCAGCGTGATCACGGATTAGCTGCGATTATAGGCTCGCACGGAGACGCAGTTATCCAATTCGATTTATTTATCTTCGGTAATAGTTATTTTTAAGATTGGATAATATCTGCACTCATGTTCGACCACTGGAACAAATCGTAATCGAACAATTGTTGAATTTCCTAGAGTGTAGGTCATGTAGCACCTTCCGGCTCTGAGAAGTCCTAGAAAACATGCCTTCATGGGATTGCAATGGAATGGTGAAATGATGTATATGTTCACTGTGGGGTCCATGGGACAATGGGCTGCGGCAGGTAATAATTTCTTGGGTCTTTCCAATCCCTTCGTCTATCAGTGAAAGACTCGAATATGGTACGAACACGATCAAAGATCAGAACTCTGAAGTGCAGTCGTCACCGTTGAACAAACTGTGCAGGGGTCGCCGAATCATGAACAATAAATGAAATGGAATGCTCGGAAGTGGCGAAGATACTTTCGAGAACACAAAAATCTGTTCCTAATCCAAGCGGAACTAGTAATCAATTTTTTAAACTGATTAGACTAAGATCGAATCTTTCGCTACCTGTGAAAGAGAGAGAGAGAGAGAGGGACCCACAGCTTATACTCCTAAAGTGAAGACTTTACGAGCGTGCAAGAAGGAGAACAACCTTGCTAGGCATTCTGAGTTCTTCGATTCTCCACCCCAGGGAGCTACTGCAACTTGGATGTCATTCTTCTCGTTCTTTCAAGTAGAAATCATACACCCCGAGTCCAACAAAAAGTAGTTCGATTAAATAACGCGCGTTGTATATATGTCACTTGCCAACCTCGTCATAAAAACTTGTTGATTCTATAGAAAATTTGACGTTGATTTTTCCGAGAGCTTGAGATAATGGAATCTCTGATTTTACATCCTCCTAGTGTACACCTAAGTGTGAATAATTTGCACCTTGCTAAGCTCAGCTCATGATCATGTCTTACGCATAATTCGCAGCAATCTTGCGCTGCATTCTCGCAATTAGGGGTATTCCTTTCTCTTGTGCAGTGCGAGGAAATTCATCTGGGAATACAGGTGAGCTGCTGATTATTTTATTTTCGCATTTTTGGACCAAAGTAGGTATAATTTGCTTCGTATCATGTATAGGTACGTAGACACATGGTAGGTATACGTATACCGATTTTTCTTTAAACTCGACGATCTAAGTTTACCTTTGATTATCTCCGAACCTGAACACATACCGGGTTGATCAGCCATCCGATTATCTCGACATGTATTCTACTATTCGTGCTCGAAGAACCTGGTGAACGGGGACACGGAACAAGCAACAACGAGCCGTACGACTTCTATTGTTGCGAAAGATACACGTTCCACTTCAAGAAGTTTAGGGTCTCAAGGAGGCTCGAAGGCAGCCTTCAATCTATATCTTATACCCTTTTCAAACAAATTTTCTCTAACAGACTTTCTGACATGACAAACTTTCTGTTTGTACTTGTTTTCGTTCCTCTATGTTGGAACGAAGATGTATCGACTCAAAACCGATGTTCATTCTCGTATTATGGACTCCTAAAATAAAGAGCATCGGTCAATCATCGGATGTTGATGACGAACCATAAATATCTCAAGGAGTGTAGTTCACCGCCTTGAATCGTTAAATTCTATCCCAAGAAAGTTAACGAAGATCTTCTTGTTCTTGTTCTTCTTCTTCTTCTTCTTCTTCTTCTTCTGAATAACCTTTTATAGTTCACGGAACCGTTGCCTTCCGAAGTTTCACACGTCCCACTACTGAAAACAACCAGTTCTAATAGGAATAGGTTCGTGATTTTCTCAACGGAGATACTATTGTTACACCAAGATTCTCAGTAGTTATTAACACGATCGTGCACATTGCACCTCTAATAGGCAATAATATAATAACGGCACAGATCCCTCGATGATTGAGACCACGTTTTACATAATTCTGATAATTTACAGATAGTAATTTATGTATCTTTCCTTTTGGCGTTTCCTGGTGTTGTAGTTTCGGTTTTATTAATTTTTCGGCATTAATAGTGTGGGAAGATGAGGGACTAAATTTTTTGTGAGTTTACTTCGGGACAGTGAAAGTTTTTTTTAACGTTTCTTAATTTCCCACACAATTTCGTTGGCTACTTTTAGGTCTAAGTAGCTCGTTGACTGCGTCGTAGGCTCTTCACTTCTCAATTTGAACTAATCGAGTGTAAACCAGTTTCAGGCATTCTTTTAGGACCACAGAGTCTATGAAGTACACCTATATAACGATTAGAAAAGAAAGTAAAAGAAAATATGAGGAGAGGAAAGAAAGGCATAATACAAAACGTCAAGAGGTCCCGTACTCCGTACACCGGACTTGCGGAGTATAATTCTTCATACCTCCTTTCATACATGCATATACATATCTCACAATCAACGCCAACGTTAGAAACCAAAGATCGTTCATATGACTCGACGTACCCACAACTCTCTATGTCTATATCAAAGTCAGAGATTAACAATCAGAAATCTTGATTGTATTATCCTTTTTTATTTCCTCCTATTTAATCCCACCAAGATCTATGATCTCTTCTTATAACTAACGAGTAGAAAAATTGAAGAGTCAAGAGCTCGCAATTAAGATACACGATTCGTCGAAAACTTCTCATTCAATCGGAGCCAGATTCAAGTTCCGAATGGTCAAAATTTCGAAGTCGTTTGAGACAACTTAAAACGGCCAAAAAAGCTGGAGCCAAAATAAAGTTCATTCTAATCGAGATTCTCTTTACGGAAACCCAGTTTATCTACTCCAATCGATAATTCCAACATCATAAATAATTAATAGGATTTTGAAACTGTTTTTTTTTTTTTTTTTTCCAAAAAGTTAATTTTCACTTATCAATTTCCATACGATTAATATATCCCGTGTTATCAAGTACTAAATAAATAGATGCGTGAATTTCTAGTTCCGGAGGTTTGGCTTCCGACGTTCTTCGTTTCAAAGTTTTTCAAATTGACTGTCTAGACTTTGGGGGAAAAACCCTTGCTAAAAACTATAAGTGGAAAATGTTGAGATCCTGAAATTTTTAACGTTCGAAACCTTTAAACTCCGGAAACTTGTTCTTCTTCTTGAACCTTGTAATTGGCTATTTGTTTTTGTTCACACTCCGGAACTTCAACCCGGTCCTATTAAATCCAACGACATCAACTAATGAGAAAGAAACTATGTCAACCAGTCGAACTAATCTATACTTCAAATTACACCGACTTACACGAGACACCTTGTCTCCATGTACGTATAGGTACACTAGCCGAACCATATGTTGAGCGTAAGAAAAACTGGTCAGCTACGTCTGCAAATTCCACAGCCTCCTTGGGCAGTTTGAATCTGACTCTTCTCCCCCCCATTTTCCTCTTTCCGTTCCCCCCTGCCGTCTCTTCCACCGCCATATTCCTCTATCCCCAATCCCCGTTCCCCGTTCTTCGTTTCCCCCGTCGACTTCACCGGCGAGCTGCAGGGTTCTAAGCCGCTGAGGCGTCAGAGCTCAGTCTTGAATGTAATACCGAGGCGTATGTGCGTACGTCTGAGCTGTGTCGCTACTTTACGGTATTTCGGATCGTAGTTCTTTTAAAGTTCATTTTTTTTTCTCCTTTTTTTCTATCGTCGGTTTGATTCGACTGTCGATGTGGTTATCATTAGTTTTGCTAATTACAGTGGGAAGTGAAACTGTAGTGAAACTCAAGAATAACATGATAAAAAGTTTATAAAATTGGAGATATTTAACTCATAGTGCGAGTTCGGCTTCAAGCGAGTTCGGACTGTTAGACCTAGCAAGAAGTGGATGTTGCTTAACGTAAATTCCTGAGCAACAGGTGGTTGGTAGCTAGGGCTCTGAGGGGTGCGCCTTTGACGTTTTATATGGATAAAAAAAGAAAAAGGGGATAAAAAACGGGCTACCGTCTTCCAGGTCTTGGTCAGGCTCACATTGTAGGACGTATGTTCAATGCGGGTAGCGATAGAATGGTTTTTTCTTACCAAGATTAAGTATTACTCACAATCAGAAGATCCTCCATACTGGTGGATAATTTTTCATTTTTCAAGATATATAATTTTACCTTAGAGTTTCGAGTAGATAAACACATTTCTCCAAGGGAATGATAATTAGCGAGATTATTTTCAGCGTATACGTATACGTCAGATATCGAATCGTTTTCGTAATTGTAAAAAACGGAGTTATTCAAAATTGATCCAATTTTCTCCGCGGCTTGGAGTATCTAGGGAAAGATCGTATCTCGTGTATAAAGATACATGGCGATATTCGAGATAAATTGGCAATCCTCCTCTTCCTTCTCCGCCGCCCTCTTCTTCTTAATTAATGTACAAAAGAGAGGAGCGTGACAAAGGTCTTTCGTAAGAGATGGTATATAAATTGCTTTAAAATTGATCGTCAAATTCGGTCTTTTCATTTCAATTTTTTTCCCACGATTAAGGGCGAGAAATGAAACTCCACATCAATCTCACATGGTAATCTTTCTCTCCCTTAGATTATATTTATCAACTTTGGCGATTTATACCTACTCGTTCTTGAGTCGTGAAAATGCACCTGTGTACCCACACACGATTCTGACACCTACAACGTTCACTTTCCTCGTTTATTTCAGCCCTTTAAAATCAAAAAAACAAAATCAGTTTTTTTCTTCTCACCTTAAACTCCTATGCGATTGATAGTCAAGTGGGAATTGAGGTATTTTTCCTCGTCGTCGATGAGCTGACAAAATAATACAAACTTTGCGCAATTAAAGTGCCTTCTTTGCCCTCCTACCATTTCGGAATCCTTCTGCAACGTAATTAGTCTTTGGCAGTAGGTACTAATCCACGCAGTTGTTGAGGCGAGCAATTTTGAACGAACGTTTAGATTAGCATACTGGAAGGTAGAGCCCTATTATCCTCTTGAAAGTAGTTATCTATTGTATACTACGATCTAGAGGGAAGTTAAGAAACAGTTTACATCCACTGATCGATCACCAGTCTGCGGTTTGACGTTCATTTAATTTAAGACAAAAAAATATTAGGAATAAACGTGAAAATCTGAATTAAGCCACTGTTTTCTGAAGTTTTTAATATTCACACTGTACAACCTGAAACTGACAAGTAGTATCGCATTTTTATACTTTTCTTTCGCTTCTGTATCATTGAAAGTACAAACAATTTAGCGATTATATCTATAGTTACGCATGTATACGTTCATTATGGCGGTTGTTGCTGCGTGGGAACTAAGCACTTCCGGGCGTCCAAGATTACGTTATGCAAGCGAATTTCTTTACCTATATCTAGGTAGGTTGATTCCTCGAATGAAATCGGGCAACGGGCGGTAAGAGCTTGTAACAAATCACGGTCTCCCATCGCATATTTCACGTCGCAAATTGCCTTTCTTTTATACATCGTAACCGCAATATATAGAGAATGATTTAAATCGGAGCGTAAACGATACATTAGTAAAATTTAATTGCAAACGAATATCTTTGGTGGGATTTGGGTCGGTTGAACAAGCTTCGAAACAGGCGTTAAAATTCCACAGCTGAGAGATATATACTAATAAATATAAATGATTAGTTTACGTGCTACGCTTAGCGTAGATCAATCGATTGAGATTACGAAAGTGCGGGGTTGCCTTTCTTTTATCTTGATCGCGAAGCCAGTGAAGAAATTTTTTTTTCCATATAGTTCACGCAAATGCTAGTAATGTCTTTGATGAAATGAACGTAAACCTGTTGCACTGTTTTATCGGAATCTCATTAATCAACTGATATAATTAATCTGTCGAAGTTTTTGTTTCCTGCACCGTAGGCGATAAGGATAAAAATTAATAACAGGGTGAAATTCCCTGCCTCGCTGTAGTAGGTCATTAAACTTATTTAATTATACGTGCTAACAACGAGTTGACAAACTCACTACAATCAACGTCAAATGCATACCCTATACGATTAAGCCAATTATCGATTAGACACACTTGCATATCCTCATATCCATGTATCTATGTATGTCAGTATATATTCACGTGCTATAACTTTAGTCTCTTCGATAAAGCCAGAACCAACATCAGTTACTCCAGGAAGAATATCTCGTATACACAGGTGTAGCATTGTGAGAGTTTTAAAAAAAAAATTAAAAAATTAATTAAACAAGAGATAATGTTAATGTGAACAACTGAAAATATCGATTGTGTTTCAAATTGTGGAAAGATAGACGTTATAAAATTAAAACGGAAAAAAAAAACATTGAATTAACCACGAGCAAAGGGAGTTTTTATTCGGAAGAATCGTCAATATTGAAAACGTAAAAACTTATAGATAAGTTTTATAAAAATGGCGATGAGGGGAAAGGATTCGATGCTGTTGGAAGATTAGCACCTCTTTCATGTCTGACGAGTGTATTACGTCGAATAAACGTCAAGCTGACCATTTGAAATGTTGAACAATTCGTCCGGCCGTAATAATAATAAATATTAATCGAAAGTCTCTCGATTACTTTATCCTGGTTCCTGGTGACTTTTCGCTGTAGAAAAAGCGACCATGATGAAGTTCAAATCGCTGTTCCGCAGAGGTCAGCAGACGCACCAGGCAAGTCACCCTGGAGCCGGACCCGGGGGCCAGGGCCAGGGCCAGGGCCCTTTAAGGCAGGCCTCGAGCGCCTCATCCTTGGAGGGAAAGCCGGCTGCGGTTTCTAGGGCCGCAAAGGGTGGCCCGGTCTCGGGTGGAGGAGGAAACAAGGCCGCGAGGATGCAGGAGCTGGAAAGAGAGGTCGAGGCCCTCCACAGGGAACGGACTAATCTTGAGGCCAGCCTTCAGGAGGCTGCGACCACGGCTCACCAGCTCCATCAACTCCGCACCGAACTCACAGCGGCCAAGGTGAGTTAATAGTAAACTTTCATTATTCCTACTTGCACGAGCTATACAAGGTGTTATTGTACATCGATATGTACTCATTGCGAATAATCTCTCGCTATTATCACTTCGTAGAAACAAATCGCAACCGTATGCATGCGTGCAGATCGCTCGAGGATTTGTATGCTACGATTAGTCACAGTTAAGGGAGCTTAACTACATTCTACTAATATATAGAAGGGAACATTTTTTCTTATTCTTCTCTTCGCCTTCTGACGACAGAAAAACACGGTTTGAAAAATACGATACGGGTTTCCAGATGTCGCACGGGGTGTCTGTCTGCCGGGGGAAAAAACATTCTTTTAGATTGTGTATGCCATCGTTGTTTTCACACAATGCGTTTTTGAAGGTAGACATTTTTATGAGAGGGTGTACCTTTAACGAGTAGCTAAGATAACTACGATTCACGTTTTAGTCAGAGTCCAAGTGATTACCGTAGAAAGGAAAATGAGACTTACGATTAGTCAGATTCAAAATGTGGATCCAATTTTATTGAAATTTTCTATTTATCGCTGGTACAGGGATTGAACGGAACGAGTTTCGCGAATCCTAGATTGTTGGTAATTATTGACTGGAGATTCTGAAGATTGTTACGATTTACGAGTTTTACACTTGTTCGAGAATTTATAAGAATCAAAGATAAATTCTCGGGTCTGTGTTTTTCTTCGTTTACACACCCGAAACTAATTTTACGATTGTGTAAAACGTATTGGTTTACTTACATACTATATGACAATACGTACGTATGCGTACATATATACTGTGGATAAGGCGAGGATTGCGTCATTTGAGTAAAAACTAGTACATCGAGAATTGAATAGCGTTGCTTATAATTAGCATTAATTAAGCTAAGTTTTTTATCTCCCATCTTGGATCATAATAACGTATATAAAAAGATAGTAACTAGAATCAATCATAAAATAACTATAATGACGTCAAAAAAATGTATATCTATAACAACACCTCTTCATGACGGTAGAATAAAGCTATATACTTACTTTTCTGGCTATAGCCGTATAAAATGTTTTTCTGACTTTATTGTACATAGAGACGTAAATTTTTCGTACACTGTCAACGTTTTGATAATCTTTTTCATCGTTCAAATCACACACGATACACGAATTCTTAAAGTTATTTGTACATCGTTTTTATCCCGTACATTTGCTGGGCATCAAATCTTGTGAATATTTCAATTGATTTCTATTTTATCATCCACTACGTTTTCATCTCTCTTTATCAAGTACTTGAATAAAGAGTTTTCGTATATTTCTCAAGCCTTTAAGATTCGATTTTTATTCCAAATTCGCAAAACCGTTACGTCAACGTTAAAAGTAACGTATGTACATAAATATACACCCGTCTTCAGCTTGCTGTAAATAAAGTTTAATTAGACTTTGTTCTAGAATCAACAACGTTTAACATTCAACGTGTTTTTATACTGACTTTAGAAAACTAGAGTGTCAGGAATTTATACTGTAGGGTATAAATGGTTGTGTATTTTTCATCTCAATTAGACGCACATTTAGAGTCCCCGTGAAATTTATTCGATTACCAAGCAACATTTCTTTATACTTTCTGTAATTTACGAAAAAATTGATTTTCGCCTATTTATATTAGGGTGGTCGGTGAAATGGGCTTGAATTTTCATTTTTTTGGACACAATTTTCTGTCAAATGAAATAAAAGTCAGATTTAAATACTGTGTCATTGACGCAATATTCCCCATATACGATTTTATCGAATAGTATAGCTTCAATGTTTACTAACTTCTCATACGTGCAGATTTTTTTTGCGAATAATTAGTCTAGTAATAGAATAAATATTAAAATCCTAGCAAACGCGCATGTATTTCAAATGGTAAAATTGCCCCGTCTTAGAGGAAGGCTTAGGGTTGAGATAAAAATTTGTGCTTTGGAGTAGATTTTTATTTATTTATTTATTTGGAGTCGATTCAGCGGGTGGTCCGGTCAAAATTCGCCCGAACCCATTCTAACGGCCACCCTAATATATATATGCATTTCTTGTTGTCGGAGCGATGGAAACCAAGGTAATCCCTGATCGGATATAGTTTCCTATATTATTTTTAGCTTAAAATTAGGCGCCAGTGCGAGTCTTTTTCTTTTTTCTACTTATACCCCCACGCGTTCGGGACCTTGATTTATGAATATATCGCGTAAACTACCATGCATGTAAACCCGCGTTTCCCTACCACCTTGGATACAAATGGGCTGAAAATCGGTTAACAAAACTAACGTAAGATCGAGATATCTACTAACTGCCCTGAACATGAAAATTCACGTCATTGGGAATATACGTAATACGGTATCTTCTCTGTTTATAATTTATCGGTTATCGACGCAACCTTACCAAGTAGGCGTTAACTTAATTAAACTTGAGACTACCCTGCAGTAGCGTGCTGTAATTTGTAAATGTTTGTACAAGTCCGGTAGGAACAGTTCGTTGGGGTTCCTTTTTCATTCTTTTTGCTTTAAAATGCCTCTCTTGCACCTCACCGAAAACGACAGACACTGACCAGGAACTCAGCTAGGCATAATATACAACGGGGTGTATATATGTATATAATATTTTTATTCTTTTTTTTGTAGTCGTGGTAAGAAAAGGAACAGTCAAGTTACGTAACGTGTCGTGCAGCTCGTGTTGAATATACGTGACTTCAAAGTGTGATAACAATGTGGATGTGTAATACATAATGATGAATCCTGAGTACCACGAGTATCGGTAGTGAAGATATGTATTTCTGATACATATAATGACGTTACGTATCCTCTGCTCATTATACTTGCATCTTATACGACCGAGCCAGACTGTTTCTTATTTTTGATTTTTGTGCAAGTTACGAGATAGATTCTTCTTTTTTCTTTCTTCCCTCCGTAGGTGAGGTCTTTTTCTGTTTTATAATCCATTCTGTCTGATTGTATTCCCACCGCCTTCCACAAGGAGATTAGAATACTGGAATTTCCGAGAACCTACTTTTCGGAGTGCTGTTTATACTGCTACCTAATCTATTCGTAAAATGATATAGTCCCCCGTGTCCCTTCGGTGCCGGTAATCTTTCTGAGAAACTTGTAACGTAATATGGGCTGTTTACCTAAGGCACAAACCCGCCACCCTCCTAGATGGAGATGAAATTCCCGACGAAGACTAGTGGGAAAGTTTCATGACGTCACACCGTCTACCACCCTTATCTATACATACCTACCCAGTTCTCGATCGATTCGATTTCATCAAGTCCTCGTAGACATAAAAACTGAGTGATGAGTCTGCACAGATTTACTTTACTTGAATTGATTTCATCCGTTCACTGATCGCTCACACATCCCAGATCCGAAGAATAATCTTTTCAAAAATTCACCGAATCCAAACGGCTTTTATCTGGCTCAACGAATCCCTCTTTCTCGGTGTCGCTATGCCGCGAATTAGAAACACGGGTATTTCCACGACGATTGAAAATAGTGGGCAAAGATAGGTAAGACTGTGTGTACTATCATTTAACAAAATCGAAACCCGAGGTGTCGTAGTTAGCAGTTCATTTCACGAAGGTCCAGTGATCCAGTGTATGCAATCCAACCAGTCTGACGGTTTCGAGCTATTTTAATGATGGTCCCAAAACCATTAGTAGAGGAACAGCCGAAACGTGAGACCTGCGGGGTCGAAACAGTTGGGGAAAAAGCAAGATTTCCATTTTAATTACTTTAAGTAGAGTATAAGTGACTCATTTAGGGATTTTTACGTACGATTTTCGAAAGTGTCCTCGATCTTCTCACTTCGTATATGCACTTATCACGACCAGAATGCGGAAGGTCAGTCAAAATTTTACCGAGGTTGATTCAGATTAGATTTCGGGAAAATTTTGATACTGATTTTCTAGAACTCCCTCTATCGCCTTTACAAGATATTCTCTCTCTCTTCCACTAACGAGGTGAATGAGAACTTATGGATTCGTGTCAACGGAAAAGAAATTCCAGTTTCTCAAACCAAACTAATTGAACTTCAGTCTCGCCTAATTTATACACATAATTATGACTCTTGATTATTATGTTTCTTTTTTCTCTTTCACTGTGATTAGAGCGAAGAATTTTGACTAAAATCTCTTTTTAGATATCGTTAGTTATTGATCGGGTGAAATCCACAACGTCACTCAGGCAAATACGTTATACCCATCTTTCTCGTACGAGACTATAGGTTTCTTTTACACGCCTTTCTATCTCTTCTTCCGAGATATGGTAACTCTGACATTCTGCTTTGATGGAGTGAGTTATTTTCTGATTATGGCGTGAAATTGCTTTACTGATTACGTGTCACGTGATAATTTTCACTCCACCACGTACATGGACGCGTTAATCGCGACCTTGCGCGGCTCGATCATCTATATAATAAATAATTGCAAAGGTATGTGTTTCCTTACCTCGCACCTTCGTATTTCGATTAAAAATATTTTTAATCTTTTAACCGATTGTCATGCGTCATGTGCCAATTATAACGTGCCCTAATAAAGCAGTTATAGCTACGTTATACAGACGTTGCGCTGCACTCAAAGCAAGACCGACCAACGCGTCGCGACGCGATCTTTGAAATCGATAAAAATACTTCTTAGAACAGAAAGAAAAAAAAAAAAAAAAAAATCAATTACTTTGGACATAATTTCATTCATTCTTTTGCTAATTTTTTCGTCGCCTCTCTCTCTCTCGTCATAAATAGGCTTGTAATTAGTTTAAATACTCTGCTTTCTTTCAAGTACAGTAGACTTTACGTCTATTTTAGATATCTTATTGTCAGTCCTTGCTGAACACCTATTTGTCTGGTTTCTTAAACCTAAAATAGCTGTAAATTGATATACTGCCTTTGTCGTGGACTACTTGTCTTGTTGGCCTGAACAAAAAAATGTTCAAGCCAATGGATTATTGTATAATTGTTACTATTACTGCCTAACATTATTTTGAATGGCAATTAGGAGCAGTTTTATGAAATATTCTACAATTTTAAAAACACATTATACATTCTGCTGCATGTAGGTCGTCTGAGATTTCTTTGCCCAACTTTTAGAGAGTTGAAATTTTTCTGAGTTTTCTATACGAATAAAAACGTATTGAGGTGATGCCGTACTCGCGCTTTTTTTTATCAAATTATAGAATCACTCTAGATTCGTGAAAAGTGGATGGAATCTTTTTCAGAATTTCTCAACAATAACCAGGATTTGTTATAACAGTTGATTAAAAGACACAAAAAGTTTGCATATTTCAAAATTGAGTAGGAAGCGGTACACGATGTGCAAGTAATTTTGTCAGTATCGAAAAGTAGGTCCTTCGGATAATCAGAGATTCAAGACTCTAAAATCTAAGCAACAACCGAACCGAGTTCATAAAATTGCTTTCATAATTCGCTTTCATTCAACTCTATAAGAGATTATTTTGAAGAAGGAAAATTCATTCTTCGAAATATATTTCCCGTGGTATGATCTTCGAATTCGATGAAAAAATTGCACGGAGTAGGTTTATTTCCAGACAATAAATTGTGAATCATCACCACTTCGTACGCACGTATACATTAATTGAGTTCTACCTACGGGTTAAAGCGAAGCGGAAATATTTAGTACATTGTTTATAACAGGCACGCATTTTCGTCAGGCAGGAAGAGTAAACCGATGCAAATCAGTAATCGCATGTATATAACTTCTGAATCGGACTGACGAAGGGTGTTTTGAATATTACGATAATTATAGCCGGATGACGCTGTCATATTTTGCTGTAGATACGCGTGGCATTGCATTGAAAACTAATCGCGGTTATATTCTCAAATTAAGTCTCCATTCTGGAAATATAAATTGCGTCAATAATTGCGACATACTTTATATCGTCACAGGAACCAAAACGTCAATGCAATTTATTCTCTCCTGAGTCAGTGTTGACATCGAAATCATTATTGAATGCCAGGTATACCTTGCCTAAATTTATACTGCAATTTAACATCGATGGGAGTGTTTCTATTCAATTTTGGACGGCATCCGAAAACACGAAAATCTTGTTTCGTTTGTATATTATATCTACTACCCTGTCAAACTTCAGAAATTGGTTAAAGAAAATCGTTTTCCTAATTTCAATCACATTTTTAGACTGAAATATGTATTCAAATATAATAGGATATATCGGGATTACCGACATCATTCCATTATATACTTATTGTACAGTTAACTTGTACAAAATATTTATCCCGCGACGATCGTAATAATTTATATTGCGGTTCTTGCACGTAGCGGGATATATGCAAGGTAATTGGTGTGTAGGACGAGTGGAGGATGTATCTCAATCATACTATTCAAATCTGACTGATATGTGCATTATTATACAAAAACGTGCGTTGTCGGAAACTGTTCTTTTATTTTATTTTATTTTTTTTTTAATTTTATTTTTTTGGTTGAAAGCTGATAAATTTAACTTTTGCATTATTACTGCGTCCTGTTGCATATTCTTTAGAGAAATCTGCATGTTCACTTCAGAATCGTTAAATTTATATCTATACACCCACGCTTGTAGCCGATGATACTGAAAGTGTAAAGAAATATTGTTCGAGTAGGTATGTACGTCCTGCGCTTGCTCTTGGATAAATCATTTTTATCGCTACCATACAAGCTCCACCACACGGTCATTCTCAGTCGAAACAGCCCTGAAATTGAAATAGATTTCTCGATTTCGAAAATCGTGAAAATGTTCGTTTAAAATACAAATTACGATATCTTTGCGGGTCTTTCATGTTTGCTTGCGCTTGTTCGATAAATTAATATGAACTCTGTTGAAAACGGGCTTTTTTCGTCTGTATATAAAAAGTGCAGAAATATAGTCGCCTCATTTACGTAATCTTTCATCATCTTTGCCAGAGTTAAATAAAAGTGCCTGGTATAAGTAATTCGACCTCGCAATTCTCGGAAATTTTTCATTTCGCTTTGATGCTTTTAGAATTTTTCAAAGGTGACGATCGGCCTGCAAACAACTTGTGCCCGGTAATTTCCAAACAGCAGTTACATTATACCCGGGGCAGTCCACGTCAACTTGACACGGCTGCAGATCTCACCATCTCCGATTTGATTTTCAATTTTATAATATAACATATTATGTTATTACTCCATCTCTGGAGAACCTTCCAAATTTTTTTGGGGATTTTCGGATGAATTTTTCTTACATTTTTCTTACAATTTGAAAAAAAAATTATTTTGAAAAATGCTTCCCTAATGATATTTATGCTACAGAAAATCTTTCGAACTTGCACCATTTAGATTTTCCAAATCCTTTGATTTTTACATTATGAAAGGTTGAAAGATTTTTGATAGGATAAAAGTAATAGGTAGATAAAATTAGTGAAGCGTTTTTTGGAATAATATTTTTTTCAAATTGAAAAAAAAAAAATATAAGAAAAATTTCGCCCACGTTTCTGCAAGTGGGAGCTTGTTCTATATCATCAACAGAATTCTTATAATTTTTTGCAGAATTTAAAAAAAAAAAGTCCTTTTGAAGTTGGAAAAGTTCATAGCTCCGAAAGCGTTGACTTAAAAAATTAAAAAAAAAAAAAAAAAAGAAGGTTCTCTGGAGATGGAATAATAACATATAAAATTGAAAATCGTATTTGAGATGGTGAGGTCTGAAGTCGTGTCGAGTTGACGTGAACAGCCTTACTTATATTTTATCTCATGTGCTCTTCAAAAATGAACGTTCATACTATAATCATGACAAATCGAATTCGAAATCATTGCAAATCTATAATTGCTTTTCTGTTATCTTCAAATAATTCGTTCATTCAGTGACTCGGGGAGAGAGCAGTCGAGTAAATTGCGTTTTGGAATGAACAAGAATTTTTTTTCCGTTAATCCAATTATTTCGTAGAAATACAACCGACAAAATCTCTCCTTGATTTAAGAATTATTTGTTTTTCTCTTTTTATTCTGTAAGCCGGTTTAATTTACAGAATAGACAAAAGTACTTCTTTGAATCAACCAAGCCATTTCACACTCTCGACCGCCGACCAATTTCCGTGAATCGGTCATTAAATAGCTTGATTCATTTATACTAGGAATACCAATATTCTCCGATCTTTCGAGAACCTTTTTGTGACATTTAATCGGCGCTGAGAGTAGAAAAAGCTGAGGAAGGACATAGGGTAGAAAAATGTATGTTGTTTATTCATCTTCTATGGCATTACAATAGCTGAAAAATTCGTATGAATTCAAACAGCAGGTGATTTTGAAAACAGAGTTTACTCAAGATTTTTGAATTGTCAAGCTTCTTTGGCTTCCGCAAGAAATTAAAACACCGGCTCAATCTTATTCCAAATCGAAATACCGACTAGAAAGCGTCGTATCTAAATATTTAAAAATTGTGTTCGCGCTTATGCGCATACGCACTTTCCTGCGTGAGGCGTCTACGCACGCGTCGCATCTTTCGGCGTCCCACCACTGGTCCCCGCAATACACATGGGAAAGAAAGAAAGAAAGAAAAAAAGAAGGTTTGGACCAGGTGGCGCTGTAATGTTTACTAAATACAGATCACCGATGTGAAAGTGAAAACGAGATGAAAAAACGTTATTTTCCTCCGCTTACGGTAATCCGAAAATTTCTATTCAATATTTGCTTAGTAGATCGACGCATGCATCTACCAATGATCGTGAATATCGACATGAAGAATCTAAACACACGTACAACCTTTGTACGAGATTGTCGAAAAGCATCGCAACCAGAGCGGTCAGCAGAAGCCTTTCTAAGTTTCTACCCGCTGCATATGTTTATTAATACTATTTAATATCCCGTCGTTACCTCGGTTCAATAATCAATACTCTGTTACCAAATGACAATACGATTAGACGCGAAAGAATAAAAGCTGGGTACATATCAGTGCAACCTAACATCACATAACGTAAGATCGTATCGTATACCAGTGATTTCGACCTGGTTAGACCCATAACCTCAAACTCATGACAGGTTGGGCCACGCACAGTACAAATGCCAGCATTCTAACTGTGTCATTTTCCTGTGGTCTGTCACCTTGACTTGACTGATCAAGTGTTTGTCTTGCGGTCTACCTGTTTATTATACCTACCAGACGTTACATTCTGTTCTGACCTTCGTATCGTATTTAAAAAGAAGAAAAGAAAAAAAATTATTATCTCCTCAATATTTCGCGTATGTGACAAGATTTCATAACTTCTATATGAAGTAATATGTTATAACATTCGTTTGTACTTACGCCTTGCATCAATTTTCTACTCATTTCCGAAGAAGTCGTGTTTATATTGGATCATTACTCATTCTGATGCAAAAATTCCGAGTTTGGCAATGAAAAGTCGAAAATTAAGCAACGTTTTTAATTTATTATTCCAGGAGCAGCACAGTGCGGAATTAGACAGACTAACAGAAGAGAATTCAACTCTCAGAGCTAGGCTCAGAGACGTGGCGCATTCCCCGTTATCAGATACCGAGAAACAACAAATCCTCTTAGATGCTAACAGACTTCATAACTCGGCTCCTGCATCCATCGCTATCACTCAGGAAGATGGTTCGCCTGCTGCTAATACTGAGAATTCATGCTCCACGCCGGATTGGGACAAACATAGTTCAAGTTCAATGTCTGAAGTATCGGTGGCATGCTTACAAGACAGAATTATGCAGATGGAAGAGACTCATTATAGTACAAACGAAGAATTACAAGCCACTATTCAAGAGCTTAGCGATTTGCAGGTATAACTGTTGACCAATTTTTAATAAACTTTTGGGGAAAGTCAGCTGAATGAAATAGATGATTTTTCTAATGTGGGCTAATTGTTTCGATTTTACAAAAAGCTTGGAAAGTTTTAGGATATCGTTGAAAGAAATATGAAGCTAATTTATCACAGAAAGTTCTGAGGTGTTTTAATGAATGATTAATAATTCATATCAAACGGTTGTATTTATTCATTTTTACTTGAATTTGATGATATGCTTTTTTTTTTAAATACTATAGTAATACTTATCAGAAATTTTATAATGAAAAACAGAAAATAGTTATGCATAAAATATTCAAACATTCGAATTTATAATATGTTGTTTATGATTCTACCATAGCAAACTTCAAGTGAAGGAGCTTATTATATAAAAAAAACAAATAAACATCGACCTTAAATAAAAGACAATTATTATTTATTTACAGGCCCAGTTGTCGGAGCTTCAAACTGATAACGAAAGATTAACAGAAGAAAAAGGTGTTCTGCTCGAATCACTTTGTAGACAAACAGAAAAATTAGAAGATTCAAGATCAAAGGTAGACACATTACAAGGATTGTTGTTGCGAGAAGAGCAGCCGGAAGAAACACCTCACGGATACAATACAGAGCGAGAACAAAAGCTTGTTGATCTTCTAAAGGTTAGTCGAGATGATTGATCAAAGCCAGACGATAAAACAAACTAAATATAACAAAAAACTTGCTTCTCTAATCTGATTTTTATGTCTCTGAAAGTGGAAATCTTTTTTACTATTTTTCTTTGTACCCACAGAGTGCCCAAGAGGAGAGAGAATCCCTTCTTCAGAAGCAGGAAGAACTTACCTCTGAATTAAAGAGCCTTAGATCTACTGCGGAAGCTTCGGCAACTGAAGCAGAGCGGCTTACAAAGCGGGTACATCTTTTGGAATCTACAGTTGACGCGACTAACGCAGAGCGAAAACAGTTGGATACAGAGCTTGTTGAGGCACGCCAGGAAGGCTCGAGTCGTACAATTGAGATAAGTAGGCTAGCAACTTTGCTGGAAAATGCTAGAGCTAAAATCGAAGAGCTAGAACAGACCAGACAACTTGAAAGCAAGAGCGAAGCTGATGAATTACTTGATGCTGCAAGAAGGGAAAAAGATACGCTCGAAACCCAGGCTGCAGCTTTACAGGAACAGTTGGCAAGGTCACACTGTGACCACGATAGATTGAAAGACCAATATTCACAGCTGCAAGAAGAGTGCAAGGTCACACGTAATAATGCCAAATCAGCAATCAGTGATTTAGAGTACCAGCTTTCGCAGTTAAAAGAAGAGAGGAATTCCTTGAGTACAGAATTGCAGCTGGTCAGAGATACCTTGGCGGAATTGCAGGCTCAGTGCCAGCGGCACTTGGAAGATAAGCGCGAACTGAAGGCAGCGTTGAGCGAAGCTCAGAGACGAGCCAATGACGCGGAATCTAAGAAAGCTGATTTGGAATCTGCGTTAGAAGACGAAAAACGACTGAGACAAGAAGAAAGTACAGAGTGGGAGCAGTTCCAGACTGACCTTCTGATGACTGTTCGCGTTGCAAACGACTTTAAAACAGAAGCTCAAAGCGAACTTGAGCGGGTTGTTATGGAGAATAAAACTCAGAGGGATAAACTGAGGGCTCTTGAAGCACAACTAGACAAATTAAATAAAGGTGAGTTTTCATTTGTTGATAATTTTATCGATTTCGAAATAAAAATACATAGAAGATGAATCTGAAAGTCAATTTCACTCGGGTTTAGAGAGCTTAAATTTTTGCATAATATAGTCAATTTACAGTTACTAATTCTGTATAATCATTCTTTGAGGAATACTCAGTATATTTCATATACAGGTTTCAATTAGAATTAATAGCATACACGTTAGGATTGTATATTTATTTAGCATATCTAAGGTTCGATGAACCTCTTCTCAATTTTTTCAATTTTTCATCGTACTACTTCCGAGGGATGTAAAGATGTTTAGCTCTTATAGTTAGATTCTGGGATTCAGAACTCTATGTATTTATTTGTATACCTTCTAACGGTACAGATTTCTAGACCAATCATTCAATCTATACCTAGAGGTATATGGAATTATCAAATTATGGTATCAGCACTACAAAACTTCATAACTTCACAAATAAACTTCATTTGGTTCGTCTAATTTCGAACCCTCGCAAAACACTTTTCTATATTCATATTGCACTGAATTAGGTACTTCTACTGACATAGTTGAGAGCGCAACATTTAATCAGTTAGACACTGTGGCATTCAGCACTCCGGATACCTCGGTTGAAAGAAGTACTGGGAACGTTTTGCTCAAACGTGGTCGTACTTTGGCAAAACAACGTCCAAGCCCTAGAAAAGCTACCTCCGAATCGAACATCAGTGAACTTTTGACGAATACGAATTCACCTAAAGAGCAGACTCCTAATAGGAAAACTTACCCTGATTTATCTGTACCAAAATTAGATGGGGGAGATCATTTCTTCGATTGGGAATTCATGGAAATGCCATCGCAGAAACTTAACGCTTCTTTGCAAGTAGCTAAGAAGAAAGAAGATGATTTGTATAAATTAAAGCAAGAACTGTTGAGGGAACCTTTATATGTTGATAGTAAATCTATATCCGGTGATCAGGTGGACTTTTCAACTTCAGGAAATTCGAATAACTTTTACGATGATTATCCAAAGTTATACAAACCAATGACGCCGTCGTGGAAAAACACAAATCTGAGCGAAAATCCCATCCTCAAAGACATTACCGCTATTCAACATACCGAAGGAGATTCGTATGGAATAAACATTTCAAATAGCCAATTTTATGTGCCAAAAAATTACATCTTCTCTGACGCAGGATATGCGATGGATGATTTGAAATTCGAAGTGGATCCAGAGATGAATAATGTATTGAGGAAAAGTAAAACCGAACTAAAGCAAGCGAAACTTCAAGTAGCAGCATCTGATATTACGATAGATTCTACCACTGAGAGTGTATCTTTGCCAGATTTGAAGTCTGATGAGTCGATTGGGGATCATTTACTCAAGCATAACAAAGAGGATGAAAATAATGTTGAGATAACTGGATTGCGTAGACCGAAGAGGGGTACTAATCATATGCCAAGTCCTATAATATCGAATAATTCAGGTGAAGCTGAGAAAACAGCAGTAGAACTTTGGTTAGGGAATAAGGGCGGCTTTTCTGAACTCGAAATTGAAAATAAGTCGTCTGAAATTGAAGCGAACTCTAGGGTTGGTAGAGAGTTGTTAAAGAGTAAGGATCATTTTATATCCAAGAATGTACCGCAGGTTGAAATGAATTCGGATCGAATAAAAAATTTTTCACAAAGGGTTGATAATTTAAGAGAAGAAAATCTGACCAGAGAGAATAAAGGGATGGAACCTGTTAGTGAGATGGTAGATTCCCTAATCGATGATCTAACATATAGATCTATTCCAAGAAGTTTTAAACGTGGATTAAACGGAAAAAAACATTCTGCATCTGCTGAGGAAATCAATGAAGTTGGATCAAGTGAAACGGATCAAGAAATTTCAACTGATTATAAGAATGATAAGAACTTTGAACTTGTTCAAATTAGTACAAGCTCAGAAGATTTTAAGGAACTGACGTTGGATTCTGATCTTTCAGCTCTGAATTCAGGAAAGATTATGGAAGTTCCGATCAGCCCTATTTACGACAATATAGGAATCGCGAAGAATATGAAAATTGAAAACCCAAATCCTGAGTTAATATTTGCACCAAAAATTTATAAGCCAAAGAATAATGATGCCGCAGTATTCAAGGACCCCATTCCATTGCCGAGGCAAAAAGCTCCAGAAACATCTGATATTGTAACTCTTCGAGAAAAGTTAGAAGCAAGCAGACGAATTCGACCACGTTCTCTCAGCAATTTGCCAAATGTACATAAAGACAAATATGGCTCTCCAGCAAAGAGACCCAGTAGCTTGAGCTTGCATCCTGTTTTGGAAGCAGATGAAAGCACAGACTCGACAGCAAGGAGTAACATGTTTATGAACGCCATTCTGGGAGGGGATAGAACTCCATACCAAAATAATGTCACACCACGTTCTCGTCAATGGCGTATTCGATCCTATAACGATATTCAAACAATGACGGATGGGATTGATCAACCGTTGAAGGTAATAGTGAGAGAATCACCACCTTCTACTTTACAAAGACCTAGTAAATACCGATCTGTTGATTCTTTGACGAAATTTCAAGCACCAAATTCTAATTTGCCAGCTAAAAATGATCCTAAAAGGCCAGATGGCCAATCTTCATTGATCAGCACCAAGCTTTACGACCTGCCGCAAGGAGTCTATGGAAGAATAATCACAAGGCCTAAGTCTGTTTCTGAATATCAAAAGAAATTTGAAGACTTGACAAAACAGAATCAGGTTACCATTGTTACAGCTAAAATTATCGATAACAGTGTCAAGTCACCACCTCCACCTGTATTCAAAATGGAAACTAAACGCGTAGTCAACGCATCTCAGAGTATGAATACAGAAATGAAAGATGGCCACTCGGAAACAATCTCTTTGGCTGATAATAGCAGTTCAGATTCTGATCCGGCAAAAATTGAGGCTGCAGCAAATTCCAAAGTTCTGCCAAAATTACCGCCCACACCTCCTTCAATAATAGCAACAGGTGTTGCGGAGAGACGTTTCTCACAGGACAGCTCCACGACACCGAAAGTAATCCATATGGGCTCAAAGTTCCAAAGATCTTCCTCACTAATAATGAAAGATAAACATGGAAGAATTGTCGAGGAACCTGAGGTAGAAATTAGACGTAGACATAGCCCACCTGTGGTACATATTCGACCATGGACGGCAACTCTTATGTTTGACAGTAAGTCCCAAAACCAAGCTTATAACTGTGGCTTGTGTAGCGGGACCAACGTGTATACTCACATATTCCTTCTTCTTCGCACCTTTACATGTCTGCTAGAAGGAGATCTTGCGTGATGTTTTTATGCCATACCCCCTGTGTTCAAGTCCATCATATTTTGGGTTTTTATTTAAGCCATTTTGCTTACATTTGTTACCATTTTTGTCCGTTATTATCATTGACTCAATAATAATTTGTCGAAGCTTACTCATTATTCAGGAAACAGATGGAGAAAGGGCTCAAATTAAACTAACAGATTAGATTACATAACGTGTACTTTAATGTAATATCAATTAGGGTAGAGCTACGCTGAGGTACCTTCAGTTCGAGAAACTTATGACAACAACTAGTCTCGGTATACAATACCTTTTTCCATCTACCCTTCCATTTTTGGTCTCGATTCAATTGGCGTACAGATTTAGTACTACTGCAGTCGTTAGAGTTGATTATTTAGCACTACTTAAGTCGACTTGTGCTCCTTTTTTATATCCATATCCTTGATTGTATCAGGAACCACCAAATCCTCCATCAAATATAGATAGAAGCTACTGGTTCTTCTTAGTCTTTAGTTACTTGTATCTTTAGGTAACAATTTTTTAAATCAATATCACAGAACAGAATGCATAGACTTGCACATTCTCATTTGTCCGTCTAATTTTTCTTGACATTCATTTAATAAGTTTTTCGTTTCTTTTTTTGTGGGACAAGACTCTGCATCAGGTGCTTAAAGAATATGTTTCTCGAATTTTTCTGACCACGCTTAATGTTTTCATTTTCATTAGATTAAGTAGATTTATTTGTGCAATTATTTGACGACAAAATCATTTGGATTTATACATTTTTTGTCTTTGGTTTTAATGGGATTAATTTTCTTCACTTTTTTTTAGACCATACAAAGTAATTATAAGTATTCATCTGCTAAAAATGTTCAGAGTATGAGACTCTGACTAAAGAAGAGTCTTCCTAGACCAGGAAACTAGATAAATCATCATTTCGCATTTGTATTTGTATTTGTTGATCTCCACACACACAAGGTTGGATTTATATTCTTGCTCGAGTTACTCGAGGAAATATTAGATTACAATGTGAATGGAGAAAAGTTCACTGTGCTAGTTTGGGAGTACCAAGCTTATTCGTAATTGCTAATTCTAATAAAACCGTCAGTTTGGTCACCATTTCCAAAAATCCCTGTAGATCAAGTGTCGTCTAAATACATGAATTTATTTAATGTGCTTCTAGCTTTTACAAAGATAATTTGATACCATCAATAAACAAATGTATCATTTGGTTCTAGCCAATCAAAAAGCCATGCCGCCACCACCAAGACCCCCTACTACACCCACAGAAACTCAACAAAGTGTGTTGACCAGTGTTACACAGGAAATGGCTGCCCGTCGTAAAGCGAATATTTCACGACAGGACTCAAGACTAAGCGTAAAATGTCTGATTGAGAGTATTGAGAACGCTACCAAACAAGCAAAGGCTGGTGAGTTTATTTCAGCTATTTGAAATGCTTTTTTACATTCTAGAATAATTTTAATGTAGAGTAAAATCCGAGGAATCAATTTAGTCGTATCTTTTTACTTCAACTTACAATTGGTCTTGATTCTGATATAGTTTTATTTAAAAATTCATTGTTAGTACGAGTAGCAATCAGAAAAAACGTTGCTTAATCTCTTTGATTATAATGATACATCATACAAATGCCTACTGTTGATTTCTTATTGAATGTAAATCAATAATCTCTTGAATAACACAATACATATAAATGTTTCTATAGCTGGGCTTGCGGACAATAGCGGTGAGTATTATTTTTTCTGAGAAGAGAAAAAACAGTTTCGAAGTTTCCCTAAAAACGTTGAAGAAAATATCACGTATTTAAATGATCAAACAGTTTTAATATTTTCGTTAGTCTTAATTTGATGTGTACAAACTTCAGGTCCTGGAAGTCGCAGTAGCTCTACATCATCCCTAAATTCAATAGGAACGAACGACGTTATATCACTTAAAACTCCACTACGTGATCAACAACAAACAAACAATTTGATCTGCCCTGTGAATCCTACAAATAACAACAACAAGACTGTACCATCTAATGCCAGAAAAGCCCTCTCAGGTAATCATCCAATAAATTTTAGCAACTCCTCTCTGCTTTGATCAACGGCTTTTATCTGTGTGACTGTAAATAACCAAACTAGAACGAATCTTGAACCAAACCATTTGAATCAGAACTATTCAAACAATTAGAACTGTTTGTTTTAGTTTGGTAGTATACCGGTGCGCAACTGTGTGCATAGAGGCATGAACGCTTGAGCATGTTTTTAACGCCGAGTGCGTTTGAGTAATTATACGTTTATAGTGATGAATTTTTATTATTGAAGTACTATCTTCCTACTGGTATTATCTTTTTTAAAGACGGCAAACGATAATAACTTGGAGACTAATTACTAAGAGTATTTCCTCATGTACTTAATCCAATTTTTATGATATAACTTTCATAATTAATTCAATCACCTTCAAACATTTTTCACCTAGTTTGGAATAAGTTTCAAACGACACTATAGGAAGGCTGAAATTAGTTTCGTGATTTATTCATATGATGAAGAGACAAAATCTGAATTCAATTATGATTTTATATGAACTGGTTCTGTTGCACCTTCAGGCTGTTTTTTCGCAATAATGTTCTTGAATAGCTAATGAAATCGATTAAAATCTTGAATTTCATGTTATAAACGTTAGTTTGCATAGTATCGTAAAACTACCAAATATCGGCCACATTACACATCTCCGTTCCGGTGTCATTCAATTATTTATCTATTTGAAAATTGGTCCTGTAAAAAAAAAAATGAAATTGCATTAAAAAGCTTCAAATACATAGCAGCTTCTGTACGCTTTCTTTTTCCTCCTATTGCTCTAACAGTATGACTCCACTCATTTCTGGTATTATTTTATCACTAATTTCTCATTTCAGCTCATGAGCACTTCGTGTAGTATGCATGCCCTTCTCTCTGCACAACAATAAAATGGTTTTTCTTGTGTATATATATAAATATATGATACTTTTTTTTTCTTTTCAACCTTTCACAAATTCATGTATCCGTATAAGGTAAGGATTTCAATATGGAAAGCACTTTTATGTTTTTTCTTGATTTAACTTATCACTGTAGTTTAGCTACGGATCTTCAACAATTCATAAATCAATCATTAATGCAGTATGGCAAACCGCACTACACACTCTGGCACATTACATCTGTATTTGCAAATTAATCATTTACAAAATTGCATCTTCAATCGCGAGTAGCGAAATTTCTCATTATTCTGATTTAAGTTTAACATTCAACATTACATGCATGCAAATTCCATCAATTGCCAAGGGGTTTCCGCTTTCTTTACAAATTGTTCAATACTTCGACGCTGACATATCTGAGTGAGTATATGGAGAGAATAGATATGAATGACAGAGAAAAATTGACTCATGAATCTATACTCACTTTAATAACTCTGTGAGCAACAGCTGCCTTATATTTATCATCTGGATTAAAGTAGGAGGGAGTTAATTTACAACATTGACATAAAGTAGAAAAAGTAAATTTTTCAAATTCAGTAAACTTGAAAAGTTATTTTAATTGAAAAGTAGAAACCTGTCTGAAATTAAATCTGACTTGAACTTGTTTGGCAAAAATTATTCAGATTATTGATAATTGGGGTAAGCATCATTTTCTTTTACTAATACAGAAACGAAATCGGTACCAGTTGTGCTGAGTCCTGGAGAACTGCTAGACTCAGCTGCCCTGAACGCTAAAGCGATTGATTTTGTAAGACGTAACAGTGTCACAGATCTGAGCGAGCGCAAAGACCCTTTGTGTGGATTAGTAAAAAACGGTGGCTCCAAGAGGAATGCACTTTTAAAATGGTGCCAAAATAAAACAGTTGGCTACCGCAACATCGATATAACAAATTTTAGCAGCTCATGGAACGACGGACTAGCCCTTTGCGCCATTCTGCATTCTTATCTACCTGACAGAGTCCCGTACGATTCACTTTCCCCAAATGAGAAGAGGCGGAATTTTTCTATCGCTTTTTCTGCTGCTGAAAGCGTTGGAATAACAACAACTCTGGTTAGTTGAATCCTTTCTTATAATTACACTGATATATTTCGTCTAAAAGACAGTTCACACTTTCAGTATATAGTCAAATTAGAAGTGCGTACATGAGATAGTTCGAAAATAACTTTCTGTTTGGTAACAAGTCTAAGCATATGGGAATAATTCAATGGTGTTACTATCTGTGTAAGCTGCTTATAACAATAAGATTTCCTTGCTTTCAGAACATAGGAGATATGTGTCAACTGGAAAGACCTGATTGGCAACAGGTGATGTCATATGTGACCAGTATCTACAAACACTTTGAGACGTAAACGAGGCTACAAAGAAAAGCATTTAATCCCAGCGATGCATTGTATTAAGTCGGATATATTTTGCATTATCAATAAGTTTGGGCTCTGCATAGCATATAACCGGTATTTTAATATCTGTGCAAGACGAGAGATTGAAGAGAAAAAAAGATGATGATAAATTGATCAATAGTAACGCAAGGCAGTGACTACCGGTAGGCTACATGCAAGCATCTAGTCAACCAAACCTAGGAGTGTAAACTACAGAGAAGAGTGCTTTAGTACACGAATTATGGAATTCAATCATCTTTAGTACAAATCCAACTGGGAATATGGAATTTCGAAGGACCAGTTTGTTTGGAACCTTTAATGTTTTATGATTTATCAACTCGAATTGAAAGTGCTTGATTTCTATATGAAACTATGCAATAAGTCTTAAGTTTAAAAGTGATTTTTACTGGTGATAGTTCACTTGATAATACGTTGTAATTTGGATGTTTGATAATGATATTCTACTTCTTATTTCGGAGAAGTTTAGCACTCTTTTCTTACGCTCTGAGGTCAACCTACCTGTCGTTATGGTAAAAAGCCTTTATTTTTGTAATTATTCATTATATGTATATAACCATAATCTAGGTTTTATCACCTATGTGATACTTTCGTCAAGAATATTATGTTCAATTAATTATTGGGTTACTTCAATTAGGAATTGGAGAATGCTTATACTTGAAAGAAAACACAAATGTGGAAAGCATATGTCGCGATAGAGACTGGTCATGTTCTAATTCGATTAAATTATATTAGAGTATTTATATTCACGAATGTTAATTGTGATTATTATTAATTTTATACCATTTAATACAATTTTTTAGCCGACTTTCGATGCTGATTGACTGAATCGATGATTTAGCAGCCTGATTGTTGGATTATTGACTAAAACTAAACGTTTTTAAATGTCGTTTTCTAAATTGAATGAAAAAAGATTAACGATCAATCAACGTATCCAGTCTTCTCTTTCATTGTACGACTGTAATATTCAGTGTCGTAATTCAGATAACTTGTTTCTAACTTGTTGCCACAACACTTACTCAGTCCTTTGAAACAGTATGTGTATTCTATATCCGAATGAAACTATCAAGATTGAATGTACTCCACTAGGAAGAAGGTGATTATTGAAGAAAAGCAAACATAATTTAAGGGAGCCTGTTCCCAATAAAGGGATTGCTTCTACATGAGACTGAGAACATAACGATATAAATATATAAAATAACTTTATTATAATAAAATCCTCACACTGATTATTACTATAATTATTATGTGTAAGAAAATATATATTCAATTTGTGTCGCTTTTTACCTGCTTTTATATAAAATAAATGTGAGAAAAATTGACACGCAGGTTTTTCAGAGATATGTCTTTTAAAAGGATAAAAGGAAAAAAAAAAGGAAACAATAAGCAAATTGTAAACAAATAACCTCAAGTGCTTGTGTGCAAGTTTGCGTCATGTATATCTTGTGTTCCTTGTCATGTTGAGTATTTTTCTATCTTATATTGTTAATTTAGAATAGTAAGTATAATACCATTAATTATTTTCAGATGATATTTTACCATTAAAACCGCACCCCCTCTCACTTGTGTAAAGTTGTTTGTATAGTGATTATCCTAAGTTAATATATATAATTTATTGTAATTCACAAAGTTTTGACTATGTCAAGATAAGTGTCTAAATAGCAAGCTCATTTTTATTTCATAGAACTACATAAATACCTAACTTGATCAGTAAGTTTTAAGTTCTCTGTGATATAGCAACATAGCCCCCCAAACAGAGAGAATTATATTGACAATACAATAATAAACATGAATAATAAATTTGCCTAATGAGGATGAAAGTCAATTTAATTCATTTATAGTACTTTAATTTCTAAAAATAGTTTAATTTCTAGTACTTTAAATACAACCTTTTTTCATAGACTCGCATATTTAGGTAAGTATGAATTACTGTTCTATTTCACTAAGAAATAATGTGTAAAAATGAAAAACAAATATAAAAGCTGCGCCGATAATGGTATTAACACTTCCAACAAGTGTTTCATACAGTTTTTATTAGTCAATTTAAGAGTAGGCGAAATATGCTGAGTAGAAATATGATAGGCAACGATAGACCCTTTTATATTTTTACTGTTCAGTTCACATACACACTCATTCAATAATACATGTTTGAACATATAGTCAATCCTAAGCTTATGGACATCAGAGTAAGAGAATATCACAGTGAAATGATTATTCAGACATCATATACATAATATTAGAATGTGAAATACGTCGTATTGAATTTATGTATATTCTGGAACATAATTGCAGTCTATGACAAAAATGTCTCAAAAATCTTTATTATAATCGGTTCAAACACTGAAAATTTGTTTCTCATTGTATAAAATCTGCATTAATACATAATTCTCTTACATACATTAGTACTATTTTCTTATTAGCTATCAGCGTAATTATTCATTTGAATCTAGGATGCCGATTAAAATCAGAAAATAAACTCTTCTGACTTTCGTTAGTGAAAAATATTCCATTTTTCTTGCATCAGGTATTTGCTAAGCAAAGAAAATGTTCTGTGCTATATCTTTTTCAGGACTCTTAGTCATTCATAAATTCCTTGACTTTAAACCAAAATTCTCATGTTTAATTGGCACCCTAAAAAATTTCTATAAATTATTCTTATTCAATACTTAAAATCTCCTAGTATTTACAATTTCTTTGCGAGTGCTTTGATCATGTTTCTGTTGTGTCTGTTTTATCCTGGTCTTTATCACCACTGTAATATTCATTGGCGGGTTCGACCTGTTTATCTGTATCTTGATGATTCTGCCTTGAATCTGGGTCAGGTTCAGGTTGTCGTTCTTCCTCTGGGGGGAGTGCGTCGCATGGGACATCCTGCATCTGAACACTAGGTGAATGTTGTACCATTTTCAGATTATCGTACACATGTCTCGTTATTGCTTCCAGGTATTGTTTGCTATTGGCATTATCCTGTCTAGTAACAACTTCTGGATGTAACGTAAAATCAGGTGCGAAATATTCTAGATATTCCGTGTATGGTAGCTCATTACTTATTTGCTCATCAACCAACAATGAAGTTTCATATGTCCAACACCTTGCAACATTTCGCAGAGTATATCCTCCTCCGCCGACTGTTAACAAAGGTATATTCAAGTCGCGTACAAATTTTACGCATTCACCGTGTCCCTTCGTACTCAAGCTAAAACACCCGAGTCTATCATTGGCTAAAGAATCAGCTCCACACTGCAAAACTATAGCTGTTGGTTGAAAGAATTCCATGACATTGGATATAACGGGTTTAAAGACTTGAACGTAACTCGTATCGTCGATTCCTTCCTTCAAGGGAACATTCACAGAATAATATCTGCCGCTCTCAGCTCCGATTTCATACATGTCTCCTGTACCGGGAAAGAAGTAATTGCCATATTTGTGGAATGATACTGTCATTACTCTGTCGGTTAGATAAAATGCCTCTTGTACACCATCTCCGTGGTGCACGTCTATATCTATGTATAATACCCTAGCGTGATATTTGAGCAGTTCTAATATAGCGATAACAATATCATTGATATAACAGAAGCCAGAAGCTTCGAATTTTTTAGCATGATGTAAGCCTCCTGACCAATTTATTGCAATATCGCAACAACTGTTGTTCAGCTTTATCGCCCCTTCCAACGATGCTCCGGTATACATTGAACAGAAGTCAAATAGTCCTTCAAAGACAGGACAATCGTCACCCACGTTGAAGTGACTTAAATATTTGGTAAACCCTTGTAAGTTCTGAGGTGTAACTCGCTGTAAGAATTCAACGTATTCGTCGGAATGAAATCTACACATGTCGTGGGTGCTGGCGCGGTAAGGTCTGTAGATTTGCATTTTCTTATGGAGTCCATAATTTAGGACTAAACTGTGAATAACTGAGAGTCTATGAGGTTTCATGGGATGACCTGGTCCATAGTGAAAATTACCCACGTCAGGATTGTAGAAATACGACACTTTTTTATTGCTACTCATGTTTTAAGGTTAACTCACTTTTTCAAATTAGAGCAACATAGATTTTATGTATACACCACTGTTGCATGGAAATATCAGTGTATTAATAGATAACTTTCAATTATAAGTGCTCTGGCGATAATTCAACGAATTCTTGTTACCTCGTTTGCATTCTCACTATTGTATAGAATTGGTTACTGATCCAAGTATGGAAATGCATTCACAAAACTGGCATACGGCGTGCTGAATGGCATTGCTATCTCGCGGTGAAACTAACGAACCACACTGGCAGCAAATATCAGTGCGCCTAATCGTATGCAACTTGCGTGCCAGTTTTGTAATATAGATTGCCTGCGATCAGACTGCGGTATAGGTGTGTGGTTCATAGATTTTGGGGCAAGATCGCGATACCATTTATCACATCGTTGACACGACCAGCCGGGCAAGCAGAACACTGACCTGGGATGAAAGCACCTGTCGTAGCCTATCGGGGTCAGTGGCCTTCGTGACGTCAGAGGGTTTACATTGAGGATTGCGGTGACGACACACGACTGTAACAGGTATTTAAATAGACGTACTCTGAACGCAGAGAAGTTACCGCAAGATAGATGTACCGGGTGATTCCTTGCTCACGTCGCAGTATGTCGGGTAGCGGACCGTCAGGTATACACACTATATTTTTCGAAAAACTACGTCTTTTATGGAAGAGTCAGGGTTTCAAGGTTTTATCGGCTTTATCGGCTTTAGAAAATCCTTAAAAACTCACGGTTACCATTCGAAGTGTCTACTACATGATCCAGAACTTGTCAAAGTCAAAAGCCCAACCTCTTCTCTACCACTATTCTATTTCAAAAAATTCTACCGCGGAGGTTTCTTATGGGTTTCCGAAGAAATTTTACAGAAACAATTTTCTTTCACAGAGCTACAAAATTGGGCCCGGAAGGGGTTGAAACTGTTCTTAATGAAATTTGACGGATAGTATAGGATTGAAATTTCGAGTTTTCCTTCAAAGATCCAGTGTACACACGCAGGGTTAAGTGTCACACAACAATTCGCATCCCTGTATCAGTTCATACTTTGTGCCGTACAAGTTTTTCCATCATTAGTAATTATTATTTCAGAGAGCGTGCAGCTCAGCCTCGGATTTTCCTTGACCTGGCATCTTCACAGCTAGACCCGTACTAGCACAGGATGTAACCTGTGAAGGTGTTTAATGCTGCCAAATCATTGTACGGAGTGTGTGCAGGAACAGCTGGAACACCATATTTAACGAGAAGACCAACAAACTGAGACGTGGATTGCACAATGCTGAAGAATAGGGTCATTTTCCGCTGCATACCAATGGACACGAGTAACGTGCTAAGCTAGCATGTTCATAATCGAAAGACAAAGAGAATCAATTATAAAGAAAAACCTTAATTAACTGCGACCAATAAAACACATTACGTAACAATAATCAACCCAACAATCGAAAAAGAATAGAAACGGAACGATTAGCAGAATTATGGATTTTGTTTCTTCAGTTTTCCGAATTGAGCATGTTTTATTCCAATAAGAAACTGTTCGTTTTAATCTGTTTATTCGTTTATATTCGATTTTATCTGTTCTTTTCTATCCCATCCTATCTGCGACAATGCCACCTCTCACAGCCTATTCGTTTCAACTATTTATTTAGAATACAGGTTCGCAATTCCCAATCCGATTTTGTTATCTCCATCCGAATCAATTCGTTTCAAAGAATACGAATCATCTGAGGTAAAAAGTATATTTTATTTCTATTCGAGTGAATTCTTTTGAAGGAATACGGAAATTTGCTGACGAATTAATACGAGCCTTCGGATTCCTTTTGGTTATGTACAATTCGAATTAATGCTTCAAACCGAATGAATGTCATAGTATTCTATACGACGAATTCAACTGAGCGATAGAATTTCCGAACCAATTCTTTCGGCAAATTCACTTATTAATGGATTCGTTTTAATTCTAAATACAATCAGTAATAGTAAAACCCACGGAGTTCAGATAGTCTATTGATGGAAAGTTATGATTAATCGAATGAAAATCATGATGAATACTAGAATAAAAATTATGAATTTACTCATAAAAAAAAAAAAAAATTAGAGATAAATTATTATTCTTGAATAGATAAACTATTATTTATTAGTCGATGATTATTATACGTAAATAATTTCTAATGACAAAATTTTATTTTCTCGTAATTTTTATAGAATATACTTATACCTATATAATTACCGGCCACGACAGTCGGATTGAGTCGTATTGAAGAATATTACCAAAATTCTGTTCTATCCGTTTCTGTTTCATCATATACGGATCGTCCTTCTTCGAATTCGTTTTTATTCAAATTGTCGGATAAAGAAATCGGAATAGATCGTATTGAAAATATCTCAATCCGTTTTCAGTTGTTGGGAACCCAACATAACGATGTTATTTTGAACAAAATATAAGGATAAACAATTCAATCATAGAAACGAATAATAAGAAACAAATATAAAAAAAAAAAAAAATGAAAACGATTGATTTTGAACAGAACATAAAGGAACTTGCCTAATGAAATACAAAATATGTAGGAAAAACCAATAAAAAACTAATAAACTAATTAACAATTGTGAATAAATTATTTCATTATATAATTATGAATTATATCCATGTAGTTATTACTGTAGTTATAATCTAGTCTTGTGGTTATATCTATGTAGTTTTAAGTTAAAATAAACCTATGTTTTACCAAATATCTTTGAACTTGTAGAATACCAAATATATAGTATTCAGTGATATAGGTGTTGTTTATACGTATCACGATCACATCTACAATTGTTTGAATAAAATAATCATGTATTCGAACTATTTATACGCAAACTATGTATGATTACGGCGAACTGCCACATTTTAGGCCATTTCTCAATAAACATCCTTTGAAATCGTGAATATTGAATTGTTGAATCATTTTCCTCGGTCTCTTCCTTACCTGTAGGTCGAAAATCTTGAAAAAGCCATTATTTTATGGATTTGATTTCAAAAAGTGGGCGCTCGGGTGTCAAATGCTATCGTCATCTCACGGTCAATGGCGCGAACTAATTTAGCCGCATAAGAAACTAAAAACATTAGGGCGCTTAACCGGATGCAACCCGCAAGCCATGAACGTAACCAATTGCCTAAAATCGGGCGCAAGGAAATATTCGGCAGTCGCGACACTCGGAAATATACAGGAGACGTGTGTGAAGACACGTATGCTTGCCTATATATCCATACACATGAATTTTCAGCACACCTCCTCGAGTCAGATGTTCTCCTGATACCAGGAGCCGGTATTCTGCGAGTTAAAAACCTTCTAACTCCGGAAATCGCTAGTATAAGTTAATGATAGGTATATAGACGTATAGAGAGACGTATGCATGAATGAATCAATAGGCATATCCTTTTTCGGCACACCTCCTCGGCTCAGATGTTCTCCTGATACCAGGAGCAGAAATTTTGCGAGTTAAAATGCTTCTAACTCCGGAAATCGCTAGTATAAGTTAATGATAGGTATAGAGACGTATAGAGAGACGTATGCATGAATGAATCAATAGGCATATCCTTTTTCGGCACACTTCCTCGGGTCAGATGTTCTCCTGATACCAGGAGCAGAAATTTTGCGAGTTAAAATGCTTCTAACTCCGGAAATCACTAGTATAAGTTAATGATAGGTATAGAGACGTATAGAGAGACGTATGCATGAATGAATCAATAGGCATATCCTTTTTCGGCACACCTCCTCGGGTTAGATGTTCTCCTGATACCAGGAGCAGAAATTTTGCGAGTTAAAATCCTTCTGGCTCCGAAAAACGCTAGTATTAATGAACTATAGGTATAGAGACGTATAGAGAAACGTGTGCATGAATGAATCAATACACATAGCCTATTTCAGCACACCTCCTCGGGTCAGATGTTCTCCTGATACCAGGAGCAGAAATTTTGCGAGTTAAAATGCTTCTAACTCCGGAAATCGCTAGTATAAGTTAATGATAGGTATATAGACGTATAGAGAGACGTATGCATGAATGAATCAATAGGCATATCCTTTTTCGGCACACCTCCTCGGCTCAGATGTTCTCCTGATACCAGGAGCAGAAATTTTGCGAGTTAAAATGCTTCTAACTCCGGAAATCGCTAGTATAAGTTAATGATAGGTATAGAGACGTATAGAGAGACGTATGCATGAATGAATCAATAGGCATATCCTTTTTCGGCACACTTCCTCGGGTCAGATGTTCTCCTGATACCAGGAGCAGAAATTTTGCGAGTTAAAATGCTTCTAACTCCGGAAATCACTAGTATAAGTTAATGATAGGTATAGAGACGTATAGAGAGACGTATGCATGAATGAATCAATAGGCATATCCTTTTTCGGCACACCTCCTCGGGTTAGATGTTCTCCTGATACCAGGAGCAGAAATTTTGCGAGTTAAAATCCTTCTGGCTCCGAAAAACGCTAGTATTACTGAACTATAGGTATAGAGACGTATAGAGAAACGTGTGCATGAATGAATCAATACACATAGCCTATTTCAGCACACCTCCTCGGGTCAGATGTTCTCCTGATACCAGGAGCAGAAATTTTGCGAGTTAAAATGCTTCTAACTCCGGAAATCGCTAGTATAAGTTAATGATAGGTATAGAGACGTATAGAGAGACGTATGCATGAATGAATCAATAGGCATATCCTTTTTCGGCACACCTCCTCGGGTCAGATGTTCTCCTGATATCAGAAGCAGAAATTTTGCGAGTTAAAATCCTTCTAACTCCGAAAAATGCTAGTATTAATTAACTATAGGTATAGAGACGTGTAGAGAGAGGTATGCATGAATGAATCAATACACATAGTCTTTTTTGGCACACCTCCTCGGGTCAGATGTTCTCCTGATACCAGGAGCAGAATTTTTGCGAGTTAAAATCCTTCTAACTCCGAAAAATGCTAGTATTAATTAACTATAGATATAGAGACGTATAGAGAGAGGTATGCATGAATGAATCAATACACATAGTCTTTTTTGGCACACCTCCTCGGGTCAGATGTTCTCCTGATACCAGGAGCAGAAATTTTGCGAGTTAAAATCCTTCTAACTCCGAAAAATGCTAGTATTAATGAATTATAGGTATAGAGACGTATAGAGAGAGGTATGCATGAATGAATCAATACACATAGTCTTTTTGGCACACCTCCTCGGGTCAGATGTTCTCCTGATATCAGGAGCAGAAATTTTGCGAGTTAAAATGCTTCTAACTCCGGAAATCACTAGTATAAGTTAATGATAGGTATAGAGACGTATAGAGAGACGTATGCATGAATGAATCAATACACATAGTCTTTTTGGCACACCTCCTCGGGTCAGATGTTCTCCTGATACCAGGAGCAGAAATTTTGCGAGTTAAAATGCTTCTAACTCCGGAAATCGCTAGTATAAGTTAATGATAGGTATAGAGACGTATAGAGAGACGTATGCATGAATGAATCAATAGGCATATCCTTTTTCGGCACACCTCCTCGGGTCAGATGTTCTCCTGATACCAGGAGCAGAAATTTTGCGAGTTAAAATGCTTCTAACTCCGGAAATCACTAGTATAAGTTAATGATAGGTATAGAGACGTATAGAGAGACGTATGCATGAATGAATCAATAGGCATATCCTTTTTCGGCACACCTCCTCGGGTTAGATGTTCTCCTGATACCAGGAGCAGAAATTTTGCGAGTTAAAATCCTTCTGGCTCCGAAAAACGCTAGTATTAATGAACTATAGGTATAGAGACGTATAGAGAAACGTGTGCATGAATGAATCAATACACATAGCCTATTTCAGCACACCTCCTCGGGTCAGATGTTCTCCTGATACCAGGAGCAGAAATTTTGCGAGTTAAAATGCTTCTAACTCCGGAAATCGCTAGTATAAGTTAATGATAGGTATAGAGACGTATAGAGAGACGTATGCATGAATGAATCAATAGGCATATCCTTTTTCGGCACACCTCCTCAGGTCAGATGTTCTCCTGATATCAGGAGCAGAAATTTTGCGAGTTAAAATCCTTCTAACTCCGAAAAATGCTAGTATTAATTAACTATAGGTATAGAGACGTGTAGAGAGAGGTATGCATGAATGAATCAATACACATAGTCTTTTTTGGCACACCTCCTCGGGTCAGATGTTCTCCTGATACCAGGAGCAGAATTTTTGCGAGTTAAAATCCTTCTAACTCCGAAAAATGCTAGTATTAATTAACTATAGATATAGAGACGTATAGAGAGAGGTATGCATGAATGAATCAATACACATAGTCTTTTTTGGCACACCTCCTCGGGTCAGATGTTCTCCTGATACCAGGAGCAGAAATTTTGCGAGTTAAAATCCTTCTAACTCCGAAAAATGCTAGTATTAATGAATTATAGGTATAGAGACGTATAGAGAGAGGTATGCATGAATGAATCAATACACATAGTCTTTTTGGCACACCTCCTCGGGTCAGATGTTCTCCTGATACCAGGAGCAGAAATTTTGCGAGTTAAAATGCTTCTAACTCCGGAAATCACTAGTATAAGTTAATGATAGGTATAGAGACGTATAGAGAGACGTATGCATGAATGAATCAATACACATAGTCTTTTTGGCACACCTCCTCGGGTCAGATGTTCTCCTGATACCAGGAGCAGAAATTTTGCGAGTTAAAATGCTTCTAACTCCGGAAATCGCTAGTATAAGTTAATGATAGGTATAGAGACGTATAGAGAGACATATGCATAAATGAATCAATAGGCATATCCTTTTTCGGCACACCTCCTCGGGTCAGATGTTCTCTTGATACCAGGAGCCGGAATTTTGCGAGTTAAGGCCGTATTCTACTTTACAACTTTGAAAAAAACGCTATTTTTGTGAATCGTTTCTGACAATACTATTGAAGATATGGATGTAGGGTTTGAAATGCTTAATAAATACACTCCTGAAGTACATAAAAAAAATTTATTTTATTTATTTTATACATTTTTTATACATGTAAAGTATGGTCAAAGCCAACACCTCAAAAAGTAGATAACGTTGCCGTGGTCGTAAAATCTTGCCGACGGATGGTCTGAAACAAAAAAATCAGATAGTTTTATTTTCAGTATGACTCCAGGAACCGATCTAACTAGAATATTTTATGTATGTGCAAAATCAACAAAATGGCGGCTAAAATACGAAAGAAAAAAAAAATTGCGTTTTTTTGCGTCTTTTTTTGCAATGAAAATAAAGTTTGAATTAAAATTTTAAGTTGATTGTAGTGAGGTCGGTTCCTGGCAAACATTGGCAGAAAATACTGATAAATCAGATAAAAAAAGGATCGCAGATGAAACTGTCACTGCATCCAGAAAATGAGTGGCTAAAAAATGAAAAAGTTTTTATGAACATTTTATATCGACAATGAATAATTAACACTCTTTCTTTTATAATAATATTTTTTTCTCTACCGAGTTAATGGATCCTCAGAATATTTATATAGCTATATGGATATAGGTATATATATTTCAAAATTAACACATTTATACATAGACTTGGTTTATTCTAAGAATCATACCGGATCTTTACGTAGAAGTGCCCGATAGAACGTGATAGGCAACTCACGGCACAAGTTACACTCTGAGCCGATTTGAACGAGTTTTACTGGTGAGATTTTATAGAAAACAAAAGTAAACCAACTTAGAGTGTAAATTGTACTATGAATTGCCTATAATCGAGAATCTCTGTGTGGCACTTTCACGTAAAGACCCGCTATAATAACTATTAATATCAGATATGTATCCGACATACATTAAGTTTAATAAAAACTTGAACCCATTGATCATGCGTTCTTATTTCAACCATTATGCATCATTTTGCTTATTATTAAATATATCATTTATCTTCAATATTATTCCGAATAAGGAGCTGGCATTTGAATTTTTCTGCCATTCTCGAATGTTTCAGGGTTCCGCTTCGCTGAAACTCGTAAACACTATTTTACATTGCGACCTTATGGCAGTTTCGCCTCTAACTTTTTGGGATGTCCCAACACCTAAATGTCTGGCACCGCAACGGTCGCGTCGAAACGGCTTGCTCCACCGGTACGCGAATGCGTAGCGGGTCAACAGCTTCTCCCGCCACGCGTTATGCAGCTCTCTCTCAGCCGAGGTGGGGACGATTCGTAAGTATCTTCTTCTACCAATTTTCCTCTCCTCTGCTCCCGTGAAATGATTACTTATCTAAAGCATAGATATAAGGTATTAGATTAGACAAGTTGGGAAGACTGGGCGTCATATTATGGCAAAATGTCACAAAATAATAGTGACATAACGAATGAGGCCACCTATATTTAATGGTAAGACAGAACATTTATCAATATAGTAAAACAAATGTATAATGTAAAACAAGTGTTCAAATCATCTAATTATATTCTGTTGATCAAATCATATCCAAATTTCTTACTAATAAAACACATCACGTGGCCCAATTCTGAACTCCAATTTTCATACTTATGGCGCGCTGATATTATTTCAGCCAAATCGAAATTTTTGCCATGAATCGTTTGCACGTAATCGGTGGACTCACATATATGTATTATTTGAGGGGTGCCGCGTATAGCGCAGCTCAACCTTTAGATATTTCGCTCGCACTGTACATATACCTACTACAAATAATAACATTATACGTTGATGAGGCAGCACGGAATGATGTATAAATATTAAAAATCTGTTGGTACAATTAAATATCTAGATTATCGACCAATGTGTCCAGATCAATTACCGAAAGGCAATGCTGTTGGTACAAAAGTGCGCTGAAGTGAAATACGCGAAAGAGGTCTTTTCGCGTATTTGCCACGCGGACTATATTCATCTCGCGTAACTGTTTCTAGCCACCATATTGTCGTATCTAGTTGCTGATATCGTCTAAAGTCTATTGTAAATTATATTACGTATTTGGTCAACAACATTCGCGCAGGGAATTGCGGTTACGAAATATTTGGCCATGATAACTTATCAGATAAGAAGCCGTGCCGTTTCAAAACTGTTCGAACCACTGACTGTCATTTAGCTTTCATCATTTTCGTCAAATAGCCGACTGTTTGAAAGATCGATTCTACTGGTGAGTTTTACACGAACTGTTGATTTATTTATCGTTGATTAATTTCTACCGCAAATATGCGAAGATCAATCCTAATTGTTGTTATTTTTTTTTTTTTGCAGACCTGTATTGTAACATTGAATCAAAATCATCAAAGAGAGAAAGAAGAGACCGTTGATCTTAAAAATGTTTAAACTCTGTAAGCTCGGAAACATAAGACGTTACAGTAGTAACATTGTTAGAATAGTCGAGGTAGGACCGAGGGATGGTCTGCAAAATGAATCGGTGGTGGTACCGACTGCAACAAAGATTAATTTCATCAACAAACTATCTGAGACTGGTTTGAAAACAATTGAAGCTACTGCTTTTGTATCCCCAAAGTGGGTGCCGCAGATGGAAGACAACGAGAAGGTTTTTAAAGGCATAGATATCAAGCCAGGGATAAGTTACCCTGTACTTGTACCAAATCTCCAAGGTTTTCAGAAAGCGATAGATGCCGGAGCCAAAGAGGTCGCGATATTTATAGCCGCTTCCGAAGCTTTCAGCAGGAAGAACACAAACTGTTCTATCGCCGAAAGTATAAAGAGAGTTTCTCTGGTCACTGAACAAGCTAAACAACTCAATATCAAAGTCAGGGGTTATATTTCTTGCATCGCCGGATGTCCGTACGAAGGAGAAATAAAACCTTCCGTTGTTGCTGGTCTGACTTCTTCTCTGCTGGAGCTTGGATGCTATGAAGTATCTCTTGGCGATACTACCGGCATTGGTACGCCGAAAAAAATAAAGACGTTACTCAACGAGCTAACGACTCTGTCTCCCTCTGGAAATTATCAAGAGTTTGCTATTCATTGCCATGATACCTTTGGACAAGCCTTGGCCAACGTATACGCCAGCTTAGATTTTGGGATCAGGATATTCGACTCTTCGGTTGCAGGATTTGGAGGCTGTCCCTACGCCCCTGGAGCTACTGGGAACTTGGCTACTGAGGATTTAGTCTATTTCCTTAACGGTCAGGGGCTGGAGTCCGGGGTTGATTTGGACAAGATAGTCGACGTCGGGAATTATATTAGCAGTGAGATAGGGAGAGAGAATAAATCGAAAGTCGGCGTTGCTGTAACTCAAAAACAGAAACTTAAGAAAACTTCGAACTGATTGAGGGATATTATTTTTATACTGATGTAAAAAAAATGTTATTTTAATAAAAATACTGTTGTATAATACTTGAACGAGTATTCTCCTTTTTTTATTTTTGTAACTGTGTCTGGAGAGAAACTCGTACAATGTTATCAAAAAATATCAAATTTCGTTATTATTGCGTCTTGTTAATGATTTCTTTTCAAAATCCATTTCATCATTGGCTTCGTTCGTCGACACTTATTGATGCACACAGTATGCGAGTGCATGGTGTGCCAGCTGTCTCCCCAGCACGTGTCATGCGCCTCACCCTCAGCCGAATTCGGAACGATCCATACATAGCATTTTCTCCTAATTTTCCTCTCGTTTGTCCCCGTGACATAGCTTCTTATCTATAGATTCTACTCTAATACTTATCAAAGATAGAATGAAGTTGATCTATGTGTAATTGTCGTTTTAGATCTTATACGTGAATTTGGAATCAAACAAATGAAAGTAACAGTGCTGAGTTGAAGAAACTCAAAGTGTTGATCAGTTCTACTTTTCTCAAATTTTTGACTTTATTATAAATAAAGCTATATAGTTATATTTGTACTAACCTGCTTCACAATCGACTATTCATTTAGAATAGCAGTACAACTTGTCGATTTGATTTCAGTAATCCAAGGGTTAGACGCAACGGCGGATCCAGATGATTTTCAAGGGAGGGGCTGTCCTCAAAAAATGTTAAATATATACAGTGCTTGACTTTTTTTTTTATAAGCTATTTCAAGTTTCTCAAAAGCACCTTGAATAAGCTGCAGCCTCCTCAGCCCCCCCCCCCCCCCCCCGCCCCCCCCTCACCTTGGATCCGCCAGCGTACTTATTGTTAGAGGATATATCCAATAAGGAAGCAAACGAGGAAAGATCAAAAGATCAAATTCATATATACTAGGAGTATTCGTGGATGCGCAATATAGGAAACCGGCACAACAGTCGAAAGATCAATTTTTGTTACTCATATCATATGCCCATTGGCTATGTGGGAAGTAAAACCGAATTGTGTGATATTTGAGTTGTCTTTATGCGGGCGCTTTCACTTTCTTATGTTGCACTGCTACGAATACTCCCTGTATAATATAAACTTTGTATACATGTACAAAATATTTACACAGCGATGCACTATACAATTGAAAACATTACATTTCTTGCGATTTGTAATATTAGGATTCTGCCCAAGATGGAAAGTCGTCGAGACCATATATGAAATTTCCCCAGGTAGGGTATGCGATTATCAATACAATCAATGTGATCAAAGTTGGTCCAATACCAGCAATAATAAAATCTTTAGTCTTTATATGTCCGACTCCAGCTGCGATAGCGTTCGCCGGTGTTCCGACTGGTAAGTGGAATGCATACGAGCAACAAAAGGTAGCTGGCATCATCAAATACAGGGGGTGTAATCGGATCGATACGGCCTATAAAGAACGAAAACACACCATTACGTAGAAAGTTAAACGTTGTAATTCAACGAACGTTAGTACACATTATCAAATGATATCACTTATTTCACAATCTAGTCATTTGTTCATAAAAAATGAATTGTGCGAATGGCACAAAGACCCGGTAGTTTTTAAAAATCGAAAAAGATAAAATAGAATTTTCGATAATTTGGCAATTTTTGGAATAGACAGGCGGAAACTATATGCATATACCTCTGGTAAATATTCACATTCAGCTATGCAAGATAAGATTTCCGATTTGAAAAAAAACAATTATTAAGAATAAAATTTCCGCAAAAAGTATGGCAAACTTGAAACGGTTTTGATGTGAGTAATAATTAACAGTTTGTTCACTCACCAATTCGGCAACTACTGGCAATACGATGTTAGCGATCGCAACGCTAGCAGTCAATTCTGTAACCAGTTCGATCATCAAACAGACCACAAACAAAGTAGCTACTGGGTGCAAAGAGCCCAGGCCAGATAACGTGTCTCCTAACACTGACGAGAGTCCAGAAGAAGTAATGGCTGTAGATGCAGCGAATCCACCGCCGAGAACGAACAGAAAACCCCAATGAACTTTTTTCTCGATTATTTTCCAATTCAATAAACCTGGGCTCGGGTTTGATGGACGTTTGCTAGGATCTTTGCTGAAGGCATTCCGAAAGTCCAATTTCGCTGGGATTATGAACATGAGAAGAACGACGAAAATCGCTGCAGTTGAGTCTTTTACACTCCTGTAACAATGAATGAATAAATAGCTCAAATCCTAACAGCACCACACTATAAAATTGAGCAGTGAAAGATAAAGCACTCGAAGGCTTTGAATATAAAAATTGGAGCGCCATACTTACATGTCGGTAAGGTAATCGGGCCATCCAGTGACAAATCCTGGATTTCTGAAGAACCACAGAAAAACTACTAGAACGAATAAAACTGCGACGCAAAATTCGTGCCACGTGACAGGTCCTAGATCTTTATACTTCTGCAACATAACATTTCTGGCAACCCGTTCACCCTGCTCACCAATATTCACTGCTTTAGCGTCTTTGCTATTCGGCCGGAACATTCCCATGTACATTACTTGCAGCCATAGCCAAATTAAAATTGCGCAAATGAGCATTGGTGGGACAGCGTAACACATCCAGTCAGCAAAATTGAGACCTGGACTATCAGGAAAACGACTGAAAACGGAATAATTTACATAAATCATTAACCGTGGCAAGGATGAAGTATTTCTTCGCACATGAGGACTTACGCTTCGAAAATTCCTTTGAAAGTCAAATTGGTTCCAGTTCCCACTATTGTACCGTTACCACCGATCGTTGACGCGTACGTTGCAATCAAGTAGTAAGTGAGCGTGGTATTGGTTGGTCTCTTTGCGCTGCAAAGAAAATTTTGAAACATACATTCCACACCCAAGTACTTGCGGCTTTTGTATAAAAGGCACGTTCTGGAATAGAAAAAATTAGAAAAACTTAAAAATACTTACGGTTCGCCGTCGTCACCCACCTCTGAACCATCTTTGATAAACATTGGGGCTAATCCTTCCTGTATAAGAAATAATAAAGTAAGATTGCAGATAAAGCAGTGTTCCGAACACGGGATTATACATTAGTTATTTGTATGGCAAAGGCGCGGAAGGAGGGACTCCATGACGAGTTTGAAAATGCCACACAAGCTGGAGGGGAGTGCGTGACTCATACGAGTCATGAAGTCCTTCCATGCGCCCCTGCAGCCCTACATCCTATTTTCTGCGCTAATTTTCGTAAAAATGCGATTTTTGTGGAGCTTTCCAAGCACGCTTGCGTGGAAAAGCTTTTGAAAAACGCTCTTGACAAAAGGTAGTGCAGAAGTATTAATTAGAAACTTGCTCACATTTTCCAATTCTATGAGCACATTATTGATGATTGGAACCATCATGGCCGTAGCTGCTGTATTCGAAATCCACATCGAAAGTAACATCGTTACCAGAAATATGCCTAGGGTCAACCTTGAAAGAACAAAAACCACAGAGCATATTACTGCACGAAATCGATCGACACGTATGCGTATTTATAAGTGAAACCGTCGGGTCCCAAAGATATGGTTTTATCATGGAATTTCACAATGTCCCCGATGCAGCTCTCGAGGTTCCTCGCAAAACATGTGCACCTACCATGTCTAGTTCGTAGAGTAAAAGACAAACCATGCGAATAGGTATTCGTTTAGAGTAATTCTACCATCATTCATTAGAATTATAGAAGGTATTTATTATTGCGTCTACTTGCCGAAATAGTAGCCTGTATAATCTTAAATACCATAAAGAAATTACCTCCTATGGCTGCATCCAACAACTCTTATGATTAGCAATGCGATTCGCATATGCAGCCCCGAATGTTCAATTGCAACGGCTATGAATAGACTTGCAAGGAACATCATCGTAGTATCATTTAGATAGCATTGCGTAGTGTCACTTGTATTCAAAATCCCCAAAAGTGGGAAAAATAGGACGGGTACAAAGGCAGTTACAGGTAGCGGCAGGACTTCAGTCACCCAGTAGATCGCCATTATCGCCACAGTATACAAACATCTTATGGACTGTATGGAGAAACAATTGATCTTTGTTACTACAATATACATAAATAGAGAAGGTGAAAATAATATCGGTATGAGCCTAAAGGGAAATTGCTAGCATTTAGAACTATAAGTTGTAGACTGTAGTGTACAAAATTCAACGTGAGACTGATACGAGAGAGACCAATACGCAGTCATGGATAGTTGAATTAAATTTGGTTGAAAATTTACTCGGTTTTCTATCACTGCATACCCGGCGTTTAAGGGCAATCCCCAGTTGCCCAACTCCTTCTTGTCGAAAAAGGGGTATGGGTGAACCCAGGCGTGGAAAGCGCATAGACAATATGCAGAGTGGTGGTTTAAATTCAATTCCGAACGTATACATCCAAAAACATGTTCATATCATGCGAAAATTACGAAGAAATTGACATTCGAATAATTTAAAAACAATATTCCGACTCTATTTTCGCATGAAATGAACATGTTTTTAGACGTATGTGTTCGAAATTGAATTTGAATCACCGCTCTGCATATTCCTTTTACGTTTTCGACGCCTTGGTGACCCCCGCCCCTTTTTTGACAAAAAGCAGGTAAGCGACTAGGGATTGCCCTCAAGCTCTCTTAGAATGTAACACTTTCACTCAACTGTATACATAAATTCAAAGTTGGAAATATTGTGATATCTAACACAGAATAAATTCAATGGGAGTCCGTTCTGTGTGATATTCAATTTATCACAATTTTAACTTACCGATGTGTCGTTGTAAATGAGCATGGGGCACAGAATTATCGGAGTTAATATCACTACGAATGATTTCCAGTATACTGCCAAAAAACGAAGTAGAAGTCGTCCAAAACTGGCATCTTTCCTGAAAGAAATTAACGTGAAATATTCCATGAAAAAGAGAGAATTAAAAAAAAAAAATATTCAATAGATCTTATTTGAATGAGAACAAATCCTTAGAACTAACCGATCAGAATAAAGTTCCTTTTCTTCAGTGGCGTCGGCCTGAACTATATCCAGTTTTGTGGTACTCATTATGTCATTGGATTCAATCTATCCTGAAAAGAAAAATGAATCATTCATCAGACAGATATATAAATCCATTTGAAGAAACAACATCTATACTTCAGAATTCCCCACTCCAAATTAGGTTCATGTCTTAAAGAGCCCAAGTACAATTCCGAGATATGATACCCCAACAAAAAACTATTCCACTGTTACGCAACTTTCCCTATTGAAAATATCGACGACGTAAACGTAGTCATAAAGGGGTCACATGGACGTCATAAAGTACGTCGCAAAACACGTAGTTTGCTATCCCGAATTCATATCTCAAATCGGGAATAGTTTCACTCGTACGAACTCATACGTATTTTCGGAATTTCTTTTTGACCTGCTGTACGTCGTCACTGTGAACTTCTTTAAGCCGCCGATATTTCCAATAGGATTTACAAAAATGTTGATTTTTCAAACAATGTTGGAGTTTAATGATTTTTAGTGTATAAAAATGTCTAGAACCGTACAATAGTAACAATTCGAAGTTGCATTATCGCAGAATACAAAGGCTCATGGGAAAAAATGACTGGCATAACAGCTCCACATTCTCTTCCCTCGATGCTGATGTATAACTATAGGTAAAAGCTGAGAAGACTCTCTTGATTTATTGTTTCAAAATTGAGTATCGCAACGAAAACATCACATTTAATGTCTGACGAATAAAAGAATTGCATTGCACAAATTTTTTTACGATTAAATTTGGATATTCAATGTATTGTATTGTAACAATAAAAATTTCTAACATAATGTTGAGGAAATTGAGATACAATAGGCTTCTCAAACAAAGGACCGAATAATAATAGTTCGAACAAAAACGTTATTCTGTAATGCTTGTTTATTGTAGATAAGACAATCTGAGTTAATTTTTTTATATTTCATAAAATACTATATAAATAAGTTGACATCGATTAAAGCACAGTTTATTCCTTTTATTTCAGATGTATAGATACGCCAAATTATTTCCATCGCTCCTATAAAGAAAGCACGAATTTATTCCACTTGTTATTTACAAATCGTCGAATCCGAGCATCATAGTCCATTTCATGTTCATGTCTTTGAATATTGCCGCCAGTTATTGTCTAGCTTTCAGACATTCTTACAACAGAAGCTGTCCAATTCCGTTCTCCAATTCTACTGGACAAACTTCTGACAGGGAACGGAACTTCATTTCTTCGGAACCACAATGATCAAAATCTCTGACCAAAGTGTGCCTAAGCGGGAAGAGACTAGACATTTTGCATTTCAAATGATTTTCATTGTTGCCTTCTGTGTGATTTTCAATGCGTTAATCTTCTAGTCATTTTAGATTAACCAGGACAAATTCTAGGGATTTGGTGATATTTCTAGTAACGAAACAACGATAACTCGAGATATCGATACCGAATCGCGATATGAATCGAGTATCGACTGATATTATCAAATATCAACATAGTTAATCACAATCGTATACATTGCAGTAATGAACCGCGTTTGAATGTAAAAGAAATCTATCAATACTCTTCAGTACGTATAATTATCATTCTCAAACAAGTATACTCGTATCCCACTGCTAACCAATGAGTGGACAACTGGCTACGTTCATTAAGCAATTAATTGAAATTGATTCGGGTTTATTTTGAGGTTATACTTGCTTTGCGACACACGAAATACAATCAATTGAAACTAAAATAATATGACAGGATCCGTAGGATACGATACACCTGCAGATGGTAAGATCATATATCATATTACACATATTTTTTGTATTTTTGCTTTGTTGCTCGTTTCTATTATATTATCACGAAACAATTGCAATATAGGTATACATCTAATTATTTTTGGTATTCGGATTCTGGCCAATCAGAGCACAGTATTTGATGACGTGAAGTAAATCCAGATTCGAAATTATATCGGTAATCTCCCTCCAGCTTTTGATAATCTCCCTCTAGCTTTTTATCTTCCAGAATCTTTTTAAAACCTAGTTTGAAAGATAATCGAAGCTTATGAGACTTTTTGGAGGCTATTTCAGTCTTACAGTTTCTAGGGTTATACAAAAATCTTCGAAAAAAGTAATCAGCAATATATTATACAAATTTATAACTTGGATACAGAAGATAGGCTAAATAACTGAAATATCAAACCCGACTGCCCACACATAGCATAAATTCTTTTCCTACGTCACTACACAAGAAAGGAACATGTATGGTTTATATTAATCTCTGTATGCAGAAATGGGTGGAATATTCCCATGTAAGAACGTTGAAAAATAACAATTTTTCGATTTTTTATGAATTTTTTAAAATATCAAACTATGGACTGCTGTAAAACATGAACTATTAGTATTAGGGGTAAAGGTTTTTAAACATTATCTATGTAGAATAAACAATTTTTCTTTTATACTTTTTTTTCGTATCTTTCTTCGATTACGAGTTTTCAGCAAAAATCGATTCCCAGGAGGTGGTTTGATGTTTTACCACCCGACCCCGGGGCGTAAAAAGTTTGGCACGTTAGGCCGACTTTTGTGACGGTCGCACACTCAGAAAAAGATTTTATGAAATCAACAAAACGTTTTGTTATCATACGGTCAAGCAAATTTTTTTGTTCAGTTAACGTAAAATTTGTTGGGCTAACGAAAATTTTTGTTGACACTACTAAATTTAAAAATAATTTAAAAATAATTTAGTAGTATCAACAAAATTTCTTGGTAGCATAATAAATTTTTTGTTGCCTGAACAAAGAAATTTGTTTGACCGTATAACAAAACGTTTTGTTGTTTCCGCAAAACCTTTTTCTTAGTGGATGCGACTTATATAAAAAAATCACCCAACCGTCTCGAAAGTCGATTCCAGAACGATTTTGTATAGACCAACAAGCACAATGTTATACTTATTACTGGACGCTGAAAATTGCAAAAATAATACTTATCCATAAACACTTCTGGTCAAATTGAGCCCAACCAGCGAATTAATAATATGTATATTGTATCTACTATCAAGTGATAAGTACTAAAGATCCTCCCTGAAAGCTATACCTATTTTCGGCAATTCGGCACGATCGTCGTTTCTACTTTTCTTTGAGTAGTATAATCATAGTATGTGCAAATATCGGATTGATACAGTGCTTGTGATTTATTTCCATCTATTGTTACTTACCTATCGATATGAAATATAGAAAAATAATATATTGGAGTATTATTTTGAATGAACATCATACATATTATGTGGATCTAGAAATTACTTTGTTGCCAGTTCATTTTGCTCATGATAGTAACTATTTAGTAGCAGTGCAAATCCTTGAGTATACGGAAACCGAAAAATTAGAAGGAAATAAAATCCAAGAAACTACTAATCACACATCTATCGTGATGGAGAGGTAAAAGTATAGAAAGAAATCGTCACAATCTGAGCTGCATTGTGATGTATGGAGAAAAAATATTCGATTAGTTATAACGTTCTATAAAATCGGTTAAAAAATAATACAAACCATGAACTGCCAGGTCCTTGCGCCTCACAAGATCACAGTTGAATGACAGTGATTATTAATAAAATTAAGACCAGCTGGGATATCAAATCGTTGCTGATCATAGACACATTGAATTATCTGATGAACGTAACTGTTGCGCACGATGACAGCAAACAGGTACTATCCGATCGGTGTTCGCCTCACTCGTGGGAGTCCAAGTACCTCCGTTCAATTTACCGGTACTTCAAAATATATCGGCGATATACATACACGTACTTAAATTTTTTGCTTTAGTCCGATAACCCCGCCCACCCTTATCGAATATTTGAAACTGAACACATGGGCCGTCATTTGGCAGGTACTTGTCACGTTATCAAAAGTGTGCGACGAAAAAACTTACAAGCTTTATCGCGTACGATACCTGCTGAAAGATACAAATAATCAAAACAATTTGCTTATGTAGGCTTGGATATTTTTCACTTATAAGATTTGCATTTTCGGATAACTTTAGCAAAATCTTCTTGTTAGTTATACAAAAATCTAAAAATTCCGTAAAAGTGATATGGGCTTTTGCAAGCCTAACAACCTTTTAAGATATGTCAGATTGTTAAAGTAGAAAATCATATCAAATCTAAGTTAGGTTCCTATTACTACATTGTTTTACTTGCATTGACTAAAAGCTATTTGGCCTGCTACATTTGTGTCAATCGCTTCCTTAGATTTTCATTCATTAAACCAACACAGGATACTCTAAGTCAGGTACCATTGAACTTGCTACCTTTGTACAACTATTCATTTCAGTTTTGCGTATACACTCATCGCGTAGCTCGTGTGGCGCCAGCCTTTCGTTCGAATCAAGAAATTCAGAGATGCCTGAGAAACCAGAAGGTGTCAGCATCAGCTATCAAACAGATTATTGTGAAAAAGAGGACAATTCACCGGCGACCATTTTATTTTCTGATCAAAATGAGAAAAATGAAACTTCTACCCAAACAAATATTCGTATCAAAAAAATCATAGTGTGCCATTATACGTGAGGTATTTTAGATAAATGAGCAGCTACAGATGCGTTATGGTATATTCGGAAAGCTGACGACCAAAATGGTCAGGTATTTTTATCGTCAATGAAACTCAGGATAATACTTACCTGAAGGACCCTCTTGCAAGAATCATCGATCTGGCAGGTCGTACCTGGTGGAATCAGATATTATGGGGTGAAGAAAAAAAAAAGATGAAACTATCGTCTTCAATTTTTGTAGCAAACAGTTTCGCTGTACTTCAAATACACCCAAAAAAAATTTCAAATTGCTCGGTTGGTGGAAAAATGTTGCCAGCCTTAATTATAATAAAAACAAAAAAAAATATTTGCAGTAATAGTATCGTTACTGGCTTTTTTTTGCCAAGAGTTTATCTATTATCTAAGGCGAAAAAAAAAAGCAAGCCGAAAATAGTGATGGAAACATATCGAAAAAAATTATTGAAATTGTCGCGTTTCGTACAGAAATGATCAGCTGTTTCTGAACAAAACTCTTGGCAAAAAAAGCCAGTAACGATAGTATTACCTTGGAATTTTTATTTTTAATTGTAATTATAATCAAGGCTGGCAACACCTTTCCACCAACCTATCGATTTGAATTTGTTTTGGGCGTAGGTATTGGGAGTATAATTTCCAACTGTTTGCAAAAGAAATTAAAGATGATACTTTTACCTTATTTTTTTTTTTCTTTTTTCCCCACCCCATAATATCTGAACCAACAAGGTGCGGCCTGCCAGATCGACGATTCTCGCAAAAGGGTCCTTCGGGTAAGTATTATCCTGAGTTTCATTGACGATAAAATTACCTGACAATTTTGGTCGTTAGCTTTTAGACTAGTAGCCTTACAATCTATCATTATTCTTGCCGGCTTACTTAGCATTTGAGAGAGATTTCCTTCTAAAAACAACTAAGATCGATGCTTTAGGGAGTTACATTGTATGTTAGCCGAGCTCATTTCAATAACACTATTCATCATCTCATTAAATAATTATACCAATACCTATTCGTATTATGCATACTCATACGAATCTAAACCAGTTGGTCAATCTTATCAGATTTTATCTCAATTCGTTATCTTGACTTACAAATTTTAAAGAAATGTTACTTTCGATAACTTAGAACACATATAACTGGAAAAAAATAATATCGACCAAAACCAATACACGAATACACTAGTTTTTCCGTCTTGAAACGTATTTTAATTAAGAAACATTTAGCGAATGTTTGAAAACCTATTTGAATGGTTCTGTTGATTTCTAAACAAAACAATATTATGGTGATTCCGTCAGAATTATTTCAAAACTCTTGTCATTATACAAGTTTAGAAGCTGCATAGAAAGCTATACCTATTAACCTACATAAATAATTCCTCCTCTGTTTGAATCAACATCAAAGTTTTTTGACTACTTTTCTCTGTTCAGATAAAGTACTTTTCATTTAGGTTAAAGCGTGTGCCTCAAATCAACCTTATGCGATTCATCAAAATCATATCATTATCAGGGACCGAGATTCGAGACTTCGCCACAGTATGACATAGCTGTTCCACGCGGGCACACGGGCACACGGTTGCCCTTTTCGCTACTGATTGCCTTTTCGTGTCTTTTCGATTATTTTCACGGACTCAAAATCATTGCGACTTTACTACAGTTACTTCAATGCTGCTCTTACTCATTAGTCATTTGTGACATTAAATTGATGAATCCTAGTTCATCAGTGAAGTATAACTATGCATGGATTCATCCAATGAAGCTTCCAGCATTCTGAAATTTTTTCATGCCACCAACACTTCAAATTTTCCATTTGGGATTTCAAGTGCAAAACCTGAAGAGTAAGAAAATTTTGAATTACCTGGTTTCAATCATTCAAACCCATGCAGTGACATGCGACGATATGCTGCAAAACGAAATTTGTGTAAATTTCTTTAGTAATGATACTCACGTATCAAAGTCACAGGCACTACATATATTGCTATCACGTTGATATAGTATCTTATTAATAATGATTTATAATAGCAATCGACACTAGCGTGAATATCAAACTGCTGATCGTACCGGATAACTCATTACGATAAAGATCAGGCAGCAATACTTTTAATACCTTAATTACAATAATACCAAGCTTTTCGAGCCTCTGGTTTGTCAGATGAGGTGATTAACTGAGTCCGTAGAAACCGAGGTGGCGTATTTCTCTTGGTTAGCAGAAAGTAAATTTTCAGAATAACCAGTATTTGCACTGCACAATAGAGCTACCAACACGCCTTCGTTTTCCCTTCTGATTTGGATTCTTTTTTATTAGAAATATTTGCAAAACAAACGACTAAAGATTAGAACCAATAACTGAGACAAAGTGAACATGAAAAGAAATACTTATACATACTTTAAATCCGGTTCGCAATACAAACATTGATATTGAAAAATAACGAAATGGTATAATAACGATTTCTTGGCGCACAGAAGAACAAAATCTAAAAAATTTCCATAATTTCACGCCGAAACCAACACAGAAAGATTGTACAGCCAGGTATTTAGTATTTCTTGCCGGAAGTGAGTATTATCCGAAAAAATAGATTATCGCGATTTAAGTCAATGAAAAAGGTATCCCTTGAGTTCTACAGGCGGTATAATAACGCGCAAGATTAAACGTAAGGAACAGTAAGAAGAGGAACATTGCTAGAAATGCCATAAAGTAGGCATTACATTGATCAAACACGAGATTGATACAGTTGATTGTACAAATACTTTATCAAAAGAACGTATAGAATAATTTTTCATTAAAATCAGCAGTTATTTTTGCAGTTGTTCGTAACAACCAGAATTTTTTTTTTCTCTAAATACTGAAAGATATATTCTCTGAAAGAGTTTGAATTATTGTCTATCTTGTAAATACCAGATAGCCTCATTCTCCGCCCAGTAGTTATTGCCTATTGCTTATAACTTGAGCTATTAATACAATTGAATCTACTCGCAATCAAAATCGATGTTGATCGAATAACACAGTTATAAATGTCATAAGATCATTTATAAGACCCGGTCATAAAGCCCCACGCACAGTTACAGTTGCCTGGCAGCAGAAGCAAAACAGTACATATGGGATACCAAATCATTGAATACCTACTCCACGACCACTTCCAGATATTCACTTCCCAGAACCTTTTTCTATTGCACAAAAGTATTTTGCGAATGAGCATGTCATATGAATGTTGAAACGACATTACTCTACCATTTTCAATCTTCAAACTGTTTGATATTTTTTGCCAAGACGAATCTTCGAAATGTACCCCTTTTCTCTGTACAATGAATAACACATTGTTACATAAATAATCACACATTCATGAGTTGCAAATAACTCAATACTGCATGTATAATACAGTGCAATTTTCAGCATCGTACAGAATTTATGCCAGTATATCCTTTGCTGTTCTCCTGCTGGGGGTTGGTGTACCATTATGGTGGCATACCACAGCTGTACCGAGGGTGACACTTCCATACGATGGAATAGCACGATTGAGTCATTTGGACATCAAGATCAGCACGAAGATTTTCGTGGCAGCCTTGTCTGAGAATCGTGGCAAATTATTGGTCGAGGAAATACACCAAGGTCTCAAATCAGCCGGTAAGTAAGCCGCGTGTAGGATACGTTACGTGTAAATCGTATAAGGAAACTAATTGTCGCGATACGTCGTATTCTTATGTACACATAACATTGATATTAATCTGTAAAAGCAATTTAACTTCAACTTCTCGAATGATAATTATAATTATCACTAATTTAAAAAATTGACCGATTCGATCAAGTTATGAGTACTTCCTATTGACTCTTATCTGTTACATCAATAGAATCGACATTTAATACCGTCAGGATAACGTATGCGTCCAGATATTTTATCCATCAATTATTGTATGTCCATCAACTTGATCGACGTGTGCGTACATATTGAAAAAAATCATGTATCGTATTTGATCTTGACGCAATTCCACTGTGCGCACACAAATGCATATATAGTTACATACAATGAGATTTTGCTCACGAATTTATTCAACCGGTTACTTCTATATACCTGCACGAATCAACAAAATCAGCCAAAATTTTAGTTGCAATAAAAAGTATTTTTAAGGGCGATCCCTAGTCGTCCAACTCCTTTTTGTCGAAAAAGGGGTGAGGGTGACCCAGGCGTCGAAAACGCAAAAACAATATGCAGAGTGGTGAATCAAATTCAATTCCGAACACATATATCTCCAAAAAAATGTTCGTTTCATGCGAAAATAGAGTCGGAATATGGTTTTTAGATTATTCCGAGGAAATCGACATTTGAATAATCTAAAAACAATATTCCGACCCTATTTTGGCATGAAACGACAATTGGATTGCCGTTAACAACCACAGTCATTATTAGCCCTGCAAATCAACTTTGTTGCACTTGCTAGATTCTTGCTAACCAACTTTTTTCTCGATGTGGTTGAAAACCCCGATAAGATATTATATAGTATCATCGAATGTGTTGGAAAAATATGATAAAAGTTACCGTTGTTATCCTATTCTATCAGGTTTTCACTTTATATTTTAAAATATTTCATAATCTACACGCCAAAACCATTTTATTTTGCTGCCGGACTGAGTTCGTTTTCACTATGAGATTTACTTTGCAATTTGACGATTTAAAGCCCTCATAGAAGGCGCGAAAAATTTATTTTTCGAAGTCTGATCGTGTGTTTTTCATCGTTGGAAAGCCCATGCAAAGAATACCAAATATAATAATCCCAATATTTAAGTAACTGATTAATTGTTTCTCGTATAACATTGTCGAAAGCTTATCTCACACACAGGTGGATTATGTGGAGAGACAATTCAAATGATAATGGCAACAAGTGTTTATTTAATCTGTATGGGCTTTTGCGAGGTGATCCGCGTTAATCTAAACATGGAAAATATGTATTGCCTTTATATTATAAACATCGGTGTTATTCCTTCGCTTACACGCGTTGGTACCTATTAATAATGCACCTTATCGAATGAAGTAATTATACACCGAGCAAATACGACTTAATTTCTGATACGGTAGTCTCGCCAGTTTCATTAATGCTTATCTCATCCGACCTGAATTATTTCGACATCAAGTGCACCTAGGATTAACGAATTATTAAATATCCTGGCGATAGCATTCACTCAGCTATTCATTCATTCATTTTTTCGCGAAACTATCAACCATTATAAATCGCAGGACATTTTCAGATATAAAAGTCAAAGCTCGGATTTGATTCGAAAAAAAAATATGCGTGACTGACAAATCGTAAAAACGGTGGAGTTTGGAATATGAAAAAATAAAAAACCATAATGGATAAGCAGATTCACGTTAAACTTCCCGCGCACGAATTTTTCGGCTCTCCCGAAATAAAGCTATATATGTATGTACATATATCATACGCCGATTTATAAATCAGACTATAATCATAAACCGTTGAATACTATCGAAAGTCTTCCCTAAAGGGATAAAGACACGTATATTTCACAAATGCAACTATCCGAAGATGTGCTAAGATTTTTCAAAAAACACAATAACAGTTCATGTCGTGAGATAAGGGAATATAATTCTGAACACTACTACGATCTCTCAGCAAGTATACATATACGAAGTCGAACCTCACTGTTCCGTGTAATGATATTGAATAATCATTTCGAGCTACGTACTTGGCGGGTACGATTTGTGTGCCTGATTTTCTCGTATGCGTCATTCTAACGCCAATGAAATGATTTCTAGATAGGTATTTACGATAAAGCTAGATTCGACATCATAACGTGTACTTGTCTTCAAAACAAGGTGCTCAAGTAAACAGATGAATAGATAAGTTAATGACAAATAATTCTCAGCTGGCTCTTCCCGGTCTGAAAGTACTTGGCGGCGATGCGATATATAGCGCGAGTCTTGACGTTTGAATCTCGATTAATTATTGCAAATTTAAATGACAGTCATGTTCGCCTGCATCATTGATAACAATAACTATGCTTTGCATCTGTACGATTGTACGCCTTTTACCTGGTTTTCATACCCGCAGAAATGGCAATTATTTAGTACCTAATATCATCGTCATTATTATTTTAATTGATAGCTGGCGTTGAAATTGTTAAATTGTTACTGATTATCTACTTGTTTTCAGAACTCTACAATCTTCAGGTATCTCATGAGGTGATTTCAAGAAATTTGATATCGTCAGCACTCACCCCATATGAGCTTGAAAAAGTTGCAAATACTTTCGACCTCAAAGTTGGTGAAATACTTTTACTAGAATCACCAAACCTGACCGATCGTGTTCTTGCAGGCTCTCATAGAACAATATTTTTTTCTCCTGAAGCTAGTGAGTATGACTATGATTCGATAAATGTCGAATATTAAATTAAATTGTTATGAAAATTTTTTGTCATTATAACCTGGGTCATTATATAATGGGACTCTTTAATTCCATGCTTTCACTGCTAAACAGTCGATGAAGAAGATAGACCACTAATATAATATATACTGAGAGGATTCCGTGAAAGTTAACACTCAGTCAGAACAGACTGGACAGTTTCCGTGTTATCGTCTGTTTATTGTAGGCTGGTCATCCGGTCATCTTGTGAGGCTTTTCGGGAAACTCAATTCGACCATTAATGAGAAAAAAACGGATGGCCAGCCTGCAATGAACAGCCGAAAACACGAAAAGTGTCTAGTCTGCTTTAACTGACTGTTAATTTTCACCGAATCCTCTCTGTATAGTGCAGTCCTTGTAAACGGTAAAAATGACATTCGAAAATTGCTTTTCGGCAATATTAAATTCCTTTCCGGCAGGGCTGGGTATTTTGGTGTTGAAATGGCATTTTAAATGGAAAATGGAAAATGGTTTTCAAAATTTTTTTAAGGAAATCATTTCCATTTCACATTTCAAATACATTTTTAAAACCATTTTCCGTTTTCCATTTGAAAAACATTTTAAAATCAAAATACCCAGCCCTGCCTTCCGGCTGCCCATGTACAGGGGCACACACCACACACGCCTAGGACTGGCGCTGTCTATACATACCAACATTTCAGATCTTCAATACACTATTATGCTCCATATTCAGACAACAAAAGTGCAGAATTGACTCAAATTTCGCAAAATTCTGTTGATCATCAGTTAGTTTCAAGTCTAACACAAATTTTGTTCAAGATTCAAATTCGTGATAGAATTCAATCATACTGATCTCCTGCACTTGCGGTCTTCGACATAATCAGGCAAAATTTTTATGATTACAATCTAGTAGATTGTAATTATAATTGATAATTCTAATTTTTCAATAATTTATAGGCGGAGTAAAGCTGACCCAAGTACTATCGAATTGGATTTTATTAGATAAATCAGTGGCGTTAACTAGAAACGCGTTGGCAGAACCCACTCAATTCAGTTTGGATAAAAAAAATCGGAGACGGTTTCCTGCTAGTTCAGCCTATGACGTTCTGCTCACACTCGTTAATCCATACCCAGATAGGCTGACAGTCGATTGGCATTTACCCACAGTAATAGAAGGTAGAATAATCAATTATCCAACTGTGACAATTAACATCAGGGTGGTAAATTGGCTGGTATTAAACGGAACCCTCTTTTTCGAGTAACTGTAATAAAGTAAGATCACCACTTGCCATAAAACATGGCTGCTTTTCATTCATTATTGATATCTAAGAAAAAACATGTGATACGTCAAACGTATCTTGTTAATCAAACAGCTGGACTCAATGCTTGATGAAAATTTTAAACAGTGGACAGACTCTTCCCATGCTTGCGGTTGATATTGTGATTCAAAGTCTGTCAAATTAATCAAACATACATTATTCTTTCTAGAATACATCGAGCCATTCCTGGACGAACTTTCAGTGGTGGCAAACTTCTCAGTAAAATCGCAATGGCTATATCTTATGCCTTTAGAAGTCACGCCAAAACAGATTCCTGACAGTAGTCTGCTTGGCAGACACTACGCGTTACCGGAGGATGTGTTGCCACAAATTATAACTCCATTGGAAAAGAAACTGGGTGAGTTTCGAGGCAATGGAAAAAATGCAAGTTATTTAATCCATATGGCATATGACGAGAATAAAATTTATTGCAACTCCTATTACTGTAAAAATACTGAAGCTATTTTAATTCGTAAGAATCCACTTGAATTTCAGCATCGCAGGTCAGTCTCAATCCATGTATCAATCTAGTGACGTACACACCACCTTGTGACAAAGCACCACTTCATATTTACACCCGTAATGGACACAGACCAAAACCAACAAGTAACATCGAGGCTTTTCTTTCCCCAAGGTACAGCATTTTCTCTTGAACTTTCAGAATTGTTCAGATGGATTATTAGGTAATGCAATTATATTTTCAGATGGGGCGGTGTTGTGATAGCTAATCCTCCGATTGAAAGTTGTAAAGAAAAGGAAGACCATGAAATGGTCACATTTATCCCAGATGCATCCAGCATTATGGGTGTTTTTATAGCGCATCTTAGACTACTATTAGGAATTCCAGATTTGGTAAAACTATAATACAATCTTGACAATAAACAATGAACCAAAATATAATATCAAAGTAGATTTCAAGAACAATAATGAATCTAGATAACTAGCGATACTTATTTCTTCCAATCCCTTCGTCCAGGACGATGATACCTTTGAATTGAATATCGAGATAACACAGATAATTTAGCAGTTTTAACTGATCTATTAGAAAAAATTCATGATTTTTAGAAAACTTGCACAGATCGTGAATGATTAAAAACTAAATCACAAATAGCCGAAAGCCTTACGACTTGTAAATGAATGAAAACAATCGTATTTCAAGGAACCTATATCTGGGGCATCGCTAGTTCAATTGGATAGTTCAAAACCACGTGAATGGGAATTGGACGCCTTGCTTAGAATTCGAGCAGTGGAACAACTCACCTCGGCCAAACTTACTCTACAATCTTTGGCACAGTTGTTAGAAGAAATTAGCAACATTGTAATCACGGATACAGTTGGCGATAGAATAAACGGGGCTCTCAGATTAGTTGAAGATTCTGCTGAGAAGTTGAGCCATGGAGAACTACTAGAAGGTTTTGCATTGAGCAAAGAAGCTTTTGTGACTGCCGAAACTGCCTTTACCGATCCATCGCTATTGGCTCTATTATATTTTCCAGATGACCAAAAGTAAGAATATCAGGCAAAACAATTTTTATTGGTTCCACTACTCGTATTTTCATTTTGGCAATTCGAAATCTTTTATATACCTAATTAGAAATACCAAAATTCACCCATCTCGAACATGTAGCATGATTTGCAACGACAGAATCGCTAAGAAATTACTTCATGCAGTTCTTTGTTGAAACAATTACTGAATTTTCAACTGCTACATCACTTTTTTCCTATAGTGTATCTAATATAGAATTCGTCAAGTGCTTTCATCAATTTTGTTGAAATTTCAGATACGCAGTGTACATTCCATTGTTTCTACCTGTGATGATACCTGTACTACTGTCTCTGAGAAATATATGGAGATATTTTTTCTCAAAGAACGATGCAAATAGCAAAGTCGACACGGTTGACAGTGATCAAAAAACCGAAGAAATTGAAAAGCCAAAGACTGAATAATTACTTGTACCGTAGCTGATGATAATACCAACTCAGTGATTTGAATGACTGTGTGCAATGACCACTAATTTTAAACATGTAGAATTGGAAACATGGTTCGAAGCTATGGAATAAAACAATATGTGAATTCAAAGTATTTTTTTCTCAAACACAGGTAAAAATTTCAATTCTGTCCCAGACTCGCGAAACTGACACCAAAATCAAATTGTATGTATATATCAATTAGCATTTTAACGAACTTATATTTATGATTTTAATTATTCAGCAATGTTTTGAATTCATAGTCGAAAAAGGATTATTTATTAACAATACGTATAATTATTCTATCTAACTATGTAATTACCATTGATGTATTGTGCACACATTCCGTTATAAATTATCAAATATTTACATATTTATTATATAATTTTAATCGAAAGAATGACATATTTCAATACCGAAAATGTACACCATCATTCGCCGGTTGATTAAACTTACTTGAAAATTATATGTAGTATAGATAATATATATCATAGATAATTCAAAAGACCATGATTTCCAATCGAAAGCAATCATATACACTTGTTTGTATATATTTAAAATATTATTTCCCATTATTTTGAATACCATCAAAGTTATATGGACTAATGATGAAAAACTATGTACAAAAAAGCAGTAATAAATATTTATTACGAATAATGAATTATTATTTCAATTAATAGGAGCATGAAAATAAACTTCCAACATTTTTTATCTCAACGGAAAGACGTTCTTTATGCGGTCAGACTCGAAAAGTCTGATTTTTTTTTTTTTAATCCAAATATATATTTACAAGAAACTTACTTGAGAGAACAATGGCATAGGGGTGGTGAAATCATCCATCACATAATGATAAATGATACATATTGTCAATTGGGACAGTTTTTGCCGAATTTAGGATAAGTCGTGTTTATCGAAAAAGAAATTGTTAAATTCTATACTGATGTTTCATTGAATGACTCATTTACTTCCAACGTTTGGTGAACGTAAAATTAAGAAACCTATTGGTTTAGGGCAAAAATTTCTCCATTTGACGAAACAGTCACTAAATTTGAAGATTGATTTATTGAAATTTCTCATAGTATACAGTTTTGTGCAAATTGATAGATGTTGTTATAGAATTATTTTACATTTCGGGTGAATATGATATATGTGTATATATATATATTTTTTTATCTTCTGTTTTCTGTTATTAAATACTTTTGGGATATCAAACATTTAAAATTGCACACACAAGTGATTTAAATAGCACTACAACTATAATGTAAATTATGTATTACGTATCTATGTAAAAGGTAGCATCCTTCTGTTTACATGCGTAAAGTAAAAGTTATGAACTACAGTGAACTATTCTACTTTTTTACTTTTATTTTTTTTTCATTCTTTTATTTTATTTTTATTTTTATTTTTATTTTTATTAAAAAAAAGTCAGTCTCCTTTTCTTAGGGTCTTAACAGTGTGGGACTTCTTCTTATTAATCGATTCCTTGACGAATTTCCTCTATTATTCTATCCGTTGTAATCAGCTTGTCGAAAAATCTCTTCCACAAAAAAAAAAAAAGAAAAGAAAAAAAAACACAAGTTAGTAAAAATCATAAAATAGTAGGTATATTATATAAAAGAAAAATTCATAAGTGCAATAGAATATTTGAATAGCTTATGTCAAATTTTGAATAGTGAAATTGTTTGTGAATTGAATAGTTCAAAGTACTTTCAATCGATATGCAGTAGTCTCTCCGATATGCAATTAATGAATATGGAAACAGAGGTATAGACTGTGCATACTAACAAGCCATATTCGTATAACGATTTTTCCTATATTCAAAGTTGAGTAACCAAGTAGAAAAGGTAAATTCACGATGGATTCGAGATACATTGAAGCAGAAGATTTACGTATCTGTACTTCGTTAATTATAACTAAGATTGACACAATTTTTGTTTAGCCTATTGAAAACTGACTGTTGACATATTTCATCAATCAAATAATCAAATATTCAGGGGTTGCAGGTGAGAGACATTTTCCATATTATGATGCCCACTAATAATGCTTTGTTTGGACAAATGACGAAAATCAAACGCTATTTGTCTGACAATGCGACTTTCGAATGTGAAAGCAGAATGTGCATTGGTAATATATTTTCTGTGACTATATGATTAAAATGTTGTAGTATGATACATGAAGCTGAACAATAGTTAAAAGTATACTATAAACGACAGAAAAATAAAAAGAAATCAGGAAAGACGTTTCAAGAATTGAATGTTTCAAAAGTGTAGGCTGTTGGTTTTTTTTTTTTTTTTTTTCATGAAAGCCTAATAGTGACGCACATAATGACCATTTAGAAATGACACCAGTTATGGAAGATTCGTTATGTATAATATAATTAAAATTAATAGCTAAGAAAAAAATTAACCAATATTGTGATTAATGAATTTCTGTACTTTTCGATGGCTTTGTGAATACGATAGCAATAAGATATTGATAAGGAATACACCTAGTTGTAATTATTATGTCTATTATATTTGTGAATAATATACAATAACTCAGCATTAGAGAATTAAGTAAAATTCTGAATTGATTCTGTCTGTTAATGCAAATCGAGTTTGAAATCTACTATTATTAGGAGTATGAAATAACATCGGTATATGCGTTCATAGTTTATTACAAATTTATCAGAGTACCAACAGTTTTCAAGAGTTTATATTCTAATATAATTAATATAGATAGGTATATGTATATTCCTTTTTGCATACGCTACTCTAGACTTAAGATGAAGAAAAGAAAGCTATTATCATCGATTTTATTCTCAATTTGTATCTCTGTATTGCTGTGGTTAATAAGACAGAGTACCAATTTCATTTCGAAAAAATTTGATCAAATAAACCGTGTGTATAGATTTTCCACAAGTCTAATTGACGACCCATTATTTACAATTATATATCAAATTTAGGCTTCTAATAGTAACAAATATGGATATCAATCCGTAAGTAATTGTAATCGTTCGATATATTCGCAAATTTACAACATGTGCCAATAGACATTTGAACACATGCGGAATTCATACTCTTTCCTAACTTCTTATTTTCAGTCAAACAACTTTCGATATATTTATCTCAACATACAGTTACTCCTTGTACGTTTAGTTGCAATGCAGCAAAAAGAATTATAATAAACGCAGCAGACTAAAAGTCAATGCACAAATGCATAACTCATTCGTAAAAAGGCAATCTACAGTGTTAAATCTCACGTTTATCATAAGATGAGTCAATCATTCGTACCGAATGAATTGTTTAAAACAATTTGGAGATTTGGCAAAGCTGAAGAAACAGCCAAATATTTCTATTTGAATTATAAAAAATGTAATAAATAATATCGTAGAAATAAAAAGCGATTATTATTTTTCAGTGTGCATTTATTATGCTTATTAATGTTTATTTAGAACTGCATATTATTATTTATACCGATTTTCTAAGCCTGATAAATTTTAAAACATAAATAACTCTAATGCAGTGAGGTATTATTATTATTTTGTTTTCATGTTCATTGCATTGAAGAATGTTTATTATAATATAGCAACAGTCGATTGAAATTAGAACTTACATGCACAAATAATTCTTATACTAAACGCTTGGACACACTTTATTAGAAATGACACACAACAAAACAGAACTAAAATTTGAATATTGATCTGGAATTAGCTATTAAAATTAAACTAAGAGATACTCTGTATATTTTCTTCCTCGATATGCTGAGCTCTTAGAATTCTGTGTGGAATTGGAAAAGAGAAAAAAAAGAAATCATATTAAACCATTTGATTATTGAACAGCAGCTGCGTGATGATCAAAAATATTAAAATTAACTAGATATCATGGAAACGGCACAAGGGTTTATCAATTTATGCATATATACCGTCCGACTATCTATCATGGTAACACCATCTTATATACTAGCTTGATTAAAACTTGATGCTTAAGGTCGGTGAAATTTAAAAGGAAATTTACAACAAACAACATTCTTAATCAATAAACACTAAAACTTGAACAATTGTTAAATTGTCTTGAACCATGGCTTAATGACCTTATGACAATTGATTATTATTATAAATAGAATGCCATAGCAAACCTAAACTGGTTACGTTAGATATTCTGTTCTAGCTGGTCACCAGAAATGTGGTTGCACGTAGCCTCCGCCCATTCCTATAGGATTGAACCGATGAGGGTGGATCTTCTCCATTCGCATAGCACCAGGCCCTCCGCCAATGAAGCCCCCTGTATGGTGTCCACCTCTTGGGCCGAAGCTGCCGCCTCCTCCTCCTCTGCCTAGCATTCCTGGTCCATTAGATCCGGTTGTTGTGCCTGTTCCACCGCCGCCTCTTCCGCCTCGACCGCCACCTGAAAACCAACGAACACACCCTACTCGTACACAAAAAAAAAAAATCAAATGCTATATGTGGAGTTATATTACTCATAACTCCAAAATTTCAATAAGATGACACCCAAATCTTCAAAGAATAGGCCTGAAACTAATCCCAAGTACTTTTTATCAAATACAGCCTGTTGTCATGTCTTGGAGAAAAATGGAAGCGACAATACCGATGGGAAGAATTTTTTCAAGCATATTCTTTCAGATTGGAAAGACAAATGTCGGTAATTTTTTAACCTTGCTGTAAAAACATATAAGTTAGTTTGACCTGATTGATCTACGACTAAATGATGATGTTTGATTCATTTTTACACATAAATATCTCATCTTAAATTTAGTCATGAATACTCTCAAGACTAGTGTGCCAAGTTTGCATTTATCAACATTCAAATTTCATCATTCATCATCGATATATAATAGTCAATGAACATGCTTATCTTGTATATTTTTACAGACAAGGTACACTTTACGCCAAGCACCTATTGTTTCACCCTATGTCAAGTAGCCTGAAATGAACTGAGGATTAAAAATCTGAATTATCGGGTACAGTGGGGTGCCGCTAAGTAATCAGGCTGGAAACTCTGAAGACTGAGAATTCCTGGAAACTGATTACTCAAGTGGTAACAATCAAAGTATAAGAGTAAGGCAGATATTGTCCTCTGACAAATTCTTAGAATCTGTTTGAGAAACCCGGAAAAGAACTTCCGCTATTGTTCGATCTATCGTCTGGTTGATCTTGCTCATTCAGCAAGGCAGTGCGCAGTTAGCAAGGTTCCACTGTATACACATTACCATGAATTAACAACTTATCAACTAAGATTTCTTAGTTTAGGTCTTGTTTTTTATCAATATCCTGAAACTTAAAGATGGATATTACGATACAATAGTGAACATACGAACCAATGAATTATGTGGTTAATATTAAATTGTAGTAATTTCTTGTAGGATATATAAAGTACTTAATAAATTACGTTTGAATATATTATAATAATGAATTTCAGTAATACCTCCAAAGCAGAGTGTGAAAGAACAGTATTGAATAAAAATAAAATTAGAATCATTACTGACTTCGGCGATTGTTAAATTCTCTTTGTGAACTTAGCAATTGCATTCTATATCGACGTCATGTTTAAATTAAACCTAAATAATATCGAATCAAAAAGTAACTCTAACAAATCCAATATGCGAGATGATTATTGCGAAGACATGAAACACGCCAATTGTACCGAAGTCAGCCGTGACAAGGTCGTGTGCTAGTTTGGTGAATAAATATAAACGAATTCCCGACAATAGAAATGAGGAAGAAAGATCATAGACATATAAGATTTGTTTACATAAAAAATGACACAACGGTGCAACCCAAAAGCGTCGGGACATCGGGTTATAGACAAAGCGGTGTTCTATTTGTAATAGTTTAATTAAAGAGAAATAAGTAACACGATACACGTTTTTTTTTCTTCTTCTTCTTAACAATAAGAAAGTTACAAATTTAAAAAACGCGTTGCTTATTATTCTAAAAAAAAAAAATTCTTTCTGTCCTGGCAATTTTACGAAAAAAAAACAATAAATAATAATAATTAACTAGCAACAGGTAACATTTGAAGAAATAAAATATTTACTCTGATTATATTTTGACAGATATTAGATCGAAATGGGAAAAAATCTTTGAAAATCGCCAGCACAAATTATTACAAATAACAATTGTGGAGATGGATGGAAAAGGATGATAAATCGACTTAGGATATTTCCGTTTCTCCAACAGATTGCCTTATAGATTCTCATCCCGCATATGTATTCTACATTATCGAGTTATCGGAGCAATAGTAACACAAAGCTTTGAGGTTGAAAGATAGGGTAGTATCTGAAAAAAGAGACTCTATCTCATTTTCTCATTATATCCTAATCATCTCGAATATCTTTGAATACAAGACTTGAGTCCACTACACTGCGAATATACCTATTATGAAAATAAGCAATGTTAATGAATTTATTTAATGTCCACCAACGAGAAATTGATTTATTCCACATAGTATGCTATAAATTTCTCGATATTTGGAGAAAGGGTATAAGTCTGGGCTTTATATCACTGTTATCTTTTCCGTAAACAAGAATGTTAAGTAACGAACATATTTTTCGGCTTGAATATCACTCTTAGAAGATATCTGAAAGTTTTTACAAAAAAGCCTGAGCCAAGTTTTTCGACTTAGTCCCTTTTTCCATCCATCTCCTCAATCATACTTAACACTCAACAACATGTCAATATATAAACAATTGCATAATTAATTATGAATAACCAGTTAACATTCTGTTAATATATTAATATCTATAATGGTTTTCAATATTTATTTAAGATACAAGTTTAGATAAGTTTTATTTCATGAAAGATAAAGAAATGTTGAATGTATTATTGGGAATGTCAGGCATTTTTCTCTATATTCATTATTTTAACTTATCCACTTTGTTCTTTTTTCGTCTTCTTTTTTTTTTTTACTTTTAATGATACAACACATCCAGGAATTGATAGTGAATTTCTGTTCCAAGTTAATGAACACGCAATATAATCACTGGCTTAGAAATGTTCAAATTATCAAAGTTGTGAAAAATAAATACATATTTTACAGAATTTAAGAACTAACAAAAATCTTTGTGACTAGAAGAATATATAGCATTCCATCATACTTGAGTTTCAAGGTATTCTTTCATTAACAAGTAACGGATTGGTGCCAGTGAACAAGTACATCCAGTAAGCCAATAAATGAAGATCGAATCTCTGATAAATTTACACAATGTAGGCCACAGGCACAAAACATGCTTACTTTATGTGATAGATAGAAATTATCAGCACACAAATCTATTTTGGAGTCAATGAACCGTTTTAGATGGATGAAATTTGACTACTATAGTCTGTGCATTCTATGATAGATCTTATTTTTTTTATCGACCAAAACGAAGAACTATCCAGCCCTTGTGGTCAGTATTTTTCGAACATTCTTTGCAATATTGCTTTCCTAGTATTCTTACATCTTTCAAGTCACATTTTGATAAACTTAAAATCAGTTATGAAACGAATCAACTAACTCAAATTATTGAAACTCTAACGAAGAGTGGTACTCGATGAATGAATTAATGAACCCCATTTTTAAGCCAGTCAATTTCTCTCCTCGATTGAAATAATGAAAAACTATCCTTATCACAGCCATTGTTAGCACTACAGACTTCAGGGTTGCTTCCATTCGCCTCATCCAGTCTTCAAGACCTCAATTATTTCAGCCTTACATCACTATTTACGTAATATTATTTTTTTAATTTGACACCTTATTTACAATAACCACTTCATTGGCAATACCGTGTAAGATGCGTCCTAACTAACAGAGAAACGGCGAGATATAAGTCATTCTAATTCAGGATCGTGAGAAACAAATAATTATATTTGATTTTGTTCCAAAATGCATCAATATTCGATATTCAAGAATTACAGAGATATTTGTGTAATGGCTTAAAAGCGTGTTAATGCTTATTAATTTTCAGTCGCCTGATGAGAGTTGCAAGCTAAATATTTCTTGTTAGTTAATACGCACTGAAAGCAACACTGCCGCGTAAAATATTTGAAAATTTCAATAATTTCTTATCAGATAAAAGATCGACATGTCACGATGAAGTATTTTCATAAACTTATTAACTAAATCAGTTCTTCCCCAACATTGCTAGGCTCTCTTTAACTCAAACTATACTAATAACGACGTATTTAATTTTGAGCACCAATTTTCTTCATTATTATTATACTGATTATGTTAAGATAGGCAAAATACCCAAAAACATTCGCAATATTAGATTCCTAGATATTTTTATTAACCTCTCTAAGCAACACCTATGAATCTAAAATGCTATGGGTAAGTAAACAAGGTGGATCTAAAAAATATTTCTTGTATTTCGCACATGTAACACTAAATTCTTTCCAAACTACTGCAAAAGAGCGATAGCATGCATTTTTGTAATCTATATATCTCCGTATTGCATAATTGATTTTAAGTGAGAATAGATGGAATGATAACGTTGCAATAGTTGACTCTACATATTTTAAGCAAGGAGTTTCAAAGACTAACTTCTTCTCAAATTTTGGCAACAATGAAATTCTAGCTAGTCCACCTTGTGTATCAGTAAACCTTAGTGATAAATATTTTATTTTTATTTAAAAGGGCGAAATATTGTAACAATGAAAAATACTGCCCGGTGATCTAAAACAAGCTAGGCCGACAGCCTCTTCTTGTGCGCTGTGAAGCTTTTTAATATAATTTTAAGATTAAATACTAAAGATTCAATCAAACTCTTTTAAATTAATTATTATTCAATAATAGTCTGATTATCGTTGATTTCTTTCTTTCTTTTTTTTTTTTGTTCAATTATTATTATTTTTATTTTTATTATTATTATTATTATTCATTTTAAACATTTCATTAAGTTTCTGTAAGTAGAGATAGAATGAACAATAATGAGTAAATAGGATAGAATTGTGTTTATAACGTATTTTGGGAGATCATAAATATTTATTTTGATTTCCAATTTGTACCACATTGCAACCAAACCTGGTGCACTCGGATGTCTTATTACTTCTTATTATTGTTTGATTGTTACTCTGCAATATCTTTTCTCGAGTTGACGGTAAGGGTATTTATTTTATTTTTTATATACTATATTAATATTTGGACATGTACCCTGTTCGCACAAAACTATTGACGGGAAGTGACGTGTATATCAATTAGTAGATTCTACGTTATCCATTATTTCGAAATAAAACAAATAACATACGAAAATATATGAAAAATCTATACAAAGAAAACATTTCAGAACCAACGCAACTATACATTAGCTGTGGATGAAGTATTTTCTAAGTTATAAGAATGCCTAATCGATATAGAAATTAGCAAAAGGCCCCAAAATACTCAACTTCCGCTGGCAAAAGATTACTTGAATTCACACCATGATATTATCGTACGATGCTGCAAGTTTGCAATTTTCCAAAATTGAATAATGTAAGTAGTAAGTGTAAATAAGAGGTCGCATTTTTTATGAAGCATTAGATAATCACGACCACATGGTCAGTGATATCATCAATATTGCTTGCTCTCAAATTGTGCTAAATATGTGATCAAAAACCGTAAGAATACATATTAAAATCCACATATCGACCATAGGAGTGATAACATCTTAACGTTAACTGATTCTGATTCAATATTTCACGCAATGTGATACTGCAAAATTTTTTAGCAATCATATCACAAGCTTAGCCAAGATTTATCTATCATAAATTAATTCGTCTTGGTGGAATTTTCGATCCAAAAGATGAAATAGACTCTACTTTTATAGTATCATAAGATTATGACTGTTCCATCATTAGCATATTTTCATTAGGCAAAACAAATATTTTCACATTTTTCTAAGTATTTAAATTCAATTCATTCATCGAGCATGCGAGATACTTTTCACATCTATGTTATATATCAGGAATTTATCTCGATTCAAATTATTGATTATAAACTTTTAACTTGTACAGACATTTTAGAAAAAGTAATTCTGTAATAGGGAATTACCTGGAGTGACAGCAGATTTAACATCAAGAACAAATAATAATAATGATAATAATCATCTAGCTCGTTAATACAGTTTCGTTACGATTAAAGTTCAGAATGATTGAAGCAGATTTCGATGTTTGTTAGTATTAGAGTTGATGTATGCCAGTCACAGAAAGAAGAGTCACAATATTCATGATGAATACGATAGTACATAATACGAGTGTAAGTACCAAGAAGTTAGTTATATATGTACACGAATTCATTTATGACAGAAAAAACGGAATCTTTAAAGTTCGGAAACTTTGTTTGATAGTGTAATTCGATAAACATACATACTCGCAGGCACCTTAATTAATGAAGAAAAAAATAACAAAATAAAAATTATTATTTGTTTTTTTTTTAGTCCATCTTAAAAAAGAAATTAATATTTGATGTATAAACTACGACAGTTAATACTGATATGCCTTTTTCTTGGCGGCATACAAACATTCTCCTTTGGTAGGCATTAAACAGAAATGCTAATTTAGTTTCAAGTCAATTATTTACTGCGATGAAGCAGACAGCCATGCACATGAAACTGAAGGATCTTTAAAACTAATAATAACGGTCGGAAACGTTTACAGATATGTTGGATCTTTGTAAGACATTGTATCTGTCATTGTATTGAAAATGATAGATCATTGAATAGATTATCCTAAAGGAAAAGGTGAAAATTAGAAGCCTATTTCGTAATTAGGTAAAGTATATTTCAAATATGAAAGTAGATACAATACCAAATATATATTTAATACCTAATATAGTGGATGTATTGTGATTGCATCATAAGCATAATATCAAAGAAATCGCTGTTACAATTGTGTATTGTAACAAGTACTGATAAATACGAACAAAAGAAAATCAAATAATTTGGTCTAACCATTTTAAAATTAGTTGAACAAAATTCAATTGATGTATCATGGTTGATAATGCGCACAAACACAACACTTTTCATTAATAATATATTTTAGAAAAATATTTCGCTGAACTTCCTGAATAGTTATATACGGTATATGTATATATATATATAGTTTGGGCAAAATGCAGTTGCTCGAAGTTTGTCTTTCTTGTTTTTTTCGTCTTGTCAACTTTGAACTGCATACTTGTTGTATATTTTGTATTTCACTGTATTAATGATTCGCGAATAATGAAAAAAAAGAGAAAAAAAAACAAGATATCACTTGAATAAAAAGAAAAAAAAACAAATAATCGCGAGAGGTTCGTCAAGCATCTGCATGAAAGTGCACAACCCAAAAAATAAATGAAGAGGGTTTAATCTAAAAGCGAGTGCGAGAAGCCATTAGAGTCCGACCTCGAGGCGGTCATGTTATCTGGCAAAACAGTTAATTGTTAGAAAACTGTTTATTGCAAACAGACATTGTACAATGCGGTGAGACAATTTCTACGCATCCATAGCTATGCATGTAATAATCATGCTAATGATATGGACGAATGATGATAATAACATTAACAATAGTAGTAGTAATAATAATAATAATAATTAAACAATTAAATTAAAAAATGAAATAAATCGCAACTAATTCCGAAGGTGGAAAATTAAAAAAAAAAAACTAAAACGCAGTCATACAAATGAAACAAGGCGAAGAACCTACTACTGACAGTGAATAATAAAATAACGAAATAGAGAGAAAGGAGAAGTGAAGGAAAAAAAACAACAAAAATGAGAAAGACATATGAAAGAAAGGTACGATACGAATTGATTGAACTGAAATAATAATTCGCTTATCAAATAATTGATGAATCGTGTTTATTTTACATCCGAGAGTAAAGATGATTATGTTTACAGAAATATCCGTTACTCTAATGTTTCTTATTTGATTTGTGAATTTAGTTTGTCAAAAATTGAGTCAACTCTCAAGTTTACTAACTTTTTTTTGTTTGTTTTCTTTTACTCTCAGATGTAGACACAGGAACAATTAATACAAATTGGTTTAAAATCTTTCACTTACCCCGACTTTGGTTGTAGCCTGCTTGCCAACCAGCATAGTAGGCTGCCTTCTGTTTTCCATGTTCCTCGGCAATCTTAACGCTGAGAGGTTCCGATCCTCCTTCGGGTATTGTCCCGTGTAGGCCGTTTATTGCTTCCTGGGCTTCTTCGCGTTTGTCAAATCTTTAAAAATCAAATTTTTTTATAATAGCGTTCAAAGAAAATAGAAGCACAAAGCTGTAGAGAAGCTAACTTTGAATTGTAGAACAAACGTTTACACAAAAAGGACAATTTTTAATCATAAATAGGTCAGTAGCTAGAAATATAAGTTAAAATTATACAACGAACACCTCAAAGCGCAGAAATAATTTGGCAGTAACTCTGCGAGTGAAATAAACTGATTTCCAGCCAGTATTACGTAACATTGCATTAACTATAATCATCCACACCTGTTTCTAGCGCAGTGAAATCGGGGCAAGAGATTTGAATGAAAACTTTCAGATCGTGCTTCAAAAACTTATCACACGTTCAAAACACGGTCAATTATCGCAGACTATTACTTGGATAAAAAAATATTACTTATAAAATGATTGAGGGGTAAATTTAGAACGAATTTCGCCCAATACCAGGACCTGAATGGTTAAAATGACATAAAATATTATCAACGTTCTAGCCAGGTGAAAGCACATGATAAGACAGCGAGCAATATTCGTTTGTCGACGAACCGTGCGATAAAAATTAGCCAAAATTGTTCCTGAAGAATATGAATAATATAAATGAAAACTATATCTGGCAATATTTACACCGTCCTCTGCCAAAATCATTATTAAAGAACTGTGACGGTATAACGATTGTGGAAAATTTTGCAAGAGCCAAGAACTAAATTTAGTTTTAAGACTCATTTCCGTTGAAGAATAACAACAAGTTTCAGAATTATTATTCAAGTTATTGTTTCCCGCTGCCATAAATTAGTATTTATTTTAATGACCAATGTCTATTTCATTAAACACTAGGATTAGCAATGATTTTTATTACCTCACAAACGCTACTCCGCGTGGCAAGCCCGTTAGCTTATCCTTAAGGATATTCTTCTGAACGATCTGTCCGTACTTGTTGAATATATTGTCAATCTGACCCTCGGTAATATTTCTGGAATGAAAGAATACAGTAAAAGGTTAATGTCTGTTGTATAAAAAGTTAAATTTATTGAATTAAAGTTTCAAAGAAAAAAAAAAAAAATAGAAAACATAGTATTTGCTGGTAGCTACGTATCACATTATGATATTTTAAATACCTTGGAAGATTTGTGACGTAAAGATTAGTTTCTTTTATTTCTTCCCCAGAAGGACGGGCGAAGGAAACTTTTAGTCGTTTATTTTGAACCTGCAGGCCGTTTAAAGTTGAAATTGCAGTCGCTGCGTCGTCGGCTTTGGCATAATTTACAAATCCAAAGCCGTAGCTGTACCCAGTCTATAAAAACAGTAAACAAGGTTGTGTAAATTAAAGGATAGTTTTAATCTGATAAAAATAAATAACATGGTCAACGGTCCGTGAACAAAGGAAAATCAATTTCGTATGAAAGTTTAGCAAATTATTATGAAAACAAAACTACTTTGAGTACAATAATTAATGTTTTATGTTCAAGGATGTAAATATAAAATAAGTTTTAAAGTTTCTGTTACCTTGTAGTCCTTCATGACTCTACAAGATTCGACGGGTCCGATGGTGACGAACATACTGTAGAGTTCTTTCTCACTCATGCTTTGCGGTAGGTAATTAATAATAAGATTAGTTCGCGGCTCTTCGCATTTAGGCTGATCAAAGTCTGTCATTTTGCGATATCTTGCAAAATCACGCCCAGCTGCAGTCGAGTGATTTGTTGTAGTATTTTGCAATGCCGTTTGGGAAGAGGCTAGCGATTGATGGTGTTGAGTAGGTTGACCGTTGACTGAGGGCTGCGAGGTCCAACTGATATCGCCGATCGATACCATCAGCAAATACAAAAAATAAAAACAAATTTGTTACTACCTCTGTACCTCGCAAAGCCATGACAGTAGTTCGTTCGCTACTGTTTTTTTTCTTTCTTTTCTCTTTAATAAATATTAAAACAAATATAAAATAAATATTCAACGACATGTCGATGCACACCTGTGTGAAAACAAATGAAGAAAATAAGGATAACTTAACGAATGTAAATGTTTCGGAAATAAGAACAATAATAATAACAATAATTATAATCATAATCGTAATAATAATGATAATAATAATGATAATAATAATAAAGTTAATGAAACCATCGTGAAATGATAACCGAGCTATAATCTAACCACAAAAAATAATTAAACGAAAATTGCTACGTCACTTTAAAATATTAAATAAAAGTTATATACGTGTATATATGTATGTATATATATATATCTGTCAGAACAAAGAAGAAGTGACATACCTCCTCTTACGCGTGGGGCAAGTGATAAATCACAGTGTTAATAATAATAATAAAAAAGAAAACCAGATTAAAAGTGGTTTTAATTAGTATTCATGTAATTATATATCGGCGTATATATAATTGTGGATAATTTTAAATGTTTTATTATATTATGTAATACTGAGTGTGGTAATTAGAGACTGAACCACGAAGTTGCACTAAACTAATAACTTCACTGAGAACGCGGAGCCAGGAGGATAGCGTCAATCGAACCTCACTCGCCGGGAGCTCACACAGAATTGCGAAATGTTCGGCTGCCAAAACTCTAATGATCAGGCTCCCCCTCTCTAATCGGTAGTACACCCTCTTACGACGAAATATTGGAAATTATTTTTAAAATCAAACGGCGATAAACGGAATGACGCGATGGGGTTTTGGACAGAAATCAACAACTAATAGTCATGTCGACACACTGGAACGAGAGCGGTAAGCCGGGAACTTGGCGCACGCTACCACTACGAACTCGTCTCTGCGTCTCCCGGCTCCCCACCCTTCCGATATTCTATAGATATACAACACTGGTGCCTCACTGGTGTATGTAACGGCGGAGGGAACTTGAGGGAACTGCAGCAACGCCGAGTATCGTGAATCTGTGACGCTATCGCGCAGCGTTGCTGGGAACGCGGCGAAACGCAACGCCCGACCGCCGATGCAATAAATAATCAATTTCAATCACCGGCTAAACAGCAGCCCGGTGCATTTATACTCTATACCTTGCGTTCCAAGGAAAAGCGACGAACATTACAGGGTCACTCGCGGTTTACTTTGTTTTCAATATTTATTATATTGTATATATGGTATATAATATGATACGCAACGCACCTTTCCGGTGAATATTTTATCTTGTTGTATGAAAAGAAACTATGTTTATGCACAACAGTGAACTGTAGCTACGTGCGATTATCAATTTTTTGTTTTAATATTCTTTTATTTTATTTGATTTTATTTTCTTTTCTGTTTCTGTTTCTGTTTTTTTTTTCTTTTCTTTTCTACGAAGCGGCAGGATTGCAACGAATGAAAACAACCAAGTACACATTTCTACATTTAGTTTGATCAAGTTATTTATGTAAATAGTAAACTTTACCAATCACATCTATCGGAGGATGAAAGTTAACCGTAGATTCAAATTTTAGTTCTATACGAGGATAAAAAGGACCGGTAATAATCACTTCAGCCTACCTTGTATGTTGGTTTACGTAGTCGTCCGAATTCTGCTTTTGGTAGAACCCGTCCATTTTGAATTTCCGCTGCACATAATCATTTGCCGCAGTGTCGTATTCTTTTTGCTTTATCTGGTTCCCTAGTGGCACAGTTTTCGGGCGCGGTACTGCATCTGGATTATCTGCGACTGCTCGGGAACCTCGGAATTTAGTTCGCTGAATCTCTGCACTTTGCACACATGCAACTCTGTATAGTTAATACCCTGAACGGCGGTAGAATCAAACTGCAGTTGCCAACGAGTCGTGGTTTGATATCGAGGTGCATCGAATGCAACGATCAAACGATATGCCCGTATCAACGCAGCTCTTTATCTTTTATCGATTACATTTATTTATTCATTTTTTGCATTTTATTTTTATCTTGCGCGCGACTGCCACTGCATTTCCAGGTTTTATTTTTGTTTACATAAATATGGCACGCCGGTATCCCGGCTCGTCACTTCGTCGCTTTGTAACCATTCATAAAATTGTTTTTGTGATTAAATACTCGATAGATTTAAACCGGAAAAAAAACTTCAGCACTGAATAGGCTTCGTAGCGTAAATAACCTCGTTCTTTGTTATTGATACATCTATGTTTTCTCAATTTGATAATAGCTTCTTAACACTGTTATGTATGTCGTACTACCTTACAAGTTATAATCCGCATTCCTAACTCGCATATGTTTCTTTAGACGACATAAAAAAAAAAATTCAATCATCATTCAATACGAGGAAATAAAAAATAATGATTCGTCACATTTTACTCTATTTACTAAAATTTATAGGTTAGATACGGGCACGACGGCCATCAGACATCGGCTTTGAACATTGATCATTGATGACAAATCCAACCACTCATTATTTTACTTTTGGTTGATTTTGATCACGTTTATTTTGAGTATAGTAATGAAATAAAAGATATTTGTATGTTATGTTTGAATGTTACATTTCTTCAATTAATAATGTTTTCAATAGAACAAGGCTCACAAAATTAGGTTTTTAGAAAAACTAGTTTCACCTAACATTGAAAAGTGGAAAAGTTTGTAAAATCCGGACTATATCACGTGTGACGAATACATGAGATTTTATTCATATATACTTTTATTTATAAAATAAAAAAATATTCATAATGAACGAATTGATTCATTTTAAGACATATTATGTGTTCATTTACTTCAATCTATCCATACTAGACAATAACTTGACTTGTAACAAATACATTGTCTCGTTATTAGTACAAGTTAATGATTGTAATGTTAGAAGTTGAATAAAGGAGATTTTCAAAGACAGAATAATGAAATTCGATTTATAGCACTGAAACTGAAATTGAAATGAAGTCTAAATCAAGTTCCAAATAAAAATCAAATAGACGGAATCTGTACGCGATCAAGAATCTCATTTTCAAGTTGAATCTAAAAAAAAAAGGGGGCGGACAAATTACAAACACTTTGTCAAAGGGTAACAGCTATTTATTGAAATCAAAAGGAATCAATATCTTATAAAATTACAATGTTATTTATTCAAGCATGAATAGAAGTTGGTGAATAACTGATAACTACAACAAGAGCATGCGAAACTCACATACTAATTGTGCTCGATATTTATTTACAAAATTCAATAAAAGCCAAGGCTAAACACGAAAATGTTCATAGCTGCCATTTTATCGTGTAAATTGAGGCAACTTATAAAGCTAATAATATCTTATGGTCTCGTTCATTAATCAGATCAATCTCCGCATATTTTTACTCTTATAAATATTAAGAATGAAATTTACGAGGAACTCTTTTACTTGAAAATGAAAAAAAATGATATACCGATGAAAAACAGGCTCAAGAATAAACAAATCCGAGTCTACATTCGAATAGGACACATGGATTACATTAAATTCATCAAAAGTTAGGATAAAACAAATTTTCAGATCCATTACGTCATGAATTTATTATATTTGGACTGTTATCGTCAATTTACTCATCTAATTTAATATTCGAAAAGCTAATCATCATCAGAGATTCAATTTCACAGGTCATGATCGCCAACACTTTGCTCCAAGTATTCTAGGTACAATTTAGTTTTCTTAGGCACAACAATGTTACGGACGTGATTCAACATCTCTATGTAAGAATGCTTCTGTTTCCGAGCTAACGTCGGCCGCCACCCAAGCGACGACTGTGTTAACAGGAATAAAACCGCGGATAAAACAAGAACCAGAAAAAACATGTTCCATTGTTGACTAGCAGGCACGACTGACCACAATACCCTCACAGGACTCTGAAAAAATAAATTCACAAGACTTAGAATGACAACTAATTATTATTATCATTTCACATGACAAGAAAAATAATTCAATAATGATACAAAAAACAAAATGACCCTTTCCCATTCATTTTTTTGTCCAACAGTTTTGCTCAATTTCTTGTTCTGACTTGATCATTTTTTTCTTTTTACACAAGTTTTCAGATGATGATTCTAATCTTCGTTGCTAAATATTTTGCCAAGTTAATCTCTGATCCGACAATTTTGTATTGAATAATGTTCATCATTCAGTATCTAACTGAATAATAATAACAACAATAATAATAATAATAATAGTAATAGTAATATATTTACCAAAAATTTGTAGAACGTTTGCGTTAGCTCTTCGCCATATACCGAGTGCATAACTTCCGTCCCCACGGCAGACATAAAGAGGTGAAAGCAGAGTAGAGCAGGTATAATGGCGGCTGCGCTGCCCATCATTATAGTGCGTAAAATAGTCTTGTAATTATAATTTTTATTGATCTCATCAGTGTCGAGTTCTTTTTGAATAATCTTTGTGATATTATCACAGTCTCTTTCTAAAGTATTCAATGTGTTTTGGATAGTCTTATTGATGGTCTTTTCAATGTCACCGCAGATTTCTTCAATTTGATTCGTACATTTAGTCGGCTTGTTCTTTTCGGGTATAAATATAGTCGGCATATCAAATCCTGTTCTGTTTAGTCCTGGTCTCTTGCAAAGTTCTTGTACGATCTGCATCATGACTCTGAAATAGCAGGAATGATTTGAATTTGGTATTTTTTCCTCGTTTTTCACTTTTCAATAATACTATGCTTGGTGTTAAAATTCTACAGTTACAAAGAGAGACGATTTGATATTCTTGGAATAAAATTTCCCAGTACATACCTTTGTCTGTCGGATTCGTTTCCAGCATCGTCTGCCTTAGATAAATAGAATCTCATTTTCTCCGCATTAGTAGTATTCAGTTTTTCCACTAAATTCAAAGTCCTCTTGCAAAGCGCCTGGCCAATGGGATCAAAGAATACAAATATGAGGTCGGCCATGCCGCCGAGCCACATAATGGTCTCGTTTACATCGAAGAGATACTGCATATCTCCATCGACCAAGCCTGGAGTGTCGACGAATGTAATGAGGCTGAATTTCTTCTGATTCGAAGTAGAGATTTCAGTTGTCAAGAAATCCAGTACTCCTGTAACACAAAGTTAAAATAATTAGAATCTCGCTCTCTGACACTAAGAAATTATCATACTTTTGATTGTGAGGATTAGTATACAAAATAATTCAAGAAATCCGATGCGGGATTCATACGAAGTTAGTTCACAACTTATAAATACGAGATTGTTAGACGATTAATTGTATGTGAATATACTATATCGTTGTTGATTGCAACTGACCACAATGTTGCCCTTCACTAGGCAGCTTGCATTTAAAATAGCAAAGTGCCCGATGATGAGCCGCACCGTAGTCAATTTCGATTCATTCGGCTTCTCTGGATCGATTATAGTTATATATTGTTTAAAGTGAATATAAGAAAATGTCAGTATGATCTTATTCACTAATGCGAAGTTTGTCGAACAGCATATGGGAGAAAGCGATAAGAACATAAATGTAAAGAAAATAAGATACGGTGTATCATGATTGGTGATTTTTAATGAAATACAATAAAACTTCATACCATCTCAAGTAATTCCAATGTCAGTCAGGAAGTGGACGCACGTTTTAAGCTCCATTATTATTTGGCTAAGACAGACTACACGCAAAGCTTAGAATCCAGCCAAGGCTCTACTCGCTTCGAGCGACAGTCTAAATCTGAGTACTTTGTGGAAAACGAACCGACTTATAAGAGAATCTGTGCTCCACCCACAGGAAGCCGAGTTAACCTCAGCAAGGAAACAGGAAGGGGCGGTGATCACACAAACCGAGATACCCTGAGCTTAGCTGGTTTCTCCCATCGTAGTAGTAGTAGTAGTGCGTAACATATTTTCATTTTTTACGGTTTTCCTGTTTTTTATAAGTAAATTGGATTAAATACTGGCTATTTTTACCATAAAATCGATGCTTCCAGTTGATAAATGTATATGGAAAATTGTAGCTCTTTGCTTCAAGCAAAAAATATTTCTTGGTAATATGAGGAGATAAAAGATTCTCGTGATTTATAAATTTGTAAGTAGAGAGATGTTTGCAGATATTTTCATGTTTCAAGTAGGTACTAAAAATGCAGGACTTTGAGATTTGAATAAATTTCTCGAAATCGAAATTCGGATTTGTCAAAAATCTTACTATCGACTGTGACTAATTTTTCACGTAGTACGTACACCAAATTAAACATTCCAAGCCGGTTTCTAAATTTACTCGGACTACATCTGCCGAAATTTGGAATTTTCCAAGTGTTTTTGCATGAATCGGTATTCGATAAGTTATGATTCTCATTTTACGTAGGCTTAAGTATATCGGAAAATATGATTTGCGTGTATAATTAACAAATCGGTAATAGTATTATATTGACTTCAATTATTTTCCCTAATATACAGAATTTTATGTCAAAAGTTCATCCCGATCGGTTGAAACAGCTTTGAGAAAATCCAGATTCACAGTTTTTAAACAACGTGAAGCCTGATCAGAATATAGATGTAAAATTTATCATCGAATCCAAGTTGATTGAGAAAAGAGAAGAAAAAAAAACCAATGGAATATAAAAAATCTTAAATTTCAAAAAAGAAAAATTACATCTTTAAAGAATCCGAAAATGAAGGACTCGAGTTCGTGAAAATATCTACATTTTTGGTGATAATTTTGTGAAAAAAAAAGTTATTGAATAGTTCCTGAAGTTTAAGCCTAAAATTTATTTGACTATAGGAAAAAAAACAACATGATAAAGAATTAGATTTCTCAATTTTCAATTAATCGCCCAATGACATCAACACAATCGCGATTTCCTTTACTCTATTCTTAATCGGACGAGACGGGATACCACATGTAGAACGGGATAGGGAAAAAGTGTGGACGATGAGACAAAGACCGCCGAGGATAATTAATGTCGAATTCGTTGTATAAAACGGAAATATAATAATCTCACTAACAATAAGTCTGCTTCGCAGTGACGATTTTAAATGCGATTTCTTACTCCAACGATTCTATACCAATTATTGATTTCTCTATAAATCTCGGCTTAAAAAAAAAGTTAAGGAAAAAAAATGTTAGCGTGTAGAAAAAGCATAGAATTTTGATAATAAACGCAGCTGCAGGTCGTTAAAGAAATCGCAATCTTTTAGGTCTACGATAGTAATAACTTTATCAAACCACAAGCTAACAAAAATAATTTTTTTAATAAATTATTCAGCAACGAATAAGAGTAACAGCTGTGTAACAGCGGGATATATTTTTTCTTCTTCAATTTTTTTTTACTGTATTTTACCTGGCAATTTTTGTAGAGGCTTGAAGTGTGGGTAAAGATGCAATGTCGCATTTCCCATGAGTGATTCCCGCTTTTTACCCGATGTCACGAGGCAGATACCTTGCGTTTCAATTGCGACTCCAGTCTTTTGAACATGCTCTTCGATATACCTACGAAAGAAATTAAAAAAATGCATTTATTTAATTATAACAACAACTTTAACGACTATTTTAAATCTGATCGTTTATATATCGTGTATAAGCATACATTGTCGTTCTACCTACATATTTTCACCTGAGTATCACAGAAGATACAAGCGTTGATAATTATTTTAAATACGCTGTACCTATAATAATAAATAATCGACCTATTTCACAGATTTGTTAATTACTTATTTCGAATGAGAATTTTGACTCTTTTAATTCAATCATAGAAATGATTGAAATTATTTTTATCGCAAAGTATGACCTTACATCGGAAATAGGCAAGAGGAAAAATTGACTCGAAACGGGAATGTTTGGTATAAAGTAACCGCTCGCTACACAAATCACACGGATGAGATAAGTACCCGAAATAAGTTGCTAATTTTTTTTAGCATATTTAGAATTTGTATATAATTTCCGAAAACGTACGCGACTTATCCATAGACAGACATAAAATTAAACATTTTTCGTGGCCTACTCGTAGAAGCAGAATTTTTGTTCGCCAAATTTTTACACCACTTGTTGAATACATAATTCGACGAGTAATAATCAGCAATAAATTAATTGACTCGATTCAGTTAGACCGATGTTCACGTATCAACGACCTGCACGAACCAATATTTTGAAGACTATAATGATAATAAGTTTTAAATTCAATGGAATATCAATCATTTGGTAAATTGATAATTATATTATAACATCGGTGACGTTTGGTGACGTTGAAATAGGCAGAGGACTAATAAGAATAAATAAGTAATCTAGATGTAATTATTCTGCAGTTGAAAAAAAAATATTTAAAATAACAGTAGAATAATAATCGCGTATAAAATTCTGATTCGGTTTGTTAAACAGACTCGTTATCTTTTCAGTACATACGTACAGCCAGCCTATACCACATTGGCATTTATCGCTGCGGTTGAACTGCCGTGAACGGGATCCGGGAAACATGCGGTGGATTTCGACGTTCCGTAATCTTACGTCGTTACTTGTATAAATAATGTTAAATAAGGTAAATAACAGTTTCAATGCGTTTATTGAGGATCGTATCAATCCATGTACATTTTCGATTCCGAGTAACCAGATTAGGCTATTGATTTTACCATTCATCTGTCAAGTATGTTTATAAATATATCTCGCTGTCTAAATTCACGGTGAAATTCAAAGAACGCTTTGTGTTAGTATTATCGATTCATTTTGTTGTAACAACGATAAGAAGGAAAGAAAATAGAAAGACGAAATTTTAGTTTCAACTATTTATGTGTTTTCGAATAATTATTAAAACGCGTACCAAGAAAGTCAGTGAATTGTGTAATTCAGTATTCTGCCTTATGGTTGGACGCAATTATGAAATAAATTTCACCGAAATCGATCCACAGTTATAGATTTTTAGATGCCGCGATTTAAATTCCGAAACTAAATGTGTCTCAAGAATAAGCTGATAATTAAATAATTAAATTCTGTAACCGGGTGAATAATTCTGATAATTCTGATAATTCTGATAATTCTGATGATTCCGTTAACTTGGTGAAAATGAGAAACTGACAATGAGATAAAAAGATGTTTAGCCGTTGTCTAAATTTTCTCGAGTTAAAATCGCGCCACTGTGAATCAATGAATTCATAGAGAAGCGCGTAGAAGAATTCTACGGCATTTCGGAGTTGCTGCAGCGTTATGAATAATAATTGTACAACGCTGCAGACAAACGTTCTTAATTAGTCATATGAAAAAAAAATAATTGATTATATATAGTATATCATTTGAATACGACAAAATTAAGTTCATTTATCAGCAAGGTATAGGTATACAGCCATGTGTCAGCCTAAGCTTCAAATAACGACTACCCGTATCTGTTCTAAAAACATGACGAACTTGTTTAACCAAGCATGGGTATTATTTCTCGAATTTAGCAATCCCGTATTTTACATAGGTGTAGATGTATACATGGAGTGATCCACGTGAAACGGACCGATTTTTGGCTGGCGGTCATCGAATTTGACGCCAATGCATGGAAATGATTGTTACAATATATTTGTATATCGCAGTCATAGTTATGCCGAAAATTTAATTTGTTACATTTTCCACTTCGCATATAATATCTCAGCTATATGCATGAACGAAGTCTTATAGCTCTTTTCAAGCGAAGGGTCACACGAATTGCCTTGAAATTTTCACTGAATTTACTTCTAAGTGGCACAAAAAAAAAAAAAAATGACAAAATTTTCAGCTTTCGGACGAAATGAATTAAAAAATGATAAAATTTTCAGACGATGAAGCAGTTTTTATTTTTATTTCTTTCAATTTGTAGCTTTCTATTGTTCTCTCGTTCCAAACAACATTCCGAGATCATTATATGTATAAATGTTAATATTCGTGTATTATAAGAGCATCGATAAATATGAGAATTGGAGCATTGCGACTGCGTTTCTTGGGAAATGATGGATTTAAACCAATATACCTATACAACAAATAGGAAAATACACGACGGGGCATGACTGATTAGCATTTCAAGAAGGGTTCCCATGAAGATTCTCGGTAACGATGTTATGGACGCATTTCTTGCGCCACCAGATGTGGGCAACCTTCCGAGGCTGAAATGATCGCAGCGTGTCTGCTGCCGTTGCAGTAGCTTATACAGTAATACCTTATACCTAGACCTAACAAATAAATATAGTGTTGTAAACCCCGCCGAAACCCTAGGGAAACGGTTTATTTTTTCAATATTTCCCGAAGGATCGAGGCCTCCCCTCTTATATAGCTTTTAACCGTTGCTTCAGGCTGCAGCAGTTGACTAATGTGTCAAGTCTCAGAGGGTTGAAGACCGAATCATAAATCAACGCTGCTTCAAAACCTTGACTAGTTCTTTTTATTTTCATTTATTCTTACTGTCAACTTAGTGGAAAAAGGATGCCAGTTGATCGTCACTGGATTTATTCAGATATCTGGATACACGTAATTTTAAAGTATAATAGGGCATGTTTAGTCGCGGTGTATATCGAATGTATTTGTTGAAAAAAAATCTGAGAAAAAAGAAACAAACTTAACAGAGTGTCTGGTGAAAAATGGCACCAAAATTTCACGGGAATCCAAAAGTTCGCCAGGTTTTACCTGCAGGTAGCAGACATTCCAGGGCGCTCAATGATATCGTATGATCAAAAGTGTCGTCTTGGTTTAACACGGAATTATTACATAATTTGATGAAAAAAAGAAGAAAAAAAATTCGTGGAACATTTATATAGTAAGAGATATATGCAACGGGTGACATATATAAATAAGCTAGCGCTTGCGAGCCGTTGGATGGACATTTACAATGTTAATGTTGACCTGTATAAGCAGGCGAGAAACAACACGTAACGTAACGTACGTATGTATGTACGTGTCGCGTTTGTTGCGATGCATTTGAGAGTTGAAAAAATTGTTTAGATTACCGTCCGCCTTATTCGCCCACCGAAAACCCGCAATAGGCTATTATATGCGGGAGACCCGAATACATAGGGCCATTCACATTTCTATAGAAACTCTGAAATTCTAACCATAGGTATGAAAGGTATGAGCTCTGCAGCTTTCCTCGAACTCTTTGTTCGGGTTTATGCCGTACAGCAGGATCCGATCGGCAATGTAAAGATTTACGAATATAATATAGCAAGGAAATAATATGTTATACTGTTCTCCTGCAGCGTAGATATTACCTATAATACTAATGATTTCAAACTACAGCGAACTGTGAGTTTATTTAATTTCTAATTCTGATTAGACCCTAGCAGCTTTGAAGGTACAATTTTGAGTCGATCGTGGAGGTTGGAGTGTTGAAATCAGTATATTTGCAATCAATTTCATGGGGTGATCATTTTTCATTGAATATTTATCGCATTTATTCATTTATGAAGTATTCCTGCTTCCATTCAAAGTGTAAACCCATGTGGAAGAAATATGAAAATTATAAACAAGATTCTCAGATAAGAATGATACGCATTTCAAAGCGTTTTGAAACGTGTGAAAATCTATTAGGATTCCGTCGATTTCATTTTACACCTCTGCTGATTTTGTTTATAAATCTATTATCTAAAATTATTATTATTATTATTATTATTATTATTATTATTATTATAAATAGCAATATTTTACTAACTTGAGCAACAAATAGCAATATTTTACTAACAAACATATTTTTTCATGATGAAGTTGGAGATCTGATAATATGGGTTTCTGAACAAAATTAACAGACGTAAAATGAAATCGACCGAATCTAATAGATTTTTATACATTTTCGAACACTTTGAAATGAAATATTAATATCTCAGCATTTGTTTACAATTTTCGTATTCTTTGCACGAAAGTTCAAAGAAAAGTAAAAGTAGTTTACAAGTAAATGAATGTGATAAATATTCAACGAAAGATTATGAAATTAATTACAAATGTACTGATTTCAACACTCCAACCTCCTTAACTCATCTGCATCCGCTACGTTCGTTTTATAAAGTTCAATCTTTATTCAAGACTCAAATTTTCGCCGAATTTCTCCCTCGAACGACGGTCTTTAGTGCATGCAGCACACCTGCAAATTATTTTCAAACACCGAGATATAGAGAATCCGGATGAATTATAATCGATAAATTTTTTTTTTGGTATATAAATATTAAATACTGACTGTTCTTGTTCATTTATTTATTTATTCATGCGTTCTCTCTATGCTTCTAGTATCTATCACCGATATCGTGGCACGAGACTTTTATGATATAGTCTTTGCCCAGTCTACGCGGTCCTTAACTATTGGTCCATAAAAGTCCGAGTTTCGCGTGTAGTTTCGTCCGATTTTTAAAGTATATGTGAGGATATAAATAGAGATAAAAGTTTTCCGCTCTTATCACCGAGCCGTTTTGAACTCTGCATTTGTTCTATTACTCACTAAACTATTTTTGGCCGGATTTCTATTCGGAGTAAAAAAAATTGAAAAAAATTAAAAATAAATAAAACTGAAAATCAAAAATCGTTAGAACTATTGTAATAATAATCTAGTTTTCGCGAATGTTACGCGAATGTTACGTTACGAAAAAAATCAAAATATTAAAATAAAAGAAAAAAAAAACAAAAAAAAAAACAGAGGTAGTATTATTCAAAGTGCGAAGGCTGAGTTGAATTATTCCATCAACGCGCGTAACTGGTATTGTTACGCTTTCCATATACTTTACCCGCATATTGTAATCTGTATATGAAGTTTGACGTTCTATATGACGAAAGAGTAAATATGTGACTGTATATACGTATATATGCCTGGTGACCGCGATTAGACAAGACCCCAAAGATATTCGTTTAACTGTTATCAAAGTGGTTTTTAAATATTTTTGAATAAAGTAAAGAAAATTAAAAATATATATATACATATACCTATACCTATACCTATATAATGTATACACTATATCATTGTGGTAACTTACTTTAAACATATACATAATAATGAGTCACAAAATCACAATATGAGGAAAAAATACACTCGGTTTTGCGGTGAACGACGCACACAAGGCCCAAAGGGGCCGCTGTGCACGTGAATTTACTCATTACTATATGTACGTGAACACGCGTTACGTTGGGTTACGTTGGTTAACAAAATTAAACCGATAATAATCCGTTATTTCAGCCATACACTCGTCTAACGCGTGCATTGCGCCAGCGTCGAGCGACGCGGATGGCGTCCAAGACAAAACTGAGTTGAATCTCTGGGCCCTAGGCTCGGGGGCGATACAAACGCTACACCAAACACGTGGTGCTGTATTCAGGGATTCTGTGCCCTATTATATGGATGGAGGGGGTCGCTCACCTTCCCGCGCTTTTTAAGGGCTCCCCTCTAAGAAAGGTGTTAATATGCGTTGCAGCTGACAACGAGAGCGTTATAGGCTGCGAAAATATATCTCCTCGTATACATATACGATGTGTGAGAATGAAATTTATTTTTCAGACAATATTCTATCGCGGAACAAGATATATGATTTATCAAACAGTTTTAGAACGCAGGCGACATAATAATATGTTCAAAAACTCTGGACGGACGGATAAAAGCACAAAGCATACGTATGCCAACGGATGTGGCCTGTGGGATATCCACGGACTCCATGGGCTCGACAGATAAGACCGCCAAGGTTTCTGAGAGTCGATATCGTAATTTTGTATGGTCCAACCTACTCATTAATATAATCTCTACGTCAGTTTTAGTTCCTTGTAAAATGTTCGGACTTTTATCTCGTTCGAAAAACCTTCGGGCGTAGGTACCTACGTACACGCCTGTACATAGTACATACAAACAATAATTACCCACAGCTGATACATATCTTATTAAATAAACGTTATGTATATGTCTTTCCTGTTTCCTATAGTTAGGCTAATGATATTTACTATAGCCAATACCGCAACTGTATACGTGACAGTCGACGGTTCTACTTACCACGTTCTACCCATGTCGAGATCTCAACTTCTGATTACGGAATGTTCTCAGTCCTTATACCCTCGACTATATAAGATAAGCTCGAAGTTTGTTTTCCCCGATAGTTGAACGAGATTAGTGGCTAATTGTCTCGATGACAGTGAAATTTTCGTCACAAATATATGCAAGAGCTAATTTTCAAATAGTCATAACTATCCTCGATCGAGATTTCCCGGAGCTGTAAGATTTGTTAAAGGATGGGTATGGCGGTTGGGATCGAACGCCGGATCATGGCAGACCATAGGAATCAGGTTTTAGTGAAAAATGTCATCGTAGCAAAGGAGAGAACGGGACAGGGTCAGAGGGCAGACGAAAGACTCGACGTATTTGCATTTCCTGTTCGATGAATATGCTAACCCTTCTCTACACGTGAATCCTAATGCTTTGTTATAAGATTTACTCTGTTTTACTCTCTGAGTGTTTTAAAACTAGAAATTAAATTAGAAATGCAAGCGTCGCAAGCTACATACGTATATTCTGGCATTGACGATCTGGATAAGTACAGAGATATATATAAGTGGTGAACACATTTACGGACACCGGTAAAGTGGCGGTTTCCTCAAACCAACGGGGGAAATATTGCAAAATAATTATATCTTAGTGTTGAGAAACAAGCAGTACCTACGATATGAAAACCACAATTATGCCGGTCACATAGCTTTTGTGTCGCGAAAGAAGCACAAGTCTTGAACTTTGTGGAAGCTATACAGAATCGGCGGACGAAAATATGACTAGAATTCAGAGGATTATTGATGGGATTCTTAACCGTATGTGAGAACAAACGAATGGAATAGAAAGGATTCGAATCATGAATTGTTCTAACTTGCAGAACGTTTTAAGACCTGAGGACGTAGGGAGCTGAATAAAACGTATTCATCATCGCAGCTGTTTCATTCGCCGATTTTAAACGATTTACGTGCTGTAAAACTCTCGCATTTAATTCGCCTTTCATTCACGATTCTAATTAGAAATCAGGTCGGCCATAAGCGATCAGAAAAATTCGAGGTCTTATCCGTAAGCACGACTTATCCTTGATGAATGTATGGCGCATGTTCAGGTGCGCGTTTAGTTTCAATCGAGGAAGAAATGATTCAACGTTGCAGATATTCAACCATTCTTGTAATTATACATTAAAGGCCATCGAGCTGCCTACAGAAGCATGAATTTTATAGTCGCGGAGTCGTAATGTAGGAATGTAATACTGATGCTCCTCGTTTTATTCCGCGGGGTTAATTTTTTGCCGATCCTTCTGCTCCGTGCTGGGAACTATTTCGAGTTTCAAGAATCCCGAACAAAATTGTCGGACTATTATTGATAATAAGTCTTTGCTAACAATGGAGTAAATTTGGATCATTAGATCAATAAAATCAGGAAGACTAGTCAATTTCGTCAAACTTTGTTAACGATAATTTATTAGATCGTTCTTTTTCAACTCCTACTTCAAAAATATGGCTTTTCGATGCTGCAGCCTAGGCATGTTTGGTTAGCGCTTCTCAAACATGTAAGAAACTCATTGGCACTGCAGTTACTTCCTATTTAGTTTTTAATTGTCATCATTATTAGCGGGAATCGATTACATATTCATTTCTTTAATGCGATAGAAACATTTGAATATTTAGGAAGTCGCAGATGTTTTCTAATCCATTAATAACGGTTTAAACAAATTTCAGATAATACTAATAATAATGCTAATGTTAATGCTACAGCTAAAGCCAAAGCCGAAGCCGAAGCCCCCCCAATAGACCGATTCTGGGGACCACTAAAGTATGAGTATGAGATAAGCTTAGAAAAGGGATACAGACACTTGACTGGAGCAAAAAACTAGCAAAGCATCTGGGCATCGGGCTATAACTAACGGCAGTAAGCTACAAAAAGTGTTTATACTCCCCATGTGTGGGAGTTTTTCTTTGTGTGAAGAGATTTTTAAAAGTGTTTCCTGATGAGTCGAGCAAAGATATTAACTGGAGGTAACACTGGCATCGTCATCATTCATTGGTAAATCGTATGAATTTATGAAGCAATTATTATCCAAATGAAACAAACATTTGAAAATGTTTTAACTGTGGAATCTAATAAATCGGCGAAAATTAAGTGTAATTCGTAAAAATAATAATTTAACTAAAATAGAAATAAAACAAGACGGAAAAAACGATGCTTTTTCGCAACACTTTTCATCACCTTACAAACCAATGTAATTACTCGAAATACATTTTGTTATTTGCTTTCTTTATAAAATGTTTTTTTTTTTTAATTTTTTTTCAATTTTTTAGGATTTTTTTTTTCATAGAAACAACCGTTAAAAATCATCGAAAGTAACCCGCATGATTTTTCCAAAGTTTCCTGTGTTTTTCCAATTCTTTCTATTTTTGATTCTCTTTTTTCTTTATTTTTTTGTATTTTTCCTTTCAGTTTTTAACTCTCAGTAGTAAGATTAGTTGCAAGTTGTTTCACTTAGTCTTCCTACTGAAAGTTGGAAACTAAAAGAAAAAATATATAAATAATTGGAAGAACACAACGTCACAACCGTCAGGGTCCACTTTGAGAAAAATCTTGTTTTTTGCTTTAGAGTGAAAAAAAATCTATCAAAATTATCTTGAATAATTTTTTCAATATTTCTTCATGAAAGTGCAGTTCGAGACGAAGAGAATAATGCCCTTACTTCTGTCAATATCATTTTTTGTCATTGAATTCTATACAATTGAAATTTTTACGGACGAGATTTTTCCACAATTCATGTCTAGAGTATGGATTGAGATAGAAATCTGAAGAAGACATGTAGGTTACTTTCGATGAATGCTGAGAGGTAAAAAAAACAAAAAAAAAACATTAGCCAAATCAAAAATGGTCGGTGAAAAATGTTTACCGAGTTGGCATGAAATTCCCCATGCATAAAATTGAAAGTCAATTTATTTCCGATAGAAACGAACGTTCAAATTCAATGGGATGTAGCAATTTCTCGATTCCATTATTCTATTTGTGAAATAACTTCAAGTGACAGATTTTTCCATGGATCCGTTTCCGAAATGATCGTAAGAATTTGTCGGACAGACTGACATTTTTCTAAAAACCTGTTTTTCGGATTCTAGAATAACCGTGATCGAAAAAACTTCTAGGTCGAAACCGTGAAAATTCGTTGAAATGAGCAAAATCCACCTTTTGACCGAAAGTAATATTTTTCTTACATGACCACAAGTGATCAAGTTAATGAGAGATATTTAAGATACGAAAGAAGAGGTTTATTCGAAATATTATTTCCGAACAAGCGAAATAATCACCAAGTCTCGAAATTCGGAATCGTGGAAAGAGATCGGTTTCGAATGAGCAGGAATTGTGAAAAATGATATAATTTACGACGTAGTTTCTTGCTGCGAATAATAATTACTATCGTTCTTGTTTCTCTTACAAAGAGAATAAAATCTGTAGTAATAATCTAACCACACAGTATACGTGACCGCAAAATTCTTGAAATTTTCCTACTCCTTAGGATGAGAATAAAAATAGGAATTTTCCTGCTTATTCTCAGTCTTCATTTGGGACGAGTTTTTCTTTCGTGCAACACCCAGAAAAATGATTAATTTCAATTGTTTAATAAATCTAATTTCAAATAACTGATTTTTCCCACTGAGGAGGCAAAAAGCTAACAAAAAATAAGCACCTGTAGTATTGAACAGAAATACTTATACTTCTTTGCTCTAATTCGATTCCTACATCGTAAGATGGAACCATTCGAACATGGCAGTAAGCTTTGTCAACTTTCATCATTTTTTGAGTAAACAGAGTAATCAGATATTGTAATATGTAGCATTAAAGTTCTTAAAACTCCTCACCAGTTGATGAACGACGATTTTCCAGCAGAGTGGTTACCGATTAGCAAGACTATTATTTTTTTCCTTGGAGCCAGTAATTTCAGTCCAAATTGACTCGCGATTTGAATGAGACCTGGAACGAGTGTAAAAAAAAAACCTTATTAATAATATCACATTAAAATAGATTAAGTATAGAAATGTAGACATTATTCTGCCATTTAGAATTTCTCAGATTATTTAATAAGGACGATTATTCTCAGGGTTCTACTATACAACTTAAGCAAATATATACAAATGAATATTTTTTATATTGATTTTGAACAAGAATCACAAAGCAATAATGGAATAAAGACAAAGGAAGTTCTTCTTGCAGATCAATTCTCAAGCATTTAATAGCATCAATCAAAAATAATGAAGCATAATGTTTTAAAAAATTTCAATTCTAGACTTTCGATGTCTTTGAAAAATTTCTTGCTAATGGACGAATGAAGTTGAACATGATAGCCCAGCAGATGATCACAATGCCAGGCAGAATTCTTAACTCAGTATTACGAGTCGGATAGAATAATAGTAGCGACTACTTACTAGCAATTTGTTATTTAAATGTATTTTGTACCTTTCTCAGGCTCTATATAAAGGTTGTGACATTCTTTCAGAATTTTTTCATTCACGCAGAGATTTTCCTTCCCTGGTGGGTTGGCTGTCTTCAGTGATTTGACCATGTTGGACATTGCTGTAATAAAATAAGGTGAGAGTTAGAGATCAACTAGTTCATGGAATACAAGGATGGCAGCCGGGTAGAGTGCAAAACTTTAAATAACATGGCAACTTGTTATACTGTTAATTATTGCAACAATGACCTCTTGGCGATTATAATATAGAGTGGAGAACCGTGCGAATTTGAATTTACTTCAAAAGGTTTTATTTTGAGGAATATAAACACTTAATCGTGGGAAGTCTCTGAGACAATTAAGAAATATGCGGAATTGACCTTTAGTTTTCAATGTCTTGGCATTCAGAGGTTTGCGTTTTGTCTATTTCTCAATCTATTTGAATCGCTCGTCCTAAAAATACATTAGACTATACATGTAATTGGCGATTAAAGTGATCGCACGGGGGTATATTTATTCGCCGCGTTGAATTCCTAACCTATTAGATATTGTTATATTAGATACAATTGCCAGGTTAATAAACTGAGGGTACATTATCAGGTGAGGAATTATTTTTAAAAAATTATCGGTCCATACATTTTTTTCTCATTTTTGATCACTCAGATTTTTATTCCAAATATGTAAAGAAAAAAAAAACATTTTGGAACAATGCATACCTAACCCGCCGAATCTAACCAGTGATACCAACTAACAACAGGCACCGAGAGTCGAACTGCTTTCTAGACATGAAATGGAATGACAAAATGCACCAATAAGAGCTGCTACGCATGAAAAGATGAACTCCATTCAATCAAGATACATCAACGGCTAAACTGCCTCATGAAATCCGTTGAATTTATTTCATTTTTTCCTGCTATGGCTTATGGCTCAAATTTATCATCCTGTCCACTATGTCAAGTCTAATCTCCAGTAGGTAATAATGGAATGCACATACGCCGTCGGCTCTAATGGAAAGGACCAATAAATTGACTGTGTCCGTGAACCTATATGCCGGTTATGCAGCGCGGTAATTTATCTTGATTCAAAGATTGTACCAATCAAAAGGCTAGGTCTATTTGGTGCCTGGCTAAAAAAGCTTCCTGATTGGTTGATTCTAAATTGAGTTAAATTACGGCGCTGCGTGAACCAGGCATGAACAACTTCAACAATTTTATGATGTGATATTCGTATCGTAATAAGCCAAGGAAAGAAAAAAAAATATTCGTATCGTAAAACACTTCCTTCAGTGCAAAGACGAGTGATGGCAGCACAATCCGAGTGCAAAATAAACTAATTCGTCGTTTGATCATTTTCACCGAACATTTTGGTATAAAGATCGAAAGCAACTTCGATAGTTGCTCCGTCTTCGATAAGTAATCCAAATCTAGTATGTAAAATAGCACCTCGATGGTAATAAGACGCATTTTATATACTCGTCGTATTTATTTTACTTTTCAAAAGCGTTATTATACCCAGTTAACATTTCTTATCGACTATGTATAGCTCGCTAGTTAATTCCAAATTATTACCCATAACCTAACTCATGATATTTTCTTTACATTATTCTAGATGCTTTGCGGAAAAATATTGCAAAGAAATTGCAATCCAAGCTCCTTCAGTTTCATTTTTAAGGCTAAGTATTCCCGACGAAGTCAAAAGAATACAAGTTCATACAAGGTCGTCAAATCAAACAACGAACCCCTCGAAGGTAATAAGCTCGATTTATGACTTATACGTATTACTTTAATCAAGGCTTACTCATTGAATAAAAATAACGCATATCATCGACGATTCGGCAACATATGATAACTAACTATTCCTCATGTTATGTTCAAGCAACTTGATAATCTTGTCATTTTCTTTTTTCCCCCCCACAATGTCAGAATTGCTAACGCTCATTTTATTGCATCATTCATGTTCCCAGTTATGCAAATACTAAATTGAGGAGAGACACTTATAATTGAGTATATAAGGCCTTGACCTTCATTTATAGAATATGAATAGCATACTTGCCTTCTGTGTGTTTCTAGATGTGGAGAATACTGTGTTTGGTGCTAATCCAAACTGGGAGCTACTGGCGCCCAGAGGATTTAGGTTTTACATGCCAGGAAGCGTCGGTCCCGGCTGGTTAGACGCAGCGACGACAGCTCAAGTTGAAACTCGTTCTATATTACTGGACGACGATAACAGCATTGAGAATTTGATGGAATCTAGTAATTCTTTAGCTCAGAAGTCCAACGCGCAGATGACTAAGGCAAAAAATACTCAGGATGATAACTTAGAGTCTAATAGACCGATTTTACATTGTCTGGCACAAGAGTGTCCAATGCTGTTGAGAAAAGGAATCGTAGAATTATTCCCTGGGTGTATGGAACTGAACTCTCCTCAATTAACTATAGTCACTATCAGTCAGAAACCGAATCCGAAAACAATGAAATGGAGCAAAGAAGTGGAAACAGAGAAATTGGCTAAATACGTAGGTACCATGAAAACAAAACTGCAATCTCTGCATTCATTGAACTCAGAGTAAATTCATTCTCACACGAAATTATTTTTCAACGAACCCCCATAACGAATGCCATTTATTCATCTATTTATTTATTCTTTTTTATAGTTCCTTTTGGCGGCTTCTGATATCTGTTCTAAGCTTAAAATGGTTGGCTACTGGGCTGACTTTGTGAATCCATTTAGCGGACAGCCGTATTTGAATCCCCATAAAAATGGAACTCTTTATAAGACAGACGAGCGATTCCGATGCCTAGGATTTAAAATCGAGCAGAAAAAATACTGCAAGATCATCTCTACCGATAGCGACCCAAAGAACTTTGTCGGTGAGTATTTGAATCAATGAAATTATATATAAATTACCTATGAATAAAGGAAAGATATGAAATACTATTCTGTTACCATCGGTGAGTTTTGATCAATGATACAAATTTTGCCAGTACATATAATATGAGTAACAAAAAAACGTGTCAAAGTTAGGGAACAATAATAATGAAAGTTGCTCAGAATCCTGAACCAGTATCTAGTTCTGGGTTCTCATCATTTATGTAAACTTTTGACATTCTGATGATTTATTTGTTTTATAGGGAGTCTTTATACAACCGCACCTCCTAGCACCGAGTTTTTAAGGGAGCTTTTGAATGATCTAAACGGGCAATGACATTCATCTATTTGAACGATATTTAAGGGGAGTATAAAATCGTGAATGTAATATTGCCAAATAGTCGTTGAATTAAATGAAAATTAAATTTTATCTGTCTCGGTAGTTATAGTATTGATTGATTATTATCAATTACCCGAGAATTAGTTTCTCTTTCGTCTTTATTATATTAATGAGAGTTAAATTAACTAACCAGCGGTGTCTGAAAAACACTGTAAAAATTGTACCTTGTTCTACGGATTAGATTGATATAAATACGTAACTGAATAGACGCTAATATCAGGTTTGAAATTTCGAAGATTTATTTTCGTACCTTTATTATGAACGAAGTGACCCAGATCTATAAATATTCGAAAAATAATTAGTTTATCGAATAAACAGATAAATGAATTCGAATTCATGTATGAAAAAGTGAAAAAGCATATGAGAAGATACGCGAATATCCTACGCAGAATACCTTCGCGATTTGCGGATTCATCGGATACGCTTAGCTCAAATATGTAACGAAAGTTGTGAATACTTGAAACTGGAGACGACGATCGTATTTATAATTCCTAATCTGGTGTAGTTCTTCCTTGAATTACAAGGACACATTATTTATATATGAGACTATAAAAAATAAACAGATTATAGAAGAAAAAAAAAAGAAACGCATTTGCGTACGTTGATTATTACACCGTGTGTATAACAGCGTGCAAATCCCATCTTATTTGGTGTTTTGAATAAATCAAGGCGACAATATTGTATGTTTTTGATTATCGAGAGAATTTTTAATCGAAATATGTTCGTGTCTGAGATAAAGAGATAAAGAGAGAGACGAAAAATTGTACAATGGTAAATTGGAATGTAGCATATATACAAATATCGTGTTTTTTTTCCTTTTTTTTTTCTTTTTCTTTTCAGTACATATTAGGAATATGCATAATACGATTTGGTACATAAATATGATGCATTTTCGGGTATGGAATGAGTAATGATACATCAAGTTACACTACAGCGAAGTATATAGGTCTAAGATTCATATAACTATATGTATGTATAAATATATAGGTATATACGTAATATAATATAGGAGAAGGGCGGGAAAAAATGGGGTACCAAGCGTTGAGTTCACGAAAATCCATTATTCTCTTAGGTAACCCGTTTTTCCCGCCTTTTCCCCATGTATTGTATGGTGTAGGACGTACAGCAATGAAAGTAATTAGATTTTATTTATATCTGATGTACAAAGTGCTCTAAACAAAAAAAAAAAGACCAAAAACAGACAACGTTACTTCGTTTCTTCTTTCACACCGATGCAGAGTATAAAAAGGGCTCGATCTCTATACACACACGTTTATTACTAGCCAAATTCACTTCAATCCATAGACACACTTCATTATCATTCGCATACGAATAAAGTCTATATCATAATCTACACGTTTGTTTCGTATTCTTTGAAATATTACAATATTTGCGAGATCAATTCTTTCGCATTTCGCTATTATCATTTCTTTAGAATATTATTAAAAAAAAAAAAAAAATAAGAGACAATCATAGTTATAATAAGACTGACAAACATTATGATAATAACAATCGCTTGTTTGCACGTCTCTGAACTTTGAAATTTCGAAACTTTATTAATAACCATAAAATGAGCGACATTATAGGACATGGAAGAATTAGAAGGCTAAAGATAATGTACTCAGCTGAAATAATTTTCATCGTTCGAACCAAATTCTCAATTTCATATCAAGGACTCGTGTGAGTCGTGAGACAACTCCGAAATATATCTACATACAATCTGCCCCTTGATTGGCGGCAGCTGTCTTTACGTTTGGGTATATGTTTAGCCACATACAAGGCGAACGTGTATTTGTTCTTGAATTTGAATCACGATTTACGGTCGTCCGAAAAGTTTTAATACATTGCAGGGCTTAACAGTTTTATCATCGCCGTCTGTATTAATTATTATTATACCTATACACGTGGAAGAAGCATCAACTTTTCGAAAGCAAAATACTAATTGCTGAACGCGTGTGTTTTCAACTACGTAAATACTTTACATAACGCGTGTTTTATACATATCGTTACATCATTTTCACATTTTCAATTTCATACAATAATCCGCGTTTATAATTTTGGCAAAGAAATTTTTCTGCAATTTATGGATGGAGTACACTCTGGTGAAAATAATTCCACGAATTATTACGGATTATTAGGGCAATTCGAAGATCTCGTAATTTATCGTAAAGAAATTCTAGTTGATTTTAGTTTTATTGACAACAAAAAACAACGAATTTTTCGGAAAAAAAACTACAAAGTCAAGTATTAAAAATAAGTATTCAAATTTTGAATGCGACACGTTTGATGCAAAAATTCCCATCGACATAATTAGGTATAAATATAAACAAAATCGATTAGACTGTTGTTATTCTTACACGACTTGAAGCTAGAAATTAATAAATTAAAATATATGCCGGGAGAAGAACCATCGATGATTTATTGTTTGCGGTATAGTGGTCAATAATAAATTGCGTATTTATCAGCAAACAAGCGATTGGTACTACCTATAATTCCCGCGGTGATATATCATTAAAGAATTTATTAAAACGCGAAATACGATCTTTTATACCTACTCTTGCTGTACCACCCCTCCACGAGACATAATGCACTGCATGACAAATCATTCAATAATTATAAATAAAGGAATAGATATACAGGTAGGTAGAGATAGGTAGGTGGGTATAGGTGGCTATATCGAAGATATAGTACAAACACAATACATTTATTTATTAAATATTAAGATAAGAAATTTGATTGGTTTGGTTGATCCAACATTATAATCATTATAATATACAGCGAACATCAATTAAAAAAATGCCTATTCGCTAGGCTATGGTCCGCAAATATCTGTTTCTTACACATATACGATCTTAAAATTCTAAGTTATTTTACAGGTAAAATAATTTATTCATTATACTTTATTATATATTGAAGACATTGGCTGTCTACTCATACATGGGCTCATGGATACCGCTTTTACATAGCCTTGAAATATTTGAAATTTTTTAAACATTCGTGCGTGAGCGCACACAACGGTACGTATTTGGGTTTTCTTAAATACACAGTTTTTGGTATAGGTATAATATCCGTATATAGGTTTACAATGAATATTTGATCTTTTTTCTTATTTTATGGAAATATTTAATGGAAATATACGGAATACACGAGTCTTTCTTCTCCTGCCGCATCAAAAATTATAACATTCGCATAATTAAGAATCTATATAGTATCTTCTTGTCTTCTCTGATTTTAATGGATAATTCAACATTTCTCGTCAATTATCACATTTTGTATTGTACATTTCATTCTCAGTTCTCACACGTTGTAATATACGTACGTCTTTATTCAAAATTATTCAAATTTTCTATTCGTTATTATGGAATCCGTGCTGCGTGAGTCAAGTCCAAAATTCAAGCTTTGATATTGAGAGTAGGAGACGATACATTACCATAAAAACAAAATTCAAATAATAATGATAACAAAGGAGAATAAACAACCGAATAAAATCACAACCGTAGACAGCTGCACGGCACGATAAAAATCTCATTTTATAATTTCTAACCTTTTTCATAGGTATAACGTATCGTGAATTTGCTTTCGGTCCGCCCTGAACGTATTTTTATTATTATACCAGCCATGGATAAAAATTTAGAGCTGTTAAAAGGCACGGGGATAATAATCTATCGCGTATATCAGTAAAAAGGGAGAAAAAAAAAAAAGAACTTATCAATTTTTACAGCTACGTGTATGGCGGGCACTTGAAACTCTTGTACATACGTACGAGCCAACGGAGATACCTTTAGATACGAAACATCGCACTACTGTTTTTATTAAGTACCTACCCCTTTAATGCGTCGTGGATTATACGTGACTCGTTCAGGTTCACAGAGTATGTTCGTGTGTGAATGAGTTGATTCCAGAGTGTATAGGTACGAGGCTATCGGCCCGCGTAGATCAGATTGGGAAACAGACCACCTCGGCTAAAGTGGACCCGGGTTATGGGTTACGGGTATCACGCGCAAAAGCTGATATTAATGTTAGCGTGCGTCAAACAAACGAGGAAACCGTCTAACGATGTTGGTGTAAGCGAATTATTTCAACACGCGATATATTGCCTATACTCTTGCCATGATTCGATGCTATACCTAGCATATTGTTATAGCTCGGGGGATGTCGTTTTGAGAAAGATAAAACAAGTATATACTTTGCAAATCTAATACACGAATCTTACAGAAACAACTTCAGAAAGTATATCTATACTCATATTCATAGACACGGATATAACTTCAACGTTTCAACATTCCAAATACCGAATGAAAGAATTGAAATAGGGGCAAGTTCTGTTTTCTCAGGTCGGCAGTTCGCCGTTACATGACAACAGCTGCGGAATATACGCGTCGATATGATTTTTTAAACTCAACTATTGCATAATATATTTATATAAACATTGATCTGCAGTTCGCCATAAGCGAGGTTTCGCATAATCGAAAGCCAAGTAGAAATATGAAGTTTTACCATGAATGATAATTTTTCACCAATACTAAAATAACTTCTACTGTGATAAACCATGAACTGATTTTGAAAATTCTACGTGAATCTTTTCAAAATACATTCACCTCGATCTTTGAAATATAATCAGAATACTTCTCGCATCACAAATGTAGTTTTTTAAATTCGAACTTTGTTGGCTTTGCATTCGCAGATGCGATTCGGAGAAATTCACGTAGCTTTTTTTTCAAATTCGGAAACTTTAATCCCATGGTAAAAATGATTTTGCGAATTTGCGAATTTCCTCAATTTGTTTAATCGTCAACTTTCCCATTGGCTTTCGAATATTTTCTATCTACCTAGGGACGTATGTCTATACTGAAGTGAATTCCAAAAGTGGCTTATCTCATTGTTAGATAAGCATGCTCCAGCCCTGACCCAATATAGGATATTATGTACTTATACTGGTGAGTATCGCTCTTGTATACATATCTGACTTGTAAATATACAGTGGACCAATATAGGCGGTATATATGTTTAATCAATCAATGGAGAATTCGCGAGAAGCGCTTGTGTTGTTTGTGCGTAGGGAAGTATCGAAGGGTATTCATTTTAACCGGTCCAAGCAGTGGTGCTTGTGTTTGCCAATTACCCTCGGTAACAGCCTATACAGTTGTCGTATTTAATTAAGTATCAACCTCGAGATATTATAGAGTTATTAGTTACCTACCTCTGCGCGACCGCGACGTAGTGTATTTAGGTTTTATCACATTATCACGGGCCAAGTATCCTAGCAAATTAAAACGAATTGGTCGATTTAGCTTTCGAAGATTTCGTCTCGGAATAAATTCCTTTCAATTCATTTTAATCAATAATCTTCAAATTATTCGAATCAGCAATTTGTTATACGATTGTCGAAATCAAGGATTTAAATTTCGGCGAACGAACATCGTTGTACTTTATTGATTCGTATATTTATGTACTACGAAGCATGTCCTCTGCAGATTATAACATGGCATATACGTATACATATCTACGTATCAAATGGTAGGTTTACGGAATCGATAAGGCATCGGCAAGGGACTTGTTCTTCGCGTTTCTAACCGTGTGAGTAATACAATATAGCATAATTATTCGGTACTTTGGCGAACGAAAATCCTGTCATTTTAATCCGCAGAATCTAGGGCGCGGTCGTATATCTATCCTTAATAATGAGAGAATGTTATTTCAATATACCTAAAAGCAAGTATAGGTATAAAAAACGCGTTTTCAGACATTTCCTCAGGGAATCAAGAATTAGAGGCCCATGAGCTTCTTGATCATCAGCATTAATGAAACTGACTATATTTCAGGATGGAATGGGAAATTTTTTAGTCATTTTCGCGCATCGATTATCGAGAGAAAAAACTAAATGAAAGAAAAAAAAAGTATCGATGAAATAATTTCAGGGTTCGTAACTGTCTGAATGTAAATCGGGACGTAACGGCTCGTTAATACTTGACTGATTAGAATATCGTCGCGGCGCGAGAGGGACGTCGATTCAGCCGGTAAACTATAGGGAAGTTCAAAAGTTAAATCGAGTTGAAGTAATTTCCCGGTAACTTGGCAATTACAAAGGCTGCAGAGGGTTTCGTTTTGTTGTATTGATTTTTTTTTCAACCCCCAAACCGTTCCTGTAGACGCAGGGTTAAATCGCCAGTATATTTGCAGTATAAATGAATTCAAAGATAATAATAACTGAGTAAAAATTTAACGAAATTTATATAAATACACCGCCGTAAGTATAAAGACCCGATCGATCTTTCTCGACTTAGTTAGATCCTTGTAACCCTCGCGTCGCAAGTCACCCTTCCTAATTGCCCGATAAGGCACTCCCAGAATCCCTTGAGCTAAATTTCCACTGCCAAGTGACAGGTGGGTCGGCATCATCGCTTCTAAGACCAAAATTACTCCAGATTATAATTAGTATTAAGATTTTTGACTCTTTATCAATTTTACAACGGGAAATCGTTAGGGGTAGCTTTTAAGCCCTTAGGAACCGTTATAGGGTTTAAAAAAACGAATCGTTCAATGGCGGCGTTTTTCCAATTATCACAATTCAAGTTATCAACATAAGTACAATAAAAGAGAGAACTAATTTCCCCGGATCAATTATTTTCTGGCTATAGATATTCAGCTGGAATATCGTCAGAGCACAGGCGGAGTTCTGAATCGACACGGGCATTTGATTTTTTTGTGCTGCCAATAATAGTAAACTTGGGTATATAGCAACTTTGATACGATTACGTGGCAGACGATTTGGATTGTTATGTTGTAATGGGAGAGGAACCAAGATGTCATAGATACAGAGCGTAATATATTCTCTTTAATTTTAGGAAATAAGTTGACAGCGATAATTTTTTTTTCAAATTATCTCAAACGAAAACCATCCAACGAGGGGAGATTTGTATGAATTAAACTTCACGAGGGGATATAATCTAGTATTCTAAAACGAAAAACTTTTTCATTCTTTGAGTAGAAAGTTGAAATTTTTGAATAAATATTTTAATATCGTATTGAATTCGGGAAGGGTTTTGTTTGGGATGAAAATAACAAAGAACGGGGCGTATAATGATAAAAAAAAAAGAGAGAAGTCATCTTTGCTGTCACTCTTAACGCGCATGCTTCTCTGTTTCGAAGATTCATTTCTTCGTTCTTTTGAAGCGTCATCACTCGCCTTGATATAGATGCCAGGGACCATTGTGTTCCATTAACAATTATATACCTACGTAGGTTTTTCTTTAGAAAAGATACGTGCGTTTAGACCATCTCTATACTGGCTCGTTGCCAAACGAAGAAAAGACTCGACCTATATAGCCTGTACCTAGGTATATCAGAGTTGTGTCTCTCGCAATCAGTTTCATTCGCCCTATGGCCTATTCTCTATACTACATTCTGCACCTAAACCACCCCTACGGTTCCGAACTACAGTTTATAGATTCCATTAGTCCCGGCTTTGTCCTTATTAGGTATACCGAATATCGTGTTAGAGCAGTTAAGACGCCCTGTTCGTGTCGATCATGTAACGGATCGATGTATCCTTGCATGATGTACCAAAATCTACATATTAACGTGTTGCCGTCATGAAATTACAATTTGAAATTCCTCTTGGGTATACGTTCATGATCTTTATCATGCACCGAGGGGCCATCACTCAGTAAATGATTGAATGATTTTGTATGAAATCAATGTAATTTCTATTCTGAACTCACAGTACGAAATGACAGAAGATCACTCGACATCATTCAACAAAAAACCTATTCCGAAATCAGTCAAGAAATCGATTGCAATTGAAATCATTTTTTTGATCGAGTATGTTGGCCTTTGAGTGTCGGTATGCGGGCGGAAAGTCTTTACTTTACCGCCCTAGAGCGTGAAAAAGCCACTTTCCGCCCACTTTACAGGCACGAAAAAGCCTACTTTCGATGCAGGTAGGACAAATAAAGAATATTCGCGCCTCGGCCGTAAGATTTTATGGCCTCGTGAGAGTTGCGTGTTCTTCGGACTGGTTTCACCGGACCTTAAACCTGCTTTGCCAATCTCGGACACACACTCCCCACTCAGGCTGTAAAATCTCGCTTTACAGCCTTGGCACGAAAACTGCTATTTCCGCTCATCACTATATCTGGGGTGAATAGCTCCTCGTTGTGCACTGATTGCGATATTCACACGTCGGATGAGCAGAAGCAACCTTTTGCAAACAGTCACGATAGTGGAAGCTGCCAGATGAATTTTCACATTCAGGGTTTTCAAGTGTTCTTATTTTCTGTTTCTGTCTTCATCATCTTAGTACATATACGGATAACGGATTGTGATTCTTTCACCAAAGTAATATGGGAGGTAGGTACAGTGGTATACCAACTAGTTGAACGGCGATCATACGATTAGGGTGAGAAAAAAAACTTAGTATTAGTTCGTCTTGGGATCAATTAGGAAAGGCAACACTAGAGTTGGCGGTAAGTGAAAGATGGTCGAATAAATATGGGGTAGGTCTCCTTGATCCCTTAGGGAACAAACACGACATAGACGGTCGCCTGTAGGAAACTCTAAGGCCAGACGAATCTGGCTCTGGGTCGACGAACTCTCGGCTTTTACAGCTTTTGACCAAGACCCAATAGTCCACAACCTACAATCCCGCAATCCCTATTTTTGCATACGTAAATTGAAAATTTTTGCGATTGATTTGTTGCTCACAGAAATTAATAGAATTCTTGCTCTTGTTGATGTCTTAGTTGGACGAAATTGTCTATGCAAAATTATGACAAATTTTCTTATAGAAGAGGGGAGAAATTTTTTGTAAATTAATTTCTGCCGAAAAAGATATAAGAGGCATTGGGGTAACGAATTAAAAATAACTGTCGTCGGAATAATGGGGTAGGTATAGAATTGCCCGCGGTAAAAGTGAAAAGTTACTTCTTTAAGAAATACCCCGCAGCTACGGTAACTGTATTGAGTATTTAGACTGACATCGACGAAAGCCCACCGTGTAAACGATGAAAAGTTCGGAAGGGTGTGCCGAGCAAATTTAGCCGTAGATTACATGGGCGTAAGCTCGCGATTGGGGTGAAAGAAAAATATTGACCGAAGAGTAGAAAATTAGTAAAAGCTGAAATTGGATTCTTTTCTCCGCATCGCGGACTTGGAGTTGTTCGGATCGGTAGCCATCGAATTTTTCTCGATCCCCGCTTCACTTTACCAGCGAAGTTCTTCAGGGCTTCGATTTACAATAAATTGGATTCAGGGAATAAAAATCACTAGAAACGTTCGAGCGAGCGGAAGGGGTATGCGGAATGAAACCGTGTTCGCTCTGCAGCAAAGTTAAGTCTTTGAATAAGCTGGAGGACTGCAGTATAGGTATAAAGCTGTGTCACTAATTTCAGATTCTCCTCGGTAGAAAATCCCGCATATATAGAAAGGAGCAAGAAATGGACGGTAATAACACGATTTTATAATCTAGGCAAAGTGGTTTTTACTTGCTATATCTTTACAGGGCATAATAATTATATTTTGCTGAAATACGGCTGAAAAATAAGTTGCAGAATTTGAAAAGTGGGCCGGTAGTGTTTGAAGTTTACTTTTAATCAGCAGGTAGGTCAAAACTTCTCAGTAGCTCAGCCGCAATTCTGTTGTGAACGAGTTAATTAAATAATTACACCGTCCGGTACGAGTGTGTACCAGGAACAAGTACCTTTTTCAATACCTCACCTGCGACGTCTAATTAATTACAGTCTCAAACTTCACGCTGCACATAAACAGGACTTCCGAGTTATTCCAATGATAAACTTCTGGCTTAATAGTTTCATAATAATAAAACGAGTTTCAATATAATTTTCTGCGGATAGTAGAGCTGTTAAAGTTTGATAATTATTACAACTGTACTTTTCACAGCTGTTTCTTACAGCGGTATTTTTTCCTTTCTTAGAAAAGAGGAAAGTAATTCATCTCAAGAAAACAAGCCAAGATCAAAAATAACATTTTCCACGCTGAACTGAACTCAGGTATTCATAATGCGAAATTCTACGCACGCGACGTTTGTTTTTTAAATGATTCAGGGATGCCCCTTGAGTGTAAATGCAAGTTGACGGGGCTGAGGGGTTGTGCTTCCAGCCGCCATCTTGGAAAATCGTTTTCCGCAAATATCTCGAACACGGTGCGTGCTACGACAAAAGTAGCCTGGACCATTTTGATAGAAAATAGAATTTGTTACCCGTCTTATCTGAATATTTGTTCACTAGAGCTCATAGTTTTCGAGTTACAGCACGCCAAAGTTTTGTAGAGATGGTTTTTATGAAATATCTAGTTAACAGTTGATGAAACCGTGAAAATAGTTGATATAAAACTTGGGCATAAAATTTTAGAGAGAATTTATACGATACTTTTTTGTCAGAATCAATATGTTGTGAGCTATAATGGTTGGGAGCGGTAAACGTTGCGGTAACGTATGCCAGGATTCCTTAATATCAATTGACAGTGTTTTGACGACCTTACCTTGCATACGATCTTTTAATTTTCAACTACAGGGTCTTCCTATTGCGAAGTTTTGATTTTTATCAGCATGAACGCTCACAAGATGGTAAACGAAATAAAAAAATATCGATTTTTTTGGGACAGCCTGATAGGTAGGTATATTTGATCGATTTTCTTGCATCAAAACACCAACCCAACCCAACCATTATAGCTCACAAAATATTGATTTTGAAAAAAAAAGCTTCGTACAAAATCTCTGTGAAATTTTATGCTCAACAAGTTTTATATCGACTATTCTCACGATTTCATTAACCGTTAACGAGATATTTCCCAAAAACCACCTTTACAAAATTTTGACACGTTGCAACTCGAAAAATATGAGTTTTACTGAAAAAAGATTCAGATAAAAATTGTAGGGAATTATATTTTTTATACAAATAAGGTCATGGCTACTTTTGCCGAAGAACGCACTGTGTACGAGATATTTGAGAAAAACGATTTTCCAAGATCGCCGCTGAAACATAACTCCCCCCAGTCCCGCCAACTCGCATTTACACTCAGGGAGTAGTACCCCTAAATCATCTAAAAAAATAAGAATTGCGTACGTAGAATTTCGCAACGAAAAAATTCCTGGCCTTTGGACTACTGGTTGAATCAACAGAGATTCGATATAAAAGCATAGAAAAATTCGTAATTCTTGTTTCTCATAATAATTGAAATCCTCTATGTGAAAATGATGATTAATATTTCGCGATTCATCCTTATTTCCGTATTTTAGGATCAACAGAAATCGTCAATTGTCGTTTGGTATTGAAATTTGACGCGATTAGCTCATTGCGATAAAAAAAATCATCAATCTCTACGAGGATGTGGAATAGTGTAAAAATGTAACGGCGACATTAAGAGCGCGTCATAATGCCTGCGTCTCTTCTCTGATTCCGGAATCTAGATCAAGACCGAGAGAAGATGGGGTTCCCGCAAGTCGTCGGAGGTATAAGGCATGAGGGTTGGAGAAGACTTGAACCACGTCCCGTTATACTGGCGTGTATCAAGTGAGCGGTTCAGCGACCGCCCACGGTTCATCCTAAACGGGATCGATATCCTGGCCAAAGGATAAAACGGTCTCTTCACTTCACCTCTGCCTCTCTGCCATGCTCTCCCAGTCTTAAAACCCAGACGTATTCTCCCCTTGTCCGCGAGATGCGATCCCGGAAGAGAAAGGTAGAGTATGAGATGAGAGACTAAGGGAGGATGAGGGACAAGGGATGAGGGATGAGGGACGAGGGCTGGGGGGATGAGCCCGAGTACTTGAATGCGAGGCAATAGGCAGAGGCGAGAGCTAACAGCCGGCGGGGAAGCCCCTAGTTTTGTCTCTATACAGCCGTGAAACTAACGGGTATACGAAGCGGAGGTTTGGCTCGCTAAACCGACACCCAATTGACCCTCTTGACCCCATTGACTTGAATCCTTGAATTGACATCGCGCCGAGTCCACGACATACGCAGACAGCTCTTATACCTCGCTAGGTATTGCTAAAAACGAGAATTGCCAAAAATAAAATCAGTCTGGAAGCTGTGAGCTGATAATAATGCTGACGATTTTTATACCGATCAATTCTTTTGCCGAATCATAATCGCGGATTTTCTGCAAAGGTAGCTAGACAGAGCTTTCAGAGATGGTACGATTCCTTGGTCTGTCGGTTGAGGTGAACTACCGGTAATATAAACTTCTCGGAGATACCGTACTTCTGACTCTAGCCACTCGACGATTCTCGTCTTTCTTCTCAATCGTTCCAATCGTCTTTACGATTGCATCGGGGACTCCGTTTCCTATTATCTCACTTTCAACTTGAACCTTGAGAAATGGAACCTGCTTTCGAAAGGACTTCGTCCAAAGTCCGGCAGGCATTCGTCTTCGATTTATTACTTCGCGTTATACAAGGTGATTTAGGACTTAATGGGATGAACTGATCCGGTGTGCCATTAAGTTGTGGCCCTCAGAATTTATTATTAAAACTCGTATTTTCAGACATAGGTAAACAATGTACTTCTCAATGGAATGGCCTGTCCGAAAGCGAATTTCAACTGGTTATTCATTTTATAATAACACCGTGTTCTGTTGTTGCAACGGTATATGCTAAATTAAGAAACACAAAATGATGCAAATACAGTTTTTTTAAATAAAGCCTTTTTTTACACTAATACGTGAATCCTGAAATCTTCTTTCACTTTGCTCTGAAGGGAAGCTGTCAGAAAACTGAAAATGGCAAGAATTCCTAGATACTGTAGGAATTTTCCATATTTTGCATTTTAACCATCTCCATCTTCGCAATATTTTTGGCATGGTTCAATGAAAGTATTGAATCCTTCAAAGGTTTACGGCAGTCTGGAATATATTTCAGGGTGCGTGTACACTAGGGTGGTCCAAAAAGGGCAACATTTTGATATTTAATTGACGATCGTTTTCCTCGTAACTTTTCGTTTGAAAATGAGTAAAACACGGAATCCGCTATTTGCCATTACTGCATCGATTTCGATCCATTCGAAGATGCCATTCTCAGATTTTTAAATTCCCAGCTATTTGATGCATCGGTCTTAAAGTTTTCAAACAACGAAGATGTGATATTTTTCTGCTCATTGTTTTTTGAATGTATGTACTTTGACAAAAAAAAAAAAAGGATAGGTAATGCAAAACCGAAGGCTTAGTAATGTGATACAAAATGTTGAGATCGATGCGTCAGTTTTAAACGTAATCAACCAGGCCTCAGTAAAGCTTTGCACAACCTATTTTCCGGCACAAAGAAGCAAGAAGATCGATGAGCATTTAGACATCAGAACCCAAAAGCGAGTTATTTCCTGGAGAAAACGAAAAAAAAAAATCCGCACTTAATTAAATAAACAAGTTGTATATCCGGGAAAAGTTAGCGGGTCTTCATCTTTTTGGTATACACACTGTCCATCACCTGCAGATACCAAACCAAGGCGTTTATTAGACCGATCCATTCACGGATGGCTGGCACAGTTTGCTCGAAATTGTTTGACTTTTGAAAATACTATCGCGCTATAAAGCGAAACCCCGTGGGGCATACGTAATCACTTGTTTTCGCAGGTTCTATCGCACTTGTACCCGTAGTACAACAGGTTGTGTAGCTCATTTACAAGGGTTTAATTCGGTGAACCTGGACTCCTTTGACAAGGGAAATTATATGAAACATTGACATCACGAAATCAACGACTAATTGTAAGTTGTATTTAATAATCGTGATCGTGGGTCGCGTGAATGGAAATTATCCAATAATAATTTGGTGAGATAAATCGAAAAGTTAAGTTTCTGAATTTTTAATCAACTTTTTTTCCGATCAAATATTTGTTCCGTTTAATTAGCTGTACAATTTACGGGGTACTGTGTCGTGGGCAATTAAATAAGCTGACTGATCGTGAGTTCTTGAGTTATTTTTTTTCCCACGCTCAGCTGTTTCAGTTTATTTCTGTGTCAAACGGCTTATCTGTCCATCTATATATTTGTCGTTAGCGTAATTAATAAATTTTTCATGAACTCACGTGAAGGCTGTGTCGAGAATTGCGTGCTGGAAAAGTTACATTATGAAACAATGTGCAAGAGGGAAAGGGAGATACCTAGGGAGAAAGAGAGAAAGAAATACAATGGGAAATGTGTGTCAATCCGCATTGAAAATCGTATTACTAGTTTTAGTTTGAAACTAAAGCCAATTAGAATATATGATATGTCGGGTTCCAGTCCTTGACTCAGATACAGATAACCACAGATAAAATTTGAAAACCTTATACCTATTTTTACGAATGCAATAAAACGCAGTCGTTCCTCGCGTTTTGTGTCGTAAAGCGGAAACACAACCTTCGAAAAAGCCCGTGTGGATAATAAATTGTGATTAATGACCCTGTTGCACATCGCGAATAAGATAAATTTTCTATGGGGTCGTATGCTTGTCAGAGTAATTAAAATATCAAATAGTGATAAAACAGGGGTTTACGCCGTTGTCATATAATTCGAGTTTTTTTTTGGTTTTTTGATTAAATAAAATACGATCTATCGGATTTATTGACGTGTATCCGACTCGATATTTCATTTGTTTGACTCAGACGTAGCTTTCAGAATCACTGACATGTAATTTTACGAATCGTCAGATCCTGTTCCTGTCCCACTTTGAGAAGGAATAAAAATTTCATCATCGAATTGTCGAATTATTCCAGAATACTGCATTCCGATAACACCGTGAATAATACCAAACGAGAGTTCAGTTTAAATCAATTTCCCAAAATCTGTTAAAAATTTACTCAACCGAAAACTATAAGTCAGCCAGAAAATTGGCAGCTTATTTTATCCCATACATATTCGATCCTTTGACAGGTGATCAATACACATTTTTCCAATCAACGTTAACAATGTGCAAGCATCGTTCGAAACTTCCAACAATTACTCCTGTATAATGGAAAAAATCGGTACTTTTATAATTAATTTTACTAGGCGATGATCGCACATTGAATATCACATCTATTTACTCGTCAACCGCGAAGTTTCCCTAGCAAATTTCCAAAAACAAAGAACTTAAAAAATTATAAACAAATTGAATGTGATCAATATATTCAATGTGCGATCATCGCCCAGTAAAATAAATAGCAAATATATAGTTGCTTCGTTTGGATGGGAGTTGGGGGTGATTGTAAGTAGTAAGACTCATGTTTGGTCGGCCACGAGAAGTCTGACTTTGAAACAAAGCAGAAGTAAAAGCTCTCAGTATACTGGTGCGGCATTTCTGTTCGCTTAACTGGAGTTGGGTCTTCATTATAGATACAATAATTTGGAATGCGATTTTGGTATCAGAGGGTTGTTGAAACTTCTGCTTTTAAGTCAGGATTAATATGATTAAGTTCCCACGCCATAAGTTCGAAGTGAGAATAACTTTTCCCCTCAATTTATTCCTAGAGGCGGATAAAGTTGGCACGAAATATCGTAAGGGATGCTATCTCGTAAACGTCTTCACTTTAGAACAGCGGACATTTCCTGAAATTAATCCCTTAGGTGGCAAGCACGCAGCTCCGTTTGGTCACGCGAATATATAGAACTTTAACAAGTAGCGGTTTCACCTTCTAGCTTCCCAGGTTATGCCAAGTTCCTCACACTGTTGACTGTTCCAACCTCTGGCAAATTGGCCGAAAGTTTTCACTCTTCAAAACTGAGTTAGGTACCACCTAGATTACATATTGAATGCGCGACACGTCACTTTCGCAGTACGTGCATCACGTAATAATCGAGAAAAACGAGAAAAAAAAAAACGCCAAATACGTGAATACGTTCTCTCTGATTCCAATTTTAACTGTAATACCCAAATATCTATGTGTATTTTTTTTTAGTTAGAAAAGTATATGTGTGAGTGATTTATACCTTCAAAAAATTGGCGTGCATGTGTGGACTATAATATGAGCCAGAGTTTCAGCTTTAGTCTTTGCAACGTTACTCGGAGTTCATTGGGTTTTTCATCAACAGCGAATGGCTATATTTTGATAAACTAGTTAAACCCCGTATACAGTTCTGTATCCCCGCATCGACAGAGTATATTTCCAAACTTTCCGATAACCAATTATTTTGCGAACACCTCGGGGTAATTTCCTCAATTTATCTGATATTGGCTCATATTTTTCAATACATTTCACTATGAAGTATAGTAGATAACAATAAATTGGAAGCTCTGAAAGTGACATAGTCATATTTCCAACTATCACAAAGAATTTATGCCCAAGTGAATGAATTTGTGTAAAGCCCTTGCACGCCTTGTGGTTCCATACAACAAACCAGATTCGTCTACGCGATCACTGGCTTTTGGCGTCTAATTTCAGGTGTCATTTACCGTGCATGTAATTCGCGTTGGCTTAGTACGACATAGTCGTTCTCCAGCTCATTGTGATCTTGTTTCAAAAATCTTGGATTTTTTCAAAACGTTTCGATTTCGAAAATAATACGAATTGAAACGATTCCCTCGACGCTGAAAAATCCACCAGAATCTTTGACCTGCTGATGAAAAGCTTCGCCCCAATATTCAAGAATAGTTTTATAATATTGTAGATATTAGCTATAGAGAAGCTATAAAGATTATTGGCTGAGTTGGTCAAATTTCTTCACAAGAAGACATCAGTGGTGAAATTTAGAACTTTATGCTAGAAATATCGGTTAGTAGGCCAATATATGCATATACTAATTTTTTTTATATCAATTCATATCGTAAAAGTCTTTGGCCTGACGTCAGATGATGATTCCTAATTTTTTGTCAGTAGATAGCGATCAGGTAGCGATTCATGTTCTTGAGATTGTTGTAATAATATTTGGAAAGAATTTCATATGCTGAATAAATCATAAGCCTTTCAATAAGAATAATGAACAAAAGCTGCGATAAATAAGGTTATATCGATACGTTCAATTATCCTTCGAAGTTAGCTGGCTTTTAATTGAGCTCTTAATACCGGCATGCAGCCTTGTAATTACGAGATTGCCAAAGAGCACAGTTGTTTTTCCACTTTTTCCATCGAATCAATTACGTACGTTGAGCACGTTAATCCGGCGCCCAATCGTGTCTGGATTTTCTGATATTAATTGGCGTTTTCGATATATCGGGCTGTTATGGAATATCGTATTCTCTCGCATTAAGCATCTGATCATTATAAGGCATAATGCAAAATGTGATATTTTTTAAAACGCGTATAAAGTACCAACCATCATTGATGCGAGTAGTAAGCACCTTGCTCTGAGTTCATTAAAATTTTCATTTCATATCTCATTAGTATACCATCCTATTAGTAGCTGGCTGTTATAAGCGTACCATGTGCGTCTGTGTTAACTTTCACAAACTACTGCGTATACTACATAGGGCAATTTCAAGCTAAAACACGACTTCTGCCAAAGCACGAAAAATTCATGAATTACCCCATCCCAAGCCTGCGGCAAACTCTGAGGAGTTAGAACCCGCATTTTGAAACGATATCTATGTACATTATTTTTAATTTAGCTGCGGGTGACGAATGAAAAGCTTTTTTTACAGAATGACAGAAGCCATCGTGACTTTATGAAATTTCTGATAATCGTATAGCGATAAGAAATTGTGGGCCTAAAAATGGATTTATATAGCAAAGTCTAGCCTCGCAGCTTATCTTATCTTCGTAATTATCGGAGGCTAAAATACTTGGCTGTATACGAGGTAGGTATACTTACACCAGGGTAGATGGCAAAAGTTTGTTGTTATACTTTCGTCAAGAATCTTTTTATACTTTAGTTTAAAATAATATAAAAGTAAAATAAAGAATAATGCGAAGGTGTAATTCTTTATAGGATCAACGAAGCTGTTGTAAAGGACGAGTAAAAAAGTTTCAAAAGAATGTTTCTAGGTTCTATATACCTATATTTTCCCAAAAGAATTTAAATGGTGTTTAAAAAAGTTATGGAAAAAAAGAAAAAAATGTTTTAGAAGTTTTTTCTCCCTCCCTCTCTCTCTCTCTCTCTCTCACACACAATTTGTCAATGAAACATTACAGGTATAAATTTAACCGAGCGGCAACGGAACGTTTTGTTGAATTTGCAGAACCTTGACGTTTATATTTCTCGCTCATGTTCTCCGCTTCGATTTTTCTTTTCCATCGACAGAAGTTGAAATAGAATCTCTAAATTTCAATGATCATTGCAAAATGAGGGGGAAGCAAAGTACTGTTTCTTTTCCTATTATCTTCGTCGCGGCCAAAATCGCGTGAATTATAAGTGAAATGAAAAGAAAATATAAAGGAAAACTCTACGATCGTGAAGTCTAGGTGCTCCGTTTTTCACAAAGGCAAAGTTTACGGGATTGGATTGACCGCACAAAACCGAGTATAGCTCGAGGGGGAATTTCTTTGGCGATTGAAATCGGCTCTGCCTGGGATTCTAAAAAAAAAAAAAAAAAAATCTACCATTCGCAGACTTTTACCCGCATAAAGTGCCTCTTGCCTCGTATTGTATACTCTTTGATTTTTCATTTTCACGGTTGAAAAATAAATACGTACGTACATACCTACTTCTTTCAGATTGATATGTTCCGCACCAAATTTCCAACTAAACAATATTCATTACTTGAAATTAGACAATTATACAACAGCACCACAACAGGTGGTTCAGAAGGAAAGGTAACCACATTACTCTGAAGTGATGTTTGTGCATGCCGGTGACATTACATCGTGCAGCAAATTTTCGCGTCAAGTTTCCGACCGCATTAATTAACAAGCAATCAAGCGCATGCTTCCGGTGTAAACCTTTTTTTTTTTACATAAATCTTTTAATTCCGAAATCCATCCAAATTCATTGAAATGAATCGTGTATACCCTTTTCATACACACACACACGCACACACATTCACAAAAGATGTGCCCACGCGTCCATTCATTCAACAGACATACTTTCCACTCGGAGATTTTACTGATTTTTCTGGGACTGGCACGAAGTGCTTTTCACCGGGATTCTGTACAAAGAGTAGGTACTCCCAAAAATGGCGTGGCTCTTTGATAAGAGAAAAGTCACGAGATGTATGCATAGCCTGTAAAAAGCTTTGGCATTCTCTTCTCAGAAGGTTATATATATATATAGTGGTGAACGCACTTGTGTTGTTAAGGGAAAGAAAAAGAAAAAGGAAAAAAAAAAAATAACTCTGTATAAATAAATGAAAGATTTTATTATGACGAAATATAGAGGCTTTTCCCATACCGTAAAAACTAACGAATATTTCACTGTTATGTTTGTCTTCGGGACGATTATAATATGTTTCACGGCAAAATTATTTATAATAATATAGGTACTCATATGGGGAGTATGTTATATGAAAACGTCTCTTAAACGAGGAAATCTTATTACATCTAGCGGTCGATGAAAATAATCTTAGCTTTCCACGTTCATGAGATAATATTCCGTCAGGGATATATATATTATATGGCAGAGCTGTTAAACGAACCGAATCAAATTGCTCGCATTCAAACAAGCTATAACGAGAACATATTTGCTTCGTACCAACCTCGTGCCGTTCATTTTTATTTTCCAACATTTTAAGAAATTTTACATAATTATATAGGTATAGGTATATACAACAATGAGATATATTCTTTTTTTTTTTTTTGTTCAAACCGTTATATACGCGATTCTATTTTTTCATTTTACTTCTCTTGGATGAACATGCAAGTAATACACATATTTATAAGAGCAGCCAATTCCAACGTGAGTGCGCACTTACAGATTTCAATAAATTTTTCTAGTAAACTCAATACTTCCTATATATATATTTGACGAATTATTTTATGGAAGGTTTTGGGTTTTCCCCCGGGTCATTAATTTCGCGCTCGTATAATATTACCTTGAATATTTTCTTTCTCTTTTTTTCTTTTTCTTCTAGTCTCTTGTAATTCGTATTACGTATCTTTTAATCAATGTGACGCACTGTATCTACCCTTTATTTCACAGATCCATTGTTTCAGATTTTTGTGGTGAAAAAAAAAGAAAAAGAAACACGAAAAAAAAACAGATAAGATGAAGTTTTTCTAAAAACTGTGCAAAGGCAATGATCATATATCATGCAGCCAGCATTGCGTTTGTTAAGCCCTTCTATTTTTACTCTTCCCAAACATCCAAATTCGTACATTTATAATCCCCTTGCGTTTCAGCACCTAAGCACTTGCGTATCTTCCATTCAACCCTTTGTTCTGTACGCTATAACGATGGGAAGAAAAAAGATACATGGGGTGAACAAAGTAGTAAAAAAAAAGGGGGGAGGAAAAAGCAGCCATCCCCTCGATCTTTCTTTCTTCCTTTATTTCTTTCTTTTTTTTTTTTATTTCTTCTGTTTCCTTTTTTTTTTTTGTCACCGGATATTGTATGACAGCTCCGAGCTCCCTACGCGGTGACGTTGGGGAGCCAAAGGGTAGGTAGCTGACAACGTCAAGTGTTCCGCAATTTGAAAGCATCATTTTAAGAGAGAGGTGCAGGAATAAGAAAAATATGGCAGTATCAATTTACTATTATAAGCAATTCACGATGCGTGACTTATATAACGAATTTATCGTATCTTTTACTATATATAATCATATACTTAATTCCAATTTCGATCAACAATTTGGGAAAGAGGCTTATCGAATGAAAAACGTTAATCGTACCTTATTTCACGGTCAAATTTTTTGTTTTCTTTTTGTTTTCTTTTTTATCACTTTTAATTAGTGTTTCGGTATGAAGAATATATATAGCTACATACTTATAAATATGCGAATATCTACATCCCTACTTCTCGCTTTCGTAAAGTTATACGGAGCTGCAATGACGGAGATTTGTATCATCATTTCACACAGCAACGTATGCAAGAATATTCCCTGTTTCGAGGAAATAAAAAAAGGCCAAGGGACTGGCCGTTAAATTTTCATGTTTATATATATATATGGGTACCATATCCGAGGCAATAAAACGTTCGGAAATTTTCTTGTATTCAAATCGTTCTTTGCCCCCGATCCGCATGGCAGCGAGGTCCATCGTTCGATTTTTCTCTCGTCATTCGTGATTTGAATATCATAAGGAAGTGCGAAAAGTTGAAAGATTGATGGGTTGAGTAAAAGTTTTCAATTTTTTTTTTTTCTGTTTAGGGTTGAGTCGCTGGGCTTAGGGGAGGACTCACGGCAAAAATTCTGGTTATTACTTAAACATTGATTCTAGGCTAACAAGTAGATTGTGAAATATTGAATAAATTCTGTAGCTATTGGATTCAAAAAAGCGATCGCTTAGACATATAATTTCTAAACGACAATAGATACCCTATACTATCTATTAAAATATTTGAATGGCGCCATAATAATTTAACTATATCGTTTTCTTTACTTATCAGCTAATGGACCGCATACACGCACCGAATTTAATATTCATCTAAAATTGCTTTTTTCAAATCATTATTTATTTATTTTTATTTTTATTTTTATTCTTTGTTTCTTTTATAACGCTTAAACTCGTTTATATACTTTATATATATATAAATATATATAAGTGTATATAGGTATATATTGTAGTATTATATTATAATACGCATTAGCCGTTATGCTTTTTTTTTTACCTCACTTCGCTTAGTCTTAACAAATTATTAACTTCGTCAAAGTACAAAAATCGTAATGTAAAAAATTGTGTAAATTCATGTTATTATGGTTAAACGTTGGATTGTAAAAGTTTCTCTAAGGGTATATATAAGGGGTATATAATATAGGAATTGCTACGCCGAACTCTGGATCTTCTTCGTGTCGATTTGTACCTACCTTCAAATCGCCATGTACAGTCTGCTCTGCCAATAGTGCCACTCTCATCGTCAATAGTGCCGCTTCCCCTATTTTGTGCTCGAACATTTCCCCCACCCTTGGCCAAGTGTATCGTGAAATGCGTGTAAACATAAGCTGGCACTATTGAAAAACAGTGATTCTTTTTAGAAGATTTTTATCGTCGAGTTGCGTCATGGGTGGAGAATTGCTTTCCTTGGAAAATTATTCCCCGACACCCTCATCGGCGGCACTATTGAGAGAGTGGACTGTGATGTCATATATTCAATAGGGTGGGCCGAAAATCTGCTTTTTTTGAATTTCTTTTATTAATACCAAAAATATTGTCTATTACACCAACAAAAAAAAAAAATCTGTCCCAAGTGACAAAATTTGGAGTCGATATCTTAGGCTCCTCAAATTTAGTCGAAGTTCAAAGTGTTTAAAAAAAAATTTTTTAACTCAATTTCATCGGAAATTCAATTCTCTACAAAAAAGGTCCTTAAATATGTAGCAAATTATGTACGATTAATAATTTCTGAGACAATTGCAGAGTTCAAAAGAAATTTTTTAAACACTTTGAACTTTGACTGAATTTGAGGAGCCCAAGATATCAACTCAAAATTTTTTCCCTTGGCAGAGATTTTTTTTTTAGTATAATAAACAATATTTTTAGTATTAATAAAAGAAATTCAGAAAAAAGCGGATTTTCGGCCCACCCTAATATTCTAATGTACTCGACCTTAAGTACTCTTTTTCGATTTTACATGCCAACAACACATTTTTTCATCATTGCACAGACGATCGGTGCACAATTTTAGTTCATCGAAACTTCGATTTCGGAATCGCAGGCCTCATGTGTGCTTGAAAATCCAGAGCTCTGTGCAACAGCTTCAATCAATTTTGGGCATCGATTAATTACTAATTGATTAATAATCGATTCAGAGCCACCTAATTCAAGCGTATTTAAATTTCAATGTGAATTGGGTTAAAAAATACTGCGGGATTTATTTTTGTGCAGCGGTTGGGCGTACTCTTCATTTCATTTCATTTCATTTCACTTATTTTCTGTTCTGTTCTTCCTCTTCCTCTTCCCTTATTTTCTTTTCTTTTCTAATCTTTTCTTTATTTCACTTTTCTTTTCTTTTTCATTTCATTTCAATGCAATACTTTACCGTTGCCTATTGTACTGGAAATAGTCTTCTTTCATGCATACCATTTTTGTATATTCGTATTGTCCTTGCCAACGACGCGATCTTTCAATTCTGAAGATCAAACGTTCGTTTCTTTTGTATACCCACAGACCTTCGATAATTGTTAAGGATTTGTCAGAAATTGTTCCTAATGTCTAGCATAATCTCCTTTAACAAGCTCGGAGGTAATTTAAAAGACGGACATTTTTTCCATTTATTATACAATTCAGAAATCTACTGCACTTTCTACTTCCCAAATCTGAATTGATTCAAAGCGTACACAGAGAAAATAATGGAAATTCTTGGATCTGAAAAGTAAACCATCGCATCCTTTACACTTATCGAAGTGGAAGTGGCAATATATCCTGTATTGTTATCACTAACAAGAGTTCTTCGTTGAATTTGTTAGCTCACCATAATCATATCTCCTTCTTTTTCTACAAACCCCATGTCTTCAGTCTTCGTCTACAATACGTGGAGGTTTTCGCAACTTTTCGACTTGCTGTCACGGGCCCATACCTTTCCCAGAAGAGTTCTCACCTTCAGACTAGCGCTAGTTCTGCTCCCTCTGTATTTCTTTGGCGAATTGTTTTCCGAGCATGAACCCAACGGTGATCTATTTCGATTTTTCCTAGATCTTTTGCGAAAAATGTCGCGCGTGTGTTCAGGATTTTCCAATTTCAAACGTATTTGCGTTAGAAGACCGACCAGGAGTTCGTCCACGTTGTGATTGATGACCACCGAAGTTTCGATAAATTTGCAGTCGTATGAGGTCGCCATGGATTTACCCTCTGAAACATAAAGCAAAGATTTACCCACGTGCTCGATGCTCGTACCATAGAATTTGAAACTTCTATAAGTTTGAAGCGACGTAAACGTAAACGGGAACGCGGCTAAACACAAATGCAAATTAGTTATTGATCTTGACGAAATTTAGCACGCGAGTCCGGAATTCTCATTGTTATGAATCACTGCTCCCATACGAACCTTGCTTATACGTATATACCTACGTATACATATAGATTTCAGAGTGTATAGAGTCTCGACAGTTATATTACATTTAATTTACACAGCAAAGTCTTCATTTTTATACTAATTTCTGATGCTATAAAGGTGCGAATTGTAGGTAGGTACTAGTTTAGGCTTATGAAATAACCGACGACATATCGCTCGCTGGTATGAAATTCCATGCCAAATCGACCAGCCTCTGACCCTGACCGTTTTCTATTTTATTCATATTTTTTCTTTACTAATTTTCACGTAAGTCAATAAATTCGCGAAGAGTTATTGACTTGATAGAGGTAAATAAAATGTGAAATTGTTACATGGTATCTTGCAATGTACAACATTATTCAAATCGTCAGAAACTGCAGTATAGTAAATTACGAGTACACATCTTCGAAATAATTGTTTTTAAATCACTGGTATGGTTTGACGAAATTTTCTACTAACTGGGCTTTTTCACAACTGATTACTTGGATCATGAGACACACTCCGAAACTATTTCAGATCTTATAGACTTCGCCTTACACAGATCAAGCCTACCGAAGGAAAAGTACGGCACAGGTCACATCGTTTATCAAATCTTTCTGAAATGATGTCATTTCGAAGCAAACTAATAATATAAAGAAATACGGTTAGTCTTCTACATGGTTATGAGCACATGACGCTTTTTTACCTCAACATAAACCAAAAAAATGGTTCAAAGTCGAAAATTTTCGGATCTAAAAGGGAGATTTATCGAATATAATTAGTTCTCTTCAAATTTAAAGAAGTTTCGATGAACTATACGATCTGAAACCTACGACAATCATTTATTTTTCGGTGCAATCAATCCGTGCAAGACGAAGTCTATAAAATCTGAAATAATCTTAAATTATGTCTCAAAATACCAACACTTAGTTGTTAATCAACTGAGTCGATAGAATACTTCGACTTATCGTATCAGTGATTTCAAAAAATTCATTTCCAAGGTGTACCTACACAACCTCTTAAATTATCTAAGGGTCACTTATACTCAGGTACAGTATCAGTAATTTATTAGCTACATCTGGGTACGTTTTCTTATTCTTTGTTAGATGGGCAAAATTCAATTGCCCAACTTGACTATTAGTGGAAGTGTTCTTTGAACATGACTCCCTTCACATTTTCGCTGATGAAAATCTTCCTAGAGAATCTTCTCGGTTTTCATGCATAAAAGATTGAGAGTTGGGTGCCTGCTGGATCTTCTGACTCTGACTTCTGACTCGAGAGTAAGAATATTTAAGGAGAATTTCGCGCTGCTGGCAAACGAGTAAAAAGGTGCTAAAAAAAATGCTAAAACAAAAAGAAAAAAAAAAAGATGAAGAGGAAATAACGTGAAGACGATGACGACTGTAAGGCGCGCTCGTGTCAAAGTAGACGTACGTCACCGAATATTATATGGTGGGATCAAAATAAGAAAATGTATGTGCACGAATCTTAGTGAACGACGTGCATAAGGGCGATACTTGAACTTTTGGAGCTCGTAAAAAACGACACACCAATCCTTCGAGAACCTTACACTCTGCAGAACTTTTATTGTATGTTATTGTAAAACAACCCCTTTCGAACTCGTACTTTTGTTAAAGCGTAAAATTTATTCACCGCACACTCTGTGTACATACGCTGAATGGAAAAATACAATATTTATTGGGTTTTGCTTGCATACTCCACAGGGTAACGTGAAAAGTGTGCTAGTACGGAATATGCGTAAACTATACCTGTATTCGAACTTCATATAATTAGAAAAATTTTACATCCTACAGTTCGAGTTGCCGGAAATTGTTTTCCACCGTAACAATATGGTTGACTCCATGAATCAGTATAATACTGGAAAAAGTAATATTCTCTTTGTTTTCTCTGCGATGAAGTAATCCGTAGAATGCATATAAACCAACGACATGAATTCAACGTGTGACATCATATTTTCAACAGAAGAGCCATAACTAGCAGCATTATAATTTTCAAACTCTCATCTTTTTTGATTCGAATTGGTGATTTAAATTCCCCTTAGTATGTACGACTGTGAATGCTGGTTTCCGCCGTACTCCTGTCCCCGTGAGATATTGTGCGAACAATATCTGATTCGACTTTCCGGCGATGAGTCACGTTTCGGCGAATTATATACTGACAAAGAAAACGCGACATTAATAAGCAGGGACAGTTGTTAATGGAGCTCTCAGGGTATTGAGATGAAAACGATGATTCAATTTCAAACCCGAAGCTTCCAGATTCTAATTTGGGATGAAACAGAAAAGCTTTTCAACGTCGAGTCTGATTGCTAATCTGTATATGGCCTAAACATCCGAAGATTGTTATGCCAAAAGAGTGTATCTGGAGCGAAGTACATTTTTCAGAAAAGATCAACACCATTCGGATTTATTCAGCGAATTCACAAAAAAAAAAAATTATCTTTTACTACTCGGTAGAACAAATTAAAAAGGGGCATACTCTTCATTTGAGTTATAAAGCTAATCTTTATCACACTCATGCTATAATTGTACAACGGCGACCTGCCGAGATTTGCGGAAAGAGAAACTTGGGAAACTGAGATTTGAGGAAATGGGACTTGGCGAATCGAAATTAGTGAGGTGGGAATGGATTCCTAATGGTATAGATGCCAAGCCAGAGGAATGGAAAAAATAAAATAAACTTACGCCCGCTGAACTTGTCAGAGATTGCATTTAGTGAAACTGAATCGATCGATTCGCAGTGAAATGTTCGAGAGGAAATTCTGGGATCTTTGAATATGCGATTTCCGTTATTAAAAAATGTCAGTGTATTTAGGCGGAAAAAATTAATAAATAAAAAGGAGAAATGATGGACGCGTATTTCAGTTTTAATATTTCTTCCGGAATATATAACATTCTTCAAGTGATGCTGTGTAAAATTACGTCCTGTTTTGTACAGCAATTTACAAAGTGGAGGTGTATGCCCGCGAATCCCGGGAACGAGTCGCAAGCTTAAGGCGTAGGACTTATATTTGGCGTGAGAATGACTTGAAATAAATGAACAGTTTATTCCTGTCATTTTTATTCGGGATAAAAACGTTGTTTACATCTGTAGCAAAAGAAATTCTGCAAAGTCGGTAATTCTGATAGATTTATACGTATTTTTCACCGGTACGACCCAACGTTTCCAAGTTTTAAATCAAAATTTGCTTGAGCTCACAATCAGTAACGACAGGCTCAAGGTACTCACGCCAAGGCAATTTGTCAGTCTTCGGTACATCTCTATATCAATAATGTATTTCACTTCCTACTTTGCATGTTTACCTTCACATTTCATTAGCATCTGAAATTTAGTCGCGTGTTAGCTCTGTGAAAAATTATAAAAAAGACACCATATATATTGACACATAAATATATTCCAAATAATCTTTAAAAGCAACAGCAGCGATTTCATTGAGCCTGATGTAACTGATTGTGAAAAAGGTACGTCAATTTCTTTAAATTATATCCGCAAATGGGTCAGAAAAGTTCGGACTGAAGAGTTTAACGTTTGTGATACAAGAAGCATTTTGAAACTACAATATTTGAATATAACCAAAATTCTCTTTCGGTTCAAACTTTTCTAGCTCATTTGTAGAAGATTCACGTAGCTTTTTCAAATTTGGAAGCTTGATTCCTGTATAGATAAGTAGTAAAAATTATTTTGCGATTTTGGTACCTCACAATTCTTAATACTTTTAAACTCTAGAATGGGAAGGTTGGATAAAATGAGACGAGATGGGGAACTCCCTTGTGGTTTTGCTATTTCATTTGCTTAGGATCTCATCGTAAGTGTGAAAAAAAAGGAACCGACAGCGCATCGATCATGACCCTATCTCACCTCGTGACTTCGTCTTGCCCCAGTTTCCCTCATAGTGTTGGTTTTAAATTGTGGGATACCTCGTATTCAAGAAAATCATCTATACCTGCGATTGCTCCATCTTTGTATAGGCGGACTTTTCATTTCCTCGGATCTCGTTATTCCTATCTCGTTAAAAAGATTTCGCGGGTCTATTGCTCGAATCAATCACTCATTACTCCTCATATTTCCTATCGCATAAGCCCACGTAATTTCTTTTTCATACACCAATTATGCGGAGGCTTATGGTAGACAGGAGCTTCCGTCGATGGGTCCCTTCGAATAAATTTGACGATAGAAATTATATTTTTATCCAAAGATTGAATGAGAAGGGTGCTTAAATACTTTTTCAAGAATCTCATTTCGACGAAGCTTATGCGTTTCGAAGAGACAGTTTTTTCGTCTCGTCTGTCCATTTTCGGGAATTTGTGTGGTTAGACCGTGGGAACTCGTTTCCTCGGATAGACCACATCATTGATTGGACTACCCAAACATTAAACGACGAACAATTTCATAGGTATACGGTAAAATATTAGTTCAATTATTGCAGGGTTGATAGGAAATTGATTTACACAACTGTTTATCGATTCATAAAGATTTATTCATCACTGGACACTAGGGTGGCGCAAAGAAACCGACTTTTTTTATTTTTTGAGTTTCGTATGAAAATATGTTATTTTATTACGTTTGAAGACCCCTCTCCAAAAATGAGCTCAAAAAAATTTTTTAAAGAGTCGCTCAAGATTTTTAGAAATGTCAAAAATAGTCAAAATAGGATTTTTTTCCGATTTTTTCGCTCGTGACGGTAGAATTTTGTACCCCAAAACATAAAAAAAATTCTCAAAATTTTAACTCAAAATATTCACTTTCAAAGGTCGCTCATAATTTTTTTTTAAATACGAAATTATTGCTTTTGATGTTTTCGAGCGACTTTCATCTTATTATAATCTTGATATTAAGAATTAATTTAAATTCTTGCTTTCAATTAGCAAGGTAATGAATAAGAATTCACCACGATACAGAAAAAAAAAAATCAAACACAAAACTGAAAGTATGATTTAATAATAGTCAATATTTTGAAGCAATAATTTTGAATATAAAAAAAAATTATGAGTGACCTTTAAAAATGAATATTTTGAACTAAAAATTTGAGAATTGTTGTTTTGTTTTGGGGTACAAAATTCTACCGCCACGAGCGAAAAATTCGGAAATAAAAATCGAATTTCGACTATGTTTTAAATTTTTTTAAATCTTGAGCGACCCCTAAAAAATTTTTTTTTGACTCATTCTTGGAAAGGGGTTTTAAACCATGATAAAATAACATATTTTCATACGAGACTCGAAAAATAAAAACAGTCGGTTTTTTTGCGCCACTCTACCGGACACACGTGTGCCGAAGGAAAGCAATTTTTAAGCAAAATTTGACAATATAATATCGAACAAAAATTTTCGTTCAATTACACGTACGTATACGTTCTTACGAATGAAAAGTAAAATTCGAAGAAAGACATGGAGATTGTTACAGAAAATGATATTACTTTCGCAGAAGCCTCTTTATCTTTGTAACACGGTTTTTTCAGGATTCCTCTCGAGTTATACTTGGGTTCCTTATTTTTTTTTCCAATCTCTAAATCGATTTCATAAAAGTCGAAGATTTAATCTTATTACCCTTACGAATCGATTCTTGCGTATAAAAGAGTACCGAGTTTCTCTCTTGTGCTGGAAAACTTCGCCAAGACGTATCAAGTTCGGTTGAGCTGTGGGTGTTTCCAATAAGACGAATGAGTCGAGTATTAGATATCCCTTGGTGGTAGCGGCCATATTCGAAAGGCATTTTTCAAATTCACGTTACAAATAGCGACGCTCTCGCGTGTAACAAGATTTCTAGAAACGTTTTACTTTTCTTAAATGTAAACCAGCGTATCTGATGACGCGTATCTCAGACATAAAGGGTATCTGATGAAATTTATTCGATCTGGAAGTTCACCGAGACAGCAAAGATTCGTTTTGATTGTGAGTACGAGTTTGAACAAAGCCAGAGCTAAATTTGACTAATATATAATAAATTTGAAAATCATTGATCTCAGCCATATCGACTTGTGAATAAAATTGTCTGGGAAAATAAACGCGTTTGTATTAAGTTTAATATTGATATGTACTACGATTTTAATGTCAAAATAATGATCCTTCCGAGTCATGGTATTAAATTAGTTCGAAAATAAGGAGGATCGCAAGTTCCTTTGCCCGGCCTTCGCGTTTTCGTCGAGGGGCTGGTCACTTAAGAAATCACTGAACCATTTCATCCGAAGTCAGACAGGCAATCGCTAAAAATCGCTCGAATCGCACGATTTCTGATTTCCTCATGATTACTCAAAATGTATAGGAAATCATCGGGAATCACAAAAAAATCACGTGATTTCGGGTATCGCTAGGAATCACTAATCCCCTTTCTAGGCGAGCGAGCATTTATCAATGTTCATCTCTTGACAGTCTAGGAATCAATGATTTCTGAAATTTAGAACTTAATCGTAGTCGTTGAAATCAGCAGAAATCACACGAAATCGCAGGTAATCTCATTGATTCGGAAATCGCGGGAATCGCAGTCGAAATCACAAGAAATCGATTCCTTTTGGAAATCGTCGTGCCACCGAATTTGCGAGTTACCAGCCCCTCGTACCTCGCAGTTATAACTCCTGAATTGCATCTACCATGGTCGGAATTCTCGTTTCGCGTAGAAGCGCAAAATTATTCACGTGTGAAATACCGTCAACGTGCGAGCTAAGGCACGCTGACGTTAGACGCTTGCTTTTAATAATTCACCCCTGTGAATGCGGGTTGACAACTACCCACTGTTCTCGGTTCCGTACAGTTCTCTTTCGCTCGTTTCTACAGAGTGAGAAGCGAACTTAATGATCGATGATAAACTATAAACACATTAATAAACAAAATACCAAGTGCCCGTATCAGAGTTAAAAGTTAAGGGCTGTTCATATAATTAACTAAAGATTAATAAAGACCAATTCTTACCCTCGGCTGAGACGAGTGTACCTCTCACCAGATCGACCTTGTTCCCAACGAGTATGACAGCTCTTGAAGAGACGTGATCGTTTTGCCATAAAGTTTGCAAAACTTTTTCGGCTACATCTACCGAGCTGCTATCGATGGTTGAATAAACAACACAGTAAGCATGAGGTTCGTAGGTGGCTATGCAGTCCTCGGGCTAAAACAGAAAACACGTACAAAAGGGTGAATTAAACAATCGATTGTTTTTCTTTTCTTTATTTCTCTCTTTTTTTACGGGGCAGGCAGCTGCGTTGATTTTCCTACATTGCAGGTATTACTTCTTTCCACATTTCGTATAAGTATATTAAAGTAGGTCAAATAAACCGATTATTATTTTTTTTTTTTCAAGAGGCACCTTTAACAATTTGTTAAAGTTTAACAAAAAAATGTGAAATTTTTTTAAAAATAAGACAGTTTGGCCACCCCAAATTGTGCATAAATGATAATAAGAGTAACAAACGACGGTGTAGAACCATTTTGGAAGAAAAAATGTTTTCACCAAATTTTTGGGGTACTCCATTTTGCGTTTTTTCGTTTCCCCTATAAATGTTCACGAACCTCGCTACCTGAGAGCTGTATTTATTTTATGCGAAGAATTTGCACTGGAACAAACGCCCCGTTGAAAGAAGAAAATCACTGATGCAAATACCTGCTCGTTTGAGCGTTATATTTTTATTTCTTGTCGCCGTATTTCTACAAAATTTTGGGGCAAGGGTGTGCCGAGGGTGCTGTTGACTGGACTGGATGCTCAAGTTAGTAGGAAATTGGGTTGCCGCCTGTCCATTTTCTGAGAGGGTAACCTTTCCTTATCCGGTCTGTCTGTCACGCTTCCTTATCAGAATCGTACATGATATAGTTATCTTATCTTTTTTTCTATTCATATTATATTTTCCGTCTCGTTCTGCCATTCACTCTATTATTCCCAGATATTCTGCGAGGGATTAATTTTCTAGAAAACTTCCAAGTTTACTCAAAAACTACAATATTCAATTTCGAGAATATTCGATTACGTATTCCTCAGTTTCCTTCATACGTCTCCCTTCATCGATGCGGGGTGTAGTAAAATATAGAAAATAAATAAATAAATAAAATAGACAAAAAACAGCAAAATACATGCTCGAAATCATCAATCATGGAAATCTATGATCGAAATGAGTAGACCGAAGCCAATTTTTTCTGGCTATCGATTCGGTACATAAATTTAGAGGTGTCGTAGGCTTGAGATCTATCGAGTGCCCGAGGCAGCTGAGAGCTTACTCTAAGTTACAAACTGTGAAAAGTCTGATACATGTGACGTGGAATTGGGAGATAGATTTTTTTTCCGACGTTTGGACATTTTTATACAATTTTTTATACGTTTGAATGATCGCCGTACGTATTGAATAGTTTCAAAGCAAAATCGTATACTGTTCAAAGTAACAAGTACATTTCGCAGCGGAATATGACTGAGCACGCATTCACCTGTATTCTCTAATTAACATTAGAATAATTAATCAAGCTTTGTGTCAATTAGGCTAATTAGAGTGTCTGGATTCTCAGGAAAAGTTACGGTATATACCTATATATTATACGTTAGCAATAAATCCGCGCGAGCGATAAATTAGTTGATATGAAACTTAGCGAAAGGAAATTGTTCTTCGTGGGTAAACATGAAATGAAAATTTCCGCCGAGCAGCCTGATAAATAATTGGCAATATCTAAGGGTTATCTTATTTATCTCGGGCCATTATTTGGATATAACTTTACTCCGTTGTGAAGAGAACTCGTAGGGGATGGTTTCTACGGAATGCAGTGCCGTGTGCATTCCCACGTACGAAGTTGGTGCGTATTTCGCCCTTAGCTTATCCGTTGTATTTTTAGGGGGTTAATTAAGCTGGCCAGCTAGATATAGGGTCACGGTTGGCGAATACAAATGACTCAATTACAAGGTATCCACCAGGTAGTCCCTGGGCAGGACTAACGAGTCGTATGCCGCAGACACCGTTTGATTATTAAATCAACCTTGATTTTTCATCAAGTTAAAGCAACTTGGAAATTCGTTCTCACTTGCTCAGCCTTATCCTCCCGCAGACCTTCCTTTCAGTCATCCCTCTGTTCACCCTAACTTTAGCTCACAGGGGTGGTCTATATTTGTACTTTATCAAAGAATTATCGAGTCTGGAATAATCAGGCGCGGTTCACCAGGCTCTCACAGTCGGACACCCTGAACTAAAACCCTAATTTGTAGCTCTATATAAATTTGGCTAAAAAAAAGTCGCTGGAAGACTTAAAAAGATAAGTGTTTTTGACATTCATTGTCAACTCTACCGTAAGGGAGACCGGAATCAAGCTTTTTATCACACGGGTAAATTTTCGCGATTCTTATAACAGCGACAAGTCTCGCAGCATATGGCGCTAGTATTAAATTCCAGAAGGCAATTTTAGGCGCAACTTTCATCGCCAAGTGAAATTTAAAATTTTATTAAGCTTTCATCATCTATTTGATAAATTCGTAAGATGAGGGATAATAATATGTTGAAAATTTTCAGTTTTAAATTGCGACAAATTTTCAACGAGAAATGACACCTGACGCTATTTTTATCGGGCTAGTGGTTAAAATAATTTCACAGCTTGCGTTAGAAGACAGAAAAATTTACTGAGAGCTCGGGTAATTGGGTGTGGTCAACACAGGGATTCGTTGTCGCAACATTTATTGTATAACATGAACAAGGAGAGACGGAATAACGACTACGAGTTCGTTAATTGCTATGTCCCGGGGAATTGGTTGTGTTGAACAGTGACTACCTGCTTACACACGTCAGCCGAAGTGGTGGAGAAATTAGTTTGTGAACAAACGTGAATCATAACGAGTCCTTCGTTGAGAGAGTATCCTACCCTCGTAAAGCAAACGTCCCAACAGCCTTTTTCCAAATTTGTTTATGCAAAACTGAGGAGAGGTACATGATTGCGATTTCGCAATCTTTTTATTGCATAATGAGGCGTATTCGACGGAAAACGTTGGCTCACAAGATTCCGGGGAAGTGGAAAGTGTGATACGAAAATCCGATCGGTTTTAAAGTCGTAAAAGCAATTCTTTAAGAATGAATTTGAAGAATGACTGTTCTTTTGCTCTGCAAGGGTAGATACTCCCTTGAACTGTTGAAGTAGACTTATTCGCGATAAAAAACTCTGAAAAGAGATCGAATCGAATTTGTGATGTACTAATTACAGGCGTGAAAACTTATGACACTATTACAACGCCAGCGGAATATCTGACGCAGCTTTTCGATTCCGCGTTCTCCGGTACTTCGATTCTGCAAATTCAGCGTATGGGTGAAATTTATTAGTTCCATAACAATCCTGAATAAAATTACCAAAGCCTCGAGCCCATTCAGCAGTTCCAATTTCAGCTTATCAGAGTTTATCAAAATTCCAAATCCTGTAAGTTAATTATAGAAAAAAAAATGTCCACGAAAGATGCCGTCACTTTCTACAGTACATTTCTGTTCAATAGATTAAACCAATCCTATAGGTTTAGAAATAAATATCAAGCACCTTAAGGACCCATAAGAAAAGCTTAATGTTTTTACAAGCCCCGCGAGCAGCGCGACCTGCTCCAACTATGACCTTTGCACAGCTCGTACGGCAATTATTATGATACCCAGGGGAAGGCTCGACTCGTTGTGTATACTAGGTTGGTTATGGGTTGTCACTTTAACAAGCATCTACGATCATCTAGCGTAAGCTCGTACGTATACCTACACCATGACGGAGTTCGCGATACGTTACTTTTCCCACGGGTGAAACAACCCTAAAAATTTAATGCTTCTAGTCGGTCGTATGTGCGAGATATGTTAAAGAATTAATACCTGGACTCGAAAGCTCTTTTTATATACGTATACGGTCAATCCAGCGTACGCAACCCGTGTGAATATACCTGAATGACCGTCCATAAGGCTTAAGTGAACTTTGTAAAATTCGGGTTCTTATGGAAAAATGAATAAGTCGGAAGTTGGTTGGTAGCTGAAAGCTTTCTCAAGGTTGTCGTCTGGAGAATTGTTATGTGGGCAGTTTATAATGTGTTCAGTATTTATGAGCAGCAGTATTCATATACAATAGAACATTGTACAACAAGGGAGGGAAACGGGTCATTTCTAGCGAGGGGAAGATGATTTTACACGATTCAAAGTCGAGGGCACCGAAGGGTACCGAATTATCGCATTATGTTTATTTCCAATACATTATTTCCAAGACAAAAACATGTTTAAAAAATGGCCTATACGAGCACTTGTTGGAAAAAACGTTAAAAAATTTCAACTTTTCGAACGTTTTCTTTCTTCGAATATTTTTTTGGGAAGTAATGGACTCATTTCTTCCCTAGGGAGGGAATATCAATTTCCTCCTTGAATATTTCCCCCATTAGACAAATATTTGAGAAAAGAGAACGTATCAATAATTTTTCAACATTATTTTCGACAAGTGCTTGTACAGGTCCACGATACATAAAGTACTATTTTTCATTAATTATTGCATATGTTTATTTTCAATATTCATTTTTAATCGATTTTTTTATGTAAATGCTTAAAAAATATGTTAAAAAAAAAATGCCTTCACATGCGATTGTTGAAAAAAGTACGGACCGCAACACGAGGGGGGGTTAATTTGTCACGGGGGTCAAATAACAGCCTTTACTTCGAATTTGAACTTCAAAAATTTTTATCAACGTGTGGAGGGGCATTGCGGATGCTGGACATCACCTTGGAAAACCTTGTGGGACGTCTCGGAAATCTCGAGGGTTGAAGAGATCCGATTGTACTTCGTCATTTTCCACTTGGATTTACTGGCATATAGATTGGAAAGCATCAGAATAATATTATTCTACAGTACATTCTAGCATGAATTAATTTTCCAACTTAATCAGCCTCATTCGATGTACGTTAATATATTACACAGATTAGAAACTTGTTCAAAGTTTGTAGTTTCTAATCATCCCGCGAAAGATCTCTATAGATATACAGGTGTTAGAATTCCAGCTAACCACAAGAAGATCGAATGAAGAAATGTTCATAAACTAAGTATTTCTTGTTCAGGAAAATACATCAAACTTGAAATTAAAATCCTCACTTTTCGCAACCCTTTGACGGACACTCTGCGTCTGAACTTATTAAAAAGAGAGAATTCCTTTTTTTTTTTACATAATTAGATCTAATTAAAATAGATTATACTTAGGCATCCTTTTCGCGTACCCAATTAACGATGACGTGCTTTTATCTTTTCACTTTCCTCATTTTGTGCCTTATTATACTCCTCAACTGTTGATAAGTACTCTTGAATTGCAATATAGCTGTCATGCCGGCCATACTCAGCCGCGTAAACTCATCGAGTGCGTAAACTAAGGTTAATCAGAATAGACAAAGATTATTATATTACAGAGGGAAACTCGAAGGTGTCAGAGTCGTATTAGACTGTGCGAACGAGCGGATTTCAATCCTCGCTTCACACCAAAACTTACTACAAATAATAGGCTTAGGCTGTATACGTATGTGTGTACCTATCTGGTGCGAATTGAAACATCCTATTAAATCTTCGTTGTTTCATTTACACCGTGCTATGTAACAACCGGAATGACTACGTCCTGGTAATTTAATTACGTAAAACAGGGAGACCGGAGCTGAGGTGCGGCTCTAGGTGACAGAAAGAAGACGTAGATAGCGGCGACACGAAGAGCATTCCGAGGCAGGGAAAAGAGACATCAGGAAGGAAATAGTCAGCGAATTTTGCGAGGAAAGGACCCAGCGAGTCTTGAGGACGGGATACGAGGTATCTAGAGGAATGCGATATGGATATCGTCGAATATTAGATGCATGAGAAACGAGAGGAATCTCTTCTATTTCAAATTTCAGGATCCCCGTTTTGAGGGAAGAGGATTATTCGACTCTGTTGGAGAAATATTTAAGGGATGAGAGAGCGAAATATACTGTTGAACTAGCGTTTCCCTTTGCAGTTGCAAGCAATACCTAAGCCTGAACGGATTTTCCCAGCTTTGCGTCAGCACTTATGGGGATAATTAAACATTAAGAAGAGAAAAAAATTTCACCTTATTTGAAATAATTTAAAAGATATATTCTAAGAAGATTACGATGTGCTTTAAATACTGGCGGGAGAATAAAACTACCCAGACTTTTTTTCGATCTGAAATCAACGCCGACTCAACAGAGATTTTTCCTCGAAAATTTGCTAGTCTACATATTATAGATATGTAGATAATAAAATGAACCATCACGTGGATATTACACCTAGTACTTTGCATATGAAAGTACACAAATAATATGATAATACGAGGCGAAAAGTTGGAATGAAAATCTTAACATATATAGAGAATGAGGGCTGAAGAATGTTGTAATGAAATTCGTGACTTCCGAGGAAACTCATGAACGGCTGCAGGCTGGCCTTCCGCTACTTTCTAGGAAGCTACGACCTCCGACTATAATCGCAAAATTTCCCCTTCTTGTCACAAGTTTTTATGCAATAGTTCAAATTCTTTCTATATATTTTTTCACCACCCAGTTTGAAAATCTTATTATAAAAGCTCCGCAGCGGCCGTCAGAGTTATTTTTCGTTCTTCTTTTCAAGGACCATCTTCAGCTAGAGAGGTGAATATTTATAAGTGCCAGCCTAACGGAGGTACGCTGCAAGATTAGCTCTGTGTAAATATTTAATTGTAATATAAGACTCGGACGAGTGCTGGGAGAAATGCAAAGATGAGATTTCGTACAAAGAATGAATGAAGGATGAATGAAGGTTCGGATTCTCTTCGGGTTTCGAGTCCCTCGCGTTTCGAGAATAAAAGTTAATTAGTGGACAATGAAAGCGCACCTCAATAAACGCTCAAGAAGTTGTATCTAGCTCCGAGCTCGTGCAGAGTCTCGTGTCAAGGCAAAGGAACATACGACTTATTTTCAAACTATTAGACACCAAGGGGTGAATTTCCTCCAGCCCTATCCAAAAGTGGCAATTATTTTTCTTAAATTTATTTTGCTGATTTGAAACAATATTATTCATCGTAAACTAGAATTTTTTCAATGCAGATAAATTGTATATTTTAGGAGAACGGAAATGCCTCGGAAGGGAAGGATCATTTTCTCAACCCTGGAATCGAACACTTGATAATCGATGATAGAATGGGATGAAAATTGGTACAAATCTTCGAAGGGAAAATGAAAATCTTAGGAATAATTCGGATTTATAGCATGAAGATTTCACTTAAGCTTCCATCTTGTTGAAAAATATGGCCGAAGTTTGTTTCACGCATTTTACTCCAGGTATTATTTCGTCTAATATTTAATTCATGGAAATATTTGGCAAATAACGAGAACCACATTATTCTCATTTGCGTCGGGTCCAAGATGAGGACCCTTTTCAGAAAGATTTTTATAATAAATATATATACACACAAAGTGGTATTGGTGGAGAAACAATATAATCCAAAACAAAGAGCACGAGCTTGTGGGCCAAAATGTACACACAAAGGCGTCCTCCACAGAGCTTGACGTTGGAAACCAAATATTTCAAGAGAACCGTGGTAGACCGACATTTCTAATCGTAAGAATTTCCTATCCACATTCTCAACGATGTCCAGTACACTGGTGAAATTCGATTGTCCGTTTTGCAATTTATGACAAGGTGAACTCTGCTTGAGCGAGTATATTGTGTTTTGAGACAAAATGCGAAATTATTGAAGATTTTGAAGAAATTATGTAGATTAAGTGTACCGAAGAAAAAGCGGAGAGTTTTGGTATGCATAAATCAAACCCATTGAATATCATTGGTTTGACCCAAAATCACGCAAAATCAAAGTGAAGAATCAATCCATGCAAAAGGAAGTCTATAAAATAAAATGTGGGATTATTTTGACGTATGTCTCAAAAAACGTCTTCGAAGAATAACTAAAAATCTTCTCTATCATCCTAGAGAGAAAAGGATCAGTGGTTTTCCATAATATTGCAGATTAATTTAGGTATCGTTATTGTGCTGGCTATTAAGGTGACTAATTTAATCACAGGGATTCACCTCTTCTTGATTGTATTCTGAAATTTGAATAAACCTGTGTACACGAGGCGAGGGGTGAGTGAATTTATGAAGTTAAATTTTCTAACGAGAAATGAATCGGTGGTTTTTAGCCCTGATCGTGGGTTTCCTTAATTCACGTCGGGCATAATTTATAGGGGGCTTCTGCGGAGCGGAGACTCCAGCCTCGTTCCTCCCTCCCAAAAAACGACCGTCCTCAACGCAGATTGTTAATTTACATTTATTTGCATCTTTGCCCACGAACCTTTAGTTTACGCCTCTAGAATTCGTCGAGGCCGCTTGATGTTTGGCCATATTCTCCAAGGGCACGGCTAACAATCAGTTTCGATTATCTTCAAGCCCGGAAATCTCACCGGCGCGGGCGGTGGTATATAGTCATCCTGTGATCCAATCATTGATCCTACGAGATTATTCTTGCCTTGACGGTGTTGGCAATCGCTCAGTTTACGAGTAATTTGTCATTTTACGAGTTATTCGGCCAGGGCCGACAGTTTGCTCGTAAAATATAAAACCCTCTCTGCAACTACGCGGCGTGGCGGTTGGCCTGGCAATTTGCCCGCTAAATACTCGGTCAGTGTTTGCCTTTGGATGGCGCCATGAATCCTCCCCTAAAAACCGACAGCTTTTTGACGCGTCAGGCTTCTCATTGGCCGACCTTTCACTTCGAAGATGTTGGGATTAATATCTATCATATCTTATCTAATATAGGGCAGTGAAAAATGTTTACTTAACCCTTCCCATCGACCTCACTGGTGCCAGCATGTTTGATAATTAAATTTGCGAGAATATTGCGAGTACTTTCGCAGCAAGCGTGGCATTCGGTCATGTTGGGAGAAAACAATTCGTAAATTGATTATAGGAAACTAAACATCATTAGTAATTCAGGCTTGATCGGAGTATCGGACCCATGATTATTATAATGATTTAATAAAACTATAATTTTTAATTGAAACGCTTCTGGCAATTTGAAATTTGTAGCAATTTTACTAGTAATTGATTAATTAGAGAGTTGAAAATTGTTCGGATTGGAATACACAAACCTTCGTAAAACTAATTTAAAACATTCAATTAACACAGAAATTTAATTCCAGCATTTCTCCTATACGATACACGTAGGGGAGAGCGGGGCAGAATGGGCACGGAGGCAAAACCGGCACTTCGGCGCCAAATATAAATCGGGGGCAAGACGGGTACCGTCTCAAATTTTTTTAAAACTTCCTTTGCCAGTTTCCTAACGTATCTTGGTATAAGAACAGTCCGGGAAACATGAGTGATGAGAACAAACGGAGCAGGCATCTAGAAATAATAATTTTGTCTACATATTTTGATAACACAAGAAAGCAAATGTTGAATAAAATATGGGAAAAAAATGTTATATAGAAGTTTTTTTTTTGCCGAGACATATAGAACTACGAATGAGCAACTGATTCTGGCAAATTCGTATTTTTTTGAACCACCCTAGTGCAGATGTTGAGGGGCGTCTCTCCTCTCGAGATAACATAACGGAAGTGTAACTTTCTATACCAGAAGTTGACGGTTCGTTAGATAAAAATTCTATCAAAAGTTGGACCAGATTTATCGTTACATAACGAATTTCAACTAGACTTCAGTCAGTTGCAAGCTACCAGTTTTCCCCTAGTTTGTGAACAATTGAAACTTGGATTTCAGTTTATTTATTATCGAATTGTCAACGAAGTGTGGGAGTCATATATAAGCATGCCGATGCATAACCAGATTCAATTTATTCAATATAGCAGGTCGAATGCGAAAATGAAAAAACAGAAAGTAGATAATAAAATAAAAAATAAAAAATTAATAAACAACGGGCATAGCTCCTGAATCCTGACCTCCTGCGTCATGTTTCAAAATAATTCAGAAAAACGCACTATTTATCCTGTTATATCAGTATTTCGAAGTGATTATTATTTTTTTTTTTGTCGTACTCAATACGATACCAACTAGATCTCATATTGACTGTAGGAGGAAACGTAACTGATTGAGTTCAAGAAATTCTTGAAATACGAGCTATATCCCTTCATTGTGCAAAAATGCAAAGAAATACATACAACATTTGTCGTCCAATAGATTAAAAAATCATAGAACTGCTACTAGTCACGGAGAATAATGCATAAAGTATCCAAAAATTGGCATATTCTTGAATACTGTGATTCAAATTTTCTTGAAATCGTATTTTGATGGATCTCAGAAATGAAGTGCAAAATAAATATGCATTGTGTTAATATTTGATTGGAATTTACGTGTGTTTTCAAACCAATTAATCGCGATACATATGTATACTAACTAAAGGTATATCAAGGCTCAAGGTGCTCTCATTGCATTAAACCACTCAATCAGAAAGTAGACTTGTACTCGTAAAAACGTGAGAACGTGCGTGCGAAAGAGATAACTCTTTTTCACAGACAATATTATATATTACATGTATCATAACAAATAGAGGAAGTTCTGACAGACGTGTTGAAAAATGGACATAACGAATTGTATCTTATCCTCCTTATTCTGTCTCTTGCAGACGCGTATTGCTCGCTCATTCGTAGAAACTTGGGAATTTGTAGGTATTTCGTTTCGAAGTTGGATGGAACGATTATGGAAGACACGCAACATCGGGATTAATCCAGGTGTACGATTCACACACAGGCAAATAGCGTATCTATCTGCAAGCTCTAAGAAAGCTTCGCTACAGTTACGTAACGAAGCGTCCCGAGTTACCAACTAACCAATCAGCCAGCCATCCAGCCAGGCAGGCAGCCAAGCAACCAGGCAAGCAAGCATTGCCAACCATTCAGCCATATGCTCTGCTGGGGCGTATGACAAACCCCTATATTTAATACACATCACCAAGGATAGACATGCTTCAAAGTTAGTCCTCTAGATGTTGTCTTGTTGTCCGTACCACAACGGTTAGATTTCTACTCACACTACCTCTACGCGCATATCTTGCAGAATTATACATGTACATACGTACTCGTATGTACCACGTATCCATATCTCGTCATCCATGTGAGATAGGTACTCGAACAAAGGGTGTCCTATGTTTTGGAAGGAGGTAGGAATAGTTAATCTAGGGCGATCAAAAGGAAGGAGACGAGTATGCATGTAGTGCTTAATGACGTCATTATCGAACGATCTATCCTATGTGAAATTTAGCTAGGATGCCTGGATTTCCCTTGATCAATAGACCTAATATATCGGAGAGAAAACGTTCGCTTTATTCGTCAATGGAGATTCGATTGTCAGTAACATTCGTCAGAAAGAAGTTTTGGCTATGGATTAAAATATTTTTTCAATTCCTATACTGCTTTTCTTTAACTTGAATCACGTGAAAGTTGTTCTTTACCGTCTTATTGTTAGCACGTCGTTAATGTTGCGTAAACTATAAAGATACCAGAATTGCATAACGACGTGAAAACTTAAGATTGTACGTAAATAAAACCGTTTCAGACTCAAAGAGTTTACTCCTTGTTCTGCGTCTACAACCCACGACAAGAAAATCAATGCTGAATCAATTACACTGTCATCTCTTATGTATCTGGCTTTAAATCTATTCCAGTAATTCTAATATCGTGAGAAAAATACGTGCATTATTTTGTTTTAATCGAGACATCAATCCACCCTTGCGAACCGTATGTATAACGTGCAGAGTGAAATCGGCTGTACGATAGTCAGGTATGTGGCTAGAATACATAGTTGCTAGTTCCGGACTGCAATATGCACCCGTACGTTTATTGAATGTTTAAATGCAACTTGATCTGCGAGAGTTATCGAGCTGGTAAAATAATGACGCGTTTCACGTTTTACGCAGAGGCAGATAGGGTCACTGTGGGCGTAAGTGAATAACTTCCACGTATAATTACGTCCGATAATAATCATACCCTGTCAATATGTTATTAATAGACTTCCCGCATTATATCGGCAGGAATACCTGAACGTATGCGATACGAATTTCGTGGCTCTTAGTGGAGACAGAAGGTCGCGACAAATCAATGTTTATTTGGGGATAATTTGACAGTATTGCGATTTATTATCGAAAACGTTTTCCACTTTTACCCCACAAGTACCCAAGCGTAGAGGATTCCGAACGTGGCTCTCGATTTGAAAAGTTCTGATAACCACGCAGAATTGTAAGAAAGGGTTCACAACTCCCTGTTGTATCCTAAAAAGTAATTGAGACAACAGGAACCGGCGAGACAATAGAGACAATGAAATTAGTCAGGACCACAAACTTTGAATCGCACTAGTCGCTGTTAAATTGTGTAACCGGGGTGTGTGTTCGTCTGCAAGATACAGTTCAACGATCGAGTTTTAAAGCCGATGGAATTTTATAGGGGTCGAATTCCGGGAATTAAGGGCACGAATAGACTTTATGGTTATTCCATTACACATCAGAGTTTAGACGACCTAAACAGCAATATAGGAGCCATTCTGTTCTCTTCAGCGATGAAGACGTTGAAAAATTCATCGAAATTGGGAATGAAGTTCGTGGTGGGATCGTTGAGAGGAAAGTAGTTACAGTTTAATGAAAAAGCTGCAAGTTCGCTGTTTGACCTCTGGTTCAGAGTGCACTGAAGTAGCTAAGTGAAAACTAAGATTGGGACATGAATATAATATAATTTCAATTTCGTTGATTCTACAGGAGTTATAGAGTGCCGACAAATTATGGATCAGCTGAACGAACTTGAGCGAGTGAAGTGGAAGGTAAATTATCGATTTTTTCAAATCTGTCCACCCTTCAGGCTTGGGAAATAGGAGAATATCATCGTGTCACGTATACGTCCAGATATAAACTATAAAGCCCAACATAAAATCACTTTCTGTCTTTTTTTTTTTCAAATTTATTTATATTTTTTACGTAAAACGTCTGGTGCAGGCATACCGTAATCTACATTTCCTCTCCCGACAGAATTTCCGCGCATTATGCCTCGCTTCGCAGAACCTCGATCCTCTCTACCTATAACTGTGCAATACATGCTTTCAGGATGTTGAGGTATATAAATAAATCCGTGATGCAGCAACGCTTGCAACATGTATGTACTTCGTTCCTGGAACGTTGCACTTATAGGACCACACTTTACAGAATATATTGAATCTTCGGTTAAACGAAGTATACTAGACGTGGTGTTTCAACTCAGTCCATGACCTCGTGAAGAATTTGATAACGAAACCTACGGAAGGCTGTGGGAATGAAGCCTCCGAATTTCAAGAAACTACGTGAATCTCTTCAACGCAGATCTAAGAATGAGGCGAGAGAGTTCGAATTGACAAATTTAATGTCTGTGATGTGGAGAGCATTTTGATTCTGTTTCAAATAACTCACAGCGTCATTAATTTTAGGTTCTTCAGTTCAAACTTTTCCAACTAATTTGTGGCTACAAGTTATCTGTATAAGCCTCCCATTGACAGGTATATCTATAAGTAGAGTTTTTTTTACACAGAGCTATTACTATTCGTAAAAATCAACCACTCAAATGTGAAACAACCAGAGTATGGGAATAGTACAGCATGTGCTTGACAGATTATGAATTTGTAATCCTACCCTCAATACCTGGATGCCAATAGCTACGTGTCTATAACAGCGCGTACATTCAATGGTACATGATATAGGTCAGGATAAACGTCAATCGGTATATACCTAGTTACTGTGCAATGTGCACTAGAATAGTTCGAGAAAAACACCAACTTGCTCAAATTCGCTGCTCATGCGTAGTTTTATACGTTTTTACAAAAAAATCTTATTGCAGAGGCTCCAGATTATGTGAGCAATTTTATTGTTAGTACTGTCTTATCAATGATAAAATTAGGCCGAAATCGCCATTTTCGATGATTTCGAATTTCCAGGATTCAACTGTTCTCCGAGATACTTGTTCCTTTCCCAAAAAAAAAAAATAATAATAATTTTTGCAAAAGGAGAGATCGGTAGGACGATAATTACTATACTGTTTCATTGGGGTTGAAATTTTGAAAAATGCAAGATTCAAAATCTTAAATAGTCAGACTATTCCCTATAGATATAGATTTTTTTTTACATAGAAGAACTTGTCCATTGAAAGAGCAGCATATTTAAAAATTGAATTTTTCCTCGAACTTTCGGATGGTTGAGATCGATGAGGCAGTATCAAATATTAATCTACAGAGACCTACGATTTCATAAGAAGTTCATCTAATTCAAAGTCACCGAAAATGGCGATTTCGGTTTAATTTTACGGTCGACGAAGTAATACTAAAATCTGGAGACTCTGCAAGAAAATTTTTCTTCTTTCTTTTTTTGTGAAAACGTGCAAAACTACAGACGAGCAACTTATTCTAGCAAATTCATGTTTTTTTTTTTTCTACCAGCTTTAAACCAGTCACTTCTTTACGTGAACTCGCCATGTGTATTCTGCAGCATAGTCATACTGCTAAATATTCAGTATATTTGCTCCCAAATTGCCGAAAGCTCAAGAGCGATGGAACAGTGTGCGATTAGCAAGCAGTGCAAGCAAACGCGAACGGATATGGTTAGCAATGTCGTTATAAAAAATTAAGGAGTTCTTGCGGGTGGATTAATTATGACTTGTTAATATTTCTTATCAGTGAAGGCACACACTTCATGGTGTCCCTCTTTTTTTTTTTCTCCCGGCTTTCCCTGGCCGTGGTTACCATGTGTTTACACTACTGATTAGGTAATCGCAAACCTAATGAGTGAAACTGCGGCTGTGTGCACAGCCGATTTCCAACAGTGTAGTAGTATAATCTCACGAAAACACAATTCCAAATTAGACCAAGAAATGTTGTTGCCATTGATGGGGGACATCGGATAAAAAGCTTTGGACATTGTCTCGCATCATCGAAAGTGGCGTAGTTTACTTTTGCAAACGTATTGAAATCGGCTTGATTTCACGACATTTTTTTTCACATACATATAGATATTATCTTTCTCCTTTAATCCGGTAGAAAAAAAAAACTGATCGATTGATACCAGTAGCTGTGGTCATGCGCAAGCAGAATATAAACCGTTAGAAATGTGTACCTACTCCGCGATGGGAATACACTGACAATTACGATTAAGATATGATCAAAATTGCCGATTGGAAGAAAAATTTACGAGATTGTAATTAAAGTTTACAAGATGCGCCACAAAAATGCTGCAACATGAAATTCCCAGTATATTTAAAATAAGCTATCACGATTAGATAGTCGATAAAATTGAGGTATTCTTATAAATCAGTTGAAAAACTGAGTGTTGCTTCTCTTTGTTATTTCAGCTATGGAAATCGAAGTGTTGAATAGTGGGATGAAATGCAGGTCGAGTGTTATTCGTAGCCCTTAGGGGTAGGAGTAACCGGAGGCATTGAGATGCGAAAAATGTGTAGGACGTGACGAGGGAGGGTGCGAAATCTGCGAACGACTACAAAAGGAATCGTCAGGTTTAGGATTAACCAGGTTTAACGGAGAAGCAAAGTTTTTAGCAAAAGAACAGGGGTGGTCTACACAAAAGGGTGCGGACGGTTGGCCGTAGCTATTATCCAGTTCTACGATCAAAGATAGGGGCCTGAAGATGGAAGATGGGAGATGGGAAATGGGAGCGGGCCCACACCCTTCAGGAAAAAAACAAACGAGGAACAATCGACAATGGCCCCCTCGTTTGATATCAGCTTTCATGAATTCCGGGTAATATTTTCTAAGAAATGGCGAGTCATCGAATGATGATTACCGAGTGGAAAGAACGAATGCGTGAAAGCTAGAACCAATAACTCGATCGATACTTCCTTCGGAGCTTAGAAAAAATAAAAACTCATTCGATATGATCCGAGCAGCCTTCATGTCTCCTTCGAATATTTATATCCAGTCACTGCGAATAGGTTAGCACTTACCATACCAGAATGAGGTCTGAAGCTCCGGCTTGTGAGCTTGATATGTGGATGGTGTATAAAATGAGAAACGGAAGACTCTGAAGATGGCACCATTCAGGCAGGATTGCTTTTGCGAATTTCTAAAACCATATAGTAAAAGGTTTCCGAAGGTTTTCAGGATGAAAGGGCGAATAACGTACACCATGGTTAACACCGGATCGTTTTCAACTCGGCGTTTTCTTTTGTCAACAGTTTCCGTGCCTTACACACGTTTCGCGAAATAATGTGTATAGAAATAAGCATAGTAACTCATACGAATAAAAGCCAGGGGATCTGAATTCAGAATCATCGTGAATGTTGTAACAGTTGCGTTAGCAATAGTCAAAACTTATCGACTAAAACGTTCTACGGTAATAAAATACATCGTACAATGGTTTTGCGTTCTACATATAAAATGGAAACGATTCACCGCAAGTTTCGATCAGATCCAATGCAACCGAGTATTTCCTTTCCATTATTCATATTCCTAATTGTTTTTGAGAAAAATGTCGATTCATATGATCCGAAAACCGAAGGTTGATTGTGGGGATGTTATATTCAGTCATCGGGAGGGTTTCACCATCAAAGTTTGACCTGATAGCACAGACAGGGCTCTGTTGGGAATGAATATCTAAGGTAATTATGTAGTCTAGAGGCTAATAACAAGGGATGAATATATTCAGGGAAAGTATCCGAACCTCCGATGGCAGGCCAACATCCGTAATAAATCATTCACTCGACAGCATAACTGCGTAGCTGTAGAATATACTAGAGTATAGTAGAGTGTAATTAAACTCCGACTACATAATATCGCAGGATTTATGCAAGGTCTATCCGACCGAGACCCAAACGATGAAAATCTCGATTCTGTAGTCTCAGAGACTATCGTAACGAGCTTTGCAGAGAAGAAATTGTTGAAAAGCTCAGGATCTGTTCAAACATTTGATATAGAGATTTTCCTCACGGTCTATCAACGTCATCTCAACGTATACGACTCAAGTTTAACTGCTCAGCTTCCGTCGCACCTGTTTTCGACGCCTTGGGAATTATCAGACGACTTGGAAAGTGCAGGTAGGTATCTATCCCTCCAGGAAGAAGGTATGGCCCCCGCGGTGTCTTAACTCAAGTTTTACGAGGGATACTATATTTCTTTAGGAAGCGCCGCCGATAGCGCTGAGCTCTTATTAGACACGGGGTGAGATACTAGTGGGTTACAGACCTACGCATTCTGCGTGACGTCGATCGGGCCCTAGTATGGCACGTGCCCTTTGGATAGGGTTGTCCTTATTGCTTTCTCTCCGCGAGGCTTGATGCGGTGGTTCTAACTCCCGCAGCTTATACCCGTGGCGAACGAGTGGCGTGCCCGAAACGATGGGGGTCGAACAAGTCGAATGAAGTGGCTCACATCCGCCACCTTTTTCTCGGATACATCCCCCAGGAGGCCTTGGAGACAAGGAGAACGACAACGACAATGACAATGACAACGACAGCTACGACTACGATGAGACAAAATTCGTCGCCGAAGCCTCGGGCGGTGGGCAATTTTGTATCTTCAAGTTAAGTTCGTGTCTGTTTGTCTGTTTGTATATATCTGTTGCTCCCATTTCGCAGCAGGTGACGCGGCTCAGGAGACAATTCATTAACGCCAGAATACGTCTTCAATAATAGGGTGAAAAATAAAGGCTTTCAATTTCCGGTAATCGATTGAAATTCTGTAGAACGCAGCGACGGATTTATATTTGAATATAAAATTGATGTCTACACCGTCATCTTGGAAATAAATTTTTTTTTTTCTTTCAAATCACTGATTCGCTTTGGAGAAATATTCTATTGACTCAAGACATCATTGGATATTGTTTAAGAGTTATAAAAAGCAGTTATAAAGATCTTTCCACGTATAGTAGCTAGAAGATGTACTTGGATATGAGTTGAATTATAAATCATAGACGAGTGTCTGATTTGGCTTATTTAGCGAAGTAGTTTTTCGTGTCGATTCTCATACGTATAAAGGAATCATTACGATCTATTGAAAACTGATTCTCTCTTCATCATCTAACTGAATCCTCAAAGTCTATTACGGAAAAGAGAAATCGCTGAATTTACTTGCCTGTCCAGTTGCATACTGAATGAGAGCGGTTTATCGTGTGAGAAGTTAGGAACTACCGCAAAATTTTCGCCAGAAATAACTTGACCTGTAGTACATAATATACTGTTGTATAACAAGAGCACCAGTGATATGTAGTGAGTTATTTCTACCACAATTACAGGGGGACTGTGTTAGATTATTCTCGTTTTACTTCGTCCGAACGCTACTGGATTTTGAAGTAAATGGAATTTTCCTCTCGGCTACATAATGGTACTAAAATTTGTTAAATATAACAGCGATTTAGGAATCCAACTTGTCCGTGAGCTTTCCGGTAATTTCATTATCGAAATCAAATAGGTAAAAAAAAAATTCCTAATGAATTCAAAGCGCCTTGTATAAAGTGACGAAACGCTACGATGCAGTAAATGCGTGAGCTTCGGTCGGAAATGTTATTTCAACCGTATATCAAATACGTTCCCCAGGGTTTAAACGCCTCAAGTACATATATCTATGTATACATATAATAAATGCGAAGAAATAGTGACCAGCAGTTTCTGAGAAGAAGAAATATATTTCAGCATGAAAAATATATTCGTATACTTGAATGCATGGCAATTGGTTTGATAAAAAATTATGATTCACGCGAAAGGAACTTATGGATTTCAAGAAAGCCATTTATTTCCATTTTCGATTCGCATGTGATCTTCATCAAATAATGCAACCAGACATATTAGACATTCGTTAGGTGAGATAACGCGAGAGTTGAATTTTTCTGTTCGACTATACATATTCCAATTCCAAAGACTTCATTTTACGCATATTTCGACCATTTGTATGCCTAATCTCATGCTTATTGTTTGAAAAGAGGTTAATCAAATATTCTCGCCAATTAGTCGCAAGCCTCTGATACCAGAAGAATTTGAAACTGCTGAGGATTGCAGATGAATGTAGATAAATAAACGTGTATAAATATGAAAATATATGTGTAAGGTATATTTTTCAACTTTACAGCTAAGGTAGGTAGGTACAATTGAAAAAAATGAATAAGACTTGTTCTACAGTTTCTCAGCGAAAGTTTAAGTATATCCTCTTGTGGTTCTTTTTTCAACGCCAACAACCGTCTTGGGTTCTATTTTCATATTTCAGTGATTAAAGTTTAACAATTATATTTCATATTAATCTCGCTCGAGGAAGTTTAAACACTGAGAGAAAAGTCGATAGTAATGTTAACTAAAAAAGACCAACTATTTGAAATTAATTTCTAGCACTAATCTTGATAGTACGTATAACTATTTAGTAATTGTATAAAATTCAATAAAATTGATTACTACAACAAAACTTTTTAGTAATCTCAACTTTCTTTTTTCGTATACATATGTATACCTAAGCATAAATTGTTGTTATCGTACCGGATAATTTATAGTTAATCGTATATAGTTCTTATAACTATTGAGTTAGTTTATTGAACTATAACTCCATAGTTAATTGAACTAAATACTTTTGTATGAATTTTTTCTTTTTATTCGTCATGATATTCAACGTTTTTATTTACTGACATAGAGAAGATGATATAAAAATGTATCCACTAAATAACGTAATGTTAATCAGTAGCATCAACTATTTGCATGATTGATTTAACTAGAAATAGTTATTACAACTATTTTTAAATTTTTATTATAACTATGTACATTAATGTTATTCAAGCGTGATTTTGTAGTTAACGTTACCAGTTTTTTCTCTGACAATTAGTGAAGAACACTGAACTCTGAAAAGGATATAAATTACTGATACATATTCCTCTTATGCACTAGAGGTTATTCCCGCTGTCGTGAGTACCGTGATATTTATTGGCTCAGTAACATTATATATAATACGATTCATTAAGCTCCTGACTCGGCTCATAATTAGAGAATTAACCTTATGTCTTGTCTCCCTCACGGCAGTATATAGAAATACACGTCTAACTACTAGTGTAATCGTTGCAAACAGCCATCTGCTAGTATTAGGTGGCGGTTGGGACGATGTTTTTCACGATTAGTTGTAAAATTTTCTTTTTATTCAACACAGTATTGCAAGCAAGTAATGAAACCAGGTATTACTCTATTATTATAGCAACTCTGAAAATGCATGTAGGTGCAGTTCATTTTATTACTTGGAGAAAATGTTCTCGGACGTAATTGGTAGACACGGTGGAATTATGTAGTTACTGCTGTCCAAGAAAATGCTGCTCAGAAACCGGAATAATCAAGGCAAACCTGCGCCCGTACTAATAAGTAGTAATAAGACATCTTCTATTATATATTACCGTTCCCGACAACAAAAGGCTTTTAACACCATTGCCGGTACCTGGTGGTTTAATGGATGGATAAATATTAAACGGTAGAGAGTAAAATCCGCTCGAATTCGTCTTTGAACATCTTCAGATATTGAGAGCGCAACCAACCCCTATATCTTCATCTGGCGTTTCAGAGCTCTTGGTTCTAAACAAACTGTATATTAATTAGGGTGGCTCAAAGAAAGATCGACGTTTCATTTTTCTTCACTTCGGCAAACGGAAACGTTAACTTTCGAATAAAGCAAGACAAGTCTTCCCCTAAAAGAGCTTCATGTCTCAACTCCAAATGGTGCCGCAAGCTATTCTTCCTGCACTGTTCCTTACATGCAAATTTCATGACACTTAATCAGAAGGGGTTTTTGAGTTAGTTAGCTCGGATCTGAAGTCAGAAAACACAAACTCGAAATGGTAAGCCCTTTATGACGGGGCTAAATTATAAAAAGTAGCCTGAGTCATATCAAAATCAGTACTCGATGGTCACGCGAGGGTCGCTTGTTTTCAATCCGAAGTTGAGATAGGAAGATTCAAAACGGTGGATCGCAATTGTAGAAAACAGGTTAACACATACGTTGCATGAAAATTGCTGCTCCCAGTCTTTGATGTCCATCAATATGAGTTTGGTAATTTTTTAAGGATGATTGGTAGGTACAATCGGCATCAAAGCAATAAGACAGACAAAAACCGAATTTTATAATTTTTGATGATATTAATGTGAAAAATGATTGAATGGTATCGAGGAGCGGATATTCCCACAACCTCAGAAAATAAAAAAAAACTCTCCATTTAGTGACAGAATTTCGAAAATATCAACAATCATGAAAAGTTGTAAAAACATTTTACAAGTATGTGCTCACAGCGAAGAAAATTGTTCATTTTTGATCCGATTTCAAAATTTCAGGGTTTGTTATACTCAGTGATAAAATCTCTACCAATTCACTGAAAAAGTTTTGCATAAAACACTCTGAAATATCCTAGATCCTGACTAAGTTTCGAAAAGATAAATGAACTTAGAAGAATGTCTTAGAATTCAGATATAGAAGTCATCTTTTGGGAGGCTTTGCTTCAAGTCAAAAATTAACTTTTTTTTCGACGTCCTAATATTAATAATCTATCCTTCACTCCAAGTAGTCCTAATCGCGCTTTAACAAACAAATTTACATAGCGATATGACGCAGGTGCTGTGGCTCTCACAGTCGCAGACCGGGGCCTAGTACCTACCCTTAACTCTGTAGCCTTCCGTGAGCACACTAGCGCGGTTTCACTCCTGTTATTATCACGGATATTTGTACCTTGTACATGCAGTGTGATATTATAATCTACAACGAACCTCGCCTATTGTCTAACGAGGCTTTACGAGCGTCCTTGTCCTTTAGGGCGAGAGCTGATGATTCATGCAAGGGTCAAATGGGCGACGAAAAATTATGTATATATATATTATATACCTATATACTTTCCGTGAGAAAATTGAATCAAGAATTGTGGGTAGATTATATAGCTAGAAATTTTAAGAAAGATGGCTGCTACGGCAATCAGATATTCAAATTTCATGATTGGAGAGTAAATCCCGTAAAAGTACCTCGAAGTTTCTTATGCGCTGTGTGAGGTTCCAGCTAAGAACTCGTGAAAACAAACCCCAATTATGATTCTTGTTGAAAGATTGAAGATCATTATCGTTCGCACATCAGCATCAGCAGCATCATTTCAAATAAGGTGGTGAAATAATTGTGAAAGATTTTATGTAATTTTAAAGTAAGTTATGTCTAGACCTAGTAGCTCGATGGCCAGGGACTAAGTCGCGTTTCAAAAAATCCCCGACTTTTTATAACCCCTCGTTTTATTATTTGGTAAAAATTTATGGGAAGGTAACGCAGCCTTGAAGATAAGTACGATATGTGGAGATTGATGCTGCGATATACCTACACGCAGCGGACAAACGTAAAAACGACCTTACCCTACGATAAAAAATTGAAAACTGGCAACCGAAAATCCCCTCGTATATAATGATCCGGGTAATGATTTTGGGAAACGGTCAACGACACTATAATATATCCCAAACGAGAATACAATACCACGTGATAAGATGGAATTTACGAGGCTCCGTTAATCCTCTGAACAAAACGAACAAGAACCGATTTTTTTGAGGCAATTTCAATCGAAATTCCGACGCGAAAGGCAATATTTATTTGTTCCGAAAGGACAACGGAACCGATGTTGCAAATTTCAGTCTTCTGCAAGCCATTCTAAGCTATGCATGTCCTGCGAGCACGATTATAAATGATTATGCGTTTTGAAATCCTCTACCTTTCTGAAAGTAGACAAATTTTGTGTCACTAAAAGAGTTAGCGGTGAGTTTTGGCGATTTGCATAGCTGTAGTACACATGCAGCAATGCGTGTATTTAGCAAACTCGTGTGTTTGCATAATTATAGCAGTGAATGATTCGTACAAATATAGTGTCTGTACATAGAATCAAAACTTTCCATATTTCGTGCAAATTAACCTCCGCGAATAATTAAGCGCAAGCACTATTCCGAACTGGTCCAAGCATACATATATCGGACGCGTGTTTACGGAAGGTTATTTTATAATGAATACATGTTCCGCGTACTTGTACCTCATTTCGTATGACATAACGACGTTTGGTTACTGAATATCTGTATTTTTGTCTAGGCTAGCATCGCGAGATGATCAGTCCGACAGAGTCGACGCTTCAACAGCCGACCAGACTATTTTTTTACTGTAAATTTTTGACCGTGAACACCTGTGCAGAACCTCCATCAGCCTAATCGTAAGCTGCCTGCCAAAGACAAAGCTCTCTCTAGTATAAACTGCCCTTGGCATCCGACAAGGGTTGAATTGTTATCTAGGTGTAGTTATCTGCTGATACCTATGGCTACTCCCTTAATGCTTCATGTTTGACGAGAAGTGATGACGATTTGTTGTCATATTAATTAATAGAGTTTTTTCTTCTAAGATAAAATCTTGAAATAGGTACTCTAATTGCTTGTTTTATTTTTATTTTTTAATTTAGAATCAAGCTTTAAATTATACGAGCTACTGTGATTAAAGAAGCTAACGTGGTAGAGGGCCTCGATTAGTATGAACGGCTTGAGCATAAGAATTATGAATTGTATCTTGAGCTCGAAATTACTCAGAAAACAATAGCCTTGGTAAAGCATATAATCGTATACACTTGTACCCCCTTGTACCGCTTGAATCTCATTGTGTATATTCTAAATTAGGAAAAAACACAGAAAGTAAGAGTAGCTCAGGATTAAGATTAAACGTTAAATTATGAATAAGAGCGGAGAGTTTCAAGCTGAGAGAAATAATGTTTTACACTTGTCCCTTGATTATCTTAAAGTTTCATTTATTTTACCTCTCATCGAAAGAAAAAAACAGGAAGACGCAGAAGAATGAAAAATAATAAAAGATAAGTCGCAAAGAACTAAAGTACGAGAATCATCCCTTACGCATTTTATAAGATTATTATTATTTCGAAAGGTTCATTCGACGGCGAGACAAGCAAATTTGTTCAAATGGTTTTTGTCACAGTTCACAATGGAAAGAGCGGAATGAATAATATGCCTGATCTGTTTTTTTTACCAAATAAATTTTCCTCGGGTCGACAAGCCCGCGCATTTCGTATCTATAGATTCTCATATCCCAAATGATTGGCGTTTCACGGTATTGACGAACCGGAAAATTCTGAGGACCATCGATCTCAACGTGATTCGTTATTTCTAAAATATTGGAAATACAGTAGGCATATCTCTTGTGTACTTACCTACATGTATGCATATATCTAGATAAATAAATTCAGCCTACTTTGTTTATCATGAATTTCGATTCGCTACTTTCGTCGTTTGTATAATAACAGCGTCAGGTAAATAGAAATTTGTTTGTCAAAGAATGTTTGATATCGGAACTAGAAGTTCAAACTTACCTTTGATCGCACATTCAACGATTGCTTATCAAAGAGGATGGAGTGCTTCACACTAGTCAAATCAGTGCTATATTTTGCAAACCGTTTTTACGAATATTTGTTTATTGATCGTGAATACCGAATACTGTTTTACATTGCAGGATGCGTCCTTGAAACATGTTCATTACGATAGATTTGCAAAAATACAACTTGTCTTACGCCGATTTTCAAAAATATGTATTTTCGTTCGGTTTTTTCCAAGAATAATCAGCAATTTTGGTCCGAATTCGATAAATCAAAGCTCATTCTATTCACTGGACGTTTCTCCATCAACTCACCGTTAAATTTTGCGATTGGTCAGTTGGTGGAGAATCTTCCAACAAAAAATAAATAAATAAATAAATAGACCCTGATTCATCGAAATCGAATGAAAATTGTGAATTATTCTTGGACAAAACTGAACGAAAATACACCTCTCTGAAAATTGGTGCAAAACAACATGTATTTTTGCAAATCTATCGTAATGAACATTTTTCCGTATCGAGTAAAACAGTATTCGTTTTTCACGATCAATCAAGAAATATTTGTAAAAACGATTTGCAAAATATAGCACTGATTTGACTAGTGTTAAGCGCTCCAGCCTCCTCAATCGTTTTACAGACTATTTTAATGCATCGATAGAAAAAATTTCTAGATGTTATTATGCACATATATTATATTTAATTAACGGTGAATTTTTGTACAGTTATTTGAATAATACTTGATAATTCTTGACTCGGCATGATGTTGATCAATCATTCACATCGTTCGTTAAAACTTTACAAAATCTGATGACAACCGATTTGATTATCTGATCAGGCTGTTCGATATTTTCATTGGCGATCAAACAAGTTGTCGAAGAATATGTTTCCGAAAAGAAAAAAATAGTCTGTGAAATCTAATTCATCTAATGATTGTCAATTTCTGATCCGAGATTTGGAGATATGAAAATGAAATCAGTATCGAATTTCTGTAAAAGAAATCGTGGTTTTCGGGTGTGTAAAATCGAGACATATAATAGAATCTGGGGTGCTAGTAATCGCTTCGATTCCCATTTTAGGGCGGGAGTAAAACAGCCGTGTTTGTATGCCCAGACGGTTTGGCATGAAGGTGTAGACACGGTTGATGGAACATGTAAAGAAATTAGGTCGATATTAACGTCGGGATTGGTCGGTCGTTGCTAGGCACTATGTGCCTCTGCCACATAAACCCTTATGTATGTATATGTATGGATAGAACCTCCGATGCAAAAACCTTTCGCCAAGTACATTAATGTGGTTGTTTTATATTGCCCCGACCTCCCCTACACTTAGATAACAGCTGATCGCAAATAATAAAGTCAAATAATAAATGGGGGTTTCCAGCTCATCTTTACGACCTTTTTGACCACTTGGTTTTTATTGATATGACTCTCCAATCCCAAGATATCATCATTCAAAAATTCTGGGATTTCATAAAATGGCAACTTTTCACTATTTATAGCTCCGAGACGAGGGTTCGAAAAATTCTGAAAAAATGGAGGTTTTAATTTAGACCTTGAGTGAAGCAAAAAAAAGTTTCACTCGAATCCGGGGGTGAGGTCTGGGAGGTGGTCGAGATGAGCTGGAAACACCCAAATACTAAATAACAATCGGAATATTTACGAATCAATATTGTTTGACATTTGTTTATCAACCTTATCACAATTAGATTCGACATTTCACATCCACAGATATTTTTGATCAAATGTTGCAGATAAAGAGGAATTGACATCTGCAATCCATTTATTAATTTATTACAACTTCTTTGCAAATGAATATCGATTCCCCCTTGTTCTATTGACTATATCTCACTCTGATAATTAATTTCAACCTGACGACATGACAGCTGTCGCCATGCCTTCTACATATGGTCGTATGACAGCTTTGCCAGTTTCTGTAAAACACAAATTTCCTACCCCAGGAGTTTCAAGTTTACTCAGAAGCTCTGTATATTATCCTTATAGCCATCTAGCTACTGACTCTCGTACTTCTCTCGGCGTAGCTTATCCATGGCCATTCTTTAGTAACATCATTTTTATTTCCATAGCGTTTGGACACAGCGAGCTGACTGACGACGATGACAATTAAGAACAAAAGTTCGTGATGAAAACGGGTATTTTAAAACGTCAAAAAATCATATCTCAGCTCTCCGTTCATCAATTTCATCAAAATAGGGCTTAAATGAAAGCTTTATTTCGTTAGATCTTACGATAAATATTACAATTCCGTGTACATAATGAGGCGGAAGAAAGTAACGATCATTAATTGTCGCATAGGAATATAAAGCTCTCAATTTTTTTTTTTCCAATGTATTTGGCGCGAGACTACCGAGTCTCTTGATCAAGTAAAGCACTAGGTCGTTGCGATTTTACTTGCTGATAAAGCTAATTGTTCTTATCGACTCGATTTTTACAATTCCAATCCAAAGCAGCTCCGGCTATGTTCAATATCAGCTAATGACTTCTGAGTACTTTTATCCCGTAGTTTTTGAAAATCCGCTTATACCTTGCTATTTATCAATTTTATAAAGCTCTGAACTCTATAAACGGTTTGCATAACCGAAAACGAGTCACTAAAACTTCGTCTTCCCAAAGGTTTGACCAGAAGTCGTCTTTTGTCACTGCAGACTCGACCTAAAAGGATTGCGAAATTCTGTGGGCGAACCCAGCCAAGACGGATAGGATACTCTCCTTTCCCAAGGGAAGAGCACTCAGATTCGGGACATGGTACATGCTGTGTCACAAGCGTTAACGATCACATGAATATAGCCAGCATGAAATTAGCACTGTTAGAGTAATGAGAACTTGAATGCTTGAAGGTCTATAAACTGAATTGGTGCCAAAATTAAGGTTGAAATCATTGCCTGGTATTATAAAGTATAAGATTTTCATAATCAAAATGTAGTATACTTTTGATAGCATGAATATAATTGACGTTATGTGGTTCTTCTTCGTGCTTTAAAACTGTTGAAAAATATGAAAACCAGATTTTCATTGCACATTGAAAATTGATTGCTACAATATATATAGCATATCCGCATATTATGCGAATATACTGCAGCTATATTACGTATAAATGAGGTAATCTCTCGAAAAGTTTAGTAAACTTGTTGTAAAAGCGTGGAAGCAAAATGTGATAAACAGTTTCGCATCCCTCGGAGAAATTGACGGAAAAATCTAATCAGAGTCGAACTACATCCCTGGGGAAGTCCCGATTCCATTTGGCTCCATCAGGATTCTTGTTCCGATGATTATTCCAGGTGTATACAGCGTCTGTTGTATTCTTACTACCTCGAGTAATTGACCCACTATAATCGTCACGACGGTGTTGTGTTTGTCACGTCATATAGAATTGCATCTAGCAAATGGAATTTAGAAATAATCAAGACACGTATTTGTTTGATGAAAGTATGACGGGCCTTAGTATGTATAAAGAGCATGTAATATACAGTTTCCACGGCCGAGAGCGTGGACTTTTAATTCTTGATTCTAGTTCCTGTGAAGTGATGTAGAAGAATATTTAATTGTCAATTTGTTATTTATTCAGGAGCGTCGTAAGCCCGGCTCTTATGACCCGGGCGAGTCCTTGGAAAAATCGTAAATCCAAGATCTAGGGATGATAGTATGATATTTAGATTCATTTAATTACGGCTATCCAGTTAGGAACAGTATTGAATAAAGTATGAATTCGATTACTGCACATTCTTGATTATAATAAGAACGAAACAGCGATGTTAACTGGTCTGAAATGCTTGATACTAGTTCTTGTTATAGAGGATATAAACTGTTCTTCAAAGTTGAAATACTGTTTAATTTTTGAGAACATTCTACCGGTAGCTGGTACCGGATTATAACTCGGGTTGGTTTCGCACTTAGTGCAATTACCCCATAAATTTATATGATAACTAAGCACGGTTTTACTCCCACCAATTCAACCAACTTTAACTACCTCGATTCCCAGCTTTGCGAGTAGCTAACTATGGTGTTTAGACACGCTTCTAACGAGCGAGAATTCCACGCTTTGGTACCTGGTGCCCTTCACTCGCTTCTATTCGATTCTCCCCGAGGCTGATATATTTCATTTGTAATTGAAATTCTAATAAGATAATCCGAAAATCGTTTAACTCGAGTTTCATCAAGACACCATAACTTTGGTTGGCACTTATACAGGGCAGCTCTTAGCTCTCCTATATTATGGCCTCCGCAAAACTCATGGCACCCGTAAAATTAGCGCATAGAGAACATTTTGAATTTTGAGTAGCGACATTTTAAGAAAAGAAATTGACGTTGAAAGAAGCAGTGATCACATTACATGAATATCATTCGTATTTCGTATCTCGTACTTCTTCAATCTAATTTGTCTAGACAATAGTCATTATATCCACTCCCAAAGGTTTTTAGAGAATTTTCTAACGGAGAAAATCGCAGGAGAGGAATATATAAGGCATAAGTAATTTGAAGTCAGAATAGCCTCCGGGCAAAGCGGAAAGTCTCGGAAAAGAAAATTCATCGGGATCCGCATGAAATCTTCGTAAGAGCGAAAATATCGGGTGAGATATTTTGACATAATATCCAAGTTCCAATTTACTCGGCGGTATAGAGGGTGGAAAAACGACTGCCGCTCAATGTTGAAATTGGTGATTTCAATGTCCGATTAAACACTATTCCAAGGTAAATGAAGCGATCATTAAGAGCTCTCTTGCAGGCTTACAAGGAAAAAAATCACATCCAATCACCGCAGAAAAGTTTCCAATCACAAATGGATCTCTCAAACAGCGTTTATCAAAGCTGCTCATTAAGTAACTGCCAGTGATTTCTTCTTTTGAATACATTTTTTTTTCAAGTTTGCAATTTTTCCATCATTTCAACAAAATATACCTAAATTGACAAATAGATTGAAAATACACGCACCGCACAGGTTTTAGATAGATTAGATATATTGCTCAGAATTGGAATACGTTTTTTTAAATGGCACACTGATAAACTCTCGGTACAGGGGAATATTGTTTCATTACGTACCCGTACAATGGACATACTACTGGATCCTAATATGCAATATGTGTTATAGAACGAGGATGATAATAAATTTAATAACGAACGTAGGTACTCTTCATCGAATTGATATCATATGCTCGTAAATTGAATCGCTTTTCCTATGAGGACACAATCGGTCTTCTTTCATGTTAAACATTGAATTTACCGCTTGCTCGGTTCAATATAACACGTACGCTATACATGCAACTTTTGTGATAAAGCTTTGTTGTTTTAGATTTTATTGTTATTAACATTAATCGCAAATTATTATCACTATATACGTACAATCGCGTATAATATAGTGCTCTCAGTTTATGAAAGCCAGAAGATTATAACGGCGGTCGTAGTCGTTACTACATTATACTAATGCAATAGATATTACCTCCTATACGCGTAACGGCAGGAGTTTTCTAGACCTGAATAATTATAGTAAAATTTCGAACTTCATTATTTTAGTCAAATGATAAAACGACTTCGTTTCAATTATTCTAAACATTTTCAAAAATACTGTGAGTATAAAGACGAAGTCTATCAGGGAATAGCGGTTTCAGTCAAAGAACTTTTCGCATGCATTTCGCATATGTAGGTTTCGGTATATTAGCGTGATTGAAACCAGGCCTGGGACTGGTCTCCAGCGTTCTGGTACTAGTAAAGCTTGACTTGAACTTTTTAATCCACTTTGGTATTCACTCATCTGTCCCATACCCCGGAAAGTTGGCCTCTCACCAACTTCTACTGTAGGCTTATCGTACGCGGTATAACTTGATGATTCGTAAATAAAAGCGCCTATATAGATAAGTTTGAGAGCTTTTCTTCCACCTTTTTAATTGCTCGACAAATGCCCTCTTTCCTTCCGGACTAAAAACGGTTCCTTGCGAAGCTAACAAAACGCCCAGAGAATGCTTCCAGAAGTTAGAACATTTCGCAAGACGTGTACAGATCAGAGATATGAATTTCTTACTTCAGCCATTCACATTCTTATCATCTCAGAGCCGAGCCAGCCCTGTCATGTCGTGATGAAAAATTCAATCCGAATTGGTCAGGTTACACTTTTCTCATATACTTTATACACATAAGTATTTTATGGGTGTATCACGCGATACTGAGTATGCAGTGTCTCGTCAGATTTACCTCTCAGACTGTACTGAACTTATTCTTAGCCTTGCAGACCGACTCGTACCAGATCAAGTTTGGGCTTACCTAATGAATTCTTGCTCCGTGACGAAGTTAAAATTGACCAAAACCCGAGGAAAAAGTAATTGGAAAATAAGTCGGTGAGTACGATTAGTATCAATGGTGAAATTGATCAGTTGTATCAGGTTTCGGCGTGCGATTTCACAGCACTACGTTAATCTAATTAAATGGAACGGGGATGGAGACTCGTGAAGTTGCTATTTGGATCAATAAGAATTACCCCAGGCGAATAGTATGGACAGATATCTCAATCTTCATGAATTTCTACGTGATTCGAAACTTTTCAGAACTTGTTACGTTATTTATTATCTTGCGGATCAATTGCCAAGTATTTAACTCTACCTCTACGAATTTTAATGCGGTGATAGATTGGCGTGACCTTTTGACTCGGAATAAAAATTCTAGTTTTAATCTACAAGTTTGCAATGAAGACTTGGAAGTGTGAACTAGAATTTGAGGGTAGGGTCGTACACATAATAAAATTCTGGTTTGGACTTAAACGCGAAGGCTATGGGTTCGTTTTGAGGAAATTCAGACGGAAACTAGACTTTTCAAATTCTAATCTGAACCTCTAATAGGTCCTAGAATTCAGAAAAGCTTCGTGATTCTGGTTTCGACCTATAACTCTCGATCTTTGACAAACCGTCCTGTGAACTACTTGACGAATAAATTCCAAGTGAAAAATAAAATTGATCATTGAGTTGATTTTTCGCAGAAGCTTTTGAGGTTCCGAATAGAGTTTGAAAACTTAGCGGGATGTAGAGACTTAAGAGATGATGAGAATTTCAAGTGCGAGCGCTAATTCTAATTTAAACCTCTGGATCCTCACGTCGAACATAATTCTACTCAAATAGAATAATATTTGTCCATTTCCCCATGGATGAAAAAGTAGTTCACTCGATACAAGAACAACCCAGGATGAGCAAAATCGTAACAGTGACCGTGGGAACACAAGGCAGCCTTCTGATTGGTGGAAAACGTGTTTTCGTCTAATCAGCAAGGCCTGGTTCGAGCTCCCACGATCAGTCTCTCCCCGTTAATATAGCGACTGCTGAATAGTGTGTTCCTGCGTGGATCAGCCACTGATTGCGAGAGATCAGTACAATCAGCTCAAACAGGCGGCAGTAGATCAAGTCGAGAATGGTCAGACGTGGCGGCAGCTATATGGATACTACCGCGTATGCCAACTGTCGGAAATAGTTCACGGAGCTTTAGTGATGAACTATACAAATCAGTAGTTGGATGCAAGAAGGACCCGTTGACTGTATTCTGTATTGAATTTAAAAATTATTTTAGTATTAAAAAATGTCTTTCATCGACTTTCAAAATCTGTAAATCTGAATTTACCAAATGATCTAGAAAACGGCTGGCTGCAAAAATGTTCAACTTACAAGATTTTGTATTAAGATAATGGACATGAATAATTGCCATGCCTCGTTTGATTCGAACGCTTATTTATACGAAGTGAAAAGAGAAAAAAAATTCACGAAAAACCGTTTTATACAAAAATGCAAATAACAAAATGTATTTCAAATAATTACATTGGTTTTTACGTCGTAGGTATGAAAAAGTCGCTTCTCGACACCTATTTTCATTCTGTAAAGCGACACTTGATACGGCCGGCTTCAAAACTACGCTAAAAAGTCTTTATACGGCACATTGCGAATTTGCCGTATGACTTTTTTGCGCAGTTGTGAAGCTAGCCGTATACAACTATCATTTCACGAAATGAAACAGTCGTCAGAGTGACTTTTTCATGCTGATTCCATAAAAAATAATGTATGGTGCTCGCCCGTAAACCAATGTTTCGGCAAGACCGATGATTCCAGGACACCTTTGTTTCACCTTCGCCCTTTGGCTCGCCTGCGGTCTCCCGCTCGCCGCAAGCGCACGGCTCGGGCGCGCTGAAATCATCAATCTTACCGAAAAAGTCTTGGTTTACGGACATGCCGTATAAAGTACTATTATAAGGTGATGAGAAGTATTGCGAAAAAGACTATCTTTTTCGTATTGTTATTTTTTATTTCTTCATTTTTTCACTAAATTTTTTTTGGGGGCGGGGGCTCGTGCCCCGGTCTCCCCTACTGTTTATGATAATTCGTCGTATGCCCTTTTGCATTTAACTTTTCAATTGTATTGGGTATATATGCTTTGATGAAATGCACTGATTGATTTTGACCTGCATGTATGCGCGCACCATGTATTGGATTTGTTTCTGACGGTATGGAATTTGATTTGAATAATTCAATTTAATGGCAAAAGATCAAAGCGTGATTACACATTATACACCGGCTCTTGATAGGAGTGTATGTATGTATATACCTGTATCGTTAGTTCATGCGGATTAGTGGTAAAACAAGAGCTGCAGCGTACGCTTCTGGATAGCCATGATTTAATTTTCCTCGAGAGACTGCGCTTGATTAATTTTCGATCATGACTGCGATACTTGAAGTATAACGAAAATAACATTATAGACTGAATTAAACCGCTCAAAAAGCCGCTGGAAATTGAAGGAAATTTTTAGGTTCGGATTTCGAGTTCTGAAAGTGTCTGAAATACAGATTAGCCAACAGATGCGCTTATTTCAAGAAGTTCTAATTGTTTGTATGCGTGGACAGAAGATCCGGAAAAATCCCCATATTCTACCATTGGGATTCAACATTGTGACTCACATAGTGTACAGCATGAATGTGTGCCAAATAAATTAACAATCTCGAGCTTAGTTATCGCGGAATAGTTTTTCAATGTTGTTAATACAAAGACAAAATTTCTGACGAACGAAGACATCGCCTCATATAATATACATTTCTTCATCGTAGGTAATTTTACATATACAGAGTAGCCCATACTGTTTGAATCCTTGAATCATGAGATAGACAACATTTGGTTAATTGAATTAACTATCAATAGACTGCTCATTAATATTTTTCGGAACAAAAATACTCTATCAGATACGCAGCCAAGTTATGCAGCATGTAAGGAGCTAATGCATTAAACATAGCTATCATAAACACGAAGAATGGATAGTAGGGTAGTTTTGGGAGAGATGGCCAAAGATGATATTTCTTATGTTAATCGATATATGGCACTTGCTATAGAGTAGATCGCTTTGTACCGAGCGTACGAGTCGGTAGAAGTGTAGAGGTGTCGAGAAAAAATAGTAAGAAGTAAGTGAAATCCTTCTTATTTGATTCTGACTATCGAAAAATTTTTGACTGTGTTCGTTGTTCATGTGCTCACAAAACGATTTTCAAAACATCACACATTTTTACAATTCTTAAGGTAATATTGAAGATTTTTGTTGTATTCTGACACAAAATTATTGAAAATTACTTTCGACTTGTCAATATTATCGATATGGCCATTTATCCCGGACGATTGAAATAGATGGTCATACTATTATTTCTATGCTTGTGTTTCATTTGAGTCTCTACGGTTTATGTAATGAAAGAAAAATAGCCGATCACATTGAGGCAATGTAAGTAAGTGGACTCCCTTTGACAATTGTGTGCTCAATTTGTGGGCAGAAGAAAGAGAGAAATATAAAAAAGAGTGAAGATAAAGGAAGGGGAAGTGGCAAAAATAGGGCCGGCCATCTCACCCCAAAGCATACTAGTCGTAAGTTTTTTTAAAAATGTCTTTTGATTTAAGTAATTTTGATCGGAAATCCTATATTTTTTAATTTTCTAATAAAGATATGACGCAAGTTTACGTTGAAGTGAAAAATGTTTCAATCATTATAATCTCCCAACTACACAGTTTCAAAAAAACTATGGCCATCTCCCCCGGACTCACCCTATCAATTAGTTTGCGAAGTTCTATTCGCACAATGATATATCTATATTTGGGAATCAGAATGCAGTCTGTTGTCGAAAATACATTCACCAAAAATTTTACAAAATCCGAAACTGTGGTTTGATGCTTGTAACCCAAAGCCAGCCTCAGGTTCTATCCTCAAACTTATAGTTAGTGGTGGCATTGTACCGACTTAAATGTGGCATTCTTCGTTACTTTGATATGGAATATGATGTGGTTTGATATGTGGTCTTTCAAAGATTGTTTGTCACTCGCTAAGATTAGGGTATTCCATCTTGAATCAGGCTTTCCAAATTTGAATCTTAATCAAAATGCCTTATTAGTGGTAAGCACACTGTGACAATTTCTCTTCACTATTGTTAAAACATAGAGTTGCATGAAATGCTTTGAATAAGTAGGGATGTCGGTATGTATATATATAATTACGTTATATCGGTAGAAAGATCTAATTAGATAATTAGAAAATGATTCCATTCACTCGCCCGGCAAAAAGCTCAAATACGTTAGCACGTTGAACATACGTATAGAAACGCTAAAAAAAAAGCCAAATACATACATTGAATTAAGTCCCTCTCATTTTTCTCTATTGGCTGACTATATTACACAAGCTTGAAGTTGGCACAGTAATTAACATGCATGCGGAAAAGTAGGTACTGCCCAGGTCGCAGATCTTCCGTATGGGGGAATTAATTACTTCCCGGGGTCACATTTGCATGTTTGGTCTTTACGCTCAGTAAAATACTACGGTCAACCTAGTCTGGGTCTATATCGTTGATGACGTCCAGGGGCTAGATTCCGTGAAACATATATAACCACCGAGTGAATTGAAGGATTCAAGTTCGGTCATTTTTCGCGAAACTATTTCCTAAAGTCCGAAGATGCGAAAAATAGCATTTAAAATAGTCGAATTATTCCTATTTTAATAATTTTCAAATTGTTTTCAAAATTATTGCTTTTATGTCGCACATTTCGGAGATTCATATGCCTAATGACATGGTTTCGCGTAGGAAATTATGTGCACTTCAAGATTTCATGCCTATCACACCTGATTGTATATTTGTATTCTACACATTGAATTTTACAAGCCTATCCTTCTTCATCTCCTTCGAGGTACCACATTTGATTTTACCTTATACCCATATTTCAGGTATTTTTGTAAAGTGAAACTGTAAGCGGTCGATTTCTCCTCAGTCTGGAGAGGAGATGGTCCACTCCAGACCTGCCTGAAAAATGCGAACGTATTATCTCTTCTAGGTTTTACCTACTTTGTTACATAATTCTAGAAATAATTAGTTTCAAAATTGTTAAAATTTGTTACAAACTATTGGATGTTTTAATTTTTCATGCGAGAAAACCCGAGAATGTATCCATCGGAGGATTCTTGAAAAACTATTTTCCGAAAATTTAGAATTCAAACGCCTCGAGCATTACTCAATATTGAGAACCGAATTATGTTCATGGTACTTATTTCTTTAATCGAAATGCAAAAGTGACTACCAAATTGGCGTTCAAAATACGGTGACCATGAGATCAAAGACTGGTTTGTCGAAAAGGTAATACACTATATATGCATGTGGGCGTATAATGTCAACACACGTCGTCGTTTCACTGTGTATAACATTAATGTAGTGAGATTGCTGCCTTTCCGTCGAGGTAATAGGTACCCTTGCCTACCCAGCAGCAGCGATCGACTTGGTGTGGGTCCAACATATGTTTTCTCTTTGCCGTCGAGACAGGCGCACAAAGTGCAAAGCCATTTGTGTTCAATTCTCAGAGCTGTCAATGACAAATAGTCCAGAGTGACAGAGTCAACAGGCCTCGGTTTTCCAGTCTACGTTTTGCTAGAGTGAACTTCCAAAGACAAAGCCACCATTAAATTGCTCGACAGACATGTACTTGTAAAATAGCATAGGTAGGTACTGCAACAACTCTAGTTCGCTTTGACTATGCTCGAATGTGATGTCGCGTATTTTATGCATCGCAGAATTCAAAAATATGCCACTGTTTAGATTTGCGATGCGCCATTCTTCGCGAATAACAGCAGCTCGATGATTTCCGGACGTACTGGATGCTCAATGTTGCATTTCTATGCAATTTTTCGCAATACAGGCATATAGTTGATATATTTCTACAATATTTATTCAGCTTCATCAGCGATACTTGCTTTTGCAGTCAACCTAAAGTCTGCTTGGCATTATGAAGGAGCATACCTAAAAAAGAGATTGCTTCGAACCATTCATATCTGGATGAATGGCGTGTTTACCTCAATTATCTTGGATCGTCATAACCCGCGTTCCGCTCTTATTGCTTTTAACTCCTCAACTGATGATGGACAATTCGAAATTGTATGACTAGCCACTTTGGCGTGCGCGACACTTATCACTCATGGCAATTCCACGAGCTACGGGTGCCGGGTGTTTGACTAATTGAATTTCTTCCGAGAGAACAAAGCCAGACGTTTGAAACGCCATGGAGTTTGCACTATATGTCATAGCTTGGCACGTATACTTCATACATGCATGTGTATGCGGGGTATTCGCACCTCAACTCAACGTGCCTTCAGACTTTGACGATTCCAATATCGCTCATTTTTCTTGTACACGAAATACCAAAAGACGGCACTACTCATACCACTGCTTTCAGTGATGAGTCTCATCGTTTCGGCGGGGCATAATATATTGAATTTTCCAAGTTTTCGTTGACAAGTAAGTTTTCACGCGCGTATAACTCGAGATCTATCAGTCATCTCGAAAATATTAATACGCAAATATTTCTTTCTCTTTTAACGTACTATTCGGAAACATGTATATTTTCTGTTTAATTCTGTTATCTGCGGATAAAAATGGAAAAACTGTATTTAGAAAAATGGGCCACCTTCGATTTTATTCAAGTTTTTTAACGGTATTTTACTAAAAATCACGTAAATTTCGCGAAACTCTAGATGCAGAAGTCCTAATCATTCAGACATTCGCGAAAGTAAAAACAGTATATTGTCTACCAAGGAGGCGAAGGTTTTTTTACGCTGAGTATAAGTTTGCAATATGAGTCGTAGACGAGTCGAAGACGAATATTGCAAATACGCGATGCGTAAAAAGACCTTGCCTCCTTGGTCCACACGATACTTTATATAATAAAGCAAGGTTTAGAAGCCTTTTCTTGAAGAGGTTACGTCGACGTATCGATATATGAAGTACAATAATACGCACGGGGCCAAGAGCGTCTGATTGGTCGGAAAACGAAAAAAAAAAAACAGTTACTAGAACAGAAAAAACGGGGAAAAATGCCTCCTAAGATTCCTCCCACCCCTAAATTGCTCGATAGTCATGAAAACGCCTGCAATCGCTCCTCAAAACGGTCAGGGAAAAGCAAGTTTCTAGGCTTTTTTTATTGCTCGGAAAAATTGAAAAAAAAAAATCAAATGGCACTAACTGTATTTAGACCTTCCGGCATTTCTCTGCATTTGAGAAAAATTGAAATCCATTATAATATTTGAGAAAGTTGTGACCGATTAAAAACCTGAAACTTGCGAAAAAAAAATAGTAAATATTGAGATCCCATTATCGTGTCATGCTTAAAAATCATATTTTAAATCATGAAATCAGTGTGAATTTTTTCAGATTTTAAAAAATGGCGTTTTCAGAATTGGCTTTTTGATTATTTTTTAATTTCACTGACGGCTAAAAAAATTTAAAAGAAAACAAATTAGAGACCCTTTTGGGTTGGCTGCAACATCATACTAAAAAAATGTCTAAATCGAAGAGGGTGAGGTACATGGGTTGCAAATTTGACGTGTAATGCCCCATAAACATATTAAACGTTATAGAACACATAAAATCATAAAATGTACTGCATGGAAAACTGATGTTACTTTTTCGCGAGCCATATATAGATGTAGCGGTAAAGTTTCCAAGTTATTTTGGGTGAAAATATTCGTGTCACCAAACTTGAATTTTCTACGAAACCTTTGAACCGTTAGTTTATGGTAGGTTTTGACAACAATAAAAGCTCTTGAAAGTTCGTTCCTGCATTCAGTTTAGTTACCTCCCCATCGTTTTGTTAACTTTCGTAAGCTTGATACTATATACGTATAGAACCCTACGCGTACCTATATAACACGTCAGACAAACTGTTCGAACCACTCCGAAAGTTCTTCCATTCCCCTTTTCGGGGTGAAATGCGAGGACACGACGAAATTAGCAGGCAAGACCTTTCCCGTCTAAGAGAAGCGTACGACCGAGCGTAATTAGATTAATTCTTTTAATTAGTCTGCATGGAACGAGATCTTGCCTCTGTAAGATTAAGAAAAAAGAAGATCGCCATTCGCCTGTGCAGGCTAAGAGGAACGAAAATACATCATATCATTATGTTTTCTTATCAACAAGTTTTATTCTTACTTCATTTATTAAACTACTCAACAGTTTATTCATTTTTTTCTTTCGTTTTTCGCATGGCATTGAATGGAAGGAAATTATCGAAGGGCTTTTTTTTTATTGCAATGAAAACTGAAGGGTTAAAACCGTTATTTGAACTCTGACTACTTACTCGTCGTCAAGAGAGTGATTCTGGTAGTTCACTGGCACACGGTATGGCTCTAAAATTTATAATTCATTTATACAACGTACTGCTGGCACGCGGTGCCATGACATGACGCGGGTATGGGCAACCTAATGGATGTGTTCAGGCAAAGTCGTCGGTGATAAATATGGCCTGGTGTTCAGCGTGATTGCAGCCCTAACTGCATTAACGCTGTCGGAAAATGAAATCACGTCCACTGCTTTTGACAGGGTAACAAAATGAACCATAAAGGAAATTGCCTACGTATTAAACTTGACTATAAGGTTTCCTAGCCTCAACCATTTCACCTATACACACGTCAACCTCACGACTGACATTTCGTGTATACGTACAAGGGTGTAGGTTCACGCAACGTGACCAGCATCCCAATCGGTACACACATCCCATCGTTGATAGTCAAGTTACAGGGGATACAGGATAACAATCCGGAGAACGATATCAAACGATTTTACACGGTCTATCAGACAGATATAATCCTAAGGTATAGCTGAACTAGTTACATTTTTAAACAAGAACCGTCAGTTTCCGACGGAGTCGACAGTTCGAAAAATTTCCATATTTGATCAGTCCTGTAAGGTGAGTTGAGTTGACAAAATTTCACGGTGTTTTATAAAAGGGTAAGAAAATCGTAAGTGAAGTTGATAACTCGATGAGAAATACTGGCCGGATTTCTATGAGTAGAATATACGATCCTCTGGGGAAATTAACATGGTATACGCGCACTATATCCATGCAATATCTATTGTATATCGGTAAAAATCTGAAAACACATAAATACCCAGGTATGCAAAGCCCTCGCGCCGTCATGAGAGGTTTACTTTGCTCTTGGTAAATGCATCATGAATATTTCAATGCGCTTTTGCGTTTTGTTTACTGAAATTGTCGCCCTACTGAATTCATCCATTCACCTTGAGTTTTATTGAAAAAACGAAGAAAATAGAAATGAAAAATAGAAATAATAAAACACGTTTGTCTCTCCAGCTCGCCTGGACTTCTTTCGTATCAGGATTTATACTTTCGCGTGAATACCTAGATGTAGGTAGGTATAGGTACGTACTGCGGCAAAATGTCGAATTGTAAGAAAGTCTAGAATTTATTTCATAGCTTTAGCCACGACTATGAGAAAAGTTTTTAAGAGGGAATGAATCTCCTGGAAGATTAGAATTATTTCAATAATGGAGTTGGCCACTGTTAAATTCAATTCAACATACATTTTGTACTTGGAAATTCAACGTACATTTATAACAATTTATTGAATAAAAATACTCACCGTCATATCGGCACAGGACTGATCGATAAAGGTGAGTTCGGATTCCTCGCCCGCCAGAAGTACGCTGACAGTTTTTTCCCCGGATTCATCATCTGTAACACACACCGCTACTCACAATCCAACCACTCTTAGCTACACTCAACCTGACTAATTTATGCTCGACATATAATATGTTACTAGAATTCTACTTGAGGAGGGTATATATACACGAGGGTGACAACTTTTTTACCTCAAATTCCTGATTTTCGGTTTCACCCAAAATTTGGGCGCCATTAAACAATTTTGAAAAGTCGCTCAAGAATTTCAAAGAAAATTTGATTTATCTCTGAGAAAATCAGATTTTTTTCTTATTTTTTATACTGACTTCAACCTCTATATTATTTCTTCATCGTCAATATTCATAAAAAAGTACTCAAAATTTTCGGCAAAAATATAAATAATAATATTCATGGGTAGTTTATGGGTCGAAATTCATAGAGATTATTATTCAAATGTCAAAAAAATTTTAATGATTCCTAAATATTAATATTTTCACCCAAAATTTGGAGCACTTCCATGACTATTGGCGATAGAGAAATAAAGATTATCTTCATATACATGGGTTATTATTTATTTGCCTCGGATGAAAATAATTTTCTAAAATCTTCCGAAAATTTCAAATCTTCGATGAACGATGCGACCCGTAAATACCCAGCGACAACCACTTTTTCTTCGGTAGACTCAATCTATGTAAGTGAATCCAAGTAATCAGCTGTGAAAAAAGCTATATTTTTTCCAAGTTCACCAATGATTTGAAAAAAAAAAAAATTATTTACACCCCTCAAAAAGGATTAGGAAAGTTGATGGCATTCAAAAAATGTAAATATTAAATAATGATTGAAAAATAAAATTGCTGGACTTGATGTGTGACTAGCATGCATCATTATACACCGAGCTTGCAAGCCTGACGAATTTTAGAGTTTCAGAGTTTAGAAAGATGGCGTGTCTCTTGTACGTTTAAAAGCCAGTTTATATGCATCCGACTTCTCATTCTGTAACTAAATGCACAGAGCATTTGAAACTGGGTCAAAATAATGACAATTTTTCTCTTTCTTTCTTCATTTTTTTATGCAGGCAGGTCCCTGGCCAGGGATCAGAACAAACGTGAAGTAACTCTGCCTTCCTTATAGTTGTGCAAGTTGTGCCATTTTTTTTATTTATTTTTATTTATTCTTTTCCGTATCTAGCGTAAACCAACTCTCGTCTTGTTCTGCTTTCCATTTCTATCTTTCTCTACTGCGTGTAAAGGATAACAACGTTGCTGTAGCACAGGGAGTCGGGACTCGGGCGAGGCTTAAACTTCAGCTCGACTTTGCAAGTTTCTTTACACCGTGTATGCTTGCATATGTATATGTACACGTATGTGTGCACACCGACACGTTGCGCTTAAACTTAGCTGGGAATACAAGTGCCTGACAGCAGACATCAGAATACGTTGGTGTTTCCAAGTCTGTATCGTACCCAGGAAACCGTAACGTCTAGCTCACATGCGTGAGCTCCCAAATTACAGCTTTCAAGTATACGTCAGTCAGAATCAATTGGATTGGATTGAATTGAATTCAGACTAGTCCCTGCCTATGACGAAGCATATAGATTCGAGAATAGGCAAAATCAGAAAATATATACAAGGGCTTTGCAATCGGTGATTGCAATTCCATAGAAATTGCCACTTCCTTACGTCATAAAATTGTCTTTGACTTCAAGTCCGCAGTCTTAATTCGATTTCTTATAAAAATTCGGCAGAATTTAAGAAGAGGTGACAAAAATTGCGTAAACTATGTGAATACACATTCACCTAACGATATTTCATTCGCAGAATTACATACCGGAGTAAAATGCTGTAAAAGTTATCAAGGTACGAAGATTCAGCAATCTGGATTGGGCAGTGAAATCCATACGAGTAATTGAATCGAGGCAATCCGCAGTCTTCCAAATAACAATTTTTCACAACCAACAGGTCATTCTCAAATACAATTTTATACCTCGTGCGTGTAAGCTTGCTTTTGGCTGTACGTATGATATAAATATGCATTTCAATCTCGCGTTTTTCATTCGTTTCTATTGGATTCCATATGGTATCAAGTTTCTTGTCATACACCATGGCTCGAAATATGTGTGAACAACAAAGCAGGATGTACCATTGAATAGAAATTGAATATCCCAATATTTTTTGGCCGATTTTTCTCAAATCCCATACCGAATTCACAGATTTATTGTTCCAGGTATTGTGCGTTTAATTTTGTTAAAATCGGGTGGCTCGATCGAGGGTTGTTCAACTTGAAGGACTCCTGAGTGTCCCGTTTCCTTGGTACCCTGAGAGTAGTTTGAGGCGGGATATATAACTTCTGCAGTCTATATCGACACATCGGAGAAACGATTTTCTAGAGAAGATCATTGTGTAGCGGTCGAATAAAAGGTGGATAACAAATTGGCCTGACAAGAGGCCCTAGTGACTAAGTGCAAAGCGGACGTTTTCGATTTCTAAGCTCGAGAATCCATTTCTGTGAGACTTTTTTGCTCTCGAAGAAAGGGTCTGTGGTGGGTATTCACCGTTACGTCTGGCGAACTTTAACTCAACTCAAGTTTCGTCCGTTAAGCCAGTTCTATAAGTTGGTAAGTTTCCGCCACCTTAAGGATGGGGGAAAAAAAACACCAGACTCGCAAGCCCTATTATACTCCAGGGATTCCTATGGATTATCTTCAACACCGAAAATGAAATGTAGGATTATTTCAATCTGAATTACGACCCTTCGACAGGTATCCCTGAGTTTCGGAGTATAAATCGTAGATTGGTTATCTTCTCTTTGCTCGGATAACTTATCTCCATCGCAAACTAAGCATTTTATACTATCTCATAGTTTTAACACAACATCGATTGAGGGGTCTTTTTTTCTGCTGTACTTCACTTCGTGGTGAAATTTTTCTTCGAAATTTAAGCACATGAATTTCTCCTTACGTATATATTCTGCGCCTTATATGTTCTTCAACGAGCCGATAATACGTAACGAGAATCACCAATCATCTAGGTCCTCATTTAATGTTCATCCCTGCTGATATCGGGAGACATTGATCTTGATTAGTTATTGAACGTGGCTTGATGGTTGGCTCATTAAGCAGTCAACTTCACTAACGATAGTACACGAGTATAGGTATAAGTAGCAAATGATATTCTGGCATAAAGCGATTTATAGAGCTTAATGTTTCCAACTTAGTTCATCGAAAAATGCTAACAATTTCATGTCATTTATTCCAATTTAGAGGATTTTATCATCCTTCTCATCACTTAGAGAACTAAATGAGTATGTGTTGTATTTTCCAGAACCTAGGAGTCTACGAAATCTGAATTTATTAGATGCAGGGTGAACTGAATCTATGTAAAGTTAAGCTTTTCAAAGTAGACATGTCGTAATAGTATCCTGGTGAGTTTATTCAAGAGATAAATTTCACCTTCTCCAATATTTTCTCCCCACCTTTCAGACAGCTTGCACAAAATATGCAGGTGAACATCGAGCTTTTAATTACACAGTGTGAAAAGCTGCACACGGTGTTTAATGAGATTGAAAACAATTACGGTATACACCGCAATTAACCAGCTCGCTTTTAGCATGATTAATATTTCATACAATTTATTTCGAGATACGGCAATGCGCTTTGAAACTTTCATCTTTGATCTTTCAACTTTCCACCGAGTGCGAGAAAAGAAGAAGAAGAAGAAAAAAAAAAACTATGCATAAAATTAGTAGCTATATCGAATATCTGTAATCAAATTTATCGTGTAAATATTATGACGTTCTTTCTAAACAAGATTAATGAAAAATAAAGTATCCAGATATTTGCGACAGAATTTGACTAACATAAAAGGTAAATTCGTTTATGGGTATAAGTCCGCGCTTTCAGAGTCTGATTGCAGCAATTGCTCTCCATTCAGTCAAACTTGAACCCTCTGGAGCTGTGTTCGACGCGCGAATGTTTGTTCGAGGTCAACCTGACGGCTATACAAACACCAGGTCGAGTGCCATAACGTTGTACGTCTAACTCAAACAGGTATATTGAGTAGATTTTCGGAATATGAAGCCACAGATATCCCACGTTTTCGTCAGGTTGCTACAGTACGCAGATAAACTTCGCAAATATTGGTTAGAGAATAATAAACGAAGAACACGGAAGAACAAAGTAATAAGGCAGCAAAACCATAAAGAACTCGAGTAGGGACACCAGTTGTGGATCCCGAGGAAATTTCATCCTCACATGCCTAATTTTTCTAATTAGATGATCAATACCATCGGTTTTAATCAGACGCCGAATACCCATCAAGGACTTCTTCTCCTTACACTCGTTCCATCACTTATACACGCTTTTTTACGTTCAATAAATTTTCCAACGAACTTCACCGCGTCAAAAGTTTTCCCAAAAAGCTTCTTTACCTTATGCGATTATTGACTCAAAAATTCAATCGTTTGTTAAGAATTAAATATGATACCCGATGTGTTCTATACCATGCAGGGGGATAGGGGACAACATATTCGGTATAACTATGACGAAAGCTAAAAATGCTTGATCATGCGTGCAGCTATATGAAATAAAGAGCTAGAAACAACGAACTCACCTATAGATGTGTCATAGGCATGAAGATATTCGGACGTCATGAATTGGGACACCAGAGAGCTTTTTCCAACGGCAGGTGCACCCAGCATCAAAACTCTGTATGGGGCTGGGCCTTGTGATGCGCTACTCTCACGTGAACTTGCCAAAGATCCTGCAGCCGACGTTCGCGCCGAGCCTGGATAAGACGCTGTCAAATGTTCCGTGCTAGAAGCATAATTAATTTTCGGGTAAAGCGATCATCTGTTATTCCATCAGCTACATATACTTGCTAATAGTTTCCCGTGGCAATTAGGCGTTTTCAACAAAAAAAAACATTTTTTCGTAGTTCTCTTTTGGCCTTCTCTTCTCCAGAACAGAGAAAAGTGCAAAAGCTACTCAATTCATTAGAGAATTTGCAATTGAAGACTATCGCGGAATTTACTCGAGCTTTTCGAGTGTCTCTTTCTGTTTCTGGTTTCCTTAGAAATTATGCGCAACTGCATGCAGCCGACTTGGCCATTACTATGGTTTCACTTGACATACTTCAACTACACATATGACCGGCAAAGTGCACCACTTACAATTAGTATAGCACAAAAGCCGCTGTTCTATACGAGAACCATGTTCCATGTGCGAACCTTCTCATCTAATCTTGAACAATAAACTGAGAACGACGTTGATGCTAATTATTGTCAGCAGGATGTAATGAAAATTTGGGCCGGGTTGGAGTTAAAATTTTGAAAAGTTCCGGACCGTGAAACTTCCGAATTCATTTAAGACGATTTCGAAATTATTATTAATTTCAATGGAATTCCAAGCGGTTGAAGTATGGATAGCTCAAAACAGCGAAAGTCCCAAGATTCGAAAATTTCGGTTTATTTCTCAGGATGTGACAAGAACAAAAAAGTTGATTTTAATCCAGACCCGCTTTACGAAAATCCATTTTATCCACCTCAATCAATAACTCTGACGTCATAAATAATTGATAAGATTTTCGTTTCGAAAAATAAATCTCATGACGATCAATTTGGCCCCTTATTGGTTTCGATTTGATCGATACAGCCCGAGTTATTAAACGTTGAATGAATACATGCGTAAATTACAAGTCTCGGAGCTTTTGCCTCTCGGATTTTCAGCTTACGGAATTATGAATCTCCGGTGTTCTTCGTTTCGAAGTTTTCAAAATCTGCTACGTAGATCTCCGGGGAAATTCCCGGTCGAAATTCGCGAGTCGTTAATCTTAAAATTCGGAATTTTGACCGTTTAGAACTTTGAAAACTAGAAAAATCCACCCAGTCCCATAATTATTATCGCTGAGCTTGATAGAGGAATGAGTTACACTCGATAGGAGCTCCTCTCCACTCTCCATCGTTTCATAATTGTAAATCAGTGCTCTGTACTTATTACCAACGTATAACGTTGGACAACGATCGATTACCTCGGCTTATCTCTTTCATTTTAACACAATCGATTGCTTTTTACGCGTTCTCGCACTTCGTAGTTCAACGAGTAACTGATCGTATTTCATTCATATGCTTCGTATGTAATTAGCTCATGCTCCGTCCTAATAGTAGCTAGCTTTATGTCAAGTCCAACAAGCCTGGGCCTGACGCATGAGTTTCGCGAATGAATTTTTTCTATATTTCAGTAGTTTAGAAAAAAATAATTGAGTCGTATTTTTTCATTTTTCAATCGAACAAATATGGAAGTTGATACAACGGATTGAAAACTTTAACATTGTCACGTAACATATGTTAAGATAAATCTATACATATATTACGAAAACTGGAATATTCAATTAGGTACCTACTTATAACTTTCGTAATTATGATTGTTAACGAATAAAAAAAAAAAATACGACCCAATTATTTTTTCTCACTCTACGCTAACCGCATATGTGAAAATGAAAAAAAAGAATCCATTCACAGACCCAATTAACATTCGCAGAGTATTCTCAAGCCGGAACCCGATCTCATCGAGCACTATCGTGTGGAATAAAAAAAAGTTGTAGTGCCTAACGCAGATAATTAATCAGACGTACATACATACCTGCAAATGTATAAACGAGAACGTATACTATTGCTTAGCTGTCTTAATATGGGGGAAAAAATGTGATTTCCTGCTGAGCCAGGGCGGGTATTCCTCTAATCCCATTGCGTTAGTGGAATTAACTCTTCGAAGCACGTTTTGGTGTAGCCCTAAAGCTACCCCTCTGCAAACATCGACTCACTGGATTTGAATTTTCATTTTTTACGCCAGGTTCGTGAGTTCTTGCTTAATTAAATGCACAGAATTTTTTCTCGCGTAAAAAGGACGCGTAGAGGTTTTAGACGCTAATTGAGGAGTCGGGTGCAGCACGTGTAGCGATAGGACATGTCGTGAATTATCACGTCTTGAGATAATTGAGAAAAAGATACCATTCATTCAGTTATGGATATTTCGAAGCGATCTTTCTTCAGCAATGCTACCTCACGATACTAGCTAGACCTTGTCTTAACTGCAGAAGCAAATTTCACTGATTCGGCAAAATAAATTGGTGAAATATGACCCGTATGTCCTTATTGCGAAAAATTCGATATTTGGCATCTGATATGTTGAAAAATCATAAAACTGCTACTATTCCCGAATAATAACCAATTCAACGATATGCATTCCAACTACTATATATTTTTATTGGATATGAATCGTTCTTTCTTGCGACTCATCCTTCAGATTGATGCAAATATAGGCTCAAGGTGCCCTTATTGCATTCAACTCCTCCATCGATCCAAGTCAGAACCGATTGTGCAGCAAGTACAGTTGCTGTGAAAAATTCTCACGAATCACAACTGCGAAATTTACATTTCAACGTCACTTTCAATCGCAGATAAACAGATCGTGTAAAGTGAAAAATACAATTCTCAGTATTCTAAGCAATGAGATTTCAAAAAACGTTGGGAACTCGTTGGCATCTATTCCGACTCTCTTCTACCAATTCTCTTCTCTTCTCTTCTCTTCTCTTCTCTTCTCTTCTCTTCTCTTCTCTTTCCGAGGTGATATAGGCGAGTCCACGAAGCCCAAACGAGATAGATCACAGCCTCCCTCTGAACTAAAAAACTACTGACCCGTGTAATTTAATTACGAAAATATAGATCGCTCACCACAGGCTGCAGTGGGCCGCGAAGAAAATTGTTTTGGGGTGGGAATATCGGCGGAACAGAATCGCGACTAGCGCAGGAAAGCGCGGAGCTTCCGTCGACCGGAAGTTTCTCTTTCGTTTTTTGTTTCACCACACTTCGCTACAGCATGACATGACATCGTCGACCGTGAGTCCGCTTTGGAGTATCGGAAATCCGGTTGAGGTGATCCACCTAACTGAAACTTCCTTTTCGTTTAAAGGTGGCTGTAGCCTAGCGTTTATGAGCACCAAGACATTAAGCTTCGATGAATAAGTGGCTTAAAAATCAAACAGAAAAAGAAAGCCACGATTTTGAAATAAATTTTCATTTTGCCATGAGATTTGATTCTTTTTTTTTCTTCTTTTTCCTGTTTTCTTTTTATTTCTTTATTCGCTAGAGAAATTTGTCATCGACGTTGTTCTAGCTGTTGGCACTATTTCGTCGAGGGAATCCAATCGCTTTGTCGATTTCATATAGATTGCCAGTTTGCGATCTGGAATGAGGAAAGAGACGACAATAAAGTCGAAAATGACAACGCTAAGTCCTACCTAGTTTCTTTTCAAATCACATATACGTATGCGACACAGTGCACTCCACGGTATTGATCCCTCTACAAACACGAATATTCTCTTGTATTAGACAGACACTGGGGAACGAACGTGACGAACCAATCAAAAGCTTCCTCTTCGATCGCTAGTCCCGACCCCTCTCAACTTTACCTTATCCTACCTTCGCTTGGTGAAACTGAGCCAGTTTACATGTACCTATACACTTACACCTATACCCACATCCTGTACCTACATCGAAAGTACGTTAGTCTGTTCCTCTTAGAATAATGAAGTACGCCTGCAGATATACGCCGCAGCTTAGCTACCGTAGAATGAGAAGTCGGAATACTAAATCCGACGCGATGAGGTAATCAGATGATTTGCTAAACCTTGGATTGATGTGGGGAAACGTGTGGCACGACGGGCCCTAACCGGAAAATTCGTTTCCCATATCCCGATTCGATTTTTCTCAAACTTATTGTTAACGAAATTGCAGGAGGTTTAGTTAGGAATTGATTTTCCCTGAATCATTAAAATTGCATCTCCCACGGGTCGTTAGAATAAAAAATGAGCCTTATTCTTTTTCTTCAGAATCGCCAAAAGGTCGTTTTTTTTTCTTATATCCACGCAGGAAACATAAAAATGCGTTGAAAAACATTGAAATTCAATGGTTGATAAACCGAAGGTAGATATGACCCTTTCGCTTTAATTTTCGTGAATTTTCCAAGACTTAAAGTCAAAAGCTCATATCTACCAACAATAGATACGTCCGTTTGGTTAATTCCGATTTATTTTTGTATTTTCATCCATTTTTGAGTGAATAAGAATAACAAAAAAATTATACGACCTTTTGGCATTAAAATTGACTTTTTGTCAGTTACGACCTTACGGCATTAGTCACGCAATAAGTCCCACCGTTTTGAGTATTCATTTCCCAGACGAGTTTAGACTCAAATTTTCACCATATGCGGGATTGTTCTCCTCGAAAACATTGATTCAAGAAATAGGAACGGGTTTCAAGGATAGATGGGTAATCGCACGTGTGGCGAAAATTTGAATGAAAAAAAGTTGGAGTAATGGACTCAAAATAGCGTTGCTTGATTGCTTTTTCAGTTTTTGAAGTGGAAAATTCTTTCCTACAACACATGCATGAAAACTGCGGGTTTTTAGACATCTAAAGCGGGACAAAAGCTTCTGTATTCAGACCTGGGAAATAAAAACTCGTAGCAGGGAAAAAAACTCTCGGAACAGTGAAAAAGACTTATCACGGGGAAAAAAAACTATTAACAATGGTTTTTGGAAATACGTGTCTTTCATGCATATGTTGTAAAAAGACATTTTTTTTTTTTCTGAGATAAAGAGAAAAATTTTTGAATCGTTGTTTTTCGTGGCCCATGGGAGATTGGATTTTTATAACTTGGTGGCATTTCTTCGTGAGGATAGACCTTGAACCTAATAACGAATTCCCAATTTGATATGGAACTGCCGAAATATACGTTACTCGCTAAATTCGTATATTTTCATTCCATTAACTTTATATGCGGATCCCCGAGAGTTTTTCAAATTTCATGAAATCCACATAAAGCTTCCATCAAAATTCACCGGAAAAAGTATTTCCTTTGAAAAATAACCGATACATCGTGCATTAACAAACGCAGAAAGGAATGAATATTTTTTCAACGTAGATATATGTACGTGTATAATTCACGTTCTAAATTCGCAGAAGACGTATCATCAAACATGTGCGACCTGTAGCCTTAGACAAGAATATAAAACAAGCAGACGAGTTTATTTTGTAAAATCCATTTAAGAAGAGTAATCTCAAGCAAGCTCATGCACGAGACCTTGTTCTCTCCAAGGCTACGTGGAGATAAGTAGAAAATAAAGCATAGAAATATGGTAGAAATTTTCATTTCTTGACTAAATCTGAAAGTGTATATTCAATGCACTGTAAGAATACATTTTTATACATTCTTATCCTAAATGGAAAGTTCCATTATTTTCTGATTATTCCTTGAAATTTCACCGTTGACATTTGATGAATGAGGCGACACTCTAAGGTCCAACACGTGTGTCTACGTTGCTAAGTGTCACACGTAAACTCACGCGTTCGATTTAGAGTTTCGTCAATGATTTAAAAATCGATGTAAATGTCTGCTTGCGGTCTTCTGGCGTCGTAGAACTTCCGGAGAACATGTGAACGTAAGAATTATTGACAACTTCCTCGAAAACTATTCGGCTAAAAGCAACAATTCAAGTCTAACGAAAAATAAAAATAGAACCAGCTGACTCATAAGTAATCAATATCGCATCGATTTAGTTAACGACTCATGGAAATTGACATCCGATGCTTGCGGGAACGGTGTTAATTAAAACTTTAAAATTGCTTTTAAAATCAGGGCTCTTGTGTTATAAAAATTTAACATCTGTGGTTTTGGCACGAAAATCAATAGTCCCTATCCTCGAAACAAGTTACCTTTTATCCGTTTGAATAAAAAAGCATTTTTCAAAGCATGGCACAAGGCAATGAAAAATGTTGAAAAAGTGAAAACCAAATCTTCTCAATTTCTCTTTGACTCGAAGAATCGTAGTGTAAATTCAAGTTAAAAATACTCCCAAAGCTTTTCGTCTTTGATGTTACCAGCGAGTGGAAAGTTTTCAGAAGTAGTTTAAAATAAAAAAAACTAATGGGTCTAAAGTTTCGAGCATGGCTCAACTGCTTTGGATGCAACGCGACCGAAATAACGAATGCCAAGCTCTTTCAATAAGCTGAAGACAGCTTTTGGCTACCTTAGATCCGAACCAAATTGAATATTACTAAGTTTAAAAAAATTTTCACGTTTTCAAACCCCATTTTGGATCGACAGCTGTCAAAGATGGGAGAAAAGTTGAGTAAAACAAAATCAGTATGCCTGACACGGTTCATTTGTAATCAACATAGAGAAATGGACTGACTGATCTGCGTATAAATTTCAGAGAATATCCATTGGCTGAAAAGATGAGAATCAGATCGAAAAATGTTTCTTCTTCTTTTTTTTTTTTTTTCTTAACTTTTCTTCGGCTTTGAAGAAAGAATAATAATTTTCCCGTCCCGGAAATTTTCTAATCTTTTTCCTTAAATAACTGATATTAGTTAACGGATGGTAAAAACTTTATAAATTACTCGTACAACCACGCAATCTGACAAGTAATCTTGCCTCGCGTGATCAAGGCCCTAGTTTTAATCAAACGCAAATATCCGGGCTAGTTATTCAGCCTAACTATAGATATATACACGCTACCTGATTCAATATTATACTATAAAATTCACTGATTGTACGCACTGCACTTGCTTCCGGCACCGTCGAGAGCACCGAGCTTTTCATCATATCTATGTACAATATACATCATCTATAGTCTATTAACGCATACACATGGCCACGAGACACGTTTTCTATGTGATTGTGCGCGAGGGTAATAGAATTTTCCCATCAGAATAATTAACTCTGAATTTTCCTTTGTCTCTAGTTTTCTGTCCCCCCTTTTTTTTTTTTTCTTTTTTTTTTTTGGTAACTAACCAACTGCTCTTTGTGATACTAAATTTATCTCACTTCCGCCGGTTGTGCGCCTATCAAATCCATGGAATACGTTGTTCTGAAAATTTGTATAGGTACGCCGACAAAATCCCTGTTATCTAATACCTACCCTCTACTTTGGTATTTTGGGCTTAGGTCTTGTATTATTTCAATCAGTTTAATCCAATATACTCATAAATCCTTCAACAATTCTCATCTTGGAAATGCCAGAATAAGGCTTTTGTGCAACGGATATTGATCGGAACTTTTGCAATAGCTAAAACTGCTTCCCAAGTCGTATCAGTCAAATAAAACATTCGATAAATTGGAAGAGAAGCGCAAGGCTTCTGTCTCCAAACCTCATGATCCGACTATAAGCTCCTAAGGACCTTGCGGACGGTCGTCAGCCCACGAAGCCTTATCCGTGAATAATTAATTGCTTGAAATGAGTATGGCTAATAAATAATGGAATACTTGGAAATACAGCTTCTATGTTAGAAGTGAGCTTAATTTTTTTTTTATACCATTGAACAAGTTTGTTTAATTTCTATAATTTGACAAAAATTCAGTGTGATTCACATGCCGAAATTCGGGAGTGTACAACGATTTTGAATTAAACGATTCGTATCTCGACTTTTATTCCAAAATAATCGATCTCAGTCCAGATAAGGAATAAATAATTTTTTTACAAAGTTCAAGCGGACTGTTTTGAGTACAGAAAAAAATACATGTTCCAAGGATGCTGTGCCAAGCATAATGTCAGTGCCAACCGGCGAATCTTTCTTATAGGGTCTTTTTTTTCCTTCATCTCTTGAGATGAGAATATCGTAGCATTAATCTTCCTGTCCGATAACCGGTACGCCTTGAGGTAGATATAACAGCAAGTGTTTTATAGTTTGTTGGCTCAATTCCAACCCGGTCTCAATTCGTTTGCGGAATTTTCAACCCACGAATGGGTCTTCTTAGCAATGCCCTTATCTCGTCGTCGAGTAAATAAATTCTAATAAAACCAACAAACTGCAGACTCTATACCTCTATATCCTATTGTCAGACTTTTGTAGAACGTAGCGGGTTATTTTCACTTATTTTAGTCCGTAAAGTTTACTTGTTATTCATACAAAGATGTTTATCATCACTTTCCCAACTAGAAGCGAATCCAGTCCGTTTAACAAATTAATGCTTAAACTAAATTGGATGGAATTTGCTTCGCAATGTATGAATACTTGATCCGATCGATGGTTTAAGTCGCGATTCTTTCCTCTCTCAATTTACATTCAAACTAGGTAAAATAATCGATGGACATAAACTTACCTCGAATTACTTGAGGCGACGCTGTTGTTAGATCTGGATCTCCGGCTCTTGAGTGAATCCCCTCTATTCACGATTCCTTTTCCAGTTATACTGAAATGTCTCAGTCTGTAGTATTCCTCCTCGACCCCAGTATTCGGCATGCTAGCTACTCGCGAACGCTGCTGAGGTAGGCACAAGTAATTCGGACGTCCTGAGGCACGGCTACCTGGCGTCTTGACCGATTGCGACCTACTATGATGAGGACTTCCGTATCTGGAATCAAGAATAGAAGATGGTTGTTGAGACGTGCTTATATAGTCTCGATATTTAATCTTATTGTAAGAATATCAAACCGCGCAGAATTCGACACTCGGAACCTTATCCCATCGAGATCCAGGATTCTGTACGAATATCAAATTCGACCCGCAACGGAGACTAAAATATCCTTTGGTCTGCCTCGCGTACTAAGCTTCTGAATTGACAATCCGACAAATTCTATTCATTGCTATACGAGGCGTGAACCTTATTGTTAGCCAATTTTGGTCGGGTAATTAGATCAAAATTGTGGCAAAATGTTTACATAAATGCCCCTATAGCGGTAGTATTTACTCTGGTAAAAAAGTGAAAATATTTTTTTTTCTTTGTGACTGTTTGCGAACATTTGAAGCAGTGAAATTTCTCGGTGCCAAAAGCCTGAGGGATTTTATATTTTATGATAGGGTTCTACGGGACGACGTACCTACGGTTAGCTCAATGTCGTCCCAAAACGGGATCGAACGATATTCTCATTCATAGTCCGCGCCATAATCATGATGTAATATTTGCACCGCAATTTTATTTTTTTAGTATCGATTGAATTTCGAAAGTAAAAACGAGACGAAATAGACCATTTATAAACGGTTCCAGTCGGTTCCAAAGTGGTACACGGTTGACGATCTAATATTCCGGTCACGAGGGTGTCGGGGGGTGGGAGAAGAACAAATAAAGTTCTACGCGAAGAGGTAGAAAACTTGGAATTAGTTTCCTGACAGGGTTTACAGTAATTTCTATCGAACCTATAAAGTCTACATTGAGAAAACCGCGACAGCCAATTTTTGTGAATCGATTAAAAGAGTTTTACTCGAACTAAAAGTCGTTCCTTCGTCGTGACGTCTAGCTACCCTGGATCAAACGCCTAAACTCTGTCTCGAGGTTCCCCTAAGCTGCGAATCCACGTGGGCTGCCTTCAGGACTCTCGCCATTATTCCAATGACGACTTGGGCTGCGGAGTGATCACCAAATCCCAAACGGTCTCTCGAGAATCACCCCCTCGTCTACTCTGTCACCCTCAGCAAACCTTATCCCGTCCCCGTGTATACCGTTCGAGAAAGATAAGGATAGCCGCGATACTCCTGCAGCCATAAGTCTAGTGAGCTTTGCAGGAATCTCCCGGCGAGAATTGAAGGGAAAATTTCACGCTTGAATGGCCATAAAGCTGCACGGTGGTACAAAGTCGAGTACCAAGCGTGGGGTAGTCCCCATTAATCCGAATAAGCCGTAGTATATTTTTTAGGACTTTCGAGTTTAATCAGAGCCCTGAATTCGAAAGGTGACTATCGTCTACGCGACGTTTATCCGATAAATGTCTATAAATCCGAGCTAGTATCTCTTGATTGAAATGCGAAGCTGATTGTGAGAATAGGAACAAGTCAGAGTTTGCGGGGTGTCACGAACGGCCAAAGATAAACTTAACTTCGACTAGTGGGCGGGAAATCCGGGCTGTGTCAAAAGCAGCTAGCTTTGGGTCGGTCCTGAGACCTCAAGAACACAATTAACAGGGGTTTGCCGAGAAGCTCATCAACGAGATCTCTGGCCAGCTGCTTTTCGCTTTATTCCCTAATTCATTGCATAACGACAGTTCTCATTTCCCTCTATATTATTTTTGTGCTAATCCTTGGTCTCGAATCAATGACGAAGCTCGTCACGAGACAAGACGACATGTAGTCATTTCTCGTCTCTCTCGAGTCTCGCCGAGAACTTCGGAAAATCTCCAAAAATCTCGAGAAACTTCGACAAATTGTGGGAAAAATCGGAGATTAGGATTATTATTACATGTCTTTTATTATATATATATTATTATATATATATTTTTCGATTATCAACGGTTGATATCCGGGAAAATGAGGCGAAAGCCACCTCAATATAATTGGGCAAGAATATCGATTTGTTTTTTGAATCATTCATTTCATCTGTGAATTTAGCTCATTATATTCCGTCTGTAAATTTCAAGCATCAAAGAGAATATTTCAAGTTAATAAATGAAGGAAAAAAAAAATTGAATTTGGAATTGCGGAAGAAGGTTCAGCCATATAGCTTCTGCCTCATTTTCCCGGATATTAACCATTGATGATAATTGATGAAATAAAAAGTGGTCGAAAATTTTGAGGTACCTACAAAACCACAGCTGGAATTTGCGATATAGCTCATATATTTGGGGGTACACCTAAGTATCGAAGTGTTCCTAATAATCCTGACTCCAAATTCGTCTCAAAATTCTCTAGGTTCTCGACGAGACTCGAGACGAGATGATAAATTTTTTTCAAGGTTGTGAAATTTCTCGTTTTGACGGCATCGCTATCCGCCGGTGTCGAAATTTGAACCAGAAAGACGCGACGCTTCCAAAAAGCTCTGTGATCACGGTCCTATAAGGCGTCTAGGCGAAAGCTTTTACCGTGTAAACATCACTATCACCCTCAGCGCGCCGTTGCGTTGTGGGGTAGAAAAGCGTTAGGCACACGCATTTCAATGGGAATTGATGGACGCTTTTGTTATCTTTAGCATAATGTATATATGCCTGTGGGCTCAACCGCCTACGTAGACAATTATCTACAGGTTTTTTTTTCTTTAAATGATAGTCTTTTCGACAGTGGAAGTAAAGCTGTCTCCTTATCTTTCTTATACGTTGGCAGTGAGACCCTTCGCCAGATGCCGCAGGCCAATACCAAGGCTTCATATTCCCGCCTCTAATTATACCGCATACTAATCCATTCGATGTCGGATTAGTGTGAGGCCTTTGTATTGACCTTTGGCATAGAGAAATTAGGACTTTTTAGCTTTAATCGTTATTTTTCACGCCTTTCTCATTATGCGCAATACTCAATTACATTCGTTATTGCGCAGGGTTTGACTGTGTTTTTTACAGAAACGATACTGCGTACTTATTCTCGCACCGTTTTCTTAGATTTGAATTTGAATTTATGCGACAGCATCTATTCACGGAGAAAATTGAATAGATATGTAGATGCGCTGTATTCAATACATGCCAGAAATTACGCGAAAGCAACGAGTGCAAGGCAATTCATCATGAAAATGAAGAAAATTCAAGAAGATGGAAATTGACTGAAAAGTAGAAGAAATTCATCGTAAATACATAGACTTATCATCTCAATAAAAATACAGTAGAACTAGAATAGTAGAGTAATAGTAGTAGAATTTTTGAGCAGGAAATAAATTTGTCTACATGGATGCATGAAAATTGCACAAAATTTGATGATATGTGCTCAGTTTGTGGGTAGAAGAAAGAGAGAAATATAAAAAAGTCAAGAGTGAAGATAAAGGAAGGGGGAGTGGCAAAAATAGGGCTGGCCATCTCACCCCAAAGCATACCAGTCGTAAGTTTTTTAACAGTGTATTTTTTTTAATGTAATATTGATCGGAAATTCTATAATTTTTGATTTTCTAATAAAGTTTACGTCTCGAAAAATGATTCCAAAAAGAATAGATTTTGATTGAAAAAATAATTTCGACAAAAAAATGTTGAGAAATGGATTGAAAAAAGAAAAAAAAATGTTTGGACATCCCAAATTGTTCAAAAATTATAATAAGAGTCATGAACAACGGTTTAGAATCATTTTGGAAAAACAAATGTTTTTACCAAATTCTTAGGGTATCTGGTTTTGCCCGCGTTTCCCCTACTAATAATTTTTGATACGCTCATGCTGGATATCGACTCTATAATATATTAAAATAACACACGGTTATAAAGCTATGGCGATGGAAGCTTTGCGTGCAATATTCATAAAAGAGAGAAATGGCTCTCGTAACATTTATACATTATATTATGACCCTCAAAACTTCTGCATCTGCATTTTTGAACTTTGACAAGCTGTAGCACCTGATCGGTCGGTCCTAGAGGAAACCTTCATTTACATTTCTTTATCCTCAACTAATTATCTGAAGCCGGATTTTTTTTTTTTTTTATAGATCGATTTAGACCTACTTTCCGCGGAATCTAGGCTTTAACATATCGTGAACGGTTGATCCTACAGTAACTCGAAATGACGTTTTTTGTTTCTCATCTGCTTATATATATACTATACTATACTAATTCGGGTGCTCACTTTTCGGAATCCGAAAATCTGAGTTACCAGTTTTTGAACCACCCTAATATACGGAAAAGAACAGTACTGCATCACGTGTATCCAACTACCCGAACTCGCTGGTAGGATTTCTAAACCCTCCGTAGAAATTTATTCGCTTTTAACCACAACTTCCATTCTATTCATTTTTACGTAACTTCCGGTCTTTTCTTCTGATACCCAAGGCAGCTACGCTCACGAGTCACGTCCGGGCGAAGACGCTTCCGCAAGTTCCTTGACATTTTATACAACCTGAATTTAATCTTGAATCACGTTATTATCATTATTGTGAGCATTCGTCTTTTCACTATCGAAATTATTACGATTTTCATTGTCATAAACGTTATTATTATTCGTACACAAAAATACGTTGTTATAGTATATCACGGCTTGGCAGATGTCGAGGACGCAGCTTGGGCTATCTAATATAGAATTTTGAATGAAGAAAGTGTCAAATCAAAGTACCTGCACTAACCTATCCTACGAAATAGTAATGAGCTTCATTCTTATTCTGTTGAACAGACATTAAAGCTCAGACCTATATAGGTATGTACTTTTCTTATTCCTACACGTATAGTGACTCGCGCAATATCTTCAACACGGAATTTATTCAGCTTGCGCACGCAATGAAACGTAATAAAAGTTCCCCTGAGAAGCTGACGCAGCATACTATACCTACCCCTTCTGTGTACTTGAAAATAGAAGAAACTTACGGTATATAAAGTTGAAACTAAACAAAAAAATTTTCTCCTCCTATTACTACAGACGGCATCGATAATTTGTTAGTAAATTCGCACGATCATTACTAAAATTATTTTAATATGTAAAAGAGGGTCAAAATATTGAATGAGAACGTTTGCGGGTTAAATTCGTCCGGTTATTAAATATGTTTGAAAAATATACGTGGGTATCGACGTAGAATGAATTCATTTCCTTTTCACATCGCATACGGGCTTTGTTAACTTTGATGGAAACACATGCAGACGATACCTACTATGGTATCAACGAAAAATACTTGTATAGTCATACCATGACTTTTTTCAACCGACAAGTATCGGGTAATTTAACCTAATTTAGTTATTTTATTTATTTTTTTTCTGAGAAAGGTTCCAGTTAGACTCTGTATAGTCTCTCTTGCTGAGTGTGCCGTCGAGCTGTCAACTGCAGCGATGCCATATTCATAAAAAGTAACAAGAAACACCGTCACGGAACGAAATTTTCGAGGAAAAAAACATAAAGAGAAATTTATCTCCCCCAAACCTTAGACCTTGGCGTAAACCCCCCCACGTTTCACGAACCTTCTCATCATCTCGGCTGGGCTCTTGCAAATGGTAATTTCCGGAAGGGAGTATTTCTTCGCTGGTATGTATGTACATTCTACACACACGCACTGCATATACGTATATTCCCCACGCAAAACGGTTCTAGCGAGTTAGCGGGGTAGATACTTCTTCTGCGGTGGCATGACTCGTGTCTTACATTGTAGAAATCTTTAATTTCCGGCCAATTATGGTAAAAGTCAACCGACGCGGACTAATGGTTTGGTTTCGCCAGCCCTTTTTTTTCTAATCATTCCTGGCTTGGGGGTTGTGGAAGAATCCAATCCCCCGATTCAATCGATCAATAATAAACTGAGGATCCGTATCAGAAAAGCGCAGATTTTATTCAGTTATAGATATTTCAGAGTGATCTTTTTTCCGATCTGTTCCGACACTAACCAGACTTTATGTCCTCGTTGCATCGAAATCTTCAATCATCATCCCCTTTGGTGATCCTGCGGCTCGCCGTTGATCATTTTCATTGTGTTATAAAACGATTATTTTGTTTCAATATTTTGGCGGAGGTCTTATAGCGAGAGATTGCGTCGAAGATGCCGAGTATCTTTTGCATTGTGTTGAAACCGATACTATTGAACGGAGAAACGTTTCAGAACGAGTATAATGCTTTCAGACGAGAAATCTCTCTGTAAGAAACTCGAGAATTTTCAAGAGTGCGATCGAGACCAAAGACATCGTAATTTGGCATATTCGATGGTACAATGATCCGGCGTCTCTCCTTGGCTTTAATTACTTCGCAGCGCCCGTTTGTCCTTGTGAAGTTCAATCCCGATTTCCTCCGCACGTGGATTTGAGGGTCCTCGATTTCGATCTGCTCTCTCACGCCGAAAATCGCGTGATCGAGTATTTGGTCGGATAGAATGTAATATCGAAAAATAATGTTTTCCGATTTAGTAGCAATTATATTACCACGTATTCCTATCCCCTGAATTACTGAGTGCAAGGCTATCGATCCTTACGCTCAAATACTGTTTCGCGTGCCAAGTAAGGATATACGGTATGATTTAACTCCAACTAGGGGCCAGAGATATCTTACAATTAGAATTTTGATCCTCCGTGTAAACTGTTGGAAATGTCTCTAATTAACGCCAAAGTTTCGGTCGATTTCAACTAACTGAGTGTCTACAAACATCTCATAGCAAGAATATTCGGTTCTATGGTATAATTCCATTTATATGGTACATTCTACGTCAAATTTGCAACCCATGTACCGCACCCCTTTCGATTTGGATAATTTTTTAGTATGATGTTGCAGCCAACCCAAAAGGGTCTCTGATTTTCTTTCAAATTTTTTCAGTTACCAGTGAAATTAAAAAATAATCAGATCTAAAAACGCCATTTTTTTAAATCTGAAAAAATTCACACCGATTTCATGATTTAAAATATGATTTTTAAGCTCGACACGATAATGGGATCTCAATATTTACTAATTTTTTTTCGCAGGTTTTCAGGCTTCTCATGTCAGAATTGGAGTTTTTATTTTTTTAATCGATCATAACTTTCTCAAATATTAATGCATTTCAATTTTTCTCAAATGTAGAGAAATGCTAGGAGAAGGCCTGAATACAGTTAATGCCATTTGAATTTTTTTCCCAATTTTTCCAAGCAATAAAAAAAACCTAAAAACTTGCGAAAAAAAAAAAATATTAATAATAATAGTGTGCAGGGTTGCGTTTAATAGGCTCATCTATATTTTGATCAATCGATTCACACTGGAGTGTGGAATTTCAAGTTGATATCGATTTAAAGTATGTCTTATTAGATTTTTGTACCAAATTTTATTCACAGCCCATTTTGCCCTGACGATCTACTGATTTTGCTCTAGGTTCCTTTGACGCCAAGTTTGTGATTTTGCAATAGCAGATAATATATACTGGCGGTTATTGGCAGATTTATTTGTAATCGATTTATACGGGGAGTATGCCGGTTAGAATTCATTCAACCCCCAAACAAGGGCCGCCCTTGTGTACACATATACGTCCCGATGAATGCTTCAATTTCGCGATTATATTTGTTCGTCACAATGAAAACTCTGGTCGGAATAGAAATTCTAGTTTAATCCTGAAAAGCCTCAATTCCTTCAATCTTCTATTTTGCCGGAAGAAATATAATTCTGTTTCAGTAGAATTATACACCCTACGTAATATAGAATCCCTTCTAAACTTTCGAATTCCCCTTGCAACCTCGAAAGTCTGCCGAAACTCGACTTGATAACAAATCTTCTTTTGGGTTTGGAATTTATTCAATAATCACTTTGCAAAATGTTTTATTACAGATTGAGGGTTATAGATCGAAGCCAGAATCACGAAGCCTCTCTGAATTTTCGGACTCCAACGAACATAACTCTCACTTTCAGGTGCAAATCAGAAATCAATTCCATACTCAATCGTACCCTCCAATACTAGTTTGCAAAATGAAATTTGAATTCCTGTATCACTACCCGGGCAGATGAGAGTAAATTATGCCTAAATGACTCCATGAGCCGGCATGTGCGGTAGGTTTGCACATTTTTCAATATAAACGCTTGCACTTACAATCAGTGTTCGATTTTTCAGCGATGGTCCGAAATGGAAGTGAGTCTCTTGTCAAGCGGTTGCGTAAATCTATGTTATAGCCGCGTATATACGCGAAATGGCATTTTTCTGAAGGAATCATATTTCGCCTGTGCCGTTTCAGGCCTGTCGGCAATTTATTAAATCTGTCTTATACCGGAGAGAACGGCTAATAATATTGCTTCCCATGAATGGTAGCACGCGTATTATACTTGCGACGTATTTCGGGTGCGACGATGACGAATTGCGATCCGTCCAGGCGATAGTCGCGGGCGGCTGGCGTCGCCGTCGGTGTCAGCGTCGCCGTTAGCGTCGCGTGTTCGCAAACTCGAGCGTAAAATAGTGTAATTTAGAGCCAACTCAACCCCCTGAACCTTTCCTGCTCCGGAACGTGTTGCTAGGAACGATACGCCGCTGTAAGCGGTTACCTTAATTGATCCGAGTTAACAAAAGCTTAATCTCAACCTGTCAATCACGCTCACGGAATTATTAATTCCACACATTTTATGACTTGCACACCCCGGATCTGCTATAATAATCTTAGCTATACCCACCCATACGCTCTTTGATTAATCACATCGGGCAGAATTATCTTGCTCTGAACCACCGTAAAACTGCTATACCTATTTTTTAATTGGTCATATAAGAAGACGTTAAGCCAGCTAGTGCGGAAGATAATTGGCTCGATTAATATAGCTTTTATACCCTATGTACTGCGTGTGTTTATCATGAAAGCAAAAATGGGTTCTCTTAACTTCCCGATGAAAAAATCGTCAGATCTGCTTGGATCCAAATTTTGGAACGATCCAAACGGATCCAAACACATCTGAAAATATCTAGAGAGATCTAAACAGATCTAAATGGATCTCGTTATATTCAAGAATATCGACGTATATTCAAGCAGATCTCAAAAAATCCAACGAGATGTGAGCAAGTTCGAATAGACATAATGTACATCAAAAACTTATATCCAAGCAGAGAGTCTTAGTAAATACTGGAAAAATATTTTATCGGGAATTCCTGTTTCGAAAAAAGGGAAATCATTATAATCACCCCGAAAATTAAAGGTTGAACTTCGCGGTTTTAAGGTCTGGAGAAACACCTCCGACCAATTTTTCTCCGCCGACATCTCGAGAATGAATGAACGAACTGATTTTATTCTTCTTTATATCAATCGATCCGGTTTTTCCAAACTTAGAACTGATCAGATTTTAGATTCGATCGGTTTAGTAGTTTTTTAGTCGTCTGGGAGAAAGAAAAGCTGAAAACAACGTTTGAACGATCATATCTGGAGAACTGATCAACGTATTTTTAAGGTTTTGGTCTCAATCGATAAAGTCCAACTTAAAACTAGTCGAATTTCAGAATTAATTGATCCACTAGGTTTTCAATTGCAAGAAAAAAATGACCTCTCTCATTGTCATGGTAATATATCGCTTTTTGTTTGACTGAACATTTTATTCTTGGAATACTATCAACTATCATTTTAGCTTGGAAAAGCCACACAAAAAGTTCTAGGACTGATTGATCGAGGTCAGTTGATTCACCTGCTTCTTTATGTTGGATTACACCCCTCATCCTTATTCATTTTATTCGAAATGAAACCTTTTCGAATTTCCGTATGACTTGTAACTATTTCTTTGTTGGTTAACTCGTCTTGGTTCATATAGGACGTACGTTCGTTTCATAAAAGAAGGATTTTTCACTTAAAAATAATTACAATAAGCTTTTGTTCAAGAATCTAAATCGCGCCATTATTCTTTAGGTCTTTAGAAACAGTATCTATCTTTGAGTACGGTTAGCTTTCTTTTGACAAGGTTAAATACGGATTAACTAGTTGAAATTTCGAATAGATTAATCCTTCTCAATATTACATATATTGCGTTTCAATATACATATACATCTCCCTGAAAATTTTTTTGGGCAAAAAGTCTTCAAGATCCAAGAGTAGACTGTATAGTCCATTCATTTTATTCAAGTACTTTATTCATCTATTTCGTACTTTAACTCCTCGAAATATCACCCTAGTTGTTAGTGAATGGAACAAGGCTCCTTTTAATTATACCAGCTATGTGATTTTAGTAGTTGCATGATTTTTAGAACTGCAAAGTTCTCTCTGGGTTGATGAGCGAATATACAATATGGTCTGCGTATGATTGATAAAAAGAAGAAAAAAAAATCGAAATCAGTGCCAAACATGGCGACTAGCAAAGAGCTCTTTTCGTGACGTTTATCAGAATCTGAAGTGCCGAATGTCGAGCGAAAATGGAAACCTCAACAACGTCGTATAAATGTTTGCAAATTATAATGAATCTCGAGTGAAAATGGAGTTTGAATAATTTCGTCAAAAAGCAAAGAATTCTTCACAGAGTCAAAAGCTTGAAGACAAAAATCTCTCAACATAAGGTAGGCAAATCCTCTACCTTCCTTTAAGGTAGATTCAGATGTGTGATCGTGTCAAGTAACTTGACGTAAAAATGATATCGACACATGCTAAATACAATACAAAATCCCCAATAAAATTCCGGAATCGCTTTGATTTCATTTTTTCAAAAACTTCAATGATGCAATTCACTCAAATAACGCATCGGCCATGAAAGGGTTAATTCATTTCTTCCGTTTTATTTTGAGTGAAACACTGAAGCGTTGATATTAAACTAGGAGTGTGGGTCCTCCTCTCCCGTAATAATTCTGTTAAAGAGGCACTCCAAGTCAAGCAGCCACTTACTTTGGAGGTGTTTAAAAAATTCTTTATCAATTCCCGTCAATACCGGAGGCGGCTTCGTTTTAAAATTCCCGTACACTGTGCCTGATTACTCATTGCGTTATTGCTACTTCAAAAAGAAGAGTGTCTAACGTCGTATACATGCGGTAAATTGCACGGAAAATTTTCGTCTTCTTATTTGTATCCAAAAAGATATCTCAACAAATTTATTTCAGGGTAAAAATGACGTTTCCAATGAAAATACCTGCGCGTACATATGCGTATATTATATACTACATATTTCAATTTGTGTCTATAGTAGGGGAGAAGATTATTAAAATAATTGTGCCATTGATCACAATTAATGGAACTCGTATTGAAGGTAGTGCCTTGCCTGTATTCACACTAATTATGCTTTTAAAAATCTTCAAATTGCGGCAATTAGTAAACGTTTCTTTCCGTCGTTGTTTTTTTTTTTTTTTTTCTTGTTTTTTGTATGGTGATCAGTCTTCAATTCTATAAATTTTTTTCGTAGGGTAGACTTTCGTAGAAAAACGACGTTTGTGTCCTACTCCCACCTTTATGTCCGATTCCATAGTTCATGGGGGAGTAAAAGAGAGCAGTCTCGTTAAACGAGAACGTGCCGTAATTATGTATTTAAATTTTTTGTGCGCCAATTTATCAAAGTGAGTAAAATTGTGTTTTTTAAATTCTCGTGGATTTTCTCTCCTAATCGACGGCGCGGTTCTATTTTTTGCTTTCGCATCCTCGTTATCCGGGCTTCTGTTTTAAAAGCATTAATTAAATTTTCACTTAATTGATCTATCGCTCCGTAAAACTACGTGACTGATTAGCATTTGCTAGAGATTCATATATCTAATATGAAGTTTATTTTTCATCATCGTTTAACTCGACTTCAAAAGTTGTTTGTTTAGTTCTATCTCTCACCTCTTTTAGGATCTCATTTGCAATCGAGAACTTTTATGGCGACTTGCTTCATTCTGTCTGTAAGAGTTTTTACGTTCTTTTGAAGACTTTCGAAATTGTCTTCTTGTTTAGATCTTGTCTTTTCATGCAGTAAATGTCCTTCTGAATTTTACTGTTTGAGTTTTCAGCGACTTCAGGCTCTCGATTTCACTTGGAATTTGATCTAAACTTTTTCTTTCATCAATCGTTTCTGTCTTAGTTAACGTAAAACTAACTTTGCCGAGAAAGAAATATTACCTAATTGTAAGCGGAATATAAAAATCTTACGAAATCTAATCAGAATATAGTTTGAACCCTAAATCCACACAGGATTTATATTTTCGTTAATTAAAAATATTGCTCAAATATTGCGAATGCTGCGCACCGAAAGCAGATATATAACAACGTTTCTGCAGCGTTGCAGCAATGCTGCAAACAACATTTTGCTACGAAACCGCGATATTTTATTGTCAGCGTGAAACCACGGCCAACTCACAGCGATATTACTGCAGTGCTGTGTAGAATGGAATTTGAGAGAGACTTGGTAAGGAAAGATAAGTATTATTCTCGATAATTTTCTACTAAAGCGAAAGATGTAATATTTCTTATCGATATAGTTAATGATGATGAAATTATTTTCTTTTGAAAAAAAAAAATGAAAAAACGATTTTAAGTTAGTATTAAGCTAGCAACTCGTTGACGTGTACCTACTGAAGAGTTCTCGCTGGCTATTTCAATTATGGGTAATTCTTTCGAAAAATTTTTCTCAAGTGCAAGTCTAAGTAACGAGCTTTTCCTTCCTTGGGTTTGTTATTTCAAAAATTGAAGTAGGGAAACTGTCTTCAACTCGCAACTCATTATTCTATCTCGAAACGCGAACTGAGATTGCGCATGAGACTGAGGTACTCATTCTTTAGACCTGCTATCCGGAAAAGTTTCCAAAGAAATTGCCCAAAAATGATATCGCCAGCGAAGAACCCTCAACGTACAAGACACAACGAAAAGTCGATAATCATACGAGAGCGGATCATCCAAGAAAAAATTTCATTATTATTTTATTCAAAAGAAAAACTTATTCTGAACAAACCAAAGTATCTATAAAAGAATCATTTTTACTCGATTGAATTTTTTTGGTTATTATTAATTATCGAAAATAATAACTTTCGAACTCCATACCGTTGATTCTCATCAAAAACCATGCGAGAAGAAAGAGTCGTTATAATTTTATCCTTCTTAGGTCATACCATCTGTTAGGGGTAGTGTGATATCCCCTTAAAGTCATGGTTTATGTTATACCAAATATTTAATTCAGACTGCTGTTTGTGGTCTGCTGGATATTAGGGTATAATTTGGAAGTAGGAAGCACTCGTCAATAGCACAAAAATCTAATAAATGCTACCATTTTTGAAATATCATACCTGACACAACTATGAAATATGATTTTTCCTTCCAGCCACATCAATTTTTCGGCATACTGACTATTCCATTTTTGAACTTCCCGTTTCTCTGTTCTCAGAGGAAAAAGGAAGTTATTGTAATTACCCAGAAAATGAAAAATAGAGTTTTTACTAAATCTGCACGTTTTGAAGTCCAGAGAATGACCACCAATCATTTTCAGTGGGCACATGTGTGTGGGTGTGTATGTACGCATGGATGTGATTAAATTTTTTTGTCCGATGATGACTTGAGAACGAGTTGCCAGATTTTTATGATTTTGGTCTCAATCGACACAGCTTTGTCAAACTTAGAACTGATTAGATTTTGACTTCGAACGATTCAGTACTTTTCGAATCGTTCAAATGACAAAAATCTGAAAAATAAAATAGAAATGATATCTGGAGAATGAATGAACGGATTCGAATGAAAATTGGTAACCGCACAGTTACAGAATCAAATTCAAAAATACAAGAATGAAATTTAACCGATTAATTCTAACTCATATTTTAGGGCAAGATCATCGGATTTTTTTTCAAGGAACAATGCTCAATACATCACCCACATTATATCCTTGAATTCCGTATGGAAAGACCGAGTTTGGAGTATTTTGATTTTCAGGTTTTTTATTTTCGATTCCTTATACTTACCATCACCTATGGCCATGTAAAAAAGTGTTATGGTTTCGGTCGAAAGGTGACTTTTGTTAACTTCAAAGTTTTTGACTCGTTAGAATCCAGAAAACAGGATTTTGTAAACATGTCCGTCTGTCAGTCTGTCTGACGAACTCGCGCGAACTCGAATAATCTCGATGAAAATATCTGAAATTCAGAGGACTTTACATTCGAATGATGGGAATGCCATATCCTATTTAATTTCAACGTTCGCTTCTATCGGAAATAAATTGACTTTCAATTTTGTACTTCTAAATGAACCCTCCGTGGTCACTGTGGGTCAATTCCAACCACCTATATTTTACTGAAAAATTTCAATATTCGTAAAGTTAGATTTTCACGAATTTTTTTCAGACATGTTGACATTTAATTTTTTCCAAATTGACTTCTGTTACATATTCAATAATTTTTGTACGGCAGCCAGTTGAAAATCGGTCGGGTCAATTTGACCCAATGTGATCGTCCCGTGATTCTACAGAAGTATGACGACGAAGGGTTGAAGAAATGTTTTTTCGAGTTCGAAACAATTACTGTATTCTGTATTCAGTACGTTTCTGATTTCTAAATGATAAAATATTTTTTATCGACTTTCAAAATCTATACTATTCAAGATCAATTTTTAACATTTGAAGAATGGTCTTTTCGAATTTCGACACATAAACGATCTATAACCGATCCAGGAATATTAATATTTATATTTTTGGCGAAAATTTTGAGCACTTCTCTGAATATTGATGATGAAGGAATATAGAAAGTGAGTCAGTGTGGAAAACTAAAAACAGACTCGATTTTTGACAAATTGAGTTATCTTTAAAATTCTTGAGCGGCCTTTCAAAATTGTTCGATCATGCCCAAATTTTGGGACGTTTACTCCAATACTAAAAACTACGAAATTCTGGGGTGAGACTGAATATTGGGAGTTCGAGGTTAGAAAGTTTACGCCCTAACAATTACTCAAAAGTCTGAATACATTCGGAACAGATAGGATCTGCGTTATCTTCATTTCGGTTTTAAATATCGAAGTTACTTTTGATCCATATAGGTTCGCTGAAATAGTATTAAACGACGCACTCAGCTGCTAACTAAATTATACGTAAAAGTTGTGCCAAGTTAACTGCGCTAAGATAAAAGAAGGAAACAAAGGACCCTAACTCAAATTACACCCTTTTCCGAAAGGTCCATTTAACGAGGCTTTCAGGCGTATCGATATTTCAAATTGCGTTACAGGAACACGATAGTCTATTTCATTATACATCGGTTTTTCAACTCGAGGCAGTGCAACGTAACTCTGCCCTAATGATCTTGATTTAAAGGCGTAATATACTCTTTACGGCGTATCGAAACGCGTTCTTACGTAATTTGAAAAAGATTTCGATTGATCGACGTTTTTTTTCTTATTAGACGTAAGTAGGCGCAACACGAACACATAAAAATTGTCGAAGTACATGATGAGAGAGAAAAAGGAGTGAAACGAACTCACCGCATTTCGAAATCGTGAATCTCTTGCATAGTGAGAGTATTTGCGACGTCGAGGAGCTGTCTCATGTTGTCTTCGCGACGCCTGGCGTCCGCGTCGGGTCGGAGAAGTATCGTTGCCGCTGGAGCGTCCAACGAGAGGGACGGCTGTTGGACAACAATTGTCGCTTGAGTGGTCCTCTTGTTGCTAGCTCCACTTCCGCCTTTAATCAAATAACCCGAGTTAATACAATCCGTGCTCAAGTACCGCGCGCACCGGGATCAACTACCCCAAATCACTGGCGCATCCCTAGGGTTTCGGGGTCGTCCTTCGGCGCGCGGATCACCGCCGTTTACTAATTTCCGACAATTAAACCCACGACAACCTCGCTAAAAAGCACATTTCTTGTGTGTATATCTATTGTGCGGAACACACTGCGCGCAGACACATGCCAGCCGTGATTTTCAGCTTGCGGCGACGAATAGCCAGCCGATTTTACACCGAAAGCACAGCGCGAATTTCCTCACATTAAGGGATATATTGCCTGCTGTAATAACCATGCTTGGTTACGTGCTAGTATGGATACCTTAACTTTGTAGTACATTGCGTGTACCAAGGGCGTTTTTACCGGACGTTAAATTATACCTAGATACGTATACATATACGCCGAGCCCAGCCCTTGACGAGAACGTTTTTATAACCATACATACCACCGACGTAACTAAACGAAATCCTAGCCCTCGCTCGATCTTCTACGTACTGAAAAACCGATTCTCATTTGCTGCGGGAAAATTTTCAGATGTAATCAAGGATTTATGTACTTTTTAACAAGTATGTACGCGAGTATGTCATTTACAGTGAAGTGAAGATTTTTCAACTATCTACCCAGTCAGTTACGTCAGTGCTATATATCGTTGTTACTATTTGATCACTTTGAACGGGTTGGAAATAATTTTTCTCAAATCGGAAATATTTTCTTGACTCAGTTTTTTCATACCGGATTAAGTACTTGGATTGTGACACATAACTAGGAATTATTTCAGAGTTTAACGAAAATAAAGTGGCTGTCGCTGGGTACAGGTCGCATCGTTTATCGAACCTTTTTGAAATTTTGAGTAAATATTTAAGAATGAGTTCATTTAACGGTTGAACCAATAATACATGGAGATATATTAGGTCTATCTATTTTTCTCAACGTTTAAGAAAAAAAAGAGTTAAAATAAAGAATTTCGCATCCGAAAATTAAATTCATCAAATATTACCGGTTTGCCGAGAAATTAGATGAGTGAACGATGCGACCTGTATTAGGTACCCTACGACAACCACTTTATTTTCGGTGCAATCAATCAACGTAAGGCAAGATCGATGGAATCTGAAATAATGTTGAATTGTGTCTCAAGATACTAGTAATCAATTTTGAAAATACTGAGTCGATAGAATATTTTTTTAACAACGTAATAGTAATTTGACAGAAATTATTTCCAATCCTCAAACTGATCCTTGTCGTATGTTACGAATTTATTTAGCGACCAATGAAAGTCGGGCAATATAATTAAGTTTCTTAAAATTTGTAAGCGTTTGTTGTGAACGTAGCTTAGGCACTGTAAAACTCTTGGTATAAGTAATATGTTGCTGCAAATGAAAATAAAAAACTGAAAGCCGCATAGCATGAAGTATAAAGAGCGTTTGTGAGGGGGTGTGAGTGCGAACGGGTAGAAAAATAAAGTGTGAATTGTTCGGCAGATGTGACAGACGAACGGGTATAAGGAAGAATGGTAAAGAGAGTAAGAGAAAAAGAGAGAAATGTGTGAAATGTGATACGTGAGGTGAGATGTGAACAGAAAAAGAAATTCGTATCTTGTGCCGCGTCAGCTGGTAGCCGGGTAGCGGACGAAGGCAGTGTACTGTTCGCACACCACGAGAAGAACCCTGAGGCGATACTACGATACCCGTGATCAAGAAATAGAGAAAGAAGTGAAAGAAGAAGAAAAAGAAGTAGAAGTAAAAAGCTGAGAAGAAAAAGAAGAAGAAGAAGAAGAAGAAAAGATAGTATATGAAGAAGAACGGGTTTCAGCGATCTTCTCGGAGCTAGCGGACTATACCTATGGCGCAAAACGGGAAAAAGAGCCTGACCCATGAATGAATGGCTGAAACGAGAGGATGGCATTCTGAAAGAAAGAACATCAATTCATTGTTTTGTTATCTTGAATTCACTGTACCACAAGCATAAGACACAGTCATCATTTCCCAGTGGCTTATACTTGTAGATACTGCTGTAGCTTGAGCAAACGATAAAAAAAAACGCGGAATTAATGCACTATGCAGAAAATTCATGCAGAGTCGTTGAAGAATATAAATACTAATAATTGTGAAATAATAATTTATGGTGTGTCTTCATATTGGGACAAATTCGCTACCTGAAATCATGAATAAAATCCTAACTAATTAAGAATTATTACCGCAAGAATAAACATTTATCAGAAAGGTGTACATATTGTAACTCAATTTAAAAACAAAAGTCCAACGGCATGATTGTGTATTAGAGTGGTTCTTAATTTGGTCAAATTTCTGTTTTGTAGCTTCCATGGGTTAGAATGTCACCAAATCCGTTAAGAAAGAAGTACCCGAAGGTTCAGTCTCCTAGCTCAATTGTAAGTACCTCTGCAAAGCTTTCGACTTTTTACCATTTGCATAACATACGATTTTTGGCACTCCATGCCGTATCTGTATCGTTCGGAAAACCCGACTTTCCGCGCCTGTCAGGCGAGAGTAAAACGGCCTTTTGCCTCCCGTGAGCCACAAGCGACTCGCGCATGCGCATGTCGTGAAGAATTTTTTTTCTTCCCTAGAGAGCGGGAAGAAAATAGATTCGAGGCTTGGAAAATCGGTGCTTCCATGCATGTGTGATAAAAAATATAGTGTGCATCAAGGGAGGATAGGTGTTTTCTACCTCGGCACCGCCTCGGGCAGCAAACTTGACACTCGGTAGAAATCACCTATTTTCCTTCCTTGATGCGCAATAAACTACTTCCTCTCGCAGTATTGCACCGAATAATTTGAAACTTGGCATATTTCTTACCTATAGTAGTAGACGTGTTCGAGGAAAATTATAAAGATTTCCCAGCGATATTATTCCGTAGTGAATTGATTAAAGTCGACGTGCCTTATCTTTGCTCAAATTGATCGAAACTCGAACACTACGCGAGATACGATAATACTGCAGAGAATCTTTATAATTTTTATCAAATACTTGCTACTATATGTAAGAAATGTGCGAAGTTTCAAATTATTTCGTGCAATACTGCCAAGGGAAATAAATATTAACCACGAAGTGCCAAAAACCGTATGTTATTCAAATGGTAAAAATTCGAAAGCTTTTATGGAGGTACTTAGGATTGAGCTAGGAGACTGTAACTTTGGATACTTCTTTTCTAACGCATTTGGCGAAATTTTAGCCCATAGGAGTTATAAAACAAGAATTTGATAAAATTAAAGACCACCCTATTGTGTGTAGATAATAAGCGGACGCTACTCGTTTACTGATAATTAAATTAAAGATAATTGTACATTCTTTGGTAAAGAATTTGGAAGAATTTCGCGGATTCCAGGAAATGAATTTTGAACATCTGTATAAGTAGGTACGAGGGTTCTGCTTAATTACGACTCCGTCGAGAACCTGGGTTTATAAATTTTTTTTTATTTCGTAGCTGGGAATACCGGAGAAAATTTGCGAGGCAAACTTCCGTGTTTAAATATATCACTAACTTATCTGAGTTTGTTGAAAGGATGACTATATATCATATGGTCAAACGGAGACTCAAGATCAAGTCTATAAAACATGTTGCTGTGAGAATTTCCAAAAACTTACAACTAATCTACATCGTATCGGTATTTCTCCAATGTGATACATCTCCATGTATAAACAATTCTTATATGGTCTAGGAGCCAGTGAATTTTTACCGTATAAGCGCACGGTGGCTACTTTTTTTTATTTAAAACAATGTAATTTGGATGTAACGGGAAACCATCGTCTTACAGCATATAGCCGCGTTTTTTGTCTTCGGCATAATTAATTTGTCATTAATGAGTCATTGAAAATCAAAATTTTTGCGGTATATCATCAAGAAATATGTCATGAAAAGTGCTGTGACAATATAAGACGTTTATCGCGAGTCTAGCATGCTATCAGCTACGCCTTGGACGTTCATAAAAACTGTTAATTTTAAAAATTCTTAACGGCACGCGTTTCTTTTTCTTTTTGAATTTAAACAGAAAAAAATTACGAATCAAATTCACTTAATGTAAGATAATTTCGGCGGGTCCTCACCCTTATCAGACGACGCCGAAGATCGGTGTTTCACATACGCAGACACACATATACGCCGCGCCACGGGCAGGCGTAATCAAGCGAGTATTAAGAGGATAGAGATAAAGAGAGGAGGAGAGATAGAGATGAAGAGAAAAGCGTTTCTAATATGGATTGCATTCGATTTGATATATTTATATAGTAATTTTTTATGTATGTAATTTTTTACTCTTTGAATAAAAAAAATAAAAATAAAAAAATCGAGTTCTGTGAAGAATTTCTAAAATTGACGACCTTTATACACGTTCGAGGCATCTGATAGCATGCTAGACTCGCTAAAAACGTTTTATATTGTTACAGCATTTTTCACGACACATTTCTTGATGATATGCTGCAAAAATTGGCTATCGTAAAACTTTTCGATTTTCATTGATTTTTTTAATGATTATTTAATTATGCCTAAAACAAAAAAACGCGGCCACACGTAAGACGATGGTTTCTGATTGCACGGTGTAAAATTACATTGTTATAAAAAAAACAAAAAAAAATTAGGCACCATGCGTTTATACGCAAAAAAATTTACTGGATCTTAAAGTATTATATAGGAAATTTTGTCGTCCATAAAAATGGCGCTTTTTTTTAGTTCTTCGAATTTCATTATTTATTTTTACAACAAGTTATTCGTCGTTGATGTTTTAACCGAAGTATCACTGCCGTCGCGTAAATCATGAACGCGAGTATTGCAGAAGTGTTTTCGACAAAATATGGTATACATCAAGTCTTTAATGCAATATAGGGAAATGGGGAAGTAAGGAAAAAGATCGGAAACGAGGGGAGAATTTGGCAAGCTATAATACATCGACGTTGATTTATTGCTCTCAGCTATGATATTCTTTCGTTTTTGGATTCGCCTAGACCTACCAATTTGCATATTATCAATGCATCCTAAAAACCGCGTATCGAACAAAGCGAAATAATATCGGACTAACGACCGTCCGTATAAAAGCATGAATATAGCGATTAATTAATAAAATTCATATTCAATGTGGATCAATAATTACCTGGCGTTCTGCCTCGAACTCTGCTTCCGGTCGAGCCTTGGGTACAAGATGGCGTCTGTCCAACACACAAAGAAATGTCTAAGGGATTTGTCGTCACGTTGATATTGGCTTTGACCACTTTTTGATTTCCTTTTCCAGATTCACTAGGATTTTTCTCGCCCTCCACGCGCTGTGAGTTTTTCACAATGCTGTTATTACCGGTCGTTGAATTTTTCCTTTCTTTTGCAGCAACCAGTGACAGCAAGGAGTTGATCTGATTAGGGTCGGGCTGTCCAGCATCAACGGATCCTCTCACCGCAGTACTGAGTGCAAATAAAAAAAGAGACACGCCACACGGTTTAGTTCAGTACAGAAAATAGATTTATTTGCAGAAAATGGAGATTCATAGATTCCGCGAAAAAAAATAACTGAATATTCCACGTTCTAGTACCAGGGACGAATTCTGTTCACTGAGTATTTTCGGTATAACCATCTCTAGATGTTCATTCGAATATCGATTAGATTACTAATTTCAAGTAAACAGAAATTCCGGAAATCTCAGACAAAAGTGAAATCGAGAACGGGGAAATCCGAGAAGAAAATGAAATCCATACACATTTCTGATCGGTCATCCGAGAAGTAAATTGTCCAAGGGGTGAATGTATGATGAATCTTTTTATGTATTCGTACATTTTTGACTTCTGATGAACTGTTATTTTTATTATTGAATTCTCGTGAAAAAAATTCTTGAGACATCATTGCTTGCTTATGTTCCATTAGAACAACGTAAAATTGCACCTGGTACTTTTTCGAACTAACAAAAACCCAACTGATCTGTACTACTGTAACAGCGACGTCTGTATGACAAATTCAAGTAGGTAAACTTTTTTTCTGGTCATTTTTTCGCAGCATTCCGATATTTTATCTTCGTCGGAAATCAATCTCGCCATTGCACGACATCACGTTTTTCATTATTTGCTACAAACAGTTATTACATAGCTTTTTGCGGTAACGAGAGCTCAAAGTGAAAGCCCATTATTAGTACATATAAACGATTCTGATTACGAGCGTGTGATGCAAACGATCTCATATCACATTTCAAATTGAATAGGTAGGTATATATTATAGCTGTTGCATAATCACTAATCAATTATTTTGCAATCTAATTTCTAAGTAGACTAATTAACATGAGCTATCAAATATGAGTACATGTTCATTCGATAAATAAGTATAATTATTGGTAAATTAAAGCCTCAGCTCATATCAGTTCGCGGTTAGCAAAGACTTCGTTACAGAATATTAGATAGGTATAAATAGATAGACGGAATAAATAGCTGAAAATTGGTTGTTATAACGCAGAGTAATGATCGGAGTTGTTTTCGATCTCGTTCCGGGCTAGATATTTTTCCAAGAACTAATTATTATCAGGATGGAAGTTAGAAATCGCGGAATAACTTCACGGATGATTAAAACTTGAGTAGAAATTTTAAGGCTGTCCACAAACTGAGTCGATTTCCTGCAGCGCTTTATACTTAACCCGAGTGACATCAGGTTATCAAAGTCTTGTAAAGTGTATTTTTTATGGGAAAAACACGAGCTTAAATTTCGCCGAAAAATCAATAGGCTAGCGCGTGATATAGCGTGGATGAAAAATGTAGAATTTTTGTTTGTAAATTGAGTGAAAATTCCGATAGGATTCAAGATTTCAGCACTTCGGAATCGTTGCTCACAATCGCGATGGAACGAAGATATTTTATGATTCACAAACTCCTGAGCTGATAAGCTCAGCGCTTTCTTACTTTTCCGGAAACGTCAGGAATACCTATCCAACTAAATAGCGTCATCCAACGTCGGCCCGTTTTCCGCTATCTTTATTCTTTACTAGTTTCCACAAGATACAGAAGACAACAGACCACGGTAAAGGTGAATATGCCAGAGATTCTTAGAAAACGGCATACTGTCAACTACGATGATGATAACGTTATACTGCAACCATATGGCTAAGACAAGGGAAAACGGATCCTATATTATATACGAATGAAATGGTCAACTATTGTATTTCAGACTCAGAGTGTTTCCACTTACAGTATAACGCAAAAAGCTCGTTCTGCACTAGAAATAAGCTACTCGACGAGGAGCTTTTGTGCTGCAATAAGCGTTTTACGAAAAAATCGACTTTCGTTTCACCATCTTTAAAGCTACGCTATCAAAAATTGTGAAATATATTTAAATTGCTGATTATGACTCATGATTCTTGTCAATTTGATCCAACCCCTGACTCAACTTTTTAAGATATTTTCCACAGAAATGCAGCCTGATTATGATAAACCCAAAAACTATGTTCTGCGATAATTTAACCATCTGTTTTTCCTGTAGCTTTTTTGTTAGTTAAAATCATTTCTTGCAAGTGATTAGGACGATACGAAGGTCTTCTGTTACCTAACCCTCGTTCAAAGTGTTTTGAGTTACGTTAAGTCAAATTACGTCGCAAATTTTAATGGTAATTTTCAATCAACTAAAATATTGTTACAATTAGGGAAAGAGTGTGTTATTCACAAGAGTACGGTGATATCCATTATCATTCGTTTTCGAATTGATTTAAATAAATGACCAGTTCAGTCCATTGAAGTATTGATGCTCCAGACTCATTCGACAATGTTTCCTTTGTACGACAAGGTAGTAAAAAACGTTTTATTTAGATTAATGTGGCAAATTCACTAAACTCTTTCATATACATAAGTTACATATATGCATGGATCTAGTGCAAACATAAGAACAGGACAAAAAAATTCCTTCGAGACAAAAAGAGGAAGCTCATAGTCATCATCCTTGTCTAATTTCTTTAATGTATCAATTTTGCCCTTCCCTGTCCGTATGAATCCAATATGCACTCTGTAATTACAGGTTGGTGATTATAAGTTTCCTACTTTCTTAGCTTCCGAGAGTAGCCGTTCCTCGACACTGGCCATTAATTTCTCACAGTATATCATTATTAAAGATCAATAAGCCAGCTGTCTTGACTCTCTTATCGTGTTAACGCCGATTATTTACCTCCCACACTTCCCTAACTGATCTCAAACTGTCAACCCGCGTTCTCGAGGTTACTTCAAGTTAAACAGAGTGCGATAGAAAGTTACGGGGTTCCGTCAAACTCACCTGAAAAAGTCCGTTACCCGAAGATCAGGCAACGGGGGTGTCCTGCCACTGACGAAGGTGAATCTGGACTCCTGGTGAGACCCAACAAGTGGCGTGGGTGGAGGTGCCCTCGGTGATTCCGTCGAATTATTGAAATTTTGAACCTGGTTTGTCGCAACGGATATTGGAGCGAGTATAGGTGGGGACGTCGGGGCATTCTGGGCATTATGTAAGTTGGTTGTGCTCACAGAGTGATTAGCACCTGCATAAGCGGTGTAAGGGAGATCAGAACTCTGGGATCTGGATTGGGATTGGGACTGGGATTGAGATTGGGACTTGGATTGGCCGTTTACTGGAGGAGGGGACAACTCCGGGAATCCATCCTGGTAATCTAAACTATCGTCCGGTTGTTCACCATCTGTAGTCGTGATCTGAAACACATTCAGAAACAGATTGTTCGAGTGAGGAAGAGGAATGAATCAGTTTATCTGTTTCACGACGTAATCCACTCTACCCTGCAACTGCACGTTCGTTAAACAGTTTGACCCAGAAAGAATAGATTGCAGTATTGATGTTTCCGTCACTACGCAGAAATCTGATCCAGCAGTATGGTTTTATCTCGAAGAATCTAAAAGCATGAAACTGTGCTCTGATGTATAAAAAATCCTTTCAAGAGAATTCCAGTAAACTCGAAAGGTTGAACACCCTAAGACCCGCCTTGAAATCCATCAATCCCTTGAATCGGAGGATCAACCAATCTCAAAACTTTGACATACTCTTACTACAAGAGGAAACTTCTCTTTTCTGAAATTCAGTTCCCAGAAAACATTCCTTGATATCATAACGATCGAGTAGATATTTGTCTATTCGAACATCGTCAAAGTTCACGATCTAAAAATAGTAGAAAAGTTTCTACGCGATTTACCGGGCGATATATGTGTCCACTTGCGGTAGCATGCATATAATTTCGAACTATGCCCGATTGAACAACAAAAGTCCATTCTATGAAATATGTATCGGATGATCGAAATAATTAATGATTATAGTGATCAGTTTCCACTAGAATGCAGGCCTTTGAACAATGGTTAAGCAGACCACGGGCCCTTTCAGACTCGAGGTACGTGTTGATCAGCTGCTATGTATGCTTTTACAGAATCGATCATCAACGTCCCCCGACGTTCGCCCTACATAACGCTTTTTTTCATCATGTAGATAATTTCTAATTTCTATCGAATCACCTGGAAATATTATGTTGTAGAATAATAAGATGAGTGTAACATGGACCAACGCGGGCTGATGCACCGCAGAGATTCTTCTATCCTGCTTGATGAAGATATTCGGCACGATGTATGAATGTTTTATTTTCACCCAAAATTACAGAATTTCGCCGATTCGAACGATGTACAAAATTCAACCATGAGCCATGAAGAATACTTGATTCTAGCATTTTCAATTTTATTGGTTCGTCAAACGATCGAGTCAATTTTCACAGCTCGATTCTGTGAATACTTGTTCTTTTTTTCCCAAAACTCGAAGAAATTTCATGGTAAGATTTTTCATTTTGTGGCAGCAAACCGGCAAGACAAAAGTCTGAAATTTGGTGGTCCGCATATATTCATTTCAATTCACCCCCTAGAGGGCAATCAGCAGTTCTTTCTGAGGCACATAAGATATGGCCTGGGATGTGAGAGTAGCGATAAGGCGAAATTGATCTTGATTCTGTATACCATCAAGAATTAATATATACCTACCAAGGTGACGATGGTGTTGGCACTGTCCGTGCTAGTGTTGATGGTAGTTTCCGACGCGGTACTACTTCCCATAACGACCACCTTGGGTACAGTACGACTACAGCTACGACTCCCTCCGGCTGATTTGAAATGAAGTCTTCTCAAGGCGGAAGCCGCATGGGCCAGTAGGGCCCCGTCCAATGCATTGGACACGACATTCTGGTGGCTGCGCGACGGCGACGACTGCGGCCCTCTCGAATTAGACCCACTCCCATTTCCACTACTTCCTCCACTGGCCTTGGCTGCAGAAGACTTACCCGGGGAGTCTCGGCTATCCGAAGATCCCTGAGAAAACGGAAGCAAAAGAACAAATATTATAGATGGATTTTATTTCCTAATTTGTTTCTTTTCTTTTTTTTTACTCTCTCTCCCTCTCTCTCTCTCTCTGTCTCTCTCTTTGTCTCTTTGAAAATTTATAACGATCCGAACTTTGACGTTATTGGCAAAAGTGCTCGAGGCGACGGCGACGGTGACGGTGACGGCGACGTCGCGGCGCGCGGGTTGTGAGAAAGTGAAATTTGTCTCATCGAATTTCACGACCCCTACGCTTAGTTTGGCACGAGCGGTTATGCGTTACCGCGACTAAGTTAAATGTAGCATCAAGACGGCTTCGTAAGCTTTTTTTCACAAAGCACTGCCCCGCCCAACCCGCGGATACCCTGTTTTTTTTTTTTTTTTTACTTCTCTTTTTCTCATGCCTTAATATTTCATAAATATGTAAAAGTCCACGATCGAGGGTTATTATCGTGAAAGTCTCGAAATTCCCTATTGAGATGGTGTTTCCTTTCAAACTTGCAACAGCCCCAGACATGCTGACATAAAAATTGTTCCTTTATCCTAGCAAATTGAAAAATAACTAACCGATGAGACGTGGAAGAATAATAATCGAGCAATTGGATTCAATAAGGGCACATTTACCAGATTTGTCATTATTGCAATAATCTGATAAGGATGATATTCACAAGAACGCGACGCATCGAGGTCGTTGCGAGAAGCATATATGCAGCGCCGGATTAAGCAGGGGGCTAGCTGGGGCTGCAGCCCCGGGCCCCAAGGGTCCCAAGGGCCCCTTTCTCTGAGAAATAATTTTTTTTTTTTAATATGTTACGATGAATTTTATAAAATCTAAAATAAAAAAATAATTTTCCACCATGTTTTTAATCTAATTTTTGAAGTAAATTTTAATAGTTACACACGATTTCTATCAGAAAAGACATGTCACGTTTAGGTGAAAGAAGATAAATGTTGTGAAAATATTCACAATGTCTTAGATTGGACCCGCGGAATAATTTGGATTAGCATTAATATTTAGAATAGTATTCCACACATCGTCGTTTCCGAATAAGAAAGGCTGTCTCAGAATCCGGCTCGAGAAGGGCCTATCTCAGAGTCCGGCTAGAAAAGGGCCTCCCTCAGAGTCCGGAGCTAAGAAGGGCCCATTTCGCGATCCATCTAAAGTCTTGTCTCCGGGAGCTAATTTTTATTTAATTAAATTGAATTATATAATTTGATTTTATTAAATAAAACAATTTTTACTTAGATTTATTGAGATAAGACTTTAAATGAATCGCGAGATGGTTCCTTCTTAGCAGGACTTGGCGATAGACCCTTCTTATTCGGAAGCGACGACACATGACAAATTAAATTGGAATTGTAACATTGGTCTCGAAAACTAAAAATTGCAATTCATTCACCTACTTTTACCAAGATTGGGGTTTTCTGTACCCTTAAGAGGGCCCCTTCGAGACTATCAGCCCCGGGCCTCGCGGGGTCTTAATCCGGCGCTGCATATATGCTTGTATATATACAATCACTACGATAGACCCAATCAAGATATTATAGTTAGTTTGCATTGCGATGAACTGGGTCGAAGATATATGAAATGCCCAATCAAACGATGAGGTATCTGAGATATTTGCTATTTCTCTTCCATTCATTCCTCCGTCATGTGTTGAAAAAGTTTACATAGAACCTGATTTTCAGTCAATCTTTGCCCCACTCACACAGCGTTGATTATAGTCAACTAGAAGTCAAGTTTGCTGTTAAAAATGAATATTTATTCAATATTTCGCGTCTTATAAATCGCCAAATTTTATCAGACGATCAAAGAGAATTCGTACGGAATCGAGACAGACGATTTGTAAATATTTGAGCTAGATATGTGCCGAGATATTATGTGTATAGCAATTTCGTATTACAAGACGTATTTCAAGTTTCAAGAATGAAAAAAGGTTTCAGCTTTCATTGATCTTACAAATGTCAACCGAGTAGTGATTGGAATTTTTATTTACGTCTTTGTTAACAGAATTCATCGGTCGGATCGATAATAACGTACGATATAACGGATTGATAAATCTATATTATACAAATCGCATTATGTTACCCCGTTACAATACATCAGAAAGCAGTATAAGTCGCAGGTGTGCGATTCACGCCAGCATATGCGCAACGTGCAATCGTAGTTGCCCAGCATTCGACAATTTGGATGAAAAGTAGAAAGCTTTTTTGGAAGTTCATTTCTGAGTCCAAATTTCGTTTGAAAATGCAAATCACATCTTCAACGGAATCGTTGCCACAGAATTGAATTGTACACATAGTAGAGGAACTGCAGATCTCAGTTTCCTTAAATCTAATTTTAAGATTAATTTCAATTATGAAATCCATGTAAAATGCGGTGAATTTGAGATCTCGAATATCAACTAGAACATGAAGTGAAGCTATAAGATCAGTGAACGACGGAGAACAAGCGATTCAGTCGGCTCTTCCAATCACACCTAAGATTTTCATTTCTGATTTCGATATTCTTTACGGACCATTGTGTGTCATGAGCTTTATGAGCCTCATTCTCCAGTTAATGGCTTGAAAAGGTCGGAGTTTTATCATCGCATCCAAATCCCAATATTCAGGCAAAATACGGAACAAGCGAACTTTTGATTATGTTTCAGGGAAAACTTGAGTCAAGTAAAACGACGGAAAACTTTAGTCCGACAATGAAATATCTTGTTTTTGGTTGTACGGTAGAATATATATTCTAGTTTGGCCCGCTGCGGTAACGCTGGTGCTTTTACAACGAAATAACCGGAGAGGAAGCTAATTCAACTCACGAGTTCACAACAATGAAACGAGTAGACAATGTGTGTTGGCATCAAGCGAGACTGCCACGTTTTCAATTTCAGATTAATTGCCAGCTTACCAATTAAGAATTCCAATACTAAACGAACAAGCTGGTGATCGTTAACGGCAATACCCTGATTCCTGAAGTCCTGATCGGTATTACTTCATTTCAAAGACGGTTCAACTAATTTATATGGCACTGCCGTGTGTCGCCCGATTAAACTCTCTTCCAATCCCGATTGATGAGTACGAGAATTGTGACGAACGAATATCTCTGAAATGGTTGAATTGTCATCGTCGACAAGAGGTTGAAAATAAAAATTCTGAACGAACGGATTCCCTGAAGCGTTAAAGCAGGAAGCTTGACACGTGCCGAGTCGTGCGATTTCTACGGGTGAAATATGCAGAGAGTAAAATGTAAGGTATTCCCCAGGAGACTCGGCGAATCTTCATATTGTGTTGAGGTGCATACGCGCCCCAAACCTCAACGCTTCTTGTCCCTTTCCGGTTTCTCTAATCACGGCCCCGTAAGGATCTCAAGTCATGAGTCGAGAAGATTTTGATTGGATTCAACGCTCGTACCAGATGGTTAATATTTCACTAAACTTTTACTAAGAAGAAGAGGGGAAGAAGAAGAAGAAGAAGAAGAAGAAGAAGAAGAAGAAGAAGGAGAATAATGATCGTAACGGCAACCCAATAAGTGCTAAATGAGAACGAGTTTATTAATTACTTTAGAAATTATTAACGTATAATTAATTATGCACTTCTATACAACGCCGAATCGAGTTGAAAATTTCCCTGTACTTTGGGAAGTAGGTAACTAGGCACTTTTCAACTCTCAACGAGTTTCTCACCTTGTTGTTAATTGTTAAGATTAAGAAAGGGCTTTGCTTAATCATTTCTCATGGTAAGAAAGAGATGAATTACACAGTATGGACTTTGGCTTGGGTATAGAAAACTGATTTTTTTTTTCAACAAAATCTATACCAAACTTAAATGGTGTGAAGAGGTCGTAACACATACGTTTTTCAACAGACATCAAAGTTACCTCCGATTTCTAGCAACGAAATTCATAAATTTTTCTCTATCCAATTTCTCGGCTCGCTTCAGAATATAAGGTATATATATATGTGCGGAAAAAATATTGATGAATAATCGGTAAACGTATCGATGTCAGTCTTTAGTACGTAAGAAAATCTTGATTATATTAATTTGAATCAACGATAAGCCGACAGTAGTTCTACATGATCGATTTTATTTCCTCTTAGCATACCCTTAGAGAAAACGCAGTCGTAGTAAAAAAAAAAGGTCGATGATAAATCAAGAAAAAAAATCAGATTTTTATATAGATATTATATAATTATACAGGCTTCGCAATAGCAGTTTCACTTCGTATCGTCTACGTACAGTATTTCTGAAAAAGTCGATTCCGATGCAAAAAAAGTGCGCAGAGTGGAGATTGAGTATACTCTCCAATTTCAATGGGAGCCTTACAAAAAAGAATTTTCAAGATGTTAGACGATTTTTACTGATATTAACTTGTATAACATAATCATATGATCGACATGAAGGAATTATTTTCTTACTGATTCATGAAGTAGATAAAAATGATATAGTTTAATTTAGGAAATGCCCGACAACTCATGAACTCATGAACTCATGAAGTATTTTTAGGAATAACTCCACAGAAGCATGAACTGATTTCACGAATCTCTTCAAATTATAATCACGAACGAGTTGAAAAAAAGTTTAAACAAAAAAACTTGAAACTATTATTGTATCACAACGAGCTTTTCGGGACCTAAATATTTGAAATACAATCAAAAGGCTGCTTGTATCACAGATATTAAGCTTTTCGATAAAAACTTTACTGGCTGATATGTAGATGTAATTTCAATAGATTTGCGAAGCTTTTCCGATTTCAAAAGCTTCATTGCCATGGCGAAAGTTATTTCGCGATTTGTGTCAAATAATCGGTACACACGTCTTCTTACATGCATGATGCAGTTTTTTTCACACCGTTCAACTTATTCATCTAAAGCTCAAACCATTTCTTTATAATACGTAAAATATCTGTCAAATACAAGTCAAACATTATATACACCGGTATAGTAATATTCCGACAGAATTGCACAGCCCAATATCTATTAGACGGGATTGTGACAAGCCATACGTATAGGTATATACCTGGGGAAACTCTATCGCCCTTGTGTGCACCATGCGTTAACTAAATGTCCGGTATTATTCATTGGTCAAACGGATTTCGTTCGCTGCATGGGCATGGGCCAGAGGCAAGCCTAGATATATACAGTTCACTTGATAAATACATATCCCACGTAGCACAGACGTTTGACAAAGAATTGTTTAAAATGTTAACAGTATCGTTTAATCTAGCTCAACGAATCTAGTATGTATACCTATATGTGTTATATAGAGAGAAAAAAGAGACTTTCATGTGAAATTCACACACCAGTAAACAATTTTTTCACTTCACTTTAATCATTCAGCCTTATATTTAGGTGGCATTGTTCCCTCCAGAAAAATGAACCTAGGGTAAATGTTGTTATCCCGTCTATTGTGCGCAATTTTTCTCACCTCTACATTTTTCTTCCGTTAACAATAATCAGATTTGAATATTATAGTGTACAGCCTATATAGATATTCCACTTAACTATGCAAATTTATTTTCACAAGAGCTTTAAAAGCTGTTCAATTCAGACTAAAATTCTGGTGTCTCGAATTCTATACCTATATTATGTATATATATTAAGCTGTGCAAAAATAAATTGGCCTTTTTTTTTCTCCAACTCCAACCGCAAAAATCTCTGGAATTACGTCGAATAATTAACACACTCGAAAGGGTAGAGCTATCATTAAAGTTCTCAATCGACGATAAGCTCTCCCGTTTGATTAACGTGTAAAACCCTACATGCTGTCACTGACGTTCATATAACTAAGTGTTACGAAAGTTTGTCTTGGCGCCCAGGGCTTTTCTGGGTCGCTGATTCCGAGTCTGAGGTCTGACATTCCGAATTCAAAATAGCGGATAAATGTTCGGAATTTTGAATTTCAGACCTCAGATTAGAAGTCAGTGACCCAAAAAGACCCCGGGTACCAAGAAAGATTATGTAAGGTTTCGGGTGTTAATCAAACAAAAAAGTTTATTCTTGATTGTAGCACAGCTTAGATTTTAATGACTGCAGCTTTGTCCTTTTGGGAACTTGATAATTTGACGTAATTTTAAAGATTTTCGCAGTGTTAGATCGAAAAAAAGATGTCGATTTTATTCGGCACAAGCTGACTATACATTTTCTTTAACTCACGGGATACAAAGCGCAAAATTTCACATAGCTCAATTCAACCACTTGTCTTATAAAATAACGAAGATTTCCCCGCGGAATGAAGGTGGTATGAATCAAATTATAAAGTTGATCCGGAAAAAAAAAGAAAAATAAATAACAAATTTAAATAACTGAAATAGGTATAATAAATTGCTGATATCCCATGGGCTGGTGTTGGTTAGTGGGAGCGACGTAGGGTAATCAATTATTTATCTCTAGGTGACTTCACCTCACCGTGCAAAAGCATCAGTGTAATCAATCATCCCTGGAGATTATTAAGGAACGATGAGACTAACTCGACAATACCATTAGAAGCTGAGTTGTACAGAAATATTGCGTGCTCGAATCCAGAGGTATGGCGGATACAAAATGAGGTACAATTGAAATCAACATTCCTATATCTGAATTATAAACAGAAATTCAATTCATACAGTTACTTAAGAAAAAAATAAGAAAGTAGATGAATACATGCTGCAGCGATATAATTATCCTTCAATCAGACCTCGTTAGTGAATGGTATTGAAGATCGTGTGCTGTTGAATTAAGATTTGAGATAAGGTGTAAAATTTGAAAAAGGTCGATAAGGTTTCAAATTGGATCCTGCCTAATCGTAAAATGAAAATGATAAGCTGTGAAATTAATTTTCAACGCGAATTTTGCTTTTCATTCAAGAAGGTTTAGGGGAAATATAATAACCGTATGAGCCTCCCTTTCGGAGGGAGACTTCCCGAGTGATTTAAGAAAATTCCTTGAACGGTTGAGAGCTGTGGCGATATCTCTCGCGAAACAGACATTGTCGCTCGCGTTTTATTTTATTCTTCAAAAGTATTTCCTGTTATATGTATACGAAGCTCGGTATACATATGTATACAGTATTCTCCACGAGCTACCACGTACCTTTACCAAGGCTTTTAATTGGCTAGCAATTTCTTATTCAACGCACAAGTGGTTTCCTAATTGAAAAATAAAAATTTCTTCTCTGCTCTATTTCCATCTCTTTCTGCATGGATAATTTAAGTGAAAATAGTTCGTTTATCAACCCCATAATTCCCGTTTGATCCAACTGTACCGCAAAATGTTAAATAAACAGATAAAATCAAAGAAAAATTATTTTACTTCATTTTCGCTCGTAGCTCTTGAAGTACATTGAAATTGGTGCTGTTATTGCTTCCGCCACTTTGAATTGCTGATGCAAAGACATCGCTTAATATTCGTCAATATTCTCATGACACACTTCGACCTCTTTTGCCTCCACTGTCAACGGCAACTTTACTTTATCTCTATCTCAACATCAATGGTTCACTAAAGGTAAGTTTATGAGAATGGGATTGAAGCCGGAAGTCTCAGGGGAAAAGTAGTCCGGTATTTCCTAATTCGAAATGCAGTACGAAATTTCCTTTTTTCGTCAATGTAGTAGATCACACATCAACGGTTCTCGGGCCTGGGAGACCATGTGTGGTTTGCTAGGGTACCAAAAATAGGTATGGTCTACCAGGGTTAAATTGACAGAGATATGGCCGATAGACAAACAGACCGAAGTCTGTGTGTGAAATCCTGTTTCTCGGATGCCGAAAGGCTTAAAGTGTAGAAAAGCGGAGACCAAAAATCTTTTTAGGTCACCATGCAAGGTGGTGAAAAGTGAAAAGCAGAACAGTCAGAGCTGCCCGGTGACTTCGAGAAGGTCGAAGCTTATCCCTTCGAAAGACTGGTTTACTTGGTCTGACAAAGTAAATCCTGATCGTCAGAAAGACACTTTACCTCCCCACGAGCGTGCTACAGCAAGGAATCGGGATCAATTTCATTATTAATTCACTCTGAAAGCCAGCTCGAGCTGAGATTCCGGGAGTCATAACATTCGGGTAAATTTATCGCCGCCAAAACAGAGCTGTAAATTTTTTTCAACCAAGTAAAGTCATCTCGTCTGTTCATTCTCACTACGTCGCGGTCGCCTTGTTCTCTCTCGACATCAACCCCCATTTATTTTCTAAACCCAAATACGTGGTATGTAAATTCAAGTAATTACGGTGGGTCAAAGAATTGATTATTTTTTTTTTCTTAGTTTCGACACGAAAAAATTGGTTGCTAGGGACCTCTAGAAATGACTTACCAAGTATGAGCTTTTAATATTAATAGGAAGATCCTCATCGTCATAGTTTTCCATTTTTACTTCAGTCTCATATAAATAAAATCATATCTCATTATTATTCGATTGTTCAGCAAATCTCTATACATATTTCCTTGGGAAATTGAACGATCTACAAAAAAGGTCTCTTATACTTTTTTCATGAATCTAACCATTTAAAAGATATTCGAGGTCAAAGTTTGAAATTTTTTTTCCCTACTCTAATATGTATACATATGTGTGTGTATACATATGTATATATGTATGTATGTGTCTGCACTGTGTTTATGTGTTTATGTATGTACGTAGGTAACATTTTAATTGGGTACGGTTGAAATTGGTTTAACCATCGCGAAGCTGCCTAATTAACAAGGGTTTTACGTCGCTTGCAACTTTTAGTAAACGCCTGGTACACAGAGTAACCTAATGATTGTGAGGTAATGTTGACATAGCCGTCAGTCCCCGAACGACGAATCAATCACTTTTGTGTACTTTGAGTTTATTTCCGCTATTTCGCTTCCGTTACTATGTAGATATTGAATTGAAAATCATTCGTTTTCGCAGCATGACTCAAATCCGGCATTGACACAGCGAACTGTATAAAAAGATCCTTTTTCCCATTTCTGCTACCCGTGGGAGTAGGAATTCTTTCTTATTCTATCACGGACCGCACATATGTTTTTGTACAATTAATCCTGGGTCCCTCTGCAAATGTATTTAATTACTCATATGCACCGCATATTCGGTAGTTAGAATTTACTATAATCGTCTTTTTATGAAGATCGAAATAAGTGGGAATGTGGAAGTAAATATTCCGGCTCACAAAATATAAGTTTAATTAATATTTGACAAGGAATTTAAAATTTGAAACAACGACTTGTTTACCCGAGTTCTATAGAAATCCCAGTATGATCCTCTGAAAACTCAATTTCTCTGTTCCTCAGTTTTGCCGGGAGAAATATAATTCTGTTTTAGAAGGGAATATTAAGGTGTAAATCGCAATTAGCGCCTGCGCTTAAAATTCTGATCTCGAAATTTGACAAAAAAAGCAACTCGCAATGAACAATTTTATTTTCGACTTGAAATCTGTTCGTCAATCAGTTCGCAAGACATTTTATGTATTTAAAATTCGAGACTATCTAGCGACGCCCGATACGAATAAAAGCACGTCTCAGATTCTGGGTGGAAAAGAGCACATTTCAAATTCCGGGGGAAAAAGAGCACGTTTCAAATTCGTATCGGGCGTCGATAGGTCGAAGCCAAAATTACGAAGCTTTTCTGAATTCTAGAATCTAGAGGTCTAAACTGGAATTTCAAACGTCGAGTATGTCCCTCGACTTTTTCTAAAGGGACATACAACTTTCATTTTCAGTTGCAAATCAGAATTTTATTACATGAACAATACTACCCTAGAATTCTAGATCGCACCTCTAAGTCTTCAGGAAAAATGTTCAGAATGAAACAGGAATTTCTATTCCGACTCTATAGTGTGTTAAACTTTAATGTAGGTACGTTAATAAATTGTATATTCGTTCATTATCGGAGTTTCGAGTTTGTGCTGCGGTACATGTTTGTGGTTAAACTACTCGCCTGAGAAATATGTTCCACCTTGCTAATACCTATGTGGAATAATTCACATGCAAATAAAATACATTAACAATGTTGCATAATCATTTAAATCTTCGAATTTTTATTAATTTTCAGAGCTAAAAATGGAAAATATTACTTTAAAGTTCGAGTGCTTTCTCCAAGGCTGAGACTCCATTTTTGATATCGAAACAATGGAATTGAGCCTTATATATTTTCAATAAAAAATATTGCCAATTTAGTGCAAACTCGATGAAGCATTGAAAAACATGACTTTTAGAAAAAATTGATACCTAAGCATATAAGTCTGCCACCTGATATAGTATTCTTAATATTTTTCTAAAAATCCTTAGAGATATCTAATACTTGCGCCTTTGAGGAACCGGATTTATCTCAAGATACGAGAGAGTGTATAAATTGGTAGGTATTTGATATTTACTGTCAATGACGGTTGTAATTTGAGTAAATAATCGTGTATATATGAGCCTTAGTACGAATCGGCTTTCGTGACGAGAGTATCGCTTATCACGCGTCGCCAATTTACATATGCAAATACGAATTATAAATGTATGATGGCGTCGGTTCGAGCTCTCGTTTTGTACCGTATAATTTTCATCACTTTTCAAACATGGACTTCAGTCGAAATCGCAAAATCGCATTACCTATAATTCCGATCTTTTCGCAACACCTAGCGCTGTTCAACGGTGTGAATGTGTACAGGTACCCTGGTAGTTCTACTTTCAGCAATTTCATTTTCTGGATAAATAAATTAGAACTATTGCTCAGCAAGCGTATAATATTAGCATAAGAATCGCAGCTTGTTATCGTGCAGGGATAATGGATATAGAAACGACGAAAGCTTTCCTCGTGTTGCCTGCAGGATGCTAAGACTAGATTTGTAAAAATAGAAAATAGATGCCATCAGCGGAAGCAGCACGCGTCAGATTAGCAATTTGCGGATAATATAAGTTACAGATTTATGTCTTAACTTGAATTTTCTTTGCATGAAATTACGGAACGTTTATTTCCCTTTACAACTGCAGTCTCAATTTTTCGATAGATTCCTGCGCGCCCGTTTCTTAAGGTAAGTAATTTACAAACCGTGAATTCGTTAGACTATGCAAATCCAACCTGATCTCAATCTTAACAGATTGTGGTCCAGTATTCTTGCCGTCTGAGTACACCCTTGGGTCGACCATCGTTTTACATGGATGAGCTGGGCCAAGGGTAAATTTTATCTACAAATTTTTCTCTCCGCAACATTTCTTCCCACATTACTTTTTTTTTGCTTCTTATCGCTAATACATTTAAGGCATACAGAAACCTCTAATAATTAATTAAATCCTCACATAATTCACGGATAATTTCATTCCATATTTTCTCTGCTCACAATTTTCACCGATGAGGCCGTTATATTTATTCTAAACTCGTGAAAATAAACTGGACTATTTCATAAAATTTCGAAAATTAATGGAAGCCCCAGGTATAATACAAAATACGAAACACAATTAAAACTTTTTTCTGACTTAAAGAGGTTGGTATTAAATCTGAAAGTAATAAGCTAAAGTAATCCATAATTTTCAAATTTTATTAATTATCGTTTTTTTTTTTTCAACCTCACTTCTACCCTCTTCTCTCTATCGAAAGAAATCGATTGCCATTCAAGAAAACTATTTTCGTGCTTGTTTCTCAGAAGCAGTACAGCGCGCAATCAGACTGATATCATTACCATGTGTGCCCCTCTAAACTATTATATTTTCATCTGAATTTCTCGGTAGTAATCCTCATTTTCGAGATATTATGATTCAACACAGTTTAAGTTCGGACACTCTGTATTATAGTTCGAAAATCAGTGCGAGTAGAACGAGCGCGCAAGTAGTACGAGCCGCTTACGGTGGGGCAGTAGTAACGAGCGTAGAGTCAGACAACTACAAGTAGTAGTTCCCAGTTATAGGGGAGCCAGCCGCCAAGACGTCTACTACTTGTATTTTATCTGATGTAGTCCTGGCGCCGATCCTATGCCGACGTTACGTCTGCGTTCGTGCGTATATCCCATTTCACGCGGATCTTATGGTCTTAGTGAATAAAGAATTCAGAACTGATTGAATGGAAATGGGGAATAAAAGTCAAGCTGACCCGAGAGACGTTAATTGAGGAGTTGGATGCAATAAGGGCAGATATATTCAGCCCATATGCTCTGGTTTCATTAATCTAAAGAATGATTCATAAGAATGCATCACACCCACGCGAGTCCAAAGAATACTCGGAAATTACCCTTTACATATAAGACTAATGCCTAATTAAAAAATGGCAAAAGTTTTTATTCTGTGCCCAATTTCTGAGCTCTCTTGTTATACGATCTCTCAAAATATGACTTACAGTAGCAGTTCTTTTATTTCCCAACGTCTATATATTATATCTATTAACGTCAAATATTGTATTTCTATGAAATTTTTACCATAGTAGCATAATTCAGCTCATACATCAACAATTTATTTTACTCAATTAGTGATATTTGCTATTGCAGTCAACATAAGGTGTACTTGGTATCGGGCTGGGGCATGCCTGGAAGAAGATCGCTTCAAAATATCCATAACTGAACGAATGGTGCGTTTTTTACTCTTATTGGTTATTGCATTCCAGTCTCCAATTATTGATACCCACATTCGTGTGATATGATATTTTGCGGTATTTTGTATGAAATACTGCAAGCAAAAATAGAACCAACTGAAGTTTAAAATCTGCTAAAGTCTACGGGTGTTCAAGGGTCTAAGAATTATATGTGAAGTCATAAATTAGGCGCTTTTACGGGCCAAAAACGAGCAATGGAAGTTTCATGGAAATTGGTTCGCATAAATTCGAACCTCAAGCTGTGGAAGGCTGGCCGATCCAGCGCTGACATGTAATCTGGTTTTCCCATGAAACTATCAAGGTTGCACCAAAAATAATACCATCAGAATGGCAATAAAAATAAGGAGAGCAATATTTCACGAATCGACTCGAAAGCCAAGAGTGCAAAAAGAGTATAGCTGATCCCGAAGCAAAGTGCGGCGGGTATGAGGTAGTTTTCTCAACTTGCCATTTGGCGATTAAATTTGCTTCTCAACTTTTATACCTCTACATTTTTCAACGGATTAGTTCTGCCTCGTATAACTTTTATACGTAAGCGCCCAAAAGCTTAGCCTCCTAAAAGCCTTTCTTTGACGCATCGAACGCGTCTCTCCATTTCCGACTGAATTAAGCTAGTCGTTTTTTTGTGCGACGAGACGTAAAATTTTCTTTTTTCAAATTAAATCAATCATCAGATTTTCTACGGATCATTTTTGATCACTGACATCATAATCATAATATCGATGAAGCCCGGTATCGAATTAATCTAACGATAAGAAAATCACCGCGCATTTCGCTCGTGGATATAATGTAGGTATAGAAAGTTCGATAAGTACTCGTGTAGATATTACATACATACACGCTGAAGACTTGCATTCATTCCGTGAAAAAGTCTGCATCACTGTTTTAAAAAGTATTATTCGCAAGTTGTACCGTATCATAAAGGCGACCTGGTTAGCACATCTTGTTTCTTTTTAGTCTCTTTTTCTTCTACTGAACGCTCAGATGTTTTCTGTTTAGTTCGACAAAAAATGTGGAACGAAAGAACGTACTTTACCGAATTACACATCTGTTTCAGAGATATTGTGAATATCGTACTTGGCGTCCGTCAAGAATTCGAAAAATATAAGCTCGAGTGTTTTTCCTACGCTGAAATGAATCCTCGGATATTCCGTAACAAAAAACCGAATGAGCGTTAGCTAAATTAACTGTTCGTTAAAATGACCAGTCGTATATCTGCGGGCGAACAAAAACATCTTACGTAACGCAGAAGGAGAGAATTTCACGGATTTAGCGAATCAATCAGACGGCGAAATTAGAGTCGGATTAATGAAGGAAAAAACTTGAGTAGGTACAGAACTTGCGGGTATAGAATCGGTGGTTGATATTCACTCACGTGCGTTTTGTGTTCCGGGGTCGAGGGTGGATTTGGGGAGTTGGGCAGCGAACTACCCGAGCAGTGCCGCAGCCGCGCCAGGGCTGTGCGAAGCCCCTCCGTCACGAGGCCCTTCTATTAATCCGTATCAATGTTTTCACTTTTTCTTCTAAAGCTCTCTGACAGTCCTCCTCCTCGACGAGACGCTTGATTTCGCGGTACCGAGCGACCCATCACGTCAGACCACAGCAATCAGAGCATAATTTAGTTTCGGCACTTTCGATGTTTATGTATATTTTTTTTTATTACTCGTATCTTTTGTCTTTTATTTTTTTTTTTTCTTTACAATTTTTACTCTCGTTATTATCGCGAAATTATACAGTCGAGATGTAAATCCGCGATTTTTTAAGGGTTGAAACGAAATTTTTCTTTTTTCTTCCACTTGAAATTAATCGAGCCGTCGAAAGTTTTTTTTTTTTTCTTTTCTTTTCTTTTATTCTATCAAAAACTGATTCTAATTTATATCTACACCGTGAACCTCACACGGAGTTTTTTTATTCGAACAACACGTGTATAGCGACGCTTCACACACGAACATATTCATTCTGTATAAAAAGTTTATCGATTTTTCACCATTTTACATTTATTCACAAAGGTATTTCTCCCGTTTGTTTCTCGTTTTTCTTCTTCCTTTTTATTTCTATATGCTTTATCCAATCACGCTCCAGTCCCCGATTTTCTTTGAACGGAATCGCGTAACACACTTTTATTGATTGGACAGAAAATTTTCTCCTTTTGAAGGCTGCACGCGCTCACTAGCTGCCGGCTATCAGAAACTGGATTTCTGAAACAAAGTATAAGAAAGCCTTTAGGAGATTAATCGTATTGGAAAAAAGAAAGAGAGAAAAAGAGAGAGAAAAAAAAAACAAGTGTATCATTTATTATTTTATTGCGACAAACTTAAAACGTCATCTTTCCCCCATTCGTCGACTTTCATCATCGCTAAATCCACGGGTTGAAAGAAATTCTCTAATTTAAAATTCATCCATCACTTAAGTCGTCCGATAGTTCGTCAGCCATATATATATACTTAATCAGAATGAATGACCCACGGTCAATGTTTTAGGTCAGAATTGCGAATCGAGATAAGTAGATATAGCTAGAAATCTATGCTATTAGAGGATTTTCCTGTTACGTTCAAATAAAATGGAAAAGGATGAAAAATGGAATTTTCTAATTAGAGACAAAGTCAGTGTGACCTACTTTCCAAGTCGAAAAAAGGTGAAGTTTTACGAAATCGTAAGATCGCGTAAATATTAGACGTTTTTGAATCGCGTACTGATCCCGACGTTCTCGGCGCCGGTGGGTATACAGAGTGCAGAACCAGACCCGAGAAGAAGCGTCTTCTGTTAGGGTGAATGACCTGAGTCGCGAGACGCGCTCGCGCACCCAATTCACCACTCGCCTCACCTACCCCTGCATTTCAGATGAAAACTGACTGAACGAAACTCGCTTGTAACCTACTGCGAAGTAGGTACGTACCAATCAATATTCAAGGACTTCACAGCTACTATACTCACATCGGGCGAAGCCACGTGGTTGTTTAATATTCATATCACGTTTTTTTGTCATTCTGATTCTGTTTCCAGGAACTCTGAGTTCTTTTTTATTAAGAGAAAAAGAATCGGCGATATGACCCCAAAAATCTAATCCAACTTGTTATTCCTTGTCGTTTGAGCTGAAGATCAATAACCGAAGTTGTTATATCGTGTTTGAAAATGTCAAGCTAAACTTGGATATGTATTAAAGGTCCGTGCGCAACAAGCTCTCGCAATTTTCTAGTATATGAAATTTCCAACGATATCACAAAGGTGATATAACGAGGGACAAACGTTGGTCTTCAAACTAGAGGGAGAATCGATTTCTAGCCAACTATATACCCTATCTCCCATACTCTCATACCTATACCAGACCTAAAATACCCCGGATACAGATCGGCGCCATGTGCTCACCGAGATAGCCACCTACACATTTCCTTTCCTTTCCTTTCCGTGTACCAAATCTCTAATTCATCTCATCCTCAAGATTATTACGGTTTATTGCCGTTAAAAGCATTAAATCCCCGGCGAGGCACGTTCGTGACAACAATGCGTAGCTTCTTGCGAAAACCGACGGAATTTGACAGAGACAAAGTAGTCGAGTCTCCCGTCTCGGTTACGCTGTCGCTGGTATTGCGGTAAGTGTTAGTACGTCTATAGGTATATAGTATACCTACACATAATATAGCAGCGTGTAAATTACGCGAGGAAACCTAGCGGCAGGTAAACCGGAGAAAATGAAAAACCGAATGAAGATATACGCGATCGCAATGTGCGACGCAGTACAGGAGGAACTTGATGAGAGCGTAAGGAGGTACAAAGAGGCCGAATGCAGACAGTTAGGTACCCACTTTCTCGCCTGTGAAGTACGACAAGCTCTGGATATAGGCCAGATCTGATTCAGTGTAGCAAACAGGACGATTGTTTAATAAGGGAGTCTAATGAGGAAGAATTACCCCTGATGATCCCTCGAATCGAATATAGGGGTATTTTTCTGATGGGTTGCTGGATATTTAAGCGAAACTTTTTCGTCTTATTTCACCCACTTTCCGATGTATTTTACCTACAGGCATTATCAACATCCCTGAATTGAATTTACGTTGTAACGCATATAATGTGATCCTTACTTGATATTTCATTCCCAGGATACACTCACGAGGATATCGCGCGCGGTCCGTAAGGAATTACCAATATCAACACTGTGCACAGCAGTTAGTGTATACGTGCTCCTTAATTTCACTCGATAATCCCGCAGGAGCCGAGGAAAATTCATTAGGACGAAAATCGAAAAGGGAGAAATTTTTTTGCATAAATATGAGCTTGCTGTATAAACAGAAAACTTGATGCGACTCTTTGAATAAGATTCTGAGAGTGAGGTAAGTCGAGATTTTTATGCGATATAGAAAAGGGAGCACTAGTCTCGATAGATCCTAGAGAGTTATTAGGCTTACGATTATAGTCAAGGTGCTGGTAATTTATTAGAAGAAAATTTGTCGGTTTCTTTAGAGAGAAGATATAGTATTTATGTTTCGAAGCTGCAAGCTTTGTAGACCTTATTGGTAAGAGGTCGAAGACAGCACTGACCGGCGTGCCTCGTTGACATCGTGCGGTTGGCACACTGGGGCGGCATTCTGGGGCAACGATAAGCGCAGGCGTCCTGACACCCCGGCGCCCCGACGCCCGACTTTTCAAAGCCCTAAAAACACCCGCCTGCAACCAGCTCTACACCGGTCTGCCGTGCCTCTCCGCAGCTCACTGGTTGGAACACATATGTGCCCTACAAATTGATTGCTTCTCAGGGTATAGATATAAAGACAAATACCTACTTTTATTCCGGATAACAATGGGACCGGTATTTTTTCTTTTTAACCATCTGTACGTGTCGATTACGAATATATCTAGGTATGTACTATGATAAGCGAGAGGTAGGGAGACACCGATGTCTAGTTGACCCGAGGCTCGAGAAAGCTGTGGTAATTTCTGCAGGAGCGAATATGTAGCACGAAAATGAAGTTTTTGGATTTGAAACTGTATAGATCGATCAAAAAATACACAAACAACGTTTGATTGATAGAAAAATAAATGTATTATGAGCTGAAAGCTGACTTTTTTCCTTTCCAATACGAAAACTACCAGGCGATTTAATCCCAGACAGATTTGAATTGGGGCAAATGCTACCGATTGAGACCAAAAATACTGAAAAACTCAAGTACTACTGTAGTAACTCAAAAACTACTGGACTGATCGAATCCAAAATCTAATCTGCTCCAAGGCAGGAAGAACTGCGTTGATTGATATAAAGAAGGACGAAATCCGTGAATTTGTTTTCGAGATATCGTCGAACAAAAAATTAATCTATTTCAAAATGGGTGCAGGTTATTCTCTGGGCCATAAGTCGTGGAAATATGGTGGAGGCTCAAATTTTTAATTTTGCAGTGATTCTGATCACACACTGCTTACTCTGAAACAGGCGTTAGAATGGTCATTTACAGAGCTTTTTCGAACTATTAAAAACTTTGAAATTCGATTGAGGTATTTGGCAAGTGATTACAAACGTTCTGGACACCATCCCAACGATTTTCATCATGCAAAATAAAATCGAATAAATAAGCCGGACGTGAGACAATAGAAAATAATAAATTGTAATAGAAAAAACTGAAACTTAATTTTATGTTACGAAAAACATCACTTGTACTATCTGTGTTGCTAAAAATTTTTGAAGCAGGTAAATACTCGTTGTATATAGTATAAGTAAATTGAGAATTTTTTGTTGTTGTTACATCGATACGCGAATCGGTAGCTGAAAAGATATAGGTGTTATTTTTAAGCTCCGTTGACCTTTTGCCGTAATATACATATATAACCAAAAGGGGTGCTATACGCTGGACAAATTTATCACGTTTAAGGGAGGTATGTACAGATGATTAGACCAAAATCGTAAAATCACTTTTATGTATTGTAGGAAAAAAACTTCGTGATTCTCTTCAAATCAAATCTACAAATGAGTCCGAGAAGTTTTAATTGAAAAATCTTATATCTGTGAGGCAAAGAGGAATTTTTATAATAAGTATTTCAAATTTCGAAGATTCAAAAAGCTCCTTCATCACAAATAATAAGTTCTGCAATTTAAACTGTTCTAATTCACTTGTGGGTATCATTTTGAAAAATTCACGTATCTTTTTGGAGATGTAGTTTATGCTCTCACATAGTGAAAATTATTTTACGATTCTGGAAACGTCATCTGTATAGACCCCACCCCTTAAGTCTTGAATATTAATAGCCAACTTTCGGCTACCAGCCGTTAGACTTGACTCTTTGTTCATAGGATCACCGAATTATATCTCCTCCTCGTTGGAATTTCCTTTGATAAACGAGAATCAAAGCGTGGATTGGAATATTCTGGAATTTCATCACAACGTTAGGATGGATGAAAGGAGACGACCGTTATCTGAAAATTATTTAAACCCTCACTATTTTTTGCACTTCTTATCTTGCTCTGCATGCTGCCATTGTACCAGCAAAATAAGAGAATTCTGTTACCGCGCAGCTGACCGTGTGCAGAATCAAACCATTCGTCCGTAAGGATATATGTTCAAATCATTGGTACGCTTCGAAGTAATATAATTCGATTGACTCAATTTTCACAGCTGTCTTGAGTTTTCGAAACGCAATTAGAGTTTTTCGCAATTCCCGCATCTCCACCCCTCGATCAGAGCTTCTGAACGACAAATGAATGAAACTATCGCTAATCTATATATTTCGCACACCCGCGTTGTTAAAACCAATTAAACCGTCTGTCGTATCGATTGCGGCATACGCAAGCAGCACTTTGTCTTCAGGCTCGTTGGACAACGCGAGTTCTCCCACGTCAATACGACAGTTCCTCTTTAATTTCAGACCAGTGCGGCGCGGGCGGCGTCTGTTCTTTTGCCGCTTGAACGGAGGAGCTCGAGGGCCGAGATGTGCGGCTTCAGTCCCCGTTTTCGTATATTCGCACTTACGTGCCTATCTATGTATATATATGGTAGATATACGTGTATATTAATACATAATATGTGCGATGGTATAGAGTCGTGCATTGATTATACCTCGAAGATATAATGCAGAAAGCCGATCGAGTCTTATCGCAGTTGCGCAGGGTCGTTGTTTGGCCAAGATCGCCTTGTTCTTATTTGTAATCCTAATAGTGTGTAGAACCGGAGGCAATACACTCGCGAGTCACTATCTTACCTTGAATTTCCAATTTAAACAATTTCACGGAACCTGCCGCGCCTTAGAATTGTACAAACGTGTAAGTGTAGGAAACCTACACGGCCTCAATCGTATATATGTCTACGCGTATACGCGTGTAAAAAATATATCCGTATAGTTAGATACACGCCGTTAGGCAAGGAACATTTCTTCGGGGCTATATAGAAGCCAATTCAATTTCCCGCGCGAGGGAAGACGCGCGGTTTTCCGCAAAAGATCGCTATCTCTGAGGCTGATTAAGGAATATCTTTCGAAACTTGGTTTGTTTGTCGCTTAATGTTTCGGGCTATTTCGGGGAAAGGATTAAAAGTGTGGAAAGACCGAAATAGAAAGATATTGAGAGGGGGAAAATGGTAAACAGTAAGGACGAAGGGATGTCGGCGAAGGTTCAAGCCGAACAGTTCAGAGAGGAAGTATGTATATAATTTCATCTTCGATACAATCATTTTTTTCTAATTTATCGACTCAGTTTTTTCGAGACTGATTACTATAAGTAGGTACAGTATTTTCAGACATCTTATTTTTCTAAATGATCGGAATGAAAAATAAGATTGTTGAGAATTTTTGGAGATTTAAAAAAAATGTCAATCTTCAGATAGGTTTGATCAATCGTAAAAAATTAACGGTGAAAGCCAAAAATCTGAAAAAATTCATGATAGCTTTTTTTGAGATCGGAGAATCATACAGAAAATCGTAAAGCGAATCAAAAATTGGTGAGGGAAAATCATTGATCAAGCTGAGATGAAATGCCCCATATATTTTTGCTTTATCCAGAAATTATACATCATTTTAGAATATGCCTTTTAAATTTGAAGAAGTTTCGATGAACTATACGTCGTCCTGAACCCTGCGCGATAACCACTTTTCCTCGGTGGTCTCAATATGCGTAAGACGAAGCCCGTAAAATTTGAAATAATTTCTAGTTGTGTCTAAAAATGCAAGTAATCAGCTGTAAAAAAGCTTAGTGCATAGAATGTTTCTTCAAAGTGTACCAGTGATTTGAAAAAAAATATTGTAAGCATAAGCGTGCTCGCCGGTACAGAATAGATTATAAATTAATATGAACATCACTCTCTCATTTTGCTGTTCTACTCGAATATATTCAAAATACCCGGCCAAGATAATTTCGTATTTTAATGGACTTGACTCGAATTGATGCTATATCACAGGCAGTCAATCGATCAATCAATTAAGAAGACGTCGTGTGTATATATACCTGGATAATAACTTAACACGCGTAGCATTCTTCGATCGTAGAATTCTCTTCGTATGCATGAGTAATGGTTTGCCGAAATACAGGCCCAATTCAAATAGAGAATTTTTAATAAAAACTAGTAAAACAAGCGAAAGCTGACTTCAATCTGCATCCCCGAGTATGAACCTCTTCAAAAAAGGTATAAGAATATCTCTTCATCGCAAAATTGAATGAGGCCAAATATTTTGTTCAGTTTTGGGTTTCAGTCGAAGTAAAATCGTGTTCTCTTTGTATCCCGAGTGTTTAAATCTTGTCAATAACTGCCTTTTTTCCGGAAGATTTTTTTCCTCAATTTAAACCGTCAAAGTTGTGATTTATATTGAGCCTTGAAAGATAGAATGATACGTAAGTAAATTGCTTATTCTGTCTATATACGGAATTCACAAATATACCTATGTGTTATCTTCCTCCCATATACTCGATTGCTTCCAGTATGCAAGACTGTATATTTGCACAGATAGAAATCTTCCTATCCAAAGCCAGAATAGCGCCTAACGTGACTCTAATGATCCGCAATCGACCGACCGCGTGATTTATGCCTCGACGTAAATTGGTTCCGATCGAGAAAGCACATCTTTCAAATCGTTATATCTATATTATAAAAGCTTCATAAATGACAACAGTACACGTATGGAAATCACTCTATAAAGTAGCGGTCGCCGCCAACCTTGCAGGATCTTACGAAAGCAGGCACGAGCTTTTGCCAGGGCTGTAAATTAATCTAGTAGCTTTTTGCTGTCGCTTTACTTAACGGGGTAGTTCGGTACCGCTTTGCCTTTGCAGCTTCCATTACAGAATTGTATACATTGAAGAGTTGCCGTACCCTGGCCCGAGACATTTGAGATGATAGGGGACGGGGTGCGTCATGCAAAACATAGCTGGATTTAGTGATAAGTGGCTACACGTTTTCGGGATTATTACGTAGAGAATTTTAGCCTTGGAAGGGTGGAAATTTTTTTTAAACTCGTCTAAGTAATCGCTTTTCTCGAGGTCGGGCCAAATTACTAATAACTTAACCGCAATCAAGGCGAACTGCCACGATGTAATTTTTTCCCTCATACAACCGCATGCCTGGAATCCACTTGAATTAAGGTAAATCGTATGCAGAAAGAATAACATTCCGAGATCTGCGGTAGGTTTTCACAAATTTACACTGTTCCTCCGGCGCGGGTGGAACAGCTATGGAAGGAGCGATACACGGTGGAACAGTATTCTCAATTCGTTCCCCACCCCCGTCAGTGGAAAGGGTGAAAAGGGAGTGAAACTTAAATTTATAAAGTTTGCTCTCCGATGATTGTATCCGGGCTGCTACCGCGTGCTGACTATCACGCAACTTTAATACCACAGATAACATGAGTTCACCCTATAGCCTATCCTACCTTCGCTTCGCTTTGGTTCTACACGGTAAGTTTAAGCCATCAGCTGACTATCACGTAGTGAATAGCATTGAAATTATTATCAAGGAAATAAGTTCATAACTAATTTTCTGGGTGAGATGGATATTTTATTTTTTTCTTATAATGAAGGAACATTCTTACTGAACAAAAAAACAATTATAACTTCGTTAAAAATTGAGTCATCCAGTTCGTTTTCGGCTTATTTTGATGGGGAAAGATTGAGGTATATTTGTTAAAAAAAATAAGGAGTAAAATAATTTAGGATGCAAAAGTACCGGGTGATTCCTTGCTTACGTCGCAGTATGTCGGGTAGCGGACTGTCAGGTATAGTTCGGTGAAAATTTTTTCTAATTACCTATATTGTTAATTATCATTGTAAGATTAATTACATTAAGTATTATATCATTATAACATGAATGTAATTATCATATCATAATAACTTGTATACCATGAGGCACCTGAAGAGACTTGATCAAGGAATCACCACTTGTCTTTTTCATAAATATACTTCAATCCTTTCGCTTCAAAATGAGCATAAAAAGATCTCAATATCCTTATTTTTAACCAAGTTATGATTTTATTTGTCAAAAAGGTGGGAAATAGAAATCCCGTTTGAGCGAGTACTTGAAATTGAGTTACAGGCTTCTCCTTTCAAGAAAAGCTCCTTTACACCAGCAGCGAATAAATAAATTTCATACACGTGCTTCTTATTTTATCAAAATAAGCAGGAGGCTAACATTCTGATTCCTACGTATAGGAATAACTATTTCATTAGTATTCTCCTTAGCCTCTATACCTCAACGAAATTTCTGACACATTTTGGTGGGGCTTCAGTTTGTAGTACAATTGGCCTAATATATATTATTAGACTGCCAGCTGGCATTACATACTCATACATAACGTATGCAAACTAGACATTGGAAATGAAAAATCCGCGTATATATATAATTATATATGTGTGTGTCGCCAGAAGAGGGGAAAAAATAACGATTTAAATTACAACTGCGGATTCGCCGATCCCTCGGGAGAGGTGACATTAGAGGCGCTTTACAGAGGTCTCAAATTCTGAAGTATTGATTTTCTAAAGTACTACGGCCACAAAAATTACGAATTTGTAAAAATTTTTACGAAAAATCAGAACCCTTCGTAGTTTTTATGGAAAAAATTCGTTGCTTTCGTCGACCAAACTGTATAAAAAACTACAATTTCTTATGAAAAATTACAAAAAAGGTTCAAATTTCCTTGATGAATCGTAGAAATTCGTATAGAATTATTTTCAACAGGGATGTCTAGCTCTGCCTGCACATCAAACGTAGGAAAGTGCTTTAATAATAAAGAGCCAAGTTGCCAATCGTGGTCAGAAAAATTGGAGGTTGAAGATCAGAGAGATGATCTTATGAATGAAAACATAAAGTTAAAGTCTTTGAAAGCTGTATGACGGAACGCCCAAGCTTGTATAGTATACCTACCCTCTAGTCCGTTGTAATTGAGTTCAAATAATACAAGCTGTTATACACTGTTTGTTTAGCCAATTGATTTTGCGGAAATAATACGCTCGGAGCATCGAAAAATTCAGGGAAGTAAACCGAAATATGATTTACGATTGTGGGGACCTACACAGTAGCCACGTAGAACGCCAAAGTCGTGTCACCTATCTGGATTAATATTTTTGATATATAAGAGCCTTTTTCAACGTTCACTGAGCCTGCTTCAGTCGCAGCGAGTGCTTTATACTGATTACGCCATGATCACCCATCAGCTTAAATTTATGTTCTTATTTAGGGATTTTACGAACCACATAAAGAGACCGTGACGTATGTCATTATATGTGAGCTCTCAGGTATGTTACATCACGAACAAGACAATAAGATGTCAAAAAATATTTGAAACGAGAGCAATTAGGTATAAAGATACTCCAAGATCATCGGAATCGAACAAATAAGAATCAAAGAAAAAAAAATAGAAAAATTAGACAAGTAAAAGTTGATTGGTTTCTGACAATGTCAAATTTTTGTAAGTCAAAATTGCGTAACTCTTAACTCCGCCCAAAAAAAAATGAGATTTTAGATTTCTGCTGTTTCAGATTTTGTGAATTCTTTTACGGGGTTTTTTCTTCTTTTTTTTAATCTTATTTTGGTATGGGTCATTGTTCTTCCTGGTATCAAAGGGTCAGTAAATGAACAGAATATTATTTTGGGATAACGTTTTGGTCCTTTTCAGATCGCTGAAATAATTTTATAGGCAATCAAAAGAAGAAAAAAAAACAAGAAATAAATTTGTGTACCTTTTAATTGGAACTCCCGGACCAAGATCACTATAATAATCAGTAACTCCGTGCCTGTCCTATGATATAGAAATGAAAAATACGTACGTCTATCTGTAAAGAGGGAATAAAAGAGAATGAAAAATCGTTTAAACTCGATTCTAATTTACCGCTGTGGAAATCCGATCACGTCTCGAGATTGATGAATATTTTTGGCTTCGAAGTGAAATTCTATACGCACCTTGATATACATATTTAAAGTCTGTTAAGGTAAAGCCTAAGGCAACGTGGCCGGGGTTTTGGGTGCCTCGTAAGTATAAATCGTGGAATCCGCATGTACAAGCGGGCTATCATTTTCGTGTTAAAAAAAGATTGCATATAGGTATAATAGGTACTTGCCTTTATCGCCATAGGGAATAAAAAGTTCACCCCCCATTGGTATATAAATTTTAGATAGATTTTTTTTTTCTCTCTCTCGCTTTATGTAGGACAGAAATTTGAAGGGAAAGACACCTATTCCACCAGAAAAGTGCAACTCTAGTCAGACGGAGAGAATGATTACGATTTTATACCGCAATTGCGGAAAAAGAAAAAAAAACACGATGAAAACTTACAGCCGAGCTAACTAGGGGTGCGATTACATATTCATGCGTATAGAAATTGAAACCAAATATATGCAAGTGGAACATTCGCCTTCTGGTATTCATGCCTGCCATGGCCTACCTTTTATTGCCATTATTTTCACACTCGATGTGTGCTTATTCGCATTTGTTACGCCTGCGCGATGTTTAATACGACTAACAGCAGAGCTATACACAGATATACTAGGGTAGGTAACGTATCCACGTATAACTGAAGCGAATATACGCACAGCGACATTAAAAATATTCAAAAGAAGTTAGAAACGGCTCGGTATCATGTAGTCACATTCGCCTTGACCTAAACCTGAACAGGGTTACTGTGGCTAGGGCTATCAACCCCATTACACACGCTCTTCTCCCGATATCTTGGACAAACAAGACAGGCACACGCAACGTGCAAGCATATAGTGTACCGATACGTGAGTATATGTACAATATGTGTATGTGGATTGTAAGTGTACAAATGTAACGGAAAGTTGGTCACGCGACGTCAGAATAAAATAATGTTATAACAAAAACAGAAAAAAAACGCATGGCAGGTGAATATTTCTTCAATTTGTTCCTTTTCCTTTTTTATTTTATTTTTTGTTCTTTCTCTCTTTGAGAAAAAGATATTAAAGGTCTACCTGAAATCGACTTAATGTCAAGACATGAATCTCATTGGCGTCACAAAGTCATGGATATTAGAGGGAACAAAGGGTATCCGTGCGCGAATAAAATTGAACGTACCTATCCTACAAGAAGAGAGATGAAAGACTCGCTCCTCTGTGTAGTTAAGTGCTTTCTTTACCCGCTTCCGGAGGGCGAGAAGACAATATCATACACCACGTACATTGAGAAATTGTTTCAATGTATTTTCAAGTGAAAATTCTCATTTTCTCATCTTTTATACTCACTCTCTACGACCCCAAAAGTTTCCTAATTAATTTGTTCTATTTCTGTATCGTTGACCCGTCGAAGTGAGTCGAATATCCACGAACTTTTTCAGAATTCTTTATAAATAATTCGTGACGCGGAAAACAAGTAGGTACATGATAATTTATTGCCATTGAATTAATTACAGAATTTTTTCTTCATCAAAAGGACATCTTCTCCGATTGTTAATTTCAAGAGTAGCTGATTCTCTCGCGTGTTCGGAACACCACGTTCCAGAGGTCCTTGATTTCTCCGAGAACCTAATTTTCAAGAATTCCTTTAAAAATATTCAATTCACTTAAAGCATTGACAAGGTTGACTTCTCGGAAGAGAGAAATTCTGCAAAAAAATTCACCAACCTTTTTACCATCGATACTTTATGGGGTTTATTGCAGTCGCACCCAGCTTCTCCTCAATAATCGATTTCAATAAACTATCAAATGCTCTTAAGAATCAAGAAAAATTGTACCCTTGACGGATTATGAATCGAAATTTTTCTCGCCGGAAGCAGAATCTCCGAGATTTGTTGTTTCCGGAAATTAGGACGAGCATGTTCGATGATATTTAGAGTTTTAAACTAATCAATCGATAAAATACGCTTCGAGGCGGATAATCTATGCCACTTGTCTTCTCATACATGTTTATTTTCAGAGATTGCAAAAAAAACATGGATTTTCGAATATTTATCAGACTGAGATGGCCTGATAAAAAATTCACCAATTTAGCGAGGGTCAAGAGCTGGACCGTGTTCCATGAAATACCCCACACCCCTGCACAGTGATAGCGTGGCTGGGGAATTAAGGCGAGTAGTCGATACCCTGGAGCGTGAATTTGAAAGATTCCCACTACGTCGTCACTGTATTTTTTCTTCGTTGACAAACATGTTTGGAGAATTTCTAAGACTGGGATAAAATAAGAACGTCAGAATAAACCGATTCGTACCTGAATAATTCATTGTAAGAGAGAGAAGAGAGTCGAAAATAAAATCTATTATCAATACCAAAGCGGCTCAGACCCAAAGTATTATCAAGTGCGGCGACCCGGCAGCCGGATAATATCTTGATCCTGATCCTGATCCTTGAAAATGGACAAATATCCCGTTTGAAGATTGTAAATAAGTTCGATGGACTCCGTTTGACACGTCGGGTTTTACTTGGGTTCGAAAATCTCTTAGCTGCTCCACTGCGTATTTAGAACATTTATCATCTTGGATCCTTCATGAAAGCTGGGCTCACAATGTCAGATGATGCGATAAGGCACGTTGATACGTTGTGTACTAACAAACCCTCAGGCTGCACCTAGACATAGCCAACGAAATGTGGGTAGATTTGCCTAGGGAAAAAAAGGTTTATTCGCAGACGAGCGATTTCATTATTTCATATCTCATACGAGACTTTGCTTTCAAGCTTCGGGATAAAAATCCCCGACTCTTATCCTTCACCTCAATACGTCCACCTGGATCCCTTGACATAAATTTAACGGAGAACTGTAAAGTACCTTATCGTACGTATACAAGTATTTGCCGACTGTATTATATACATTTTTAACCGATAAATTCCTAGTCTCATATTCTCCAATTCCCCCGAGTCCTATTTGATAATTTTTTTGGGTCGGTTACATTCTACTCGAGGGAGAATTATGAATATGGATAAACTGCATCTGAGTCAGGACGTTATGATTGAAGAATCCCAGACCAACATTCGTAGGAAGATACTGATCGCAGTAATTAGTTCATACTCTCAGCGGAATCGTAGAGAACAAAGAAAAAGCCCATTCATTTGGGTCGTCATTTATTTTCGAAACTTCCTGCAAGCTTGAGATAAAGTTTTATTCGAATCGGCAGATTCCCTTTTTTTGTTGCCTTTGTGTTCGGAACAGGACGTTATAGTAGAGCCGCTCATTTCAATCAATTACACCAACACCTGATAAGGTTTAAATTCAGTGCCTCGAAAAAGTGTATGAAGACACTCGAGTTTATCGGTTATCCATCCAGCCGTTGAATAACTCTTGAAACAGAAAAACGATTAGAAAGAAATTTCGCATGTAGATACCTTAAAGAGGATCGTGGGATTCGCACTTTTTGCCATTTTCGTGTACATAGCTGTATATTTTCTGCATATTCTCAACTTAGCTTTCCAAGAATTACGTTATTCTAAGTGGCGAAGATGATATCTCAAGAACCACTCCACTTATTTCATTTTTTTATTTTATTTTAATTATGTTTTTTTCTGCTTCAAAAACGCAGAAATATAATGGCTGGCAAGTGATCAAGAGAATTTTTCATTAGCAACTTCAATCCGCAGATATCAATAATTGGATTGTTCAAAGCAGGAAAAAAATGATTTTTTTCGGTCTTTTGCAGCGACCAGCCGTAATTCATTTGTGTTTTTCAAAGTGTGTTCCATCACGTAGATTAATCCTCCCGAGTTTCAGAATCCCTAGATTCTAAAAAGAGATTTATCGAAACCCTACCGAGATTTTGACCGAAATCGTTAAAAAATCGGTTTTGCGATTTTGCCGGTAATATACTCCAGGGGCCTGCCTCTACCTTGTGAGAAATATTCAAGGCCCGCTGATTCTTTTTAATTTACAGGCAGCTGATTTTAGTAATAGAATTGATAATGAAAATAATTTTAGTTTCTTCTAGAATCTTACCGAACTATTGAAAATAGCATTAAATCTAGATTGCATAAAATATAAAGTCACAGTATGAACTACGTGGCCAAACGGATGGGTACCGCAGGACTCCGCAATGCGATAAGAAGCCTGGAGCGTTCGAAATATAAAATTTATTCCTAAACCGTATTTTTTTGTTTTAAAAACAACTTTTGTAAAACCGCTACTATGTGAAATATAATAAATGTCCCTAAAACGAAGAAAGCAAATGCTGCTACGCTGCAGAAAAATTATCAGCCGCTAGATCAAAAATCCCCGATAAATGAGAAATTAATGCCTTTTCCTGAGAGATTAGCCAATGACGAGCCCTGCTAAATGGATGCACACATGAAAAACTCTGAGGTAATAGCCAGAAAAAAAAGAGAATTAAAAATCAGCAGCAAAATTTTCTGAGAAACGCAACAGTTAACGTAGAAAGGCAGCGAGTCGCAGAACGCAAATTGATGGAGGCGCAAGGTGAAGTCTTGAAGATAAAGAAGGACTGAACTTCAAATTCAACAATCAACTTTTTCAATTTTCTTTTATGTTACGGTGAATATGAAAATGCAGGGCATTTGACGTGAAAAAATTTGACGATGTGACCCTTCGAATTATCTTAGCCCATATATTTTGAAAATTTATTTAATTTGTACAAATTTTCATCGAAATGCGATTTACTAGAAACTATCTTTTCAGCTATACGCTAAATGCTCCCTGCGCATGTGTTTTGCTCTGATTGAATTCTAATTTGACTTGGACCTTCGCACATATGTTACACCCGAACCTTAGTATCGATTTCTTTGTATTGCAAAAGAAACATATGATTCCAGCTACTCGTAATGATGAAAATGCTTGAAATTTGAGATATCAAGTCCTAACTACGGTTTCAAAGAGATAATAAGAGCTCCGATCTGAAATCCCATACCGGGGGTTCTTCGCCTTGGTGCCCTAAGTAAAACGTGCGGATATGAATATGATCCGAGCATTTCCAATGCGCAGGGAGCGTTTTGAAGGTTGATATTTTTATACAGGGCGATGCAGGTTGAGCGCCCGATATTAGGTGAGTGTATTCCTCTCGAAAATCTAAGACTAAATTCCCTTTATCAAAACTTCGAGGTACTAATAGTTTCGGAGCTACAGAAGATCCTAGTTGACCAATCACAAGACTTAGGAGTGACCAAGACAGGGCCGGTCAAGTGTGTACGTCGAGCAGTGCCCGCGGCGGATCGATTCTTATCGTACGAAGTTTCGGTTCAATTTCCGGATGAGTACGGCATTCGTCTCCGTTCTCGTCGTTCTGATTCTCGGCTTTGTAATTTTCGTTGTCCAATCCTCGGCCTCGCAGTTTCAGTCGTCCAGGTATTCCGTTTCGTAGTTTCAGTCGTCTAGGCCTTCAGCCGAGTACCTGGACGATTACGAAGCGATGGACCTAGACAACTGAAACTACGAAGCGGTAGATCTGGGCGACTCAAACTACGAAAAGGTTGACCTAGACGACAGAATCACCCTGTATTCTAACGAGTAACTTCTATAATTCTGAATGGATCTTCAAGCTCAACCACCTATTTTCTGAGGCTCTTCAAGTACTTTCAGATAATCAAAACCGAATTTCAATTTGAGGAAAAATGTAAAGGTTTTGAGTTTCAGTGGGGTTCTCCCTTAACAGAAATGGGAATCTTCCAGCCTTCACCACTCCGCCGATCGGAAGAAATATTCAACTTTACTGTTCATATAATCTTTATACAATAACGAATAATATCAATATACACTAAACAGAAATTTTCTATGACTTACTATTTTCTCTAAACTCACTCTGAAAGAAATGCGTTTCACAACCCACCATCCCCCTTCATCAATTTCTCAATCCTGTGTAGAAATAGAAGAAAATTGAATCATGATCTTGGAGACGGTGGAGTGAAATGTATCTTCACAAAGGTATTACTCTGTCTTGTGGGTCGATATCTCAGACCTACTTCACCTCCGCTACATAAAATTCTGTCTCACCGTAACAAACAGCACGAAGTTTGGTTAAAAATATGTTTTTTTTCGAATCACACTAACGCGAAATGATATTTATATGCGACTTTGAGCGATAGAGTACAGTCCCTAGTTACCTAGGCTGATGCGCATCGCAACCGCGAGGAAATGGGGTGGTTTTCCGTTGATGGTACCGGGTAGAAGTACACTGCAACATACCATGGCACCGTGAAGGCTTGACATGTTTCAGGGCCGGTGTTGCATTCCTCGTAGTAAAGTAAAAGGTTGTATAAGTGTGAAGCAGTGCTGGTTAAGATAACTTCAGTTTAGAAATATTTACGTACACCCTAGACCCTATAAAGTAAACGTACTCACGAGTCACGACACATATGAGAGGTATATGACGCCGCAGGTATATGAAGTGTGCATCATAAAGATTGCCACAACTTTAAGCTCCCGTATCTCAACCATGAGATACTTCGAACGTGATCCGTTCTATTTTCAAAGGTATAAGCTCTGACCTACGTAACGAAAAGCACAAGCTGACAGTGAAATATAAGCCCTCGATATATTCACCTACACCCCACGACAATCTTCTGACATTTGATTCAAGCAGGTATCTTGCTTGCCGGGTATACTTACACATACGGAAAAGGAGGGCGAGATATGCCTCCTGATAAATTTTCACTTTTTTCACAATTCGTTCGCTCTTTCGCTTTTCGAGGCCTCTAACATCGGATAAGCTATGCAATTAAACAACAAATCCGAAGCAACAATGACGACAGGTATGCGATATAATTACATCGTTTAAACCTGTGCATTGATCATGTGCCTGATGTTGACACGAACTGCATTAAATTCAATTTTGATTGGAGCGTGAATAGTGTGCATCGCAGAATGACTCTTGTCATTATTAAATTACGTTTTTTATACTATGTGCAAATTGTTTTTAAATGGAGCCACATTTTCGCGAAATTTTCGGATTTTTTGATCTTTTAGGAGCACGTCACTCCTCTATTCTCGAAATCTTGAAACTAAACGCGTGCGATTCTCGCCGCCTATTTATATCTATCTATCTTGGTGTCATTTTTAGGATTGAATGTGAAGATTTATCAAGCTCAATCCACGTTCCGAAGCATTCTTTCTTCAAGGGACCTATTTCGCCTGCCGTTTCCCTACGGGATATTTAACATGACACTTTTCCGGTGGAACAATTTCCAATACATCGACTATTGTAGGTAGGAATATCGAACGTTTTCTGCTTTACGAACAAAAACGTAATTCTTATACCCCGGGGCATGGGTTTGTTATGTCGACTTGAAATTGCACGAGAAATGCCGCAATTGTCGATACAATTGAAGCTCGAACCTGCAGGTGACATTAAAAGTACCGATAGCGGAACCCAATCCTGGTATACTCGTCGATGAAAATATGATAGGTGTAATCGTACAATCAAAGCTTTTGTGTGCGTCTTGTATCGGCTTATTACAATCCGTGCAGATTGATAACAGTGGTTATTGCTTATCATTTTGACCGGTCACAACCCTAGCGATAACGGGCTTTCAACTCTAGTGAAAGATAGATACCTACAAGTTACCCACGTTGAATTGATATTATGTATTTATGTCGTTGATGCGGAGGAACATGCTTTGTCATATACGAACTTTGCAAGTTTGCCAGACTATAACCGATGTTTTAGGCACTCGTCGATAAGGTATTCATCAAAATTTATTGTGTGTCAACAAAAGCTGATATTCATACCGTTATTGGCAGATATATTTGAAGCTCGCTCGACAACCATTCATTCTAGTCCAGAATACAAAAGAATAAGTTTCGATTGAGTAGTCTAGAACAGTTTAATTCAACTCAACCTACGGAATCGACACATACAGATTTCTTTACGACAACCACGAGTCCCAGACTAATGAACAAGATCAAAGACAACGATGATCTTCAAGCCTGGTGAATTTTATCTTATGTCATCGATTTATTGTGCCGATTGGAAGCTATTCTATCTCAAAATGCCATACGCAACTATTCTATTTCAAAACGTGTTGGAAAATCATCCTATCTGAGAAATACATTTGGTTTCTCCGGAATCAGGTTGGAACTACTTTGCAGGTCTCTTACACATTTTTCAATTTGCACTAGAACCGGCGATAATTCCAATGTTTTACACACGCTCATAAATGCCGAAAAGCTCGTACGTGCTAATGAACACCATACCTATACTATGAGACATTCGAATTGTCACAGGTTCGCATTGTCGAAGTTTTTCAGTGGGATTCCGAAACGACAAAATGTATAAGAGACCTCAGTGGTACCATGAATGGTACCAACCTAATTTCGAAGAAACCTATTCCTGAAACAGAATGATTTTCAAACTAATCTTGAAATAGGGTAGTTTTTAGTCACAATTTGAAATAGGATGATTTTCCAACACATTTTTAATTAGAATACTTTCCTATCACAATTTTAGGTAGGATAGTTTCCAAACGCATTTCGGGATAGGATGACATTCCGCTTATGCGTCGATACGGTACCGAAAATTTTGAACACTCTCAAAAGTGCTGCTTGCTTTTGCCTAATATATATTTTGTTTATATTGAGGGAGGACTTCGCTGAACTTCGGACAAAAACATTTCTTTTGTTTTCTAAATCACCAAAAAGAAATCTAAATGAAAATTCCCTGCATCCAGATTTATATTATATGATATAGTATGTATGTTGAAAGAAAATATCCATCTTCTGCAATGAAAGTGTATGCGCAAGGAATTTTTGGCAGCGATGTACAGGAAATCTTCTGCGAAAAATCTTTTGCGCATACACTTTCATCGAATTGACATTCTTTTTTAATACACATACTACCATAATCTAAATCTTGATACAGGGAATTGTCGATTTGATTTCTTTATATAGTTTGAAAATCAAATAAATCGTTTTTTTTCAAAATTTCACCGATGTCCCGCCTTAAGTAATTCCAATTGGATCCACGGTAAACTTCAGAATTTGAAAAAGAGAGATATACAACTATCTCCCAGTCGAATCATATCAGTAAAGCCGAAGACGAAGAATTCCTAATACTTTTTCGGCTGTGAAAAAGCGGTAGACACAAATATTCGAACAAGCAAACAATTTCGTTCATTATTTTGACCTGCACGGTGGAACTAACAAAAATACGAAGGATTATATATCCTGCAGTGAGAAAATATTTGCGACTCTTGAAGTGGTGGAATTTAATAGCGAAAATATATCGAAAGACACAACACACGAAAAATGCGATAAAAAAAGGTATAATTTATAGCTTCTCCCAGATGAATGGTATACATTGCTTTCAGAAGACATAATGGATCAATTGCCCTCATAAGTTATAACCCAGCCAACCACCATACGCCTTCGCTAACATTATTCTAAGGCAGAGAGAGGTGAGATACGATAATTAAAATGAAGTATAATGTATACCATTCTTATAGGTGTAGATTATTTCATGCATACTAGGGTGGGCCAAATAAACTGACAATTTTTTTTTAGAGGTAGGTACCTTTAAAAATTTGTTCTTTATTCTCGAATAACGAGTCTCGAAAAAAAATTAGCACCTAATATTAACATTTAGAGGTCGCTCATTGCCATTTTTCATTTTGCATTTGAATAACATGGGAAATGTTCCTGTGGTGCTTCTCAATTTTTATATCTCAAGAACTGATCTACTTAGAAAAATTCTGCAATACTACTTTTGTTGGAAATTGAACGCTCTACAAAAAAAGTTTCTTGGTTTTTTTCGATAAGTCTAACCGTTTGAAAGTTATAGCCTTGCCATTAAATGACCAGAATCGTCAGAGAAACTTCGAAACGGTTAGACTCATCGAAAAAGAGCAAGAGACGCTTTTTGTAGATCGTTCGATTTCCTACAAGAATATGTATTGTACTTCTCGGTATGCTCATCCGTTTTTGAGTAATAAAATTAGAAAAAAAAAAAAAAAAAAAATTCTGTGTTATTCAAATGGAAAATGCAAAAGCAAAAAAATGCACCTCTAAATATTAATGTTAAGAGTTCAAACTTTGACGAAAATTTTTTTTTTGTCATCTCGAACAATATTTTCATGGTAACTCACGAAAAAAAAAAAAATAGTCGGTTTTTTTGGCCCACCCTAATGCAAAGATTAAAAAGGAATTCAGTATTATGATAGAAAAACCATAATTCCGAGCCTCATCCTATATGTCACCTGTGTAAATCGTTTTTTGGTAATCCAAACAGCAGTACCACCCCACCGGCTGTACGGGATATAAAGGCCTTGGCTGACCTGCCCACCTTTTAGTCTAGAACTCTAGATAATATAATGAAATTCTTTGTTAGCGATTTACCTTATCCTTGAGCGTCCTTTTGCAATATCCAATTTCATTTTGTCATTACCAAAGCCGCCCAAATCATATTACTCGGAAACCAGTGATAATTAAACTAAGCTTCTAGAGCAAAAGCCTCCTCATACATGGACCTCATAGTCGCTGATTTTTCTGCGACCTCAGGGAGTTTCTTACTTTTTGTAATTTCATTTCGTACCATGAGTTATCACGTCACAAACTTTTATGGATTTCATCGTATGAAGCTATAAAAAGGAGCTTTCAACACGCATACGCATCTTTGTTGAAGAAAATTCGCAGTTTTTCAACAAAAGTAGGTATGTATCGCCGACTGAGAATGAATACCTACGAGAAAGATTTTAAAAAAAACTGCGGATCCTAGATACATATTATATGACTGAAAAGTTAATATTTTTGATATTTTCAACGAAACCCTTAAAGTTTTTTTTACATAACTCGATTATTCCAACTATTATACCACAATTTAATATAATTGAGAACATTAATTAATTGTTTTCACCCATCAGATTCTGGTGGTAATTTCATTATGTGAACTTGAACACTAGCTGTATTAATAAAATCGAGGCGATTTATTAGTTGATGAATTGATGTGGATGAAAATGTCTGTTCGATGATCCGGGATTTGTGCCCGGGTCCAACTGTTCACCTTATAGCTTTCGCATTGACCTGAATTCGCATATCAATATTGAAGAATGACAGCTATCCATAGTCTGATGAAATCAATAGCAAATTAATAAATACCGCCATTGACCACAACTATGTGCAATATACCACGTTATAACATAGATTTAATTTTCACAAACTGGCAATTTTTATTGCAAACAACAAAGGTAAAGTGTATAGGATTTATACACAGTTCTCTCTTCTCCTAAAATTCGTATTCAATTGAATTGTTATTTCTCTGTCCCCCATTATTGGAAATAATTTTTTTTAAATCGCTTCTACGCTTCGAAGAAGTATCCTGATAACTCAGTTTTTTATACAGCTCATTACTTGTATTCTAACACTTAATTAAAAATTATTTGACATTTATGGACTTCGCATCATACAGATCAAGTCTATCGAAGAACAAGTGGTTGTCGTTGGGTACAGATCGCATCATTCATCGGAAATTTTCGGAATTGGGAGAAAATATGATGATACGATGATGGCACTTCGAGGTCAAACAATAATGTATCTAGTTATGATCAGTCTTCTATTGTTTTAATCACATTTTTTTTCCTAGTATAGTTTACCAAAAAATGACTTAAAATCAAAAAAATTTGTATCTAACAATTGAATTCATCATTGTAGGTTATTTCTTCCAAATTTGAAGTAGTTTCGCCGAATGGTGCGACTGCAGTTGTACCAAACAATAAACGACACTTTATCTTTGGTGTAATCAGTCTGCATGTATAGCAAATTCCATAAACTGTTAAATAATTTTGAATTATGTCTGAAAATACTAGTAATCAACTGTGAAAATACTGAGTCAGTAGAATATTTCTTTGCAGCGAACCAGTGATTTCAGGAAACTGATTTCGAAATTGTATACTGTTATACCCTTCAGCTTCGCAGAAACGTAAATGTCATGCGGTTTTAGTATACACCCACTAAACCCCTAACCTATACACCCTGCCAGTCATAAATATAAAAAATAAGCCCTGCACGTCGACGTATACAAAAATTGTAGGAAATAGATATGTCTCACACATATTCAAAGGCTATAGCAGCGATAATTAGTATTGGAAAACCGAAAGCCCAGATGTGGCTGTTCGGGGCTAAACGTAATACCTGACAGAGGTGGTTGGCTTATACGGTGAGTTGACCCCTCGCGGGTTGATCGACCTCCGGGGGACAACACTGCATTATCGATTCGACGTACACGTGGTTTTTGGCTGCATAGTTTTCCGTATGCGGTGCGCATCCCTTAGGAAAGCGGGGCGCAAGAGCTAGCGCGCCGGAAATTATTCCAAGAAGCACATGCTCCCAAAAATGTCGATCGAATAGGTATCGCGTGCTTTTTCGATCCATACTGAATGAAATCCGGCAGAATTGTCGGATATATATATTCACCAGGGAATATCCTCGGCTATTGAATAACGGTAAACACCGAAGGCGAAAAGTTCCCGAATGGAGTTCAGGGAGTAAGAAGTTACTGTGAGTGAGAATTCTTCCGGGAAAGAATCTCGCGGAATTTTTACCCCGATGAAAGCCTACCCAAGCCAAACCCGCGAAAGTGAATACAACGGACCAATACTCATCCGAAACCGCGACTCAATCGGGACGGAGTGTATCAACGCCTCCCTTGTTTCCTTAAGCTTTATCTTCTTCACTCTTTTTTAGACGCCTCAAAGCTCTGCCTCGTTGTGTCTAAAAGCCAAGAGCTGGCAGACATTCACGTAGGTAGGTAAATAAATCTTTGTCTATTCTTATATACTATAGAAAGTCACGACATAGGCTTGGCCGCTCGTCAATCTAGTGACGAAGAAAATCATCTCTGACGGGTAGCCGTTTTTCACAAATTTACATCATCGATCAATTTTAAATACATGCATTTTTCCGGCGTTTTGTTTTTTCACATTTTGATGGGATATCGATGCGTCTTACACTGCAGTCAATCCTATAAGTATTTCCAAAATCATCCTAACAAGAGCGAATATCAGGCAGGTAACATGTACCCCAGATACATGCAGATTAGAGAACGTATGTTGAATCGTGGCAGCAATCGTCGACTGTTCTGTTCTACGATGACAGTCATGTCCAGGGGTTGGTTAGCCCAGTAGAGAAATCGGGTCATGGGCCTCCTCGCCAACTTGTTCGTTTGTTCCCTGGCCGTTAACGTCGGACCGGAAGCGACTAATCAGGCTGACACATGACCCAGTTCTGAAATCGAAGTTTATTGCACGACCAAGTGAGGGAGACTTCGTATTAGAAGTTAGGTTCGTAAAGCGAATAATTAAGGGTCTTTAATTAACAGTCGTGACGAAAATTTTAAATCCCATGATCAGATTTCGAAGAGATTCTAAGCCACACTTACCTCCGCCACAACTTTGACGATCGGTTCAACTCTGACAAAATGAAATCGATAATTCGCCAAAGTTTCAGGAGCTTAAGGTGGTGCCTTCGCCATCGTAATACTATTGCCGGCCGATCAATGCTCCAAGAACTTTGGTGGGTATTACTTATTTAAATCTGATTGCCCAACCTTCGCTCAAAACTGTATCGAATGAACTTTCCCTCTCGTTCGTAGTAGAACATTATTATATGATTTTCACGTAAGCGATATGTTGTTGTTGTTCCTTTCCCCTGGCAGACGAAATGTACACTGACGAATGGTCAAGTTTCTCGCATCTTTCGGACAATGCAGAAGTTATACGACCCGAATTAGGGGTAGTACTGCCATAATGGGTTCTTAGTTCCTTGAGTCTTAAGGTCGTTTCACACATAGCTGAAACATCCACATATTTCGAAGAATAGTAGATACGGCAGCTTAGAAGATGAACGGCGCCTAATGCTCCCAATAATCTTCAAACAAAATTCTAATCTTAAAATAAAATGGGAGCTATGATTTTTATCAGTTTCAATAATTCTGAGGAAAAATCCCCAAATTCAGTTCAAAATCCTCGCGTGGAGATGTCCTTCCGATCCTGGTACGTGGCGGATTTTGTGAGCCAACCTTTAACCCAGTGAAGTAAAGAAAAAGCTGACCATTCTCCGCGGGCTCATCCGATCGAAACTACTTTCACCCGACAGGAATCAATGTCACGGCATGACGCCTACGCGCACTGTTTAGGTAGCTTTGCCTTTGGTGACATTATTGTTCCGCCTCATCACCGTCAAGAGGCTAATTATGGTCTCGTTAACGTTATCACTGCAGGGGTTGTCACGTTTCTGTATTATAACTACCCAGACGAAGATAAACTGTATTGGTCATTTGTCGAGGTGAATGATACGTCCTATACTTCGTCTTTCGGTATTCCCATTGCATTGGAATAAAAATACAGCATATCACATCGTATCGCCCCTGACAATATTCGAATAAATTTAATTCACATATGATATTGCGAAGATATAACTTCATACGATGATATATAATCTTCGTCACCCCGAAGTTAGAAATTACGTGAAGTAGGCACGTCTTGTAAAACATGTTAGAAAACATGTCACATGTGATGTACAAGAGTCAGTCAAAACCAATGACGAAATTTTGCTAGTCTACTAGCTAAATGCGACAAACTTTGGCTCTCGCGAAATTAAATCAACAGATTACCTCGTTACACTGTGTATATAGGATGAAATGAAACTAATACAGAAGCACACGGTACACATCCTTCAGTATTAGAATTTATTCCGGTTCAACACCGCCAATGCAAAATTGGTTTTTGATTTTAACACGTATAGTCATTTTAGTGTGGTCCAAAAAGACATTTTTTTCGGTCTTGCTCGAAAATATGTTAGTTTAATATGTTCTAAGAACCCTCTCAAAGAATCAACCGAATTAAAAAAATTTTAGAGATCTCTTTCGAGTTTTAAAAATCTTAAGAACAGTCGAGAATCGTGTTTTTTTTTCTCTCGCTCTCCGTTATCACTTTTTACGAGAATTATGAATTCTCTGGAAATGACAGCTCCATACATGCATTTTTAGAATTCAATCTAGAATTTTTCAATTTTCAAAGTGATGACTTTTGGTATTTTGGACGACTTTTGAATGTAAATATTAAGCCTTCATTTTGGATCTACTCTAAGCTCACATGTGATGAACAGAAGGTGAGCGCGAGATACGAAAAAAAAGCATGGGGACAACTATAACCAGGATACCTCAAAGGACGAAAAGGAAACGAGAAAGACTTATAAAAATAACATCAAGGTATACTGGTAATAGGTGTCTCCGTGCTTTTTGTATCTCGCACCCCATTTCTATTCATTATGATATGAACTGAGAGAAGAACGAAAATGAAGCCTTAATATTTATGTTTAAGTGTCGCTTGAAAACACCAAAAGTCATCACTTCGAAAATTTGAAAATTCTTGAGTGACTTCTAAAAATGCATATATCGAGCTCTAATTTTCAGTGGATTCATAATTTTTAACGTAAGAAGTAATGACGTAACGAGAGAAAAATAAAATCGATTTTTTACTATTTAAAATTTTTTTTCTTCAATTTTTGACCGATCTCTAAAAATTTCTTAATCGGGCCGATTTTTGGATCGGGTTCTTAAAACATGTTAAACAAACATATTTTCACGCGAGACCGGGAGAAAGTCATTTTTATGAGCCACCCTAGTAATTGTGATCCGTGTAATTTGAGAATTTGAATTAATTTTCTTCACACCCAGAGTATATTTCTGTTAAGAATGAATAGTCATTACTCGTTAAACACGCTCATGCTATTGCAGTGTTGCTAATTCATCATTATTTACACGTAAGTATGATATTTATGTACATACTGTTTGTTATTTTCCTGCACCCAAACCATTAACCCATTACATAACATTTCAAATGCTCATTGTTCACTGATATCATGTAGACACAGCTATTATATTGATCTTAAATAGAACACACCTGGATATCCGATACCTACATCACACGTATTTATCTACGACGTGGATGGTGTATCAAGCACCTGCGGATGGTTGCAGATGTATGGAACGTACATCCGCCGCAGTAGCAAATAGATACAAGCATATACTAATACTCATATTGTTACCCGCGGATATAGGTAAAGCGATCATATTCTTGCCTTACAAAGATTGGTTATTATAGTACATAAGTATATCGATATATTGATCTCCGTTGAAAATAGCTACACTTATATATCCGAGATAAGAATGTGGGATGCAGAATCAGGATAAGACGCGCATTTTTGGGATATTACCTGAACATACTGATTCTTGGCTAGCAAAGAATAGTTGGCTCGTCTCTAATTAATAATAGGCGAATCATTATTTGCACTTAAAAAAAAAAAGAACACAGAAAGCTGGATGTCTTTCGAATACGATTTCTCCGGCACTTAAAGGTAAGTTACAGAATAACATGATAGATACGATAGAACCACTTCGAATGGGTTTGGACAACTGATTCAACGTCTACTTCTATATACCCACACAAGACACTCATCCAAGGGAATTCCATGGATAAAATCTCTGATATTGTGTATATGTGTCTTATTTTGGTCGGATATTCAATTAATATCCTTTAATATCTTTACTCTTAATCCTGATTCCATTTTAGGCACCTATCACTGTAAGCAAATTCTAAATCGAAGAAAAAGACACCTGATAGAGTGCAAGCGCTATTATAGGTTCCAGTTTCTGCAATTCCAGGCTGCTCCAGTTTCGTGAATACTCTCATATTTCGTAGATATCAAGATTTCATCAAATTTTTAGCGTAGTTATGAATAGTTGTTGGAATTTCAACGCCATTTTGATATTAATTAATTAATTATCAGCAGCAAATTATGAGAATATAGAATCTGTTAGCTTCAGAAATGGCAGAATTATTATTGTTGAATACTATATCTTTCGGTCCTAATTAAACTTGCGACCTTCCTTTCCAATCTACTGAATTATATAATCTCATATATTTTCTGAAACTGTCTGCACCCTGGTCGAAATAATTATTTTACTATAGTTTCTGTTAATCATTATGGACGTTCTAACGTATAACGTAGTTTTACATAAGAAATTGTAGTTTTTTTTCAGCTCCATTGAGAAAAACAACAAATTTTGATGGAAAACTCTGATTTCCTGAATAATTCGCAGACATTCGTGGAATTATTTTATCTACAAGTGTTATACTCATCCTTGACAAAAATCCCACGAATCCATCCATCAGACGTTGAATAAGGGATCTATAAATCGTAGTTATCACATTCCATTCGTTTGCCAAGAATTTTAAGGCAGAGAAATTCAAAAAATTTGATCATAATTAGCCATTCGTTCATCAAGTTGGCGAATATTCGAAATTTCGGAACGACATATGTAATTAAAATTATATTCATCAAAAATCAAACGGACTTCTGTAAATAATATTCAATTATATTTGCCTGGTACTTAATAAGCTGAAAATTGCTGGTAGATACTATACCTTCACTTTAATTGGATATTTCGTTTGCTAATAACGATGATAATAATATAACAAATAAAACACCAAAATGAATGTATAGTGAATATTTTACGATAGATTTTTGAGATCCTTTATTCGTCAGGTGAACATACAAAAGAAGTATGTAATTTAATGCGTATGTGTTTCAACAACATTAATTAATAAAATGAATAATTGTTTTTAATTGTTAGTATAGCAATTGAATTACCTATTGTAGAAAAAAAGCAAAAAAAAAAAAAGAAATAAAAATAGAAGTACTAAATAATAAGCCTCGTTTCCAGTCGTCACTGAAGGTTTCAAATAACACAAATCTTATTATTATTTTTAATAACAATGCCATACGGATGATATTACTCCTAGTTAAACGTGTGACGAAGTCGATATCGTGGCGACATTTTTTCATCTCGTAGTTTTACAATTATAAATTATTATATTATATATACCTATATATAATAATTTTGCATTGACGCGGCAAAAATTTATCGCGACAATCATGGATTATAACGTTATTATTATACCCTAATCAAATCAAAACATTAAAATTTAGAAAACAAATATATTATACAGAAGTCGTTGATTATTTTGAGTAAAATAAATAAGTCTAAAGTATAAAAATTATTATACCTATATGATTTTTCGTCTAATAAATTGGATATGTCTTGACTTGCTTTCGTTTATGTTTTTTTGTTTTTTTTTGTTTGGTTTTCTCTTTTTTTCTCTCCTTTTTTCATTTAAATACGTAGTACATGTAATACATGTGAGAAATATAATATTATAGAAGTCCATAAAATCGTATAATCTCAGGAAACAATAAACAATTGTAAACTAGGCGATGATGCTCAGAATCTCGATAAAATCAAAAAAATGAAAAATAAAATGAAAAAAAAAACAAAAAAAATCCTCTAAATTATCTATAATGGCAATATATTCACACATAATTAGCGATATATATAACCCATGTATGCAATTATATTTATTTTATTTAGATGCCGATTTCGACACCGGTATCATGTATAGCTATATATGTATATTGATCCGATATTCAAATTCTTGGCCGGAAAAAAGAAAAAAAAAAGAAAAAAAAACTTAGAACAAATTAATTTCGGTTTATAATTTGTGAACTTTTACAGGCAGCTACCAGTTGTTAAGGTAAGTATGGAAAATATTGTACATTTATGTATAGCATATGATTACAGAATAATTCACATACTATGACAAGTATACGTAATATAGCTATATAATATTTTAGTTACGGAGGTATTATATTTTTTACGATTTAATACGATCAATATATTTAGTTCAAGTTCCAGCCTAAGAATTTATGAAATTAATATTTTTTTTATTTCAAATATAAGCAAATGGTGTATATGAGTTGAAAAATTTCTTTAATTAGATCTATAGGTATTATTGTGTATAATTAAAAATTTCTCGTTTAGAAGAACTCGAACATGCGTTGATCTCAATCTCCGATAATTCTATTCTAAACATTGAAATGTTTTTTCTTTCTTCCTTTTTCTTCAAATTCGTTAAAACTTTGGCTCTAATTGAACACGACGCATTTTTTTCTCCAACTTGAATAAAAAAAAAAAATAATAAGCCTAAAAATACAGGTTGTGCTAAATGTGCTGCATGCATCGGTTAAAACAGTTAATTGATATTATTCACTTCATTTCTGGTCCTTTTTTTTTCTACAAACATTATACATATCTGATTCTCCTTATTATTTTCATTGATAGGACAGAAAATTATTGTCTCACTATAATATAGAAAACGAAGAAAAAAAAATAAAAAAACTCAGTGAATCATTAAATACAGAATTCAATAAAGAATTAAAACTCGCGCTAGTTAAATTAAATTTCATCACGAAGCTGCGTCATTTGCGGCAAAAATCTAGCGTTTCTACTATTTATTATTATCATTATTTTTTCATCTCTTTTCTTTCCTATCCTTTACTTTTTTTTTTTTTTTTGTTTCATCTTTTCAATTTTTTTTTTTTTTCCTTAATCCACACGTTAGAAAAAGTCAGTTATGAAAATTAAATATTAACATTACAAGTTATAATTATCATTCATAATTATTTTTTATAACTTTCAACTATTACCTATCTATGCAAATTCTTATTACTTTCTAATTTTTATGCTTTTTTTCATTTTTATTTATTTATTTATTTTTTTGTTATTTCATTTTTTCGTTAGGGCCGGGGGGGGGGGGGGGGCGGGCACGGGGTTTTGATTTACCTTACGTAATTCATTACCAAGTATTATTCATAAATCATAATATATCGATAACGATTATTACTTAACATCTTGTACTAAAATTATTATGTAGAATAGATTTCTCAATCGTACAGATTATAAGATTTTATTCAGATAAAGAGATGTATAAGATGATTAAAAATTGGGAACTTTGATGAAAGAATTGTATTTTTTTTTTTTTTTTAACACCTGGCCTCTAACTACGTATAGCCAATCCAGGGTGACATTATAGTACAATTTGAGCAAAATTAAAACAGCCATTTACAGCACCGATAAAAGTTCCACTGACTATTAGCCGGAACATCCTGTTAAATGAGTTTGAATTTAATAAAATGTACCGTAGCTTTATCATATACAATCAAGAAATGAATCGTTTTTTCTTTTTTTTTTTCAATCTGTTTTCTCATTTTCTTTTTCCTCTTTCCTTCCATTATACATAATACTTTTGTATCAACGCCGTGCGAGTAAATCCACTTATAGATTCGTCACTATCTATTCAGAAAATAACACACACAAAATAGATTCCACAATCTATGAATGAATGGTCCTATTATATCCGCTTTTTGTGTTTATGTGAAAAACCGTCGTTAGGTATGCACGTGCAATTATTGATACGTATTCATAATTGGCAGAATTGAATATTTGGAATTGCAGGTTTTATTTCTAAGGGTGTAAAACATATTCCATTATATAAATTGAACGACAATTTAATCAATGAGAATTCCACCCCCAGAATATCTCCCAGATAGTTTCAAGACAGGTTGTCTATCTTATTTTCTCTTTTTTTCCCTTTCTTTCTTTCACTCGTACATTCCTCTCTATTCAATCCATTTCACGAGATAATCACTTCCTAGTCATACCAATATCAACACTATGGTTTCCTATTCTGCGTTGTTAATACTGTATTGTTCCGAATATGAGTCGGGACGAGGATTTCGTGTCCTGGATGCGACTCGACAAACTGCTTATATGCGAGGTCGCAAACATATGCAATGCTTTGAGAGAAAGACGATTGAAATCGAGTCTCAACATTACGGGTGGACTTATAATCAGAACAATACTGCAGTGATTAATAATTTTTCACATAAACGTTACTACATACTTACGACATAGACTTAAAATGATTAATTTTTTTTTTCATTTTTCATTTTCGTTATCGCTTCATGTTTTTAATTTATCATATATATATGTATATATTTTTTTTTTCTTCATCACAAATTCAATGAGAAAGGGGCAAAAAACTTATTGCAAGAATATTATTATTTACTAGGGTCACGCAGCCTCGTATAAAGTAACACTGGCGATGTGCTGATTAGCCATTACTTCGACGATCGCGTCCCGTACACCGTAACAAAATGTACAACCAAATGGATTTGTCGTGTTTGTTGAAGAGGCACGATTTAATACAACAGGTCGCGCGCTTGCCTTCAGCTGCTCACTCACTCTGTCCCATTTGGTATAGGCAGTGATCTGAAAGACAGTCAATTTTCATTAAGCAAAATACTTGCATCAGGGTAATTAATACTAGAGCAGAGTTTATATTTATTAACTCACCGTAACTGGGGATGGAGAGACGTCAATGAGTTTACTTGAATCAGAATTAGCACTGATTTCCGGGGGTAGATTTAAGGTGAATTCACAACGGTGGTACATATTGAAATTATAATGCCCTGGATAATTCGTATGCAATACGAATTTCTTCACCCACTGTGTCTTGGCGTCGAACAGAACGTCCTGGAAAAGATATTAAGCTTCGTTTAAAACCTTGAACAACATTTTCTTCCTCGTCTTACATCAAGAAGGCATTTTTTCTAGGATCTGTTTGTCGAAAAGATTATTCTTTCGAAATATGAAGAGATGAAAGTAAGGATTGAGTCATAGTCTAGACATAGTTAGACAAAGTTAAACGAGAAGCAGTGATCTGACTACTCAGATCTGTATTTAATCAGAAGATAAAACTGTATCGAATGAATGAAAAATTTTTTTAATGACATTGTAAAAATAACTCTAATGATAAGTTTCTCTCTACAAAATTTTGAAATCGACGAGCCTTTTTCCGCCCATTTATCAATTTTGCCAAACAATTCTTATTTTCTGGACAATCGGCAACCGGAAAATCTGAGATCCAAGTATGTAAGAAAGGATCAGAGTCCTTTTTGTCAACCAGAAAATTCTTTTACCTGTTCATGAGTCAAAATTCTAGTAGGATAAAAGCTGAACAATCATTTTCTACTAATGATATAATAAGTTCCAAAGCACCATTCGGAAACTGATTTCTAATATATAAATGATTCATGATCATTGCTCAATATTTAATAAATATATACCAATCCAAGGGTAAAGTAATTGTAGAAGAAGTCAGAACGCCGTGTTTTGTCCCGTTTGTGTGCATGGGGGCTGTGGATTCGCATCTTGTCTTCTGCTTTGAAAAAGACTCGCGAAGGTGCCCCGAGAGCACTAAGAACATCCTCGCATGAGTCCCCGAACCACACCTTGAATAAAATTTGCGGTAATAATTATCACATGAACATTGCGATGAAAAATTTGGATTACAACATCGTGGACATGGATCAGACTATTCTACCTCTTTGGTAAAACGATGTTTTTTGGGCTCAAGTAGAACCCTAGTGGCTGAACTTCCCTCAGTGAAAAGGTGCAATCTCAATCCACGTGTATGAATTTTATCTCTAACAACCTCCGCCTTTTCCAAGTACAAGTTGTTGTGGTAGCAGACCTGATGACAGTGATAAATTTTATTGAATTCAAATTACATTCATGGGAGCCTAATTTTAAGAAGAATAGGAAAATACAAACGAGAGGTAATGGTGGCGGTGGGCTCTTAAGACTGTGCTCTTCTCCTCCTGCGGCAGTTCCTGTGGCTATGTTATTCCCAACGTAAATAGCAGTTTTAGCAACCAATGGCGAGGCTCCATTAGAAAATTGTAGGGACCCTAAGCCATGCGCATATCCTGGCTGGAATTTTGAATCTATTGGGAAGTAAAAGGACAGGCCTCTGAAGTTCAGGACAAATACCTGGAATGAAGAATTTATGATAGTTATTATGCCTCTGTAATATTGAAAGATGGAAGATGAAAACTGACGAATGCGTAATGTCGATCAGACCTGTTTGTCACTGTCATAGACGCCAGGATGAGTAGCCCCAAAAGAATGTTCTATTTGTTCAATAGACGGTAGTACCTCTGGGGAATTAAAAGGCAGACCGCAATATTTCAGTTTCACTAGCTTCATATTGTAAATCTCAATAATCTTCAACCTCTGAGCAACCGGATCAAATATCAGTCGCACCCCGTCGTGCGGTAAATTTATTACTAAGTCTACTTCTAATGGATTCTGAAAAAGAGAAAAATTTACATTCATACTACTGACGCAAACTCGACTAGTGTCTAGCCAATAGTTACAATTCATATTCGTTACATAATTGCAAAGATAACGACAAAGATATTATACGCAAATGTTCGAAATTCGAATTATAGAAGTAAACAAACATGGCGACCGCGGAACGATGCACCTCGCGACTTCAGACTACGCGTTTAGTTAACCAGCCGATGAATTCGCGATGATATAGGCATTAGTCACTTCGATAATTACTGCAGAGTTGAAATTAGGATTTATCTTCCGTTTTCAAACAGTTAAATGACCACGAATTGCAAGGGAAATTCCCTCGCGTTAACGACAAGTCCTTCTTGATCGACCGAAAGATGGATTTTTCTCTTGATTTTAGTAAGTGTATAATTTTTAAGCGACTTCGAAAACACATAATCGACTGTGAGAGCATGATCGGTTTATTATCATCGAGTTCAATTAGTTCATGTAGCAACGCTTAAAAGTTTCGGTTTGACGTCGGTACATGTGTTGAGTAACAGATGTCACTAGTTAAGACTTAAAAAAGCCCATCCCACTGTTTACACTCTTCAAATCCTGTCGAACATTCTCTCGTCGTATTATTGACAGTGAAATTGAAATACTTACAGTATCACTGTATAGAACTTGCACTCCCCTTATAATGCCCACTTGTGATTGTATTATTGCTACAGATTGAGAGAAATGCATTCCTGTAAATAAATAATACAGAAAATGTCACGTTATTATAATTATAGTATACACAATCATAACACGTACGATAGTGCAGGTGCAGATAATGATTATTATTCGAGTTGCAATAAACGTAAATACGTGAACGTGTGTATATAGGAAAGATGAAGATAGAGAGAGAAGGAGAGAAGAAAAAGAAGAGAGAAAAAAGGAAAAAGTAAAAGTATAAGAACCTTGAAAACAATCTCCTAGTTATTAACAACTATTGAATAAATAAGGCTGCATACATGTTATAATGATATATTCCTTTGTTACAACAATGCCAAAATCTTGAGGTGACAAATAGGTATTAATAAAAAGATGCGAATTATATAATATGTGGATTCGTAATGCGTTGGTTAGATGAGTATACGTATATTGTAGCCAGTGTTTACTAACGCAGCGATAACTTTGTTTACGTGCAATTGTCAAAATAATTGTTTACAAGACTGGTATTATAATAGGTGATTGTAATATCGTACGGTTACCAACGGAGTATGACAAGCGATTGAAATCAATCAAAATGCAACGTAATTAGATGAAAAATTGTGCAAAAAGTATAAGATTTTAGTTTTTAGACAATTTCCACGTAATGTATTAAAGAAGTTGTAACCGTTTCGTCACTTGCCTAAAATAAATTCCCACTGTTCGCAGCCGAGGGACCTCTCGGGCACCACCTCAAGCTCCAGCATCCTACGATACAGTCCCAAGCCTATCAGTCACAGAAAATCAACGAAAACCTCACTACGCGCCCGTTATTTTTCCGTAAACTGCGCTGTTTCTTTGTCTGCGACGTACGATTTGTGCTTAGCAAGCGGCCATGTTGACTTTCCTGTCCCACACCATCTCCCACCGCGGCTGGCAAACTGTCACCGAACAGCTGATCCCGCGCGCCTCCCCACTCTCGAGCTCAGGGACACTTATACCATACATGGAGCCCCGTGCATGTTGCACTTTAACCGAAAATTCGTCTCATTTGGCATTCGGGTTGAAAGGATTCATTCTTTTACAAACTAGTATATTAGGTCACAGTCGATACTGTTTTAAGTTAAATACGGTTGTTTAGTCTGAGTTGATGTTTCCTGTAAATTTCATTATGTAACTAGTTTTCAGTTTTTCTTTCGCTAAAATAAAAAGATTCTAAAAATACAAGTCGTAATGGTTATTATTATCCCATTTTTTGTGCCATTTTAAAATTTTTATTACGTTATGTTCGGCTCTCAGTGAATTGTTATTGCTTAGCATTGGACTTGATTCGTCTGTGAGCTCGAATAGTTTATAAATAATATGCCAACGTGTTAGCATATTATTAGAAAAATAGAATTTCAGCGTCACAGCCGCGCCCTTCTCTTCCGGCTCATAATATTGATAATGGCGATTCCAAATGCACTGTGATGCACTGGCTGCACCAAGTATATAGTATCTACTATATTTCCATTCGTTCATTTTTTGAATGTCTTTTGCCTTTATCTCTACGCTGTAATGCTGTTAGATCATATCAATTGAGAATGCGCTAACAATCTGTGCGATCCGATAAAAAAACGCTGTTCATAATTTATATCATATTACGAGCACTCATTACGAGCATTCAAACGCTTCTCTTTTATACATATTGAGCGGATTCGTCTCTCGGCAATAATGAAACCCTAATGCAAATGCCGATAGTCGGTAAATACGGGTCCTATAGGTTCCTTGAAGTTCAAATACGGTCGAGTGTCCATATAGACTCAATGTCCATGTATACGATATCAATCCTGCAGATTCTAAATCTATTTTAGCAATGATCCAAAAAATGTCCTGCTGCAGGTATAATATTACTTACATCATTTGAATAAAATCTCCTCGGTGGTATGCAATCGAACTAAATGGTCGGTATATAGTATAGCGGTTATATTGTCGGCGAGTTACCCGTTTCTACATATGTATGGTAGAGGTCTCTATCGAACAATCAAGCTCAGGGTCGTAACAATGCTACCCTGTGCTCGGGGACTTTAAAGTTCTTTAAACGGAGACGAAGAAATCGAATTTGCATTGAAGAATGAATATGGGATATTTCACGTCAATTTTTAGTCATTCTTATAATCGGTGTTCGATGTTTGAAAAATACCGCATTTTTTAAATCAATTGATGCTTTCATTGTTAGCAAAGAAAGTCTGAGATATTATCGTGTCTTCAAATTGTTGAATATAAACATAAAATAATCTAAGAAATCAGTTATTTTATATGAAAATTGGCCACAAATTTTGTATAATATTTTGTGAATAAAATAAAAGCGTTTGTTAAATAATTTATTGGAAAAATGTCGTGTTTCACAAAGACTGAAGAATTACATATTTAACACGTGCCTTCTTATTTTCGCAGTAATATTTGGCATAATATCGCGCAACAAATTTGAAAAAAAAAATCAACAAGTGTCGTGAAATGCCCCATACGTATGTATACAGATACACATACGTACGTCATGAGCTACAATATTGACGTCAAGTGCAAAATTAAATCTAATTATTCGGTTTATTTTTGCCATTCTGTTTATACATATGTGATTAAAAAATCGTCAACAATCATAGATTGATTGGCCAACTCTATTATGAATTATATTACACTCACTTCAGCTAATTCTTGTAGCATACGAACTCAGTCTAGTAAACAAAATGATCTGAAAGTATATTCAGATTCAATTAACGATTTTGTACTCCTCTAAACTTTAGATCATGATTTTCAATTCTCTTGAATATTCGATTTTTTTAAAATATATTTCATCGGATTTATTCTTCGTCGTTGGTTATTTTACCGAATTCCATAGTTGGATTCAATTATCGTAAATTTCTTAATTCGTATTATTGGAAAATTACAATTCCTCGAGCATCAGGTTTTAGATTTTTCAATTCTATATATACTGTATTTTTCTCCATTAAAAATTGGTGCTCGTGTCGCGACACATAATCAATTGAGATGCCCATGCGGTATGTCATTAACGATTTAATCTTCAAGTTCATTGCATTAATTTTCGATAAAATTTGAATATATCTATTGCCGAAAAGTACCCCGGCATCGAATTGGACTTGGCATACTATAATTATTGTTAGTTCTTCATAAGAAAGCAATTTTTGCCAAGTCGCAACTCCCAACCCAACAAGTTTAATTCCGTTTTTAATTTTCTATTGGACACAGAATTCTGAAAAGAATCAGAGACGTTATAGTAATCGAGATATACGCCAGGAATCTGGTTGACATTTTTTAACTGCAAATTCGAGTCTAAACAAAATTTGTTTCACTTTAGGTGCGCAACTTTTACTTTTCAGATAATTGAAGTCCGCTCAAGGTCTGACTGAACTTATTTTTCGTTGATTCGGAAGTGCCTCTGATTATATAGATGATTATAAATTATATATTATATCACATAGAGTGATCTACATAGCCGGGGGGTGTGCTCGATTAGGTTCGTCATTTATTTTAGTATATCTACAACTTGGATGGCTAAGCTATATAAAGTATAAATAGGCTGTACTCAGGTGGAACAAAAATGCATCGTAAAAATGCAATCGCCCTATTTTTATAACTTAATCATCACTCTGAATCCAGTTATTTTTCTGTTTAAATGGTGATAATAACTTCAACAAACAAGAATGGGAATCAGGCATCCCATTGTGGCATTGTTAGAAATTCGAAATCCTGGTTATATTATCTGATTTCACGTAAAGACTAGCACTGTATTTTTTTTTTCAACATCATCAGGGACAACATCTTGTTTCACGACCAATTATTGAATTGTTAAGAAAGTATGAAAAAAAAAAAATAGAAGAACGCCACGAAGATTATGGCTTATGTCTACCTGCATGTAGAGATCACGTTTTTGCCAATAACTTTGCGTGATGAAAAAATTGAGACAAACTAAATAATCACGGAACTGAAGTTGCAGCATCATTGTTTGCTGCAATACCGTTATTCAATACCTATAGGATATATATGTATACTATGATATAATATGGTATAATAGATTCAATTGGCAATCTATGTATGTGGCGAAAATAATTCATGAAACAAAACAAGCTCCCAAGTCTAGTCCGCGTGCGATGAAATCGTGAAATGGTATGTTGGCCCTGATTGCTTTGATTGTCTCCAAGCACACTTTTATCTACGCCGTCACTGTTGCTTCTCCGCTTGGTGACAATCGAGAGTAGCGAACCTGACGTCAAAAGCTGAAACCAGCTTAGAAGAAAAATAAATGACATAATGCAACAGGTTTGGAAATACGAAAATTCAAGAAATAACTAGTATTAAGGGGTGTCTAAGTCTCAAGCTTCATAAAACAGTCAAACTTTTTATAAGCATTGAATTGAGGGACATGTACGAATACAAATAATGAAAATACGTTTTTGAAGTGTACAGTTTAAGATTTAATTAAAAAAAAAAAAAAAGAAGGTCACTGTAGCATCAAAATTGTGGCCATTACAGCTACTGGAGTATTTTTCAGCGAAAAGCTGTGCTAAAATCTGCGACCACGATCCCGGCCGAACAGAATATCTGAAAATAAAAAACTTAGGACTGCTTTGATGGTCAAAGTACCTTTCAGGCTTCCATGTGACAGATTATTGATCCGCAGTTCCGTTTCCAAAATACAGCTCAAAATGTTAATCTAAATCAAGGAAACGGACTTTTTTCAGTAAAAAATTCTTATCTTCTCCAAATTTGAATTCATCAAAAATCTGTCGCATAGAAGACTGAAAGGTACCTTGACCTCCAAAAAAATCAAAAGGTTTTTATTTTCAGATACTCCGTTCGGCCGAGATCGTGGTCGCAGATTTCAGCACAGCTTTTCGCCGATAAGTACTTCAGTGACTGCAATAGCCACGATTTTGATACTATTGTGGCCATTTTTTAAAAATCGAAGCTGAAATTGTACACTTTAAAACCATGTATTAATTATTTGTGCTCGTACATGTCTTTCAATGCTATACCGTTATGAAAAGTGTTGAAGTTTAATGGAGCTCAAGACTTAAATACCCCCTTAAGTGAACCAAGGTTTTTCAACTTTTGGCGAAAACATACTCGAGTTTCCATTGGAATATAGACTAAACATTTTTTGAAATAGAAAATTAGTATTAATTTACTCCGCACCATGATGTAATTACTCAGATGACAGCGTGACGTATTATCAAAGTCATCCATGTGCAAAAACTGAGGTGAATTCTCGAACATCTAATAATTTTTTATGTTGAAGAATAATAATTATTATAGTACATGATGTTCGATTTCGAAATACTCGAAATCACGAATTTTTCGCTTACGCTCAACTTTCAAATACCATTTAGTCTGAAATATAATGAATAAACATGTTTTTGAGTCATTTAAAAATTGCCGATCAAACAGGGAGATTTGGGGAATGAAATAAAAATCTGAAAGATTAGGGATATTTTTTTTCACCCCAAATAAGGACTACCCTAATGTATATATAGGCTATTCCGCGTGAAGCAGTTCAGTCAACTCTCAGATATATTTTTAATTTTTCATGCATTTTTTCAAAGCATTTCAAAGTATTTTTTAATAAGAGCAAAATTCGTTGAGTTATTTGCATAAACAAATTCAAGCAAGGTTTTTTTCAAAATTTCATAACTTCGCCAAAAATATAATGCTAGACTCAATTATCTTGCTTTCGTAAAAAGCGTCATAGAATGTATAAAAAAGTATATATACTGTAAATGAAGTTTGCGCATCAATTGTTTATTCAACAATTAAGTTTTCAAAAAATTTTTAAACATTGGCCGACACAATCGATTTTTTTTTTAATACTACCGTATACTTTGAGCTATACTACAGCCTGTGAATGAATTTCAAAGACGTGCTATTTTTCATTTTCGAGTAAAAAATTACTGAAGTTGGCAGCGCACACCAATTCCGAGTCGAGTCGACGCGACGCCGCGTGGAACGTAAAGGCGCGCGTCAGACTGCCGTTCGCCGCTACTCGACGGACACGTAGCTGCGGTTTCCGCGAGTCATTTTCACGATGATCGACACGATTAAAAAATCTGAAAAAGATACTATATTTTCCCAATGCTAACTATAAGCGATAGGTCGAGTTTTGAGAACGTGTTCCATTCCGTTCTCGAAATCACATACTATTTTTCATGACAAATGCATGGCAACCTTCACTTTCAATCCCATGATAGTGTGGCAAAAATGTTGTCAACCTCCTCAACCAAGGCTTATTTTCTCCACTGTTTACAGGAACGGAAAGCGAAAGTTGCCATGCATGTGTTATGAAAAAATCTTCGAAAACTTAATTCTTGAATAAATAATTGTTGAATAAACTTTTTTAGAAATATATATATTTTTTATACATTCTATGACACTTTCCGGGTAAATGAAAAAAAAGTAACTAAGTCTAGCATTATTTTTGACGAAGATATGAATTTTCGAAAGAAAACCTTGCCTGAATTTGCTTATGTAAATAACTCAACGAATTTTGCACTAATTAAAGAATGCTTTAGCACAAAAATCTATCCTCCTGGAGGAGAATTGACATGAAAAATTAAAAGAATATCCGAGGTCACTGTTTCACTTCACGCGGAATAGCCCATATCGGTATATAAATTGACGTCAGCCAATCCTACGTCACTTGGGGGCTCGACTCGTGACATATAGCTGATTCGATGTTAATAAATAACTATCAACACATATGCAAGAATACTGGTTTCAAGTCTCGCACGTGTCGTCGATTCCCATGCCTATGTGTGTGTAGAAATAATAACGGAGGCTATAAATCAGAGGCAAATATCAGGACAGTATTGCATTACATATACCTACCTATTGCTCATATTTCCAGCCCATAACACTCAATGGCCGTTTCACTCTTTCACCTATAACATAATATACAACTTTCGCAATAATTTACCAAAACTACATGAAGGGTATCATTATATGTTATTACTTATGTTGTTATTCAAATTTAATAAACACGTATAAGCGTTAGGCGATATCGGAGCAAAGGCTAGTCTTGTGCAATGATTCTTAGTGCCATTGCCACCACGAAGAGTCGCGACCCCCTGCGAATGATTACTTATACTTCTTTCTCCCCAACCTACGTTGATTTTGCATTTTAAAAATAATAAATAAACGATAATAATATTTCGCGATAACGCATTGACCTTTGACGTAACGTCTATATATTTCGCCAGAGACAAGCCTTCGGAATTCTCATCGTCGATAGGATTCGATTTCGCAATAGCGGCTATCGCTCCGCTTTTATATTTACTCACACAAGCAACTTCTATATTTGTAATTAACCATTTGCTGCTTTAATTTCGGTGATTTCCAGTTTATTCGCCTGGTATCGCGTAAAGGAGTGTCTAACGCGCGATCAGATGACCGCCGAATTAAACAGGCTATCTTATCTGGCCATACATACACAGTTTAGCAATATTTTCATCATATTTTTGCACGACTGGTGGGGGATAAATCAATTGACCAATTCTCTACTTGCAGAGATTTCGAGTTGGATAATCACAGTATACGCACCTCGAGGAGGCGTGAATACCTGATTGAGGTTAAAAAAAAAGGTAAGATAGTCTATGCACAGCTGATTATGCAATTCAGAAAGGCGAGCGCTCGTTCAAGCTACCGCGTATAGGATACCAGTTAGAATAGCGCGTGGACCATTTTATGAATTATTTGAGATGACGGAATTGTTTGTTTATTATTAGAAAAATCTTAGCGAGAACTCGTTATCATTTTAGACTCTCGTCAGTTTCGCGATAACTGCAGATTTTGACTCGGTCCCAAAGTCAACAAGCCACGATTCCAGGATCCAATTAATTTGTCTGAGTAGATAAGAGTGGTTATTGTTATCTTACGACTCCCGCTATAAAACGAGAGATTCAAATATGCATACACAGGTAGGTGAATCAAGGCATTTAAAACCGAAAAACAGCTCCCAGAGAACCAAACATAAACTTGTTATACAAGCGGTATAAGTTGTATACGCCACGCTTATAGTAGAGCGATAGCAGACATTGAATTGGATCTAACCGGTTCAACGGCGGTTTCCGTTGCTGACACAGAAATGCACGCTTTGTGGACGATAATATATAGCTGCGTAATCAGTCGTAACGACAGTAAAAACTTTATTAATTTTATTAAAATTAACATTTTTCTGGGAAAACGAAGCAACCGTCAATTGGATATGAAAATCAAAAGGGGCTGCGAAACAGTAAGACTGCTCCCAAAAGGTTCCACATACAGCACGCGTCTATCGATAGCATGAAAAATATTCTTCCAAGTTAATTTTAGGGTAGATTAAATCGACGAACGGTTTGGTAAACATGTTTGATGCAATCTGATATCGTATACTCGTTAATGCTAATTAACATTACGATATATTGAGACCAGAGTTCAGAGTGTATAATCACTCGAAAATTGACGATATGTGATGAAGATATGAGTAGGTACAGAGTCTGTTACGGTCTGCAATTATCTTTGCCGCAAAATAGTTTCATCATGAGCCTATTGCGTGATTATATTGTAATAAACTGATACCTTATGTACCTATGTTAGTTTGAACTGTAACAAAGGTAGGCTGTTTAAACATAACATTTCAGTCTAACAGATATCTATGTATGTACATATTTATACCCCACTTATTTGCGTACATAAAGCATACGTGATATATAACTTCCTATGTATACTTTGCACCTTGCTTACTGTCTACTTATGTTAACAACAAAAGCACACTTAACTCTATGTTATGAGACACTTGGCGCAAGACTCGACATAATTACATAATACAGTCTATAAATAATAATTCAATGTGATCCCTCTACAGTGATACGACATGTAGACCGTGATTATTAAAATAGACGAAATTAAATGGGGCTATCTTTCTCTGTAAACAGAATTCACATTGGTACATACCTACTTATATGCTGTGCCGAGTAATTCAGTCTCTTGTCTGAACTTTGATAGACATAAGTTTTTGAGGATTCTCATAGTACCTACATTGAGTATATTATAACGAGTACATGTTTAAAGAGCAGGCTAAATTCTAGTTTGATCATCTGCAAGTATAATCCTGTTATAGGAAAATTATGTCCAACAAATTCTGATCATCGTCTCTAGATCCTACCAAATTTTCAAATTCGACTTGCAGCCTGAAAAGCCTACGAAATATCAGCTCGATGATCGATTTCATCTTCGACTTGGAGTTTATTCATTAATCAGTTCACAAGACGTTTTATCAAAGATCGAGAGCTATTGGTCGAAACCAGAATTACAAAACCTCTCTGAATTCTATGATCTATAGAGACCCAGAGTAAAATTCCGAATCTAGTTCACGTTCAAACTTTCTCAAAATGGGCATGACTTTCACTGCGGTTAGGTGCAGGTCAGATTTTCATTACACGCACAACCCCCTACCCTTAAATTCCAGCTTGCAGTCTCAAGCTTTAGAATGAGAAGTTACAGAATGAGGCTAGAAATTCTAATCTGACTTGGTGGGACACGTAGCAATACTTAGTAGTCGATAGAAGTCACCTATCGTTACATACACATGTGTGTATATATGATTTAATTAAGCGACCCGGCCGAGATCTCCGTGACCCTTGAGCATATGGGCACCGTGTAACCGAGGTTAGTTTGGGTGCTTGGTATCAAGTCCAGATATACGTATATTGAAACTCTGATATTCCGTTGACCTTTTGGTCAACCCTCGGCTGTTGATTTCGCGAGACTTGAGAAGATCTGGAAATAATGTGGTAGAATCACACCAGACTGAATGATATACTTAACGAATAGGAAAGAATCGTGGAAATTAGATCACTCTGAAATTTGACTAAATTCGACAAAATTTTTAATACTTTAAGAAAAAAAAAGCGTTAATTATATTTTTTCTCTCCGTATCTCATAGCTGATTGCTTTATTTCCGTAATAATTCTACTACACTGCATCTGAAGAATTTCAAATCCGTTTCTCAATGAAATTGGATAATAAATTTAAGTTATGATTCGGCGAATCAGCTGTGATACTAAATTCAAAACATCTTACGCCACAGTTCTTGCTAAACTTTACTACAACGGCGTGTTGACTGACTTGCAAATATCTATACATATTGTTGATTAGCCACGTACGCAATAAAACGATCGAAGTTACCGAAGTCCAAGCGATAACCAATCAGAATACGCGAAAGCGCCAAGCCCCCGGTAGATATCTCCAGCTGAAGTTGCCAATGTTTTTTTCTTTTTCAAAGGCTGTCATAATATATTAACGAGCATTTTATCATTTCGCAAACTATAGATATACTCAATTTACAGTTGCTATATGCTGCCACGAACTTCCACTCATTGTCAGCCTTGAACGTAGCAAAATTTGCAAAACACTCTCGCTCTCTATACTTATAGACTGCCTCTGATGTTTGTTGTTCATTTTCAGCAGCCTTACTCGCATAATCATATGAATCTGTATAATGTAGGTACTCAAAAATTTCTTTGCACAAAAAAAAATATTCATCAACTATACAATTTTTTTTCGTACCTCTATGTATAGTATAATTAATTTTCACCTATATAGATTTTATAGAATAAAAATTATCATCCCATTGGTAAGTTCCTTTAGAACTAATTAATAATAATTTTCAGTATCTTCTGTAATAAAATTTCTTTGTTTCTAATTTTCGTTTTTGAACGCGGTGACTGAACTGTAGACGGATAATGATGATTATACGTATAACGATATTTGGTTTATATTGAAAACCCACGCGTCCAAACCGCGTAGCATACTTATATGTGAATATATATATAATATGATCCTCTGTTGCGTCATTTAACGAACCGTTTGACCACCGAAGCGTGCAATGTCCAGTTTGATCCGGAATACCTAAGCGATGCAGGTTATGCGAGGGCAGGAATGGCTATAAAGCAGAAACTGGAAATCTGGCATTTCAAGTGTGACGTAGTCTTGCTTCAAGTTCTCCACCTCGACTATGTACTGGCCTTTAAGTTCCATATAGACTTATTTATTTCTTAGTGTATTCATTTAGGAATTTCCAGTTTAAAATCAATTCTAATTTTAAAATGAAGTAATAGTGTAGTCGAGAACATGTAATTAAAAAGTTACGGAAATATGGTGAATTTGATAATAATTCAGGGCCACTTGTTTGAACGAAATAAATTAATCTGTTTCTTCTTTCCTTGAGTTATGATATTTATATTAAGTTTATATAGTTTAAGGTCAAAGACCAAGATTACGTGAATATTAATCATTCAACGTTTCCTTGTTATACCATAATTAGAAGACAAACTGCGCGTTGTTTTCATTAATGCTTTTTCTTTATTCAATCATTGGTATGTAGATGTGAAAACTCATTATACGTTCTATAGAGTGATTAAACTAGGCATGATTTCTAGACTCTAGACGATAGTCGATGGCCCGATCAAGGTACACGTGTGATGGTCATATATTCACAAATGGGAATTTTGACCTGAGAAATATACTGCGACGTAGACTGATCGAATCGAGACATTGGCCTATTTGTAGAAAACGCTGATTAGATTCGACGCATCTGGATCGGCTTATCAACGTTTCCTCGTTTCTACTCATTAGAGATGAAAAATTTCGGAATTAGGCAACGCCTCACTGACTGACAGACACTTGAGGGAGTTTAAAAGAGTATTCAACATTTTATTGACTTCGCATTATATGTTAGATTAATTGTGAAAATTTCAAAAAGATCTCAAATAATTTCTAATTATGTCTAAAAATTGGAGCAATAAGCTGTGCAAAACTGAGCTAGTAGAATAATTCTTGAAAGCGTACAAGTGATTTGAAAGAAAAAAAAACTATTTATATATTTCTAAGGTGTCTTTGCAGTAACAGTCATCATATTTATAACGGTGAAAGTGATCCAATACGCAAACTTTTGAACTGATTTATTCAATCCTGAATATTTTCTGCTATCAACTACCTCGCCGGTGAAAAAATTCGTAGTAGGTAATTATAAGGAATGTTGCAAAATTAAACACTGAATCATAGTATGAATGAATAATTAATTGCGATAATGTGAATAAAATATTGAGGATCAAGTATTTTGTTTTTCAAATACCGAAATACTTGAATCTATTCAATAAAGGAACTCAAATCCCAGTATAGAAAGTCGTTTAACGAGTAAGTTCGAGGAATGTCGTAATCTATTATTTCAGTAAGCGTCATACGTCACTTTACCATAAGTAACGTATGGACTTCCACCTTATTGTTAGTCGAGTAACACAGACATGGGGATAAAGATAATTCAAGGAAATCTGTGTAGGAATGCCACATAGTTTACAAGAAACAAATCTTTATTACTTCATTTTTGAATCATCATAATATCATTTAGGGACAAGTGACGAATTTCATAACACTTTCGCATGCATCAGGTGAATATTTCCGGTAAGCCTTCTGAAATAATGAGTGTAAAAATTTCGACTAAAGACACTATTGTGCAGACCTTGATCATGATTAGGAGGGATTTTTTAACTGATATCGAAAAGTCTTGAACAAACTATGCCTAGTACTTTTATTTATTACGGATGAATGAAATTCTACATTCCTTCACTCAGACTCAGCGACGCCTCTGAAGACAAAATAAGAGAATCTTACACTGGTACTTATTGACTGTCTAAAAAACTGTAAGATATGGCTTCGACTTTCAATTGAAACCTTGTCAGCCTAGTTCTCAGTACTTTGACAGTGAAGAAGGAGTCGCGTTGTTAGTTAGGCGGAGAGAAAAACTTGCCGATGAAAAATCTTGATGAGCAACTCACTGCCATCGACTTTGATAAGAAAGAACGACTTGTACGAAGTGATTAACTACTTCGAAAGTACCTAGGATGTAATTCCATCCGCTTGAACATACAATTTTACTATTTTTGTACTCATTTCTACACTATGAATGAGACTTCTTCAGGTCAACGTATGCATAAGATCGCTGTTCGCAATTTCATTTCCATTCATTGAACCCAAGCCTATGCCATTACGTAAAATTGGCACGTTCCTTAGCCCAAGACGTTACGATTTGTGCTTGACTGATGTCGACATAATACGAATCGTTTACATCATCTGGGGAGGTGTGGAAAATGATTCGAACTTGACCTTTGATATATCGACGATTCCAATTAAATCAATCTTCGAGTTCAAAATTTATCAGCAATTACTGGCTGGTCCCTGCAGAATCTATACCCAGAATGTTAGAAATTTGAAGCAATTTTTCAATATTTAAACCGATTTTTGTGATAAAAAAAACTACTGACCCACAGGGAAACTTCGCTTCTCATTTTTGGCCATTACTGATTATTTTCTCTTTGTTCAATTCGGAGGTTATTCATAATGTCGCTAGTGCTCAAGCACAGCCCATACCTCTTAGATCTTCGAGTATATTATGAAATGTAATGAAATTTTGGTTACATCATATGGAATCATACCCAGCTCTCCGTTATCACTGCTAGACAGTATTTGGACTACGAACCTCCAGAGTACTTTCGGGCAAAGTTGATGTTTCCCGCGATTACGTGGAGGAGAGGGAATTGGAATTAATTCGAAGACTTTGCTCGCGTTATCTTCGGAAATTTATACTTTTCTGCTGGTCATGAAATGTAAAAAAAACAAGACATGCAGAATAATTACAAGAATCACGTACGCCGCACTTCAAATTATTCACAATAATAGCATGAGGAAAAGATCATTCCTCTAGTCAATGAACGTGGCGATATTGTTCGAATTCATCGGACTTGTCAGAAAAACCGTTCTTACGAGCAACTTTTACAACTATAGGCAATAATTCGCATATTATTTCAACTTTTGATGCAAGAACTTCCTGAGAAGCTATTTGTTGTTGTGTAGGTTGTCAACCTAAGTCGTAATTGAGGCAAGAGAATGATTAGACATTGAACCGAAAGAAAAACTTCAAGTGCCAAAAACACACCTTTAAACCGTAGCGATAACCCTGAATCCATAGTCTGCTGTTTTGAGTAAGAGTTCAAAGTATTCCGCACATCAGTTCTTGTAATTATCCATCTGATACGATGTTGCAAATCAAATTAGTCTCATGGAGACGTTACGGGTTCAAAGATAATTTATAGCGAGTCTGACAAGCATATATATGTCAAAACAAATGTTGAGGATGATGAAAACGAACAAATGATTACAAACTCAGCAAAGCTACGTGGAGGAATATAATTTATAATACTGAAGGATATCAAAGCTACGAGGTTTATTGCTGCATTAGGAAATCTGATGTTGCTCATCTTACGCTGTACACATTATTTACTCAACAATATCATTGCTAAATATAGCATAAAAATAGTGGAGTAGAAAACAAACTTTGCAGGTTTTATATTGGACAACATATTGATTGATGATTTCATATTTCTTGATGCAGCATTAGCTGAGTATACTCTGAACTTTGGAAGAATGATGAAAGAGTTAATCAGAGATTTTAGTATCTCAAGCATCTAATCATATCGAAATCCCATTCCTATCCTACATACTTGAAAATACAATCAGTTTTTCTTATCTTAATCTTATGTGCCGTATCCTTTGGTCAGGAAAACTTGAGCCTCGTGGTAGCTGTTGCAGCAATCTTTTCGACTATCTGAAAGGTGGGCTGCATTGGTGGGATCTGACCGTTCAAGGATTTTGCGTTCCTGTCCAAGACTGTAGACGGTTCGTTATCACTGGAAAGTTCCCGAATACGACAAGAGCTCGGACATCTCTCGAGGGAGCTTTCTTCGAAAGAGAATTGGTATTTCGTATCCGGAAATCATCACTGCGAGGAGCTCTTCAAGTTCAAGCGCTTTCAATTGATGTACATAACAACCGGAGTGGTGATTAACTTTTGGATGACAACGGTGACGTTAATGCTGGATGCTGGTCGGAGTAAACACCTAAAAGTTGTAATTAATCACGTACGTAGAGAAATTTTACAAATTTTTCCCTGTTTGTCATTTAGTTTCTGGAATTAGTTGAAGAAGATTGCGGACCCGCACGTCAGAACCTCTAGTGTCATAAGTCACGATTTGTATCATACACGATATACTATAGGGTGGCTACTGTCCGGCCGATAATATTTCACCCCAGCTGGAAGAGAGAATCATTGTAATGATGAACGTGATGAATCAGTAAATAATATGCCGAGCTAATCGAGTGCGTTAATTTTTACCATCGAATCAGAACTCCGCTATTAACGCAACTTTCCTAAAGTGTGTAAGGGGATATCATCTGCCTTGTAATTTTTTCCAGGAAACACATCCTTTTCATTAAAATTTATTTTTTATTTTCAAATTTATATTAACCACCAAATTTTGAACTCTGAGTTTCGTTCGAAATACGGTTCCCACATGTACCGATTTCTGTTTGAGCTGAATTCGTTCAACAATACCATTATTGTTAGTACTCATATATACTGTGACAATCGATTTTGTGGTTTCCAAGAAAGCTAATGATCGTGCCAATACCGAAAGTATTAATCTCGTTATCATTAATTGATAAGATATTATAATCAAGATATAAATCAAAGGCAATTCAATAGCATTGACAATTATTCGTCTATAAATTACCTCCTTTCGTCTGCAGCCTTTCAGCTGAACGAGTATGAAATTCAAGTATCAAGTGACAGAATTTATGTGAACAAAAAATTGTCTGCACATCAAAATACCAAGGCTTCCAATTAAAACCACTGTGCAATAAAGCGGTACAGATTGCATACAGGTAAAAATAATTTGTCTAGTATAATACATATTTTCTCGGAGTTTCATTAGCTATTCGGCAAATACTATTGGTAACAGACGTGACAACTAGTGTTTTTTGAGACATCAGAAATCGTGATTCAATAATCTAGACTAAATCTTACATCTTGTCGATCAAGGGTATCAATCAACTCACTAAAAACAAAGTCGCATAATTCAGCACCTCCTATAATAAGTTTTAACATCACTATTTCGGGGTTTCTTCCTATCAAATCGAAGAGCCAAGAACCAGAGAAATTTTTTATAAAAAAAACAAAGGTCGTAGGGCTATGAGCAAGATAGAAATACCTTTTGCGAATATTTTATTAATATTCTATGGATGAGTAGGAACTATGAAAATATTAAGATGCTGTGGAATGTATTAGACTTCATTCTCAGTTGATTTTTGAAAAAAAAAAATTAAAAAATATGAAATAATTTTTTCCTCGCGACTGACTTGACCGATTTGTTTAAAACTTTAATATGTTATTGAGGGAGTCAAGAGCTTTTATAGACACAATAGAGAGACTCTTAGCTAAATAAATTCATAATGAAAGAGATTATCATCTCTTAAATTTTTGTTCTTCATTATAATGACACCTTTCGAGCGAAATGATGAAACTATAATTTTTACATTCCTTATAGATTCCTCCATAACTCTTTTTACTTTCAAAATTTTTGGTAAAGGTGCGCCGTAATTGAAAAAATAAAAAATAAAAACCATTATTTTTCCAGAACAACTGAATTATTAAACAAGTTTCAGTCGTATTATTGCAAATTCTAATCTTATTTTCATGTAAATGATATCGTCGGTGATAGTGCAATACCGCGTAACTAGCATTTGCAATGCCGTGTAGCTATACATATTGCAATACCGCGTAAGTATAAAAATAACGAAAATGAGATTTGGTATATTTTCATATTATGTATTTTTTATTTTTACACTTCATGGTATATTCATTTATTTAAAAAAAAGTTTTAACATTAAAAACTATGACTTAATTCAATACCGCGTAACTCACGCGCTTTATGATCAGCTGACTTACAACTGAGTTTTCAAAATAGGATTTAAAATATTGCAAACATAAGTGTTCATGCTTTTAATTTTGATGGTTTAATGTTTCTTCTCTTTAGTTTTGTCAATTAAATACCTAGCCTTAATACCAAGCGAAATAAAATGTATTTTTTGATTAATAAACTTGATATATTACAAAAAAAATTGTATTTTATTTAAGATACTACTGTCAACACAGCATGAAATTTCATATTCATACTCCTTAAATTAATATTCATATCAATATAATATATGAGATATTCCGATAGTCCGTGAGTATAGTTACTATTTAACAATTATTCATAATATTTTATACTGTTAATTTAATTTTATCGATAGATCAGGCATTCTAAATGATGGAGCATCATATTCTGTGCTAATATTGTTTTTAATATAAAGTTTTTTCTTGTTCCTATAAAATCGTATTTTCAGTAGTTGCGCGGTATTGCACAATCATCGACGGTATATTGAAATAATTCACTTATATACATTAGAAGTTATAAACAAAAATTCTTTTCCCCAAAGTGAAATATTGTTCACGTTGAAAATTAATGAAAATAAATTTCTACCTAAAATTTTGTTACAACTTCTAAATGAACTTTCGCAAAATACTGTTATGAAAATTTGTAGAAAATGCGATTTACTGAGAAATCTATAGGGAATATAAAAATACTAGTTTCACGATTTTGCTCGTAAACTATCACAGTGAAAAACAAAAAATTCAAAAATAAAATGTTTTTTTTTTATCATGAACCCATTAAGTTAAAAATCTGTCTACTGTATCTATGATAGCTCTTGATGCCCTAAAAAATATAATACATATCTAAACAACTCAGTCAAGTCAATCTTGAGAAAAGAATTGTTTTATACATCTCAGTTTTTTTTTTCTTTCAAAAAAACCAATCGAGATTGAGGTCTGACACTTTCAAGATCTTAATATTTTAATAGTACCTATACTTATCCACACAATATCCTTAGGATATTCACGAAAGGAATTTTTACCCTGCTTATACCCCTATGGCCTTTTGTCTTAAAATGATCGAACGGAACTTTGAGGAACTTGAATGAAGAAAACAGCCGACAAAGTTCACGGAGAAAACTTTCCGATTCTATATTATAACTTTCAGTTACTCACTTAAGTAACTATATATTGATTTTCATTAAATATAAGTAAAAAAAGAGACAGATAGAGTGCATAGGGTGAGGAGTAGTGGGGGTGAAGAGAGTGGAAGAGTTTCTAAATTCCAATATAACGTGTCGTGGGCTATGCTATCTCTGCAGGTATACTAAGTCCGGCAATCGGGGCCTATCTGTAAGGCCCAACGGATTTGCGGTCAAGTTTTCCATGGAATATTCCACCCTCATTCTCGCGATCGTTTTACTCGATGTCGAAGCTTCAACCTCTTGGTTTTAATCAGTATTTCCCACCGTCCCAAGACATACGCTAAACAATAACTGTACAATATAGTAGCAAGACGATTGAAGAAATTAATTTGATACTAAAATCCGCGATAATCATTTCACAGATACAGCAAACAAATTTCACTTGAATCAAAGCAGTAATCGATTCATCGTAATTGTGACGTGTCAAGGATCTCTGAACGTAAGTGTTTCAATTCTTTTCATTTCCCGCAAATCGCGTAAGTCCCGATTTTCCAATAACGTACGATGATTAAGCCGGAATAGTTTGATATGGTCGATAGTGTCCTCGAAATTAAAGATATAATCAACGCGATTTCGAAAACGAGAGCTCTCAGTGCGAGATGAATTCGCGAAAGGATCCACAGCTAAATATGTAACAGCATTTCGGACGTAGTTCGTTTATTTACAAGGCTGGAAATTACGTAAATATTATAGAGGTTACCGAGGGGCTTGCTAAGTTTTGCAATTACAAGAATAACAAGAACGAAATTTAGTTGTAAATAAATGCGAGAGTAAAAAAAAAAGATAACCGAATGATTGCATCGCGGAATTAGTTAACGCTCTAGTTGTCGAATACATATGAATCTGCACTATAGAGTCAGCATTATCTAATACTAGCTAAGGCTACAAATAAGACAACAAGTGGTTGTTACAAAATATTAATATTGATAAAAGGGGGACTCAGATCAGAGCTGGACATTGGCTAACTGTTGACAACAATAAACAACTGAGCTGAAGATATCGCGTCGAAAAGAAGACCGTCGTGCATTTAAAAAAACGAAAAACAAAACTTTTCCTCTATAAAGCACGCGCAAGGCGACGCGGTCTTTACATCAGTGCAGAGTCAACGCGTGTTCACTTACTCGCAAAGTAACCTTATAACGAGCCGCCCCCACCACAATAAAATTTTAATTGTTTGTCCAATCAGCGTCTGGAAACGTGGGGCTTGTCAACTAGTCTTGCTACTGGAACAATATATATAAGCCTGCTTGGCACCAGGCAACATGTCAACGTTCAGGTGTACTTCGCCCGGGTTACTAATTGCCCGAAACTTAGTTCGCTCCAAGCACTTTTCAACATTCAACAATTATTCTTCACACATTTTATACCCGAGTCTGAGACTGAATCTCCAATGTCCGAAGAAGACGATTTATACTAGAGATTTTTCAACGATTGGAAAAAAGACTGCCATCCTCCGACAAAGCTTCATCTCTTCGTCAATATCAACGAGAAATTATTCCGAACAAGTCTCCAAGATGCCTGACGCCGTCGAGAAATACTATCCACAGTAAGTCCAAAAATAAAAATTCGATTCTTCATTTCATTTTTTCTCAAAAACTGCATAATTTTAATTTTGCACAGTGACGAAATCCTGCCTTCAGAAGATTCAATTGTCATTTGAATTTCATGTTCGCCATATTCCGTGACAAATTTTAATGCCTTTCGTCGTTAAAGTCAACTTCATTAAGCCGGATGTTATCGAGCCGCACGATAATATGGAACACAAAGATTTTTAACAAACGGTGTGAATTAGGTTTTCCATAAAAGACTCACGTATAGCGACCATATCTATAAGCCAAGACTTTGGAATTGAATTTTCCGTCCGGTAAATTGATAACAAATATGTAGTTTGAAGGCTAGCTTCTATTGTGCCATGGTGTTTGTATATAATGACAGAAGTGTACGAGTTTAGCAGTTAATTATCACTTCGTTAACTACCTTTTACCGTATATATCTATTGAGCGAGAAGCCCTGTGCTCTAGTCCAATCGGAAATTGCAAAGCCTTACAAAGAGTTCATTTCTTCTCTGTCGATCGTTGCCTCAGTTTGTGTTTTCGAACGATTGAAAAACCGGCAAAATTATTCATTCCTCATTATATCAATCGAGTCGCGTCGATGTGTCCGTATCAGAAATTTGGTTCCTTGTTTTAACGAAGTCTGACGTATGTATTCATCGTTTAATCTCATCTGCTCAGAGTGACGAACGTGGTAACCCATGCCTCGAAGACTACAACGTCTGCCAGCGGTCTCTACGATCATATCAAGAATGTCCCTGTGGTAAGCAAGCTCGCAAAGCCTCTCGCGCCAAGAATTCGTGCTTATCTTGAAGAGTGCGTCGCTCTTTGCCGTCCCGAAAATGTCTACATATGCGATGGGAGTGAGAATGAGAACATGGAACTCCTAAAATTGCTTGAGAAAAAAGGGACCATCAGAGCTTTACCTAAATATGAAAATTGGTGAGTTTCATTGTCCGTCGTTCATATCTGTACTTGGTTCTCCATTATTTATTTCTTCATTAGTTCGCATTCTTATTCATGTGGCAATCGATGCCCGAACAAGATACCGGAGTAAATTTCTGTACTTTGTCCTGTCTCAGTCAGCTGCAGCCTATGACCGCTTATCTCAGTAGCTAGTATAGTAGTTGTGTCACCAAGCATGAAGCAGCTATTCCGTTTCGGTGTTAATCTCTAATTAAATTACGTCAACACGATTTTTCAATGTGAATGTATACTAATGAATTGCTGATCTGATATTAATGAAAAAAGGCTCGACTGAGAGATAATCCGCGATTCTTAATCGAATTATAGCTGGCTTGCGAAAACAAATCCCGCCGACGTTGCACGCGTCGAAAGTCGCACGTATATAAGCACTGACAAGAAGAGCGACACCATTCCGACCCCTCGCGATGGGGTCAAGGGATCCCTGGGGAATTGGATGTCTCCCGAAGACATGAACAAAGCTGTCCTCGAGCGTTTTCCAGGCTGCATGAAGGGTACATAGATACATATATTCCGCTATAACACAGAGTAGTCAATTGATCAATGATTGGACGTAGGTACTATGCGCAGTTTCCAATTTTCAGGTCGCACAATGTACGTTGTACCCTTCAGCATGGGTCCGGTTGGTTCAACCTTGTCGAAGGTCGGTATTGAGATCACGGATTCAGCCTACGTGGTCTGCTCTATGAGAGTCATGACCAGAATGGGAGCACCGGTTCTAGACGCCCTGGGTAATGGCGAGTTCGTTAAGTGTCTTCATTCCGTTGGTACACCAGCGACAAATGCCACACACCCCGTTATGCCCTCGTGGCCTTGTGACCCAGAGAGGACTATAATCCTCCACAGACCTTCCACGAACGACATTGTGTCGTATGGCAGTGGCTACGGAGGGAATTCTTTGCTGGGAAAGAAGTGCTTTGCTCTGAGGATCGGCTCGACAATAGCCAGGGATGAGGGATGGCTTGCCGAACACATGCTGGTGAGTTGGTTTCCGATTAATCGGAAGCGTGCAAACTGTGACCACGTTCGTTGCCGATGAAGGGTTCCTAACTCTTCTTTGCGGTCTTGCACAGATCTTGGGAATCACGAATCCCGAGGGCAAGAAGCGGTATATTGCAGCCGCCTTTCCTAGCGCCTGTGGAAAGACAAATTTAGCAATGATGCAGCCCACGCTACCTGGGTATAAGGTCGAATGCGTAGGAGACGATATTGCATGGATGAAATTCGACAAGGAGGGAAGATTGAGAGCAATTAACCCCGAGAATGGATTCTTCGGAGTTGCGCCAGGTACTAGTACTCTCAGTAACCCAAACGCGATGAAGACCGTCTTCAAAAACACCATCTTCACTAACGTCGCTACTACCAGTGATGGCGGTGTCTTTTGGGAAGGGATGGAAAACGAGCTGGGAAAAGACGTCGAGGTAAGTTTAGCCCGGAATATTGCTTCAACGCCGATGCTTGCGTGTAAAAATTGCGAGCAACCTCCAAAACTGTAACTTCTCACGTTTAACAGATCGAAGATTGGTTGAGCAACAAGTGGATAAAGGACTCAAAGACTCCGGCAGCCCATCCTAACTCCAGGTTTTGCTCCCCTGCTGCTCAGTGTCCAATAATCGATCCAGCCTGGGAAGATCCTGAGGGGGTACCGATCGATGCTATATTGTTTGGTGGTCGCAGACCAGAGGGTGTTCCTCTTGTGTATCAAGCAAGAAATTGGCAACACGGAGTCTTCATTGGAGCTACAATGCGGTCTGAGGCAACTGCTGCAGCGGAACATAAAGTAAGTTTAACCAAGGAAGAACCGAATGCTACTTTCTCGACTACTGGCTGAATAAAATCACGAAGCTCGACAGATTTGTGGCTCCTGGAATGGCCCTTAAATTTGACGATTGCGCTAATTCAAGATTCTCTTCGTTTCAGGCCAAAGTTATAATGAACGACCCGTTCGCTATGCGTCCTTTCTTCGGTTACAATTTCGGCCACTACCTCCACCACTGGCTGAGTATGGCGGATGTACCGAACGCAAAGCTGCCTGAAATATTCCACGTGAATTGGTTCAGGAAAAACTCCGATGGAAAGTTCCTCTGGCCAGGTTTTGGCGAGAATTCGCGTGTCCTTGACTGGATTTTGAGGCGAGTCGACGGCGCCGATGTGGCCGTTGAATCACCGATCGGTCTTCTTCCCAGACCCGGTTCACTAAATTTGGAGGGTCTGAAGACCCCGGTCGACACGAAAGAACTGTTCCATATTCCTCAGGAGTTTTGGCAACGCGAAGCTGCCGAGCTAAGAGAATACCTCGAAGGTCAGGTCGGCGCTGATCTTCCTAAAGAAATTGCAACGGAACTTGACATCCTTTCAGGAAAGGTTGCCAACATCTGAGCGATTACGTTAAATTATATTATTTATAAATCGAATAGCTGATATGAGATGAGAGCGTTTCGTCGTGAACTTTTTATCCATTGATATGATTTAATTTTCATTCAGTTTCTTTTTTTTCTTCTTTTTTCAACAGACTAAACAGAAATATGTATTCTAAAATTTTTCCAGCCTTTTGTCTGTATGCATGTAAACTCTAACAGCACGGATGACGATGGTTTCCATTAATCCGCCACGAATTATCCGATCAAATTGATCCTGACAACGACATGTGTCTGAATCTGACCAAATCTGAAAATTATGTATTTTGAAACCGGTCCTTCGTGAACCGTTGCAACGAAATCTTGGGAATAATACAATCTCCGGATGAATATATATACATTTATTCTGAAGTGTAATAAAGATATTTGCCTACTCGTTCACAGATTACTTTTCAATTGCTTCGGAGCTTGATTCAAAAATTGTGTTATAAGCAATTTAAAGATTCCTTTCTGATTCTTCGTTTCAATAGAAAATACAACAGGACAGACTTGGGTGAGAAACAGTTGCGAGAAAAGAAGCCATCTATCGGTAAGAATAAAGCTTACATCTTACACGCGAATTGTTCGAAAACTTTCGACCAAATTTACAGATCAATGGTATGAAGTGGCTTTCTGGCACCTTTCAGAACCCTTTCGAATACAATGAGCAAAAATTACCAGGCTACTACCTTTGTGGAATTAACTGTGCTGTTAGGGTGCTCAAGTCGATTGTGATATTTGAAAGACTATTTTGATGACGTTGAGAGTAATTGTTTATAAATTTGTCAGAAACAATATTTTCCGGTTACTTGAATACTTGAGGAGATGAAATTTTCCGTGCAGCTCATTTTTCCAGCTATGCATGATATTGTGATAACAAAAGTGTTAATATGTATAAATGAATATCGTATAAATGTGTAAATAGTATAATTATAAGATGATTTTAATTTTAAGCTATATGATAAGGAGACGATTTATGCAGATTATCTATTTTATTGTTTGGCTTGTTTGTTTCTTTATTTATATGTGTCGAAACATTATTTTTATAAGAATAAAACTAATTAAAATATAATTATCTTTGTCTACAATTATTATTTTACCCCACTATTTTTACACCGAAATCTTCAAAAGTTTCTACCGAATTATTATTTAGTACATAAAACATTGTTCTAATATTAAGCGCACAATACTACACAGGGTGGCTGCAAACCAAGTACTTTAATTTCAGAGAATTTCAGATGAAGTCTATCGTCGTACCCTGCCATTGAAATAGTGGTTTCCGTTGCGACGTATATAAGATACAAGTCATTTCGAAAGTTACGCCAACGCCTGCGTGTAGGCAGCCAACTACGCAAAGGTGAGCTGTGGACTGTCTGGTTTTATGCGCGCGATCACTGAAGGAGTCTCAACACTTTTACAGTCAAAGAATCACAAAAATGATCCTCGAACTGTGTTTCGTAACTCTTTGGTACGCTGTTATCTTCCGTGAGTGGCGTAATCCAGTGATTTTTTTTAACTGGAAACTTATTGTCACTCATTTCGCCAATCGTGCGCGCTTAGAACCAGATAGCCCACTGCTTAACTTCTACGGCTACCTCGTGCAGGTTTCTTACGGGTTTCCGAAGAAATTTTCCAGAAACGATTTTCCGGATGAATTCTGAGGAATTTTTCGTACGGAACCAGTTAGATTTATTGAAAAGCCATACCTTTGGTCTATATTTATTGATATTTTAACTTGCCATAAATAAAGGATTTGGTCGAGTTTCAAAGAGTAGATATCATTGATTTGATACCGTATCAAACCCTTTATAAAAATTTCTACGCCAAGTTAAAATATCAACAAATATCCACCGAAAGTAGTTTTTAAATAAGTCGAACCGTTTCCGTACAAAAATTTCCTGAAAATTGACCTGAAAAATCCAGCGAAACCCTATCTCCCCCTTAATACATACGGGGACGAGGGGCTATTCTCTCGAAATCCGAAAGAAATCCGTATTGAGATTTCCAATACTTTCTGCTCCGTTAAAGTGATTTTCACAGATTCCCAAAGATTTTATCGGAGTTCACGTGATTTTTAGATCAAGGAAATCGCATAAAATAGATTTCACAGCATCGGGCGATTTCCAGCGACTCCCAGCGATTGCCAATTTTTTTCGTAGGAATCTCAGGGCTTCGTTGAGCATCGGCGGAAACCGTTGAGGATCGCTACATTCAGGCAGCGATCGACGTTAATACTACTATGAATACTACGTAAAAAACTATACCATTTTCTAATTTTTTTCTGATGTGGTAGTCCCCGCTTTATATAAACTTGGGACCGCCACCAGTTCCGATTAAAGGGGTGCAGCCGTAAAATCGGGGTTGGAGCACTTAAATAGCCTTTAAAGAGCTCTTAATTATGGAACAGGTTTTTCTTCGAAAATTTAATTTGGTGGTCCCAGCTTTACGGACGTCAGCGATCGCTGCGATTCGGCAGAGATCGCTGCATTCCGACAGGGATCGCTGGAAATCGCGACGATCGGCGGGGAATCGCTGGGGATTCCTCGATATTATTGAATGTGAACTGATATGAATTCCGAATTTTCAGTGCACCCAAATTATACCGATTTTTAACAATTCCTTGCAGATTTCCTCTGATATCTTTGAGATTTCTCATCTAATTCCCCGGTGATTCCTCAAGTGAATAGCCCCTCGTACGGGGAGGTTGACTTTATTTCCTGTCCAGTAAATCATCATTAGCTAATTTACCATCGCTATCATGTGTTACACTGCGACAATTACTCTCGTATACACTCGTATACATACATATAAAGTCCACCTACAATTCTAATAACGCCCTTATCTTGCGCTAGAATTACCGATAAATATCAGACAAGGAGGATCTTTTTTCGGCAATAAGTACTACGTTGTCTAATTTACGAGACTCATCTGCGCTCGTAATATTTTTATTGAAACGTCTGTCAAAGTCGTATCTCGTTGCCACATCCGACATGCGAACCTTTTGACGCCACGTCGCGTCGAGTGTCGACTACTGATTCGGTGACAGATGTTTAGGTCTTATCCTAGGTCAGTGCTGTTTGCCTTTGTGTCGAGTTGCTCAAACAGAGTGAGTAGTGGTGTCGCCATCTCGCAGTAGGATTTACGAACTACTTTTGCCGCAAGCAGCCTGTCCGCCTCGTCATATGCAACTCTACCTACAGGACTGACATGCGAATTCCTATAATCCCATGGAAAAATAGTGGATTGTGATACATGTGGAGAAACAGGGACACGCAAAACGTGGGTAAAACGTGCATTATCGCACTAAGTGAAGTCAACTATTTAAAACATGACAACTGTGTTGACAATATAGTCGGCAATATACTGTGTATACATTTATATTCGCTATATTGGCTGAAGTACCTTAGGCGCCAGTGGGAATGATACTCCCCACGCCCACGAGACACCAGTTTAGTCGCGCTTAGTAAATAGAGTCGTATAGACATAATATGTAATATGTAATTCGTCAATTATTATCCATTAAATAAATGATTGTTCTATAGAAATAAAAGCTTCTTCATTTAACTTTTTATTCTGCTTTAACTTTCGACGCCATACTAGTGTGGCAAAAATTTTGTCACACTTCTCAACAAAGACTCATTTTCTCCAATGTTTATACGAAGAGACAGTGAAAGTTGCCATGTATGCGTTAGGAAAATTAATAATTGATGAATAATGAATAAATGATTAATTCGGATCATCAAAATACTACACTGTTAAGAATTTACAATTCAAACATATTCTAAGTCGGTGAATTTTCAGTTCAGGATTGAATAAATGACAAATCATATCCGGACTTAAAATGGAATTGACTTGCGCGTGTCACTAGGTGAGCACGTGAAAATAAGGCAGCCTTGGGACAATAGGTAGAACTATATTTTAGTGCTTATTTTCAATGCGCGTTGGAAAGCATAGTTTGAGCTCATGAAACATATTAACCTTTCAAATCCCGATACATCAATAATATTTCCGGAATGTATTACTTGTGCATTTGAAATCTTGCAGATCAACATTCTTATTGAACAGATATTGAAAATACATAATATCTTGGGTCGCTAGGTTGAGCAAAATGGGGCTATAGACTGCAGTCCGGTGGGGTCTAGTTTTTCAAATTTATTCAGTCAAGGTTCAATGTCATGCTATTACAATTCAGTAGAAAATTATTCTTACAATCACTAAGTCATCGCTGGAAATGGATAGATTTTCAGTCGTCCCGATAACTTCGTCGTGGTTAGGCAGGCCTCCAGCCAACACTGAATATCCCCATTAGAAGAAGGTATGATATTGATAAATTTCTCAATAAATATGGACTGATATGCTACATTAACAAAGAGAGTAGCAGATTTCCGGGTGATTGATTCTGTCCAATTCCATAGAAATGTTTCTTTGCACCATGTCGAATCCTTATTTCACCATAGACATTTTACGTTTCTCGCTGCATTACACTCATTAAACTGCTAATATGATAAATTCTGAATGGTGTAAAGAAAGGTTCATATAATTGAATTACACCTCATGGGCTCAATATTCTGGCGCGACGAATCACCCCTAGAAGTTTGGGCAGAATCTATCGTCCGGAAGTCTGGTTCATATATAATGAAATCTTACAAATCTGACCAATACAATTATACAGCGTGTATTATATTTTCCAGGCAAGATCAACCACATCTGAACTTCATAATGACGAGTCAAGTAATATCATTCCTCGACAATGTCTATAACAAAAATGGTACGTTCGTCCGGAGGAGGTGACAACGCACCGCTATATACTGATAACTTTATATGATTTTTTTATTTTCTGTATATTTAATCAGTAGGCTTAAGACCTGTACTTCTTATATCAGTTTGACATGAAATCGCTGAAACGTGAAAGTTCATCCATCTCAAACCCTCAGTAATGGGTTCGTTTTGAATTTTTCAGATCCGCGAACTAGCGAATGGTTTCTGATATCCAGGCCAGGGTGGCTAATCGTGATTGTGTCGTTGTACATTTACTTCTCCGTTTCGGCAGGCCCGAGGTACATGAAGAACAAAGCACCCTACTCCTTACGCACGACCCTAATAGTTTATAACTTTATTCAAGTTTTACTAAGTACTTATTTAGTCTACGAGGCTCTGATGGCCGGCTGGTTATTCGAATATAGTTTGGCGTGTCAGCCGATCGACTACTCTGAGAGCCCATCGGCCTTGCGGGTAAGTTGGATTATTTTACGGTTTGTCAAAGAAGTTATCGTTAACGCGTTACTGAGAAAATGAAGAAGCAGCAATCGAATCAATCATTTTTAGATGGCCCGAGCCACACATCTATACTTCGTGTGCAAAATCATCGAGCTTTTAGATACGGTGTTTTTCGTACTTCGGAAGAAGAACCGTCAAATATCATTCCTACACCTTTATCACCACGCTATCATGCCAATGGCTAGTTGGGTCGGAGTACGTTATTTTGCTGGTGGACATGGAACGTTTCTCGGACTGCTGAACTGTATTGTTCACATGGTTATGTATAGCTATTACATGCTGGCAGCCTTGGGGCCGCAAGTACAGAAGTACCTATGGTGGAAAAAGTATCTAACAATACTGCAAATACTACAGTTTGTTGTGGTCGGTTTACATAGCGCACAAACGCTATTCACCGATTGTAACTTTCCGAAAGTATTGGCAATTCTTATAACTGTTGAAAGTGTCGTATTCTCGTACCTGTTTGGATCTTTTTATGTTGAGAATTACATTAAGAGTCGCACTAGCAGTGCACAAGTCAACGGTGCATCTCCTAAGAGTTCAAAAGTTGATTAATAAATTAATAACTATGTTAAAACATCTTATTCATTATCGATGCAGCAGGGCATTTTTTCTGTTCGGAATGTTCTGCGTTTATTATCGACTAGATTGAAACAGTTCGGAACTCAGTAATGCGTAATTTCTCACAGGATACCAATTATTGGTGAAAATCTATGGTGGATATTGCACGATTGTAACTCGTGATAGTGATAAATATTTTTGATCCATTATATATTTCAACTTGTATAAATTTCGTATACATCGAGACAGTTCTCTTTTAATTTTTTAATTTCATTTTTTTAAGCAAATTGTTGGAGCGAATTTACAAATAAAAAAATTGGGTATTCTTCGCCTGTGTTTGAAAACTCTTCTTACTTTCCCACCAGGGTCTCCCCTATTCCAAAACTCTACCAAATGCTGGCTCAACTATACGCTGCCTCTGCTGTGGATACCACAGAAACCTACAGCAAAATATTTAAAACCACAGTCTATCTTCAGATGGTTAAACGAACAAGCATTAATCTGCTTTACCATTCTTCTACTTTATTCAAGACTCGTAAAAAGTGCGCTATTCCGAATTCTGTGTAGGTATACATACCTAGGTACTGCATTCGTCGGTATAATTATTTCAATAATTATAATTAATAATCTAAAATCACATTTCACGATCCGTGAATACATCGGAGTTCTGCCTTTCTGACTTTTATGTCAATTATGTCCGAAATTAAGGCAAAAATTCACAATATTTCGGACATCAGCATCGATTGGTAATTTTTGAGAGATATAAAAAAAGAACGTCAGTAACGGATTTCGAATGAATTACCTCCATCCATTTATCGATCGCTTTGTCGCCCGATAAATCTATTGATTTACGATGACATATGCCTCGCGGTAAAATCAATACCAAACTCGCGCTCTCACGCACACGCACGTGCCTTTTGACCCGCCACTTACCCGCCCGCATGTAAGATAGATAGATATATATATATGTTCTCTAAACACGTGGAGGGGTCGATGTACCATCTCCAAAACATGCATGAACATTTGTGGGCCAGTCGGCCGAGCAACGTTGTTGAATGTTGGGTCATTGTCAGAGGAAGTTTGAGATTGTATGTCTACAACTTCTAACAGGAGGAGGCAATGGTAGTTGCTTTTAGCCTCTACTCCACCACTTCCGTTTTACTTTAACACATCATAGTTGCAGCTTCGAAACAACAAACCTTTGACTCATGTTCCCTGTAGCTTTTGCCGTCAATCCAATCATTCGGCACAGAGCTGTTTCTAATGCTGGTAGCTCTCACAGCAGCTGACATTACCCCGAGTGTCAGCTGCAGGCATTTTTCAGGCCAATTTTCGATCACCTATGAATTAAATACCGCAAGAAAGCCACTGTATGTACCTGTGCCCCACTAAATGTGAGGGAAACTACTCACCAGATTTTCACGAGAAACCGAAACGAATTAGAGATTCGATTATTTTCTTTCAAGAGGATTAAAATGAATTGAACCGAATTGATTTTGAGAAGAAAATATCATGCATGCGATTATACAGCTAAAGGCAATTTAAGAAAAGAAATTCTTATTCTAAATACCTTATGACGTTTGTTGAACATTTCTCAAGCAAGTATAACTTGAACGGTTATTTAGTTTCATTAGAGTTGCCTACTTCAGAATATGCAAGGAAATATACATAATTGCGTATTCAGAAGTTCCCTGAAAAGTATACTTTTGGCTCATGTCTAGGCTGAAACTTTTCCTGCAGTTAGCATATCACGACATCATTATACGTTTTATTTTCTCTAATTAATCTTGAGTATTTTCAAAGGTATAGTTTGTCAATTTGTCAATTTTCTGATAAATATATGATGCGAGTTTACGTTGGAGCCAAAACGGTTACATATTTCAATCATCATGATCTCCCAACTATACAGTTCCAACCAAAGTATGGCCATCTCCCCCGGAATCACCCTATCTATAATACAAAGATTATATTTATTGATAGATACACTCCACGCCTTTCTACCCATGCGATGAATAATAATGTTGGAATCTGTCGTACGTATACCTAGTCTTTAGTAATGCAGCATTGAAATAAGTTATTGTGGTGTTATCATGGTACAAGACTTTTGTTTTGCATTTATCTACTGGAAGTTCTTGAGGTTTTTATTTTTCTTCATACCAAGTGTTTACCAGTTTTGTTCGAACGTGGTTAGGCTTCCTTTACTTCCACTGTTTCCAGTTGGCGGATTGATAGTGGAATTACCATAAACTCCCCTCCGACATAATAGCGTCAAATTCGAGTTCACGTTCCGTGTTATCAATCATAAAAGGCCACATCACGTGTATAACGAGCGAACAAAAATTGAGCAATAAATAATCAGGGCCTTCGAATAAATATCGCTACTTTGCTATCTCGTTAATAATACTGAATTGTAAAAACCGAAAACCTTAGTACTGCGATACAATTGTATTTAATTTCTACCGTATTTGGTCAAAGAATTCTGCCGTGTAGTCACGACAGATGGCAGTGAAGCGTTTGTCCGAATTGCACGACTTCGTGTACCCACCTACAATCGGTATAGTTCGGCCGAAGATGTATGAGACATTCCCGAGATTTCGAATTTTTTGAAATTATTTTGTTCGCAATAGTTAAGTTTTTACATTTTTTGTTTCAACAGTCATATCTCGAGAAGGTTTGATCGTGAGGACAGTGTTACAAAATGAAAATGTGCGGGTTTTCAAAGCCTTCGAGAATAAAATTTATTTAGATTTAACCGAAGGATTCTAACCCACGTTTGAGGGGAGAATCATCGAAATTATTTTTTCAAGGGAACGATGCTCGATATCATCACCCACATAATATCCTCGAATTTGGCAGGGAAACATCGAGTTTTGAGTATTTTTGCTTTCATGAGATTCGAATTCGTCTATGAGATTTTCATGTTGTTTCTGAAATAATATCAAATTTTGGTAAGCAAGGCACACGCTATCAGCAATGTCCATTGTCTCGTCATGTACTGGATACAAACCAGAATGTTAGGGAGAGCCCTGTTCATGGGAATCACGATTGTCGGTAAGTTATGTGCAGAGATGCTTGAGAATGAAAAAATTTTGAAAAATTAAAGGTCCCGTAAGAAATCTCCGTACGTTCTGTGAGGTTGTTTCAATTTAGATCGATTTGGAAAAATCTTACATGCGGTGGGATTTGAAATGTCAATCTAAGATTCGTTTAAATCCAACTGACCAGAAGTAACAAAGTCTGGGATGATCCTATTTCGAAATCGGTCAGTTATACCAGTTTCTACAGTAATACATGATGTGGGAAATACAATCAACCGCAATTATAACTCCTGAACAGGACCCCAGACATTAGTCATTTTACTATAATAGTGACTAGTGACTAGAGACCCAAAATTCAAAATTGATTTTATTACATGTATAGAGTCAAAAGATCACTAATAGATTTTACAAAATATTTTATAAAATAAAAATCAATTCGCAACTATATCCAATGTAACTATAGGTATGCTCGAAGGATTGGAGACGAAGTACGCCTAACACAGGGCTCGCGTATGCCAGACCCCGTAGATTATGGTCAATGTGCCGAAATGCCTCGTTTAACGATATTAATAACGCGTCTGTTGACAAAGCTACAACGACCACGTGGCTCTATGCATATCGAATTGATCCTAGTGTCAACCACAACCACAAGCACAAACGCACGCACACGCTCACGCCACGTGCAAGTTGCACGATCGTACCTACACACAACACATTGTATACTCGTACCTAATTAAAATTAACTCTTTAAAGCCGTTTAACAGTGATAGTCCTGAGCCAACATATCGTCTATCTAAGATCAATAATGTTTACTCATGTTCCTTCGCTGGCATATTGTGTACCCGGGCTACCTGTGGACCTTGGCATTACGACCTTACACTGATGCAGTGGTCTGCAGCTAGTACCTATACTAGTTTAAATACTACTATACGCTGTTCAACAGTTAGAATAACTATTTTTATCAGAAGCTGAGGTTAAATTAGAATTTCTTTTATCCTTGTACGACATGTTTCAATTTTATGTGCGGGAAACTTTGTGCATTAGGGTGGTACTTGTTCAGGTGATCTTTACCAGGGACAGCCCCTCAAATCGTTTTTAAATAATTCGTAACGATTCCTTCGAAAGAAGGATAATTATTTGACAAAAGAATCGGTGCTTGTAAGAAATTATAATGTGCATCGATGTTGTTACTATTTGGGGGAAACATTATTGTCATGTTTCGTTATTAGTTCCCGATACGAGATTTTGTCGAATTGAGAAAAAAGTCAGTTTCAAATGGTGCTCAATTTTCATAGAATGCCCGCCCCATGAATGCTCATGTTTTCCCCGAATAGTAGCGTAGATATCCATTCATTTTTTTCACAATTGCAGATTTTTTAGCGAATCAGTAATTCCGTAATGAAATATTCATCCTAAGTACAGCAAGAATCAACATATTTTGGATGACAAAATGCACCACCGTTAAGATAGGGTTTAGAATTAAGATAGAAAGCTAGAATTTCGCAGGGATTTCTTTAGAAATATTTTGAAACAAGTTCGTGGGTGGTCATTGAAAATTTCCCCCATACCAGAAATAAGGATGACCCTAATGTGCATAGTTATAAATTATAACTGTACGGTACATACCTACATAGGTATTTTGTTTCTTTTTGTTTTTCTGGATGTATAGCGTATGATGCCCGGCTCTCTTTTCTATTCTAGATTCTGAATAGAACAGAAGAGTGCATTATACGTAAGGGCAGTAAATACTTGGCCGCTTGCTGCAGCTGCGTGTAATACTAATGTCAAAATAGAACTTTTCATGCGGTATAACTACTCTAGGTACAGTACCGCTCCATAGTGATGGTTATTTTCCGAAAATCAACATTTACATCGGGCAACGTCAACACGGTCTTTGTAAGAGAACAAAAAATAAAGGAAATCGGCTTTCATTTGATTGTCACGAAATTCGTACATTAACTCAACGAAATTGAATGCAATGCTACGTACCGAATTTCAAATTGCTTGGTGAACTTTTTTCATACAAAAATCAGAAATATTTTCAACGGATTTTGCAATGCTCAGAGAATTGGAGTGAAAACTGGCTTGACTAAATTTACAAAGTGAACATAATTTCAATTTTTCTGAAACACTTTTTTTTACTCTAATGAACTACTTGCCTATAAAAATCGAATTAGAACTACGGATGTTATCATTCCGAATACAATTTTTCTTAAACAAACGTATTTCTGAAAAAAGAAAATTGTTTCTACCTGTCTCTTCTGGTTGGCGTTAAAAAGTGCCTAAGGCTGATACAATATACATATTCGTTATTAGTTATTCACTGATTGACATGGAATATACAAACATTTTTGCTGAATAAAAAAAGTTCAAACAAATTAATTGTGTTGTTAGTACCTACATATAATGTGGAAATAACTTTACGATCGCGGGTCCCCCATACAAATTGCGATCGCCTAAAAATAAGCATCGCTCCACATAGAATAATTATGTATAAAGTGAACAACAAAATTAGGCGATTAATGATCTTCGGCATAATAATAATGTAAAAAATTGTATCAAGCCAATTTTGCGTGCAGTAATCTAATTGTAAAATAAAGCGGATTCAAACCTTGGAGGAATATTCTTGACTCATCGGCTGCTGTATGTATATTCTTATCGTTCTGACTTCTACGTACGTAGGTTACATGCCGAAACTAGGTCATTGTCTGTTTGCGACCGGCTGTCACCCTTAACCCTGGCAACAGTTACTTCACCGCGAGACTTCGTAAATGCAGATCATAAATTATTTGGTCACGTAATACGGACGATTTTCGTTGAAGATTTTTTACTCTCATTTTTACGCCTTATGAATTGCGATTCTCACATTCAGGGTCATTTTTAGCTGAGTTCTCCGGTGAATTAAAAGCGGAACGCTTCAATGAAGATCGGCGTAAATTTTCAAAATATTTCTTCGGCAGTGAGGTATTGGTCGAATGTGTATGCCTTGTTCGTGAAACCCTGCCCCGAACAGAAACATGGTCTTTTATCGCAACATGATGGCTTAAACTTGTAAAATCTAGAAATCTCGAAAGATGGTTTGTATAATGCACCAGGATATTTGGCGAGGGTCACTTTCGAAATGACGTTGAACACGAAATATTCTCACATTCGTCATGAGTCTACGGTATAGACTCTATACTAACAATAAACCGGAATTCTTAAGTATCTTTAGCGCACGTATTCATCCGCGAGATAAGTTTATCAAACACTCGAATATCCTGGTTCAAGCTGTTGAACAAAATAACGGCGCTTCGCGAAGAACACTACACGCTGTTCCATAGGACAGACTAGGTATAAAACAATGAATATTGTTCAACGTTTGGAATTTAAATTTCGTCAAGTGTTATTCTGGCCTCAGCTATGATACACACCTCTTCTATAGAATATTCTAATAACTAGATACACGCTCTCTAAACGCTGGATACCCGAAGATGGAAAAGAAGAAGAAGAGAAAATCGAATAAAGAAGGAAGTTCGATTAAAAAATGTTGAAAAATCATTTTTACAATCAACTTTCATACCAACTACACTACAGCATATAATTCATATGCTGAACATCGTACTACACAACTTTACACTTGGGTATCAGTAGCGAGCATGCGCGATAGAATATTCACGTCTGCCGCGTCACCCTGGACTTTGGAATGACCGCGAGCTGAGGCCAAGAGGAGTGAAGTAACGAGGGTGACCTTGGAAGTAAATTCGCGGTCCTCGTGTGGGTTGTCATACACGTGGTGCCAGCGAACTCTGCGCATCATTCTTCGCATTACATATGCGACCATTCGATCACATATAGTTCACATGGTCACAAAAAAAATGACGAATTATAGTATCCGGAGAAAAATATACTCGAGAATATTTTCAGACCTTATAATTGCGTATATCTATCGATGAAAACGATTGATAAGAAAATCACTATCTCGTTGTCAACATCAGAAAGTGTAATTATACTAACTGATCTTTCGTTTAGGTACACGTTTCTTTCAGTCATGAAAATAATCCGATCAGTCTTTTGCTCTACATTACATTCAGCGCACTTCACTCGTTATATTTAGTACCGATGTGTCCCGGGGAGTCTCTTGGTTTCTGTCAATCATTGCCTTAGCAAAAATTCAACTCTGGTGATGCGAACTGTATTTGCGAATCTTTGGGAAATTAATTATGATAAAAATTACGGGTTGTGTCTGCATAACATAACCATCACATACGTCGCAAATGGTCTACGGGCTTAGAATGAGCTAAATCGCCGAGTTATACAGTTCGTCATGCTTAGAGACGAGGGTAAGTACTTTTAGATTGTACGATTTAGCCGTACGTACTTAAAACAATAGACCAAACTTCAGTCGACCGATATAGGTGTGGGAGCGATAAAACTTGAAATACCAAAACCTCAAACCCTCGTGTCTCGCTTTTACAATTCTTGGATCAAGCACACGGAAAATTTGTACGAGTACCGTTCGTCTCACGTAAGTAAATCAATCGTGACGTATAGAAAGTACAAGGCATGCGAGCCACGATTGGAAATGAACAAAAATAGCAATAAAATAAACATTAACATCTAATTCTCAGTCGCGTATCCCGGAAACGAAGAAACAATCGCATACATGTATGTAAATGTGAATTGAGCAATGTATACGGTAAGACTCTTTGCTCTGAAATGAATTCTGAAAAATGTATGACGCTGGTTGGGAGAAGAGTGCAGCAGGTAATTCGACTTTCATAGGAGCATGAATGAAATGCGGTATTAGAAGAACTCCAGACGTTTTGTTTTTTCCGACTCTGTCACCAATGTTATAACGTCGCTGAAGTTATAGCTTTCTAAATACATAGTGCAGAGTGTCGTAAGTCACAGACAATGCCCTCATGCAAAGGCTAGTTTCAGATTGAAATGAAAGAGTGTATATAATTCTGCGCAAGTATATCAGCGCAGCGAAATATTTTGCTCCTTGAGGTATCACCGGGCGCAATGACCAGTTACCACATCCGGCGTATCATAATCCGTTTGTTTCCGGCGTGAGATGCGGGGGAAATCGGTGCCCGCGAAAGTAGGATTTCATAAAGTAAAACGAGTGAGTTGGAATAAAGATAAAGATATGGAAGAGCGAGGCCTCCAGGGCGGAGTGACGGCTGGGTATAACGGCGATAAGCCGAAAGCAGATAGCCACGGCAGGCGTCGACGGTGACTCCGTATATCTCAAAGTCAATGTCCTATGAAGGACTGCGCGCACCCACACTTCGCGTTTTATACACGCGTGCATCTCGACACGCGTGTTCTCGCGATGCATTGTCAGAGCGATAGGTACGTTTACTCTCCGCAGGCTAGTTTACTGCAGCCGTTTACTCCACCGGCTGATAGATCTTCGCGGAAATCGAAAGAGGCGCGCTTAGAGTCGAGAATTTCAAGCTCAAAGTTCGAACTTCGCTATTTGATGCTGTTGCAGGCACAGATGCAATAGAGGGTGTCGAACTGAGTAAATTAACCTGAGGATCACGGGGTCTCCGAAGTCGCGTTCGCGGGATACGAGCGATTAAAAAATCCCGCATAGCGCTTTCGAATTGACGATTTTCAAACGAGAACACTCTTGAAATTGAATGCTCGCCAAACACAACAACGGGGACCTGCGATATAGAAATGGATAACGCTTTCAAATCTAAGAATCTCAAAAGAAAGTGGAAAGTATTGCGACACTGGATGAGAACGATGTACTGTGTTTGGACACAGCTTACCGCGAATCAACGATAACAGGCCATTTCCATCGCACGTCGTCGTTGTTGTGTTTGGCGAAAATTCAATGTCAAGAGTGTTTTCCTTTGAAATTTGGAAATTTCAAAGCGTTGTGCGAAATTTTTTGACTAGTCGTATCCCGCGAACGCGATTTCGAAGACCATATGTTCTTCAGAGTAATTTACTCGGCTCGACCCCCGCTGTTACTTCTATTCATTGTGTGTACTCAGTTCTGGGCTACACTGTAGATATTATACTCGCGGTATTTGATCCACGAAAATAAAGAAAGGGATATCTTTCAAGGGCTTTAATCCTTCGAAGTATAATCAGATGTGAGTCAGAATTGTGGAATGCCTCTACTGTAAAAATTACTCAACTGAATCTATTTTTTATGATCCTGAAAGTACATTTGCTTCTGCAAAGAGAGATGAATGTCTAATGACTCTTCTCTTCCCTTTTCAAATCTCTGAAAACGGGTTTAATCGCGAAGAAAAAGTCAGACTTACTAGGAGTGTATCGCAAATCCGGGTCATGGATCTTGCCCAAACTTGTAGGGGTGTTTTCTTCTACCAAAATATGAAGTACCTGCCATATAACTTTCTGGAATGGTCATTTTTTTCCAATTCTTAATTCACCAAAATATTCTGTACAAATCGGAGTTACGTGGGTTTTGGAAATTGCCCTGAAGTAATCTGTTCTTGCTTGACGTCATATTGAGATTCTATATTGCGGTGAATATTCATACATTGAATTCAGTACTCATTGTACATTAGATTCTCGAAATTTATTATCCGAGGTATAGAATCACTTTATTTTGGGTCTATCGACACATTGCTCCCTCGTACAACGTTCATTTGTTGAATTTGAAAACCTCTTCCTACTTGAAAAATGTGGAACAGGAAAACAGATCATTTTTGGGCAATTTGAAAAACCCATGCAACGCCGATTTGTGTAATATATTTTGGTAAATGGATAGAATATCGTTAGGATATCGCAGTTTGAAAATTTCCGATAAACGACGCATTCGAAACTTTTTGGACATCATTTAGACGTAGGATCATTTTGCCCCGGTCTCCCCTATACTTATATTTTTGCTGTATGAAATTCTAAATTATACCTTTCACAGATAAATGTACTGGAAGTTATTTCCTGGTTCTCCGATATTAGTTTAATAGAAGAAAGAAAAAATTAATTTTTAGAGAATTGAAAAAGGGATAAAAGAGTCCTTAGACAGTTATTTTTTGGACATACATACAGTTAGTCCTAATCTAATAGCTCGGCAAAGTACATCATACGCGTCTGTCAAATCGATCCTAGCTGTAAATGTTGTTTCGTCATTATCTGTCAGATTTTAAATAATGAAATGCAAAAAGTCCTCCGATTGGATCATCCAGTTTCCCAACAATCTGAACCGAACTGAAAGAATTATCAGTAGCGATTCAGAGTGGGTGAATTTTTTTAGTTTTGATATCTACTTATACTTTTTTCTAGCTTTTAGTTTCACCGGAAATCACTTGCCTGCGTATATCCGTCGCGCATGCCTACGTATATCCATTCTACCTTTAACTGTATATTTTCCTTATAATAAACTTTTTCCCAAGAATAGCTTCTTTTTATTTCAATTTTCATTTCACCCGGATGGTCTGTCTCGTCCCGGTCTCCTACCCGATGATATATAAAAACGTCAAACGTCGGGTTATCGACGTAAATCGTTTAGTTAGCTGTCTGAGACGATGAAATCTTTCTTATCGCAATTGAATAGTCGAACATCTACCTATTCAGATTCAGATTATGCGCTGGTGAAATCGTAAATGGCGAGAAAATAGAGCAATGTGTTAGTCACACGGTATAATCTTCTCCTATCTACTGATTTCGACTCTTTACGTGTTCGGGCGATTAGAAATGGCGACAATACTTGCCTACTACAAGGTCTAGCAGTATTTGCCGAAAGAAAATAGCACGGCTTTATCACGGCAGTCGGTCTTCGGAATTTTTATCCCTATCGCACGCAAAAGAAATTATTGTCACTGTCACATGGTCGTGAAACTGATTAGAAGCTAGCCGATCAGACTATATAATTTTACGTTGCATATATAGAATGTTCACATCTGTTACAAAAATTATGTTTTATCAATTATATAATTTGAACTACGAACTTTGCATCCAGACCTATATCTTTCTTGGATTTTGTACAATATTTTTCTCTGATACAACATACGCTTTACAAAAGCAGCTTTACTCACGATCAGAGTTCATTCATACAGTCTTGCGTGTGTACAAATCTCTACTACTTATATTTAGCAATTAAAAAAACAAAAAATTCTGTCAAAGAAGGTAATTTTCATTCTGAATTAATTTTCTTTAAGATCGGAGGAAAAAAAAGAGAAATTTCAATTCATGTTCAGAAATTTACCGATACACTAGGTACGCAATTTATATTTATTACTTGACGCAATTGGTACCAGACAGAAGATCGTAGATAAGCGTGACTAATTGTTTGTGAACGAGAGATGGTTTTCGGCAATAATTTGTTTCGATACTAAGCGCATATATATTACAAGGATAAAGTCGGTTTCTAATTAATCTCAATATCACGTACGAAAGATGTTGGTAGTAACCATATTTCACTCGCATCCTGCAACGATTACCCGCCGCTTATGGTGTAAGGATAAGTAATTCGTCACGATTCCGAAGTATAACGAATTGATCAATTTTTACGTAACCATTCACGTGGTGTAGCTTCATAATCGACGGTTGAATATATAGATATACACATGATTCTAGTATAAGGATTCAAGTGCGGGAAGTTACGATTAAGTGGCCGAGCAACTAGGTTTCAGTTAAATCTAATCCAGATATTGATACACTGTAGATTAGATATAGGTACGCACACGTACTACATCTATCAACGTGTTACATGCGCGTACGCCAATTTGCGTGCCGAAGGATTTATTGAAATTGATCGAATATATGCGAAGGGGGCTGGATCAAAAAGGGTAGAAGTAGACGCAGGAAGTTTATATCTCCAAAATTGCGCATACTTATTTTGAAACATCAAATTTCATGACTTTCGCTCAAAATATACATATTTTTTTCATTTATCAAAATTCATGTTACACCCTCCGGTCTTATTGCTTCATATATGTTTCAAAGATCAAAAAATATTTGAGGGAGATGCGTTTCGTTCAGGATGAAGATACAGAAGAATAGGAAGTATGTACGTGTACATTTTTATTTTTTTTTCAAATTGTCAGATTTTTAAATAAATAATTCTATTTGCTGAGAATACTCTTGCGTGACGCATATACATATAATGTATCATATATATATGCATCTAGATATTGCACACATCGCTAGAAAAAGACTAACTTTTTAGTCATTCTCATAGGCGTTTCAGTTCGAAAATCAACCTGTTACTGATATTTATTCATAGAAAATGTATGAAAATTTTTTGTTACTCACCATCACTCGAAATTCGCTCCCTCTCTCTCTCTCTCTCTCTCTTCGTAGTACCTACAGTATTTTCGGCTGTGTTTGTCAAGCACTTTTCTCCAATGATGTGAAAAGTTGCTTCACCACAGAGCGAGTCTCGTTACTTGGCAACGAATGAACTTGCAGCATCGTTTATTTTGATATCTTACACTGTCTTGAATAAAAAAAAAACTTTTGTTATCGATCTGTCGTTGAATTCGACAGATATTATAGCTATACTTGCGACTTGGAAGATAATATCTGTTAATTTTCGAAATTTATGATAAATCTAAGGAAAATTGATGGCAAAATACGAAAGTAAATAAAAAAAATAATTAATAATAATAAAGAAAATCATCCCTATTGACCAGTACCATACATCTCGTCCCCGCCTGCCCATTGTGCCATCTGAGCGAGTGCGGCGATGCGATTCAAGCCAATTGAGGCTGTTTGTTTCCTGCTGAAGTATCTCTTCGTCAAATTGATGAACAGTCGATTTACCTTGTTTTAACGAAACAGGGCGATATTCTGTTGAGGAATGAGAGAAAAAATAAAAATAAAAATAGGAAGGGTGAGAATGTACCCGTTCTTTTAACGATGATCAAAAGTTCGATGATAAACTGAGGGGGATATATTCATATACAAATAAATGGAGATATTTCAAGCCGGTCGAGTGTCTAAACCGAAATCCTATAATTTTCCGATAATTATCGACAAATCATCACTCCGGTTGAACCTAGAATAAAGGAAAAGATGGTTCTGAATGAGTAAACGATCGAGGGTGATAATCTCCCTCTATTCAGCGTATGTTCAATTTTCCCCAAATATCCGTAATATTTTCATAACAATTCTTAACCTTGTTCAGTTGCTCTCAACACATAATATACATACCATACCCCGGACATGTATTTCCCATGGAAGAATGAAGCTGGCGCTGCCAGCGCTGCCAACGTTACCGTACAGTGGTCGTACTCGGAGGGCGTTGGAGGGCGTCATAAAGCGTCGTAGGAGGGTAGTATAGAGTGTTGCAGGGTCGGGAGTAGGGAGTAGAGGGTATGAGGGGGTGAGGAAGGGTGGCGGAATCAGGAAGAGTCGTTGCACCGTGCGAGGGTACTGTACCAGTGAACCCGCGTTGGATCTCTGCCATCCCCCTCCCTATATCCTTTCCGTTCAACCCGCACCCCGCCATTCTGGCAACCCCCGGAAGAGAACCCCGGCAAAACTTCAAGTAGTGGGGATACGTGCAGGGTTGCAGGGTTGAAAAAATATCGCGGGTGGGGGAAGCCCACCGTCCATGGGGTGGGGGTAAACAACCGATGATCGCGCGTACGATACTTGAATGGTGGGGGAAGCGCGCGTTCGCGGTAGCGCTGGGCCTTCGCGGGGTAAGAGGAACGAACGGCGGGGCGCAGGGGGAGGGGGCGCCGTCGCACGAGAGGGGTTACGGGGGAGGGGATGCCGGGGGACGGGGTGGAGGGAGGGGGAGCGCGGAGAGCTCGCCGGCAAGGAGAGAGGTCATTGACCCGAGCAGCTCGCTGCTGGCTGTTAGAGCGCTCCGCTGCCGGCTCTCCGTGTTTCGTACCGCGTGTGCGCCCGTGCGCCCGTCCGCTAGTCGTTTTGATTCTTAAACTCACTACGACAGAGTACACGGAGAGAGGAGCTCTCTTTTGCCGCTTGGCTAGGCCTCATTTACTCTATTTGGCCGATTGATATTAGAACTAAGAGTTTGTCGTACGCCCCGCGGATCGGATACCAAAATTAAGAAATTTTAAAAATTTAAAAAAAAAAACGAATAGAGAGAGAAAAAATGTATATAACATAAATAAATCAAGTGACGTTCGCGAGTGCCTGTAGTGAAAAATTGATAGGCAGGACCGAAACAAAACAAAAGAGAAAGAAATGCTTGATAGTGTCTCGAGTACGAGGAAACCGCGGAGAAGTGTTTTGGTTTGGTCAGGGCCTTAAAAACTGTCGGTGTTCCGATATATTATCACTGACTATACGTTCGAATACGACGATGGCTGTTTTCGTTACGTATAGTTGATAGTTTTCTGTATACTATATGCTGGACGTGTATATTATATATATATATATATATATTATACATGTGTATATATGATATCGCGGATAAAGATTGTACTGTAAACAAAATACACCTCCGTTATCCGGGGCACCATGGATTACCACTACCAGTCAACGTCATACGAACTATCGTCGTTGTTCTACCTCGTCAAACCGACCTAGACAAAATATATGACATACTTAACCAGCGACCGTCTCCCTCTTTCTCTATCTTTCTTTCTCTCTTTCTCTCACCTATACTTAAATCATTAAATTTGAGTATAAACACGTATATGCATATGTGATAATACGTATATATTATATATATATGTATAAATATATATGTATACACACACATATATTATATATATATGAACATTAACCGTGAATTTTTATACAACATAATAATCAACGTTATGTTAAAATTGAAGAGGAAAAAATTGCGTATCAATTCTGGTGTCATTTTGTTATTGTCAAAATTACACAATGCTGCAGCTGATGCAGTTAGACAGTTGTAGGAGAGAAAACAGAATACATATATCTAGTTGACACCTTATAATACGTCAAACTATACACACGCACACACGCACTCACACGTGCCTATAAATCGACTCGTATATCAATCACACACGAATTACTATCGTTATCTGTCGATTGTTGTCTTTTTTTTCTCTCTATTTCTCTCTCTTACTTTTTTTTTGTATCTCCGCGCTATCGCTGTACTTTTACTTGATCGTACACACGTACATAATATACACAGTCTCATCGCTCACGCGTGTATTACGCGTTGCGTATGACGATTATACAGAAATCCTAGAAAAGCGTGTGTCCTGCGACTAGGCGAAATGTATACCATGCACATAGACACCCGCAGTTTTTCACACGCCATTCAACTCGCTCACAGAGCACGATAATTTCATTTTCTTCCATTTTTATTCTCTTTTTTTATTTCTTTAAATTAACCCCAGACCTAACCCGTCACGCGTCGCTAGGCTATAGTAGCCTTCACGCTGCAACGCTTCGCGGTCTTTTCCATTATTGTCTGTAAACCATTTTCACTCTTTTCCTCTCTCTTTCTTTCGTATTCTCGGTCCTTTCCTATAGAACCAATCAGGTACCGAATTCAACCCCTCGATTAGAAACTTCATCCGTTTCTAAACCAGCGTACTCTAGTACTTTGATAAAACAGTACACGTTGGATACAGGCGAACGACATACGGTACCGAATTAGAATTAAGAGACAAGTAAAATTCTCTCAATCGACAGTCTTATTCGAATTACGAACGGACTGATATCGACGACTGAATCACACATATATACCGAGTGTCTGCAGTTTTCCTGGTTATCCGTTAGGACGGGAGATTGACGTGCTACATATACGCTCGTCCATCCCTGTCCTTTGATAGTCACAGGGGTGTTGAAAATTGAGGTTATATAACACGCAACCTAATCAGAAGAAATTAGAGTATATATATTAATCCGAATATTAAAAAGACCCTCCGGTGCTATGAACGCTTTTTAACCACCCTAACAGTAATTTGCAAGACTAAGGAACGTTGTGGCTATAGAAATTCCTGGCTGATATACATACTTCGCTGCATCAACCACCGGGGGATTAAGGATAAAGAAATTGGCGGGGTGGCTGGGCTGGCACCGAATAAAAACTATTATTCTTCCTGTTTATCCGATCTCCAAGCTACATAGATCGTTGCGTTCCCCTGACTGTCTGGCTGCTCCCGCACGTGGCGGTAAAGAACTATGTTACCAAGGCGGTAAAGCGGCAAGAAGGCTGCAAGGCGGTAGGCCAGTGAGCGGGATCCACCCAGGCCACAGCCTATACTAGCTGCTTAACGGGATCACGAACGGTCCGACCGACCGACCAACCAACCAGCCCGACCCGAGATAGTGGAGAGCGCGGTGCGGCACCGGTTTAAAAGTGAAACTATGACTATTGTGGTGCTCCGACCGGCGAACCGCTTGCCCCGTGACTGTGAAACGTTGTGACGCAAGGAACTAACGCGAGACCCGAGTGTACCTACTACCTTCTCTATCCATTCGCCCTTCGCCCTTCGTCCCTCACCGCTACCATAATTCTCAAACACCACGACCACGACCAATCTCTCGACACTACTCTCTCTTTCTATCTTTCCATATATTTCTCTCTCTGCTATACTGCACCACGATCACCGCTGACGTTATAGCTACGAACGTTCGACCATCCGCATTCACCCTTTCCTACAACCACCCGTTTAACATCACAATACCGGCTGTCAAATTTTCATGGTTTTCTGTTTAAGGTGGATTAAATCGATCAGATCGTTGCTTCGCTTTCGTTAACATTTTTTTTCTTTCTTCTCATATTCACGTTACATTCTTTGACTGTTTTTCATTGCTTGTCTCGATCTTTATTCCGCTTCGGTTTCATATCTGTCCTCAATCATCCTCCCCCCCCCCCCCCCCCCCCGCACTCTCTTTTTTTTTCTCTCTCCCTGTTTGCTATCCCTGATCCCGTCTCCTCTCACCTATCGACGCAGACTATAAGCCTCGCCAACATCCACCATCCACCCCGTGATACGTACCCTTATATCGTCGTGAAGTATGTGATTGCTAAGTTGATAAAGACAACGGTATTTTGTGAGTTTGTTAGACGACAAAGAAGAGGTTTTCTTTCGTCAAGTGGTGCTTTCATCAATGTCAGTCTACCGAAGAACCAAAAATGTAAGTCCTAGCTTGTACGTAGATTGTATATGAAGCGACAAACAAAATTCGATGTACCTATATATATACGTATCGTACGAATTTAGTTCGTAAATAATTTCGCCGCTAAACTTTGCTGAATGTAACGAATAAATTCAACACCATCGAACGTCTCTCTACTAGTAATATAATAATCGCCGAATTTCGTCACACATGTGACTATTGTATGGAGGACAGCAAATTCAGTCAGTCACTCACTCACTTACTCGACAGGTGTCACGAACGAAATACCAAGTAAATGCTAAAAATACTAAACAGCTTTTACCTACAGGAGTTAGAAACTGTTACGCAACTCCAGCTGCATGCGATATTCAAAATTCGTTTTATAATCAGCTCTCACCCGTTATCGACGGTGTATGTATTGGTCTCTCGTCAAAATTGAATCTGTAGGTCTTGTCAATCCCAATATAACGCAGGATACTCTGAGCTCTTCTTTGCTACTGCACTTACTTCGCAGAGTAACTTTTATAACTGACCAAATACTACGACTGAATCTACAATCAGTTGTAAATATTTATAATCGTATACCCAAGATTGTAACTTCAGTTATCGCCGGTAATGCCGGTATCGCCTGCACTTGAACAGGTTGCTTCTATCGAGTAGTACATACAAGCCCTTTCAGTTTGCTCAAGAGTTGAAAAGAGAACTTCGGCTTGATGCGTTTGTATGAGAACGAATGATTTATAAATTTGATTCGTTTTATGCATGGGAATTTTAAAAGCGTCATTCGGTTCGGAGATTTCAATCTTACATGTGCATTAGGCCGGAAGAAAAAAGCGAGGTTCTTAAGGTTTGGATGTCAACGCGTGCAGGCCGCGAATAAGTATCGAACTGCCGTTAGATTGGATTCTGAGTGAAAGTGAATTCATTGCTAACCGTGACGCTCGCGTGTAAACACGTGGGTGCAGGTTTTTGGTCTGAATGAAACTTGATCAAGAGAAATACCTAAAGCTTCGAATCAAACGGACATAATTATGCAAATTATAATTCGAAGCTCATACGTATTGACCTGTTTCAACGGGTCGTGCCAGGGATTCGTGAGCAGATTTTTCCCCTCATATCTTCTTTTCATTCTCATCCTGGCGATTTTCAAATCTGAATTCATCCGTTCTTTTTATATCCGTCAATTTCTACGTTTTCATTCACCGGAAGGGAAAAACTAATGTTGGTCTTCAATTCACCAAGAAAATATCTGCTAATGGATACATTTCATCTCCGGATGTGAAGTCGCTCATCGCGCAAGACGCCTGCGAACCCGATGTTCCATGAAGTCAAAATAGTAGAAGCGAACATGCTGCATATATGCGTCAGAATGGCACAAATTCGATTCGTTTTTCTCTCCGTAAAAGACCAACGGATTAAAAAAGTTCGAGAATTTTGACCGTTAAAAGTCACGCGGATCAACTTCCGCATAACGTGTTTTAAATTATACATACGTAGAGTGATTCGGCGAAAAAGGAAGACAATTCGCAGTTGCAAAGCCTGCAGAGGTCCCTAAGTGTGAAATTAATGGTTTATCCTGCAGTTTGTTGTATTGCGAACGGTGCGTTTGCAATACCGGAAGTATGCAAGCTTACATCTGCACAGCACGTTTATAGCCGTGTATAAGGTATATATTCAAGAGTCTGCAGGTTTCTAAACTAAATTTCATTCCTTTGACGCTTAGCTCTAGTTTGTTGACGTTGGTTGTTTGAACTTTCGCCGTCCGCAACCGTATACCTATACACACTTTACCGTACATCTTTATAATACATACATACATCCATATATTGTTTCATAGAATCAAAGTTCACGCTCATGTTCAATTGACATCGGTTATTCCGCACTTCATTCCGATGCTTACACTATTTTCAATAAAAAATCATCATATTCCATATTATTCGGCGTTTGAACTGGCAAAAATATTTATACAGGTCTGTCCACTTGGAACAGCACTTTCCAGACTTTATATACGATTACGGAGATCGAAAGTTGGTATGTCAATGGCAATAGAGAAAAAGTCGAAAATAAGAAAAAGACAAGAAAAAAATCCTATCAGACGAAAAAGAATGTACATATTATAATATATATGTAATTATATGCTATATTGATGAATAGTTGGCTAGTCTCCGCGGTCCATCGCATCGTTTCCCAGTGCCGTTACAAAATCTGTAGTTTCGCGGCACGAGCGAGCGCGGCATCGTTGCCCCGTGTGCGATCGGTGGTGAATGAATGTGTGCGTTTCTGTATTGGTGGAACGTTCGTGCGGCGCGCTGGTGGAGACCGGCGAGGCGTTCGGGTCGACGCCCGGAGGCTCGTCTATCTCCGTTAAGACTCGGACGAGCTCGGCACTAGGTCAGTGATGGAGTCACTGCCCGCCCTGAGCGTCGAGGCAATGACACCGGGACGCCGCGCCGCTGCCCGCGCCACCCCACGCCACCCGCAACTGCCGCGCGCGCTACAAACGGCGTTCCCTCCCGTTCTTAGCGTTGAGTAGCGTCGAGTCGTGCTCGGACCGATCGACGATGCGATGCGATGCGATGCGATGCGATGCCATTTGATGCAATGCGATGTCTCGAATGCACGGAGAGACATGCTCCTCGCCTTATATCGTCATTCACTTATTTCGAATGGAATTAACGCGGTACTTGACACGTTGCGTTTGCGCACATCAGGTATACAGGTGTGTGTACAGGCGAACTTCATCATCTAGCACGGGAATCGGGAATCAGTTTAATATGAACATAATAGTGATCGAAACTTGATCGACTTATGTCATGATTTTTTCTATTCGTTTATATCGATGATTATCTTCAGATAGGAGACATTGTTTTTAGGCCTTGCAAGTATCAATGATATTGAAATTTCAATGCCAAATTTATATCACTTTAATATTCCCTGCCGCTTTCTTGAAATCTCTTGAACAAAACCAGGAACGCGATTGCGGGTCAGAGACAGCAGGCCCGACGATTATGAAGTTATGTTAATCTCAAGAAAATGTTTAAAAAATACGAAGCGTAAGTTGTTAGTCAATGATCTCCGTGCGCTTATCTCTGCAAGCATTAGCAATTACCAGTATTTTCTTATTCCGTTCTTATCGCCTCGATTCGCAAATTCGTCTCGATATTTCTAAACGCGGAGTGGGAACTTGAGCGATAGGCTTGTAGAAAAGATACCTCGGCCGAAAGGCCACTAAAAATTAAACTAGTCAAAGCATTCTTACAAACTGGGTTACTTTTGGACGGTTTTCACAATCTGGATAGCGCAGGATCTGCCTGTCTGCAGAATTGACTGGAATTGTCTCCGTATGAATTTTTCAACAGCAAAATGTCTTCATGCGTTATGCATGCTGGATAATTCTTGACTTCTGATTACGCTGTGTCATCATCACTTTATCCGTACTCGGATCTTCCGCCTGTAGAATCGCTCGCTTTTTTGACTCGAAAAATTCTTCAGCCAAATTCTGAACAGCTACTTATCCGTGGATTTCTTTCCAAGATCAGATGCTATCCGTATACTTGACGAATTCTTTCCGATGCTAGTCGTAATAGACAGAGATGTAACGACCACTTCCTCAAACTGTAAAACATTCTATAAATAATCGTGTATCACGGCTTCTGCACGGAGTTTAGCGATTTTATTGTAAGCACGATGCACGCACTAGCTTATCATACGTAACGCGTGAGCTCAACCGCGCAATTTATTGTTAGCTAAAGAGTAAAACTTTCAAAGAAACATTCACTCTGATATTCTTCAGGATAACAGATTTGAATGAACTTCTACAAAGCCACAGACTTCCCACAACAGAACTCTGGCACATTTAACTTTAACATTTCTTTATTTTTATTTAAACATTTTTTCACGATGTATAGTACCAAAATTACCATGATGAAACACTCAAAGATCATTCTCCTCTTCTCAACTCTGTGAAAAATGATTTTCTGAAAACCGTCACTCGTTCATTTTTCTAATTTTAACATTTTCCAGAACATAATTTTTTCTCGCGAGGTATATGCACATATATATGCTTTTCGAATGAAGTATACAGGCGTGTGTGTGTGCATGGTGAACGTTCATTGCGGTAGGACTTTCCATTGACCGTTATACTCTCTGATACTGGTATAGTTGCTTTCTCGTTAGCGTTCCTGTTCCTGTTCTCAGTCTCAGTCTCAGTCTCAGTCTCAGTCTCAGGGGTCGGGTCGGCCGGCCGCACAAACACTTTCTTTCACTCTCGATTATAGAAAGGTGCAGGAAGGTACGCAAGAACGAAGGTCAAATTGATCGCGGCTAGAGTTTAGAGGGGAGCATATATATATACGAGTGAATTGAATGAGCAACGTGTATGTTAGAAGTATATTTTAACACGTAAAATACCGGAGATTATTACCATTTTATTATTATTTATAAAGTGTCACTTCGGTCGGTCAATTCGATGACCTTGCAGCTTTCAACATAGATACGTAACAATATTGTTAAATTATCGTTAACATATCCAAGGGGTTACTCAATATCTCCTTAAGGAATAGAACGTTACTTCAAAGTATCTTCAAAGTATCACTTCAAAGATCTTTTTCAGAAAATCCCTTATACAAGTAGACGATAAGCATAGATCAGATCACAGGAGTAATCGGGTGAAAATCTTCGAATACTTTCATCATCTCATTGAAATCAATTCATTGATCACACAGAATTTTCTAATTATTGTGTATCACAATATAGTCGTGCATTAAAAAAGACTTCGATGTCAGAGCATATATCTACGTATTAGTTTTTTCAACCATTATTTTTACATAAAATGCCTGTTTATAGACCAGGTTTGGGCTCGAGTTGGTCTATTCGGAGTATAGAGGTAGGGTATGCGATTAGCGGTACCAGGAGTAGCCTGTGCAGTGAAGGAAGATATAGCGGTCCGTGACGTCCCGTGCTTCAAGTATATGTTGTCGTATGTACGTTATGTTGTAACTTGCCTCGCCCGGGATGGACGTCGCGGTTAAACCGAGTCCTGCGGAGACTTTCACCTCCTGCAGATCGCTGTGGAGGCCGTTGCACCTGCGCGTTAACAGGGAAGTGATATCGCCTTCGGCAAACTAAAGCACTCTCACTTACTTCGGGTACGAGCTGTAGCTGTATCAAGGACCATTGTCATTGTCCAATGGCGAATGCACGCGTTAGGTTTTTTAAAAAAGGTTTCCTTCGCTCGCCAAAGCACGGCAAGCAGGTTGGATTAGGGTACAGTGAAATTTCGGCGTCGTCACTTTTCAGAAAAAACACTTTTCAGATTGTGAAAAATGTTTATAATGAACAGAGAAATCGAATTACCAAATTTCTGTTCATGATTTTCGTCGTAGAAACAAGAAATAGTCGGAGATTTGTAAAATCGGGATTGAGTAGCGAATCTGCGAACTCGCGAATCCCAGGTTTAGACTTTCCTTGAAAAATTGCCAGCCCCATGTACCCTTCTGAATTATTCTTTTCTCTATCCAATTCGAGGAATAGCTGCAGGCAATGTCATCGCGAAGGCCCGCATCGTGTTTCGTCAGCAAAGCCTCTCGCCTTCCATAATGGCTCGGATATTTTCGTCGCAGCTGGCTATTTTCCTGCAACGCCAGCGAATTTCATCGGTTCTCTTTGCTTCCTGATTCGACAGAGAAATAGGTATTCTGCGAAAGATGAGTTAATGCGTGGTTATTTATAAGCAGTCAACCCACCCGCTCGGATCGGCTTGGCGTGGCAACTATTAAACGTACAGATGTCCAAAACGATTTTTCGCGGATACTTAACTCCTAGCCTGTGGTAACGAGCCGAGGTGGATACTCTCCTTGTCGTTGAACTGATCGTAAATAAGAAATCAAAGCCTTGAATATGTATTCGAGACAAGAAAACGTGATAATTATATCAAGCTTTCAGGCCAGAGGTAATATCTTTGACTTTATTGGCGTAGGAACATACGGTTTTGACAAATTCATTCGAGGAACTGTTCGATGTAAGAGTAAATGATATAAAACCGTTACTTTACCGCAAATTATTAAACCTTCGAAACTCGTCTTTGAAATAGTTATTATCGGGGGGGTCGGAGTGTTAAATCACAGTCTTTGTAGCACTTATTTTATGTACAAGCCGGAAATAATTCCTCAGGACCATTCTAGGTTCTTCTTTTCGTCCGTCTCTGCAACCCATTCATTAAGCATTTGGCAAATTCTTTTCTCGCGTTGTGGTAGGTACGAGAATTCATGATTTGAAGTGAAATAATTAATCGCCAATCGAGGAATTGAGTTGCGATCAGTTGACACCGAGAAATCCAATGATGAAATCTAATTATACCTATAATGTGATTTGTAATATGTTTCGTAATATTTTTTGATAGTAGACGTCGTAGTCATATTGGGAGCGAATAGAAAATAGTTAGAAAACATGTAAAACTAGAGTCTCGTTTTTCTTCAATACATTATTTACACAGCTTGAATATGTACAAGACTTATAAAAATCGAATATAATGACCTGCAGTACTTGGTTTGAATGAACATAAAGTGCGTGTTGAATATATCTGCTTCGTTTTCCCTCTTTCAAGCTTTTTTCTTTCCTCTTAGTTTCAACAGCTAAAATAAAGCATCTGTTCTGCCTATACTCATGACAAGGAAGTTTTTATTGCTCCTTCGCAGTAATCCGGCATTTTATAGACTTCGCTACTATAATATCTGGGCTCTGACATTTAAGCGATTTGCGAAATGGACAACCGCATCGTTTCCATCCATCTGGTACTAGGATTGATTCTATTTGTTGAGAAGATTAGGCCAATATCAAATACTCTGACCCTTGCGCTGACTCGAATTTTTCAGAAACGTTGAGGCCTAGAAAATTAAAATTTCGATAGGTCTGAACGTAGACAGTTCAATACTCCGAAATCCCAGACCCCTGAGAGTCCAAAGATTTGAGAATTTCGGTCTACTTCTCAGGATGTGAAGACAAAAAATAGTTCTATCTAATCGAGACGCTCTTTACGGGTACTTATTTTATTTATTCCAATCGATAATTTCGACCTCATAAATAATTGATAGGATTAAAACAAAAAATCCCTACAATTTGACCACTTATTGGTTTTGTTATGATCATTACAGTCCGAGTTATTGAATACCGAATGAATACATGCGTGAGTTTCAAGTTTCGGAGGGTTGGCCCTTCGGATCTTCAGTTTTCGTAATTTTGAACCTTCGGTGTTTTTTGTTTCGAAGTTTTTGAAATCGGCTGTGTAACTTACCTAAAACTGTGAGTCGATAATATTCAAATTTGAGATGTTTACCATTCGGGACTTTTAAAATTTGGAACTTCAACCCGGTCCTAATAAAATCACTGATAAAGTGTAATAAAATTGTGGAGTAAATTCAGACAACATTATAGCATTCATTACGAAGTTCGGTCGAGTTTGCCAAGGTATAATGTGCCAATAAAGTTTGGAAAGTAATTTTCAGAAGAATGAACTGCAGCTTTTGTTCCTCGTCATCAATTCTCAAAAATATTCTCGTCATAATTACAAGAATTTGAATCCTATGGCATACACAGAACCGTCAAAAAGTCCTTGACATCATTGTATTCTACAAAAATTGACATAATCCCACTCCATCGTTTAAAAATTCACAAAAATCGCCATTTGAAAATACCCTGCTGCAGTTTCTCGATTACTTATTATTCGTAGAGTCAGCTAATTTCGTCACACACTAGCAATTAGTTTTCATTATGAAAGTTTTTTTCAAAGGCTAAGGCTAAGGCCGCAGCTGAACTTAGGGTATTAATGAGTATATATTGACTAATGGGCACAGTCATTAATGAACTCTGTTCTAGTTGTTCAATCGAAGGAGAAAAATAGGTGTATGAATCATGCGATGATAAGTAAACTGCTTTATCATTAATTTGCCAGAAAAGCGTATATCAGGACTGTTTCTTCGGTACAAAAAGATCCCTGCACTATTTTCACAGGCTTATTATTTCCACAAAGTTTATTCATAATTCAAAACCGGTGATTAAATTATAAAATGCACTTAAAGTATAACGAGAAATCGCAGATCATTTTCACTTGAGATTTGACCCAGCAATTGACATGTATCACCCGAGTATAAAATAAACGAAGAATCATCTCGCCATTCCTCTTCCCTTCTCTTCTCTTCTCTTTTCTTCTTCTCTTTTCTCTATTCTCTTATCTTCAACGCGTTGACTAAGAGAGTATATATTTATACTTACGTAAGAAACCCATACAGAAACGTGACGTTTATGCCAACTGCAGCACGAATTGCTGCAGTTCACCATTTACAGCTCTCGTAGATTACAGTCGTCGTCGTAGCTCTTTGCAAGAGTATTAAGTGGGGGTGGGATCATCGTCCTCCTAGAGAAAGTTGTTCCTTAGACTTACGTTAGTTAGACACCCCGAGCAGTGAGTAAATGTATATGTAAATGAGTACACGCACATACATATATTCTCGCAAAAGACACACTTGCCCAAAAACTCTTACCAGGTAAACTTAGAATCATACATATGTAGCGAAGTCATAGTGCTAAATACACAGCATATGCAGAGCTGTAAAAGCATATACCTAGGATAGAAATCCGGCGAACCAGTAGCTGGTAAGGTAGGGTGTTTGATTCGTACTAGAATTATTTCGCAAGCGGTATAGAGTAGCGGAGTCTTCCGGGTGGATGAGAAAGGCGAAGATTACGAGGAGGGAAGAAGAAAAAAAAAAGAAAATGAAAATTGATGAGAAAAATAAAATAAGAAGAAAGTTTATCTCAGCTATAGCGTAACCTGGCGAAGGGTGAACCTTGCGAAGGTTAGAGTCGACTGTGAACCTTTCAAAAGTCGATTAACCGCGAGGAGATATTTGATCGATTATTGGAACGAGTTATTGAAACAGACGAATGGCTGCTCATTGATATCGGATAAAAGTAGGAAAAGGAAAGTGTCCAAGACTCGGAGGATTGAATAAGTGCAATGAAAAGTCTCGCGGCTTCGTTCGATCAACCAAAAGTCTAAAAATTTGAATGGAGATCATTATTTTTTCATCTCAAATTATTCAATGGTATACTGAATTGATGCGAACACCGCCAGCTACCGATATTACCAGACTTTTGTAAAGTTTTTTTTTTTTTTTTTCTTTGTGAACAAACTCTTATCTAGAAACTTTAGCTGGTTCTGGTGACACGCGATCTCCACCTCTCCTACGGCTAAACCGTATAATACATATTATCCGCGTTTCGCGATCATTTGCAAACCCTGGCTTGCGATTAGTCACATAGTTTTAGTCACTGATCTACATACGCGCAACAAAACTAGCCTGACGTAAGCTCGACGTTGAATATCGAAGTTACATGAAATTTTTTTCAGTGTATAAATCGCGATAGCACGAACAATGTTCTTTCATGTACCATGTGCAATTTTTTGTTTTCCTTTCCTAATTTTTTTTTTTTTTTCTTTTCACCACTTACTTAGCACAACTCCGATGTCAGTTTAAAATATTTATGGGAGAGTCGAAAAACACGGTGTTGTCAAATTTTCTCTATGTGCCACCTGCACTGACTCATTCCTTGGAAGACATTGACCACTGCGGGGAACGTACGTGTAAGTAGTTCTCATATAGGTATATGCATTTGTACTTTCAGCCTAAGTTATATATACATACATACGTGTCGCGGTTATATGTTTTTACACGCACGTACTAGCGTTATACTTGAACACGAGTAGGTACCTACTACTTTAGGAACGCTTGCGGGATAAGGCGGAAGCGCATTCGTCGCCGTACGTTAAGTAAGACCCAAGTCTTTTTCTGTTCGCTAATTGACCGCCCTCGTGTCAACGTATATGTATGTATATATACATGAGAATATCACTACTTGAAACCTACGATAATTACTCGAATTATATACGAACTAGAAAATTATCTCTATTTTGCGAGTAGATAGTATTTCATATTTTTTTCCGACATTTAGGTGAATTAGGGAAGACAAGGGATTACACGCGAAATACAGCGTGAAATAAGTGAAGTAAAAAAGGGGTTAGTGGGTATTTAAGACGTTTGAAAAAAGAAAGAAATATAAATACATAATAATGAAAAATTTTCCTGCCACTTTCTATGTTTGTCTTTTTTTGATATAATTACGTACACTTGTATACGAACCGCGCGCGACTTTGTCTCTTTATATATAACTCCCACGCGACTATTTTTCTGGGCATACATGCCGCGTAATTCAGACTTGCTTACCAACCGGGTGGACTACATATCCACTCAACAGATAAAAATACGTTCTGGGAGCGATGACTGCCGGATAAAAATACAAAATGCATCACCACCAGAATCAGTTTAATTCTTGATTTGTGCTAATGTCGGATGCATATGCTTTCACTATCCATGAATGAAAAAAAAAAAAAAAAAAATGAAAAAAAAAGACGATACGCCTGTGTCTATCAAAAAGGAATTCATTTATTTCCTAAACCAATGTACGCGTATCCGTATACACTATATCTGTATCAATCTACTGCCCAACTTTTCAAAGATATCATCATTTTATCAATCTCTCGGATGTCTCTATCGAGAAAACTGAATAAAATACAACCATAGGTGAATAAAAAAATGTCAATTAGGGATATTCTTTCGTAACTTTTTACGCTCAATTTCGCGACTGTCAATGTTATGCTTACGATGCTTATGAATGCTTATTTTTGCACCTTGTCTCTCTTAACAAATGTGAGGATTATCTGTAGCTCGAAATTCACCCTTGGGATAACCTATTGAAAAGCTTTTCTCGTTTATATCTAAATAAAGAAATAAGATTTTCGAATATTCCTGGGCACTTGAACTAGGCAGAAGCAAGGCTGTCTAATGTGTGACAGATCGTCGATCCCTGCAGTCCACGAATACACACGTTTTTTTACGATTTAAAATTCTCCTCGTGTTCCCGATATACCTACTCGAGTCTCATGAACGTAAATTTCGTCCCATGACTTATGTACACATTTCCACCGTGTATACAGATAAGATAAGAAAAAAAGAAAAAAAAAAAATACCAGCAACCGCATAAGCGCGTTAAGTCGTAAAGCCTGATGACCTGTGATAAGACCGGAAATCTGCAAACTATGTATATACACGATGTATAACAATGCTACTGTGCATCATCGGTTGATTGAAAAAAAGAAAAAAGAAAAATTCTCATCTCCCAAACGCGGAAGAGACTTTGTAAAACCACGCGGTACTCACGTGCCCGAACAATCGTTTTCCCGCGCTCATTCTTCTACTCGTACTAAACGTTCCAAACATTCCGAAAGACGGAAGCACTGTCATCCTGAAGTGAAATATTTACACGTTACTCCTTTCATCGACAAGTTCTCCTCTATTTTCCCCTCTCCTCGCTATTTCTCTGTCTTTTTCTATTTCTATATTTTTCGTCTTCTTTTTCTTCGGCTTATAATAACTCCCACGCGTCAGTATACAGCGAGGAGGTCAAAGGGAGGGAGGGAGAAGGCCGTGGTTCGTGGCTCATCGTCGGCCACGACTAGAAGCGTGCCTCTGATGCCTCGTGCTCCAGTCGTTGACCCTGCGATGCCATGCCGCGTCGCTTCGTATAGCGAACGCGAGAGACTACATACGTCGCTCGCGAGGGTCGTACAACGTAATATATGGATACATTATATTCCTATATATACATATATGTATGTATATAAGGCATATATAGTATATATATCGTATGCTATACCTGCCTGGATACTCGTGACAAAACGCGTGGGCGTAAGGCGCGAGGCGTCGCGACGCCGGGGGCCGGAACTCGGATGTGTCGAGGAAATTTGCCAAGTTCTATTATTCGATTATATCTATAGACGTCGCCCCGTTGATTCGACATTTCAATGAGTCGGTAAAGCGCTCTGTACGCAAGGGTGTTAGACATCGAACTAATCGCATACGTAATGTGAGCTTTTGAGAAGTTTTTTTGTTTTTTTTTTCGAATTTCTTTGAAATACGCTACTCAACTTTCAAATTTTGCTCTGTCTCGGAAGAACCTTTTTTCATTTTTTCGTGATTTTCATATCGCAGATTTTCATATTATAATATGACCATTTTTTCATTCACAGAGACTTCGATCTAAACTCATAGATTCAGAGAAAATTACGTAGTCGTTATTAATGCGGTCTGTTCTGTGTGGTCCGACGTTTAATGTTCTTCGTTTTTAGACTCATATTTAAAATGGCAATAGCCATGGCAGAGATTTTGTTACATACGAAGTTTTATATTAAGAGAATATGAGTGACTGGGCGGTAATTCCATTCCAAAAAGACTGCACGGCACCCGTCAGGTATATACAACCCGGTTTTTCCTCAAAATTTTATGGAAGGTTGCTAGCTTTTGCTCTTTGTAGAAGAAGACAGGATATAAAACGTAAATATAACTGAAACCATAAAGAATTATATTGTCTCATATAATTTTGGATTTTTTTCAATTAATCTGTAATTGTATTTTCGAATGATGAAACTTCGCCTGTCGTTGTTTTTCTTGATTGTAATTTTCTCAAAATTCTTCGAAACTGATTAACATATTTCTCTTTCAGCAATAACCCATTCGCGATTGAACTTGATTGAACGATATCGTATTGCGATTCGATTCGATTACGTGTAGGTAGATAATCCTACAATCAGTTATCCGAGAAAATTAGTATTAGTATTAGGATCTATTCAATATTCCAAGTGGCATCGTCAGTACCTATATCTTGTAAAAACAAGATGAAGTTGTGAAGAAAGATATTAGGTACACGCGGGTAACTCAAGTCAACGGTATAACCTTCGCCATTTACGAGATAATGCCCCCGAGGGATCCGCGACTTTCCTTCCTTTCAGATAAACTAAATGACATAATAATGATAATAATAATAACAATAATAATAATAATAATAACAACAACAATAATAATAATGAGCTTTATTATTCTCCGTTGCAACAGCTGCCCCGTACACGAGAGTAAAGACTTGATAAGCGCAATGAATCACCGTGACAATTGCAGATGCTTTTATCACCCTCGGGTCCTCGTTCAGTTCTTTTGTGAATATTAATTCATACATTAATATCTTATAGATAGAAGATTAGCTCTCTCAGATTATCAGATGTAATCGATCTAATTTACGGCTGTTGAGGCATGATCACGTATTTAAACTCCCGAATCTCTTTGTACGCGACATCAAATCTTGAGCAAATAATAACTTCCTGCAAAGGGGTATCTGTTATCGGATTAACAATTGATTCTGATATTCTTATCGAAAGAATAGCATTTCGTATTGCTGCTGGTACCAGAAATAGTGAAAAAGTATACTTATACATAAGGGGTATGCGCTCGATTCGCCATGGTGTGGCTACGACTCGTTTCTCTCGAGAGAAATCTAGCCTAGGATCGCGAACTTCGTGACGCGGAAGTGGAGGCTCCTCTTCTGTTATTCGCTAGTCCTGTCGATTTGTCCCGCAATATGAGCTTCGTGACGTCCGTAGCGAATCGCGAACATAACCTTAGTACAGTGTACAGTAATATCGTAGGTGCACATCGTGTGCATACACGAACAGCGTGCGATTCCGAAGGGGACTGGGGAGGAGAAAAGATAGGAAGAAGGCAACTCTGGGTCACTGGTGAAAGTGTCTACTAGCTCTTCAGGAGGCGGAGATCGAGGGACTCGGGGGTGTACCTGGGTATAGAAAATAGAAGCTTCCTGGTGCACTATATGCAAGACTTGATTGTCTGTCGTGTGGAATTATTTATCCCTTCATTTACGAGGCGTCATCACGTACAGAGTTCATTCTGAGGGGCGAGAAAACCCCAAGGAAATTCTCATATAATAATCAGTCAAGACTATGTCTCTCAAGATTTCACCAGATTTCACCATATTGCGACCTGCACATCTTTTTTTTTTCCTTATAATATCTGATTCGACCAACAAGTGTTCCTCATCTTGAAAAGAGACATTCTATTCGCATTTCACTTATCTGATACATTTCATACAGTTTGGGGATTTCAAACGATTTTTCTTCGGCCTTTGGTTAATATCACCTAAAATCGCAATCACGTTTTACTCTAACGCTGTAAAAGCAGGCCGTTAATGACTGCGTCTTGTATAGTTACGCACGAGCTCGTACTCACTGCAGGTATGAGTAATGGTCACTTGTGCACCTCGAGGGAGCAAGAACTTGCCGAAATGACCCAGTTACTGACCTGCGCCTTGGTTTCTGGTCAGTCAGCGTACTCTGCGTAGACCGTTGCGTTACCCTGTTCTAACTATACGGCAGTATTATAGTGTGGCAATAGAAAAGCTACTAGATCAGGTAAAATCGCGATCGTGTAGGTATGACGTCGACAAGAGTATAAGTGCCAGTTACATCTTGAGGGAAGAGATCAGGATCAGGACCGGGACATTTACACTGACGTAGAGGCGATATCACATACACATATACCTGCGTTGACCTCAGTCTCAACTTTCACCGGTACTGTACGTGCCCGATGAATTCTGTTGCTTTTTCTCGTAGTTCATAGATTATGCGACTTGCAGTATATTCTACTGGGTGTCCTAGAACTAAGTGTACAAAATGATGGGGGCAATAGAGGGAGGCGAGCTGAGTAAATTGACCTGAAAGACATATGGTCTCCGAAATTGCGTTCGCGAGATACGATCGGTTGAAACAATCTTGACATTGAATTTTCGCAAGAATTCGTGAGTTTCAAAGACTTATTTACCGTGTCGTGGTTAGAACAGTGCATAAATTTTTGTCTTTCTAGGTGAATATCACGATATTACGATCAGGAAATTCATTCAACAAATATATCATCGAGAATTCGGAAATTTGGTAAATAGCAATAAAGATTATTTCTCATCGAGTTATTTTGCGACAATGATCTATACTCCACCTTTTTTATACGAAAGCGGTGTCAACGTGTCTTAGGTGTCGGATGCAGAGATTATCTGGCGCTACTAGAATTTTTCTCACCTTTTAGAAAAAAGCTTTTAATACTGGTAGTGGCCTGAGAGGTAAGATGTGTTTTTGAGTAACTGGCTGAGTGGTGTATATTTGTATTTCTCAACACTCGTCCATCCTCTGTAGTATATGGATTAATCGATCTTCTCCTCGCGCCACAAATCCATGTTTAAACAATTTGAAAATACTGCTACGTTGGATTTTCTATTCGAACATAAATTTTTTTCCTTTTTTTATGTTAGAAATCGGTACAACCGCGAAATGGAGTATCTAATGCGAAAAAAGCCATTATAGTTATTAATTGAACAACAATTTTCTATTGCCTTTTGCTTGTAATTAGAAATCTGATATTAATTTTATATTTTGTTATATTATTATCCATTTTGATGAAATTGCTCAATATTACAGTATAACTATATGAGGCGGCGTTAATTATAAAATTATATTTTGTTAGATCGTTTGTTTTTTTATCAAATTTTGTAAACACCCCTTATTGCCGCGGTTCCCTCGACTTAGACCAAAAATTTGCTCGTGGCGAAAAACGGACATTGCACCTCTTCAATATAACTTCTTGATTTTTTTTACTCCAAACTAAATATTATTCAGATTTTGAAATACTATAATGATTTTATGATTCTTTATCGCGTTCAATCAGCTTGGGTCGAATTTGAAATTTTACTCAAGAGGCATCTGGAATTTTGGGCGAATATATTAACTTTGGAGTTTAATATGAAAAATTCATTTATCACACATCATGATAGTTAAATTGACATTCGAATGTATAATGAATTTTGGACAAAAATGTCAACTGATGATTTTGTGAATACGGAAACAGAAATTCTCCAACAGTATAACAGTACAGGAAAAACGAATGCATGATTTGAACCCTATAGGTCTGAATTCTGACAAAAATTTAATCAAAAATCAATTCACTGTGAATCTCGAAAGTATGAGCAAATCTGTTATTTTTATACTATAAGAATTTATTGCGTTAAAATTATTGTCAAAAAAATGTGAAAATAAAATCAATGGGGGAATAGAATTAATCGACGAAATTATCGTCTCGTAAGCTTATGAGTGCCTCTATACAGCGTAAACGACGCTTGCGCTGCATTGAATCAATTATTCTGTCATGTACTTTACCTACCAAGTACCCAGCCAGCCATACCTATAACTATGTCATTTTGTCAGCAGCTCGAACAACAAGAACGTCAGCGTCGCTTCAGGCTCGTTTCACATATCCACAGGGTGCGCGCGCCCTCCTAAAAAAATTTCGGGAATGCTCGGTAGGTTCCGTTCGATGAACACCCCGCCGCTCGTTCGTTCTCTCGTTCTCACTCTACTCCCTTCTCGCTCTGGCTTCTTCCTTGGGCCGCGGCCGGTGTAAGGACGGGCATTGACCTCCACGCCGTGCGTAGCGCTGCACCAAAATACCCCGCGGGCGACGCACGCTACCCGAGAGAGACGAATACGCTGGCGCGCGCGCGTGCTCACGCACCGCACCGCACCGCACGAACAATCCACGCGCACGCGGATCACAGGAGTCTCGGTCGAGTCAGGAAACGAACGACCCCGACTATTCGCAGGAGTCCTCTGACCGCCGCGACGGGTCGGACGGCGTGGTGCGAAATTTCGTTTAAGCGAGTAATGATTTAGTGCGATAGAACATAGAGAAAATGGGAAAATTTATTCATAATTATTAGCATCTCATTATAGAAATTGGAGGAAAACGTAACGCTATGTCGTTGCTATATTGACGTCAAAGTAATGGGTCAACAAGTTCATTTTGTGGTTTCAAAATGAGGTTTCATCCTATTCGACTCCACTCAAATCGAACTAGGTATACATCGGTTCAAGTACACCCATGAGCTAGACCATAGCACTGTATATTACAGCTATGATACTACTATGATAATTCATACTTTTTACCAAATTAGACGAAAGTATGTGAAAATATTTCGTATGTAATAAGATACGTGCGTGTATGTCTGTATCGCAATCTTATCGCAGGCACGTTTAATGTATAACAGTGTTAGCTTTTGACGATAAATTGTGAAATATCTAGTCTTAAAGCTATTTAACCGCATATTATCTCGTATAGATGTATATTATACTCTGGATCTATTAATTTTAGCACGCAGTTACGTAATGTTAGCTGAGTTTTTTTGGTACCATGCGTCCCTGACACAGGCGTAATTTCAGGGTCGCTACTACGCGCGTAAGCCGCAAGCTTTCGTCAATAGACTCTTAAAACACACATAACGCGTTCTTTACTCAAGGATAGAGATTATTAATGTATATACTCACAGGGTGTTGGCATTTCGTTTGGTACTTATTTCAAGATATTGTCAATATAATTTCGTATATTAGACCCATTGGATCTGTAGGGTTGAAAGTAGCTTTCATCTTGCTCAGTCTTACTTCTAAACGAAGTCAAATTAAAAAACTGATGAGTTACTCAATTATTTTCGATTTGCAGGGTCACATGAGGGGAAGAGAACGAGAAAATATGTCTCTGCTCAGATCAAACCCGAAGAGGGTATATGAGTTTCTTGTTCTTTATAAATTTCATAAAATTCAATATTAATACTCTGAGTATTTGTTCTCGCAATTGAAGTCGTATAGAGACGAGAAAGAATTTTCCTAAAATAATAATAATATCGTGATATAAATCTGCACCGTCCTGTTATAGTCAACTTTCATCCAAATGGCTATTTAGACAGTGTGTGAACCCAACAGACCTACGAGTAACAATGATTTTACGATGTTCACAGTGCCAGAATTGGTTCAGTGCCCCTGGAACATTTCCAAAGTTTCGATCCTCGGCGTATAGCTGCTCCGACTTAAGCGATCCTCCTTCTCGTCGATTCCTTCTTTTCCTCGAAATACGTCGTCTGTCTTGTGAGGCTGTCTTCGCCGCGAGTATAACACTCTGAATTTTTCTTTTCTCTTTTTCCTTTACCTTCGTTATTTCTCCACGGTGACAGTTGATGACGGTTAGTAATTGCAGGTCTATATGCACCTGTCGTCTGCAGTGAATTTTTGCCTAATCGATTGCTCCAACATTTCAATTCACGTTACGTTCGACTGTACCACAAGATTCATTAACGATTGCTACGTGTCGATTATACAAATTCTTTCAGCCTGCTCTACGCAATGCTGAGAAAAATCGCGATGTACGATTATCTGATAAACGCAAATCAACGAGCCCACATGCCACGGATTTGATATCACCGATCCAAGCTTTAAACAATAACCAGACTTGGACGTGGACTTGGACTTATTCGAAGACAAAACATATCCGAACACAAGTTCCCTTTCACGTTTGTAGACCTTTATACTCTACGGACACGACCTATTGAGTATTCACAATCACTTTGGGGGTTCAACATGTCGGATGAATCGGTCGAGGCGATTTGTTACGCGGCTCTTTCTTCTACTCGAGACAATATAGCCTCGGGAAAAGTTTTCACCAAATTTCCAGAGAACCGTTAAACATTCTGAGAAAAAAACCCTAGTTGTTCTTTCAAATTCTTTTGTCCCCGTTATAATCTGTCGAAGAAATGCACGATAGTTCGCCTTTTTCTCTAAAGCCCTGAAGGGATTTTGATTTTTCATTTTCCCGTCAAGAAATATATATATGCGTATATACACTAGGCAACCTACTATAAGCATGTAACGTCCTTTTCACAGACTGTTCTCTTATCCGTGGTTTGCTCGGTTCGTTTATCTAGATGCATTTACCTTACCACATAGAAGAGGTACATATATACTGCAGGGAAACATATCGGTAGGGACACGAAATATGCCGCTGGTTGTAAGTTCGGTGACGGTGTAGTGTACGTTAGGTTGTAAAGCTGCTGCTGTGGTGTTGTAAGCGCGGCCATGGCGTTTGTGCACACAGAATGCTGCGCCGAAGGGTCATTCACCTCGGAACACGACCGTGCTACGCACATTCGAAACTATAAGCATGAAATCCAGAGCAGTTACTGGTATCTCGAGTAAATTCTGTCTCCATCTCTCTCCGTCTCACTCTCTTCTGTTAATCTCATTCTCTTATTCCGCCTTCAACGTATTCTCTCGAGAAAAAAATTTCTTCTCGTTCTGTGATTCCCTATCTGAACTCCAACTGTTACAATTTCATCGTTAAACCGTATATACTGCGGTATACACATACTGTACGTAGTATCACGACACAACGTCTGTATAATTAGTTATAAATAGTTATATACGCGCAGGTCAATGATCAATGAAATTATGTTCTTGACGAGTACAACGAGCTAGATACCGACCTAGTCTACAGTTTATACGAGGGATTAGAATTACTTGACAATTAAATGCAGCTGGTGCAAAACATGCGATTTCACCCTTTCTCTCTTTCTCTCTCGAGCTTGCAGTGGCTATAGGAAGCAGCTTTTTCATGCATTTTTTACTAAATATAGTTTTATGTCCTGGATGCTTACCTGCAGTGGAGACATGAATCTTAATTGAAGATTTTCAGATCGAGGACAAAATCAAGAAGCTATTAGATACGGTATTCATATGATTGATCCGAGGTCTCAAAACCTCCATATTCCTTATAGGAAAATTCTGTACCTACATCTTCTTTGGTCATACTTTCGCCTTTATATCTCATTTGTAGAAGTACTGTGAGTTAATATTGAACAAAGTGTGAAGTAAAGAAAGACAGACCTTCGATCAGTCTTTTACCCGAACATCTATCTTCTCCTGCAAAACTCGATGTGGAAATTTGTTCACGTCATTTTCTTAGAAAAATGGTTCTCCTCACTCACGGTGCTTCAGTTGATAGATTCATTTCCTTTATTATATTTCGGTTGATAGCAATACATATTTTATGTTTTTCTTCCAAATACTGCAGTCAGAACTTCAATACTTTGTTTATTACCTAAGGATCATAATGATATTATTTTTGCCAACTTCATCGGAAATTATCAGCAGATTCAATAGACCAACACCTATTTTCTATTTCTTCGATCCTAGAACTAAAGATATTTGAAAAATAATCGTTATCGCGATTTCATATGATAATGCTGTATATTTGCTCTATACAGTGTGCTAAATACTGGTGGATATCCTCTGCCAAGTATCCTTATAACAGAACCTTGCAGAATCGGCAGGCATACGAATATAAACACGGAAGCGGAAATAAGGCAGTTGCGTTAACGCGTAAGCTAATTACTCGCACGTGGCTCTCTCTGCGTCTTGGTTGTTTCTATAATTTCTATATGCATCGCGTGATTAAGCTTGGTCTTCATATTTCATTTTATTGAACTTAGCTCCAGGTATAGCCAATTGATTCAATACATTAAGCATAAAGCAGCCTTTCTCGACTCTCAACGATATGGCTTCGAACGGATGTATTGTCAGCTACTGCAATATTGATTTTGGGTGCGTACACTGTATGGATGGCCAAGTGATCGATGATGCGTGGCTGACGTGGGCGATGTGATTTCCATCTACCCAAAGGATTTGTTCTTAATATTTCAAGATATATACGTATACCGAAAAGTTTTTGGTCTGAAATGAATAATTTTTTTTTCACATATGAACAAAAAATCAACAACCTTTACACATTTTGCTATTGGTTTGGGTAAATGTCATTCAGAAATTATACAGCTCAATGACTTTCCTGAATTAAATGCACACATTTGTGGTACGAAAATCAATAAAATCTGTGTGACATCGAGGCAGTTTTTATCTCTGCTTCAGATAGAATCCATCATACACATGGGCGGGTTTGCAAAAAAACTTTTTCAATAACAGTCCGCTGAAGTAGATGCAGTTTTAATTATTTTCTCGTATTTCGAATGATGGTTCTTCCCATTATATCAACGGCAAATTGGACACGATATTGGAATCAGCTATCTCTTCCTTGTATTATTATTAAATCCATATCCGAAGAATAGTTTGAGTTAGCTTGTGAGAAATCTGTTTCGCCGAAATCATGGATTTTTTCGATTTCAACGAAAATATAACGTTTATATAACTTACTTCGAAATTTGTCCTCAACGAGTTAACCAATCCTGGTTGGTTGCTGCTAGGCAACCATAGAGCACTGACCTATGGTACATGTATATTGGCTTCGCGTTGGTTGGCGTCTATCGGCACATCGCAGGTTGTCATGGATACTGTTGGCCCAGGTTCGGGAATATTTGCTGTAAAACTGGAGCACCAAGCGGTTCCCGGAAGTAGCGTGTTACACATGGCTTGCAAATGGCTCGTTATGACCGTGACTGAACGAAACTTGTGGCTAATTAAACTGGCGGAAAAATCTCCTCTTTTATTTTACAATTATTGTTATTGCAGAGTCATACCAATAACTTTCCTCCTCACATTTTGCCCCCCTTCATTCTCTGAAGAATTTGAAGTTGGATTAAAAATTGAAAACTTATATACATATCGTGAATTCTCAGCCAGCAGCCCATGCAGTTACACAGCATCCTTCAATTTTTATCTAGTTATCCGTAGTTTCAATTTCCCCGTATTCGCATGCTGGAATATTCTATCTGTGAAACAGTACCGTGTAGGATAACATACTCGTATCTTGTTCAATAGTAAGACAAAAGTTGACGTATAACTTCGAATAAGATGCCGAAAAACTTCGGGCATGTCAGCGTTGAACAAGATGTACGGGTATCACCCGAGAAGAATTATTTTTCTATAATATCTCGAAGACAAAACTTTCCAGTGAAATTTTCAACTCGTCGTATTCTCGGTATTAAATCTCAGTTATGAACAGCTCCTCGCATGGGACACTGTGTAATAGCCATATTTAGATGTTGCAATTTGACGGCACTGTATACGTCTACGACGCTTTGTTCTCCGTATAAAAAGTAAAATGAAATAAAAGGAAAACCACACAAAACACGTGTCTCGTTATCTTATCAAACCGCGGTTAGCTGCAGATAATGAAAATTTTTATACACTGTCAATGTTTCTGACTACATATACGTTGCGAAAACTTACCATTGCATTCCCACTTAGGTAAAGCAATGAATGAAATGGACTATATCTTGTAATCACACATCCGGGAACTTGTGGCCCTGTATACTGCGGCCGGAATAGTAGTGCTTAGGTACTACATCAGCGATTCTTTACCCGGGTTTCGCCCTCCGCGTTATTTCAACTTTACGATACAGACCGGCGCGACGCGGCAGTCTGCTTCGTTTACAGTAAACATTTTACTTCACATGTACCAAGAAGTCTCTAATATCAAGTACAGGTACACACGAGCTTGAGAAAGTCGTATTCCCACGAAATACAAGTCTAGAACGACTCAAGGCTGATACAGTTGACCTGTAAAAAGTGGAACTTTGCTTGCTGCATCCTCAGCACAGGGTGGAAGCAGTTGAGGAAGGTCGGTACCGACGACAGTGAATCCTGCTGTGTCCTGGGAAGAATTTTTCACGTTTATGTCCCCAGGTCTAGGGAATTACGAGGGAAATTTAATCTAGAATCTTTGCTGCTTTTACACGACTTTTGGCTACTATAAATCGTTCCTCCCTGTGAATATTCCCGCTCCAATATCATATACGGCCACGGACGTAGTTTCATGTAAGAAATGTTTCACCGTTGCCAATTACCGCGTTTACACTTACACACGCATGGATTGCTATCCGTGTACGTGTCACGGGTCGAGCCCCAGCTCCCATATATGCCTCCATCTTCTCTTAGGGTATTAATAATTGGAAAGTTATCGTTATTGCTGTTTGCCCGTAACCGGAACTCAGCTTGGCAAGGATTAGATTACCTGCAAGTCGTCTATGTCCCTGTGTAGTGTATAGGTACGAACGTTAATGGGCCGGAAAGCAGGACGAGAACAAGCGAGTGAGAGAAGAACGGGCAGGCAATCAATTCGCATGCATGTATCGGCTCATATGCAAGTACCTGCTGCACTCCTACTGCTCACGATCAGCTAAACTTGCATTGAAATACATTTATTCAAATTATAGGGATTGTCTCGTCTGCGGTTTGTCCATGTATAGTAATGGTTCCTTTCGGAAACGTCAGTATTCCTTGGGAAACTACCCTTAGTCACGTGATCGCGTGATCTATTATCGTGAAACGATTAACGGATCTGCGAGGACATAGGTGACATTACGTTTTCTCCAAGCTGTCGTAGCATGACGCTTTTAGGTTTCGATACAGGCTTTCTAGATATATATATGTATATAGGGCTACTTCTTCCTCAAAATCGAAAATTTGTAAGAGAAGAGAAGTCTCCAGTTGAACTGCAACTCGAACAAATCGATCCTAGGATCTTGTTTTTAAGGAAGTGTCAACTTACACAAGTCAGGTTCTCACGTCTACTTACGTATTGCATCGTTATATTCGATTAGGAATTCTCACAGCTATGAAACGAGTCTTTTTACATTTTTTTTTTTTTTTTTTCTTAATCCCAGAAGTTATGGAACGGGTAACATATCTGTAGATGGTAGGTGGCTTGGTAATATGTGGGCCGCTAGTGAACGTAATAGCAAATGACTAGAAGTAAAAGTTTTTAATATGAAAATTATGCGCGAAATGGTACGCGATATCGTTTATTACGTTCACATGAGTTAGCTTTATATATCCATATATTGGCAGATAAAATGAATTTAATTTTGGTAACAAAAAATTGTGTATATTGGGTAAAAAAATTGATACGATTCAGCTACCTGTCGTTTAGTCATCGCATTCGCACGATCTCTTTTACATTTAAGTTGTATTTTCAACTTAACAGTCGATTTTCCTCTTCCACGAATAACAGTACAGTATTCAGTCTAGACAAAACAAAGTTTCCTCAAGAAGAAACAGAACTTTGTTTTTGCCTATCTTGAAGCCATTTCATCTTCTCTGCAAGTCTTACCTACTCAAAACACTTCATTCCCATCGGGAAAACCGAAAATTGTTCGGAGAAAATCCTCACAAACCGGGATAGATCAGTGAATTCCCATTAGATCGAAAACCTTAATGGATTTGATGAGGAAGCTCGGATTATCAGATGATTCTACGCTTCATTGAAATGCAAGAAGAACACTTCGCCTATATCATATGAAATGATCCGCACGTTCGATTCGGGACTTCGTCCTGAGAATTCCGGAAGTGAGAAAATGACCAACACGACGGCCTGTATTATCATATTTCTGAACTAACGTCAAACGGCTGTTTCCAGCTATTCGGGATCTGGTCAAACTCGAAATCTTCATAAGAGCACGACGGGCTCGAGGACAGGACCTAGACACCAACGTATCCTGATTTTGAGGGTCACGTTCACAGTGCAGAGTCATCCCCAAGGCAACGAGAGGATGGTATGGTACCGTCGGCGGAAGAGTGGGTGGTGGTCGTGACGAGCTTTTAGTAGTTGCAGGAAGGAGAAAGGGGAACGGACTTCCCTCCATCCCAACCCCCAACGCCCAACCCCTAACCCCTATCGCCATCCTTCCCACTGCAGGTCGGGTAGCTCAGGGATTGCGCTGGTCCGGGAGGGTTGGCTGCTCAGCTGAGTTCCCGGTCGATGCAACTGCATCCTCTACGCCTGTTTCTCCCTACCCCATTGCCACTGCACTCTCCCGCTACCCCTAAGCCCCTTCGTCGATGCATTCTCTCCTTCCCTTCTCGCCCCACCTTTCAGCTTCTCGCTATATCTCTCTCTATGATTCTCTCGCTTGCCACCCTCGGTCAACGACCTCTCGAAGGCGGTGCACCGCCGCTGCACCGCAGTTTGTTTACGTTCGAGCTACTTTTAATCGAGCCGATTGCGCGAATTCGGTACTTCGGTCGCGCCCGTAGGTAGTACACTTGGTCTAGCCGAAGCTAGTTTAAAATTTAAGGTGGAGAATCGTTCGGTTTGTGCTTTTATTATAATCTTCAATTTTTATTTCTTTAATCGTGGATTGTATGCGGAAGCTCCAGGGTAGAGGATCTTATCTTCAATTTCATTTCAAACTGTGAGGGTGAGTTCGTGTCGTTTTAAAATACAGGTTTGTGATCTCGACATATTTCTTCAGAGTTTATTCCTCCCGCAGAACTGTGTCATTTATAGTGATTTAAAAAAAAAAAGAAGAAATCCGTCTATAAAGCCTCGCAAAATACGAACCCCGTTCGTAACCAATTTTCGGACCTATGGCTAAAGTTTTTACTGAAAAGGGAAGCATTTTCCAGCATACTGACTGTGAGGTTAACGAAACACTCTAGTGCAGGTACTACAGATTTATCATGTAAGTAGTACGACGAATATAGTTGAATATGTTATTAGATTCTCCAATCCACTGAACCAATTTTATCCTATTTTCGTTTTTATTATACTCACGAGTTTCCGGATTGTATCGAGTTACACTCGTATATCCTGAGGAACCTGAGGAACACTAGGGACTAGCCGGGACACGTATGATGGTCAAAATGACTGTGGTAACCTGGCGTAAAGTACGGATCGAGTACGTGACGTGGCGCCTAGTATTTCCGATACTTTCAAGGAGATTGTACAACGTTACGTTATTAATTTTCATCCGAATCCAAGGTTCTTTTTCAAGTTTTTTCGGACAGAGAATATACATTCCATGATTTTACGACACAATTTTTACTCATTTTTTCGCCACCAGTAGTCGAAGAAATATCTGGAGTCGATAGCAGTGAGTACAGAAAATTGAAGGCGAGTCTCGCCTCGGAAGCGTAGACTTTTTGCATCCTCCGTCACGAGGAAGAATCGAGATATTGATCATTGCCGTTGTGTCTGGCAAGTACACAGCGTATCAGCGCCGAGGTTTCCTTTCCTCGATCTAAAGTCCGCGGGTTAATAATCACTGTAATACGTCTGCCAAGACAGAGTCGACGGTATCATCCCTCGTCGTATTTTATCACACTCTACTTCTTTAGCTTCATTTTGACATACGTATACATATACATATATGTATAGCTATCGTAATTACAGCGTAAACAACGGCGATAACAGAAACTCTATATGTGTAAATGCTTTTATCATCGAAAGTGCAAGGGCAAGATAACCGCTCATGTATACCTGCGGATCTATGTGTCATCGAACTACACTTAAGCGATTTACTTTGCCCCAAACTGACGGCAAATGACTGTTCAAAATTTCTTTCAGGATTTAATTGCACATCCTGCAAATCGCGAATCACTTTTCTGTCAAAGTAAATCAGTATTGCATAAATACTCACCTGCGTCCTGCAGTTTCATCAAATTTCCTCCCCCTCAATTTACGCTGTGATGCAAAGAAGTGACTGGAGGGGTCGGTCCTTCACCCGTACGTTGCGAAGGTGGCTGGCACGCTGCACTGCTTAGTCATTGTTAGTTACGTTGTCTGATAACGGTTTCCCCAGCTCACTTACCAGCCGAATGATAAGTGCACGTTGGTAGTTGGTACTACACTCAAGGATCAAACGGTCACCTCCTGGTTAGACCTGCGTGTGAAATTGCGCCTTGTTACCGTAGCCGCACTATTACTCGCACGCTGCATATCTATATACCTGTATAGGTATATCCTTCTTTTTAACCTCGCAAGCGATAAAATAACTGCAGTACAAGCCTCTATATTATACGTGATTCTGTTATACTTGCACAAAGCGAGCTATTTAACTCTTCGTTTATGTTATCTCGCAATGTTTGTACTCACCGACAAAACAATTTTCTTTGTTTCAGGTAAGTCAAGGAAATCTCCAGCCTCTTCAGAGTTATACATTCGGTAAAGTTCATCAGCCCGCCAATTAATTATAACCACATCAACTTGTGATGTAATACTTGAATATTTGTACATATCTGTGATCAAGTCCCTCAATGTGAGACTATGCAAAGATTTTTATAAGATTGAACAGAGAAGCTGTAGGTTTTTCCGATCCCCTAACAGAAAGATTCATGTTGAATAAATGAGTACGTAATATATTGCTCGGGGGTATTTCTATCCAATATCATAGACCCCAGGAGTCTATCTCTATCTTGACCTGAACTGACCCGAAACGTCTTGAAAAATGTTAGCTTCTCAGACGTCAGCTCCGAGTCTTCACAGATCTGTACACGTATGTACCTCCCTCAACTCTTACATAACTACCCTTAGCTCTGTCCGAGCGTCTGCAAAAATAGAGTCGAGGCTCGTTGCAGCTACGTAGGTATATGTCTACGTACAGTCATGCATATAACTACTAGTAGTCGGGCAGGGAAGTGCAGCAAGGGTAGTAGCAGTGAGCATTGAACCCGGAGCCGTATCGAGCCACCCAACCCTCGACGGGGTATCCTCGTCCCACTCGTCCCACTCGTTGGTGGCGTTTGTCCCGGACCTTCCACAAGACGGGCCGCATTGCGCAGGCAAGGATTGTTTATAACCTAGACGCGCAGGCGCGACTAGTCGCGAGCTCTACACCCTCCGGGGAACAGCGTCGGGGAACCGTGAGCTAGGGGACGCCCGCGACTTATGGAGGGAGGAATTCCACTGGGTGAGGAAGGGAGACGATACGGGTGCACCAACGAGCCAAAGGAGAAGCGTTGCACCGGGTGGGAGATCCATATCCTGGTACATGGTTTTCAAGCGAAAGTGCTCTCCGACGCACCTGCACCAGCCTCTAGCCCAACCATAGCTTCGTTTCAGTTATTATTCAGATTTTTAATTCAATCTTCATTTTCATGCCTTACAATTTTTATTCTCACACACGAGGTACGAAGAAACGCTCAGTGGGGGGTGAAATTCTGTGCTGGGTATACAAGGGGACTTGATGGGAAGGCGATCGCGTTTCTATAAGTCAGCCTCAGGCTTTTATACGCGGATATTGACGCTAGATTTTGGTCACCAAGCGAACTTGGAAAGGGCTGTCTTTGAAGGACTATAGGCTTTTGAAGTTTGTTCAGGCAAACGTCAGGCTTTTTGGGCCATGGACTTTCGCAGTTAAATACGACCCGAGGACATTTGACAGAGGTTCATTTTCCAGACAATCGCGGAGACTAAGAGACCTACAATTTTAGATCACTGCTTTTTCTCGGGCTGGTTATATCTAACAATGAGGAGCGAGCTCACAAATCCTCGCTTTTGCCTCTTTATGCTGCAAAAGACCGACCGCAATCCTTCGAAAATACCTCTCGAAGGACTGATTGACATTGAAACACAAGAAAGAGAAGAATTTTTCAGTATAGTTTTGCTATCAGAACTAAATCACATATATATGTATTATTCATATGTTCAGGTTATTTAATCTACTGCAGTTGAGTCATTTCAAGGAAAAGAGTTAGAATTTCCATGAAAACCATTGCCTGCACGGCAGTTTGAAATTCAATTTGCATTTCAGTTGCTTCAGAACACGATCACCGTAAGATGGCCACCAATTGTTGTTATCATTCATTAATATTGAATTTATCGGGTGATAAAGTCACATTTTTTAACTATGCTTTTGAGAAACGAGACTGAAACTCAGGAACGCGACAAAAATCGAAATAAATCTCATTGATAAGCCTATTTATAAATGCAAACACAAGAAAAAAAAAAAAAATCGAGAAAAATGGCCTAATTTTTGTATTTTGTCGTGTACTTTTCCGAAGGACGAAAAACTGGCACACATCAGCTGGTTTTGAGTCGTGGTATTGCGGATTGAACGAGACATTTTATGGCAAGATAAAGTCGGCCATGGGCTGCGGGGTGACTGGAAGTATAAATTAATTGAAATACTTCTTATACGCTCGTAGTTGTTATACGCGTAGGCACTCGGGCACTGAAGGCTTTACAGTGTTGCAGCTTTCGACATATAGTTCTAGTCTGATAGTTGCTCCAGTCATTCATCCCTGAGGACATTTTTATGGCACCCGTTCAACGGTTTTGCGTAAGCTATCTACACGGCACTGATTTAATGATACAGTGCATGGTAATTAGTATTGGACTACTGCAGTTTGCAGTACAGAGAGTAAATACCAACGGTACGATAATGATTAGAGATGTAAGTTTATAATCAACGTTGTCTGTATAGTAAATTTTACAGAATCAGCGATTCTAGTTGCGATCGACTATACCGAATTTATAACTTTGCACTGATTTTTTTGAGATTTGTTTTTACTGATAATGAAATTTATACCCGTTGATCTTTGAAATTTTTTGCCTGTGTTACATATCGCGTGTCTAATGGCATATAGGGTCGTAAGAGTACCAAAAATACAATTTTGGTGACATAAGGTCGTACAATTTTTTTTATGCCTCTGCAATTCGCTATGGAAATGATGAAAACGCTTGAATAATTCGAAATTAAAAATTTGAAACCTGAAATCAAAAGGTCTATGTGGGCAGATACAACCTTTTCCTTCTAAATTCTCACGACAATAAAAAATCAATGCTTAGCAGACGTATCTACATATACCTAACATATACGACGTTCTGCTTTTAGGTTTTCAGTTGTTTTTTTTTTAATTTTCACTTTTTTGTCAATATTTTAAGGCAAATGCGACCGTCTGCTTTCAATGGTTGAATTAGTCATTTTTCACTTCTTCTGGAAATCGTTGACGTAATCATTTTTTCAGGTTGTATACCCTGTCTGCTTTTTCTTAGTTAATTTTCATTTTCAACGTTTTGAACATATTAAAATTATTGATAATCGAGTAATTTTCTATAAGAATTAAATTTTACATGAAATAATTGTAGATTACGAATCTGCGGCATTCGTATAAAATTAAGGGAGAATTTCTAGCACATAACTTCATATCATATGTGTAAAAATATTTATGAAACGGCCTGTTCACTGTCATTGAAATTGTTTACCTCAGATAAACCGGTACGTTAGTTAAAAGCACATAAAATTCCGGTTACCTCAGATTTTTATTAACGTTTTCCTTGACTTAAGCACATACACCTAGTTTTGCTTGGATAACAGCTAGTTTGTACATCGAGATAAAAATTCCAAGGGGGCGAAGGAGGTCCGATAAGGGGTTAAGGTTACAGCCTCGCTGTCCTAGCGAGAAAGATTTTCTTCTATGAGTTTAATACACTCATTAGACAAGAAAAAAAATTCAGATTCATAGATACCGAAAGTCGATGAAAATTAATCTTCAATTTAAAAACGTACTGAATACAGAATACGGTAATTGGTGTAAGCTTGAAACAACATTATCTTTTATTTGGAAGAATAAAAAAAAAATTTACAAAATTGATAGTCACACTATTTCCGATAGAGAACGTTCAAATTCAATGGGATATGGCAACTTTTTATTCCCGTCATTCGAATTTACAATCCTTTGAATTTCAGATTTTTCCATCAAGCCGTCGAAAGCATAGAGATTTGTTGAAATTAGCAAACGTCACTTTCGACCGAAACCAATATTTTTCTTTCGTCGTCATCGGTGATGAAAAGTAAAAAATCAATAATCGCCTATCGGAATGTGTTATTGTAACATAGCGCTGCGTCCGACTAGATAGTTACGCAATGTAACGCTTTTATCTATGCGTGAATACATGTACGTGACTGTAGTAGATGCATGAGTGCATGCGTCTTTGATCAAAGTGCAGTACTGTTCCGCATCACTGTCATGATCCCCACCGAAATAGATTCTTTGAAACGAAATTTGACCATCGGTGGCTACATATACGATATCAAAATCATTGTTTCCGAGGGTTAACCACATATCATGTTGCTTTACCAGAGGCTGGAAATAGAAAGCACGAGTTTACCCCTAAAAACAAAAAAAAAAAAAAAAGTTGTATATTAATCACGACTATAGGTATTAAAACTGCTGATAATAGACTCGCGTATTATAAAGCCCCTTGAAATTGAGTAAACTGAATAGACTCTAGTATAGCTGATCTAGATAGCGGTGATAATCGGGTTCGCCTCTGGTCGATAAGCTGTAATTTTCTCCTACCCGTTGTTCTATGTATTGGTAGAGGAGGCTCGATATGCGAACACTAACCTAACCCAACATGCGAAGCCTTAATCGTATTTGATTAGCTATTTCCCGTCAGTCTAGTAGCTAAGTTCAAGTTGAAAAATATGAAATAATTCACTGAGGGAGGAATGCACGAGCTATACCATCTATAAAGGCACATCACATTTCTTTGAAAAAAAAGGAGAAACAAAAACGTGTAATTCTAATTTTTCATGTTCAAGCTAGCGACTCTTGACTAGAGCAAGACGTAGTAGTATTACAATGAATTGAGTCAGCCACTGACTGCGAGTGGTAAGTGATGTCTTATAAGTCAGGGCCGACCGTGGATTACGAAACGTTTTCAACTTCGTATCTGCAAACCCTGATTAACCAGTTCTAATAAATTGACGGGTAACGGTTCGGAGCCTATGGTTTTCTTTAATTACTATATACCGCGCGCAGTTAGGCCAAGATTGTAATCTGATTAATCGCAAGGGAAATAAAACGACCAAGTAAACCTGGAGCGTATAGTAATTTTGAAAAAAAAAAAAATAATGGCCATTATATATAGCCATGTAATTTTTCTTAAAGTATATACGTATAGCTAACATAGGTCTATAACCCGTGAAAGTTGTTACGGAAACTTTACAGCATACCATTCTTTATTTTTCACAACCGGAAGTATTATGGTACCTATGATCAGCAATGAAATATCTGGTTGGCGGAATAAGAACTAAGCGAGATCATAGGGGAATGCAAATAACGAAAAAGGCTGTTCCGACTGCGTGCATGTAATTCTAATTGCGTAACTTAGCCATTGTCCTGAGGTGTCTTCGAAGTGTTTTCAACGCGTTTTAAGCGTGTTTAAAAACGTTACCGAGAACCTGATAGCTTATGTAACGTAATTTTCTACGTACTCGAACGACCTTCCTCTATGGAAAGGATATCTGAAATAGCAACGGCCCCGATATGGGTCAACGTGCATTGTGGGTAGTCGCGCGCGGCCCGTACTGCACCGTTGTTGCTATCTCTATTCGAGGAACAAGTGCAGCCAACGTTACGACAATAAAGTTTTAGATAGATGATAGAAGAATGCATCGGAAGACGGGGAAAAAGTAGAAGAAACAAAACGCTTATCTTTGTTATTCAGACGCGACCACTCGACGCCGTGTCCGAGGGCGTAGGAATGAAATATAATGTAATTATTTCGGAATTTGCAAAGCATGTAGATACCCTTTTGACTGAAACCACAAGCAATCATTTTTTAGATAAGTTTTTCTCGTTTCTTCAACTTTTTATTACGAAGCAGTTATATAATGACCTCTGCAGCTATAGAGAAGCTAACGATCAGTCAACTAATTATTTTCCCCGTCCCTGAGCACCGAGTAATAGTCGACCCTTGACTACTTGCAGCGAACTGCAGCTGCCAAGTTCCTATAACAATGAGATTTCCTCTTTTCGTAAATCGTATTGTTCTCGGAACCTTGAACACCGAGGAAATTGATGCCCTCTAAAATGCCATTCTGCGAGAAATTTGAAGCAGCTACTCTATCTACGCGGACCACGAGTCAGGCAGTTTGAAAAATCAGCATTGAAAGCGTCGATATTTTGAAATTTAGTTTCTTGCCCCCATAATCATTTCTATCAGCAGTACTTCTTTATAAAAGGATTCTCTATTAGTTCAATCTCTTCGGTTTTTAACAAAGAAAAGATTGATCTGCCGCAAATTCGATATCATTAACGTCCAATTAATGAAAAGCTAACTTAAAGATCGACAAATAATGAAAATCAAGCAAAAACGGATTTCTCCGCTTGTCCTCTGGGGTAGATGAGGGTAGCTAAAGTTCTACGAATTGAGTTTAATGCAATCATAAATTCTCACCGCTATCCTCAATTTCCCCCAAAATTTCGAAGACTTTTAAACTGCAAAAACTCTAAAAATAATAAATTCATTCTCATGTCAAATCTCAGCTACTCATCTCCTTCTCCCATATCTAAACTAATCACATCCCAAACGGTGGGTCAGTCCCTTATGAAAAAAGCAGAAGATAAATATTACGAAATTACGAACGATTGATAAAAATTCGCAAGGGTGGCACGGACATCGGTAAGCTCCGGTTCTGTCGAGAAGCACTTCAATGAGGTGGTATAGTGGGTAGTATAGGAGGTAGTGGAGGGCAAGTTGGAGGATGCCGGTAGGAGGTGGGAGTTAAACAGGGTTGGGATGAACAAGGGTGGTGAGGAGCAAAGGGGAGAAGTGAGCGGCGTTGGCTACCCGGCCAGGTTGAACGGGGAGAGATCCGTTGGGGCAGGTCGCGCGGAAGCTCGAAGTGCAATGCCGACAACCGCGAACTACGTGGAGGTGGTGGATGCCTCGGAAACGCGAGGGACGGACGGAGGGGATTGCGAGCTTACGGAGCAGCGTTCCTCAACCTTTATCTTATGTTTCGAAACGATTTTCTTTTCGAATCCAAGCGATTGTTGGAATAACTTGAAGATACTTGAAAACTTTATGCTTGTAGAGATGCTTAGACCAAAATCGCAAAAAAAAAAATTGCTTCACCGAGAGTAAAGTTTACGAATTGAAAAAAGTTACGCGAATCTCTTCAAACCACATCTACAAATGAAACGGAAAACTTTCAGATGCAAAAAGCATTCTGATTATATTTCAAATACCGAGATCTTTAGTTTAAATTATTCCTTGATATAGTTTGAAGATATGTAAGTATGGCTTTTTCCAAATCAGTTTGTGCTTTCTTAGAGTAAAAAATATTTGAACAGTATTGGTGAAGTAATCCCCATAGATGGCTTCCTCTAATTATTCAGTATATGGTAATGAGAAACTGTATGGGAACTGCCACAGGTCAAACTATGATTAAAGTTGATAAAATGTTTCCGTCAAACTTGTATAATTATTGCGAAAATACAATCTTTCACCCGTTTCATTAGGAAAATCGTGTTTCTAAAGGGAAAACTATTCACACTTATTAAAACTTACAGAACTTTTGTCAGCCAGTCTCGCCCATTGACCGGTATCTAAATCGTTAAATCATAGTTCAGACAATATTTTCTTATACCTATCGCGTGACTATGTCTTTTACTTCTGAATTTTTTTATTCCTTCTTTTATTTCAACCTGCGAATCCATATGCATATCTACATCCATACATGCGTTAATATTGAATTGCGATTCGCGGTGGGTATAAGGGGTGAATATACATCGGGCGCGGAAGTTAGCGCGAACGCGGCATCGAGCGCCGCGACGCGATGTGACGACTGACCCAGTTTCGCCACGAAGGTAATGACCGATACTCTCCCTCCCTTCCAGCCCCTCTTGCCTTCGCTCTCCCTTCACTCTTTCGCTAGGCTACCGCCCCGCGAATCCTTTCTCTCTCTTTCTCTTTCTCTCTCTCTCTATCTCTATCTCTGTCTCACTTTGCAGACGTATTCTTCACAGCAAACTCAATTCATATTTATTTATGGCAAACTGACCGATGGTTCGAATGAAACGAAATTCAACCTATGTTACACCTACAGATTCAGACAATTTTCACATTTATTGATCGTAAATTCATCCCCTAGGCTTGTGATCTCGAATCAAATCTCTTACAAGAGTCAAAATCTATCTGACATATCCCGTACTTTGTGTGTAAATTTCTGATAAGATTGACCCTACAAATCTTCAAGGCGCCATAAATCGTGATTAATTATACACGGAACAGAGATAAGGGACGAAATATATAGTCTATAATCATTCATGCAGATGCTTAATATGAATAATAAAAAATCTGATACTGCGAGTATTTACTGAGATTCAGAGTCGCTTTAATTACATTTATTCACAGTCGTTTTGCACACGTTTATAGTCAATTTGATAAATTCTATATATCGACGAATTTATCCCTCGCCAGACGCTGCAGCTACTCAAGGACGGAATAAAAATGTATTAAATTAGTGCGACATCGGCACACGTTAGAATTACTAGTTATTATCATTGCCTTGTTTGCGCTGTACTTATACAAGAAAAACGAAAATTCAGGTCAAGAGGTATACGTATCTATTATCCTTGAATTTCTAGCCGTTGAAGTTATGCGCGATTTGAAGTATCCACATCAACCGTATCCGCTCTAAAATTTAGACACGAATCTATAACTGCGAATGATGTTTCATTTCAAATGAAATTCTACTTCATTTACTAACAACGAAATCTACCGAGAAAAAAACTTGTTTAGATTTAATAATCGCAATTCCGTCAACGACAATTGCCCAGCCTAACGGTCGAAGGAGATGCAGTAAAAACGGTGCATTTTCTGCACTAGATCTTGAACGGTTTCAATGACACGTACGAGACCTGATCTCTAGACTTTATCGTTGCGAAAAATGAAGTTCGCAACGAGCGCCCGCGCCGTCTATGGGTGATAACGATGTAGGGCAGTAAAAGACTGATATCGAGGGACTGAGCGCAAAAACTAACCGAGCGTACTGTACACTAAGAAACTAGCCTAGAACACTTTACGCGAGCGACAATATTCAAAGACTCAACATGATCGACTCAAAAGAGAAATTGAAAATCATTTCACAGAGTAAAGTTTCTGGATTCATCTCGGTATATTCTAGACGACATTTATCTGACTACTGGTGTCGTTTATGATGGAAATCTCGAATTTTGGTCGTGAGTGATGTCGTATGTGGAAAGCCGGAGCTTTTTGGTATTTCCTTTGATGAAGAGGACCTGGTTGACATCCACCGCGAGGCTTTCGGTTACGTGGACAGAGTCCGCGAGCGTGCGTATGACAAACATAAAAGAAGCATAAAACGGGCATATATAGCCGACACCAGTGCAGTTTGCGTGCGCACGCTGGCGGCTCACCTCGCATGGCCTAAATAAACAACCCGGAATACATTGACCCGCGCCAGCTAGCTTCTAGAATTTACACCAGACACTCGACGAACAGTGTCCTGGCTGCCCGGGCTGGGCTTCGCCGGCCACACGAGGCCTAAGACCCGAAAACCCTACAGCCATAATCTCCTGGAGTCATGAACTCACTGACCGGCACGGCCAAGCCCCAAGCCAAGCTGACCTTTCGGCTTCTTCAACGTTGTTACGATTTTTGGAACAGGATTTCCAATTACAATTTGACGGATTACAGATTCGTACTCTAATTATCGCCATTACTAATTTACAAATGTAAAACTAGAAGGGATATGCACTGTGTGCGACAGGTTGATCTCCGTATGCTGAACGGACGTACTTTGAGAGACCAGCTTGTCGCGAAAGAGCTTTTCTTAGTTTCGTCGAATCGGGAGACTGGAAGTATAGCAAGAACTCATTGCGAGGATCGATATATAGCACAGAAATTCTTTTACTCCGAAATAGTATCGAACTGCTCTGATGAAACTGGATTATCTAAGGACGCTTTTCGGGGATACTGGTTCTGCAAAAGAACCCCTTTCAAGCTCTAAACCTTCCCAAATGCCAACATAGGAATAATATGATGGGGTTGTTCCGTGGTTTAAACGGTGATGAAAAACTAATCCCCTTTGACGAAACCAGTCTCAAGACCCTCGAGTAAGAGTCTGGGAAATTGTGATTGAAAATGGTATCTTGTGAGGCAGGTTTCTACTTGAGGGTCTTCACTAATTAGTTGAAATGAATAAATTAAAATTCGTAAACGGTTAATTGCACATTTCATCTGAGGTGCATAGAGCACAGATACAATTGGTAATTTTGAAGATATTTGCGATAGTAATCGGAAATGAGAGATGATCAACGAATATCGAAGATACTTCGCGTGCTTTTCCTGACAGAATGGTTTTTAAACAATTGTAAGCGACGACTTATGGCCATGAGGAATGGAGTCCCCGGCAATATCAAGTTGACCCCGATCTGGTGAATTTGTAACATGTAACATCAAAGCATGAGTTTCATTGCTGGCTCGAAGTTGGGCCACGCTTCAGACATAATTGCGACGATTTTCGTAATTTCGTTTACAAGTTTATAAATACAAGATCTCTTCGCGGTTTGTAGTATTAACTTAACTCTACGCCTGGTATACGATCCACCTTGACTCAAATTAGTTAGATGCGACGACATAAAATAACTAATACACGTCACCGGATGTTGGACGTCAGATATTTCTGAGCCGCCTCTAAATTCAAACTCGATTTACACACGCGCAAATCCCTGTTCAGGGGTGCAGGGATGTGCAAGAGGAAGCATACGTAAGACTAGATTCTATTCAATATGATAAAATCTGAATTGCGTCGAACTCGGGTTATTCATTCGACCGGCTTACACTAAAGAATAACAGGAAACTCTATTGTGAATTTGAAACGGTATATGATTGTCACCGATTCATTATAACTTAATTCATGCCATTCTCTCAAGACTCGAAATCATTACCAAATCCGGCGACATTCGAAGGGCGAATAATTTTCAGGCTAGAAGACTTTCAGGTTGAGGTCTGCACCAGTGTAGCAGCTGCTGCTCGCCCTCTGGCCCAGGCATTGGCTCGTGGACCAAGAAGCCTTGCTTCGATCGGTGACATTCACGTTATAGCAGTTGCTTCGATGACGGTGCCAGGTTCTCTCTTCTATTCCAAGTAGTGTAGCTATAGGCACGAAGGCAGCCACCCCGATGATCAATTAATTTAAGGAGAATCACAACGCCGTTGAATATGGCAAAAGAAATTCGTATGCAAAGGATTTTACGAATACGATACGGATGGTGGCGATTTCAATATCTCCATGAATTGAAAAACACAGCTGCCGAATGTTTCCACGAAATCTGACAAGCCCCAATATATGTACATACATATATCCTTCCGCTATTAGGTTCTGAATACCAGACATGTAAGCCTTGCTTATCAATCTAGAAATATTGAACGAAAATATTAGTCAAGTGTTTTACCGTTCACAGAACGTTACAGAAATTAGCGGAGCCTAGTATAATTAAACAAGAAACGTTGGAAATTGAACAAAATGAATTCCCACCATGAGTACGTAAAGAATTTGGAGCCCATGTCTGCCTGGAATTAGATGGGACCCAAATTCGTGTGATAAAATAATTGCAAAATAGAATTTTCGACGTTATCGTTTACAGGTCGTAAAACCTGAACTGACCCCTAGACGGGCTGACCGCATGAGAACCGTTCGATTCTCTGCTTGGCAAATTGAACGCATCTGACATTTAACAACTGTCTATCGAATGACATTTTCGGTTCGGTTAGTGCTCAGCTGCACCTCTCGAACTCACAACTTTGAATTTCAGGTCATAAATGACGTTTGCAAATTAGCTACGACTCATAGTTATTGGCAAATGACGCAAATAAAATTCCCACTATACGTTGCCCCTAGAGTTATCCCAAGGCCTCCAACTGCCCACTGCTCAACGATATACATATGCCGCCTACCAGATTGGCATTAACATTCACGGGTCTACCACCGCCCGTTAAGTTTTTCGTAACCTGACTTTGTATCATGAACTTTTCAAACTCTTGCATCACCGTTCACATCCATATCTGTTTTCACTGCGCCTACACGGGAATTAGCCCAGCGGCAACTCTCTCTTGTGCCACGATCAAATTCTACACACCTATGATACGAGACATGTGTCTGCGTATTTTCGGCACTATACGCACATGTATATACCTATATGTACATTCAAATCCATGTATTTCTCTTCTATATAAAATAGTCAAATGTCGTAAAATTACGTAGCCGTAGAAAATTTCATAATATGTATAATTTTATGCGTAAATATGGAAGATTCCTGCTAACGCGATGCAAAAATAAAGCTCTGTTCTACCTCCGAATTGAAAGACTGTAAAACTAGATAGCAATGAAAAATTCACGGTGAGATGAGGGGATAATCAGATATTGAAACGCTTCCTGATGTATTTGAGATTGGTGTTTGGTAACTAAAGAACTGGCTTGGCGGTTCAGGTATAGGTAGTTCTTGCGTGAAACTATCAGGTTGGTTAGCAATGGTGTATTAGTTATGCAACCGGTGAAACTATCTTACTGGTTACATTTGCTTGCGAGAGTGTAAGTTTATTGCCAAAGTTTTTGGATACAACGACCGCAGGTAACCCTGCAGCACCAGTCGACTGATGGCGTTCGCTCTCGCGCACGGCCAACAAACTAAAGAGACAAGAGAGGAGAGACGAGAGAGGACAGGAGAGAGAAGAGAGAAGAGACGAGAGACGAAGAGAGATCATCCAGCCTTACCTTACCCTACCTCCCGTAATGCCTACTGTGAAAGTAGACGTACATAGGAGAGCAGCTATCAGACACAATCTGGTGGGAGAATAGGTGTGCTAAGTTTGGGCTAGGTACATTCAAGTAAGCCTAGTCTCGCACTTCACTATATACTTAGGTATAACTTGGGTAAGGTTAGGTTGGGTTGGGTTGGGTAAGTCGGGAAAGTATCTAATAGCGGTACGGCGATAACCGCGTCTAGTGCAGCAGCTGGAATACCTCATAACGAGGAAGGGAATTCATTATACACGTATATATTAAATAATCACTAATTATCATCAGGTTTATATAGGCACGGGGAAATTTCAACTGACTTTATCCGACTTTATGGTCCTTCCAGGGATTTTTCAGTCTGCTTTTTATCGCGAAAGAGAAGACCGAGGAGAGTTATAGGAGAGAGGGGACGAAGTAGGCACTTTGTTTGATTAGAAAGTGGCCGATGCGAAACTCTCCGAGGGTTTTTCCGTGTTGTGTTCATTTTTAATTATTATACTGATCATCATGCCATAACCTTTGCTGGGAAAAAATTCATAAGTGTCTAGTACGTCAGTTCTGTTTGATCTCGGAATACCTAGCTACCTTGCACGTTATTCGTTTCATCAGCCGCGGTTCACCTTCTTCGAGGTAACGGCCGCGGATCGTATTCAGGAAGTATACCAACGGCAACTACTGGCATACCTATACTCGAGGAGTGAAAGTTGCAGCCAGAGGCAACGGTTTCTCGCGTAACTATCAACTGCTTCAATTTTCGTCCAAAAGACGAGATCTAACCGCGTTCTACCTACTAGAATTAACTCGGGTTTCGCAACCGCTACGGCTGCGGCCGCTCCGCCGCCACCACCGTTGATGCAGTTACGTCACGAACAGAAAATACGAGACTACCGTAGACAAATGATCCTCTCCTTATAATGTACATAGACTAATGGCTAGATCTATGTTCATACGGTAATTAATATAGCTCTACGGTCAGAGCGCTCAAAAACGAATACAAAATATTTGTTTTCACGTCAGGGCGAGTTTTATTCTTCTCATTTCATCTTTCACACTGCGGGAAACCGCGAAGGTAGAGAAAAGTGAGGAAACTTTGCGATGTTCCCCGGAAAAGAATGATTTTTGAACATTGCGTTGAGCAGCTTCTTCTTCCAGTATATCGACTATCGACATTTTGGTCTGGAAGACGAGAAAATTTTTAAGCTCAAGCTCGGCTCAAGACAGAGAATCCGAAGAAGAACCCGTTATTGCCAATGCTTCGAACCATTTTCACGAACCGTTGATTGGCGTTCACCGACTGGGAACTGAGGGAACAAATAATTCTGCGCAAAAGAGAGAGCCGCGGCCTACGATCGTCGTCCTGGGTCGTTAGGCAGGCGAGCTGTGAGTTCAGGGATAAATTCAGAAAGCCTTCTTCTTGTCGTTTTATTTCAACCTCTTATGCCTGGGAAGAGGATCCGTAGGTTTGTGCGAATTAGCAGTAATCTCGGAGTAACGGTGATTAGCTATTGACGCAGATCTGGTATAGGTGTTCAGGAACGTTCTTCTTCTTCGCGTTCTCATCTGGAATGAGTATATTTCCAAAAAAATAAGCCTACCCTTTTTCAGGCACTGATATGCGTTCTTCGCCGTTCAAGTCCGCGCATTCGTCGACCCATTGTCAAGTTTACCATCAGCCATGTCGAACCGAGGCCATGATTACGTCACGTAGTTTTCAAGCTTTCTAATATTCACACTAGCCTGCACGTTTAGACTTTTACCAAATGATTATTCCCGTCTTACTTTTGCTTGTGTTCAAATCGTCATTATTTTCTTTTTCTTATTCTCAAGTAACGCTTTTCCTTCCTCTCCTATATAAACACTTCCATGTTCCCGTAAGTATACGTGTTCTTTCCTCATAGATCTATAAAAAGAAAGATTTTTTTATGATTCCTCGATGTTTAACATCGATAAAAATTTGTTCAAACATCTGCAAGTCCGCGGTTAAGTTTATGTTCCCTAAAACCTAAAACGCATCGTAGCACGGCAAGAGGAACGAAAAATAATAATATATATACATTTTCCATCTTCTATTTTAAGTTCCATCCGCGGTGCACGGCTACGTGTGTCCCAAGGGAAATAGCAGTGCCTAGAGTTTGCCTGGACTGGTCTAGCTGAGCCTAGTGCGGGCGAAGAGACTTTGTCGTACATACGACATGGACCTGTGATCCGGGGTTATAGATAGCAGCGGCTGGCCTAGAAACCACACTCGATGTTTTTGACCCTTCGGCCTGCCCGCTTGCCTACTTGCTTGTTTGGCTCGCCTAGCTGCTCAGCTCTGATCCGACGAATGTTGCAACACAGCATGATTGTCAGGGTTATTAAAAGATTGCGCTTGGCCATGGCATATAGAAAGGATAAAAATTTCCAAATGTAATGATGAATATCGCTAGATGTTGGTTTCTTCTCGTATTTTCAACACGGAATTAATGAAATGCAAGTGCAAGGTAGAGAATTACATATCAAAGCACAGGCACGGGTCAAGCAAGTGAAAGTTTCTCCCACAGAAAACTATATTCTGTCGCAGGCTTGCGTCAGTGTGACGTTTCTTACACGTGTATATCTAATTCGTGTAATTATATACCCTAGGTAGTATAGTTTCCTGCAATTATACGTTCAGTACTTGGATTTCGCTCTAGGCACTATCTTTGTTGGAAAAAAAGATCATGGGAATTGCAAAGAAACGTAGGTACAGTACCTACCTACCTACAGGTGTTCGATATCTTGTACCTGCGTCAAAACCTAAACGTTTTATGCAATTTACAAATCAAATATCTCTTTGCCTCCCATATACACATAGCTTGATGCAGTCCGAGCAAAGGCAGTTGTCCAAAGTACGATTGAACAAATTTTGTCTACAAAATTTCGAAATCGACAAACTCTTTTATTCGATCTTCAATTTTATTCTTATCTTTTGAATGAAATGAGGAAGAGAATAAATGTAAGAATAAAAATGGGCACATTTCAGCGTTGAAATTTGGGTAACGGTAGATTCTGACACGCGTCTATTTGGTTAAGAACAGAACCCGTAACGAGGGTGCAGCGTTTGCTATGAATTAAGTTAACGGTAAAGAAAAATGACAATAAAATAATAAAACAATAGCAATAAACGTGTTACTAGCTGTGTCACTTTCCCTGCGGACAATGCGTGCACCACGCGGCCGTGCGTGAGTCTTGAATGCGTGATACGCATACGAGGTCATTACTGACTTACCTCTTGCGCCCTCCCGCGTAGGACACACCCAAGAACACCTGGCTTTTATGTTCTTAACAATAGCGGTACTAACAATCCATAGGAATTTCTATAACGTACTACACGCGCGATCAGGGGCTCGTTTCTCGCGGATATGATAACTGTTTAAACCCCATTAACAGTTCAGTTTTTTGAACTAATAATTAATATAATCTGTGCCAAGGATTGTGACTCACGATCCCTGTGCAAGTTGATTTATTTCAAAACCTATTCGGATCATTGTTACATGCAACGTTGAGTAATTTTTCTCTAAACTTGGAGTAACTCAAGTTTCAACGCACCAATCAATCAGACGTGGATTCTTGCGGATCTTTTGGCCCTTGAATCTTCATACGTAATTGAAAAAAAGGAAGTTAACCATGTAGCGTTTTGTCAATGAAACTGACGGAATCTATCTTCGCAATTGGCTCTACTGTAATTACTACATACGTACGCGCCACTCGGTAATATCTAATTGTCTAATGTCACGCTATGGCGGTTAGCCTACCGACAAACACCCAAGAAATTATCAAAGTTTTATTTTCAAGATATATTTGAAATGAAATTTATAGCTGGGCGGTACCTACAGTTACTTTTCTACTACGACATACAAGTGGTAAGAAGAACTGACCTATATCTGGACCTAAGAATAATAGACTAGGTACCTATAAAACGAGAATGACATCAGACATGCACTTCAACTAGCCGGCGAACTCTTTGATGTTAGAATATTCGCTCGCTTGTCTATCTACTTTCTTGCTCGGGAAGCATGCAGCGTTTCTTGAAGAAGAAAAAAAAAAGAAAAAAAAAATCCCTAATGATGCTGGTAATCTAGCTTACGTAAGATCAGGCCTCTCTAGCTAAGGCAGAAATATTCAAGTGCTATCTTATTCCTTTTTTGTCTTCTCCTCTTTTTTATACAATTTCATGCCGCATATGTAGGAGGCTAATTCCATTTTACTCGCCTTAGATTTTTCTCTTCTCTTTTGTAATTGAATAATCGCCGGTTGATTAAATAGATGCAACTGCTTTAAGGGAAAGTAACTAATTCTTGTTCATGCAGTTTCCATGTATTGATTTGGCCAAGGTAATTCTACTAATGTAAGTAAAACTGATTAACACTCGGGCACTGCACTTATTCACATTGTTAGAATTGAGCGATAAACTAGTACGGGCCTTTTTGCCATCTATCTGTATATCTATGTATTCCATGTTTGCCAGTACCCTTGCCAACAAGATATATATGTATATACATATATATAGTTTACCACGGGTACGCGAAACGTTCTGGTCGCGACTTTCTCTTCAGTCAGTGACGCTCAAATTAACTTCCTGTATCTAAGCTTGGCTAGAATCGTTTGCAAAAGGATGTATAAATTTCGTATGAAAAATAAAGTCCATATCGACTTCGAAGCCCCTTTCATAGTGATGAGAAGAAATTCACATGTAGACATTAATACTTCATAGGACAATAAAAATCCGAGATTATAATTTCGATCCGTTTCATTTCCTCGTGTCACGCGATACCGATTTGAAATTCGACTCCGCAGAAGTCAATGCTGTCACTTCCGGCCACTGCGTTACTTTCCGAACATCCGGGGAGCCGCTCGGACCACCCTGCAGGAGTTTCGAGGGTCATTTCCCTCGGGCTTGGTGTTTACGTGAAAAAATATGAGCTTGAAACGCGAGTGTAATACATCCCGTAGTTATTAACAGCTTGAGGTTTTTCCGTTATTGAATTATGTATCCACTAACGGTTGAGCGTCGTTCTCTTACCGGGGAAAGCGTCAGCTTCAGCTTCGGCTTCAGCTTCAACTTCAGCTTCAGCTTCAGCTTCAGCTTCAGCTTCAGCTTCAGCTTCAGCTTCAACGTCAGTTAAATCGGGGTGAATGTACCCGCGGCACCGGCACCGTCAGCGTCAGGCTTCCACTAACGATGATGTTTCACCCGTTACGTAAATGGCGTACCGACTGCATCAACTCTATAATAGTCTATCTAGAGAAGACTATAGGACGACTCGCCGCTGATCTAGCGATGGAGTATTTTATCATTGCCCCTGCCGTCGACGAGCCGTATAGAGCCATATATGAGTCTATTTTTATTAACCAGAATCGCTTTGTTTCAATTTCGTCATTTGATAGTCGCTCGAATCCAGATTAACTAGACCAACAGACACTCCGTATAACAATTATGATCGTACTTTACTTCCCAGAGTCAAATTGAGGGGATATATTATGTACAGATCTTTAGAACCCTCAATTTAGCCGCTGGGACTTGGGGCTGTTCGAAGTATATTTAATTCGAAGCCGTTATCCATTAGAGTTTAAATCGTCTGCGACTGGGACAGGGGCCAGAAGTGATGTTCTTAAATTACTGGATATCAAGTCTGTTGTATATAGGAATCAGACTTGAAAGGAGACATCAATTCCTTCGTTATTTCTCTTCGCTGTATAGGGTTCTTTGAGGTTACCCTCCTGAGAACGATAGTATAATTAATATACAACCCCCTTCTTATGATTTCTATAAAAGCTTATTTCATAGTCTTTTTCTACAAACTTTACGCAAGGAACGATAAAACGCGAGATTCGGAGGACTCTAGCCTCTCTACTAGAGCTGTGATTGGTCAAGCGAGAAACGAGCACCATTTATCGGACAGAGATTAGTCCGCGCATGCGTGATCGCGCATGGCTACCTCCTAAACTGTTACATGCTAACCTTCTAGCGGGAAAAATCTCGAATTAGCTGCATTACATGGGACATATTTCTGGTTTTCATTTATCCGCAAACACTACGAAGCTGTGGCTTCCTTTGTAAACATATTAGTATCTCTGTGTAAGGAGTCGCGTGGGAGTGGATTTCCGAGGATGTTGCATGCGTGAGGCGGATATGCGCAGGTATACAGTATATTCTTGCGTAAAGGTGCGTGGAACCGGTAAACGCGTCTGTGCGTGCGCCGAGGGGTTCGACTGAGGTTGGAGAGGGGTTTATGAACCGTACGCATCAAGGGGCTACCAGTGGAACGGGGGGCAGGGGCGCCCTTGCCCTTGGCATTGCCGCTCGATAGCAACCAACACTCTGCAGGGTTGTCCAAACTGGAGCTGGTGTACCCAATTACCTCACTCGTGGTCTACCAACATAGTGCTGGGTGGCATGCCTCGGAAATCCTTAAACTTTGTTCTTCTAAATATTCCCTTTTTTTTAATATACCTTTTATTTTCATTCAAATATTCGCGTGAAGCGGACCGCGGTTTTTGCCCGGAGATCATCGAATTTGATGCTCATGCAGATTGAGATTCTTTGCCACATGCTACATGAGATGCCCCCTACTGTTACAGAGCCTGGAAGATTAATTGGTACAACATATATCGCCGTCACAATTATACCGAAAATTTCATTTGACACATTTTCAACTCCACGTATCTCACCTATGCATGAACGAAATCATAACTTCCAATCGTGCATTCTACGCGCATAAATGAGCTCCTTTGAAACATGGGGCACTTAAATTATTTTCGAACCTTTGAAGCATGTAAAAATTTGGACATATGTGATTTCATTTTCTTTTTTCTTTCCACTTGAAGGGTCACACGAATTACCTTGAAAATTTTACTGGAATTACTTCGAAGTGGCGCGAAAAAGTGATGAAGTGATTTCGTTTTTTTTTTCTTTTTTTCTGCAAAGACCGTTTCGTGTGGAATACCCCATACTCATCTGACCTTTATTTGGCCGCAAGTACACGTGAGCATGATTTTTTTTTTTTCTTATTCAAAATACATACTCTCGTCATAATAGAAATCGACTCGTGGTTACCGCCTATTATGAGCTGCGGACGTTCGGATGGAAACGAACTCGATCCAATGACCCACACGACTGCCTTTTACGTAATTGAACTTACTTTCAAAACCTAAGACTTGATCGGAATAATAAAAAACTAGAACAGTGACGAGAAAAAGTTTACCTCTACATAGAAATTGGTATATGAAAGAAAGGTTTGGTGAATAGCGAATTAGTTCTATCAAATCCAAATGATTATGTATATCATTGAATTCAAATATACTAATTTCTCTACGCACACATATGTGTGTTCGATTGTATGAGAAATATTTCACGGTTCTACCATACATAGCTATTAATTATTCATTTGACTGCCCGTGACCGCATGCTCAATTGATTTAATTAAGATGTGGTATGTCCTTGTCAGATTTTCGGTTTATGGATAGAAAACGATGATAAATGATAATATATGAATACATAAATCCAGAAAGGTAAATTATAAAATCGCGAATTCAGTCCTTAAATTATTTTCAAATCAGGTTCGGTTGAAAATCGCTGGTCAATTTTCTTTACCGAAAAATTAAACGGTGAAATTTATCAAAAATTTTGTAACGAGGATATTACCATTTTTTTTTCTTTTTTTTTTTCTGTTTCGGTGTCTAAATTTCTACGATATCTCTGCTCATTCTTTCTCCACGGGACTACACCTCGTAATACTTATACCTAGCCCATAAGCTGTGCATGGAAAACGTAACAAGAAGTAAAATGGCAACGGAGTTCCCCTCGGCGCAGCTTATTCGGATATTATATACACGGGAGTACACCGAAGGGAAGGGTATACAGTAGTATAGTCTTCCTTTTCGAGTCACAGTATGTATCCTACCCATAGTAAGCACTAAGCATCCTAAAGTCCTGACTACGCATGCTCCTGTCCTTGCCCTTGATCGATACTCATCCCCTCGAAGTCGAGGAGGTTTTTTCTTCCCATTTTTCGTTCTTTTTCGTACATTTTTTTTTTTTTGTTTTACTTTTTGTCACCATCACCGCCACCCCTACCATCACGAATCTCTTATGCTTTGTGTCCACGTGGCTGACACGTGTGTCCTATGTATTGCGCCGGTGCGAGCTTCCGGAAAACTACGAAAGGAAGCGATAACCTCAGCAGGGGTGAATGCACTCGAATGTAGGCTGCGTTAGGTGTGGCCTAATTGTACGCGGGAAGGTGTAACATTACCCCGCACCGATATACTCTGTAGGGTAAGCTTGACGCTGTACTAATTTAGGGAAAGACCTTTGAAGGATTAATTGAATCGTCACCCAGCGAAGCATGGCTTTTGTTAATTTATCGTTCGGGGATATAAGACTCGAGAAATAATTATTATGTAATCGTTTCCCTCCAAGATAAATGCGAGCAGGTAGGTATATATATATATAGAAAATACTCTCTGAGAAAATGAAGAATTGAATCAGTGGTCGATAATTTTATACAGACTTTTTTTTATTCCTAATTATTGAGATTCTCAAGAATTGACAATACCTACTAGACACCTACTGTTAAATTGTATGAAGTATATAAACTCTGGTGAATTATTGATCCCGCTTTATATACCCGAGGTCTATACCTGAAATTGCAGTCTTATCAGATTCTGGCTTGTTGGCTCCTTGCGAAGTAAAGATCGATCACCCGAGACCACGTACAAAAAAAAAAAAAAAAAAAACAACTCAGCACTGTGATAATCTGATAATTTCATTTATTTGGAAAGATTGAGTCCTCAATCCGTATAGGGAAGACCGGGGCACGACGACGGGGGGATCATTTTAGGGGTAAATGAGTAATTATTTCTTGTGGCTTTTGAGCACCGGATACAAATTGGTTTGATCTATTTCGAACAAATTTAATATCATTTCACAATAATTTTATCAATTTTTTTTTCGAGGACAAAACAGCGTCCCGGATTTTTTTTTTTTGGTTTTAATTACCGTGCGTAACCCCATTTTAATTATGTTAAACGAATCTCTAAAGATGTATCAATACATCTCCCGCCTCCCTTGTTGGTATCTAGGCAAGAATTATACGTACATCTACATTTATTCCTAATGACTAATTGATTCATCTTGGCTTTTGGATTTTATCAACGAAATTACTCAGTTATATTAATAATAAAAATAAAAAAATCTTCCGACGGATCAACGGGTCTTGTATTCCGGCAGTCGAAGACAACATCATCTTAGAGTTTTCATATAAAGTTTATTTTCTCAGTCACTTTCCCCGATTCAATTTGTTCAAGATTGAAGCCATATTATAGTAATTGCTATTGCTATATGTATAGAAAGTGATTTCGCTACGTATTGTCGCATATATTATAAACCCTTCAAATTTTCCCAGCCAAAAAACGGTTCAAGCTTTTCTTAGCAACAGTAAAATCCGTCGAGAAGTTCAAAGGCTTATTGTGATAATTAATATAAAATTTCGCGACGAGTCAGCTCTTCCGTTTAACAGTAATTTTAACTTTATTTTTTTCTTCTGCTCGACACTCCTCACATCTCAAGGATATCGAGAGCTTAGACTTCGCTAATCAGATTATTTTATCAGTTAAAACAGTCGGAAATCAATTCCGCCTGATGTATTAAGCGGTGAGAAATAAATAATCGAACTTTGACCGACTAAAGATTCCGCGGCAACGCCTGTCTTATAAATATGTGGCAACTAAGTACGTCTCGCGGCTAAATACCTCTCAACAATTACGCAACATGTTGGATTACACGTGATGCGATGTTTCGCATACAGACAAGAGAAAACGACCAACAGGCTAAAATTCTTTCGTTATTTTTATGCTATTTTTTTCGTCAATTTTTTTTCACCAGACTCTAAGGCTGTTCCAAATTTATCACACAGATAAACAAGCTTATTGCAAAATGCGTTCGTACTTATACCAATCAGCGATGCAAAATTTTTTAGCCAGTAAGAAAATGATCTGTACAGCCCAAGTTTTTTTTTTTTTTCTTTCCTTAATTGATAATTGAAGCAAGTAATTCACGATCGAAACTTTAAATCAATTACAGCCGGATACAAGGTCAGGACTGCAAATCGCACATGGAAACGTCATACAGTTAATTAGTATGACTGAAATCGCGCATTGCACTGCACGCGAAGAACACACACGCGTATGATAGGTGCCCACTTACGTTTTACGCAAACGCACGCGAGGATACGTGTGTTACATGGCGCAATACGCTACCGAGGCAATCGAGGCGACCGCGATGTAAATGACCTTAACCTTTCACGGAGGGCGAGGCCACCGTAAGGACGACATAAAAATTCACTTTCTAATTTAACGATTGCAGATCTTTTCTCTCTCTAGGTATACGTGCGAATCGTATACTCCGCCGTTGCACTACCCTTATTTACTTTCAGTTTCGAGCATATCAACTTCCGCAACTATAGTATTTCTTACGTGTAATATATATGCCTAATATTTCGGTCTAAATATGTTTTTCTATTAAAGAGAAGATCGCGCAGATGAAATATTGACGTGAGTCTATATTATCGTTTCTTTCCTCGTATGTATAGATATGTCTAAGGCGAAAGTATGTGGGCGCGGATCGTCTTCATTCAATTTTCTACACTCAATTTATTCGTATTTATGTAGTAATGCTTACCGAAGGCATGTAGGTACACTACCTAATGCCTAACGTTAAATATACCTGTCGTCGATCATCCGAAACGGATGAAAAAATAAACGTTTCTTACGATTTTTTTATCGGTTTATGATTCGCTAATAGAATTTACTAACAATTTCCTCATTCCAGTCGATTAGCTTGACTTATAGATTCCCTTAAACTTCCAGAAACTGAAACGAGGCGATATTCCTTATACGATCATTGTTTTAAGAAGTAAAGAATGGTGAAATTTGCAGCTTTTCGAAACTCTGCCGATCCAATGTCAGTTTTCCGTGCAAACTTCGAATCTACCCGATACACTGGATTTCCGCATCGAACAAATTCGCAGGTACCTCAAAATACTTCAACGATAAATTGAAATTCAACACTGAAACGTAAGGCTCGAACTACGATACCAAAAAATTTGGTATAAGTTAATCTTTGCCACCGTTATCTCAGTGCCTTCAAAAATTCAGATAAAAATTGTCTGTCTATCAAAGTTCCCCATAGCTGCAACAGTTTCTTCAAATAATTGACAAACATGTCCCTAACAAGTGGATTCACCTGTTTTATCATTCACCGATTACCAAAATTCGATATTCTCCATCTTACGTCTGATTTGACGAATAAAACTGAATGAATTTCGAAGAAATTGAACCATCATCTTTCCAGCTCTAAATATATTCCCAAAAAAAAAAAAATGTCCAAATCTCGGTAAACGCATGGTTCGTGTATACAACCTATTTCGAGAATAGAATTCCAGCGTCAAATTTCATCGACGTAAATCCGCAAGTCGGTGTCTAGGCTGAATACACCTATCTACGCCCTTCTATAAACCTCTCTCACATTACATCGATCTTAGAATCGGAGAATCTCCGAGTGAAATCTTGGACGGAAATCTTTCGTTGTTTCGTAAGAAGCCGTGCAGCATTTCTATACGGATATTCGCTTGCTACGTACGTGTACATACCTACCCATACGAGTAGGCAGATGTGTACATACATTTGTATGAATTGCGTTATAGGTAGGTATATAAAGGCAGTACGTATACATACATTGGTATATAATATAATATGTACAAGTATGGACGTCCTATATTGAGAGTGGTGGCCTCTGCGCCTTTCCGGGATCGCGTTCGCGGCGCGGTGCGACGTCCGCGCGGGTGTTTGCGTGCGCGGAATCCGTCTATGTGTTGGTGCCTTTACTGTCGGGGTGAACGACCGCTCGCCGGGGGCAGTGGGCTGCTACCCTCTGAGCCAAGAGAGACAGGAATACGGGGGCAAAAGAGAGAGAGAGAAAGAGAGAGGGAAAATATAGCAAGCGAGAGAAAGAGACACTACAACACCCCGAGCTCAGGATCAATACGTGCCACGTGGTGCTCTGGTGACGCTGCTCTTCCTCCTCTTCGTACTTTCGTGCCGCCACCGATCGGTGACGTTGTGACGCCGTCGACGTGCACCATGGCGACGAAAAACTTCCTCGAATCCTCCTCTTCCACCTGCTAGTCTTACTTTTCTCAGTTATTTACATCTTGCGGAAGAGGAGTCTTCATTCGTCAGAGACAGAGATTTCCTCGGCAACAGCGATGTAGATTTTAATATTTAGAGGGAAGGAGATACCAGAACGGCATATTTACATACGAATGACAATGAACGGTGGAATACAGTGATTCGCGGATAATTACTGCAATGAAAATAATTTGTCGATGAAATAAATTACTGGACACGTTGGACCGTCGACGTGTAGTGTAGCTATTCCTCGAAGTATGTAGATCTAATCTTTTAGGCAGTATCGTGGTGTTATCATCTCTCCGCGCTTGGTGCACTAGTTACGCAAGGTGCGTTACAACGCACCACCATAGATAATTGACTGGCCTAATTTGATAGCAAAGTAACCCACGATATAACAATACATCGAGTATATCAGCCGCGGCCAGCTTTCAGGGTTGGAAACGCCCAACTTTTTTCTTCTTTCTCTCATTTTCAATCCCCAACTCAATGGGTTTAATTCTCTCTATTCATACCAATCGTCATGCTTCCGGATTGCATATGGGAATTTTGAGACGAATGTGGAAAATTTTTTTGAATGAATTTCATCCGCCGGCGTAATTCTTTTACTGTCTTCTATTTCTATAAGGAGTAAACCGATGACTTTTTGCTGCTGGTGCATAGGTTCGGACCGGTTCTCGAAGAAGTTGCATAAGCCTCCCTAAACCCCGTATAAGCCTACTCGTTCTTAGGTGCTCGTATAGAACAGCTACCACGGGGTGTTTCCTGCATTGCTCACCCCTGATTCGGAGTCTAGGTCGGTCGTCGACCCCGGTGATTCCCCGCCAACCCCCTATACGATCAACCTATTCCCCTTATAGTTGTGGATCCCCACCCTGAAGCCGCCAACATATTCCCCCACCAGGTACCAACGAAGACCCCCACTCTTGCTCCGACAACCCCTACTATGTACAGGACTATCGTTTATCCCCATTTTCCCCAGAGCGTGGTGTGACGTCACGGGATGCTTCCCCCACCAGTATATCAATTTCATTCCCGTTTCCCTGCCGACCCCTACCCGAGGAGTCCCAACTTCTAGCGCATTGAGGGCGAGTAGCAAGGGCGTAGCCTTGTCGGGGATCTAGTCTTCCCGTGGTTTTCTCATCTTCATGTTTATCGTATGGGATTGAAGACCCTTGTTCTATCTTCTACGGTGTTAAATACGGATTTACTCGATCGACAGATCTTACTTCTTGTATAATTATAAGGGAACTAATATCACATATACATTTTAATCACAATGAGCTATGAGGGTGATTCATGACATTTTTCCGTGAACAGGCAATGACGTGCCAAAGGTCGCACAACTTCCATGATGGTCCATCAATTTGCGGACTGTGTATTCACGCATTTGTACATCTCTGGATATTCGTTAGTTTATTGATTAATTTATAGGTCTCGCGATTTGAAAAAAAATCTATTTTATACAAATCCTTGCACGGCGAAGGCCAATCCTGAATTTATTTCGTAGACGTCTGTGCCATAGGCCAAATTAATTAATTAGCCTGTTAGGTAGACAACTATATATAATGCCATATGTATTATACGTTATTACATAATATACTGGCTTCCACAGGCATTAAAATCTGCGATTTCGTTTCTTTGGTTGTACAGCATTTGATCCTAACACCACGCTCGCGCTTGGCTCGTTTTTATATTTAACAGGATTTTGGACTCGTGTGCAGTTCAGATTTCGCAGTTATATTTCCCGGTCGAGATTTATTGTTGCCAATTATCATGGCGGGAATTAAAACGGGATACAGTGCGAAGTAATCAAAAATGACTATACCCAAGATGCGGAGGTATTCAACCGATAGAAAAGTTATAAGCTTTAGTCAAATTCTAGGCAACTTTCGAGTTTATTCGGTTAAAAGAATTGTCAAACGAATTGTAAATTCAATTCCTTTTCTTCCTAACTCTTACATTTCTCTCCTGCGAGTATATCAGGCTATTCACACTCGTGAACGGCGTACAGGTAAAATTCTAAATATTTCGGCCAAGAGTTCGAAAACGTACCTATAGACTCCTACTCCGAAAAAAGTTTTTTCATTTATACCCGTAAACATTTTACGTTCCTGTATGGGGATGGCAATCACTTTTCTCCCAGCGCTTGAAGTTGGTGCGAGTACCCGTATACAAGAGCGAAAAATCGTGCTCAATTTTCTCGAAACCTGGTACTGCAGACGGCAAGCCTTATCAAATTTTCAACAATAAGTTTAGAACTTGTATAAATAAATACTTCTTTAAACGCTCCTACGCAATTTCAGCGAACTTTGCGAACTCGTTAACGCTCTTCGAGACAATGACCGTGATAACAGTATAAAGATATCAATCCAACTGCATATTGATTATACGATCGAATTTAACAAATATGGACCAACACCATGTACTAGTGATGAAAAAAAATATTCTTTTCAACAATCTAACAAGAAAAAAGTTGGATATTTCGATTCGTTCAAAGGAAGAGACGCAATTTCGCAAGCTGTCCCAGATTCAAACGAACCTTCGACTCGATACGTCACATTGTGGCTGGCCGTTGGATCATTCTATACTGTTTGGTGGTAGCGGCCTGCAGTTTGCTGCAACACTTTTTTGAATTTCTCAACAGAAAAAAAAAAAAAAAAAATGACAATCATGACAAATGACAAGTTTGAGGGTTCAAAAATTATTTTTATCGGGTTTAAAAAAGGCGTTGAGGTGGTGGTGTTGGGCTCATAGAACCTGCACTGCAATAGTCTGAACGGTGGCGCCATAGTCTTGCGCTATGAATACATGGAAACATACATCGATGCAATTTACTGTGAGATAAATATATATCTAAAGGTTAAGCGTTCCTGTTCACGAAGGTGTCGTCGTCCTCTTCCCTATACTTTATCGATTGCACGACCACAGAGTTTTAGGCGCGCCCTGGGTTCTCGGCGGCCGCCTTATCCTCCAGACTCCTCGTTCCCGTCTCACATTCTCGATTAGTCAGGAATTTCTTAAAAATTCACAACATCCGAAGGCTTTGGCACGGGGAGTACCTTTTTCCTTATATTTGCATACCGCGATCTAAACACGAATACGTTTCACTTTCCTGTGACACAGATTGTAGGACAAGAGTGGATCATTTGCTTGGGAGAAAAAGAAGCCCCCAAGGGGATCAGATCAACCCCAGAATTCACCATAAAAGGCTTACACTCTCCGTCTTTATTATGCCTTGAAATCCTCCGCAGTTGTATGTGGAGTTAATGCATTTTTGGTTCGAGCCATCGATTTCCGATACCGCTGATGGCTGAAAATACCGAAATACTTCGCCAACATGCAGTGAAATAATAATGCACAAAAAACTGTGCTAGAATCTGTCAAAAATAGAATCGTTGCTATTCTTGGGCATGGCCGATATCGGAATAGGATATTGTCCATTGCAACGAGGTGAGTAGGTACTGAAAATTAGGTAGATGTGACAAGTCTTTCGAGGATTCGTTGGAAAGAGGTTATGGTGAATTATTTTCAAGATAAATTCAGATTCAAATGATTGATGAGATTTTTTCATTTTCCTACCGTACGCTTCGCTTTTGATATTCCCGCGATATAAGAAGTGGGCGTCTTTTGTGACACGCAAAAGGGGTAATCTCAAGGTCGTGTGATTTGATTGTGGCCTGCGTGTCACCCACATAATAATGTACTATGGAATATTGACGGGTTAACATCCATCCGTTAACACTCAAATACGGAATATCTGACATCGATTTATGGTTTTGAGAAATATTTCTATCACAAAAAATGACAACTTTAAAATCAAGTACATATAGGTATCACGTGAAGATAAACTGTGAAGATTAAAATAACGACAATTGAATTGTTCTTACTTGAAAATTGAATGAAATTTTGATGAACAATGAAATTTGAAATGAAGTTGGTTTCGTAAATAAAATGAAGTAGTTTTATTGATCTGGCTGTACACTGAAAGAAAGTTACATGTGGTACTGCAATAATTCTGGTTGAACGAGCTATAATTTCTGCTTGCTATAGTGACAGCTAGAAATATTTTTGCCACACCAATACGATTATGGTTGAGCTAATATGGCCGGAATAACCATGTCTTGATTATTATATAAGGTATTCCTCCTATGGCTCATTTGAGTGAACCGGGCATACCGGGGTTTATGCATACCGAGTCTTGCTATAATAGGCCTACGGTGTATAGCATACAGTCACAAGCTGTACTTCTAGAACAAACGGTTAGGGTTGTTGAAATGCCCATGTGATATACGAAAATAGGAAATATACTTTGGTTATAAGAACTTTGAATATCGCTACGGCAACTATCCAATATAGCTGTGTGAGCTATATCGCTTCGCCCAGTCAAACATTAATTCGGGTACATCCGAGTAGATGGTATGACTACTTTATTTTTACTGGACTGTTAGGTTGAATGTAATTTCTTTTTGACGCATATGAGCGATATGGCTCCTGAAGCTATACTGAATTGTGAGGTTGAATTTTAGTTCTAGTTAATCTGGTTCGACAGTATAGCTGCGTTAGCTATATTTAATTGTTGATTCGAACATTAGTTCTAGTTTATTTGTGTATAAGCGGATGGCCCCGTTCAAGGTAACGACTGCAGTCATGTACTATTAACAGTCAATGTAATCTAATCATTATGGCAAAAAGAAATGATCATAATAATTAGTTAATATGATTTCAGACGCATTGGTATACTGAAAGAAAAAGCGTATTCTATAATTTTCATCAATGATTTTTATTAAATAAGATAACAGTAAAAAACGTAATAAATGTTAACAACAGCCACTTCCTGTGGTAAGAACTTATAAATAATGCCGATGAACGATGAACTGTTGTCCGTACATTTTCGTCACGTTGAGATAGGCTGCGATGGAGGACTCCTCACATACGTATTTGAAGAAAATTCGTTGTCATTGGTCCAAAATTATTCAATCGTCACGTTTTCATGAAATGTATAGATGCTTTTAAAATTGTTTATTGAATATATGAAAACATTGAAATAGCATACCTTCAAAAGTTGGAATCAGCACGTGCAAATTCCACTCGTTTAGTTTTGATTTAACAAATTCGTCCATTTTTATGTTTTTTTTTTTAATTGGTAACTGCAATACGATCGCACAGTTCATAAGATCAAGAATGTTAACAAACAATTAAGTTCAAGATGAACTGATATGATTATTTTTTTAATCTGTGAATGCTTTTTCGTGAATCAAAGAGGACATATACATACCTGTATTAATAAAACGCGTCCTGTCAACGGAATAGAAATCATCTCCGCACACCGCACTAGAATACGAGAGACTATGTATTTTCCCAATAAGCGCGTCAAGTAGACGCATATACAAGATGACGAAGTATGCGTATGGCTGGTCCAGCTATACGTATAGTTAGACGGGGCATACGCTGTGGGGCTTGAGTATGCGTATAGCTGTGTTAACAATACAGTCGAGTTGAGGTTCGCTATACGCGTGGTTGGGTTGGCTCTGCGTATAGTTGAATGAGCTCCACGTATAACTGGGTTAGATATAAAACTACTTACTTTAACGAATGCAGGGTTTTTAATGCAATAATACGAACTTTTTAATAAAACCATATTTTTTGAAGTCTTATTATCGATAGGGTATCCTTGTAATAGCAAATTATCAGCCTACAATAGCATGTTCGTATACTGCTGAATTAGAAATAACTTAGTTTTCTTATATTTGCCATTTGTGTATTGTCTCATTGATTCAGTGTATTCCTCTATTGCGCATATGATGTTAGCTATAATTGTACTCTCAATATAACGATATTCGATTGCAGACATAACTAACAGCAGAGTCATAGCAAAAATATTTTACTCTAATCATGGCAAGAATCTTTCAACCAGATATTTATTGCTGCTAAGCCACAGGGATTTCTTTCAGTGTAGGAAAATAAGCTGATACATAGAGAAAATGATTATTCTACGTTTTAAAAGAAGTTTACTTCTGTCTGTATGTATGGGTATTACAGTGCAGCAGCTTCTGTTCAATTGACGCCCACAATATGTAGTTAAATATGATATTTCTGCAATAATCATCCGAGCGAGATATTTACCTCGTTGTTATACAGGTGTGTCTAATTGTTCACATATTCATGATCAGTAAGCGTTCTCGCAAGTCTATAAGTCTCCAACTGACGAATTATAATCCAAAACACGTGTCGGCGTACAAAGCCTAAAAATGAAGTTATTTAAGCGTGTAACTCCAGTGGGGAAGGTTGAATGCAATTAGGTCACGCATAGAAGTACGAAGAGCTCATAAACGCGCGCGCGAGCGCACAGAAGTGAATAATTACACGCCTATTTATAAGTCGTAGGTTGAACCGTGACGAACGGATATCGCGAATGGTATAAACTTATTTCCGCAATAATAAACCCTTCTCTCATCCTCGCTCTCTCTCTCTCTCTCTCCCACTCTCTCACTCTCACTGTCTTCTACTTCATTTATTACCAGAAAATTAAAAAATGAATGTTCGTTCAGGCTGTGCATCTCTCCGAGAAGACGGAGTAGGGACTATTGTAGTAAATTTTCGTATCGTCCTTAGGAATTCCTATATCTTTCGATATGTAACTCCTGACTCACTTGTAGTGGGCAGTATTGGTCATTATACCTCCATGTATATCTGTAGTATTAAATTGTGAGCGTGTCTCTCTGTACAGTTGGAGAAGACGGGAGAAGAGAAAGTTACCGACCTCGGGAAGAACTGCGCTAAGTTCTCAACCTTTGCTAAAAACTTTCGATAACTCATGACTCAAGTATCATTTGGATATATATTCATAACTTTAGTGTCACTGTCAGTGGGAGTCGACCGTCAATGAGCACCATCATACAAGCAAGGCTGCACGCACGCAAAAGGTGAACGCATCGCCGCTTCCTACATTTACGCAATCGTAAAGCTCTTCGCAAGAAAATTTCGGACTGTATAAATAAATCGCGGGGGGGGGGGACTAAAAAAACTTTCATCCTCCGGTATTAAACTGTACTAATTTATTAAAACTATATCGATTTCTTAAATTTCTTAAATAGTTCGAGAAAAAAAGCTGACGAAGAATCAACGAAAGTGTTTTGCACAAATAGTAGAGTACGAAAGAGAGAAGCTAATTCTTATAGCTATGGTGATGCGAAATTGAAAGGATTCACAAAGGCTGAGCTCTGAGCTGGCAGACTTTCCCCATTGTTTGAAAAACGCAAGTCAAACTGGCAAAGGTCGTTAGCCCGGAACAGCTGTATAATTATAAGAAAGATTAACCAGGAAACTGCAGACCAACGGTGTTGAGTTACCGGAAATCAATCAAATCTGACTATACTCTGCACTAAAAACTAAAGATTACTATGAAATTCATCCATTTCACGCTCCGCGGTCGTCACCAAAACTCCGTTTCTCTTTTCCTCCTTGTCTTTCTTTTTTTATACAAAAAAGTCCCGGAACGGTGCATGAAACTAAATTAGTTAGATTCCTACAGTTACAGACAGAACTGTACAACAGAATCGAATTTGCACGGTTAAAACCCACATCGCGGTGTACAGAGTAGACACAGTGAGTATAATTGCGCACAGCCGGTCCTGGAGCAAAAAACGAATGCTATTTAGCATTTGATAGTTGATGCTGATAGATAGGCCTTCGCCTAAAAAGGCAGGAGAAAGGTCAAGCGAAAGAGGAAGTCTTTCGTGCGTGTGCAATGAGCACGAAAGCTTTCTACTGGCTATACTGACGAACGTCCAGAGTCTGGACAAACCAAGGTTTAAATGAGACGTCACGGTGTTGAATATGACCCACAACTAGTATGTCTAGTCTGGCATTACTTGAAAGGATACACACCTCAATCCCAAAAGAGTTTTTCAATGACCCTTTTCTGTGACAGCACTTCGCTATTTCCTCTCCGAGTGTGACTACGTTAGAGTATGAAGATTCGTGTCCAATTCGTGAAGAAATGAATCGAAAGAAAGAATCTTTATTATTGATTTTTTGTCGATTATTGAGAAATGAATGAATCAAATTCGTGAATCGTACCAGACTCAACCTTTTTATCTACAGGTCAAAGGTGAAGCCGGATGTGACTCGGTAACGTCGGGGCCGTGCGCAACTTCTTCTGGTTTCAATACGTCGAGATGAATGTGCCTAGTTTCTCTTCTATATTTATTAGCCTAGTCTATGCGAAATCTACGTCCCTCTGCAGCACGAGGGTCAACACTGAGCGAGATAGGTCGCAGATTATCGAGGGAACAAGCAACATCCTTGCGTGGCGAGTGGCAGTGAAACTCATAGCGTTGGTTGCCGGTGAACGGATGATTGGAATCACTTCTATTTCTCCGCTCGCTCCCCAGCTTGCGTTTTCGCTTCGTTTATGTACTTACATACAACTCTATCTATATAGTATATATATACATATCAAAAGGAAAGTAACTATTTAAAAAATTGTACTGTACGATTTATAGTCTGAATAAGTCTCCGAAAATTTTACCAGTTACTTCGAATGTAAAAGGTCGGAAAATTTTTCGTATTTTATAGAAAGATATGAAATTTACTCTGCCTATAAATCAGCAACGTAATTATACATGCGCACATGTAGTGAAGTGGCGTTAAAAGCCATGGATTTCCGGTCTTTCGGACTCCACTGACAGTTGGCAGTCGACGAGGGTCACTCGGACTCGGGGCTAGCCTGCTGGTACTGGTTCGAACCAAAGAACTTGAATCTTGACCCAGAAAGCGCGGCCATTCGCCCATTCGCCGTTCCACAGGCCCGTGGAACCGGAGGCCCAAAGGCCCACGGACGGACGGACGTATGGGCGTAGGCAGTCGCCCGCGAGGGACACTTTTTGTATAATTCCTCGGTCTAATGTAAACCGATTCTAGATTTGCTACGGTTTTTATTTGAATCTCCAAATTGCGGGCTTATACCTACGTGCTGCACCGCATGCAGGATTTTAGCATGCATTCAGAACTGCTGCAGGCTCGTTAAATCAAATTTAATGAACTGTAGCTGTGTCGAAACAACTAAATTGATAATAACTAAATTACCGTTCGTTTTTGCCTGTTTAATTCAACGTACGAACTTAAATTTTTGCAAAAATATAGAATGCGACAACGCTTACCTACATATCAGGTGAAACTTCGGAACTGAACGAGTTTAGAGTAAAACTAGACACTCGTGAACTAGAGAACGCGAAGCTGATAGGCGAATATGTAAATTCATGTGCATGAAACATTGTACATAGGCATGTCGTACATACGTACGTGCATATACGTATACATTGAGCCGGTTTCTCTTAAGAGGTCGTGCAATTTCGCTTTCCTTTACTTACCTACAGCCGGCAATGTAGTAGGCGGTAAATATTCGAGATACTACACAGAGACAGTTGCTACACAGTAAATAGCACAATACTGTATGCATGCCTATATAATATGCGAAAATAACCGCGAGAACAACAATACCCAGGCCTGTGATCTTCGACCATTTTGAAAGTCGAGGCCTGAGGTTATAGAAACTTTGAAACCTTTTTGTCAGATCATTTTTCATCTTCTTTAGCTATTTGTCAGTATCGATTCCGGGCAGTCATATGCCCGAGAAGTGCTTCGAACACGTCACCTTCATTTTCCAATCAAAAATCCCCCTCAATTTTTCTAATCACAAACCACACAAGTAAAAGCTTCAATTCTTCACGCAGCCATCCCTCTAATAGTCTAAAAAAACTTCGTAATTTCATTAGTCGAAGAGATACACATCGAAGAAAAAGGTCTCGAGAGGCAATAGAAAAGAAAGTGTACAACCATCGTCAAAGAGACACTGTAAATACGAACCAATCGTGTATTAGGTACATTCTCACCTGTGCAGATGACGTACGAAAATTTCTCATAGACAAAGAGCAACGTTTTTTGTTCCCCATCCGGGGATCAGTAATTGAATAGTTAGACAGATCTTTCCGGAAGAAGAATTCGTACCCTCGAGGACCTCGGAGGCCTCATCTCTAGCACGACGGTATCTACGGGTCGTGACGCCGGCTACGGCACACCGCCGCCGCAGCGGACTCGAATCATAATTGATGACAAGGTGAGGAATAGAGAGGAAGAAAGAGACGGTGTTTTACACTCGAGGAGAGGGAGAAGAAGGGAAAGTCACTCCGTGGGCTACGCGAGAGTCGCGACGACTCTGAGTCAGTAGGGCTTACGGTATCTCTGCTTCACTCTTTACTCGACTTCTTCGCCTGCCGGCTGCCACCGTTATAGTAAGACTGCCATATGCACGCTGTGAGCTCTTCTCAGCTCTGAAACTAACCATAATATGTATTTCTAGCGGTTCTTGATCCGCTACTAGGCATATTTATGTACTTAGGTACAATCCACGTGTCTATAGTTAGTACTCAGTCGATACTTTATATTTAGATATTATATACATCGAGTCGTACATACATACGTATGCTTACACTCGAAGTGAAGAAGGAGAACTATCTGGGCAAGCATATTGGATGAAAAAATTCACAATTCACTAAATTTTCACAAGAATTGATCGCCTTTTTCACAAATTTAGTACATAATGACAGGTTACTCCTCGTGGAGACGTTTTCCTTGGACCAGAGGGGCCCAGAGTTGAATAGATCGTAAAAATGTCGCCCAATTTCAGGTATAAACGTACCACGTCACGTAGTAAGACGTAGGTATTTAGAGAAAAAATTAACAGCTTCTTTTCATTGGGCAATATAATACATCCTTTGTGGTGCACGAGTCCTGCTATGTGAAGGCTGCAGGAGAACCCTGAGTTTGTGGTTTCTTAGAAGTGAACCCAGTTTACGCGAGGGGTTGATTTTCCATACATACACCTACAGTCTAAACTGAGAAGGATTCGAAGGCTCTGTTTTCAAATTTTTTTCTCTTTTCTTTCACAAATCCTCGGAAACGTTAGGATCTGCGTTATGGTAGGTGACGCAGGAAAAAATAATGGAAACTCTTACCACAGCCAAAAGTCTTTTGACCATTTCACAGCAGAAAAAGGCACTCTTTGTCACGAAAGAACGATCTAACCTTAGAGACTTTCGTTGTCATGATAAGTGAGATTTTGCAGGATATAGTCTCTGGTATAAAGTTCACCAGATCTACAAAATGCCGTTTTTTAAATATTTTAACTTTATATACATTCATTTTTAACAATTACGCTGCGATTATGTGTTGGTATAATTGTTCGACTTTTTACAAGTTTTGAATACGCTATCTTCCTCACGCGGACTGACGTACATATATACGTTCAAGATAAATAGAAAGGCCGAGCTTCCGTACGGAGTATATAGAGATGGGAGTATTCCTAAGTTATAAACGTAACTTCCGGTATTATACTCGCGTGTAACTTTCTTCCTCGTATTTTCTTCGTCTATCTAATATTAACCAGAAGATTATATTGCGTCGGTCAGATTCCGATTCTGACCGAGCCTCTGTCCATTAGCCACCCAACTTGCTATCATCCGCATTTTTTTTATTTTTTTTTATTTCGTATGTATCCAGCAGTTCAATTGATCAAATCACGAATTAGTTTCTGACGCAAAGAATAATTTAGTCGATAGATATAGTTTCCTTATCTTTATGGCTGTGTGAATTTTTCTGAGAATAGGAGATTCGCATATAGCGACACTGTCGCCGTTTGATCGATTGAATTTTTCTCTCAAATAACGTCAATATAGTAAAATGCGTAAGCTGTCGACAAAACTTACTCGTTGATTTCGAAAGCTCGAAAAGTCTATCTTTACGAACGCCAAGAGATAAGATATAGAGTCCCTACCCCGTAGCGCATTTTAAACTGGTTATATACGTATTTTACGATTATTTTCCGACTAACATACAAACCGATATGAGCTCTTTATCTACCGACAATGTTCATAAAAAAAAAAAAAAAAAAAGGAAAAACTATGAACTAGTTGAATTTAGCGTTCTTCTTCCTTTCAATTTTTCATTATGATTGAAATTATGGGACCGCCTAGGCCGAGCTTTTGAACCTCTTTGAGGTCGAATATTTGAAAAATCTTCTAGGTATAGGTCGTCATCCTCGAAATGTCGCTTTCTTGCCACGCTGAAAAACGGAGGAAAAAAAATAGAAAAAAAGCAATGAAAGGAAACTAGCTATTCCCACAGCCGTACTAGATGCAACAAGCCTGAAGTGAGACACGGGGAAGTCCTTGGAACTGCAAGGATAATCCATGCTGTTCCCCTGACCTCAAACGTTCAATCCAAGCGGTAATAATTGCTGTTCAGATCGTCCCTCGATAAGTCTCGATAATGCGAATTGATTATCATCTATGAATGATGTATTGGAATAGGAAGATCTGTAGTTGAGAACTTTGGGATCATCTGATCTCATCGCAAAATGACTTTCACGAGAATTGCGAGACAAAAAGTGTTGTTCGGCTTCGCTTTCCGTTACATACAGAAATCTTCGCGGCTGACTCAGTTCGGAAGGTGAAAGTTTTGTAAGTTATCAAACATCAGGTTGGCCTAGACCGTAAGAATCAGTAATCGTTGTGCCGGGTACCGCGGGGGGCTCAGAACCCAGAGTCTGACGTCCACGTTCAACGCGCTGCCACTTTCTCTTTTAATGATATTTCTCAAGATTCGTTTTCCGTCTCTTGGTAGCTAGCGAGCCTTTTTGCAAGCAGGAAGTAGGCACAGCTCCTGCAGCAGTGAATTAACGAACGCGTAATTCCAGTCTAGTTATTGCCTAGCTACACGTTTATTCTCCAATTTCAACTTCACCGATCAAATTCGTGTTCAAATGATGAAGTCAATCCGTTTATTTCAAATTCCATTAAGCCCATGACCTATACTTAACTTCCAACTATATCCATTCTTTTTTTCTTCTTGCGAGAAAAATAATTCTATGGTTAAAAGCTACGCGGATATATTTCCTCTGCATCCTTCGCGCTACGTTGCTGCCTTCCTTCACGATACCTTTTGACTTAATGAGCTTGCGGAGAAAAGAAAAACGCTGAATGTATTGGAGATGATTCAGGCAGTAACTCCCGCACCGAGTTATAGCTGCGCATATCCGTGTATAACGGGGTAAGGTATAACGCACTAATCTTTGCATTTTTATGTATTAGGGTCAGTTGCAGGCTCTCAATCTTCACATTTTTACTCACAGTCAAGTTTTAGAAGAAGAGACGACTAACTACGAGACATTTACCAACTCAACTATTCTCGAGGATCCTACATAATTGAAAATTTTATCGAGGCGTTATGACAGCCAACAGGGAGCTTTCTTGACAACTGTATATAAGGCTGCCAAAACATTTTCTCAATAACCCAGTTTCAAAAAATTTGGTAAAATACAGGATTTATGACTCATAGCTAAATCGTTATCGGTCTCTAATTGCTTATAGAAGAACCGTTTCAATCGCAACAAATGACCAACTCCGCCACTTATCGGTATAATATGCATAGATGTAACACATGTGCGTGTGTGTGCATATGGGCGGTTCCACGTGAATAGAATCGTTCCGGGCGTAGATATTTTTCATCTCTATATCGAGCCGTATAGAAAATTGTTTACGTCTTCTGTTTTTTTTTTTTTTTGTTTTTTCGTTTTTGAAAAAATCACAGCTCTCGTGATATCGGTACTACAGTTATGAATCTTTACTCCGTTCGAGGCTAGAAAGGATACAGTTTTTGAATAAAAATAAAAACCATAGATAATTCGAATTCGAAATTAGCTAATGAAGTTTGGAGAATTTTGTGTCAAATTTTGAAAGACTAATGAGATCCAAATGAAGGATTTTTTCACCGGGAACCGGCGATATACATGAGTGGCGCCCTGCTCCCGTCTCTTACAAACCCCGAGCTCCGAGATCGGTGCACTCATACACCGTCGTAGGAACATTATTTCCGCACCGCTCGCGCTCGACCCCGCGGTTCTGCGGCTTGCCTATCAAACATTGACAAACTAATACGAACATAACCTCTAAACACGAGGATAGTTTCCCCACTGGTTCTCTCCGCGGGCCTACGAGGAGGGTTCCACTTCCACCGCCGCGCTGCTTCACGACGGAGCGCCGTTGTCGACAGCCGCTGCCCCAGTCGTCGCCCTACTTTAACCAAGCCAACTCTCAACGCGCTACTATATTCCACGTTTAGTCGTGCGAAAATGATTTGAAAATCTACTATATCTATAAACTAATACTGCATCATATTATAGTCGATAGTTAATCAACATTCAAAAGTTACGCGCCGGATTCGCGCGCGACTACGTGTTGCCCTGCCTCCGAGTTGTGGCTTCTACAAAAATTTCGAAAATTCCCGCTAAATAAATATATGCGGAGACAGTGTTCTTCGAACTTTCGATTATACGGTGCGATATTCGAACAACACTACCGCATTTCGCATATCGATAAATCGATAGAATTTTCTCATCATTCGGCGAGTGCTCAAAGACCTCGACTTAATGTGATTTGACTCCAAATTTCTGTGTAATCTATTTTTGGAGCAGAAAAAAGAGCATCGTTATCTTTAGATATTTGAAATTTATGAGATTACCGCTGTACTTTCATCCTCCCTCTTCATCCACCTTTTGGAACTTGTTCGTCTACTATTCGAGCGATAAATAAAAATTCGTTTTCTATTTATGCTCGGTGGCACTGCAGTGATCTTGGTGTTTACCTTGCGCACGACATTGGCGATTGCAACGAGCCGCTGCAGAGGCCATTCCACGCGTTGCAGTCATTATATAGACAATTTACAGTGCGCCGTTAAATGCGCAATTCTGCATAAGGTTCGTAATGCATAGTTTAACATAGTGAAACTGACTATTCTGCACTACACGAAGCGTTTGCGTGAAGAATTGTAAAATAGCTTAGACGTGCGATACGCAGCTCGAACGAAAGTGATACGTGAAATGATTCGAAAAGCATGATTCTTAAAAGTTCTACGCTATTCACTCCGGCCTGCTGCAGGTTCTCAAAGAAGTAGAAAGTGAGCCAACAACTACGACTATACCAGGAGAAGGAGGACGAAGAGGAGGAGGACGAAGAAGATGACCAGCGGCTCGTCGACTCGCGATCAGTGGGCCACGCGAGGAACCGTTAAGCGTTGCGTGAGACCAACAAAGATGGAGTTATAGGACACAACATATACTGTTAGAACAAAAGGCTTCAGCCTACATTTCGAAAGTGGGCTAATAGTCGGTTTTACTAAAGAAGAAAAATATAGAAATGTTAAACTGATCATAGTATGCTATGGCATATTGTAAGCAGCCGATTCTTGACGTTATTTATACGGTACCCGTCACAGTAATGATACTTTATGCTTTTACATCCTGCACTATTGTTACGCCAAAGTTGATGACGAAACGGTAAAGAATAAATCGAGGAAAAAGAAGTGATCGATTGAATAGAAAACGGAAAATCGTGAGCTGCAGTCACAACTAACGATCAGTTTTGAGCAAATGGAGAACAAGTACACTAACAAGTGCCTAAGAAAACGGACGAAGCGTCGACGTTGGAAATTATAGTCCCTGTTTGATAAAACTACGTTCCGGGTGTGACCGAGTGAGTGGCACCTGTTGCACCAGTGACGAAGTTGACTTCTTCGATTATTTACACATCGTAAAGTTCCTATAGCAGTTGGATTTCTCATCAATCGTCTGTCCGAACTTTTTCCCGCCATTTTTTTTATACACGCGATCTATCAACGATCTTAGCACAGGATTCGTGCCTCGACGTACTGCCTCAACCGTTTTTCATCTCCGAAACGAGCAATTTTTTGATTCTTGGATGTCTGGTTTCGAAAAATGTAAGTCTGCTCATACGATATACCTACACATCTTACACATTCTATATTATACAAAGAAGCTAAACATATGATGAAGAAAAATTAACAGGTAATCCGGGAATCGAACCCAGGTTTACTGCTGCCTAACCGGGGACTTATGTCACTAGATTATGCCTGTAGTTTGACATTCGTCTATCATGTTTAGTGTCTGTTCGTGTGTCGAAGTATTCTAGAGAATTTATTATTTTCTATATAATTACGTATTATGCAAATGTGCTAATGAATTCTACGAATTTTTCGAAAACGAAGCTATTTGGTATTCAGAAATCAGGATTTATATTTTACCAGAATTTTGTATACGAGGATTATTGAAACTCACTATGAAATACATTTGAATCTGTAACATAAATCGTACCTATGACTGGACAGACAACGCAGACCGCGTGTTCTCCACGTTCCATTAATCACAGGTTCGCGTTTTAATTCGAATTCAAGAATTTTTTCCATTCATCATAGGCTCACAAGTCTTTACAGTTTTTAACAATAATTTATTCGATCATCAAAACTCTGGAGAAATTATACTCTCTAACGATAAGTAATACCTTTCGCTTCTGGCGTATTTTTTGAGCATTTCGTCCAACCTTGACGAGTTGTGATTCCGAGTTGATTTATTTTCAATTCTACCTACGTCCGTACTCACGTTTATGTTAGTCAGTATAATATTTGGCATGAATTTCTCGAGAAATCTAAGAAGATGAGTGGGAAAGAAGAAAAAGAATTGAAATGCAAATAATATACTGTCAAAAAATAGTCAACGCACCACGCGCGAATATGCGCAAATAATCAGCACGTGCTGTGGCCACTCCTCGAAAGGTCTAGGTCACGAGGCTCGCATGGCCATCGCGTTCATTTAAAACCTCGAAAAATCGACGAATTTTTCCTATGCGAATAAATTTATGAATAATTGTCGCCGCATGAGGCGCAAGGGCGTCGACAGATCTTTGTTGGCTCAAGTAGATTATAGCAGAAATTTATATTTTCCTCTTCCATTAACGCTATTAAGGGGAGATTTCCAAACTATTTCACACTTCTTTTTTCTAATTCTTCTAACTTCGCAATACCATTTTTATAATCGAGCTATTACTTCGCTAAACTTATGCACTGAGAGAAAAAAGTGCCTTGAATCGAAACCTGTTCATTCAGCTCACGGACATTTTTAGTGGCTTCAACCATCTTCCGAATAAATGAACGTTAGTTAGGCGCTGTAACAGATTTCTGGTATTTAGTCAACTTGCGCGGGCGATTGATCATAGTTGAAAGCATTCGTTGGTAGGTTACCGTAAAATCGTTCGTTTGGAAGAAATTTTAGTCGCGTCTGACCGCACGCATGGCCGTGGCGTCGTATTTTTTGAAATGGAACGTTTTTTCTTCGAACATACGACATTTGTATCTTAGAGTGTATTTCAGATCGATTCCTGCACGTTTGATCGTCTATTTCGAACGACGGTTGGATTCGTGTAACCTGTTGCGATAACACGATTGAAGATTGTCCGCTTTGCATGAAGCTTACGATAAGGCGTGCCGCAAACGTAGATAGGTATAGAGATTCTTTGGAAGTCTGATACTGACGTTGGATTGCGTAATCCCTTTCTGTAAATCACGGCTTATCTTGTGACCAAGGAACGGCAATGATTCTACAACGTTATAGGTGATTCGCAATATTCATTTCGTAACTTATCGCTGATCTATTGTCCCGCACGTGTCCTTCGAACCTGCCTCGATCGCCGTAGTCTAAGAAAAGATAAAGAAAGAGAGAGAAAAGAGGATGAAGAATGATTTTTACCGTGGGAAAAAGAAGAAAAATACAAAATATATATACGTAAACATTTTTCATGAACAATATCAATCTCCTTATTCCAATTGATGGCATCACTTTCATTCGTAAGATCCATTGATGATTTTTTGGCACAAACAATTTAATGTTCGATATAATTGAGGAACAAGGCGTCGATGAACCCAGAAAGAAAATTCCAGATTTTATAGAAATAATCGTGAAAAATAAATTCACCAAATTTGTCCTGAAATATAGTCGCAGAAATCCTCCCTGCGAGTCGACAGTCTGAAAACTCGGTGCTAGTGTGACGATCGAGTTCCACCACCTTAGTTAGCTGAGCTCAGTTGCGCATGTCCACGACTTTGCCGATGACGAAGTTGGCGTAGGTCGCGTGCAAAGTCGACGTCGGGTGGTGGGTATAACGTGGTGTACATACGTCTGCAGTTCCGTCATATCGCGAACAGCAAACTACACGTGATTCTTTGCTATAATAACTCGCGGCTATGCGGATTAACAGATGCCAAAGCTGTGCACGAGACTGAGACTGAGGCGTTTAATTATCGTATAGAAATAAGTTAGTCATACTTGTTGCTACTTTAACCTTTACAATACCTTGGTAAACGAGCTTTGGCGAAAAAACGGATTTTTCACAACTTTCCAAAGTCGTCTGCAGCATTGAGAGAGAATCCCTTGCAATATCGCAAAAGAACTTATTCATATTCGTTTCAATTCGTTTTTTGAAACGTACAGCTCCGACACTATTAGCTTGCATTGAAATGCATTTACGTCCTTTGGGCTTCAAGATATATAATATATATACATATAATAATTGTATACATTTACTTCCGGTATCAAAAAATGATTTAGGAATTAAAAATCGCGAGACGAACTAACCGCAGGATAATCGTTTCCTCGCGAACTACTGTATTGAGGAAATCGCCAGTGCAAACCTCATCCTTGCATCGAGTAATCTCAAATAACCCTTACACACGCTGGAGCACAGGTAGAGGAGAAATATACCTCAGATTAATCTTATTTTCAATGAAAGTGAAAGAAGTATAAAAATTCATTGATATCATTACGGATTCCTAGTTCGTCCGTGTTTTTGAGGCTCACGAATTTCTTATTCTGTACCATAATTCAAATTGTTACTCCTTGCACTTCATTTTATCTGCGAAATGATCGACTGGTGTGATTATAAAGCGAAAATAAAACAAAATGATCAAAATTAAGTAACATCTACGGTGCAAGGCTTTATGTATGAAAAAAAACATAGAATGATACACACCACTCTCTTATTACGAGTGTTTTTCAATCGCTAATACAATTCGCGAATTATAAGCGCCGTTGAAACATTTGCCTTCTGTGATGATTGACGCTCAAGTTTGATCGTAATTACACGGGTCAAATCAGCTTGTACAATTAGTGTAACTTCAGCTTTCAACCAATTCTTTAGCAAGTGTTTCAAATTTCAGTCCCACTCATTCTGACACATGCAGACTAATGACTAATGGCTTGTCTAATAGAGTTCAGCCCCCAGTTCTATCATTTAGCTTTGGTCAGTTTTTTTACCCACTCAATGACACATGGTTCAATTAAAGGAAATTGCCATATTGCAATGGTAGATCTGACTCTATAAACTAAATGAGAATGATCTCGGCTCATCAATGGTCCCGATAGAATTTTAAAAGTCTTGAATTTGCAGAGCTCTAGATTTCTCAGATGGTGTGGGATATTACATCGACCTACCGCAATTTCGTATATCTACTCAACCTCGGTCTATGTTACCTACGCTTGTTAGAGAATAGCTGCTGCACAGGTAATTTGTTCTAGCTCACCTATAATGATGTTATATAGCTGTAAGCAAAGATCCTTGAAATGCGTAATTAACATTTGTGTTACGCGAAAGCAACGGACATTGTATGCGTCGATTTGAAGTGAGAAAATTACGATTGGAATCTTGACAAAATTATCACTTGACCTATAATCCGGTGGTTTGAACTTCAGACATTTTAAAGTCTCCTATTTTTTTGAAATAGAAAGCCATACGAACTCGTCAACTGTTGTATGAATATAATGATGCAATTTCTAACTTTATTACAATTTCCTGATCACATAGTTTGAGAAATTTAATCATAACCAAAATTCTCCAAATAACTATTCTAAACATTTTCTTCGGTGTTGAAAATTAATCAGATTCCATAATAATTACGATAAAATGAAAATAAAAGGTAATAATTATGCGATTTCTATGTACATCAGCAACTTGACCGCTTTGGGTCTTGCTACCTGTATATTTTGTTTATTTAATAAATTTTGATCATTCAATTGGTCAACTATAGCCTTCTATAAGTTTTTTGAACTCATTTTTGGAACCACTATAATCACCGATCGTTTTTCGTATTCGTACTTGAAGTAAACCTAACGCTGTACGAATGATATAGCTTTAACCAGGAAGCTGGTGACCGATGACGAATTAATTAGGAATTAAGAGACGATATAGACATAGGTATAGCACGGCTTCTACGTCTCGCGCGATGTGTTGTATTTTTTTTAACCATTTTTTAAATCAACATTGACGGGTTATTAGTTCGAAAGACCTTAACATTTGGAAATATTGACGTACGCGACCTTGAAGGAACACGCGAAAATAACTGTTTTGCTATAACGTGCAACTTGAGATGTTCCGCAAAGTGCGACACGGAAATTATACCGGTGAGTCGCGGCCTCGCAAAAATTATCCCCACTTTTGCCTTTACTTATACCTTTTATGCTAGCGGAGATGCGTGAGCGCGAAAAATCGCGATCTATACGTAGTCGAATACAAAGTCCACATCACGCTTCGACGAGGACGTTCTTCTTACAAGGGACATTAATTGCGCCACATTTATTAAACGTTTCATAATGACATTCACGCGATGTTGCAGAGGTAATATTTCATTGCCACTTTTTTCAATGTTTTTTTATTTATTTTTTTCTACCAATTTTCGTTCGTTTCTACGTCATTACTACTACGAATTGAACAAATCTTATCATACATGACGGAGTGAAGAGTGGGAAAGATCTTGTTGATTGGACATTATGGCAGGAAATATCCCATTATTTTGTGCTAAAATTTCACTAACTATAAGCATAGAAAACGGTGTTTGATGCAGGCCACGATTATCTCCGTGTATCCTAATGAGAAAAATAAAAATGTTATATAAAGCAATGACGTAGGTGTCTATAAGTACGCCTAATTATGGCCATTAGATGCCTTCGAAAATTTAGATCGCAGTGGTAATGGTAATGGTAAATTAATGAATTGATGTTTGCCGTGACAGCTTCTCATTGAATGATCTCGCTGTTCATACATTTCTCGTTGTTTCAGGGTTCTCGCCTCAATGAGCAAGTGTACATTGCATACTTATGTATGTATGTACATTCCTCATAGCATACATACATGTGTATTTTGTATGAGACATTCTTAGCAGCCTTGCACTGTACTGCCTGAGATAACTCCTATCTCATAGATAACTATGACGAATTTTTTGTGTCCCGATTTCTTTTTTGATTAAGTAAATAACCGGCTAACTAACGTGCTATGTTGTGTATCGAAGAAGCTATATTCCTCGATACATACAAATTCACAGAGAAATTCTACCGCCCGGCATCAGCACGCGATAACAAACCCGCTGCTACTGTGTACAACACGGCGTAACACTCTAATATCGATCTCGCAGTGTGGGTTGGCCGCATTTTTTTCCCAACTTCCGTGATACGGCAAACGACTCGAAGCCCCGAAGCTGGTGATGATGATTGATTCAACGACGTTCTCCGTGCCATGCCGGGGTCAGAGCAGTTATGGTTATATCGTAGATTTTCTGTACCGAGTCATTCTCGCTTCTGCAATGATGATATTTTTTGCCCGGTACCATTTTGAGGATTTATTTACACCTTGATCAATCGGGGTACAAGTTTCGTTCTTTAACACCCGTAACCGTAACTGTAACCCGTTGCGAAAGTAATTTTCGACGCTTATTCCTCACTATGTAACTCGCGTTCTATACTGCTGCAGGTATTTCGACACTCGGTTAACTTTCAAACGATAAATCGCACGCGAATAACTACAAGGAAAAAAAAAAAAAAAATTCATCCGTTTTATTGACCCGTTTGCCGCATCTATAGGTGAAATCGCTACTGCGCGCGCGATCGTATAACTTGAAACTTTATCAAAGAAAGGAAACACTCGATTAGCCATTAATTCATAATCGTCATCGTGGAACTGACGAATCAACTTATTTCACATCTTTCATCAAGCTTCGAAGCTCGAACGCTTGCACGTAGGAAATTCTGCAAAACATATACGTATGCAGCACTATGAGAGGACATATCTTTAATATACATGTATAAATACAAACACGCAGAAGGTTGAAGTGTGCATGGTACATGGTGTGATTGACATTCGTAAGTGTGCCATGGCCAGCTGAGCTGTTGCACTGCCTACACCGATGCTCGCGCAGTTCTCATCAGTGGTGAATTTATGTAGAAAAATAATATATACGTGTACATGTAGGTATAGATAATGTTTAACATATGATACATAAATATTAGAGAGACTGCCATTTTTAAGTAATTTATTTTACATATTGTTAAACGAGTTAGGGAATCGTTGTACTTTCATTACCAGAGTAAAGAATCATTCGCTTCTGGGCGTAAGCCAATTACTGAATTTGTAGAAGCAACAGATTCACCTATTATCTCCCGATGACTGCAGTTCTGCACGATCGTGTTCTGCCCAAAGACAGTAGCGAGTCTCGCAGCACAATGAATCGTTTGGCAAATTTGAATTTTCTAAAAATCGGTTAATAAATTGTTATTAGGCTTTACCTTCACCTACGTTAATCCGAAGACGGTTGATTCGAACCTCTTCCGTTTGACGTAATCGACAATTCTCTACCCAACTTGCGACTAATGATGAAAACAGGTTATTCTCACTTTGTCAAGCTTCGATTAGATTTGAATATTTTGGATATGAAGAGGCGTGAGATAGATATCTTTACTGCGCATAAAATTATCGTCTAAAGTAAATTAATTGACATAGCCTTTCAAAGTTGTTAAAAAATGTACTTTTACTAAATAACAGAGTTGAATCGCAAGGAGTTCTCGGTACAGCTAATTGTAAACGGTCGCCACTCTCCTTTCCCATTTCCCCTTCTCTAATTTCCCTCTCCAATGTCCACCCTCCTTCCGTTACTTCGGAGTCTTTTTTTGGAACTTTCATCTTAAACTTTCGTCACTTTCTTCGGTTAAAAGTGAAACACTCGAAAATCCAGTTCCCCCTTACGTGAACGTATAATCGAGAGTGATAATGAATCAGCGTCGCCGGAAGCTTATGTCCGTTGTTGTAGTCCAACGGAATCGCCTGTATCGCAGAAGAAGAAGGATGTGAAGGGAATGGGACCTCCACAAGGATATCTAACCCGCCTACTGCAACTTTACCTCATAGGAGCTACGATGACAAATCGATTCACGAATAACTAAAGGATTAACAATCGTCAGTTCAGAGGTCACGCTTTGCAATTGAAGTAGAAGAACTGACGCACCATTTGCATATAGAGATGGAATATTGAACTTCTGATGTCCTACTAAAATGCTAAAATATTCTGACTCATTGTCAGTATCGTTGATAATGATTGGAAATTATTCGAAACCGCAGATCATCCCAGTAGCGGAACTATTGGCTGAGACTGCTCGTTGCTATTTCCAAGATGGGAATCCGAATATTTTCGTTAATGAAATTCGAAGTAAAAAAAAAAAAAATCGGTGGGAATCTAGAACCATTTTATTCACACAATTTATACTACAGTTACTCGATGATTTCCGTTATATCTTTCGGCAAAAATCGGTCTGATTGTTCATAAGGTGGAAAATCGATGAGTCCTTTTGAATCCTCGATTCCTGGGTTCAGGTTCAGGTTTTCTGAGGGTAGGGACGTCAGATCCCCGCCGGTTCCTCCGGTGGTGCCGATAAACGCATAGAGCGCCGCGTGCGGTTTGCCAGTGAAAGCGACGGAGGCTTTTTGGCATTGAGCTCCGGATTGGAGGACCAACGACGGTATCGAGGTCAACACTTCCACCACCCGGTTACCACCTCGTGGCCAGCCCGCAGGATGCCGAAAACTCGACGACGAGTCTCCGACTAGCGCCCTCCAGGGCTCGAACGTTGCGAAAATTATCGGGCTGCAGCTTGCCTGCCTGAATTTTGCGAGTGCAATTTTACACTCCATTATCAGTTGGTTATTAACAGCCCTAAAATTCATCAGACGACAGCTGACGCTGAGTTTCTCTGTGCGGGGGTTCGTCGATAGTGTTTCTCTGCAACGGATAGAGGCGCTCGTGTCAGGAGTAAAAAACTTGCGCGGGATTTATCCGCGAATCTTATAGCAAATAGGATATTCGTTGATGTCGCGGTACGCACATGGGACTGTGTGGTGATTGAAAAGAGGGTATAAGATTTTTGGGGAGTTTTTGTTTCTATCGACATTTTGTAAGTGACTGAAAATGCGGAAAAGTGAAAAAGTCAACGCGATATTATGGACTAATTTTATTGGAGGTTTAATATTTTTTTGGAAAACTTTCTTGAACCTTGAGCGAGCGTGTATGAATCGCTTCAAGATATTATCACTGCGGAACCGATCGCCTTAAATCGTATAGTGAACACTGAGTCGATGAATTGTTCACTGGCTTTAGTGTGAAAAACAGTGAATATAGCAAAGACTATTTCCAAAGTAACGAGAAGAACGGGAAAATTTTTGGAACGAAAAAAAATAAGTAATGGAGTTCATTGGATAAAAGTGCGGTAACATATGTGTGCAAAGATGAGCGTCCTCCAAGGCCGACATTTAGGTACGGAAATACTTTTACCTTTTCGTTATTTCTACCCCTCTGCAAGATCCTCGCGCGGTGGTACCTCTTACTTAGGTACTTACCCTTCCACATGCAGGAACTCCAGTCTCAGAAGTGAGGAGAGGAGAGAGAGAGAGAGATAGAGAAAGGAGAGGAGAGGAGAGGAGAGAGAAAGAGAGACTATGAAATATGATAAAATCCGGTCGACGAGGGCGTCGAGAGAAACTCGATCCTTTTTTAGTGAAAAATGTTGAACGGTCTTGAAGTTTCGAGGGGAGTCCCAGGTCATTAACACCATGACACGATTTCAACACTCCTGCTTCACGCTTCGCTAACTACAAATTACAATTGCGAATTACCGGTATAGATAGCCGCCTGCGGCTGTATACAGCGTATATACTTTCTGCATCCCTCGAATATGCATTTAGATATGTATATAATGCATTTATGCACCGGTTAGGTATTCATTATACATACTCGAGTGTACGCGGAAATGGAATGATAAATATTTAGGTAAACGTTGAACTTATAGGGTACGTTGAAAATTATTGGCAAACTTTGTTATGTCGTTTAGTTTAAGATGATTCTGCGCATTCCTCTGTCTGACTGGACGTGAGAAACTATCGCAATTATTGGGAAACCGTGCATATATACCTGCTGAGACGATTCTCTCGATTCCCATTCCAATTTTCCTCTTTTACCCACAACTCTATCCTATCTAGTCCGGATTACGTAACGTATTAAGATTTATGCAAATAAATGCATCGAACTAAGTAAGTTAACGACCATACTATATAGCCGCAACTATACGTGCAAAATCTGGAGGAAGTTGTTTCTCTATGGATTATTTAAAACGGGTTGCAAAATATCTATACCTGTATATAACGCTAATATACGTATGAACTGCTGATGTGTACGAAAAATAGTTTCGAAATTCGTAGGCATTTAACAAATTGCGGCCTTGATATTTGAACGTTCGTATACGTTACATACGTATGCGTATGCCGCTCGATTTCTCGGACAATTTTATCCGAGTGACCATATATCCATGCTCGGCCAGTAAATAAACCCCCGCGAAAACCCTGGCCGTGAAAAATATTCGTTCAACAGTTCATCTCCCTAAAGCAATACGAAAAACCATCCAAAATTGAAAATACTTTCATTCACTCAGTTCGATATTTCTATGATACCGTATTATGTGTCGAAGCAAGTTTAGGGCACGCGTGAGTCTTAAAATTGCCCTACTCCCAGACTCACGTGCGTCCTAACGTAACGTTTACCTTGTTATAGCTAAACGAACTTTCAAGGAACCATCACTTGAGGAACTAGCTGCAGAGATAGTTGCGAGTCGAGAGTGAGAACGATACTCGGTGAGAGTCGGTACGTTGAACCTCAACAGTGAAAGTTTCTATTATACCACCGGCCTCGTCTCACTTCACCTCACCTAATCTAACTCAACCTCACCCAACCGCTAACCCCGGTTACTTTTTTTTTTATGGAAAAACATAAAAGAAAAAAAAAATGGTCTCTATTCACGCTGGGAGACTGCGATGTTTCTCCTCGAACTTTGAAACACCATTAAATCTAATGTAGATTGTTATATTATAGTTGTAGGGTTATAGCTAAATCCTTGCGCAGTGACCTCAGAAGTATGAGTCCTCGAAGAAGTCATCCGCAATGTCCTCGGGAAGATATAATTATACCTGTGAGTTTAGTATCTAAGCTTACAGACAAAGGAAACGCTACGTTCGATATTTCCTGTCCAATGAAAATCGTATCGGAGTTAGGTATGTGCATGGGATTTCAAAGATACGATTTTTTTTCAACGATACGATATCGAGCCTCAAAAGGTTCGAAATCTATAGAGTTGGCGAAGTCGGGAGTCCCGGTCTATACGAGTGGGGATCGAGACGGTTAGGATGTCTAGCGTGGGAGAGAAACTTTCACTATCTGTTGCTTAGCACCGTTAACTCGGTGTTCTTGTCTTAAACCGATTGACGCTTTATTCTTGGCACGACCGAGCATATGCCCGATGCTAAGTCGCGGACCTTGCACGCAGTCTTTAACGTACAATATCGACTGTTTACCTGCGGAAACGTCTGTGCGGTGATCCATACATGCAAAGTCAAGTGAAAGGTTCGCCACTCGATTACAATACCCCCGGGTTAAAAGTTGTTCCACATAATCGTATTCAAAATCAAACATCATTTATTAGTCAACAATTGTTTTTAGCCGACTACAGAAACTCGCGAATTAATTATTTGCTCAAGACTAAGGCGACCGAAACTGAAAGGTAACGATCATGTTAAATAGTGATCCATTAGCCCATGTATGTAATTCGTAGAATAATCATACGGAGAGAAAAAAAGAAGAAAAAAAAAAATGAAGAAAATTACAAAAAGAGGGAAATTCTAATATTTGGGATACATTTTGCGATGTCGAACCTATATACTTACCACCGTCCTGCATCAGGACAGACCGACAACGCTATACATACCAGTTAAACAGGGGGCAGGTTGGGTTACGTCAACTCGCGTTGGGTTAGGTTGGGTTAGGTTGGGTGGGTTCACTACGACATGCAATGGCCCGTGCATGCAGGGCTTACGCAACAACGCTGTCGTGTGTGCGCCTGGTGACCCACATACGGCACGGGGAGCAAAGACCCCGTTGCAGCAGCGCGCGCCTTCTCGATGTGCCGTTGTGCCGTTGTACCGGTGTGCACCGTGTGCCGGTGTTAAGCGCGCTCTTTCGCCTCACCCACACTATCTTGTATCTCGCCTAGCCGTATAGCCTCTGGCGTAAAGCTAGATTCACACCGTTGATAATATTCTTTTGAAATTTTTATTCCAGACGAAAATTCAAATCGCAATCTTGCTTATTCTGTTTTTGACGAATCGCATCTTTTTTTCACCCAAAACTCGACCATGCAGTCGATGACAAATCGGATGAATATGGAATTATTATTTCTTTCTTCGAATGGATTCGCCGTCAATCGATTTCAGTTGGAACTGCGACCAGCTGCGAATGGGAGCTTATTCGTACGGCTGTAGTGTAGCCGCGACCCCAGGGGGTTAAAGTCATCGACACAGAAAGCGCATCTCCTGCCAGCTGGTGGCGTAATTTATTGTAGACGTAACGCTGCACTTGTCGGTAGGAGAGAAACCCTAGTTGTCGGCATATCCGAGGTTCTGTAGTCATTAACGAAGTTAATCGGTTAATCATTCAATTATAATAATCGTCATTTGTGAGAGGTATTATGTAGTCATTTTGATCCAACATTTTAACGATTACCTACATCTATCGGATATTATAGAAGCGTCGTGATAAATCATATAGAAAAGCGTCAATGATCCGTCATTCATGATCGTCCCGATATCTCGATTTTCTAATTCAAACCGTGGTCATCAGAGCTGTTTGACCACGACCACCGCACTATAATGAAGTATAATAGAAGCAGTGAACTTCTGCCGTGACCGCGAGCGCGGTGAACCAGGGAGAAAGGGATGAAAAACGCATCCACCAAGAAGAACAGGAGTTCTCATTCGCTATCGATCAAGTAGCCACGTGTCGTTACTTGAGTTGTGCTAATTACTCGATGAAAAAATTTCTAACGTAGAACGAACTCTTTTATTAGAAATTATTAGGACGTAAATGATTCGATTTTTACCTGTTTTGTAAAGAATGATGAAGAATTACGTGAAATCATTAAATCTCATGTATTATTTTTCTCTTATGATTGCAGGAATTATGACCCTTACGAGCAGCCCGTGTGAGCTAGACAACATGAGCTTGTTTCAAGACCTCAAGTTGAAAAGGAGAAAGGTCGATTCCAGATGTAGTAGTGATGGTAAGAGTTTTTTTCGTCAGTTACCTCCTGTCAGCCTCCTTATGTGGCAATAAAAATCTACCCCTCTACCCTAAAGCATGTGACAATTTTTTTTCTTTTTCTTGAATCAAATTCGAAGTAATATAAGTTCGCTAGAAGCTGTAATGATGAATATCAATAGAATAAACCGAAGCAAGCACTTAGCCACAAAGTCTGAAAGGAATAGTGGCGAACAAGTAATAATATAACTATGTGATATAATTATTTGTTATATATTTCTAATATTGGCTATTGCGAATACTCGTATGTATGAATTCCGTTTATTCGACGATACATGTGCTCATATATGATATACGAATTGCTTGTCAAATTCATCGCGCACTAATTGATTCATAGCAATACTTCGGAATTGTTCCCGACCTTTATTTTATTTTTCCAAACTTTGAAATCGATTGAACAGTATTTATCCAACCTCAATATTCACCCGGGTGAAACTCTGTCATTTTGGTCAATTGAAGTGGGTAAAAAACCGATCTGTTTTTTTCTTCTCGAACTTAACTTTGCGATTCATGCAGTATAAGAGCTGGCGAGTAGCCTATAGATATACTAGAATTCGTTGAGTAAATCGAGGTTAACACCAAGTGCGACTTGTTAAACAATACAATACGTAGATATATTCATATGTCGTTTGCAGACAGATCTAATTATACCAATTGACTGTGCAAAAAATACAAGATCTAATTATTTATACATAAATCTCCTACCCCGTGGTATATAAAATTTAAATAAAGAATTTGCCAGCTGTACAAATACCGTTTACATAACTACAACTTCACCCAACCGTCAGTTATACGTCGTCAAATCTTTTGCTACGGAGTTAAGTATTCAGTGGCAGGTCTGACTCGTTCGGTTTTTATCACTGCCGCAGCGCGCGCGGTCCAACTCACGCTTCTACTACTGATAATTCAGGGGTTTAGCATCGCGCTGGTCAGACAGGCGGACCACGCACTGAATCTACTTGTATTTCCTGCTGCATCATAACTCGAATGCTGATTAATCAAAGCTTGATGTTGATTATTAACTAATTCTATATATTGAACACTTCGAATAAGAAGAAGCTCTTTCTGCACATTTTTACTATTATCGTAATTATTATTATTATGATTTTCAACCATCATAGGAAACATTTACTACATAGAATAGCTGATCACGTCGGTTGTTGTTACTCACAAACCGCAGCTTAGAATTTTCGTTCGCAACTTTGACGCGGCAATGGGACCCAACGGATTGTGGCCGGCCCTATTCCTATTCAATCAAGCCAGTAAGCAAAGAGCTTGTGTACGATCACCTAGAAGCGAAAGCTGTCAAGGCTTTGACAATTCTAATTATTAGGAGATTAGGCCATTGTATCTGAATCGGGGCATGATGAGGATGGTCTTTGGTTTCAAGCACGATAAAACCGCACTGGAAAAATTGTCCCAACAGTATACTTATCGTGGCTATAAACCGGAAGTCACATGCATGCGAAGACACTGATGTAACAAGTGAAAACTTATCGTCATGGATCTAGACTTGCACATGCAGCTTTTCCGACGCAATTTCCTGTGCACCATCGTGCGGAACTTTTGAAACCACAAATTTCCACGCTTGTCATGCCCGGGGCACCTAGTCTTCTATATATCGATGAACAAAAAGAAATGAAAGAATCCATCACAACGTTCGATTAGAATAATTCTTGCGAATAAAATAAAGGAAGCCTGGTTAGTCATAACGCGACACATCATCTCGGAGCCAATCATCTCGAAAATAACTGGCTAAATCCTGGCGAGTGTGAAAATAATAAACTAGTCAGTAAAAACTGTAAATGTCCAGGTATTCGACCGAACAAAGACGAGTAACAGGAAGTGGCCACCGAATCCAATTTGGTGGCTGGCCGTGAACTCTAACTGTATCCAAACCGCTCACTGCAATGGCTTACAATTAGATATACGAATAATGGCCGCGTGTCAAGTGATACGCTATGCGGGTACACGGCGGCGTAGGTAACGGTACTTTGACCAAATATTATCATCGACATTTCGCAATTCATTATAATCGCCGCACGCAGATTAGTCGGACCTTATAGTACACCTAATTTTTCCTTTCAAAGTGTTTACGATTCATAACATTATCACATATCGCGATGGAATATCATTTTGCCAATGTGTCCAAGGTGTTATACAGTCTTTACGTACAACTATAATATTTCGTTGATATCCATCCGCGTCATTTTGCGTAGGTCAGTAGCAACTGCTGGGTAAACCAGTTTCATACAGCTGTACTTGGGGAGCTGTACCAGTTACATAGTAAACCGTATCATTGCCATTAGATAAAGCTTATTTATGGCGTGATCGTTGTATTGTCATAATCTAATATACTTGGCCTCAGGGCTCAGGGACAGTCGAGAATCGACCTTGTCAACCGCATTCCTGCCATGACCTACGCCACGAGCATAGTCCAACATCATTCGCACAAACCAGCCATACTATTCTTGAGTCTTTATTGCAAACAGCAATCAAACAGATCCTTGTTACTTTGAAGAAGTTTTCAGCGGGCAATCAAGATGCCAACGTTTCTCGTTATACTATAAGACTTTACAGGACGTCCCGGTGTTAGATCACTTTACTTTTAAAATCCAGAAAATTTTCCGCTGTTTGTCTCCGAAGTTCGTTTTCTTTTAGCATCAAACCGATTCAACTCTAATCTCTTTTCTCCTGTTTCAGGGGAAAGCGCAGCTGACACGTCGACTTCGTCACCAGATAACATGCCAGGTTCACCAGGCTGCCCTGTGATCAAAGTGAAGACGGAATCCCTTCGCAGTAGCCCGAGCCCTGGGACTCCCCGGGATCTTCGGGAACTTCGAGACCTAAGGGGGACGGATACGAGAGAGACAACGTCTGATCGTGCGTCGCCTGACTCCGTCTTCCCCGAGGCTGCTAGCTCCAGAGGCGCTGAGGAACGATTTTGTACCCCGGCAGCTAGAGCGTCACCTGTATCGCCGCTCCAAAGTCATACCACCGTGTTCACAAGCCCTACACCGCGGGAAATTCACCGTGGAGAAACCCCCGACCGAGGTACGAGTAGCCACTACCTGGTGCAACCTAAGGAAGAATCTGACAACTCGGTATTCGACGGTGGAGGCCGCGGGGACGGATCTAGTCTTCTTAGTCACCGCAGCCCTTCGCCGAATCCTAACCGGAACCAAAGTCCGAGTCCGAGTCCGGGTACGGGCACGGGTAACGGTGGTATTGGTGGCGGTGGCTGTGGTTCGGGTTCGAATCAACAATCTGGACCACGACAACGGGCGCCACCCGTTCCTCCCCATCTCCTAGCGCATCATCAATTTTGGACACAGAATACTGGCGTTCAAAGTTTCACCACACAAAGACTGCTAAATGGAGTTATCAGCAGTGCTGTTAACTTCGGACAAAATCTAACCAGTGCGACCGGTCCGTCGAGTAAGTAGAAAAATGTCATTCAAAATAATTTTGCCACATGCTCGCGTCTGATCATCTGCCATCCTGAGCTTTGTGTCTATAGCTCATTCTAAATCAGAGTTTTAGGACTCGGAGGTCGCGATTATTGAAATCCGCGAATCGGAGGAGGATTTGGTCAATCGATGTTTCAATGTTTATTTGTGACGATACTAGAAGCACGTCTGTCATACGGGAAAACAACAAAATTCAAATTCCAAACTCTTACATGATCTGATGCAGACAAGACGACGTTTATCGGTATTAGTAAGATCTTCGTAAAATCATTTTACATGTTTGATTGACTTCGAGTAATAGCTATACGACACGCAAATGTTATGAAAAAATTTATTCGGGCGTTGCGGGTAAGACTGTCGTCTGATTCCGAGCGACAAAATCTTGTGAAATCAACCAAACAAATATCCGACGCTATCAAGATTGTTTCAAGGTGGTTTCATCATTGAACGTACCCTAAGTCAGTACTGTCGGCATTGAATAATGAAACTTTCCGAATACTGAATATACACAACCATTATTTATGCGCTGAAAATAATTATCACTCTTCAGTTGTCGATCCTTAAAATAAATTTCCCTCTTATCCGTAAAGACGAAGGGATGAAACCACCTGCCCAAAGGATCGCACCAGCTACCCCACGACCAGCACCGACGGTAATGATGGGCGAAGTCGGTGGTGTTCGAACAATGATATGGTCCGTGCCACCGTTGGAACCTACGCCACCTCCTACCGCCTCCTGGACAGCGACTACAGCCTCGAGTTCTACCTCCGAGGAGTCCGCTGCTCAAGTTCTTCTGAACCTTAGAGCGGAACCTAGGGGAAAACCACCGGGTACTTCGCAGTCTTTCGGACCCCCGCTGAACATGGAACGCCTCTGGGCTGGCGATCTCTCCCAACTTCCCGCAGCGCAGCAGATTCAAGCACTCAACCTTACCGCAAGCTCTAGCCAGCCTTGGTCCAGAAATGGTAACATGATTACGACGGAAGCACCGTCGCAACAACCCTCGGCTCCGCCTCTCCAACCCCAGGAACATGAGGAGGAGGAACAGCCGATGATCTGTATGATTTGTGAGGACAAGGCGACGGGACTGCATTATGGCATCATAACGTGTGAAGGGTAAAAGATTATGATTATATATTTGATTGTAAGGGTGCGAATGTTCCGTTTACTTTACGAAAAATTTCTGTGGTTATGCAGGTGCAAGGGTTTCTTTAAAAGGACCGTGCAGAACCGAAGAGTGTATACCTGCGTGGCTGAGGGGACCTGCGAGATAACGAAAGCGCAACGAAATCGGTGTCAATATTGTCGTTTTAAAAAGTGCATCGAACAGGGTATGGTTCTGCAAGCTGTTCGCGAGGACAGAATGCCGGGCGGTAGGAATTCCGGAGCTGTCTACAACCTCTACAAGGTAAATATAAGCGAAATCTAAGTATCTTCGTAAAATAAAGTCAAAGTAGTGCAAACAGAGTGCAGAGTGTAACATGCCAATCAATTTTGTATTCGATCGACGCTTTATTTACATGTTTCGAATCTTTACAGGTAAAGTACAAGAAGCACAAGAAGACCAACAAGGGGATGAATGCTGGTGTTAGTATGAGCGGCACGGGGGGCGTAAACGGTTCCGGAACTGTGGGTGCCGCAAAGGGTACAATGGCACCCACGATGTTGGAGAAACACATGGCTGCAGCCGCGGCGGCACACCATAATCAGCAACATGCTCAGTTGGCGGGGGCCCTCCTACAGCATCACAAATCCTCATCCGGTCCAGAATCACTCAATACCTCTCAGCAGCCTGCCTCTGGGCATCTGGGCCATCAAGGACATCAGGGGCACGCCGGTCACCTCGTTAATGGTACCATCCTTAAGACTGCTCTCACCAATCCTTCCGAGGTAAGAATTACCAGTTAATTGATAGAGTATTCTGTGTTGTGGAGTAAAATATTGTCCGATTGTGGTTTCTTGATTTATTTAATCTACCGAACTGTAAGATTTTCAGTAGGTATTTAAAATGGTAAATATCGAGCGCATAGATAGATTCTATCCTCGTTTATATCATCGGTTAGAATGAATGAACTCTAGGCGCAATTTCACTTTCTTACGGTGCGTTGCGTAAACCCCAAGGTTTCTCACGTTACGAAACCGATAGATATAAACACTGTACGCAAACTCGCGACTCTGCATTCAGGTATATCTATAGATATCTCTTGATATTCACCGTATACCTTCATATATGAATATCAACGTACACGGGTATTTAATCGAGGTGTTAAGTATACTAAATTATTATTGTACAGAGGTATGTACACGGGTGAAATTCACCCGTACGTAATCACCCTTTTTTCAAAAATGAAAGTACGTACACAGTTCATCCAATTGGTAAATTACGCTTTTCTACTATTGAATTGGCTTTGAGTTTAAATTTGTAAAATTTATTAAGTGTCATCCCGACTATCAGAAATATTGGTTTAATTCGTATTTGCAAGATAGTCGAAAGCGTAATGATCATAGAGTTAGTGAGTGCACAAGGTAATAAAATCTAGAAACTTTGTATCCACTGTTCTATTTTTTTCCGAATAATCACGTCTTCCATACAAGTTTTATTTTGTGACATACTTCTGGTAAACTCCGTTACTCGCCCCTCTTTACTGACCAAAGCATATTTGGAAGAAAAATGTGTAATTCAGTATATGGTATAAGGCTTTAATAATGGCTGGCTAGTCTGCCTCCTTTCGTTCTAACATTTTGATAAAACTTGATTTACTATTACAGTCGAGTATAGGTACTTATCAATAGCTAGAAAATAGATTTGACAATCCAAATCCAAATGTTATTCGTAAATAAAATATATATGTATAAAAAAAAAATCAACATTTCGATAGTTCTAAGATGTAACATGAGCCAAATTTATTAATTCGACCGTGATGATGTTGAATAAAATAATCCGCCAAGATTGAATATCACATCGGTATTCGAGCACAAAGGCCATTGCCAAAAGTGAAATCAGTATGTCTCAGAGATCTCTGACCGAAAGTTTCTCCACAACTCTCCAGCATCCGAACAAAAAATGATTACTTATCTTTTTGTCTTATATGTATATTGTTGACTAAATCGAGCCTTTGAAATTTTCGGAAATAATTTCTGACGCGATAATAGTGACAGTTATACCATCTGGAAATCAACTCCCAGATGAAACACGTTAATGGACAATAGAAAACCAACGACAGCTGGTGCCAAGGACAGGCAGTTGTCCGCTGCTTTCGTAACTTTGTGAAAGTGTGCATACGGGGACACTGACCTCATCCTTCTCCGCTAACTTATGACTTATTGGCCTCTCACGGCCGATCCGTACTTACGATTTTTAGTACCCCGTCGACTCGACACGACAGCCAGCTTTCCCTATCAAAGCCGTCTTCTTACGTGAGCCTCGAGAACTTGTTGGACTTTGTAACATTGACTGAACTAATCGAACAGTTGATGACAGGATTTATCCTATTTCGCACAAAGTTGATAGAAAAAATAAATAAAAAAAAAAACTCATCTATATAGGATTCTTATTCAATTTCGCATAATGATTGGCCATTTTTTATATGTACCCTGTATTCTAAAAATTTCTAAACCATGACTGTTCTCGCATGGTCGAGTGCTCCTCAACTTTAATTACATTTATAGCATAAGATGAAAGTCTAGAATGCCATGAACAAATCTACATCCTGAAAACATATTTTACTTCATGTCGAGTGAATATTCTCTCCCCCAATCACACAAGCGGACAGAAATTGTACAATCAGGCAGAATACGGCAGAATTACTCTGATGTGGAGTTAATCATCACCGAGTGATAAAGATACAGCAGTCTAGGGCCAATTAATACTTTTTCTTGTTCAACGATTTATAGATTATTTAGCTTCCCATTACTTCCGTATTCTGATTCTGATTCTGATTCTGATTCTGAACCCCTTATTTCAGGTGGTACATTTACGACAAAGGCTAGACAATGCTGTGAGCAGTTCAAGGGATAGAGCTTTTCCCCTGGACGCAACGCTCGCAATGATTCAAACCCTTATAGACTGTGACGAGTTCCAAGATATTGCGACATTAAGGGTACGTAGACTTTCTTATAACTAGGTAATAAACTATCCGACATCAAAGTGAATATTCTTTCCTCCTCTTCACTGTTGCAGTACGATTATTGATTATATTTCTCTCCAGATAGAAACTAAAAAATATCATCTATATTTCAGAACTTGGATGAGCTGCTGGACCATAAGTCAGACTTAAGTGAAAAGTTGTGTCAGATAGGAGACAGTATAGTGTACAAATTGGTGCAGTGGACCAAGAGGTTACCGTTTTACCTTGAGCTGCCTGTCGAAGTGCATACAAGGCTGCTCACGCACAAGTGGCACGAATTGCTGGTGCTCACTACCTCTGCTTATCAAGCGATTCACGGGCAACAGAAGTGGACCGGCGTTGGTAATGATGGCACGGGTGCAGATTTCACGCAAGAGGTAATATCAAATTATCACAGAAAGTCAAAAGAAGAAAAGCGAAGAAAAATAATAACAAACTTTGCTACATTTTTTCATTCTTGGTTGAGACTTTCAGTGGTGAATGATAATAATGAAACTGACTATGCATATCTAAGAAGAGTAACTAATTATTATCTTTTCAATCTTTATAACAGGTTTCGAATAACTTGTGTACTCTGCAAACGTGCCTAACCAGTATGATGGGGAGGCCGATAACCATGGACCAATTGCGGCAAGACGTAGGACTGATGGTGGAAAAAATTACGTATGTGACGCTCATGTTTCGACAGGTGAAATTAAGAATGGAAGAATATGTGTGTCTAAAAGTAATCACCATGTTATCTCAAGGTAAGTCATTCTGGATCTATAATTTCTAATATATAACATTCGAGTGTATAATGTAATCCAAAATATGCTTCAAGATGTTTATAACAAGTGTATTATTGATACATTTTTTACTACATCTTTGTTTCTCATTAAGAGATTTTATCTAATTTTTACACTCCTTCACAAATTTGCTGCTAATGGAGATGCGAAATGTAAGTTCTCTTCTTCTCATCGTCAGGCTACCTCTGTAATGACTATTCATGCACCCGAGCCGCATCCAAATAAGAAAATCCTCTATCACGGAATATCAACAATCATAAAATTCAAGAAAATAATCAAATCTCTTCAGCACATAGCATGCCATACAGTTTCAACTCTGCTTACTGCATGAGTTTTCTCTTTCGATAGATGTGTAATTTCCTGATGATAGCATTATTATATGAAAGGTTATATCTTATTTTTGACTACTTCAAATCTATCCCGATCTCTGAATACTTTTCTTTTAAATACACTTTTAGCACGAGATGGTACATTGGAATTGGAACAAATCCAAGAGCGGTATATGAGCTGTCTACGCAGTTTTGTGGAACACAGTGCACCTCAGCAGCCAGGTCGCTTCCATGATCTTCTTGTCAGATTGCCCGAAGTAAGTTCATAATTCTATGTATGTTTTGTTACTCTTGATGATATTCTGATCAAGAATGTGAATAAATATGAAAATATATAAGATTGGTATATGTCGAACACCCTGCAGGCTGTGGTCTTGTTTCTAACTTAACAATTTTTAAGTTCTATAAATTGGTGATTTCAGGTACAATCAGCGGCAGCTCTACTACTCGAGAGCAAAATGTTCTACGTTCCTTTCCTATTGAACTCAGCAATTCAAAGATAGTAAATAAATAAATACCTAAACAAACAAATAGACTTGGAAAATGAAAGCTTTGTTTGTGTATGTATAATAACTATATAATATAAATGTGTGTGTTCGTTGCGTTGTACAAAACTAAAACTAAAACAAAGGAACTGAACTTTTTTACCAAAACTAGAAGACTATATTTCTGTACGCAGCTGCGCAACTACGTCATGTGTGTTCACATTGCATAATCCGATTAATAAGACTCTCGTATTATCACCATTGGTCACGTCACATCCACATCTCAACCTCAATGTCAACATCTGACGTGATATACTACATTTCTATGGATCAACTCGACTCTTTTATAACTTTATCAACTCATGATCTATAACAATCATCATAATTATATATACAGCATTCTTTTGTAATCAGCACCTACTGAGTTACTGCCATTAGTGCAATGAACCCATTGTTTTGCTTCCTTTACACCTCGTCTTTCAGACATATAATTATTATCCACCCTATCCCTAGTACCAAAACTTCACTAAAATCCAGCCTCGTGGCCACCATAAATAATTTCTGTTACCATTTTGCCATTGATATAATTATTATCCATACAGCTACATAACTACAGCTGTTTGTCCCTATGTTAGGTTCACTTAACACCTTGATTCAAAATCAGAGTACTTCAAGTAATGAATTAATCAATCCAGAAATTTTCCAGGGGATGCTCAGTCGGAGTTTGAGATTAAGAAATGAGAAATATTTTGTTAGAGAGGCAAAAAATCACTTTTTAATAAATCATGAAAAACATTAACAGTGGGCAAATATCTCAATCCATCTCATCGGCTCATCATCTAAATTTCTTATTTCATTTATGGGAAACTTTACGAGATAGCTTCATCACAAGTTCGTCTAGTTACAGCTACAAATACCCGTTTAAACCGCAGAATGATCATTCCAATTTGATGGAGTATTCCCATGATGTTACACGGTGCATGTAATTCTTATACGTATTCAGTTAGTGAGTTATGATGCATATACCAATCAATGTAATAGCATAATGTATGTATATCGCAATGTTAAGGTCAAGCATCTAGACCATAGTATCTTGATACATTTCTTCTACTTAATATTTGTGTATCCGAATCTGCTAACTGTCCTAAACTCTTTACATGTTTCTTACACCGCTGATCAAATGATTGCAGTAGCAATCACTGATCTATTCAAAAACCTGTGGGTATGGAGATGATGTAAATTCAATGTTTGAATCATGCTTTCGGCATCTTGCTCAATTAATCAATATAGCAATGGTTCCAGGCTTTTGAGTTACCAGTAATGAAAATGTGAAAATTTCTTAGAGGTATTTGATAGATATAATCGAAAAATACTATTACATATGATTCAATGATTTGTTCCTAGATGCTTTTGGGGAGTATCTTTGCTAATACTGTGAGCATATATTGCATGTGATTCAAAAATTTGTGTCCAATTGTTACAGCTAGATAAATAACTGATTGGGAATGCTTCTAGAAGAATAATTAAACTGCGCTACTATTTTTAATATCTTTTCTATGATACGTGGATGATGATAGTGAAATGTATTGAAACACATAATATAATAGTGAACCTAACATAACACACAACGTCATACAATTATCGTTAGCAATATATTAATTGATCGAAATTATCAAAGATTCATATATTTATTATTCCTTGCAGAAGTTACCACAATGAATGTCATAGTATTACTGACAGTTGAATGCATCTGAATTACTGACTACGTATATATAATACGTATACATATTAGTAAACTGTGAAATGTTAATAAGCTACATGTTTCTCTTGTCAAGGACCAATATGCAATGATCTCTGTTTCTATGATTTGTAAAAAATTTTGAGCCATTACATTATACATATATTTGTGATAAGACTCATCAGTATACTGCAATGCAAAACTGCAAAATAATCGTAAAAAGTATAACAAATTATTAGATCGCATAATTGAGGTTTGTTGCATGATAATGGTGTCTTTCATCCCTGTTTTATTTTCATTTTTGTTTTTTTCAGAACACTTGAACTCATTGACTCTTTATTATTGTATTTGCTTGCCGATTACATGTATACGTGGCAATTGAGAGCATGTATAATATGTATATAAGTAATTTGTTTTCTTTTCAAGAGAAACACTTAGTAAAAATCAATTGGCTCAACTATTTAAGGTGCGAGATGTTAAACAAAGAGTACCGGTGGCCGATGCTAGTTAATATTGTTCATGTTACAAAAAAAAAAAAATAACTATTATACATATACATATATACTTTGTGCATGTTGTTTTCGACACAACTTTAATTATTTGATCTTGCCTCCATAGAAATTATCATAAAATATAAAAATAAATCACCGATGTATTTATGGTCATAAGTATATGGTTTATATTGTGCGTTTTATTAGATTATTATAATTACACAAGTTTTCTACGCATGTAATTCTTTCAAATATATAACATTCCTGCTATTTATATAAACTATTCTTTTCAAATGATATATGCTACGTAATATGTTTCATAAAGTACTGTTTGTGTGTCAACAACTTATTTTTGCTACACCTGCACATCAAAACATTTACCAAATAATAATCATCTATGGTATTTGAAACCTCAATTAGTACGCCCACTAGCATTGCAATGTGAAGCATATTAGTTATTGTAGCAATAGGTGATGTTGCATCAGATAAGCTTGTACAGTATTAAAACATTGTGGCATTTGCATTTGATACAAGTCATACTGCTAATTATTATACTTATACAGAAGAAAAAGATTATCACTGTTTGATACAGTTCCTGTTTTGCAAATCAAAAATTGCAGCTTTAGATTAATTTCGTGTAAACATCACCATATATAATTTGTGAATAGAGAAACAAAAAAAAAAAAAAGGAAAACACAAAATCATTGCAAATATCTCATTCTTCTCACAAATAATTTCGCTTATGACCAGAAATACATGTCCAAAGAATCAATACATGAATTACGCAGAACCTTAGGTCTATTGACTCAAGGCTACTTGTCCATACTATAAGACTTAACTACTGATGGATACTTTATATTGTAAACATTTATATTAATCGTGAACATGAATACATGCAGTAAGGATTCCTGTATTCCCTTATATCGGACACTCGTATTTATATTTATTATTTTAAGTCTGTGCAGCTTAAAATGAGGTGCTCAAGCTGGTATATGTTCAATATATGATGAAATAACAAGGAAAAGAATACTTTCAGTAATCATTTATTCCATGGCAACATCTATACTCAACTTTCAGTGTGGATCTGATTTCTTTTTCATGGTATTTGGCACCCTAGGATCAAATGCAATCACTCTAACGGGCTATCATAGTTTTGCTACAGAATAAAGAGTGTTGAAATTATTCTTATAGTTTAATCAAATTGTGCGTATACAGCTTTCCTCACCAGCCCATTTAATATCACTGTTTCCAATAGATTCAAATATGTTTAACGTAAAACGTTATTGTCTAGATTCTTTTCGAAGCGAAGCATTTATAAAATCTATTCCTGACCAATTATCGCAGGTTCTTTTTCGTTCTCTGCTGCTTCGATTAATAAAGCAAATATTATTTGACAACTTCCCAGGTAACAAAGTATAGGAGCTACCGTTACCCAATAGTGCAGTCTCTTCAGATTATGTTGCGATCCTTGTTTTAGTAATGGCTATAAGACGCTGAAGTTATATAGTTATTAAACAAATACTGAATTCTATTCGTTTCGAATATTATATTAACTTTCAGAGAAATGAGAACCATAGAAAGCCTAAGAGTGCAGAATAAACGAATGTTTCTATGCTGGTAAAAACCTCCTGATATTTTGTGAATGTTGATACCTGTGTGACAGGAAATTTATAATCGACGATAAAAGCTTCCTAATTATAGGGATTTTATAAACATTTTGTAAGATTTGATCAATTTCCAAAGTGTCCCATCACAGTTACAGTCGCGTTATTGCACACTTATAAATATGTATATATATATATATATATATATATATCTGTAAGGCCCATTAGTAAAATTTCATTTGAGTAATAATTCGCTTCATTATTTACACCCGTGCACTTGATAAAATTTAGTCTTGCGGCGATATATTATGCGGAAATAAAATAAAGTCACGAAGCGTAAATGTCGTGGATAATAAGCAATACACTGATAACTTCTACTTATTTTGTCGACAATGACACATATGAAGATACAAACTCACGATATATCCTTCATTGTACTCTTACAGAAAAAATTGAACTTAGGTATGTTTCTTATGTGCGAGGACCTCGATAGAAGGAGCACGAAATGAAATGAAGTTGTAAAATTTATGTTCGATGCTTACGAATAAATATAGATCTATTATGCCACTAGCTATTATATTTATACAAACGGTATTACGGACATATTTTTAATGTACATGATTATTATTCTCAATTTGAGATAAACTTATTGTTCTTGCTAGAACAGCGTGTAACATAATAAAATTTTATATTTGACTGAGATTTTCTAAATAATTTTTGCCACATTATAATATATAGATTATATATGAACGTGCTTTAGCGAATTTGAAAAAAGAATGGAAAACATTTTTTTTTTCTAACAAATTTACTTTCCTTGTAAAGAGTATGTACAATGTGCCGAAAGAAATAACTGTGAAATGGATATTTGGGAGTACAGGTATTTCTTACAGGAAAGCAAGCGTTTGATCAGCAAGACTTAGGGCATTATACTACCTAGAGTATTATCGTGCCCAACCTTTAATATTTAAGTGCGAGTGAGAGTCGATAAAAATGCCTCTCGTTTATGGGTTCAACTTTGTACATATTGTACGAAAAATTTAATAATAACTATTATGTTGAAAGTACTAGTCTGTTTTTGTACTTCTGTAATACCTTTTATCAAAGAAAAAAAAAATCATGATTCCATACAGCTGCAATGAAAATGTTTTATTTCTCCGCAACTCTGTCATAAAAGTGTAGACTGCTGTTAGTATGATGAATTTATTTTGTGATAAAACATAATATTCGAGCTTCGGAATGACTTTCAATGAATAAGAATTAAATCTCTCATATGCTTTATTCTATTCATTATATTAACAAGTGAAAAAAAAATTCTTTATTCGTTGAAGGGATAGCTTTATATAATTCTTAGCAATTATTAGATAATATGATTATTTGAAAGATTTGAAATTTAAATTGTGCAAGTTATTATTAATTTAGGTATATATACTTTTGTTATATCACACTGATACTTACGTGTTTTAATGATTAATTATATTAGAGCAATAATTTTCTACTATCATCTATTATTATTATCAGCACAAAAATTTATTTGAATCCTTTGGATCATTATAGAAGACAATTAGACGTACTTTTTTATTCTCAAATTTACTGCGACCATGGACCTAATATACTAATTCAATTGTGGACATGGTATGAGCATTATCATATCTATGATATTCGTTATATAACTATTGTGTTGGAAACACCAGGAGATTTTTATTATATCTGATGATCTAACAAACACATTGACCGTCTACCTTCAGTATCATAGTAATCATTCTATCAATGAAATTTCACCAGTCTCACAGATAATATACCCCGTATTTCTATACAAGTGCTTTCTTCTCAACTAATTGATTTGCTAATGTACCCGAAACAAGTTGCGAACACAAAAATGACTAATTTTATAATTATAGGATTTATAAAGTTCGATGAAATTGTTTTAATTCCCTCTGGTTCCATACACTCGTGTTATAAAAATTTGTCCTTAATATGTGAGCATAATTTGTAGCCCAAAAACCTTTAATATGCTTGCTAGCTGATAACAGGGGTATTATATTATATACTTGTTTTTATAAATTTATAAAAGATAAATTATAGAATCTAGAAAAAGAAAACGAGATGAAAGTAAATCATCTGCAAGCACGCACTGTGAAAAACTATCCGTACTTTTGTTAAAAAAGTTAAAGTTTATTCTAAGCTATGAAATTAGATACGTTCTATTTGTAAGCAAATGTTAACCCAGAAACGACAGACATTATGTATGATTGCCATATTGGCAATAATTATTTCAACGAGTGAGTCAAAGTTACCAATTTCTACCTACGTTTAGAAATGCAAAACCTTCGTTATTGCGTTCACCTTCAATGGTTTTGTTTTATTTAATTTTTTTCTCTAATTGAGATTGGACACTATGGAGATCGTTGTCACTGCTGGGAACTCGTGTTCTATAAAACACGCGACATGAATATCTTTCTATCAAGCATAATGAGTTGATATAAATAGGATTTGGTTGAAAAAGACTGACTATGGTTTTACACTATCCAGCCCCGTGAATAGAAATTGCGAAAAAACTCATTCAAACTCCTGCCTTGCATTGCGTACGATTAAAATTAAGCAAAGTGATAAAAAATAACAAAAGTCCCATTCGAAAATCGACCTTTTTAGATATTTTTTTTCAGTTTTGCTAGAGTATATGTATACTATATGTATATAGGAGAAATTTATGTCTGATTTATACACACATGTGTTGGGACATGTTTTTTATAAAAATTTGCGGTAGCATATTATACAAAAAAATTAAAATAAAAAATATTTCTATTATGCGCATAGAGCGTTCTTTATAATATACATTGCAAGACATGAGCATAATTCAGGGCTGAGTGTATAGCGCCCAATCCTCCATAGAACAGACGATATTATTTAATAATTTATATATTGTGACTTAATTTTGTATTTTTACCATATAGATTTTTGTGATAGCAAATATCACATATAATTAGGTAGCTGCAGTAAGAGTAAAAAAATTTGAATAATAACGAAAACATCAAATTGACAAAGAGAATCTGATCTAAAAATATTCGACTAACGTTTTTTAAATGGATAAAAATATCTGTTCTTGAATGAAAGTGAAAAGTAACTCAACAGCAATGATTTAATTCCATACATCTTCAACGACCATAATTTCATTTCACATGTTAGTTCTTCAATTACATAGGTGTGTTCCAAATCTCACTCTGAGCTTACTCCGCGTCGTCTTGTCCTTTTCTATCGGGAAGGAGAACAAAGGATGAGAACACTTGGAGTAAGCTCGGAGTAAGATTTGGAACACACCTCATGACATTTTATTCGAGTTTTAAAAAGCCAAAAATTAGTCACGAAAGACATATAATATATATACATGGTAATTTTGATAACGATAAAAAGGCCTTGTAGTAGATATTTTGAAATGGAGTTGAAAATGAATATAACGGTTTGATCGAAAGCAGTAATTTATATTTTCATCAATAAATGATGATAATGGTTCGTATTACTATACAGTTCCTAAAATCGGATACCATATTAATCATAGTAATTCCATAATTTTTTTTTCCTGTCTTGTCACTTTGTAATGGTCAAGACAACCAAAAGTTGTATACTTATATTGTCAATTGTATTAAAGCTAGTTCCCAGCAAAATAGACAACTCCCAACTATAGTGGCATATGTAAGCTCCCCCCCCCCCCCCCCCCCCCTCCGCCGCTGTTCTCCTCTCCTTCGACCCCACCCCCCTGTATTTTTATGAATAAATAAGATATTTTAAGAAGTAAATCTGAAGTCTGTTTGGAGATGCCTTTCATAGGGATTATAAATGTAGATAATATATTATACATACTAAATATAAATATACTATATTATTATATAAATAATATAAGAAGTAAATAGAATTATATATATGACGAAAATAATTATTACAAGTAAATAAACTGATTACTGATTAATAAATCATGGATAATGTTTCATCCTGTTTATCAATCTCTCATTTTAGACTCATAGTATTTTACTCTGAATTACCAATTTCATCTTCTCTCCTCAAATAACAACTTATTTACTGATTTTTTTCAGGAAATACACTTTTATTATAGATTCTCTTAGTTTGTGCAGAAACACTGCCAATAACACATACATAACATAGCCAGTAGGTATTGGTCATCTATTCCGATTACTGAATCGTTCAACCCAAAATTTGCAAATTCACCTTCAGTATATCGAAACTTTAAGTGTCCAAAATGTATATCAGAATTTATACCCAAATTCAAAGGTATTAGAATATTGAAATGGGTAATAATGATGATTTGGGACAAAGTTTGCTATTCCATGCTTTTCGTATTGAAAATTGAAATGAAAAACGACAAACGTTGCATCAGTTTGAAGATTGAATTAAATTCGTTACATCCAGCTGAATTAAGATGTTATTTTTATAACATACGGGGTACGTACTAAAAATTGAATTATGTATAACATTAGATTTTTACGTATTTTTATTACAGATGTTTATTACGTTAACATAACAAAGTACTATACTTTCAAGGTACATGATCGTTATAATGGTGTCTCCCTGTGAGATTTTTAAAAGGTCATTTGTAGCGTTCAAGCTCCTGCACGTTATTTGAGCTTGCCCTATATTGAATGTTTTAAGTTTAATTATACAAGTATATTTATTTGGTGCAAGTACTTAGACACTGTCACAAAAGCTCGAGTGTTCACAGACGAAGGGATATGGAGGTGAGAATAACAAGTACCTCAATAGGTACAGACGCTGATACTATAAGGTTCGGAAATATCTGAACCATACAGGTTTCGGATCCCACTAAGCATCAAAGGTTACCCAAGTATAATAATAAAATTTATAACATGAGTTGCTATTTTTCTTTACAAATTTTTCAGAATTTATTAAACTATAAGAAAAAACATGGCAATCATTGGTATTATTTCTTTAATTACATATATTTATATATTCTTAAGGTCCGTGTGAGTATACTTTGTAAAATAATCATGACATTGAATAGCGATAAAATTTTCTCAATTTATATTGTTTCTAATCCAATTGCACGTTCGTGTAATTCTGAGTTTTCAACCATCTACTTCGTTCATACAACTTTTTCAAATTTTGAAACTAGATATTACATTATTCATTCGGAAATACAGTCAGGTCTTTACAACCGGTCTCTTTAGAATATTTTGCAGAGTGACACAATAATAAGTGATTAATGACATTAGTCTGACACATCTATGCATCGGTGTTTGAAAATTTTTATAAAATGACCAATTATTTAGAATCACATTCATTCGATGTGGTTGCGCTTTTCAGTATCACCGAAATGCTTTGTAAGCATATAGCCGAATATATTGTGTAAGTATTGCAATTCTTTTGATCCAGGTACAAAGTTATATATATCTAAAAATTTTACACGACAAACAGTATTGTTTTGATAGATCTAATATGATCAGCTGTTTAAAAAAAAAAACTTATTCTTGTATTAAAGTTATCATATTTCCGTGTCACTCTGCGTGTAATCTGAAGAAATGTAAATATTGGGAATTCCTAAAGACATATCAGCCAGTGGAATTGGTAAACCAATGTATAGTTGTCGCAGTGGGGAATTTCTTATGATAATTGTATTCAAAATACACTGACTGTTAACTCCTGTGATATGACAACAAATAACACGTAGGTATTACAGTCACATTATAAATTTCATATCTACTTGGAGCAGCTCCACCCCATCTATATTACAAAATTGAAGATAGTTGGTTTGATTTGGCAGCTAGTGCCAATATATGCCATAATTGATAGGAGTACCGCTAACTAACGACAAAACGTGTTAGAATTCAGGTTTTTGGTTTTTTTTTTTTAAATAGCAGTAGCTGATGAGTAGTTAATACTATCTATGTATCATCATATGTATTTTTATATTACACAAACGCTTAATAATTTAGAGGCACATTGCTAAGGGTTTTAGTTTTAGTATTTTTTTTTTAATTTTTTTTTTTTTAATTGCTCCCTACTTTAATAAACTTATTATAATCTACCTATCAATTATTTAATACAACAATAATTTGGCATATTTAATATAGATATGATATGGAACTTGTACACAGAAATTTTAGTTATTGTGTCGAGATGTTGGTATTATATCCTATTTTAACTAGATCAAGACAGTGCATGTGAAATACTGGACTAGCTTTATACCACATGTGTAAAGTAATGTGTTATTTCATTTCATTTGAGTATCGGTATCTAATTACATTATACAAAGTTCGTATGATTAAATAATAACAATTATGGGCAACGCCGATGTATTAATGTATTATTTACACAATAAAGAATTGCTCATCACTGAGCAGCCATTAATAATAATTAATAATTTCAATCGTTAGTATGTTTTCATTTCGGAATAACACACAACGTACTAACTTTTACCTGACCATATCTGTAATTTCAGTGTTTTAATTGTATGATTCATATAAATCATATTAATAATAATAGATATACAACGTGTACAGAGCTTGTTAAATCAGAGTCAAGTAATTAGGTAGGTAATATCTTTGGGAAGCCCCTACAGATACGATATTGGCTTATGCGTATTAAAACCTGAATTCTATACACGTGAACTGTAATGTCGAAGAAGCATTCGCTGTGTTTCCAAAGCCTCCTTCCTGTCGGAATGTTTGAATTATATGTACTATTTTATTTGCCTTTACATCACTGGACCAACGACTTCTGGTATTTATAAATTATTTAAAAGCTCTCAGCTGGCGGAACATGATGTCCTGAATGTACACAGTAGGCAGCAAAAGCATCTAGACCATAAAATGTCTTTATTGAGTTTGAAGAGAAACTCTGTGAAGTAAAGAGTATATCAGGCTGATGCAATGGCAGAACCTATTTAGTTTTTTTATTATATTTTATAAAGACAACTTTATAGGGTATAAAATTTTTTTTTTGTTTTTAAACTAAACCACAAATTTATTAGATACAATTTTACTCGTTCAATAAATAAGTGCACATTAACTCGCGGCCGATAAGAATCTCTTATCTCCGGAATAACAAAAGAAAGAAAAAAAGAAAAAAAAATATATATATAAATATATATATATATATATATTATATATATATTATATATATATATATATATATATATATATATATAGTTACATTCAGATAAACTAATATTATAAAAAAATCTTTCAATTTGTGATATACTATCAAAATTTTTCTTTATCCTGTCATAATACCAGCCCGATTTATCGACAAAGGAGCAGTCATGTATCTCCGTGAGGCCTAGATCCCGACGCCGCTCCTCTGCATCGAGACAGATGGAGCGCAGAGTTAGATCACAAAAAGTAAGGTGTTGTTGTCAGGGGGGGAATCACTCTTTCGGCGTCTGGTACCGCCTGGAATAACACTGCACTTCTCTGATCCACCGTCGTGAACTCTAGAATACTGGCTATGTTTCCACATCGGTAACAATAATTTGGTGCCGACCAAACCGTTACCAACTTATCATTGAACATGTACCTATACCCTGCAAATAATAATCGCAATATATATTGTCAGAATTTGGCGGTATCTCTTAAGCTCCAAAGATTGTTGATTATTTTTCTTGTATACAATGAGCATTATTAAACGCTATGAACGGGCTAACAGAATTTACATTTTTTCTATTTACATAGGCCAGTGTAACGTGTGATAATTAGTTTATTATCAGGTAACGGATTAGTGATTAAAGTTTTCAGCATAAATATTATAAATCGATAGATAATTAGTGTAGCTAAGTAGAATTTACCTTCGTGGACTAATTGATGTGCTCTACATATGAGTTTCAGATCATTTATCCCCATGAACTCGTGTGTAACTTTACTTCCGAATAGCCAACCAGCCCCTCTTGGGCTCACTGTCCAAGTATCAACATCTTCGGGGTCTGACCATACTAAGTCACAGAAAGCACCTGAAATTGAATAATCGATGATAAGTAGAGGAGTTAAACCGAAGACACTGACTTTTCTTCAAATGAATAATTCACAAAAGTATAAGGCTGACAGAGAGGAAATGGCGAATGCTAATTATTGTAAGAAATTTTCAAGGAAAGAGAACTTCCGTTTAAATGAATACACTGAAAATACTCGGGATAAAATCATTCGTACCTTTGTGTGGAATTTCTTGATTTCTTTCAATTGTCCTAATTTGGTCTAGGGTCCTAATAGCTGGCGACAAACCACCGTGAACACAAAGCACTTGTTCGTCAATTAACTAAAAATACATTTGGTTTGAGAAATTATTTTTAAGACTAATGTGAACTTCTCTACGGATATACTCATCGAAATAATAACTTACAGCAGCTACTGTGAGAAGATCAAATACTCGGCAGCAATATTTCCACGCGTTTGCATTTCCATACTTGTTGTGACATTCATCTGCAACAAAGCGCATAATTTTTATACATTTCTTGCTTCTCAGAACATAAATACTCTCCCAATTCTTATGATTATCCGTATCTTCAATGTTATGTAAAAAAAGAAGTGACTTAATTAAATATAAACAAGGTAGAATCATGAGTTTCATATTCGGAAATGTAAGCGTTTATTTCTGAACTCAGTGTGCAGTGTATAAATAATATTAGTAGAAGACTTACCATAAAAACCATAAACTTGTGTGATTTGTCTGGATTCATGATTTCCTCGCAAAAGCGTTATCCTGTCTGACCATTTGGCCTTTAAGGTAAGCAGGCGGGTGAATGTTTCTAAGCTGTAATATCCTCTGTCGACAAAATCTCCCATAAATATGTAATTTGTATCAGGTACTGGTCCTCCATTACGAAATAGCTCCTCGAGATCGTAGAACTGATGGTGAAAAATATCTAGTATAAGGGGACTGGGAGTAGGGAATGGGCATCAACAAGTACGAGTCGAAAATTTTGAGGTTATATATTGAAATTTGAAGGAGCGATTTACCTGCCCGTGAATGTCACCGCAGACTGTTACCGGCGTTGATACTGGCTGGATGTTCGATTCTTCGAGTAGTAAATCGCACACCATGTCACACAGTTTCTATTAAAAGAGTTAAAACAGTTAAATTACCTGAAAGTAAGAGACACCAAGAGATGTAACCTAGAATATAGGGAGCGAATGAAATCGTTTTTGTAAATTGAACGATTCTCAAACCCGGGATAGAATTTTATTTAAAATTCAATACTGCGATTACCTTGAGGTCATTTTCTGGCAGGTATTTGCACTCCTTTGCAATATCTATCCATTTATCGATGTCTGACATTTTGGATTCGTAGTAATGTCGGAAATTGTTGGTTGCGCACCTAGCTGTCGAACCTCCGTACTAGTTTGTTTCCCGGAAGAAAGCGGGCTCCTTAAAACTTCGATATTCATATCGTGAAAGTGTTCTGATCCCGCGTAATTAATCAGTGATAATTATAAATAAATAAATGAATATATATTCGGATGAAATAATGACTAAATATTATACGAACGAGACTGTCTATCCACTTATCGGTATAGATTTTATTTCCCTTTCTAAAATTAGGTCACCACTCGGCGGTACTGCGCAAGCTTCGATTATCGATTATAACATTAACGTCCAGCATCTAGATGCTGGATCTCATTTACGTGGTCGCGGCATAGGTGCGGAGGAGTTAAGCAGTCGAGTTTTTTTTTAAACCGAACCCAATTTCTACAACGTGTGTTTGATCGCTCGCTGACTCGGGCGTTTGTAAAAATGCGGTGAAAACGATTCTGGGCTCGGTCAAATCAGCTCAACTTATTTCGTGGACCCAGCCATTTTGGTATCGAGACATACAGTGTGGATTATTCTACCCTGTCGGACGGAGGTGGTGGCAGTAGCTAGCTGCTGATACTTACATTTCCCGTATTACAATCGTGATACATTAAGGGCTTTAAAATGTCGGGGAACACAGGGATGGAACAGTTAATACCAATTGTAAATAAATTACAAGATGCGTTCACCCAGCTCGGTGTACACATGCAGTTGGATCTGCCACAGATTGCTGTTGTGGGCGGACAAAGTGCTGGCAAGAGTTCGGTATTGGAAAATTTCGTGGGCAGGTGAGTCTAGTTCTACCCTCGTCGTATATGTATATATTAATTAATAAGAAATCAACAATCTCATAACCCTTTTAACCCTTTTTTTTAACCATATACGTAAGGCGTGGCATTTTATTTTCAATTATAAAAGTATCGTATGAATATAACACACAAGGCAGAGTAAGTCGTCAATACTACAACTTCACAATTTACTCTAAGTCAACTCGCATTTGACAGTTGAATTTTCAAACGTATGAACGGGTCGGGAGTCAATAGCAGAATTCTCGGCCGCCCACTCGCCAAGTGACACCCTATATCATATTACTCCGCGAATATTAACGTCAGATTACAATTCTCTAACATCAATCATTCTCTATGATGATACAATTGATAAAACATGAGTCAGCTGTGTTGCTCGGGATTTCTTCACCGCCGACCCGAGAGAAAGATGAATGAGAAACTTTTTTCATAAGAAAAACAAGTGAAAGTTGTCAATTGAACTTGCGACATATTCCTTCAATTTTTCGTTCTAATTACGTTCAATTCACAATATCTATTTTGTTTGTTTTGCTCTTTTCATTTCTCCTTTGTTTTTTCATTCACAAAGTCTGGAAGAAGAGTCATAGCGAAAAATTAGTGTCAAATTATATGACTAATATTATGTCTGATACGATTACAGATAACGATCGTATTTTATCTTGGAATTCACTACTTCCCTTTCCAGCTCATCGTCGCAAAGTACGATTCAAGTATATCTTGGAATTTTATCCAACCAGAATGAGAAGGATCAGCATGGTTTTTTTAGAATCAGTCAAATCAATCAAATATCAAGGATATTATAAAATATCGAATTTATCTCTAAGAACTTTTCTATTCATCATATTACGATACTTTGTTTTAATAGAGTATTTTCGAATTATCTCGCGACCGATTCTACATGAAAAATTGAAACATTATTTTACAGCCGCTGTCGGGTTTTTTAGATACTTAATTTTCACTCCTGTAGTAAAGAATGTTTCAGCAATTACCCGAATGATTCATAGCGTTTAAGTAAACAATGGGATTCTCTTGTCTTTGCTAACCTTCTCCTCCTCTTTAAACTCTACTTGAATTTTCTTCACTTAATAATAATTATCATTTCATACCGTGTTATTAGCCTCATATTTATACATGGTAATATATTATTCGCTCACAAATCACCGACAACATGTTCAAGGAGTTCTTTTTCATTATTATACTATCGCGCTCCATTCTGGTCATTTGACACAGCTCATGTATAACATTATCCAGTTTGCAATTGAAACATGGTATATTTCCATTTTATGATATATCTTGCTTCAGATGTATCGCCTTTCAACTACTTGGCTCATTAAGCGCGTAAAAGATTAGACCTAGAAATAATCTCGCAGCTGAAAATCTCTTCAAACTTCCCATTTTTTTGGCTCACATGCTTTGAAAAATATTAAGCTCAGGTACCAGTCAATCGTTATTCCGATCAGCTTAAGATTTTGTCATTTTTTTTTTCTTCTTATGATAGAAGAGATGAATATATAGAATGTGTTTGCATTATCTCCAAACATCCTGTTTCCACCCATCGCAACGAACTGTAATCAATTAAAATGGATTGAAAATGCTTAAAATAGAACCCTGATCGGATGATTTAGGTTTTGAAAATTAGAAATTTAGACAATTGAAAAAACGAATCCATTTTCACCCGATTGGATATTATTTGTCTCCTGTATAGAATTCAAAGTACTCAATTATTTAAAGAAAGATTAAATAATGCTCAGCAAAAGGCGAGAGGCATCTTTACATATTAATGTATTACTGGCTATTTACGGCTGTTAACAATCACCTCTGATGTATTGATTTTGGCTATCGTATGTTGACACACATTTCTTCCTCTTGCAGAGATTTCCTGCCTAGAGGATCAGGGATTGTAACAAGAAGACCACTTATTCTCCAGCTGATCAATAGCTCTACTGGTAAGTTATATCTTCTATATTTATCATCTGGCTATAATATAAATATTTAGGATTTGCTCCACTTCTTTCACTGCTGATGAGAGGAGAAAACTTGAGAGGGATTATAGGGCGATATTTTACCCTGTAAGCAAGTTTTGCTTCTCATAATTTCAAACTTGAAACTCTAAAATCTATTTTTATTGATTTTCGGAACTACTTTATTTCCTATTCAAGATCCACGGCTAATTGATGTCACAGGAAACTTGACTGTGAAATATCTCATGTAGTTTCCTCATTGTTAATGAAATTAAAAAATAGTAACTAAAAAAATGAGGAAGATAGCTGCATGTGGGAGGTGTAGGCAGGCCCGGTATTGATTCTCATCCCTTTTCCTCCCACTCTCCTCTTTCACTCAGCTCTGTCTAATATGCATGGCCAAACCAACACTTTAATCAGCAGAATACAGAATTGAGTAGCGATTGAACTCTGGGTAAAAAAATGTGTGCCTGTTGTTATTGAAGAACAAATTGTAGATATTCACAAATGAAAATTCTCTCCATCACTTGTATTCACAACGTTTGTAGGCTGTCATTTTCTTTGTTTATGTAACACAAGCTATTAGCGCCACATGCAACTATACATCGAAGGTGTATATATAGCGATCCTGCCTTCAGTCTTATTGGACATTTACTTGGATGACACAGTGGGTCTTGATAATTTCCATTCTCACTTAATTTCATACAAATTGGTTCTTTTCAAGTAATAAACTTACCAAGAAGTGGAGATGTGGGAAAATACATGATGGACAAAGGTTACATGGTTTTAGGAAAAGAACGTGATGTGGAAGTAAATTTACTCCAATTGTTCATCCAATTATATGTTTGCTAATCATTTTTCGCAGTAGTAACTTGGTGCTTCTTAGCTTTCTAGAATTGTCGTCAAAATAATACCTAAAAAAAGAAAAACACCAACCACCCTGAGATTTCTATTCTTTGACGTAGTTTTATTTAAGAAAATTTCTGCATTTTGAAGTCTCTTAGTTCTATTAGGGGGTTCGATTTTCTAACCAGAATAATCAACATTTGTAAGAACTGGAAATATGATTAAAAAAAAAATATTAAACAATCTTTGATACAAAATCAGTGACTTAAATATGTACATCAATTTAAATCATATATCTAGTTTGTATCAATGCGCAATGAATTTCACTATCTGATTAGCCAATCATGAGATATTTCCTGCCAAATTGAAGTAGCAATTTTATCGTGCTGTGGTATATAGCGAATCCTTAAAAGCCTGAACCCTTGTTGCACTACTTACATGAATAGAGTATGGCTCCAGTTTTGCATAAGTACTTACAGATATCTTGCAGCTGTAAACTAAATGGACACTCTTCATTCACCACGAATGAAATTTATATCTACATATATTTTTTATCATAGCTAGTGACAACTTTAAGAGACTAGTTCAATGCACAGCATTTGAAAATATCATTCTGCAACCGGAAGCTTCGATAAAAAAACAATATAATGATTTCACTGTATATGTTATCTACATACTTCCGGCTACAGTCATTTGGCATAGGTAGACCCAGCAAAGGAGACAAGCAGGAGACAGGCACTTTAAAATTCATCGTTCCAAAATTCCACTTCAATTATAATAACGCATTGAATTATTTTTCACCCTAGTATTGCTTCGTAGTAGGTATATCATTTAGATATACAATAGCCACTTGTTCAAATATTGAATTCGTAGTTTATAAAAGTATGAATTCATGCGTCAATATCTACACGAGTTAGCAAGCTCTCGCATTCTGCAGATTTCGTATTAACCCATCAGTTCATGAACTAATTGTGAAATCTCACTTCTTATCATATTTCCTGTAACTGATATGAAACTGGAAACTGATAAACAGGCAACTAGCTGCTGTCACTATAGCTACATGAAACTTTGCTGTTGCGACCTTAAGGTATGATTATTTATCAGGAACTACCAAAAAACTTTTCACATTGCAAATTACTACAAAATGGTAAATTTCATCACAACTTGTTATTATCAGATATTTTTGAACAAAATTTGTGGGGAAAATAGGGCTTGTTTAATTTTATAGGAATTAGCTGCTACCATAAACCGAGAGCTGTTTCATCCGATGATAAAAGTGCTGAATAGTTTGTGATACTTTTTGTTTCAGAACATGCAGAGTTTCTTCACCTGAAGGGTAAGAAATTGGTGGACTTTGATGAGGTGCGTAAAGAAATTGAAGCTGAAACAGACAGAGTCACAGGCAGTAACAAAGGAATTTCTAACATACCAATAAACCTCAGAGTCTACTCCCCAAACGGTATGTTTTTTTTAGTCTGTGATATTTTTAACTTTTGACTGTAAACAATGCTTGTCATCTGTTAAGCTCCTCAATTTTGTGATAACAAACATTCGCCATTTCACAATTCTAATTTCCTCCGCTTTTGCTCATGATAAATAACACGCAAATTTCCCCACTCATTTATTGTGTTTCACAATACATGGCTGTGTTATTGCTCAGGATAACAATCTCTGATTTATGATAAGCCCGAGATCTAATCGATCAAACACTATCTTGTTCGAAGTGAGATGAATAAAAATACGCTGCCTTCAAAGTAATTGACAACACTAAACTCAAAACCTACGAACGCGAATACTGAATACTGAATTTTGGCCCATTGTTGAGTATTTATATATGCAGCAAATTTTTATTCGTATTGAATTCATTCCTATTGATTAAAGTAGAAGATACAGTTTCTCGAAATAGTCTGTAAGAGCAAACTGTGGATATCTTTAAGATTAAAACTTTGAAGACTTGAAAAACTGCGTTAGGAAACTCTGTCATCGTTGATAAATCTTCAAAGAAATCATTCTGTATTCACAGTTCTCAATTTGACTCTGATTGACTTGCCTGGTCTTACCAAAGTACCGATTGGAGATCAACCGGTGGATATTGAGGCCCAAATAAAGGGAATGATTTTCCAGTTCATCAAAAGGGACAATTGTCTTATATTAGCTGTAACACCGGCAAATACTGATTTGGCTAACAGCGATGCGCTCAAATTGGCCAAAGAAGTGGATCCACAGGGTGAGTGATTTACTATACCGTTTGATGTAAAGAAATTAGTATTCTACATCTTAACGTCATTGTCTATATTCTTTCAAAATATAGAGTACTGACAGCAAAAACTAGAAACTACATCTAATTTCGTATACTTGAATATAACCCAAAGCTTTTCATTCTCTTCAATTCAAGGTGTACGCACAATCGGTGTTATTACAAAGCTGGATCTTATGGACGAAGGTACAGATGCTAGAGATATTTTGGAAAATAAATTCCTCCCGCTTAGACGAGGGTATATCGGTGTTGTTAACAGGAGTCAAAAGGATATCGAGGGTCGTAAAGACATCAAAAATGCTTTGGCTGCAGAACGAAAGTTCTTCCTTAGGTAAGCAGAAGAAAATAATAAATGTATGGTATACACGACTGAGAACTGATGAAATTTTATACTTTTTAAATCAGAATTTTCTAACATCTGGTCAATATCTGTAATGATTCTTTCTTGGTACCCTGAATAACTGTGATTTTTTGTCATGTTTAGCCACCCATCTTATCGGCACTTGGCGGATAGGCTTGGAACACCTTACTTGCAGAGAGTTCTCAATCAACAGCTGACCAATCACATAAGAGACACGCTACCTGCGCTTAGAGATAGATTGCAAAAGCAACTTCTCACTTTGGAAAAGGATGTGGAACAATACAAGCACTTCAGACCTGATGATCCAGCTATAAAGACGAAGGCTATGCTCCAGTAAGTATTATGTTGAAAATCGTGTCAATAAAATTGGATTTATTCTAGTAATTTCGCTATCAAATTCTATTCAAGGTTGGAATAATTCAAAGACAACATCAACTAACATCAACTTCTTTACAAAGTTCAGTTTCTATTTATAAAAATACATTAGCCATATCTGATTTTTCGTTTGAACAAGCTTTACAAGATTACAATTCAAAATTATCCAGGGTGTCTAGGATTAGTGGTCACGAAAACCTGGAAATTTCAGGGAATTTTCGATCTCTGAAAAAGTCAGGGGATTTTGTGACTTTCCTGGAATTTTGGACAATCCTTAAAAAAGAAAACAAAACCATAATTACACTCTGCCGCTTTCTCACCCATCAAAGCAGTCTAGCTTATCGACGTTCGCGAATCATCATAAAAATAGGGTATTAATCAAAACGAGTCACTCTTCGATTATTTTCGACCATAATCCCGTTGTAGACATGGATGTTCGATAAAAAATAGTCATGCAAAATTGGGATTCCTGACCTGGAAAACCTGGAAAGAACAGGGGATTCCGCTGTTTAATTTTACTAGACACCCTGTTATCGCAATTTCATGGACTCGCCCTATTCACTTGTTCCTGTAGTTATACAAAAAATAGTGTCGAAAATTTCACGAATAATTAATAATAGATTACAATTTATCTCTCATAATGATACCTCTTATTGCGAGGTAATACTTGGCTAGTAAACAGTCTTGGTCTTTAGTTATCTTATTCTTTTTTTCCAGATCGGTACAAATGTTTATGTATGTATTCTTGTATTGTTTTTTCTTTTCTTTTCTTTTTTTTTTCTACATTGTGATTTTTAATTCTAACAAAAGATGATTATACTTGCGGTGATTTCGCATATATAACACAGCATGAAATTGGCAACGTTTTTTAGCAATAAAATTTCAGCCCATAGAAGTATCACACTTTGAAATTTCTTGAGTTATAGCTGCTTACATAAAAAAGTATAACTATTCACACTTTCAACAATTTTTCAGAGTTTATTAAAAGCGAATCATAGTCAATTACATTTTTATCCAATTTTCATCGCCTTGTGTCAATTGTTCGTTTACCTAAGACCTGTTATGCGAATAAATCAAAGTTGCACTAAATATCTAGAAATGAGATTGATCGATTGAATAGCAGACTTATTTCACTGGTAACTGCAAGATCTTTGCAATTCGTGCTTTGAGATTACTGGATGAAATATTTTCACCCAAATCATGTGATTTTCCTCCCCTTCAGTTGTGCGTAGTCTTGTTTATAATTAATTCTTTCATGTTAGCTAAGAAAGTTAATTTTTCAGAATGATTCAACAACTGCAGTCAGATTTTGAGAGGACCATCGAGGGCTCTGGTTCGGCACAAATAAACACTAATGAACTAAGCGGCGGTGCGAAAATAAACAGACTTTTTCACGAACGCTTTCCGTTCGAAATAGTTAAAATGGAATTTGATGAGAAGGAACTGAGGCGGGAAATTGCTTTTGCTATTAGAAATATTCACGGTCAGTATATCAGCAACTATTTATCGTCAAAATCTTGACTAGCTAAAATAGTAACTGAATATTATCCAACCGAATTGCTTCTAAGGCTAATATTACAGGCATTTTTCTTCTTCTACCATTCCAGGTATCAGAGTTGGACTGTTCACTCCGGATATGGCATTCGAGGCGATCGTCAAAAAACAAATAAACAGGCTCAAAGAGCCCAGCCTTAAATGTGTAGATCTAGTTGTACAAGAACTGAGCAACGTCGTGCGTATTTGCACGGACAGGGTTAGTACCTATTCAAGTTTTGAACTATAGTATTAAAACTAGATTACAGATGAATTGATACGATTTGACTGAAGATTTATTGTATAATAATTGTACCAAGGAATGTATAAGTGTATCGTTTTTCTTGTCAATTTCTCTTCTTTACAGATGGCTCGTTACCCCAGGCTTCGAGAGGAGACTGAACGAATAATCACTACTCACGTGAGGCAGCGCGAACAGCTTTGTAAAGAGCAATTGGTTCTACTAGTTGATTGCGAACTTGCATATATGAACACAAATCATGAAGATTTTATCGGCTTTGCCAAGTAAGTGTTGTTTCATTTATGAGTCGCTATTTGGCATACGATTACGTCCTTATATTGTCAATCATCGATCTGATAATATTTCGCGAAAACTTATCAGATTCAGCTGTTGCAAATTTATACAGAGAAGCCAAAACTTTTATAGAATATTATTTTCTTTTTCCTTTCTTTATTATTTCGCCTTTTTTTTTTATCTTTTCTTTCGTGGTTTTATTTCTTTCTTACTTTATTTCTTCTCGCTAATATCTTACATTAACTTTTAATGAATCATTTTCTTATTATTATTTTTTGGTTTTTTCTCTACAAAACGAACGGTCTTCTTTTTATCTTCTTACTTTGCCCCCTCCCCATTTCCCCATACTTCTCGCTTCATCATACACAGTTTTATACTCGTACCATGAAACCAGATTCTTCCTGCCAATCCTCTGAGGTATAGCACCCCCGTAGTAGTTCACATATTATACTTACTGCAATGAAACAGTACCAAATACAATCTATAAAATAATTTAATCAGTAAATTAAATATTGGAATATCACTTTCTACATTCAGAATTTCAATTCTATCATCAAATCTTGCGCATCTCAATTATCCTTAAGGTGAAAGCATATTTTCAATGAGTAATGATTTGAGTTTGATAAACTGTTGGTGAAATCAATTTTTTTTTTAAATTCGAATACTTCTATACGAATCAAAATTCTTCAATCGTTAATGTTTTCTCCATTAAAAGGACTCCCATTTAAACTAAGTGCTATACCTGTTCCTACACACTGAGCTCCATGTAGTATCCGATTACGAGTGCAGCACGTTAAGGTGGCAAGCAAACTCCTTGCTTTTGATGGAGGAATTCTAACATGTGATTTCCTTAAAAGAAAATAAGAAAATTCTTCAATTTATACTGGCTGCACGTAAATATTAGTTGAGAAATTTACTGCGGTGTCAATAAAAATTGCTGTACTCGTACTTTGCCTATACAATGTCCGCTTGTAAATATACATACACATCACCAAAATTTGTCGATTAATACTTCAGAAGTTGAAAGATTATGAACTAGCTTTCATAATTTCATAAGTAATATCTTACTCTCTACACTTTCTATGCAATTAGTCTGATATATGCTTTACCATTTATTGTTGGATTGAAAACAAGGCTATTTAAAAAATTATACAATTCAAACCTGTATAATTGTATCACATAACATGTAAATCATATGATTTCCCAACATACTTGTGTGTAGTGAAATTACATTCAGTTTCACACTGCATGGTAGTATTGTAATATATCTTTACTATCTTTTAGAAGAGATATTATCTTCTATAGGATATAACTTTATTTATTTATTTATTCGTTTTCTCCCCCTCCCTTTTTTTTCTTGTAATCAAAAAAGTGAAGATACCCTTCTACTACCCAACAATACAGCAAATCTTTTTCACACTGCTATTGTCTATTTTTAGTTATGTCCAATTTATTTAGCAATTCAGTTTCCCAAAATTAATTTTGCTCGAGCAGTGCATGCCCCATGAGGACCTATTCACTTGGCAAACTTAGGCCTCGTCGCTCATGGCGCAATTCCATTAGGAGGCACAGTCGCAGTTCTCTAGTGCTTGATAAGTAACTAAATCACAGCCTTAATTATGCCTTTATTCACGTTGTGTACATGTAATTGTATGACATTGTGCGTACATCAGATTAATCTGAGTGGCTATCCATATACCTATATTCTATACATTGCACACACATTCTATTGTCAATAATCATTATTATGTTTATTTGTTTTGGTTCATAAAATCTAATTCGTTGCATTTTTTTTTTTACTATCATATACACTCCATCGCATAAACATTATCATTAAATATATATAAATCGCCAGTATGTAAAGTTTTACAATCTAATGATATTTGGCCAAATTTAGAGATTTAGTTTAGTATTATATTAATATTATGTATCACTTATGCTTCTTATTTTGCATTATTCATGTTTCCGCCTATGAAAACTTATGTTTCTTAATGGCTATTGAATATCATTTCTTTCATAGGAGAAATTACAATGCTTTTGCATAGTTGAATTCACCATTTGATCTGTTTCCAGTAATATATAACGTAACTATAACAGACCATATGGTAAATTCGATGATAATTTTAGTAATCGCTGCTACAGAAAAAGGGCTGTCTATATGATTCCAGCTCTATGTGAACTGAATAAGTTTTTATAAACGTATTGGTAATAAATGATGAAGTATAAATGCGTTAGGAATTACAGGAAAGTAAAAACTTTACAAACTTGGTAAAAGCAAAGGTCTTATTTGAATACTATCGTACTATGGCTTAAATACTACGTGATGATTAAATGTGTATAGTATACTTCGTCTATAATAGGTATATTGAAGGATTGGCAATCGTTTTTTAATCTTGATATCAGATACCATTTTATCCAAATTGAGTTATAAATATTATCATTGAAAGATATTTGATATTGTTGAATAATGAAAAAAATATTAGCCCCCTGCAAATGGATGTGAATTGACACTGTTTCAATTAGTCTGACTGCGTGGTATTTATTGGCCAGTCTCACACGTTCTAATATATTTCATTCCCAACATGTATTGCTATATCCATAATCAACTTTACTGTATTTCACGAATAAAAACAATTATTTAATTATACCGGCAGCGCGGCGGCCAGTAGCCATAATGCAAGGTAAGAACATCAACGTACATCGCAACAGAGGTTGACACCACTCTCTCTCTCTCTATTCTCACCTTACCCTCATTATTGAATTTATCTATTTATCCACTTTTCATCTCATTGCTCTAGAACACTAGTCTGTAGCACATAACACCGACTAAATACAGAAACAGTTTTTCTGCAAGCATGGAAGTCTGTGTTGTTGTTTTAATTTTTTTTTCCGTTTTTTTTTTCGTTTCTTTTATTATTATTGAATGAACCGTTTTATAGTTGGTGAAAGTTATATTTCTGAAATTCACATATCGATAGTAATTTAAAATCGGTGATGTGTGTTAATTTCTCACGTAGATCTCCTGCTCCAAATATTTTTCTCTGTCTGTTTTTTAATATTTTTAATTTTGTACGTTATGCGTTTTTAACGTTATATATATACATATATATATATATATATATCATTATCTCAATTGATATTTTACTTTTGTTGGTTTTTTCAATATATTTTTCGTATATTTGTGCTATCTCAATGGGATATATTTGAGATGTTATATGTAAACGACTTACCTACTCATCTTAGGATTATCAGAAGATTTAATTACTTGCTGGTGGTTTAGAAACTGATACTTGCACCGTTGTTACGATGTACTGATCATGTACTTGATACTAAGTGACATTTTTCAAATATGTAAATAGAAATGAAATGAAAATTCGGATGTATAGTTAATATTTTAGAAGAGAAAAAAAAAAATATTGCTATGATACCATGCGCTGAACAAAAATATTCCATTCGCCTTGAAGATATTTTTTCTCGTATGCTTTCTTCAAATTCATTCCAAGCTTTTACATACTATGATAATGAGTCGAAAAATTAAAATAATGTGACACTATGCATGTTGAAATATTGGTTTAAATAAAAAAAAAATTTATACTTTCCAATAAAATAACTGAGAAGAACTCCAATTATTCAGAAAAATATACTCGAGCTTCTGCAGAATCAACTCTATGATTAATCAAGTGTTTCAGTTCTGTGAGTTTCTATTCTGCTTCGTGTATAGTTTATTCACTGGGATATCTGTGGACGCTAAACATTTTACTTGGATGATGAAAATTAAAACAAGTTTTATGATGGAAAAGGACATTTTCTTGACGATATAAATTTAGTCAAGTTATTTTGGCTTCTAGTATAATATTACTTGATATTCATAATGAATTTCTTGGCTTTGTTTTTTTTTATTATTTGATTTAAAAAATTTTTTTTTTTGGCGGACGTTGATGAAATATTTTTTGCTTGCAACTTTTTTTTTTTCATGCAGGTCATAGATGTGCAATTTCGTCTGCATTTTATAAGAGAAACAATTCAATCTATGTTCTATTATCTACATTTCAGTGTGCAGATACTACTATGCTTTGATCAAATTTTTATATACATTATTCTATCTTGTGTCAGTTAGTATTTTTGCCATGTGCTGATTTTCAGCTGATCCAGTTAGATAATTTCCTTATTCTTCATTTCATTTCATTTCTAAATGTTCCACATTGAATTCAATTAATAGTCGCAAATATCATGATTTATATATAGAGAAAAGTCTACCGCCAATTATTTTCACTCATATTAGTCTGTAGACTCTAATATCTACTCCATCAAGTCTTTTATATATTTCAACTAATGCAAGTACATGTGATAATCGCCAATAATTGGTAATCCCATTATTTAGATATTCCGATTCTCCCTGAGAGTGGGCTAAGTAAATATCATGAATGAAAACCAACATCTTTAATACCCGAATATTGCCTTCACAATATCATAACTAATATTTAAATTTCAATTCGTTTCTGCAATCAACCGATTAATCTGTTGTGGAGGAGGTGGAAGGTCAACATTTAGCAGTGTTGATTCTAAAAGAAAGACTATTATTACCGTATCATGGATTTAAACCTATTTATTTGTATACATATGTTGATCATTGTATATTACTCGATCGTCGACTTGGTGGAGTGGTATAAGAAATGCTTGCAGAATTTCCAAGTCGAAATTGTAGTATATTTGAAGAACAAAAAGAATATGCATTAATCATAGTAATAATTGTTTAATCCTAGTCGATAAAATCCAGTGTTCAGTCTCAAGAGAATTAATAATCATACATTTTACCTTCGCTTTTGAATAGAGAAATTTTTTCAAATATTTTCACATAAAAAATACATTTTTATTTTTACAGTACATCTAATAATAGTCATAATTTATTTTTCATTTCAACGTATTTTCATAATATAGTTAGTGATGAATATTATTCATACAGAAAATTGCTATTCAATTTTATTAGACATGTTTCTTTCATCTTGTATGATCATTTCTTAGTAACTTTGATTTCCAAATATATAACCTTTACTAGCTTCAATGATGCGTTCTCATTTCTTATGCTCGTTTGAAGTTGCTTTATGAATTTTTACAAACTCGTACTACAATTCTACCAATTCAAAGTCGATGAAAATAAATTATTATGGCTAAGTGACAGAATGCAAATTCATGAACTTCAGAATTCGAGTTCAGTCACTCTAGAAAGCTCTGAATCTTGATTTCAGATTTATAACTGATGTTAGAATAGAATAAAGACTCGTCAATGCTCTACGTTACAGTTGTGCAAATGAATGAGAACGCATTATTTTAAAATCAAAGCATTTTTGGCATTGCAACACAGTGCACACTATGCCATCATATGATGTTATGAGTCCTAAGTTCTTTTTCTTCTTCTTTATATCAGATATTTACTAGTTAATTCGAATGCTTTGCCTATCGCTCTGTCGAATATCAGAATCAATTGATTTGAAAAAAAGAAAAAGAAATTCACTTCCAACAGCAAAATACCTTTGTATCAATAATAAAGTACCTGCACACTGTATATTTGACTAGTATTTCACAATACAATGTTGTTTTTGTTATAGTGCTCAGCAGTCATCTGAAAATTCAGTTAAAGCAGGGCGACATACACTGGGCAATCAAGTTATCCGCAAGGGCTACATGTGCATACATAATCTTGGGATCATGAAAGGTGGCTCTCGTGACTACTGGTTTGTTCTTACTTCCGAGAGCATCTCATGGTTCAAAGATGAAGAGGTAATTATATTCTTTTCTGAGTCGAGCGAGTATCGTGAGTCTTGAATAGATTTAATAAAATTCTAAAAAGACTCTTTGAGCAAAAGTTTTTGAAAAACAGCAAAGAACTAAAAAGAACATTAGATTCAATTGGAATTTGATTCAGTGATAACCATATTTTATTCTTCCAAAACAGGAAAGAGAAAAGAAGTACATGTTGCCTCTGGATGGTTTGAAGCTGAAGGATCTCGAACAAGGTTTCATGTCTCGTCGGCATTTATTTGCTCTGTTCAATCCCGAAGGTAGGAATGTCTACAAAGACTACAAGTCGTTGGAATTGAGTTGTGAGACACAGGATGACGTCGATTCCTGGAAAGCTTCATTCCTCAGAGCTGGAGTGTATCCTGAAAAGGCAACAGAACAGGCTAATGGCGATGGAGAGGTAAGATATCCAGTGATTGTCATTTTATTCGATACCATCCACAGGAGTGAGAGTAACAGAGGATGATTCATCAATCGTTATGATTCGTTGTCTCTCTTTATAGAAAATAAAAATGTTTCAAAAAATTTGTCTCGTATAAAAAATAACATGATTGTAATTATTGTGTATCTATACTCTGTAGAAAGATAGCCATTTCATTTTCATTCGGGAAAACTCTTATTAGATTGGTATCACAGTTACTCAATGTTGTGATAAAGGATTTTTGTTATCCAATTGACGAAACGGGCAGTAGCAGTTTCAACAGGAAATAACATGAAAATTGTTCGTTATCCTATGTAGATATCATTTTAGTAGCAGTTTCAACAGGAAATAACATGAAAATTGTTCGTTATCCTATGTAGATATCATTTTAGTACACATTTTCATTATATGAGGTATTCCATGCCAACTCGATCAATTACTTTCCCTCACCATTTTTCATTTCATTCATAATTTTTCGTATGATTATTCCAACTTTAACATCCGCTCCTAATTTTATTCAGATCTTTTCTCCAAACTGTTATTTATTTATGAATTTTTTAAACGTCAAACAGAACGTCCTTTTTAATTTTCTTGAAAAAAATCACAAAAATTCTGTGTCCCAAGACGATCATTTTGAGCCCTATACGAAAGTGGAAACTATTTTCCTTATATTTATTTTGCTGATTTGAAAAAATATTTCCCAAACGTGGTGGATAATGGCTCCCAGAATTTTTCGAATGAAGATAAATTGTACTTTTTAGGAGAATGGTTGGTAACAATGAGAGATACAATTGATTGCTACGATCTATTCTCCTATAAACACAATTTATTAATATTTAATAATATTTTTTCAAATTGGCAAAATAAATATAAGGAAAATAGTTTATACTTTTGAATAGGGCTCAAAATGATCGTTTTCGGACACAGAATCTTGTCTTGTGTGATTTAAAAAAAAAAAAATTAAAACGACGTTCAGTTTGATGTTTCAAAAATTTATAAATAAATATCGGTTCGGCGAAAAAATTTGAAAATAATTACGAGTAGATGTTAGAGTTGGGATAACCGTACAAACAATTATGAATGAAATAAAAAATGGTGAGGGAAAATCATTGGTCGAGTTGGCATGGAATACCTCATATACTATAGTCTGTAGTCCCTTAGACCCTTACAGATAATTGCTTTGAATATTTTTTTCGATTGCGATATGCTTTCTATCATTACGATTTCTTTGGTTCATTTTAGGATAATCTACCATCCAGGGTGAGTTAGCCAACCGCATGCGGAATTGTGTTTTTGATTACCCTTTCTTATTTCTTTTCTTAATTTGAACTATGTGGTGGTTTGGATCTAATAGTATTTCCATCATTCTAAAATTCCTAACAGTCTCAGCATAATTTCAATCTTGTACGACGGAATATTACTCTGAATTATAAATGAACTAGAATCAAAACATTAGAAGGTAGATGCAATTTCATGAAATTATTGCTCGTAATTCTCATTATATCTTTGTTTTCAAACTATTTCACACAAAAGGAAGGATACGAGGTTCGTATACGACTGTTTAATCTTTTTCTTTGACAGAATTCTGTGCTGTCATTGTGAATCTTTACGTTATTCAATTGTAAAACAATAACTTGCCATATTATTACACAGAAATACTTGCATTACAACTGACACATTATGATCACATATGAAATCGAAAACACCACAAAACATGTTGATTTTACGTTGATTATTTACCCATCATAAGTCCAATTTATTTTTACTTTATTTCATGTCTTACATATTACCTAAAGTTATATTTTTTACACCAATTAGTTGATCATTGTTTTGTAGCTAAAGGCTGCCGTCATGTGTGCATAATTGCGCTCCAATCCGTGCTTTTCATTTCTCTTGGCGCCTTGTGCCTTATTTTTTTCTATCTTCTAGTTTTCATTTAACACTTCTGTTTCATGAATATCCATGACACCATATAAGTACACAATATTGTGTTTCCTGTTCTTTGTACACATAAAAACAGTTTGTCATAAGAAAAATACAAATTTTTCAAGATAATACATTATACAGCCCATTTTTTATGGATATAATTATTATTAACACACATTGCTTTCATAATTTGTTAATTTAGGTCAGTTGATTACAGTCTCAGGTACGGTTATACCAGACTTTATTAAAAATAGAAGCTGTTTTTTTCTTAGGGTGGAAATGAGGGTCAATCTTCAATGGATCCTCAACTGGAAAGACAAGTGGAAACAATCAGGAATCTTGTTGACTCTTACATGAAAATAGTGACAAAGACAACACGAGACCTTGTACCAAAAGCTATTATGATGTTGATCATCAATAATGCTAAGGATTTCATCAATGGAGAATTATTGGCTCATCTTTACGCCAGTGGTGATCAAGTAAGTAGAATAAAAATACAAATAAATATCATGTCATTCAGTTGGCAATATTGGATGTTGTAGATTGTGCAGAAACGTGTCGGGAATTATCGAGAAATAGGTACTTGTTTTGTACGAAATGTAATTATCATTCCTTTTTTCCCCAGTTATCCAAAGAAGAAATAGATAATTTGAAGAATTTCATTAATCCTCTCACTGTAAGTTTCCTTCCCTTCCCTCCCCTTACTCCCTTTGTTTAATCTCTAAGAATGTACAAACATATAACATATAAAGATTGCACCAGTTATGAGATGAAAGATTAATTCTCTATGTGGAGAACACATTAGATTACTTTAAGCTACAGCATATTTGGATTCTGACAAATTTGCAGGATTATCTTATCAATTCTTGATACAGCTTCGTTTTTAATCATACAAAATTAAATTAAGTAGTTATTAACTTTTGAAATGGAACAAGATGGAACGTTTGAAAGATCTGTCTACTCTTTTATTAATTTTCAACTTGTTTCTTCATTTTCTTCATTAGTCACCGTCAAAATACATTTTCAGAAGCTCCTAGCATCTGGAATATTTGGATCATTGAGAAACATTGATAATTAATTCAATCCTTTTACAAAAAGATTATTCTACATTAAATATAATTAGTACAGATTGCAAATGTCGAAAATTGAATAAAATGCACAGTCTGCAGGTACTCATTCAAAATGCTGGTTTTATACCCCTTTTTCCTAATTAATCTATTCACTGTGTGCATCGATTCATTATGTCTGATGTTCGATCTTTCAGTCTTCTATGATGGAAGAATCACCCGAAGAAGCCCAAAAACGTGAGGAAATGTTGAGGATGTACCATGCTTGCAAAGAAGCCTTACGGATCATCGGAGATGTTTCAATGGCAACAGTTTCGACACCAGTACCACCTCCAGTAAAAAATGATTGGTTAGCGTCTGGTGAAAACCCAAGGTGATTTTCCAATTACATATTAGCATGTTCTCTTCTCTTCTGTTATGTTAATAATTTACACTACTTTTCTACATCTTTCTGTCCACTTTTTCCATTCGCTCTGAACGTCACTGCTTCAGTCTTGGGTAAGATCATAGATTTATTTACTCAAATTTATCTTTACAGAATTTACACCGTCGTAATCTGCTGTCTATCATAATCATTGACTGTTATTAGTTTTTTTTTTCATAACTGTGAATTGAACTATCGCCGATTTTCGATCAAATTTTATCATTTCAATTACCATTAATAAGCTAGAAAACTCACGATTTACACAATTTTCCAGTTGATTTGTCAATTTTCCAGTTGATTATTTTGAAAATAAAAACTGTTTTTCATGTAAACTATGTAGCGTAATTTAACATAAGTAATAAGAGGGTCTGTAAAACAACATTTACTAATTTTAAAACATTATATACAATCCATTTCATGATTCTTCTCCTTCCTCTGCAGTCACAACTGTAAGTCGATTAAATGAAGCTTCAATTTTTAGGTCATTACAAGGAATTTGTTATGAATGATATTTTAACACGTGGTGATTATTATTTCTTGGAAAATATTAATTTCACATTTTGTTACAGGCTATCTCCGCCATCCCCTGGTGGACCTAGAAGGGGTGTCACACAATCTATGGTGGCTCAAGCTAGCGCTCGAGCTCCCCCACCAGTACCAGCTGGTGGACGACCAGCACCAGCTATTCCAAACAGACCGGGACCTGGCGGACCTCCTCCAGCCCGAGCCACACCAGGCCTACCGCCACCACTCATACCATCGTAAGTACTACCTACTTTGATGTTTTATTCATTCAGAAGAATTAAATTGCACCATTTATTGCAAAGCATTGGTAAAACTAACAATTCTGCATTTGGGGTTTGGGGAAACTTACCAAAACATTATACATGTAGCCTCTCTCATTGAATAAAGGAAACTATTATCTAATTGGATAAAGTAGAAGGCATGAAACTTTGATAGAATAATCTATGTAAAGTTTTAGACAGATCAAATCAGCAGTTGCTGGTTATTTTTTTATTTTTATTTTTTTAATTGGATAATACTACCGTATTGTTCCGAATATAAGGCGACTGGATATAAGTCGACCCCTAGTTTCTGGACTGTATTTCAGAAACTTTTTTTAAATACCGAATATAAGTCGACTTGCATATCAAAATTTATATCACAACTGTATATTCATTTATCAGTTTATAAATTCCAGTTTTTCGCAAAATTTATTAGATAATTAGAATTGGATTAAAATATTTTGCATAGAAATTCATAATAGGTACCTATCTAATTTCTTCAATGCATTTATTAATGAGACTTAGGTAAGTTAAAAAGTGTAAATACCTAATAGTATTGTTCGAGGTATATTTTTTTTTTTTTCAAATTTCGTAAATAAGTCGACCTCGTGTATAAGTCGAGAGCGATTCTTGCGGATAATTTCGTCAACGAAAAACCTCGACTTATATTCGAAACAATACGGTGTTTAGTTATTTCAAAAATCACCCCAACACGGGATAATCGTGCGTAGTATGAATGCTTTACGAAAATAATTCGAAAGATTCAACTCCAAAGTTCATCAGATCAGAACTATTCCGTGATTTCATGTTACCACTCATTTTTATTAAGTACAAGACTGTGTCAGAGATCATGTTCAAATACGAAGTATCATTAGCAAGACAGTATTCTGCTCAGTCGATCTGAGATTTAATTGAGATTGGAAAAGTCTTACGGCGTCAATTTTAGCTTGTGTGATTGTTGTCCTATAATTGGGTTGCGGTTTTAACATTGCTTTTTATTACAGGCGCCGACAATAACTTCTTCGTACTAACACCTAGTCGCTACTAATCCATATATTTGTTGCATCTAGTTCGTAAATATCTAATACTCAAAATGTTCTCACAAAATTGTATTCTATATCTACATATTCTATAATATTTGATTACGACTATCATAGATGTGCGAATTTGTACAATACAGAGAATAGTTTATTCAGACGAACAGTTTTTCGACAAATATTTTCTCAAATCTAATAAATATATATATCTTGTATTATAGCAACTTTGATATTCATATTGTGAATTTGTGAATTATTGGATAATCGGTAAGAAAAGATATTTTTTTTACCATTCACTACTCTTCTTGCTATTTTGAATAACACCTGAGACTCGGTTCATAATATATTTACAATATTGCACCATGTTCGTTTAAAGGCACTATTTTTGTTGAAAAACTTGTTGCCGTGTCAATTTTTATGTATACATAAGCTCGCACATCTCTGATGAGTGTTGTGACAGTTTAGTTTGGCCTGGTGATAGTGAGAATTAATGAAATGCAAGTAAATGTTTTGCACATTGAAGTCGATAGATATTCCAAGTACATAGTTTAAAAATGTAAGATATATTCATCGTTTAAATGTAAATTAATTTATCTAATGTTGATCTGCTTGCATTTCGAATCGCACCTAATTCTCTTGTATATATACCATTTAAAATACCTACTCTAATCAAATGGTAAACAATTTTTGGTTCTAGCCAAATAACAATTGTAATAATAACAGCATGACATTTCATTTAACATCTATAATTATACTAATATCGAGAATACAGTGCATCATTTATAATTGTCCGACATCATTGAATACAGGTGTCCACATGTCATCGCTACATCGTAATCCTCAAATTACGTTTTACATCACTTCTATTATCATGATTACACTAAATATCTCCGATAAAAAATCTCATTGAAGAAGGACATGTCGGCGCCTGATTATAATATAATTTTTTTAAATACATAAGTTGATGCCTAATTACCTATATAATGTGAATACAAATGTGTCCGCAACTCCAAAGGGAAAAAAAGCCATTGTTAGTCAGTTAATGTTATCTACTTTCTCCATTATTAAAATTCATGCAATTTCATTGAAATTCATTGAAACATAGCAGAGAGATCAATTTATTTAATAATAAGCAGTATTTGCCATTAATTCTTCAAAAATTGATTGTAAATATTGGGCAAAAATCTTCAATTGTTAATGAATGAAGATGAAATGAAAACCTTGGAAATACTTGTTCAAAAATCAATTTGGAATATTACCTTTCGAAAATTTCACTCTAAATTTAATTGTTGTGGTTTTTAAGCAAAATTAAGAATACTCAAGCATAGTCAATTCATGAATCTTTATTCAAAGCTTCGTATACCTTCCTGAAAAGGAAAAACAAGTTTTGAAATGGTATGTGAGACTGAAATTGATAATTGAACGAGCATAATATTGAAATTATTCATAGCCAGTGTAGAGTGTAAATACCAAATGGTGTGTTTAGTCGTGGGGGTGGGCTGCAGCAACGAGTGGGTCAAGCTGCTACACAGGCTGCTGCTAACGCTGCTGTGAACGAGCTGATGGATGCATTCAGGATCAAGTAAATAAATAAACTGCTATCGCTTGCCATGTCCAACTTTACAGTTGTCTATCTGAATTGCAATGAGTATCTTAACTTATGTAGATGGTAGACTGTTCAGGGTTGAGATCAAACTAATTCTACTCTCTATTCTCTGGATAAAGTGTACTAATTTAAAAATAACTTTTTTTTTTATTATTATTTCTCTGCATGATTTTACAAGCTGAAATAATGACATTACAATTGTAAATTATATTCGAGTATATTATATTAAAACACGCAATAAAAATACATATTGCAGTTTATGTAATCGTAACTCAACCTGGCTATCGTATCAGGGTTCGACTTATAGACAATGAGAGTTAATCGGTGTGTACACCTAAAGGCTAAGAGGGAAGTCGAGATTGCCAATCCTACTAAAACGTTAATGATAAAGTAAAATGCAATCCATATACGATACCCAGGGAAATGCGCTTTGCCTTTAAACTTTGTGTTGATCAAAACACATACTGGTCCATAAGCCACAGGTAGACTAAACTGAATCATTGGTTTTACTATCTTCAAACATATCTTGCGTCTATGTATCTGTAACGAGTCGATAGATACTAACTGAAATGTATAAGACGGATTCAGATACTCATCATATCTAGATGTTGTGTCTAGATTAGAAATAATCACTATCCTGGTCCCAAAGTACATTTCCAAAATTATTCTTGTAATAATTTAGGTAAAAACGTAAAAAGCTTTCGGCGCTGAGGTTTCGGTACTGAGATTGGCATTTTACTTTTCAAATCATTCAAAGATCACTATTCAAGTAATTCATAAACGAGCGTCACGAAGAGCATCAGCTATTATTATTCTTGAATTTTTGTCAGGAATGTTTGACCAATCGGTGAAGTGCTCCTACAAAATTTCACCTTTTTTGATATATCACAGAACACCTGATTGGACACAAAATAAATTGTAACGTTTATTGCAGACAAGGAATTTAATAACTTTAGAAAGGGCATATTATGGGTGTCAGGAAATTATTAATTTTAGACATGTGATTTTTTCAAACTCAATATTTCTCTAAACGAGCCGCTGATATCAAGAACAGTTTTTGAGAAGGTTCGATTGCATATGAGGAAATAGATAGTTTGAAAAGGGCTTTATTGGCCGTGTAACAGGAAGATAAATTAAATTTCTTCAATAAAGCTTTTCTATTTATTTTGAGTCTAATCATTGCTCTATTATGTAGGACTAAAATGAATTCATTCTATGTAACCCTAGGCTTAGAGACCAATTTTAACTCAATTAAAATATTCCCATCAACTTTTTGCCTCAAATTTAATGAAGACTAGACGACTCTTGAAGTGGCATAAAAATGAATACCTTAATTCACAATTTTTGAGATGCTGCAAAGTCTACTCAATATTAATAAATAAAAAATAAAAAAACACTCCATACGAACATATATGAGTTGTGTACTTCCCACTTGCTTAAAAAATGATGGGACAGAAAATGAAGTTCCATTTGCCTACAATTGTATATTATACCATTCCTGGAAGAAGATCATTAATCGTCTGTATTATATTACAATTGGATAATTGATATTTGCAAGATAGATTGACACTCTAGTTCATGAATACAGATTTAAAAAAAAAATTAATTATTTTTTGGGCTGGCAGGGACAGATATCGTATTCATGATGAATAAAGAGATCATATTCGATGATCTATTGATCGTAATGTTACGAATTTAAAAATCAGATTTTCCATTATAGTCCAATATATATAATATATATTATTAGAGTCTAAAAAATGACGAACATATAAACTAGAGCATTAGTCTATTTTAGAAGTTGAATTTGGCAAATATTCTGAAGAAAGCTTTCTAAATTTAACCAATTCAGCCATACGTGTAAGATATATATATTGAACTTGCTACTGTTGGTAAATTATATGTATAGTGTAAATGTAATAGAAAACTATTCAATTAGGGGAATTATTGTAGATGTAATAAAGTTTATCATTCATGGAGAAAAATTTTGCAACAAAATGTGTTTGTTTGAAACGATTGAATACTTATTTTCACATTTGTTTTTCTCCAAAAATTAGACGAAAAAAAAAAAAAAAACAGACTAACGAGAATAAATTTTCTTTATACAATACTGGTGGAAGACGGAAAAAAATAAATGGGAAAATCAAGATTTAATCCCTGTAAATTTTATGGCAGGTTGAAAATCTAAATGATAATGGAAAAATAAAAATTACCAGTTTAATTTTATGAATGAATGAATGTATTCGTAATTTGTGATTCTATTATCTGCAGGTTTATTCCAATGCAATAACAGTCCTGAAAAGTCTACCAATACCAAAAATCGTGGCGATTGTTAGGTGTCTTTGTTCCAAATAAATACTTACTGTCATTCCATTTAATATATTAGAAAAATAAAAAAAATAAAAAATAAGCACTGTGCGTAGTCAAAGTGCAATGTATTGTTTGGTGATAAAGCAGAAATAAATGAATCATCGTTATTTGTAATTATTGAATAACAATGTCAGTGATATTTACAATTATTGCACATAGAAATGTCATGCTGTTATGATTAAAATTAACTTCGATAAATCATATTATACAGTTATCACATCCTATTGATTCAACTTTGAATGTTATAAAATTGATATTAAACGAGAATAAACTGCTAGCTGAGAAAAGAGATAGAATAAATTTGATGACCCTTACAAATTTTGATCTATAGACATGTCAATGTGTCGTAAAAATTTATAAAACTGTTACTTTAGCTACCGAAACGAAAACCTGCTCAGTCTTAGTATGTGATATAGCATAGCTGCTTTGTGGATTCATCATGAAAAATCCAAAATATATTAACTACTGTTATCGCAATTACAATTAGGTATTAAAATTATTAATTATTTTCAAAAAAAATCTATTATCATCCGTAACTCACGTATTATTGCGGTGTAACAGCGTCGCTTTCTGTAATCAATCTGTAAAAACTTAAACATTGATTGCCAAGGTGAATACTATTTGTAATGTTGTCAACTTCTACCATCACACAAACAATGTCGGTTTCGTCACTTTCTTTCAAAGCTATAGGTCAAGGTCTGAACAATGTCATACATATACTATATGTTATTTATTAAAATATGTGCAGCCACAAGTGGTATTATTGTAATGTTATTGTACAGTATAAGGTATATCTAGCTGATTCATGCACTGTTGCCAGGCTAATAAGTTAGAAAATCTACTCTGTAGCACCATGTCCCATGTTCGGTAGATAGTAGCAAATACAAGCAATGTTCAGAGTAACTCAACATTTGCTATTAAATTGACGTTATTATTTCTCTGCGCATATCAAATTGTATAAATCACTTGTACGTAATTAGGTATTTATTTTAAATGTATGAACATAAAAAAGAAAAAAAAGAAAACAGAGAGCCATAGATAAAATGACAACGAACAGAAGGTGTAAACTAGTGATTCGAAAACCAGATTTTCATCGGTTTTGTAGTTTATTGTTCACTCCAGTATTCGTAAGTCAATTATTAATACCGATTTCTTGGAAGAAATTCAAATTGCTGTCATTTAGAGTAGAAATTAGATGTAAATTTTTAAAGTAAATCCAAATTATTCAATTTTGCTGTTTTGCGACTAAAAAGTATTATATTGTAGTACTGAATATGGGGCTAAAGAGTTGTTACTGTAGTAATGCACCGAACTGATCGCTTCTGTGACTAAAACAATGTTGGTAAATATATAATAATTAGGTACAGCAGAGCAAAAATAAAAAAGTAACATAAGTAGTTATTGCAATTTAGTTCGTAGTACGTATTATACAATTATGAATCCCGGAGATATACATAAACTTGCTTGTGGATATTCAACTCAATTTTTATTAATATTATTTCACGAATTTTACTCTTTATTTCATTCTATTGTGTTTCTTGAGTAGTTATACAAGCATAATATATACTTTTATAAATAACATCGCATACCGTTGCTACTCTGGATGCCAATAATTGCCATTTGATTATTATCAATTGAGCTTCTACATATTGAATTGATAACATTTTAATTATTATCTACATTTCTTCTGGCAAATCGGAGTTTATCACAAAAAATGCTTCCATCTAGAGCCTAAATAACTTTTGACACATAAGTATATCAAGTTGAATATTTGCAATGTGAAGTAACTTTAATAAAATGGTATCCTTGATTTATTATTGTTAAAATTTTAATGGTTTGAAAATACATATTAGTTGTCTTTAGGACGTTTGAGAAAGCCGAGAATCTGTGAGTGGAGTAATCCTTGATTTAATTGAATTTATATTTTTCTACTATATTCGTATAAAGAGTGCTTAAAACCGGGGAATTCCTATAATGAAATTATTTTAATCAACTTAAGCAGGGTATCGAGGTAACAAGAGCCAAATACAAGCTATGTAAAATTACATATTTAGTTTTTATACAAGAGTTGAAAAATTATGCTATTTATTTTAATTTTCAATTAATTATTGGATGACATAGCATATTTTGATATCTCATTGGTACTCTATGATTGTACTGTAAAAAAAAAGTATATTCCCCGTTTTCAAACACTAGACACATCTTCCTCTGCTTATAGAATCAGTCAAATGGTAGAATTATACCTAAAGATACTTCCATTAGGTAGATTGTTTCATACATATGAATTACTTTTCCATTTGATTATTACCCAAGCCCTTAAAGTTACCGCGAATGTCATTGACGTTGGATACTCAAAGGTTTTGGATAGGAAACATGTTCATCCATATGAATTGTTTTTTAATCCTGATACAGAATCAAGTATAATGATTTCAGTTAGATTTATTTACATCTCACCACTTATTTATAAATTATTATCATACTAATAATGGCATCGTGGCATATTAATATACACGTATTAATATATGCAGGTATATGTTACTGTGAGAGGATAAATGTGCCACGAATGCACTCCTCATTGGGTTACTTCACAAACACACTCGTAATAAAACACAAGTTTCATGTGAGCATATATTGTACAAGAAGTACACTGATTATTGCAATATAAATGTGTATATAGGGACTACTACTATGTTACAAAATATAAACGATTATGACATAATAATAATCGTAAAATGTGAATAATGGACACACATTTATACATTATAATATTTGTAAGATGTGTGGCTATGTTCTGCCTTGTTATTAATCCCCAACTAATTCCCTATATTTTCCGAAATAATCAATTTACAGATCATTGCTTCAGCTTATTAACTTTCATTCTTATCTGTTTCTGTTACTGTGCTTTATGTCCACCATCTCATACACACAGGTGTTGTTTTCTTCTTCTTCGTGCTTGAAATGCATTTATGACTATGTGATTGTTTAAAAATTAAGGGATTTCTAAAGCAAATGGAGTAACAAATATTTCTTTTTTCACAATATTATTTTATGAAGTTACAATGTTTTTTTTTTCATTGTCTTCTCTTTTCGAATCTATTACAAAACTCGATCATTTCAGTCAACTTACTATTCAAACAGTTATTATGTATAGTTCGTCCTGTGTATACAGTATAATATAAAGAAGACTTTTAGAACTCCTTAGAACTATTTTGAGACTGCATGTTCTGCCTTTGATGCATGTTAAGCAAAGGTGTTTTCAGTTTACAACTTTAAGTTATCGTTTCATCGTATTTAAATAACTACGTTCTTCAACTAAGGCAGTCATTTTATTTCAGTTCATTTTTTCACCAAAAGAAACATTGATCTTATTGAGAAGAACTTACTTTTTTAATTTTATGATAAATATCTAAAAAACTCAAGTTTTATTTTCTGTATTAATTCCAATATCACTAATTCAATATAGCTACAGGAAAATTTTTTATTATAGTATTTTGAACCTTGGGTTATTACTTTAAACTTGGCTTTATCTGGATTACGAAATTGACAGCATATCTTTAGACTTTCACCACTCTTGAGTTGACTAGAACTTGGTATTCCATACGTTAAACTAGGCTGTACAAATTTAACAGTTTTTATAGGGATTCATTTGTCACTAGTCATTACACTATATTTATAAATTAATATATATGTATATTAGAAATTGATCATAATTGCTTATTTAAATATTGTCACTCATTAAATATGTATGTTGTAGGCGACCTGTTCCCAATATTCCTCCCCGAATTCCTGACAGACCATACCCTGGGCGGCTAAACTGAGCTAGCATAGTGCATGCCTGGAACAAGTGCTGATAAGTGCTACCTTCAACTCCAAAGTGTATAAAAGGATCAAAACAAGGACTGTTATATCTAATGGACGAACCTATACAGCAATTGTGTGAAAACTTGAAGACTGCTGCGGCGTCGGATGTTCCAAGAGATATGGGACCAAAGTGAACAGTTGGTGAAATATTCTCTCATTTCCTGTTTATCAAGTCAACACTTATAAACACAGAGTCATTTTTATTTATGGTGATATATTAGACAATTAAGTATTAGTGTTGCGCCATATCAGAATGGAGCAATATATTGAGGAATTGGGAGCGTGCGTCGATCTGAGTAACAATTGTTTTTATACCAATATATCATTGTTACTAAACTTGAAAGAGTGCGATATCTTCCTTTGATGAACCCTGAAAGGAAAAAAAGCAGTGCGATTTTAATAATTGACATTTTTTATTAGACTGAAACAGTGGCTGCTACTTGTCTGCTATTCTACGGCATAATAGTAACGTGATTTTCATTGTATTAATTTCATTTGAAAATATTAGAAGAAGATAATATGCTGAGTACCTCATAAGAAGAAATAACATACTTAAAGGCTCTCTACATCTTTATAAGATTAAAGTAGTAATATCTTGTTTACTAATAAATTTGCTCTAACGCTACAATATGATAGATAAATTGCAGGGGTATGCCTGTATTATTTTTTGGTGCCGGCATCAATTGGGAACGTGATGTTATATCTTTCAATTTGTACATATTATCCTCTAGTAATTTTCATCGTTTAAAAGTTTAATGATAAAGTATAAGCAGTCTACTGATTAGTATCAGAACAAAGTAAGGCAAATCTTACTCTTGCTTATTGTTAGTCGAACTATCAAAGTGTAGACTTTTAATACCCTACATTAGAATAAATTAGAATCTGTTTTACTTTGGTGAACTCAAGGTAGTTGCCTCAGGTTGCGAATACAAATATGGCTTTTTGATATAAGTTAGCTGTAATAGACAATTATTAATTATTTTCTATTTCAAATGGGACAAAGCCTAAAAGAAATATGCGAATATATTAGATGACATGAAGCAGAGTTGGCATCAAATTGAATGATTTTTTTCACACCATGGGTGGTTTTAATTCATTTTGATTTTTTTTTTTTTTCAAATTATATTTTTCATATTTTGCATAAAAACTTCGGAGGCTTAATGAACTAACAATACTTAGGAAGTACTGCAGAAAATTTGATTAAATGAAACTATTCAAAGGTATGAAATTGTTAATATATACGAGATACATCACACACGATTATTATATAATTCAAACAAAAACCAAGCCTGATTTTCACCCAAGAAATCTGTTTCTTTTTTCTTTTTTTTTTCTTAAACTATGATTTTTCAAAAACTCTAACATAAAGCAATGTTAGAGTATGTACAACTGCTGATGCACCATAAGTACGACTATTTGCTGCTATAAATCAATTTATACTCACCGTGTGTACAAATAGACAATATCATAGATAGTTACTACTTTATAAACCTAATCGAGCTGTAAAAACGAAGCAACATGAGACATCAACTTTTAAGTCTTAAAGCCAATTATTTCCGAATCAGACGTAATTTTTCAATGCGAGGTCTAGTGAACTAGCCAAATAATCATTATAAATCATTGACTAAGTTAATTTTAATCAAATATTACTGTACATGTAATATTATACTGTCCTTAACTTATATTTACAGAGATAATTAAAATTAGGTAGGTACTTTTTTTAGTATCTATTTGCGTTTCAAAGACTATTAATAAAACTTAATTTGGTTCATAGTATCTATATTCTAATAAGTATATATGATTGTCTGATGCAATAACGTTTGATCAAAATGCTAAATAAGTATTTTTAATTACACGAACATGCTACTTTAATAAGGATTGTACATAGATCGCTATAGTATTATACATGTATTGGCATACAAGAATTTTGTATTACCAAACATTGTCTTAATTGCCAGTCCGTTATGCAATGCAACTCTGACTGATGAATATTTGTACCTAGGCTGTATGATACTAATAAACGATATTTAATAAGAAAAATTCATTTCAATCAGAAAATATTCATTTATTCTGTAGTAATGGAAAGCCAGAAAATAGATTGTCAACACAATTTTGACTGTCTACAGATTTTGAAAATAGAGATTCATTTGAAAAATGACAACGAATTATTTGGACTCAGTATGAATTTCGAATTGGAATAACGTTAGTTTTAAATCGCAATCGAAGGGATAGATAGAACAGTAAGGACCTCAATCAAAGATGGTATTTTGAAGAAAATCAAGAAGCGGATGGAAAATCTGTACAATTGTATGCTTACTATCAATCGAATTATACATATAGTGAGCTCTTTCAGAACGTTTGCAGTATGTAATATGTTGGAATGCGATTTGAAAATCTATACCAAAGAAAGACAGCGTTAAAGAGAAAAATCAATTGTAGTTCTTGTTCAAAATGTTCTACTCTATTTTGAACGATATTTTGTGAAACCCAATTTTGAAAAGATATACCTTCTGCTTATTTAATACCTGGAATAAAGAGGGGGAGGACGTGGAAAATAACCAAGCAAGTAATTATATTAAAATGTATAAAAACTTATTGCTACAGCCTATAGCATCAATGAAATAACACTCGTGTCGCTTTCAAGTTTAATGTTCGCTTGTTTGTAACAATTTGAATAGACAATTTGAATATCCCGCTGGACAGAGACGTTTGGACTTTGATGGAAGATTATTCAACTGTAACAGAAGGTCGTGTGTTAAAATATCACTATTATTTATTAAATTATTCTAAAAATTAGACAAGGCCGCCCCCATATGAACTCTTTGACGAGACCGGGGCCAAAAATGACCAAAACACAGAATCACGCTCTGCTTTATTGACGTTAATATCACCGCAGAGAGAATTACAAAAGAATCAGAGACATCGAGGAATGTTTTTGGCCAAATCCGTTCTGCTTGATGTGGAATTACTCAGAGACGATAGAAATTGCGAAAGAAACATATTTTCTACACAGTGCTCATCAAGTTGGATTTTTGTCACGCGAATTAACGCGCGTTGTGGTCAAAAACAGATGCCGATACACGTGCGAAAGATGATTCTAGCTTCGCTCGAGCGAAAAACTACACATACTCGTCCGAAAATCAACGCTTTCACACTAGCGTCGGAAAGTACTATTATTTTTAAGAAACAATACAAAATTGCATTTGTAACTTTGACGAAGAGTAATATTGTATCGATGCTAGATAAATAAATCCCCAAATACCAATAATTGCTTGCATTCTTTTTTTTTCCCTTTATCCTCCCTGCGACTCCTTATTCCAAGATCGATTCTTCGATACAAATTTCGGAAATTCAGAATCACGTAAGAATATACGATAACGACGTGCACAAGTCAAGAATGCATGCCTGTCTATGTGTATATTCCTGGCAGTTGAGACACACGAAAATTGCATGAAGACACGAATGCATGCCTATATCTATACACCAAAATTTTCAGCACACCTCCTCGGGTCAGATGTTCTCCTAAAACCAGGAGCAGAAATTTGGCGAGTTAAAATCCTTCTAACTCCGAAACATGTTGTATAAATTAATTATAGGTATAGAGGCGTATAGAGAGACGTATGCATGACTGAATCAACACACATAGCCTTTTTCGGCACACCTCCTTGGGTCAGATGTTCTCCTGATACCAGGAGCAGAAATTCTGCGAGTTAAATTCCTTCTAACTCCGAAAAACGCTAGTATTAATGAATTATAGGTATAGAGAAGTATAGAGAGACGTATGCATGAATGAATCAATACACATATCCTTTTTCGGCACACCTCCTCGGGTCAGATGTTCTCCTGATACCAGGAGCAGAAATTCTGCGAGTTAAAATCCTTCTAATTCCGAAAAACGCTAGTATTAATGAATTATAGGTATAGAGAAGTATAGAGAGACGTATGCATGAATGAATCAATACACATATCCTTTTTCGGCACACCTCCTTGGGTCAGATGTTCTCCTGATACCAGGAGCAGAAATTTTCCGAGTTAAAATCCTTCTAACTCCGAAAAACGCTAGTATTAATGAATTATAGGTATAGAGAAGTATAAAGAGACGTATGCATGAATGAATCAATAGGCATATCCTTTTTCGGCACACCTCCTCGGGTCAGATGTTCTCCTGATACCAGGAGCAGAAATTTTGCGAGTTAAAATGCTTCTAACTCCAGAAATCGCTAGTATAAGTTAATGATAGGTATAGAGACGTATAGAGAGACGTATGAATAAATGAATCAATAGGCATATCCTTTTTCGGCACACCTCCTCGGGTCAGATGTTCTCCTGATACCAGGAGCAGAAATTCTGCGAGTTAAAATCCTTCTAATTCCGAAAAACGCTGGTATTAATGAATTATAGGTATAGAGAAGTATAGAGAGACGTATGCATGAATGAATCAATACACATATCCTTTTTCGGCACACCTCCTCGGGTCAGATGTTCTCCTGATACCAGGAGCAGAAATTTTGCGAGTTAAAATGCTTCTAACTCCAGAAATCGCTAGTATAAGTTAATGATAGGTATAGAGACGTATAGAGAGACGTATGCATAAATGAATCAATAGGCATATCCTTTTTCGGCACACCTCCTCGGGTCAGATGTTCTCCTGATACCAGGAGCAGAAATTTTGCGAATTAAAATGCTTCTAACTCCAGAAATCGCTAGTATAAGTTAATGATAGGTATAGAGACGTATGGAGAGACGTATGCATGAATGAATCAATAGGCATATCCTTTTTCGGCACACCTCCTCGGGTCAGATGTTCTCCTGATACCAGGAGCAGACATTTTGCGAGTTAAAATGCTTCTAACTCCAGAAATCGCTAGTATAAGTTAATGATAGGTATAGAGACGTATGGAGAGACGTATGCATGAATGAATCAATAGGCATATCCTTTTTCGGCACACCTCCTCGGGTCAGATGTTCTCCTGATACCAGGAGCAGACATTTTGCGAGTTAAAATGCTTCTAACTCCAGAAATCGCTAGTATAAGTTAATGATAGGTATAGAGACGTATAGAGAGACGTATGAATAAATGAATCAATAGGCATATCCTTTTTCGGCACACCTCCTCGGGTCAGATGTTCTCCTGATACCAGGAGCAGAAATTTTGCGAATTAAAATGCTTCTAACTCCAGAAATCGCTAGTATAAGTTAATGATAGGTATAGAGACGTATGGAGAGACGTATGCATGAATGAATCAATAGGCATATCCTTTTTCGGCACACCTCCTCGGGTCAGATGTTCTCCTGATACCAGGAGTAGAAATTCTGCGAGTTAAAATCCTTCTAATTCCGAAAAACGCTAGTATTAATGAATTATAGGTATAGAGAAGTATAGAGAGACGTATGCATGAATGAATCAATACACATATCCTTTTTCGGCACACCTCCTCGGGTCAGATGTTCTCCTGATACCAGGAGCAGAAATTTTGCGAGTTAAAATTCTTCTTACTCCAAAAAATGCTAGTATAAATTAATTATAGGTATAGAGACGTATAGAGAGACGTATGCATGACTGAATCAATACACATAGTCTTTTTCGGCACACCTCCTCGGGTCAGATGATCTCCTGATACCAGGAGCATTTCTCGACTCAGAATTATTCCAACTCTGATAAATACTAGTATACGCAAAATATATACAGATGTATGTACCTAAAGACACACTGTCCCTTTTTCCAGCCAAAAATTTCAGCACACCTCTTCAGGTTAGATATTCTCGTAATACCAGGGGTATTTTGGATTCAAAATTTTCTTAACCCTGAAAAATCAGCCTGGTATCAAGAGAATATTTGATCCGAGGAGGTATGCTACGTTTTTGGCGGGAAAAAGGAATAGTGTATATGCATACGTGTCTTCACGCTCGTAGCTATATGTTTATTTTTATTAGTCTTACATTCAGCCTTAGAATAATTTTAGGTTGAAAAATGCTCTTCGTATCGGAAGAATATCTGACTCGAGGGGGTGTGCTGAATTTTTCGGCGGTAAAAAGCAACAGCGTATGGATAAGCAGACATGCAGACATGCACACGCTGCTTTATGCACGTCGTTATATTTCTATGTTATTTGAAGTTTCTGAAATTTTTAGTCGAAAAAGTGGTCTTGAAATAGAGAGGAGGAGGGAAAAGTGAAACAAAAAAGAAAGCAATTGATTATTAATATATCTAGGAATTTATTTCCACAGCGTCGATACAATATATTACTTATCGTCAAAGTTATGTAATTTGAATTTGTGATTGCTTCTTGAATGTAAATATGCACCTATAGCTAGTCAAGTCATTTCTTTCGCTGCCTGACATACAAGTTATCATAATAACTACGTATCATAATAATGCACCACCGCATGTATAGCTTACGAATTGCTATAGAGCAAGATGAACCATATTCGACACGAGATGATAATGCGCGAACTGATTGATACTATGTGAGATGATATCGTGCGATGTGATACACCGACTGACTCATTCACGCATGCCATTTTCATGAGTACGACTCTTACACAATAAAAAGAAAGAGGACAATGATTAAGTAATTATTTATTCATCTATCTGGTTTATTGATAACGTTCATTACTGAAGCATCGATATATTAAATGTTACTTACGTGGTCAAAATTACGAACACTTGTGAATGTTTTTCTGAAAAAAAGAACAAAACGACTAGGGTGCGTTCCCGGAAGGAAACGCTTATTGCGATATCTGTCGGGTCGTCGTACTTATAAACTTGCAGATTGAAAAAGGGGTGGTTGACAACGAAATCCAACTGAGACGTTACACGCATGCATCTATGAATTGTCTGCGGATCGAAATTTCTGAGTCCCAGTTTCCCAAGTCTCTGTTTTCTCGTAAAAAAATTGGATTGGGCGAATGGGAATTGTAATGTATAACTGGAAATTGGATTGAGCAAATGGAAATAAGCAAGAAGGCCGTATTACCAACTGCATACAATAAACAGTTGCCTATAAATGACTTGAAATGCTTTTACTTCAATATCCTACCCTTTTGGTGGGTGCTACAATATTGTATTTCCTAAATTTCAGGTTCGTGGTTATAATTATACATCCTGTATACAACCTGACACGCCTTGTGATACCCTTCCTCCTGCATATGATATGCATTAACATTAATCAATATCCTATAACCTGGCACTATTTGTACATTTCTTTTATTAACAATAATTACTATAATTAATATTTGTTGGTCGGTTATTCTGTTGCATACTCTAATTTTTTTTAAGGCCACTAATGACTCACGATACTCCACATTCGAATACTTAAATAAACTAAATATTTACAGAGTTCAAAAATTCATGTTCAACCGTAGAGCGTCAAAGTCGAATTGACTCTGGCTTCGGATCTTTCACACTATTCAATAATTAAACTGAGGTCTTTTTGAGCAACGAAGAATTCTGCTCTCTAAGGTCTTGAAACCCCAATTACAATTACGACGTACGGAAATAGGAAGCTTCAAGCAGATGAGGGCAACTTCAAATCCGTCATTTGAACAGCAGCAGTTCTTTCCATTTTTTTTTTTTTTTTTCTGGATACTCTAATTTATTATCCAGGCACTTTGCAAGATGTTTCTTCACCACACAGTGAGCTGCGGTTCACTCAAACTTTGGCCAAGTCGGAAAAAAAGCACAAAAAACACCCTACCCTGATTATCGAGCCGGTGAACATGGGATATAAATGAAAATTTATCATTGTTGTTGATGTCGCAATGACAATAATTCAAAGCTGTCGATTGAAGTATATAATTTGGGACATATTCCATAATGAATTCCAGCTTCACTATTAATGGAACTACGAATGATCCCGATTTGATTCACAATTTTTTGGTGGATACTTTCGGAATTTTCAAAGTAAGATCATGGAACGTTATTCCAGAAAAATGACTAACCCTAATTATCGTACTTTCTAATTTGTTACATAATTTTTTTTTATAATACTATTTTTTAATTCATTGGGTCGTGATTTGGATATGCTAGTTTCATTTCAGTTCTATATCGATCGTTCATAAATATTTATAATATATATGCGTGATATTACCGTGTTATTTTTATAATAGTATAATATTGTTGACATCACGTAAAACTGTATAAAAAGTCCTCCTCTAATTGGTACATGAACAATGCGTATAGTTGCTACAATTATTCATGTAAAATAGTTATTCGTGACAACAACGGATATTAGTTAACCGAGTTTCTTCCTGGCGAAGCCCAGTCATTCACCATTTGATGAAATTTCCAACTTTGCTTAGGTGTACGATCCGGTTCTGACATCGGGTACCCCTACAGCCGGATCTAATTCGGTGATTGACTATCAACTTTCAGTGATTTTCGGCGACTCTTCAACTATATCTTTGAACTTTACTTTATTCTCGGTCTCTGATTTCCCTTATACTTATTTTTATTATTTCGACACCTCTGGACTCTCCACGTGCAACGCGTAAACCTCCTGAGATGTTTCTTGGAAAACTTTGTTCATCTTTTCGAAGGATTCTTCCATTAGTTCTGTTAAGTTGTCCTTCGTCAATCCGACCGTGGGTATCGGTGGCAAGATACTGATGTAACATTTACCTATAACAAGTTAAGCAAGTTACGATTAAAAACGGCATTAGCGACACTGTATCAGGAAGATACGGTGTCAAAAGCAGCCAACCATTTTACAGAAATTTGTTATCCTCCTACATTCTCTTCTATGCAAGTCATTTAATAAAACTTGATCTCACCTGATCCAAATTTCTTGAGTTTGTCATTAAGAAAATAGTACTTCGATACTACAACCGGCTGAATCGGCGTCTGAGATGCGATAGCTACATGGAAAGCGCCTTTTTTGAACGGCAACAGCGTCGTCCCTGAGTGTCTCTTACCCTCGGGAAATAGACAAAGTTTTGCCTGAAAAGACAATCGTTATTACAGTTCATATATTACATCAATACGCCACCGGGCCCTCATACGACCACTGATATTGAACGTTCTTGTAATTATAGCCAGTTGACGAGGTCACATTTAACCACCTTAAACTGACCTTTCTATTATTGATGATGTCCGCTGTTGAGTTCATGGTGCTATGGGCTTGCTCTGTGTGACGTCTGTCAATGAATATGGTACCCCATAGCCAGGAAGCTAGTCCGAATGGTCCCAGGAAAAGAACTTCTCGTTTCGATATCACTGTGCATCGTTCTAGTACGGGCCACAGCTCAGCCAGAACTGTAAATAAAAAGTAAGTAGCTATATCGTGATAAAGAATATCAAAAATCCTGATTCTCCATGCCTCGTGCGAAATATCTGTTATCTCTAGTGACCCTGTGCGAAACAACCGTTATCTCCGGTTGATAGTGGTTTAGGCTGAACTCAGACGTGAATCAACGGTCTGTTCTGTTAGGTAATCACGCGGACATAACATGTGGGTAAACGCGCTCATAGTCATGAAGGCCTTCCATCGTGTCATTTCAATTCTAATAAACAATAATTATGCATATCTAACAAGCGCAAATAGAATGACTATAAATCACGAGGTTTTCATTTCTCAACCATCCTAATTTAAATAAGTCTTCTACTATCGGTCACAAGATATGAATACTATGTACTATTACACAGTGCTGTAGAATTGATGTATTCACCGATATTTACGGCAATAGTCGTAAATTGGCAAAGGCCTGTAAGCTAAAGTGTTATAGGTAATAGTTTAAAAGGCTCTGGTAGAAAATGAATCGTTCATTCAGAATGTTTGATTATAAAGATCTACTCTTGAGTCAACCACACAAGCTGTTGTAAGAAACTTAGCGTCCATGGCAGAAATATGATTGATAAAATTGATAATGTGATTTACCGCAAAGATCGAGACCACTTTGATGATTAATCAGCACCACACAGCCTCCATCTCGAACGATATTTTCCTTCCCGCGAACTTGGAACTCTATTCCCAGGAGTTTTGCAATTTGTCGAGCACCCCACGCAGGTATACTGGAAATTGGATTTAGTTATGTTTATTATATAATACATACGAAAAGCAAAGACTTTTGTCACGCAAACAGCGAATTGCAGTTCAAGATTTTCCATCAATGGATCAGAAATGAAAAGTCAGAGAGGGTTTCTCAGGCGACTTGAAAAATGAAAAACGATTCTGAAACTAAAGAAGAGCGAAGTCGGAAAATTAAATTGAATCTCTCGTAAATGTCTCTATGACACTTTCATAAAGTCTGGAAATATTTCACGAATGTTTCAATAAAACTGATGTCTGTGTTGTCTTTGAGTGAGGTAAAAAAGTTGCAGGTAAGATCAGAGTGAAAACCACCCACCGAAGATGATTCTCAGTTACACATTCGTATTTGAAGCGGCGGTAGAATTTAAACAACACAAAATAACTTACAGCGCATTCTTCCAATGTCCTGGTCGGATGAGCATCAATGGTATGCACCATGTTGCAGCGATAGCACTCAAAAAGACAAATAGTGTAAATTTGATTCGATATCGCGCGGCGTCGCTGACGGCACAAACTACGACGAGAAGCAGCAGAAAAGCAACGCCGATGCTGCTGCAAGAAACTCCCAGGACCCTGAAAATCAACAAAATTGGATAAAAATTCATCAGGAGAATATAACGATTTGAGAAATCGGTCAGAAATGTTGGTTACATTTCCTGAAGCAGATCCAGAGACATTATGTTGCCCTACTATTCATTCATGCAATTGAATAAGTCAGATATGAGGTTCAAAATATGAGAAATGGCATCGTCAACAGATTGAAATAATATAATTTTGATGATTTTGTTGAAATAGTGAACTAGAATTTTGATCAGATGTATCACAACATTTTTTTCACGCTCGATTGTTCCGACGACACTTGAGTGAATATGCAGACCTAGTAGTCTGCGAAAGTGTTTCAAAAGTAGGTAATCTATGGCTGCTGGGTCACGCTGATTACATGTTACACATTGCGCAGGCTTATTAACGCGCCGAGGATATCGCAATCAGAAAAAGGCTAGTTTTGCGAACTCTAATATCTTGCGAGCGGAAATATTCTGATTAAAATCGTGATCGAACACACCGGAACCTCACTGTACTACAGCAACGTGAGCTGAATAATTTTTAAGGGCTTTACTATGCTCGTAACAAGAACAAGCAGCTATGAGCTCCTACCGAAGATAAATACGAGCTTACCAGCTAGGCTGTCTTGTCTGAGTCGTAAATCAAGGAATAAAGAGCCCAGTCAATTTTATACCTCTAACAAAACTTGAGATCCGGTCCAAAAAATCGTTTCTGTAAAGCAACATCGTTTTTTCTAAAGCAAGAAATTTTCCAAGTGCGACTCCTGCAGCAAAGTTATTAAAGCTTGTATAAATCTGGCCTCTGACACTCAACGTCGTCGCAAGACACGTAGTAAAACCAGCAGAGTTATATTGTTGTATATAACACTTAAACACGGACCAAGTTGCAGACTGATTGGGCTCAAGATCTACCGACAATGCGGGTTTGAATAGGGTCGTGACATCATTGCCAGACAACACATACGTCTTAATCCAACTCTTATGCATTGTTACCTGATTTCCGCCCCGTTGACAATCTCGTATCTAATTTGCCCAGCGAGCAAAGTACATAGAATTATTCTGCAGTCTGGTCACGAGAACATTGAGTTAAAATCAAAGGACTATTCGCTTGGGAAAATCTTCGTTTTATAACAGAGTCAGAGTCCATTCCAATACATACAGTAGGGGAATTGCAGAGACGGAAAAGTTCGTCCAATAAATTGTATTTCGTTTCCTGAAGCTGTTCACTGCCTAAGGCCAGTTGACGGATTGATTGAGAGAACATCGTCAATCTATACCGGAAGCGCGTTTTTTTTTTCAGGCAGAGATAGCGCTTCAGAGATGCGATATACTCATTGTCAGAGACTCTCCAGTGGGGAAAACAGCGAAGATAAAACCAAGTCAATGAATACCTTGTATTATACCTGTGCAAGTTTTTTTTTTCCGCCACGTCTTGTCTCGGTAATAAATAATCGATACTTGTCAAAGTGGTTATCATCCGAGAACTAGGTCACCATTCGTTTTCACCGGGAAGGGCTGAGGGCGAAATTGACTCGAAATTTTCTCCCTATCTCATTGTGCAGTGTCTGTTGGGGTTTCCATCATATGCGATGATGCGATGAAATTTATAAAACGTCACCCCTCCCACAATTGATCTCTGAACTCTGATATATCTGGTCAAAGAGCTCGATGTCTTGAGAGAAACCAATCAAACAAATCGCGCGAATGCTGACAGAGCTCGAAGTATTTGTTCGAAGTATTTATAAGATGTCTACTTTCAGAGCAGAGGAGTGAATTTATGATACAGATGCCGCTTGTCTATAGTGATATGGGAATAAAGTAGCTGTTCCACTTCGTACTATCTGCGTCCCTACCTCAAAAATCGATAATTTATGGTCTGCTCATCGCAATGATGGATCAATGTATGCTACTGGCTCCAGTTTCACGCATTGTTCTATAATATTGTTACAAATCGGAGTAGAACAAGTCGAGTTCTATTCGAAGGAAGGATAACATGGCAATGATTATTCTAAAGTAGCGCAGCTTGAAATTTTTTACACTAAAACATTTCTGAACTCGATGAGCAAACAGGACAGGATATTTGAATGGGACGCCCTGTGCACCTTTCTCATTGAGACATCGATCGCTTTTGATAAGTTTTCATCCACTCTATAGGGCAGTAAAGTCTTAATATACCCGGTATATGAATAATGAATCATTCGTGAGCCTGGAACATTGACGCAATGAGTACATATAATTTCCACGGGGAATACATTTGCTTATAGGAAATCAGCAGAGCTTCCTGCTGCAGGGATTGTTGAGAATTTAGTCATCGTCAACTCAAGAGAATACTGTAAAAATATATATTGAGCAACACGTTGTATAATTACAGAGTTTATGATCGAGTATATCGGTAGTTTGCTGTGAAAAAAGGCATACGTTAAGCTCGGAGCAACGCCACCAATCTCATTGTCAGTGTCACAGAATGAGCCGGTAACGTTACTAACGTGATAAAAAAGAGGTGATGCAGCGAACGTGGTTTAACAAGATTTTAGACACAGAGAGATAGATAAACATAGAAGGATAGATAGATAGATCAGAGATTGGGAGAGATAGAGATGTTTCGCGGAAATTTGCTTTTAGACAGCCTGACTTGGCTTGCAATTTAATATCGATTCTTGTAGAGTAACAATAGCGTGACCCTGTAGGGTACAGAAATAAATTCTTCCGAAATTTATAACCCACTAAAATCTAACTCATAATAAAAAAACGTGATATGATAACCTTGTATAAAAATCTTTACTTTTGTTATACTCATCATAGCATAATCTTGTTAATCAGATGTATGTACTGAGGAATGATAATAGGTACATATGTCATGATGCAACCATCATGAATACAACATAGACGTCACAATTTACATTGCACATAAAAATATTCGATTAAGTCACTACTCAGAGCTCATCTACAGTTATGTATGTTTAGTGATTGTTATAGGAGAATCTAATTTAACATGTCAATGTGAAGTCGTTAATTATGCATCTGTACATACATGGTAATGTTCGAAGTTTGAAATCCTCTGCGTAAGCTTCGTATAATTGTCAGGACTATAATACTGTTATTATACGTTAGCCTGCTTATTGAAGCTCAGGAATCACGAAAGTTTATTGAGGGCGGAGAATCACGTATGCACTACAAATATGTATACAATACCCGAATGCACAAAGCTCAAAAACGAACTGGGATGCGTGACCACGATAATGCACTTTGTATTCGACGTATAGATATCATAAAAACTATCGGCAACGGTCAGATTGAAAGTAGCACATGCAAACATGCAGCTTATCGCAGTTATAATTTTTCCGTTTACAATGCGATGATCATAAATTACTCATTACGTTACACATATAGACATAATTATGCACAGACTCTGCTGACTCGGAGACCGAAGGATTTTAAAATGTCGGAGACGTCAAAACGCAAATGGGAAATTCGGCCGTCTACTAATCACCTCAAACTACCAGAATTTAAGCATTGAACTGGCAACAGTAGGTCCGTATAGACATATCGAACGATTTGAACGAATCCGATTTTCGGTATCTTATCAAACCACGCGTACTATATCTCGGTGATTGTGTTCCGGGGAATTAGGGTTCCAATCAGATACAATCTAGATTCTAACGAATATCAATGGCTTATTTTTGAGAAGGGAGAAACATTCACCGCGAGAGGTTAAAAATCTAAAGACGAACCACAAATTTCACTTGACAAAAGAAAAGATTCGACATAGGTTTCATAAGCTACGCGTTTACGAATAAGTGAGATTGCTAATGCCAATAAAAAATAACAGCCAAATGGTGTATGTTGGAAAAAATCTATTATAAACTGTATATCGTAATACAGGGTGCCGCTGTTTATTCGAAACGTCAGAACAGAGATTACAGCCCGAAATTTCATTTTCACTATCGTAATTGACACTGTACACAGATATTTATCACAACTTTTATTACTGCAGGTAATAACGAGCTTTTAAGATTGAGAAATTTAACATTATATGTAGAAGACTCAGCCTATGAAACAGTTTGTGTATATGTGGGAAAGAGCTTGCCAATTTCTAAACGCAAGTTAAAAACCTGAATCGACAAATTTGAGTGGAGAGTATGACGGTTTAAAATTGGAAATAAAAAAATGTTAATCTGTTATTTGATCATTCGTTCGAATCCGCATTGATAGAGGACCGCATTGCGCATTGCCACTAGAAAGATTGCAGCGTTTTCACTCTGCATGGATAGGTTGCAAAATCTATAAAATCCATTATAGATAGCAGGTTCATTCCCGAGATTACGTAGTGAAGTTTTAATGAGACATGCAAGGGCACTGTCCGATAGATACGAGATAGATACGAGAATCGATTATTTCATTTGCAGCTGGCTTCATCTAATTTGAAAAGCTTCAAATAACTAAAGAAAAAAAAAAAAAAAATGACTTCGCACAAACTGTGATTCGTTGATATCTTTGAGTGCAGTTCATTCGAATGCAACATATCGCTAATATTACGTAGTGAGCTGATAGTGCTAACCAGCATAAGCGATTCAAGAGTCAGAGTTCAGCGGTTACTTTATGAAATATTAAAATGCTCAGATATTGCTAGCCTTTAGAGTGATTAAAAAAAGTTCAATCGAATGCAACATATCGCTAATATTACGTAGTGAGCTGATAGTGCTCACTAGCATAAGCGATTCAAGAGTCAGAGTTCAGTGGTTCCTTTATGAAATATTAAAATGCTCAGATATTGCTAGCTTTTATAGTGAGACAAAAAAATGCTTCGTTTCTCGCCGGTTCGATACGCTGTCTTAGATCTTAGGCAGCGGCTAATCTAAATCGATCGGTGTTATCCGAGCGAATATTCATTAGGATAGACATCATTGTGTCGAAGCTATATATATTTTATTGCTGATAGACCGGAATCTTTGCACACAATCTCCGGTTATATCGTGAGGATAATTTTTCCTGGTAGTGCAATGTTCTAAGAGTCCTATCACTTACTCATGTGTAACCTACGTGGAAAATAATAGAAGAGTGGATAAGTAGAATTCCAGTAATCTGAATCACGAGCCTTGAAGCTATTTGAAAACTTGTTATGCTCGCGATATCAATTACCTGCCTGAGCGATTTCAATGAATTGTGCAAAATTGGGCTGAAGATTTTAGTCAAAGGCAAAGTACGTGACTTCCAATCATCATGATGAACAATGAAATGAATTTGTACTACTTATGGTTACGAAAATAATACGACTAGAATTTTTATCAGATTGAAAGCCCCTCATTGATTTTATCACAGACCAAAGAATTTTGAAATAAGTTTCGGATTTGGGTTTGTCAATGAATTAATAGAAATTTACATACATATATATATTTCGAGAAATCCTAGGTTTTGATCCTGTTCCAAGGATTAGCTTTTGTGGAGAAGGAAAGATTGCACCTCATATTATACAATCTGATAAAATAGGATGTGATTAAGGAAAGTAATCCTCTTTGAGCCAACAAAAGTTCTGGAGTTGGACAAAATTAATTTGCCAACGCTATTAATAGACGATCTGACGTTGCATTGTCTGAAGGATCAAAAATATTACAGTAGCCTTAGATTAAGAATCATCGATTTGATAAACTCTAGAATCACCGTTTCTTTTCCAAACAATATTATTTTCAGATGAAAAGTTTGAGTTCAGAATTGAAAATGAAATACCTGAGTTTATAGTATAGGAACAGCTATCGACCCAACCGATTTTTACTACATATCCCTCAAATTTATAGAAACAGAATTGTATTGTGATACAAACGTTAGCAGTTTTGGAGTAATATCTATGCAGGAACAGGTAAACGATTTGAAATGATTAGGTGCTTCTAGTTTCGTAATAGTGGCAGCTGCAAGTGTGATCATATAGTTCCAACAGATTTTGAATAGTTGATATCTTACCAATCTTTGATTACCAATCCTGCCATCTCGTCGAAAATAAAATAGAATATCGTAGGCTCGTACCCAACGTGGGATTTATGCATAAACTGAGGAAGTATCAGCTCAGGGCCTCGATTTTCACTCACGAATGAACGTGTTTCGATTAATTCGCTTCTTCCATATCAATTAATCAATTATTCTCTACAATCACAAGCTACGATCATTGATACACGTGACACTTATCTCAAGAAACAGCTATACAAGTCCAGAGTCCTAGGCACTATATACATACTGTACGATTCGGAAAAGTTCAATAAAATGATCAAAGCCTTCTGATAGCGTGAGCTGGCTTTCAGCTGCCCATATAGCAATCGACGCTACATAAGCACTCATCAAATAAAAAAAAATTGCTCGTTATTCCGCCCCCGTCAAGACGCAACAGCGTCCGCGTATGAGATAACAATTGGTATGATACCCGTGTTACATGCGTGTGAGAGTTCATTGTTATGTGTACAATACGATAAGATCTTCCGATGGCTTAATTTCACACCGTGCGACCTTACGACAATAATATCTACACATATTGTCTTTCCTGCAATCAATGAGCCACGAATAGATTACATCTATTTATAAATATATAGGTGTGTGTGTATACTTGACCACTATAAAATAATAATTGGAGGAATTTGATCCTGTGATTAGAACGTCATACCGTTACAATCAGTACGTCGACGGACCTGAATAAAAGATGTACATAGTTACAAATTTCTTCCACTTTTCAACACCGAATAAGCAACGTAACTGATCGTGGGCAGGAAAATATCGATGGAAAGAGACTTGCTTTTCAGTATTCATTAGATCCGTTCAAACAGACCTATAGTTATGTATTTTATTGCGATGAAACATGTAGCTACGTCGATGTATACGGCTCACACATAATATATTTAGTGCAAATCATAAGTTGGTCATAGGCAAAAAAATACTACAAGTTAGGAATATACTTTCAGTATGCTGATTCACTTTCGATGGAAACGCTTCGTTCTTTAGACAGAGTATATAGCTCTATGAATAAGATATGGCCAGAGAAGACAGATACATGCAATAAACCGTTCGCTAGATGTATTTCTATTACAATATGATATACTGTAGTATGATAGCCATACGACAATGTGGGTGTTTGTCATACCCTACAGGTTGAATATAAACATCGTTAATACGAATATGAGCTGACTGTGGGAAATGGGATAAATTGCCGAAACGAAATAACTCTAAATTCGTTCATAAAATAGACGAAACATCATAGTAATCTTCCATTGGTTTTGCATTTTTTTGGTACGAAGTCTGAACAAATCACCATTCACTACACTGCGAGCGTACCTAATATATCCAACCCTAAGTCCTCGAAAAGATAAAAGATCGGATAACGCGCAATCCCTGTACCATTGAATTTCGACCATAAGATGAGAAAATGTTGAGTAACCGACAAGACATTTAATCAACTTTTAAATATTATGTCAAGTGTTTATCGCAATTAAGAGATTATATCTACCACGAGGGTTATCCCACGTTGATTGAATTTCAATAACGACACCGGTATACTTTAACACTAGAATAGAAAGATTCACATTATCCATAATTGTGGTAAACTCACATCTATTTAATCCCCGATCGACTGCTATGAATTGAAATTTATTCCGCGTATATTGGAGCGCCAAAAGTTTAACACATCGTTGAGCAACGTAATGTGAAAAATTGCATAAATTTGACCTTTAGGACACTATTTTCAAATTCTAATAACGATATTGGTAATCAGAGCTCATTACGATCTTCAATATATCTATTCATCGATGAAATTTTCGATTATTAAGCGCGATATGTGAATCAAGAACGATTTCATTATACTATTACTCACATTCTAAATAGTGAACTGCAAATAGGAACCGACACCAACGACTACAATCAACTGCCAAACTTAGCACTGTCCAATCCTCAGTCGGTGTAGTCTATCACTGAAATGACACGAACTGATAGACACGTGCGCCGTATCGAGCGAGAATTCTTCGGGTGCCTTCGGTAGTTTTCGGTTAACACAATCAGACAAAGTTTATGCGGCAGATCACTCAAATCTTGCAATTTTTTGACTTGTATTAACGATCCATCACGATCAACGACAGGGCTATAATCTAATTAGTTGTTTCAATTATTTAGATGAATCAAAAACCACCGAGAACAGTTATTAGACGACATTACTGCGCTGACTACATCACAGCGTATTACAAGAAAATTCACACGCCGCTCTATATACGTGAAATAATACATTGGATTTTATCTCCGGGGACGACTCATAGTTCTACGTTTTTTCGTCTTCAGGCTATAAAAACATCACACCTTTTCATCTCACTTTGATTAGTCATAGACACGGCCATGAGGTGTAATTGTACTATTTTCTCATAACCCGATACCAAAACTTAGAATTTCATTACGAACATCGTTCATTCATGATCATCAAATCTCAAATTTGATCCACACGCCTATCGAGGTTACTAGGTACTAACTGCGTTGCTAATTAGGATCCTCAATGATTTTAGAGCGATCTGTTGTGCTCCTGACTACAAGGAATTTGAAGAAAAGAAAAGAAACTACCGAATTTTTTGAGCACGGCAATTTTGAAGTAATTCATGACGTACCATATAGCATTGCCTACCTGCCTCGTGTGCTTTAGCGGGGAATCGTCTTTCATAAGATCCTACCTCTGAGTTTTCTCTGTATGCGAGCAGTGAGAAACGATAATGCAATTTTCTTTATAGCCTTCAGTGAGACATATTTTTGGCGTAGAGTACAATAAAACTTAGCTTTTCAGGTAGATTTTCCAAGTATTGAGAAATATCGGTTTCAGAACCTCGTTCCACGCGTGTTATTTGAATGGAAAGATGATGAGTCGACTGAAGCAGATATGAGAAATTTTTAACAGATTGCAGAATTTAGAAAAATAAATTCAATTTGTCTTCTTTGAACTTCGAAGACACAGAAATGTGACGTCACCCACTTTTCAATCATGAGAATGATGACTTATGTAACACGTTTTATGTGGCTGCGAACGAAGCTATTCAATTTTTCGATATTCCTGTTCGAATACTCGCGGCAGATCATTAGGAATTTCGTAAAGCAACATTATCCAGTTTCTAAGAAACACTAGGCTAGGCTGCTTTGTCTCATAGCATAAAATCGCCAATTCAGCAACCGTAAACTGCGAAAAAAGCATTTATCATGGTGACGATCAAACTATGGACGAGGGCCAGGAAAACAGCCGCGAGGCAATGATTCTTCATACTTATACATTTGCATTCATCGTAGGTAGTTCAGATTCTAGAGATATGAATGAATGCGTATAGCTTAAGTTCAGAACAATGATAACTTGAGAATTGATTAGCAGAGTTCATCTAATCTACCCAAGTGTTTATGCCTATAAATATCGTTTCTCCAATTCGACGGCCTTGATATTAAATATTGCAAATGATGATATCGCTCACAAATGTCCATGACATTTTTCAAGCGACAAGAGAATTTTTTCGATTGAGGAAAGAGTGCATAGCATATGTTCTAGAATCTATCAAACGCAGGGTTAATCCTGCGCTGATAACCGTGTAACTGTTCCACATTTCACGTCAAGTCCGCATGCTCCTGAGTCCTGTTAATCCTGGTCGTACAAGAATAGTTCATATTAACTAAGCTAGAAACCTCAAGCTAGCAATATTGAACCTTGTTTACCTAAAAATAGAAATCATGCATTCAACTGTGTTTGGAATCTGAATAGGATATGTAGGTAATACGCGATAATATGAGATCCAAAGATTCGAACTAATACTCAGCTAATTAAGAGACACTCACTTTTTTTTGCTTTCTATCAATGATTTGGTTGGATGATCGCCTGTAGCTTGTACCTAGCACTTTCTATGCAGTGTTTCTCCGGTCGACGAAGTCTAGGACGATTGCTCGACGACTAATGGCCAGGGGATAGCTCCTGCGCCTAGACAAGAATATCAGGAAAGCATAATGGCACCTTGGTGATCTCAGCTCGGATAATCGTTTCTAAAGGTCCGGAGAGCTGGCTGGTTTCAGCCCGAGTCATCGTCCTAGGAAAACCGGTTTACCAGCGATGCTGCCCAGGCGGCAAGTCCGCTATTAGGGAACTAGGAAATCCAGTCACCGTTTCGCTCAAAGACTCGGTGAAAGGTACTTCGCTGCTTCGAATACTTGTTGAAATACTCGAACTTGCTATTAAAACAATTGCAGAAATTTTTGTAAATGAAGTCTCACGCATCGGACTCAGTCTAGTTGCGACTGAATTTGAGGAATATTTACGGGATTACCTCATGAGTTTCTATAAGGAAACAAGGATAACACAGGAAGGAAAAATAAAACCGATTAAAAGCAATTTTTTAACCACGTAATCATGACACAGTATCAAACGGAATACGGAAAGCATGTATACTCGACCTTTGATATTCCGATATATTTCTTAGACACACACAGATGTAGTTGGGCTGCAACGTCCAATGCCTCCGCGATACCTTTGTGTTAAACCTTATCAAATGTCACAAGAACTTGACGAATGTTGTATATTGTAATGATGATTGTTGGAATTTGAAACGTTTAAATGGGTCGTCAATGCATCAACGTTTTTAGCAAGTTATGTCGAGTGCGTTCAGAAGTGTACATACAGAGGGAAATGAAATTCGATTCATTCATGATTTCAAATCCAGGTTTTACAATTCGTAATGATTAGAAATGCAGTGGACTAATTTAGCAGTAATTATTATATAACTATTCAGATAACTGTGTGTACACGGACACAAGAGTCGGACCTGATACCGATCGAAACTTTCAATTGTCTGTGACTCATTGTTAATTCCGCAATAAGACAGGCGTGATAAAACTTCAGGCTTGATTTGCAAATAGGAAATTGGCACTGAAATGCCGCGACGAGGTTGTGTCGAAATCTAACAACAATCAATATTCAGATTTCTTATTACTTTCTCATCGATTTAGCCAGACTCGTATTCAAATTAGATTTGCATCGATATGATTATAATAGATGAGCTTCAATGAACAGATAATAATACTTCGGATAAGTAACAGTCAATGAACGAAATGTATGTATACTAGGTATATATATTTGAGACAAAAAAAAAAAAAAACTGTAAATATTAAAACCCAAGAAGGAAGAGGACAGAGAAGGCTATCATACGTTCAATTTGAATGGCGTGACATGACGTATCAATTGTACGATGAGGGGCGACCTAGAATGAATTTAGATAAGAAAGGTCGTCTATACTGACCGACGAAGCCGCATGCTAGAATAGAATATAGCAAATATCGATTCCATCGTACAGCAATGCACTCCGTAATATTTGATCGAGAGAAGAATCAGGTGCCTTAATTATAATGATTACTTGATTCAGTTCTGAGGTAGTTGTGATTAAGTTTTATCCCTAAAGACATTTGAAAATAAAGATTTGTGCGTATTATAATCTTTTCAGTGTGATAAATTTCTATTACAGTATTTCTATATTGGAAAAATACCTTTGATCGGGAATAGGTGCGAGCTGTTTTACTGCAATGTGAGATACGTTTGAAATACTACAGATAGCATCGAGTACCATATGCACCCTCCACTAGATAAAGGAAACTCGTGAATGAGGCTAGTTTCACGGTTTCGTATACCTATAACAAAATTACCGGGCCAGTAATTTTCATAAATGAGTAATTTCAGTCTAAGGATTATTAACGGAAGAAAGTGCCAATTTCAATTCCGGAATCTGCAAACGAAGCTAGATTTTGTTGAACCTGATAGATGAATTATTTTTATATGAACTTTATATGAACTTCTTTATATGAATTGGTCTTAAAATACTCCGGGCATGGGATTGACGATTTTTCTCGGCAACGTTTTCCTAGTTTATTCCATAGATGTTCATTCGATCCGTCTTGCTATGCTGAGGTTTCGTTTACACGTCTGGTATGCAAGCGTCGCTGTAACAGTTGACTCTGTTCTACAGCGCGAGCCATCAGCTAGTGTGTTTCGTTGGTGAGAGTAGTGTTTATGAAGCATTTTGGCATGCTTGCATCGTGCAATTCGCGTAATGGATTTTTTGTCAGGATTCTCAGAAGCTCCCTCACAAGTTATCTGTGGACTACGCCTGGAAATAGATTACACCGGTGCTAGATGCTCAATTTGTTGCCGAGTGAATAGGCGTTTCAAATTTACTCTCCATAAGTTCGAGATCTACCTTATCGAGTGAGATTATAATGCAAGAGATCATTATTAAAGATTTTTAAATATGTGCCATTTCATACGTTACACATAAATACAAAACCAATTGGACTAAGAATAAGGACTATCTTTCTTCTAGCAGCATAACGACCGCTTCGAACGTATAGTGTTAAGAAACCGAAAGTTTAACGAATGAGAAATGTTAGTGCGTTTTCGTATATTTACATTTCCGAAAATCCGTGTGTTTTGGAGTTTGATTGAAGCATAATCAGCTGCATCGTTGTTCGTATACATATCTGTTCCACGAATTCATCCTGAAATCGAGTGATCATCTGGAATAAATTCAAACAACCATCTTCTTACATTAATCAGATTTTATTTCTCTCCTCTATCTAGAACCCACCGTCAGCTTATTCGGTAACCAGCAATCAGCCAGATACAGCATATACCATAATGCGCCATTATTAAACGTTCACATTTGTCATAATAAAGAAACTTTCAAACCCACAAAAGCTCGTAGATTATTATATTGAAAAATATAGGTATAACTGGACAGTAGTTGTTTGTTACACTAAATCACAAATGTAACATCCCAGCTCACACATACGGCCTATTCATTACAAATACGAAGTTTAATGGCTCGTATGGTATAATACATTACAATTATGAACTTTTTAATTCACTAATATAAAACCAGACTGAAGATACGTAGTACGAATTGTACGTGTATTGCTAAAATCATATTCGACATGGTACATTGAACATGATTTCAAAGAGAATGCGTATTTTAGTAGAATACCAACTGCATAACGTCTCTTGGCATAATTAAATTTGATCAGACCTTTATCAGCCGCACAGATATTTTTCCTATCTGTAATGCGGTAATATGGAACAGAACAAAGAAATGAATACATATAGTAGGTATATTTCGTAATAATATTGTCTTCAAGTAATCACTTATCGCCATCAGGAACTGGTAGATCGGTATTTCTGGTCTGTAGTTCTTGTCTGTGTTACAACGGGTGTTAAACTGAAATCAACTTATAAGTGAATAGAAGCACAGAATTTTGCGGCATAGAGGTATGTATGTCGTTTTTAGATAGCTCTGGAAAACGGCGATTATACCGCTTAATATAAAGTTTATATCAGGTGACAGTCCCGAAGTCGATCACTTATCGTTAGAGAGTAATATTCGTCGGAAATCATCAACTCATCTCAGACTTGAGATTTTCGTCTCTCCGAAGCCCGGGATAATTTGATGGCAATGGCGCGAGTACTTCTTTGGCTAACTCGTCGAAAGCTTCTAGCATCATTTTATGTGTTCTATTCATCAAATCGTCAACGTCATCCAACGACAGACCTTCTGTAGATACTGGTTTCAAAGTTTGGATAATCACTTTGCCTGTAATTAAGTAATTCTGAATAAATTTCAATTGTTTATTGCTGTCAGTACACGAAGAAAGTTTCTAAGGACTCCTATAGGCTGTAGTTTAGAGTTATACCGCTTCTTTTAGATAACTTTCTACACAGCAAATAGAATGAATTTTGACATAAGTAAATTTCGTGAATTATTCGGGCGATTTGCACGATATTTTTTTAGTCAATATTCCTCGGCATAAATTTGAATGAAAATGTGAGAGTGGTACAGGTTTATAATTCCGAATTTAGGATATGATTTACGTCTTTGGATTTGAAGCACATGGGCGATTCTATATTCTCACCTCTACCGAAGTAGTAATTCTTTTCGTTGATGAAGTAGTAAGGCGAATAAACTATGGGAAGTAGAGGAACTTGATTTTCGATGGCAATCCTGAAGGCGCCTTTCTTGAAGGGAAGTAGTCCTCTAGCAAGAACGTTTTTATTCCGTGTGCCTTCTGGGAATATCCACATCTTAGCCTGCGACAGAGATTACAATTAATCGCAAGCTCTACAGATAATAAAAAGGAAATCTCTAGAAATGAAAAAACAGGTAAATGAATCCAAGTAATTTTCAAACGCCGTCTGAAAACTCTACATAAACGTAGACCTCAGAAATTTCAAGTGGACTTCTTTTTCCACCTGGATAAAATTGAATGGGAATCTGTTTTGGCGCAGGCTGGGATCGATACGCAGTTATAAAAGAGATGATTATTACGCGAGGCATTTCTTTGAATTCATTGAAACAAACGTAAATACATTGAATATATTATCACGCTTGCATAATTGAACAAATGATTTATCCTCATCTTGGAATTAGGATATTAATTCTGTTATCATCAACAGCTGAGATTTTTTAGGTGAAAGGCCATTGCCGAATATAATTTCATTAAAGACAACGTTAATTACTGTCGACCGAGGATTAATTTCATTCTATAGTTGAAACCTGAATTATCGGTCACCGGCGTTATAGTTTTGCGTAAAATTCGTCAATCAAGATACCAAAGCGAAAACCCGATTTCCCCGACCTCATATAAAATCTGTTGTTTTTTTCAATTTGAAAATTGTGAATCATCGTTGTCTTACCTTGCGAGTTTTAATGAGATCGGATGTATCGTTGAGAATTGTTGCAGCTTGATTTCGATTGTGTCTGTCAATGAACACAACGCCAGCCAACCAAGCTGCCAAGCCGAAGGGCCACACGTAAAAAACTTCTTTTTTCGCCACAGGCGCACATTTGCCCATCACTTGCCAGATGTTGAACATTCCTATGGTGGAGAGAAAAATTTCAATATATATAAATTAGACTCGAAATCCGAAGCCAGCACTTGACCAAAAAGCGACTACAGAATAAGAACATAACTTTCGTTGAAAAAATAGAAAAGTTTTGTCGAATTCAATAATATTGTGAATGACAATAATTAATTTAAAAAAATGGTGAAAAAACGAAATTCTTGAAATGATTATTTTAGCTACAAGTACCCTTTGTACTTATACCCCTTGGGCAGGGCATGGCGATAACTTATAATGCACCGTCTGTATGTATTTACAATTAGAGCAAGAACTCCGGAAGTATAAAAATAAAGGAACAAAGAATGGAGTACGCGGACAGCTGCCGCAGGACTATATGGCTAACGTTACGGCGTCGCAAAGTATATTTCTGAATAAATGACCTCGCTGCCGACCGTCTTTTATTCAAAGAAGTATTGTACCTGTTGGATGAATTTATTTTTGTAGATTGTATAGGTATACGAGTGGACCCTTTTATTTATTAAAAAAAAAAAAGGAAAGAAAAGACAAGAAGTACCCGATGCGAATTTGATACCCAGTCTGAATTTTCGAGCGAATGAGTTGATCGCAGCTGTTAGCAGCACGAAAAGATGAATACAATAGCACCAGATGCGTTCACGTGATAATAATCATGGCGACCGATTATAAAACTCGATTCGTAAAACATACGAGAATCGCGTGGAAAAACGACGGTGATAATAATATTGTCATTCCTAATTAACTGACGCAGAGCGTATTCAACCAGCAATCAATCGATAGTCCAGCGCAAAACCGAATGCATGACTTATTGTCAGACATCTAACTTATACGTTTTTCCCAGGATCGCGTGACGCGATGGTGTATGTAACTATGTTAATCCATATCGATACATTATTGATAGTTACGAATGGATAATGCGGCGTTCGATTTCCGATATGTATTCTATTCGTTCTGGGGACAGAATTCTCGATAAAGTCGGTAATATTTCGAGAAAATAAACTCCAGGATCATAAGATTATTTTAGGAAAATTCGAGTCATTTGATTCCTCGAATTCGGCCATTAGGAAATCAACGATGAATAATAACGATTAGAAGAAAATTGATGTGAGGTCGATGATATAAAAGACATCTACCATTAAGAATTAGCGCAATTAGTATTTTAGAAAAACCGTCAGTTTTACTTAGAACTCATTGAATAGTTACCAAGGATGTCAAGTGTGCTTTGGTGATTAGCAACGACGATGCATCCACGCTCCACACTTAATTCATCCGCACCACGAAGTTCCCATTCGATACCCAAGATCTTGGTAACTTGCTTAAGAACGCCGGACAAATCTCTGGCGAAAAATATACGTGTGCAGGAATTAGATGATGACGTATACCATTATCGTTAGTCAAAATTTGATCAGGTTCAATTTATTAACTTACAAGCAATTCTGGACATCTTTTGGCTTGAGCATGAGGTAGGGCATACTTATAACACTGATTGTCGAAGAGATTAAATAGTAGAGAATAAACCTTGCATGGAAACGGACGACGTCATGGCTGTCCGAACTCACGACCAGAATGATCAACAGGAATATTGTCACCAAAAAATACAACAACCACATCGTCATCTAAAATCAATTTCGAGACATACATATATGAACTGTTCGATAACGAGCCAAGAAGATCCTTCTGGGATCGTTTTTACTGAAAATGCTCATATGTTTTTTTTAGTAGGTTTTAGAAAAAAGCAAGGCAACGCAAGAACATATGTATCTGTGATTATAAATAGCACCTTCTGTTATAAGTCGAATCCGCATTAATTTAAAATTTGAAATGTTACTTTACTGCCGATTTGGTCAAAACACTGCTTCAGAACTTTGTCCTGGGGAAATCATTTGCAATTTGAAGAAAAGTTTTTACTCATAAATGCCTAGCTCTTCTTACGTGAACTCATTGCGCCCGTTACATTCATACGTACGGGATATCAAACTTTGTAAGTTTCTCTATGCAGTATAATTTGAATATTCAGACCAGCTGCAGGAACCTGATAATATCGGCTAATTGCATAACATTCAAACAAACAACCTGAATATTAGTTTAACCTAGGGCGATTCTCTAATCACTAAAAGGCATTAGGATCTCTGGCGATAAAATTCGCCTGCTAAACATGTTTGCGTGTAAAAACTTTTATATTCGATATTTTATCAATAAATATTATTTATATACTGCGATAGATTAGCTATTTAACTGATAACTGCGCATTATATGGAAATATTAATTGAACTTCAGTGTTCATTCATCCTCACGTCTCTGGGACTCTAGCACACATGAGTGAATTGAATAAAGCTTTCCTTTGATTACAAATTCTACCCCAAATTACGCGTATTTTCCTTACATGCAGGCGAGACAATGACAATTAACTGGACACTCAACGATGTCTAATTGTTCACTTCCTTTGCACCACGTCGCATAGATGATTGTCGACGATATAACTGACTTGTGAGAGTAGTTTGCGTTTGAAATTTTTTTAGACTTACAATGAATAATGACGATGATGAAAACCGAGACAATTATTCACACACTTGTCATCCGATTCTGATGACCTTCCAACGCTGGGATTCGATTATTTTCTAGTCGCTGTAGCTTCCGAAATGATACGAAGGTTCGAGGGTCTGGGAAACATCGCTCAGAACAGCTGATACACTAATGGAGTAGTTGGAAATGGATCTCGGTTAATCGATATCTTGAAGAACTTTGGTCGTGTAAATAATTCTCGAAGAATACCATACGAGACAAATTCTTGTAACAATTGTAACAGTTTGACGTAGACAGTAAAAGATTCAAGGCTTTAGCCATTGCCATGAAACTGTTTTCATATGAGGAAACAAAAAACTTATCCAAAACGTTGATGAAATAAATTTACATCAACAAAAGGCTGTATGACGGTTTGGGATCGATGGTTTTCTATCGCAATCTCGTATCACGTTTCTAATAAATATTTTTTTGCTTGATAAACAAATAGTTGTAGCTTTTAATCGCAATGACTATTGGTCAGAACTTAACGATGAATTGGTGGATAATCCAGCCAATCGCCCAGCTAGTGAAATGAGTTCTGATTTATCAGACTAAAATTGCAGATTAGCCTTGGAGAAGAACCGAATGAAAATACATCTATTTGGAAATTGGTGTGAAACAATCTGCATTTTTGCAAATCTATCGTAATGAATATTTTTCCGTACCAAGGACGTATGCTGCAGTGTAAAACAGTATTCGTTTTTCGCGATCGATCAAGAAATATTTTGAAAATATTTGCAAAATATAGGATTGATTTGATTAGTACGAAGCGCTCCAGCCTCCTAATCGTCCCATTTTGACAAAATATGAACGAGAATATAATGTACTCGTCGAAGACGTTTGAAATAATTTATGACTCTTACCGTTTTCGAAGTTCCTTCTTGGAATCGCGTATTTCAGTAAAATATAAGGAATCTTGTACAAATGACACCTCCTTAATTCTCAGCAACAGATAAACTAGGCAATTTGTCACGTATGGAGACCATCAAGAAGGGGAACTTTTCTGTTTCATTCACTCGTAGAATGTGATATATATATCTGACTTTATACGGGTACAGCTATATATTATACCAGATTCAAAACCTCGCCCCTCTCAACATCAGACAGAAAATAAGATTCTGGCTCCGTGTTAGCAGCCCTTTTATTATTATTTCAAAGATCCAGACGACAAGACGTTTGAGCGCCTCTAATGTCTGTGATTCATCCTCGACCTTGGAGGATCCATGACGCCTACGCATATATGAATGCATTGTTCGTGGCTAGACGCATGTGAAACCGTCCTCGCGCCTTTTAAGTACGGTATTTTAATCGAATAAAGGGCAGATCTTGCGAGCTGCAATCAAACGACACTTACATTCGATATTTATAGCGTTTATAAACCCATGGATCGATGGACGATGATTCGGTTCAACAATTAATCGTGATTTGTTTTTTACCATGAAAAAATCAGGAATTCGTTACCAAAGGGCAGAGTCCTACGGCTTATGACTACACACACCATGAGTTCGGGTCTTTGTGCAACGTATACGTGCGTGCATGACTCACTGATTCACCATGCAGCCAAACCTGGTAACGATTTACAGGGAAACCCGAGCTCCGAGGGTAGAAAGGAGTTTAAGCTCCCTCGCTGCACAATTGAGAAGCAGCAGAACTGTAGAACAAAACCACATATTATCAAGCTCGAGATTTTTAATTTTTTGTTTTTTTCGTACTTACATCAGAATTAAAGGGATTCGAATTCTGAAGTTTATACATTCTGGAACCCGTGAAATTTCGTCGAAAGAATGCATTGGGGAGTCTAGTTTTAATCAAAATCATACAAGATATACAGCGATTAACAAAATGCACATATTTCCGTAGAGAAGTAAAGTTGGAAGCTTTTTCTTTTGCAATTTTTAGTCAACAGAGATCCATTTGGTATATGTGATTTTGTTATATTATCCACGTTGATGGAAATCGCATAGCTAGTCAGTTATTCTCATTACGATAGATCAGCGCTAACTAAATAGTTACTGATATGTTATACCCTCGGTGACAGATCTACCGCCTGTAAACGGGAGCAAATGATAACGAAGAATTTCGATTCATGTGAAAAAGCTTCAATTTTCTTGTAGCTGTTTCGCTTTAAGGTTTCCTCTGCGTTTCAGGGTGACTGTCAAGTTTCCGAGGCGTGTATACGCTGTTCGAGATTGAAATCCGTATTCTCAATGCCTTTCAATTAAAGTAGGCTAAATACATCATCAGTTCTGTCCAGGATGTATAAATGATTTCTTAGTCTCGATCAACCAAATAGGTGCGTGCTTTACTTATCATCAAAAACGTATCAAATCTGTTCATAACAGGTTGAAAGGAATTTTGTTGATCAAACTATCGACTTTTTAAAACTAATCGCTCAAGATTAACACACGTTAATTGTTTATCTATTAAATGAAATCTACGCAGATGTTCAATCACGATGAATTAGCACCTCTATTAATCCACTCCTTTATTCATTGGATGGATATTCGAAACTCGGTTATTGAGCATATTGTTTGACCCTCAATTTCGATCGGAAATCATTCCAGGATCTGTGAGATCTTACGGGAAAAAGATCTACTTGGAGATACAGCCCTCAGATTTTACTGACAGCCAAAGTTCTGAATAAACACACACGTATTTTTTCCAGCACTTTACAATTACCGCTAATCATGGATGTCTTCTATCATAATCGATCAAACAACGAATCTCACAACTTAAACCCATCCCGGTAACAAATATGTTCTACAGTTTTTACTCGGTATCCCATATTCATTTCATGGCTATCACAATATGTACTCAATTCTCGAATCAAATCATCACGCCTTATGGAACTTCAAATGAGATAATTATATATATAATCTTTCTTCTAGCCTTTGTTATTATGGTTTACACTAATCTAGAAGATACATATAGTAAATATCCACAAAGCAGTACATAAGAACATAGGAAACAAAGTCTGGTTTTAATTACTATAGAAAAATCTGATAAAATTCAATGACACCGTATATCAACAAGTGGGAATAATCAACAGAAAATTCAACCGTGCAGATTCAATACAAATATTTGTCTCAATGATCACCAAGCTCAGATCAGAGCTAGAATCGCTTTCGTCGATAAAGTGAAATATGTTTTATGAATTCCTGTTTGGTTTAAGGTTTAAGGGCTTGAATTTTACCACTGCGCAGAATGACTTTATTGCAATAGTCGCGTAGTTTTAAAGCTCCGATTGGTAGAGATCAACCAGCTGTTCGGATTTCTTCGATACACATTATTGAATTCATTTCATTCAATTATCACTCAATTCACACCATATTCTGATAGTTTTCTCGTGGGATTGATTATCACATCGCTGTTGTAGTTCATAAACCAAATTTGTATACAAGTGGCGAAGACTCACCTTCAACACTATTATAGTTGATAGATGTATCAACAAGGCGTAAACTACTCTGACCAATTTAATTATTTAAGAATGATCGTAAATTTTCTTGAATAATGATGAAATTTTTTAAACCAACGCAGTAATCGCGACTCGATTGTCATGGCAAGTAAATTCGCATTCGCAGTTACGCCGTCTGCTGGCCCGCAAGCTGCGCACGCGATACATACACGAGGCAAGACTGAGACTCCGACTGAACCCTTACTGTGCAGTGGTGTCGGCAACCCGGGCAATTTAACCGTTGAATACAACTGGTAATCCTACTTGTACCTTTTTTATGATAACTAGAGGTTTTCACGTCATTACTCAATCTGCGTGCACACCCACAATCAATTGCGAATGTGTGATGTAAAACCTAGTGTCATTTTACAAGCTACGTGCTGGATCGAATTTTTACCTTACGATATCATAGTTTACTTATCTTCTTACAATATTAGGTTAGTAACTGAAACTTGTAAGATTGATCACTCTTGTACATTGAATAGCCTTTGGCGTATACGTATGTATAACAATAGACTACGAGTCGTTGATTTGATTTTCGCAATCAAAAAGTTGCGGAAGATTCCTTTAATTGTGAATTTCTCGATGGGGAAGGTTTCTATGCTTCGATTGATTTCCCACTGCAAAAATTTTTAAAGACGAAACGGCGCTGAATTAAATAGCGTATGGCAAATTTATATTATAGCGATGAAGCACTTGCACTTGAAACGAAGAAAAGAAACTAATGAATTGGGTGATAGTTTCTTGTAGATATGGTACTGGAGTCAACTTGATCTTGCAATTAATCCACGAGAAAAGAATGTCGAGTCGTTAAAAGAAAGCTAAAGTAGTATTGATCACGCGACATTGAGACAACTTTCAAGAGAACCCTCTGGTCTCTTTAAAAAAAAAACGTCTAGATTTTGAGAGGATCGAGTTTAATCTATAAAACCTCTATAAATAACTTAAAATTGGGTAGACAAGTGCCTTCTGAAAAAATTTACATTATTTTTTATGTTTAGAAATTTCACTTAGAAACTTATCATTTACATGTACTATATGAGTTTAAGAGTGCCTCGTATGTAGATATAGATGTAAAACTATACGACTTGAGTAACAAATGTTCTATGATCTGTTGATTTATTTTTTCCTTTTTTTCTCTAGAGAAAGGTATTAGAATAGAGTTGCGGTTACCGATTTCAAGACACTTGGATATCCCAGCATCAGCTTATCTCGGATTAATTATGACTCCTCTACATTCAGGTCAACTGATTATTATATTGTTCAATAATAAGAGCAAATGTTGGAAACCAAGCTGTGATCAATCGGTCATGCAATCATCGAACGATTATAATGCTTATCATGTGATATGGATTTTCGTGAAAGGCTGGCACGTAGAGTACGCCGTATCTACGTCTAGTTTTTCATACCTTTTATCCATTTACTGAATGCCTTCCTTCTTCGATATTCTTCGAGTCCAAGACTTCAGCCTGAGCAACTAGATCCTCATTTTTATACTTGTTGCAGCGAAATCTTAGCACTTGTCTTTTCGAATCAATACGGTTATAATCTTCGCTGGTGATTTCACTTCATTGTTCAGCACCCAACACCCACAAAAATGAATAATTCTTGATGAAACTGCATTATCTGTAGGGTTGTGTATAAAACTGCTTTATTTACATACATTGGAGTTTATAAATTCACGTATCTGATATGAGTTCAAGAGTTATTAGTATAACAGTATATTATGTACAATAGAACAGATTCACGAATGCTGCCGTCTAAAAGTTTTCAGACAAAAGTCCACGAGGGAGTGAAGCTTTCTGTCCGAAAACTTTTTGACGGCAGTGTACATGTGAATCAAGTTCAATTCGAAGGGTGACGACCTACTATGTCAATCACAGAGGAAGGGTCAATTTTCTTGGCACAATGACGATAGGTATATTTAATAAATTTGATATCAGCATTCGAGTACACACAACGATTTGATCCATCGATCCAGTTCCAACTCATTGATCAGGAAAATAGAAATCGCCAAATTTTGAACGGCTCATTTTACGGACATACTTTACATCTTATAGTCATTAAATCCTTGCGGGTAGGGTATTATTTACCCATTATCTGTGTCTGGCTGGAAATTCTAATATATCGAGAGCAGTATGAGATACAGAATCTTTTTAATTCATAATCACGAAAATGAGGTCACAACAAGTTATTTCCTCTAATAACAAAACGAAACATTGAACTTCGCCTTGAACAATAATCTTCCGCCTAAGAGAACTTCCAGATATTTATATTCACATCACTCACGATTATCGCTAATTTAGCATATTGCTAGACCAAGGCTGCGGAGTTGACTATTATATGTGGAGAAAATATATATTGTAATTATTTGGTGTGAGTTGACAAGAAATCCAATTATTCGATCGCATGGTTTTTGAGCTAGGCTATCTTGCGATATGGTAAAGGGACGGTGAAGTTGATACACAGTTCCGAAATTTGGCCCACTCAATTTCTTAAGATAAAGTCGATGGAAATTCCTGAAAAGGGATGTTTACATCGCAGAAAAAATACCCGAAAGTTTGAAACTTGAAGTAAACTCGATGGTCGAATGATATTTGTCCGTTTTAGTGTCGAGGATTCATATTCTTATCTATATATCATGTTCTTATATTGTAATCACTGTGAGACTCGTCAGTGCAGTCCCACCATATGGCATCGTTTACGTACGCCTGTTAATTACATCCATCGTTTGTTTCTCCGTCCGGTAACTAGAATAATCTCGTTTGTCCAACGGATCTGTCCAAGATTCCTGGGGGCTCGCTGAAAGAATGAAAACATCAACTTCATATCACCGAACAAGCGAAACGAGGCGTGATGAGATATCCAAGTGATACAATAATTCCAATAGTAAATATATGGGAAGTATGTGTTATCAGACAAATACTTTCGAACGTTAGTGTGTGTCACTGTTGTATAATATGACCAGATGTTAAGAGGCTTCAAGCGTAATCTGGGAATTTGTCACTCACACTTTGAAAATGCTCGAAGAATAACCATGACCTTTCATTTCGCTGATTATATTTCCCCAAAATGGGTACCCGGAATTGATTAATATTTTTTTTTTGTTTAACGTTTTAAGTAGATACTAACCATCCAGTGACATTTTCAGCTGCATCACATCCGTTGATCAGATCACTGAAGGCATTTCCTTCCCCACAATTTTGTAGCCGGGGTCTGTTGTCCACGCAGACATAGTAGCGTTGGCAATCCCTCGGACTTCTAAAGTAACGAATCTCACCTTGACGGAAGATACCTTCGCCGGCAGGGGGGCACGAAAATCCCAAGAAAGCTACAAGAATTATGGTTAATAGATGAATAAAGGTTGTGGTATAGTTTGGTCAATATTTTGTCATCTATAGGAAGTAATGTCGTAATCGAATCGATTCCAAACTCGGAAACCCACCTTCGGCATCGCAATCAGGTACTTGGTCAGGCCAATCACAACGGTAGCTTTCAGCGTTGAATGCAAGTCCTTCGGGACAGTCAAAAACGTAGCCTTTACCCTCGGCACAATTCATGAATTTTCCACAGTTGACTCTGTCGCCAACCTTGAAGTATCCATACTGATGAGGACAGTCTTCGGTAGGCTTTGCGGATTCTGCACAGAAAAAAAAAACCAAATGAAACGAAACACCCGTTTAAACTCCGGCTCAAAGTTTTTCCAAAATTTCAAAAAGCCACAATTTTCACTTACGAAGATTTGGTCGACCTGTGCAGTTTATATCGATGGGATAACCACAGGGATAATTAAATCTAGCTTCGGGATTGAACAACAATCCTTCGGGGCAGAGTTTCTCTTCAGGTACGCCGTCGATGCATTCGATATAGGCATCGCACTGCGATGGAACAGGATATCTACCATTTTTGTCTGGACAATTGCCCGAAAATGCCCGGGGTGGACCTTGAGGAATTGGTTGGAATTGCTGAGGTCGTGGAGAAACGGTTTGTAGCTGCGGGCGTTGGTTATAAAACTGTTGCTGAGCAAAACCTGAAACAATATCACCTGTTTACGCACCGATTCTGTAATAGAATAGTACATTGAACAACAAGGGAGGGATACGAGTCATTTCTAGCGAGGATCAGATGATGTTGCACGAGTCAAAGTCGTGGATACTGACGTCCGAAGGTACCCGAGACAAAGACGAGTGCAACGTCATCACCGGAGCTAGAAATGACCCGTATTTTTTTCAACAAGTGCATGTATAGGCCCTTTATTGAGCATGGTTTTTTTCCCTTAACATACAAAAGTCAAGGAAAAATGGATATTGGAAATAAACATATGCAATAATTAAAGAAAAGTAGTACTTTTTCGGGGGAGGAAATATAGGCAGGTAATGTATACTCCCTTCCCCAGGGAGAAAATGAAGTCTATGGTAGAAATGAGCAGTTTTCCATCCACTTTACATGCGAGAAAAAGGGGCCCATTTCATGCACGTGTTGAAAAGAAGTTATTATTAATTAATACTAGCACAAGTATTCATCATTCCAATACTGCATCGTTCGTATCTGGAAATTGTCGAAATCTACTATTACGGATATCACAGTATGCTGTACCTATGTTTGTTTGAACGCATCATTGTACATGCGCAATTCCGTAAGACTTATAGAATTCCGGATTATGGTGAGAAAAAAATGTTTGTGACCGTTGTGGGATTAAATTATGCACGATATATCACTAATAGCTTATCCATAATGAGGTGGAATTGAATGGATTGAAGAGTATAAAATGTCAAGGTTACTTCGTCTCTATTCAGAAATGTGTGGTATTTAACCAACTAGCGATGAAAAACGTTAATGGGTTGATCTTTGGTCATTTTAAACGTACGACAGGTGAGTTAGAGAGAAAAAGAGAGATATTGAAATTACCTAAACGTCCTATTTGTGGCAAACTTCAGGTTAATATTGATTGTTTATCCAATGTCTCGAATTACTATGTAGATACTAATCGGCGTTAGTGTCAATTGGAGGAAATTATAACTCGTACAAGCACGTTTCATGAATTCAATTAATTCTTGCTACAGCGAGAGAGAAAGTTGCTCATCTTTGCGACCTTCATATGCGTATGTGATGTGCCAATTACGTAACGTCATACGTGATTCTAAGTGGATAAATTTCAAGTGCAAATAATCCTGGACTACCAACAACTACAAAATTAAAAAATTCCCACAAATCTCAACCTGCACCCTTTACCCAGCATCAGGGTGGTGAACTGTTTAGCTCCTGTATAACGACGTTCAAATTCAATTAACGCCAATTTTTTACTCAAAATATTCCACCGATATCAAGGCTTCGTATTGTTATACAATAGGCAAATTCTGTCGAAATTTTGCAGCAAAAGTAATAATAATAAAACTGGCTATGGTACAGTGAGTGTGCAGTGAAACTATGAAGTCAAATATTTGAGTTGTGCGTCATGAGGTTGCAGAGCTTAATAAGCTGTTCGGGGTATGGGCATCGAAAGTTATTAGAATGTAAATTTAGAAATACCAAATTTTCCATTTTACAAAACAATTTAATGTTCCTAAATAAAATAGACAGGCAGACCGGTGTTGTTGGCTGGACATTTTCAAAAGTGTAAGTTCCATATGACACATCTATAAATTTAGCTCGATCAAAGACAAAAGAATATCGAAGGTCACTATGCGTGTGCACTATGCAATTCGGACAATTGCTGATCATAATGCATGTCCCGATTGAATATAAAACGTTTCTTCAAACCTACGACGTTAGCACGATGAAAATATCTCGAGGTTGCCGTTTCGATATGGCTTGGGTAATCACTAAACGAAAAAATAGAATTATACCTCTTCTATGACGTCTTCACATATTATTCGACAAACTCATGAAGGATATCTGGCCAGTTCGGACAGAAAATGACAAAAATGGAAACTTTTGGTATTCAAAAATTCTGCGTAGGGTAAAGGGTCTCATATTGGTAGGCGTCAATAGTTATAACATATCCTGTAGTAAAGTTCAAAAAAATCTACCGGCATTGGTTTCGACGCACGAATTTTCAAATTCAGAATGAATTGGATGATGAAACTAAATAAAAACCAAAGCAAATCTCAGGGAATTCTAAAAAATCATCCCACTATAGAGATTGGTCGATAGATTAAGGAATTTATACGATTTCTTAAGCGTACCCTTCCGAATATTACAATCATTGCGTTTGCAGTATTGTTTTTTTAACTTACACTTTCTTCGAATACTATACGGATGTTCAATGCATTGAAGTGTCATTAACTAATTATAGATATCGAGAAAACATATGAGTGTCAAAGCTACTCAGCCGGAGCCCCAAACCATACATAGAAAAGGTGGTTATCATTGGTAATTTCTAATAAATCGTAGAATATATATTTGATGAATGGTTATACTCACTGGAAACGGCTAAAGCTGCGAATAATATCGCTAGAGTAGCGATCGGCAAATGTGCCATGATGTATCAGTTAATATATCGCACAACTTACGCACTGTTGTATTCTTTCACGATTCTGTATTAAAACTATAGGTGAGTCTCACCTGCCCAAGCTTATATCACCTCGGAGATGGTAGAGAGAGTGAGTACCATCGAAATGACAAGGACCTGCGCGAGGTCCGATGTGCCGCGATGCTTCATTGAAATTGAAAAGGTGTGCTTATGTGAGTGCTGCTATCTTTTCATATGTGTTCATGTCTGGAGAGGAAAAGAGGCTGCAAATCATCTTGTGAAGTACTTAAGACGCAATATAAATTCTGCATTTAGTCAGGAAACGTCAGGAAATCGGTATTTCTGGAGAGAATTCGTAAAACTGGTCCAGAATTATCTCCTAGAAGGTTCTATGTCTGGAATATTAGAAGAAAATTCCTGATCTCTGGTATCGTTTGGAGCCAGCATTGGAATGTGTGAAAAACTCTTTTGGAAACCCGAATTTACAGTTAGAATTGAACTATCTTAAAATACGATTCGTTGGATGGCTGTATGTTTAATTTATTATCTAGTAGATCGTCTTCAACATGAAACGTGACTTGAAGACCAGGATTTATAAAGTTTAAGTCGCCACATACTCTGCCGTGGCATTCTCTGAACGTGTACTCAAAAATAAACGCTTACACGATCGACAATTACGCGGTTTCTTAAAGGAGTCGACTATTCTGTTTGCCACAGGCTACTTCTTCTCCCATTTACACACAGCTCACGTAAAATCATTGATATCCAGTTTGCTAGTCGTTTTGTTCCCAGGCACTGTGAGCTAACGATCGTATAAACGAAACTGTAATAACTACACAAAACTCAAATTACGAAAATCAAAGGTTCCCCCAGTAGTTTCGAAAATCGTGCATCGTTTCGATCACTGCTTAAAAATTGCTATCAATTATTACCGAAGTGGAGAGCTTACGGTTTTTTTCCAAGAGAAATCTCCCCAAGTCTCACATGAAGAGGGGAAAGTTTGTCAATGAAACTGAGAGTCTCAAGGTGGGGCTCATTAGAATCGCTGATGTAAGAATCGAGCAGAGGCGAGGCATGTCTCCCTTCAAGAAACGAAATTGACTTCCATAAGCCACGTAGCACGGTTCAAATCTTGTAGGTCGAAAACCTTTATCCCGTGGATTTTCCCCCTCGGGAAGATCGTCGTAATCAGCCCCGAGGCAGACGTCTACACTGGGGTCACCGGTTTTACCACATGCACACCCAGACGAAGTGAAAGTAACCATATTCCTCTCGATCCATAGGAGCTGGTTATACGAAACATCTTTTCGTGGCCCACATATTACCCGTCCATATTTTACGGCACCGATCAGCTGGAGAAATGCTGATCATCGTAAAAAAACCGGATAATAGAGTAAACTCACCTGAATCGAAAAGAGGTGAATTTATCAGCAGCTTAAAATGCAGGTTCTACGAAGACCTGATCATATCCTCTTCTCTGATTCAGGCAATTTATAAACGGTTTCTCTCCACATGGAGCTTTCGGTCAAGGAAATAAGAAGGTCATTGCCCGCCTATGACTTGATGGGGTCGCTGTTGTATAAATTTGGAGACTTGAAACTGATTTCATTGGTACGTGGTGCCATGATTCTTCCGGATTTTTCGGATGATAATCACCTGCTGGTAGACTGTGATCATTGATAATTCAGTACGAGGAAAATTGAGACCTCCAAAAAATTGAGGAAGGATTCATGGTTACAATGAAGTCCCACGTCTATCCGCATTACCTGTAGTACAGCCTACAGGTATCTTGGAAACTGGAAAAAGAATTGTGCCAACCTTCCAGAAGGCGTAAGATAAGATGATACTACAGTATGAAAAGTCGATGGATCTATGATATGCTATTGCAAGGGGCTTCAGGAACGTAGAAAATGTCAAGGTTTTGCCTGCGGCAATAATATGCAGAAGCGACACTCTCGCTGGTTTAACGCGACACGTTAGCAGCGATCTTTACCTGGGATTCGCCATGGCATGGCAGTCTTAGTTAGCTACTAAATAAGAAGAACTTACGAAATTGCGCAACTATCTCACATAAGATTTTCAAAAGGTTAAATCCAAAATGTTCAAAACTATTTTTGGCAAGGTCAACTAGGTCTACACCTGTCGTCAGTAAACCGTCACACCTGCGTCTAGGTATGGCTAAAAGGTCGAATGAGCTAATTTTGATATACGTTCTGGTTTTTATCGAAATTTAGGAATAATAACTGTTAGAATGATTTTCGGTCGGAATTCGTCAGACAAAATCGGGGTAAAATTTGTCATACATTCGATAGTTAGATGAAAGTATTTTCAATCGTTGTTTCTACCCTTTTTTCTTTGTACTTTGCAGTTGAAAATTTGATCGGTCGGTATTCTCGGAATTCATGGAATTCAAATATATATGAGACTGCGTATGGGAAAAACACAAGAATCTATTGATTCGTAGAAACTTTCTAACAAAGAGAGTGAAATTTTCAATGAAATATTGAATAGACGCGATTACTCTAACGTGAAATAATTGGGAATGAGAAATTTATATCGAATGATTAACGCAATTTGTTTACACCGAATCCGTGTATTTCGTTTAGACATATGCTAATTAAAGTTTTTTTATTTATTCCAATTACGAACCAGACTTGCATTGATATATCTACATATTACGATCTTGTCTGTACAGATACCAAGTGCAAATACAACGACCCTGACATTCACGGAAGTAATTGACAAGACGTTCTTTCCCAGAATCTTACCAAATATTGTAGAAAATATAAGAGTTATGGAATTCAAGTCAAACCACAGCCGCAACGTACGTATTTACAAGTGCTGCGTTGTTGGAATGTATAATGACATCGTGGTAGATTACTCATCATAGTGTAAAGCTTTGTTTTTGACTGAGATATTTTTCATCGATCTTCCGAAAACTACTTGCAACCTCGAGCAGTGTGGCTATATTAGTATAGATGTTTTTCCTAGCTAGAAATTTTATAGACGAGGCTAGGTGCAGATTAGAATGATAAATTCTATGATATCGACGCTTCTTACGAAAAGTAGCACGTTTCAGATTTCTTACGAAGACTAGCACGTTTTGATATTCGCCACGAAAACTAGCATGTCTCAGTTTTCACTAGAACTAATATTTCTAGTTTACAACGTTTTATCATTTTTTAACCGTGTAGGTACTTCATGTATACAAATAACGTGTATTAAAGTTATTTGACATAACCGTTCAAATTATTTTTTTCGGAACTCCATAATGAATAAATTATAATCCGAAGTATGGCAATCTTCGCGGTGAAAACCGAAACGTACTGGTTTTCGCAGCGAAAGCCGAAACATGCTAGTCTTCGTAAGAAATCCGAAGCGTGCTACTCTTCGTAAGAAGCGTCGATATAAAGCAGTGCATCTTACAAATTTAATTTCATTCTAAAAAGATATTGCTCATACAACGGGTTCAGCAAGTGAATGAAAAGTAACGTGCCAAAAATTTGCAAGAATTATTTACAACCCGGATATACGGAATTATCGAACATTGCGGATTTCTATAAATTTAAACTAGCAGAATATTCAAGACTACTATTGAATGCGTTAAATTTCTTTTCCACAATTTATTATAAATAAGTAGTTATACGTCCATGGTTCATACATATACATACATTACTGCCATGAACTCACTCAAAATCAAGTCGATTCGTCATCTGCAGTCTGAAATTTCTCCATCAAATTACCTCTTCCAATGTCTTAGACTTGAATCGTAACGCGGAAGAAAGAAACTAGAAATATTACAGTTTCATTGGTAAATGGCGTCGTTTTAAATCAAAAATTGTCAAAGTTGCAGCCTGTACTGTAATAATTACAAGACATTTACAAAATTACAGTACATAGGCTGCAACTTCTACAATTTTGGATCCAGGACGACGCCATTTACTATAGTGAAACTGTATAATATTTCTAGTTTTCTTTATTTCCGTGCAGAATGAACCGATGTCACATGAATTTTCTTATTAATTGCATTGAAAGAAAGTTGGTTCCGCGTCGATAAAACTCTGTCATTTCGTAATCTATTTTCGCTTGAATTTTCATTCAATTTTTAAATAAATTTATCCGACAATTGCAAATTGTAGTTAATGCATCTCTCCGTTCAACGCGCTTCAGTATCAATCCCAAGTCTTTGAATGAAAAATTTTATGGATCTGTGAGTCAAGAATTTTGTCTTTTGAGAACAGTCCGAATTTCAATACAACACATGAGAAGCTTTACTCTTCGGGTTATTTTGCTTCGAATGATAATACACATTTATCATAATAAATTCAATGCTCATGACAATAACGTGAGAAAAAAAATCAAATGTAGTGCATAAGAACTGGAGAATAATAAAATCAGAAAGTTGTTCTTGCTGAGCAATACATAAATGTGTAACAAATTCAAAAGACTTCTATTTTTTTTATTTTCATTGTATATCCCCGTACCAAATTTTATTGTTTTGCGAAAATTCATTTTACTGTAATTATAGGTGCCAAAGTATTTAATTTTTACAGTATGCTATGTTTCGTGATTGTGATAAAATCGAAAGACATCAAATTGCCCAAAATATGAATTCAACAGAATTTACGTCACTGTAGGGAAATTTCATCACGCTCTTTGGATCCGTATCCAAGATGCAGCTTCGCATGGAAATTAGGGACTTCCCGGTGGAAATTTTTCTCAATTACTTTGAAAAGTGCCGATTTACAGGCTCAGGGAATTTCTAAAACCTCGAGCTCTCTTTGTTTTATAATAAATTTCAGAATTACTACTGAAAATCGACATGTTTCAGAATTCTCATTCTCTGATTCGTTGTGATAATTATTTAAAGAATCTTTGAGTCCATCGGTAAATTTTGGAATAGAAAATTTTAATCGACTACAAGATTTGAGGAAAAATATCCACCAGAGTTTATATCCTAGTCAGAATAAGTATGTAACTAAGAGTTAGAAATAATATTTTAGACGATAATACAACGGACTCAATTTTATTGCACAAGATGTTTTGGTGCTCGATATTTTTTAAATGACTTCACATTTAAACAGAGGCATTAAGGCACAGAATATTATAAATATTATAGTTTAATTACACATAGGTAATATATCGCTGCCTCCGCGAAAGAGGTGATTCTAAGTGATTCAAGACTATTTTTTCATACATACCTATTGTTATGGAACGGAAATTTGACAAGCGAAAATCTTTTGCCTTAAAACATTATTTTCAAAGAAAATTCAACAATAGAACAATCTTCCAGGCAGGCAGTGATATAGAATATATAATATACATATACTTTTACTCTCGTATCTGTTGATGAGTAGTCTTACTGTATGTAAAATTATGATAATTTAAGCGCTTTTCAAAACTTTAAGATTAACATTTCTGAATAGGTATCTAGTGATTCGGAAGCGCGCTTGCGCGTTCTTTTGTGTATTCACTGTGACTGCTTTATATATTGAAATATAAACATTTATACGACATAATAATTGTTAGCATTACTCTCATTATGGTTATTATTATATTATTATACTACTAACATTATATTTACACTTGTTTTTGGCTTACCACAAAAGAATAACATTTTGTATGAAAGGAAAAAAAAAAAATCTTGATAAAAAAAAATTATATTTCTCATCCGTCGTGGCATTATAATAAATTTACTGAGGTAAAATAATTGTTGAACAGCTGCGATACCTTATACATTAATAACTATGAACTAGATATTTATAATTCCACCAAAAAGTCGTTACATAATCAATATGGAGGAATAGTTTACCGAATTTGATTAACTTATTTTCTATTAAAGATACAATTATTAATTTACTGTGCATGAAATGTGTTACAGCGATGTTTTACATAGGTATATATTATATTATGTACATATTTTAATGAAAAAACATAAGAAAAAAAGTTAGTCATAAAATGTAAGTACTTTCATCAAAGATTACATCCGTATATGTGTATGTATGAATGTTATATACATACAAACAAAAAAACTTTGACATTAATTTCTGTTATGGCACCACATCATATAGCATTGCAAAAATGCTGCAAGATCGAAGATAAATTGACTCTTATTATTAAGATTATAGTCATATGCATTATACTTCAGTTTCCTATCTCTTACGTGCAATAAAAGAATTCAAATATTTATCAACTAAATTTCCTAGACTGATACGTATTGTTTAACTCACGAACAAACACAAGTTTCAATTTTTTTTTTTTTTTTCTTCATATCAATACGATCTTCTTTGTCACAAATATAATACTTATTTGTTTACGTGTGCTGTTTTTATATTTATGCATAAATATCAGGTAATCAGGTCTTGGAAAGCTTATTATAAGCTGCATAAGATTAAAAACGTTTACTTCACTTTAATTTTAATTCACGTGGGTAGTAATACTTGACCGATATATCAATCGAAAACAAATACTGCAAATATCTGTATGTTAAAGTAAACATTCATATAAAAACGGAACAATTTTCGTATTATTTTAATAATTCTCGTCAATTTGGCAGGAAAATTAATTCGGTTAAGTTTCCTCTAATACATTTCATGAAAATACGTCGCCTACACGTTCAACACAACACTGTTTTAAAACACTGTACAATACTGAATTTGAATTAGTAAATAATAAACTATTCGAAGTAGTAATACATGACTTTCTTCTTAACAAAGAGTCAATAAATAGTTAATATGATTAATACTTAATGATTGAAATCGCAGCATTTTTGTGCTGCCCGACGAACCGACCACCCAGAGTGTAAAAATATAGGTAATACAAAGATCAGCGAAAATGCAACATATACGTACCATGAATTATAGTCATTATAGCAAAAGGATAATACAATGAATATGTATAATAGTTTGGTCATTAGTGAAGTGTGAAATAAAAATAGTACAAATCACGATGTTGTACGCTTCGTTAATAGGAAACTGTGCATTATGATAATAAAGAAGTAAAATGAAATAAAATAAAATATACAAAGAAATACTTATGGGAAATCTTGTCATTTTAGGAACTGTAACATGTTAATTAAATCTGACCGTTAACTTTCTTTAAAATTCGTAACTCCGGTTAATTTTTACCCCCATTTTTACTATCAGACATAATACGATACAGATCTAAAATAATATTAGCATATGATTAATTGGACGCTGACCTAGCTGCTAGCATTTAATAGATATTCATATGTATATATATATATAGATGGTATATATACATATATATATATATATAAAAGTGTAAAGTTGGAAACCATATTCAAAGATACATAGATAATTGTCGTTTCAATGGAAGAAAAATAATAAAATGCTTGTTTCCACTCATCTAGAGATGATTGCTGTACTTTTTATCCTGCACATCATTCATTTCAATAATTCGGTATTAAGTATTGGCACAATCAAGCCATTCGTCCGGGTTAGTAGTAGCTATATAATATAAACTTATAACGCATCATTTTGGCTATATAGAAACATCTGTTTGAGTTTCTTAAAAATACATTGTAAAAGTGTTACATCGGCTGAGATTATTAAGAACTACTCTTAATCGCTACGCCACAGTATAGCTCTTTGACATTTTATCAACTACATTTTTAGCAAGTATAGGTATTATTTTTCATTTTTTTTTCTCTTTTCTTTATTATGTCAGTAGGATTTTTAAATGCCATTCAGGAAAGGCCACGTATCACGTTTATTTTATATAGTTTTTTTGGTTTTTTTCTCCTTCTCTCTCTTTTTTGAAAACCAAGTTTTTTGATATACCACAATCACATAAAAATATGCGATTTACTCCCAGTGGGGACATGACAGTCATTAAAACATATCAAGACAGTCTAACGTCACAAATTTCTGTTGTTCAAGCATAAACGATCACATTGCTAGAGGAAATTGGTTACTGAGATGCCATGAAATTATGTTAAAGTGTTAAAACTATGAGAAAATGTTATGAAGATACGACAAAGATGAATCTTCGAAATAAGAAAATCGAATAGGTTGCTTACAAGCTTATTGAGTAAAGTAAAAGTGATCAATAAGATATATTGTTATACTGAGATGAATAAATCCTTGTTTGTATGAATGGTTTGTGAGATTGAAGACTATTGATAAACTTCTAGTCTATTCATTAAGCCCTTGAAAGATACCCTAAGTTTGAAAACGAGCTTTAATCAAATTTGAAACATTGCCAAAAATCTAACGGCATCTATTCCAAGTATCCAATACAATTACACCGTCTGTATCCACAAAAGAATGAAGATAACGCGAAATGAGAGACGTTATAGCATCAGATTTAACTTGTGATGAATCATATGTCAGAAAATGAAAGTTTAAGTCTGTTGAATGTTAATCATTGTTGCTTGAATAACAGATAAAAATAAAATTTTTATTTCAGCTTGATTTTGACTGCTTTTTTTTATGCACATCCCGGGAATATATTTCTAAATCATTGATTCTATATCAGTACTTATAAAAAATCCTAATATTATCATCGTCGTATTGAATGGTAATAATTCTTTAAATTTTTTGTATCACTTGCACAACGATTACGAATCGCGAATAAAATGTTTTTGACTTTCTTAGTTCTGTAAATGTTAATTTACAAAATAATTATGCCTTATGACTTGAACAGTGCGCTTTCATTCGGGCCGGTAAGCGGGTGCCTGAGCAACTTATAACGACTTGCTGGACCCGAAAGGCGCTGGGCTACACTGCACAACCCTTTCGTGATCCATAGAGCACCTTGAGCTCTGGCATGATGATTTTCTTTATCAATGCATTAGTTTTTCCACTGAGCGCCTCTCTGAAGGAATCTTTTTTGTACACTTTTATCCCCGGCTTGTGAACCAGGAATGCGTTATCCAGGATTAGGAAATCATAATCCAATACACAAAGCGTGTAGCCCTGGAAATAATTAGGGATATTAATTCATAATCTTGTATCTAAGCTCCGAAGACGAATTCATAAATTATCGTCATTGGATTAATATCGAATGGAATTACTCCAGTTTTCAAAGTTAGAAATTTATGGGGATTCCTTCGAGTTAGCTTGGCTTACCTGTGTCATTTTGTCACTTTTACCCTCCCAACTAAGTCTCTCGTCATAAAGAGGCTCGTTGTTTGTTCCAATGAAAATAGGTTCCCAATGTACAAAGGCTCCAGTACGTTTTCCAACATGGAATACATGAATCCCATCAGTTTCCCGTGCCTCTTGCCACTCCTTACTTCGGGGCACGTTGTGACAACCAGCGCAAACTTGTTTGTGGAATGGTATCGCTGTTTTTGCTTTCAACATTTGTTGCTACGATAGAAGGCAAGAATTGATTGATTAATAATACAATAATAACTAATAATTCAACAACTTTGAATAATAATATTAAATCGCATTTCAATAGAAGGGAAAGATACTAGAATCAAAGCTGGAGATTTGGAAATAATGAAAATTAAATTTGCGAAGAAAAGTCTTAGACGAATGAAATTATAGAAATTTTTCTCGGATTCACGATTTACTATGAAATCTCGATACGTACGGAATCTACTAGAGATTTTCATAGGAATTTTATCAATCGAAGAATACTTCAGAATAAACCAACTTATACACTCCGAAAAGCTCAGTCTTTTTTTTTTAAATACAAATTTCAGATATATATTCCTAAGAAAACGATACATTTCAGCAGTATTTTGTTTCTCTGTTCGTTTTTGATCAACTCTAGAAAATTCACATTTTCCATAATTTCGGACGAAAATTCGAAATTAATTCTCAGAGTTGATAATTATTAGATGAAAAATAAATCCTAAGATCGTAATAGGTCTGGAATTAATTATTAATTTAGTACATGGCACATACCAGGTGCGTTTTGTTGAGTGGAACTTTACTATCCGAGCTGACTTCAAATATGGATAGTGGAAATACTTTTGGATTAGGTTTGTATAGAGGTTGTTGATCCCTTCTTCTGATCATCTCTAGGAACTTGGGTGCCAGATCTGGACTTGGATATAGTTCTATATCACTTGGCAAAACGTAATGCGTAGGTGCCCATTCCCTGGCAATATTTCTCCCCACGTTTACGGGATAGAGAAGTTTCTTCTCAGATTTATACATCTTTGAAACAGTCACGTTTTCCCACGGTGGACGCAATTTACAATTCCATCCATCAGCCACGACTTTATCTGAAGGAGGTACCTGGAAATAGATATTAATCGTAATAAATAAAACTTAAAAGTGCTGTTACTGAATATACTGAACAGGTGCATGAGGCAAAGAAAATGTTCCAATTACTGAAAACATGAATTAAATAACGAATTTAATAAATTTTATTACGGGAATGGCTGCAAACGCAGTAATGTGACTCTCGAGTGCCCTTCGTAAAATAAAGTGCTGCCTTGGCTGTTAAATTGTCGAGATATCCAGACGAATCGGGACAAGGCTGATTCAATCTGGGCACTTTGTACGAGGTTGATCGTTTCGCCAAAATACTTGTAGAATGAAATGAAAAACAGTTAATTGAATTCGGTATATTCACAGACTCGGCGACAGTCAGTAGCTTCGTTCATTTTGATCGACGTAATCAGAATCGGTCGTCATTACATTCATTGAAAAAAAGATTTCAGCGAAACATATAACGAGTCTTTTTAATGACTATAAACTATTTGAGGAACTGAATACAGGATGAACAATTACAGGCTAAGATCATCCGCGACTCACGGCCGCGGTTTTTGCGAGCAGTCTATGCAGTCTGTGAAACATGTGGTGTAACGTAACGGAGCAAGATATTGCGCTTATTGTGTTTCTTTTTTCTATTTTATCATTACAATTTTATTAGCGCAGCTTCTTCGCTCACGATGTTCACCAACGTTACGTTATATTGCCCAGTTTTTGTATTCCACGCAGCACATTTTACGATTTATGTTCTGCAATGTTTTTTCACAAGCAAATCCACGCCCAAGAAATGCTGCCTGCATACGAAAAGAGGCTCGAGTGATTCCCACACAAACAGAAAACAAAAAGAAGAAAATATATAGTTACCTACGATCACCCAATCTGTTACGTGAAATTCTCGTCATTTTTGAATGTATTATCGAAATCCTGGGTCGTTAATTGTTTGTGTAAATTAATAGCGTGAGAAATTCTCAGTGTTCCCAATGCGCCTTGTGATTTTCACACGATACCGCAAGTAGACATAATAGATTTTCGAAGTAAAAGTGAATTATGCAATGCGCTAGTCTCTTTACTCGAAAAAAATATATGTGAAAAATCTCCTTCGCTAATTGCCACGAAATTAAACATTTCAAAATTTTATAAGCTCCATATTATCCGATTGTACAATTTTCCAGGCAACAGTTTCTACTCAAAATTTATTTCATAACGTTTGACCGCTGATCTTAAACGGTAATTATCAATTTTTCATTCCTTACCAGGATTGGTGTCGTGTCTAATTGCTATCTGGGTTCGAAAGGGTAAATCACAGCTGGATTAAGAGTGGGCTGTTCACCGGTAAAGGCAATAATTCTCCGTTACTCTTTTGCGCAATAAAACTGCACTAGAAATAAACTATCTGCGGTTATCGTTCTCTTTATTGCTTCTTACTGCTTACAGGTGTGTGCGGTGTATTATACACATTTCTACAGATTCCACGTACCTATAGAAAATTGGATTCTCTATAAGTTGTCCAATTCAAAAGCCGTACGTATAAAGGTAATCTTGAATATCCTTGAATCTCAAGGCGGTAGTCGACCATCAGTAAGACTTTGGTCAGAATAAGTTCAAAGATCAGGGAATGTAGCATTTCTGCACGTACAGTATTGATTTGTAAAATATATTACACCTATTCTTTGCTAATCGAGATTGTTCATCATTAATCAGTAAAACACTGCCTCGGCCTTCGCAATTTTTACTATTATACCGATAGGTATATACAGTACCGTACGTGGAAAGTTTGAGTACAATAACTATACGCAATACGTAAAGTCGTTACATTGACCAGCCGTTTTATAACTTATGTCTTTATTCTCGACTCAAGGACTTGGTATAAACACGATTCAATCGCAGAGAAAAAAGAAGAGTTGTATAATTGATCGATCGTATTTATTCAAGAGAATCAGTGATCGCGTCAAGGACTCCTCATTATTTCAATCAGAATGAATAACTCACGTGTAAATCAACACACTGTTAAAATTTTTTGTAAAATTACAATCGTTTTACAAACCAAAGTTCAGTAAAATTACAAAACAATGTATGCTGATCCAAAATTATAATACTTTACGAGTAATTTTCCTAGACATATGAAGAAACCTACAAATCAGTGTTGTAATTTTACAATCTTTATGTATAAACTCTGAACAAATTGTTTTGTAAAATTACAATGCTCGATTTAAATTTCGGCTAAATGTTTTGCCTATCAGTTTCCGATACATTTTTTGTAAAATTACCATGGTAATTTTTAACAGTGCAGTATTGTAAGCGATACTACAATTTTTATTTATTAACGACAGTGCCCATGTCAGCAGACTTTACTCAGTTGAATAAATTTTTTTTTGAGTAAACTAACAACCTATCATTCAGCACAGGTATTGGTATATATGAAGAAACAAAATTAGCCACAATGCTGTTTGTAAAATAATAAGATATATGGCACTATATGTGTATATGAAAATGACTATTGCCTGTTTTATCGTAAACTCAACTTGCAAAAGAACATTTCTGTAGGTGCTATCAAAAAAGTGCATTTAGATTTACTATCTACTAGGACTTACTGTAAAACATACGAGAAACATAGCTCTCTGACTCTGACACGCCGTTTTGTTAGATAGATTACTAAAAAAAATGTTACAGCTATCGCAACTCTTTTCAATTACTTGCGATAGCACAAACCTATAACGAAACGTAGACCATAAAATATCGTCGACGTCATTTTGTCATCCTTATGATTGTTTCGGCTATGTTTCACAGTAAGACTGTCGTAAGATAAGGATATCGATGATTGAAATATTCGTTCAATCGATCTTGACGTATAATATGCATATCTATAAAAATTTAGAAACTATAGCTGATCACCCTAGTAAATATGTTTTCCTCGAGACGTTGATTTTTCATAAAATGACATAAATTATAAATGCTCCGTGGTAATACTTTAACCGAAATGTTTTTATTTGAAAAAAAATCTAGTCTGTCTTTGGTCTAAAAAAATTGACTTTTTTTTTCAAAGTCACACATTCGACAATTGCGGTAAGGTGAAATAAGATGCCTGTTGAAATTTCACCCCATAATATTAATATTTAGAGTTTTCTCATCCCGATTTTTCATTTCCTATGCATTTAACATGGGAAAAATGTTGTTTGTCGCTTTTGAATAATATAACTCGCCAACTGGTAAACATACGGAAATACCGAAGACATATTTTCGTAGGGGATTGAAAGCTGTACAAAAAAGATCCGTAATCTTCATATGATAAATCTACTCGTTTAAAAGTTATTCAATGTCGAATAGTTGAATTCATATAAAATTTTCCATGAAATAACTTCTGAACGAGTATAGATTTATCATATTACGACTACGAATCTTTTTTTCTAGAGCTATCAATTTCCTATAAAAACACATGTCTTGTGTATTTCTGCACGTTTAGCTGTTGGCGAGTTAAAAAATTCAGAAATAACAAGAAGAACATTTTTTTCCATCAACGTTGAATGCATGGGAAATGAAAAATTGGGATGAGGATAAACTCTGAATATTAATATGAAGCGCTCACATTTTCACAAGCATCTTATATCACGTTATACTCAAACTATCGAATGTGTGACTTAGAAAAAAAGAAAATAAAATAAAAAAACTTGTCGATTTTTTGGCATCGCTGTGATGGGTATACGGGTTCGTGCTAACGATAAGTTTCGCCCATCTAATCAATGATAACCACTGAACACTCTTGATTTATACAAAGCTATTTGCATCGCGTTTCCTATACCGGTTAGTCACCTCTCAGACGCAGAGATTTCCAATTGTACATAATCATCTGAACGACTGTGTAGGAGTTAATAATTAAATAATGTTCTCTCAGCACGGCCTCGGCATTGATGCTAAAGTGTGCCTAGGTATAGATATATAAAACGAATTATGTACAAAGAGCAAAGGTACTTATATGCAGTCTTAAGTGTATACACACAATTCGTACGAGTATACTTCGTTATGAACTAATTAAAGCTGTTATAACTCACAATTACATGATCGGTGATTGTACCTAGGCATACTGAACGTGTAAGACTCGACCCTACACGCGGCGTCTACATGATTCATTGTGACACGAGGATCTACCTATCTACCTACGCGACGAAAGAGCCTATATCCTCAACTAAGATCTCGAATTCTGAACCACTCTAAATGCAAAACACAGACGTCAAGGTACGTGTGGTTTATTACGTCTCCATTACATTTCCAAGTCTGTCTGTTCGTTGGTCGGAAATATTCTTGATATGGGTGTATCTATGAATTATTAAACCAGGTGTGAACTCTTCACACGGCATACAATCCTTATGTCATTCCATGCCCGTGCCTTATTCATGCTTATATCTTCCTTTGTGGGAATGTAAAACGTTTTAGTGTCAAACGTGTGTTACCTTAATTTGTCTAAATGTCCCATCTTTTATGTACGGGATTTGTTTCACACTTTTTCCTCATATACTTAAATTCAATAACATATTCACTCAATCGCATTTACGTGGTCGCGGGTTAAAATGGCCTTATTTCACGGAGACTTATGAGAGAGGAATGTAATATGGAGTACAGATATCTTATTATGTCTTATATATAGCTAGCCGTAAAGTCAAGGTGAACGCGATTCCTATCGGTTATTGCGATCGTCAATCTTATCTGTAACTGATGCTGTGCACTTATTTATATAACTATGTATACACTCGTATTGCACACTCTGAACACTGCATAATCATGGCAAGGATTTTCTTTTTTCTTTTACTTTTCTTCCTTTTATTCCTGCCTCGTATCGTCGAAGAAGTAAACTAGTTTTCAGCGGCTTGTTACTCGCGGGTAGGTAAGGCAACTATAAGGCAGCATCTGGTTACACAACATCCATTTTCGCGGTTACACGTTTTCTTACGACAATCCTGCAGTTACGAGGACAGGAAATTTGTAGAAAAACTGATAAAGGTCATATACAATAATAATAATAATGATAATAATAAATAAACATTCAGACGATTGAAATTCGATTTTATAGATTTTCATAGAAAAGAGATAGAAAGAATCCAGGTTCTACTTCTTTCGGGAGTTTAATTATTATCTCTCCTCAATTTTTAGATCGGAGGTGTCTACTAAAACCTGGCATCAAAATTCCCTGAGAATTCTACATTCTTTCAGATAATCGAAAATTCGTAGATTTATATGAATTTCGAACATTAACGTGTAGAGAAATAATTTCTTTCGCTTTGATAAGGTTGTCCAATAATAATTTATCCGAGAAATAATTATCACCATAATTTCTCACGATTATTATTCCGTCGTTCATTATCATTATTAACTCGATCACGATCCAAAACGCTGAGTCAATAAAATGTAAAATTATACATCCTGCAGTGATAAGGAATAAAAATCAAACCATCAAAAAACTGAATAAATAAGCCTGAAATTACACTCACCGATTTCGGTATATGCTTGCTGCTGAAGAATACGTGGAAAGTGACAAGCTGAGAAATCAATGGACTTCCGCATACCCTGAGGTACTTGATAGCGTCAAGTGTCGGCTGAAAGTCGTTTCCCGGTGCATACATAGCTATGGAAACTGGCGCCTGCCACCTTTCGATCAAAGGTTGTAAATTGTCGAGAAAGGTGTAGTCGGCATGGGTCGTATACGTAACAGTTTCCCAGCATTTGACCTGCGTTGACATCGGCACGTAATTATAAAGTACCCAATAATCACCCCGTTGGGCAGTCTTAGGCGCCGTAGATTTATCAATGCAGGGTATAGCTTCCTCCAATGTCATAGATCCCATCGTGGTGCTAACTGGTTCCTGTTTAAGCGTGGTTGTAGCATTACTATTTTTACCACCCTCGACGTCGTTTTCCTTTGTGGTTTTATCTTTCCCAGTTTCCTTGGTAGTTGGAACTTTTACGTCGTGATTTGGCGCTATTTTCGTCTCTTTTGTTGACCCGACCTTTGACCCATCCGCTAAGCTTACGTTGGGCACTAACTCCGTAGCCTTAAAGGCCTCGGATAAAGGCGAGACCCAATTCGCGGATGGTTCCTCTATCCACGGTCCTGAAGAGCCGAAATGTACACAGACGTATAGCAACACGCAAATATTTAGCACGACAGAGAGCCTGAGTGCCCAATTCCGACGTACTATTCCCATCATTGTCATTTTTCGAATTTTCTTATCTTCGTTTATCTCACTTTAATTCGATACGTCGATGACTGTGTAAAATTCAATACTTATTTACACGAATCTTTCATTTATTTTCTATATTAAGTAGAAATTTTATTTTTTCACTGTCTCGGTAGTTTCCGGTGACTTAATTTAAAAAGATGAAAAATACTTTGAGAGGGATTATAAGAACCGAAAATAATGTTGAATATTTCCCAGGGATACAATAACGAGAGTATATATATTATATGTTTTGCATGAACAGCAAGTATCGATCTAGGAATCAAGCTGCCTCTCTCCTAAAACAACAGCAATTTGAGATCCAATTAATATTCTTTTTTTTTTCGATTTTTTTTTCTTGTTTCTTCTCCTTTTTTTTTATACTTCCATCGAGGCAATCGATGTGCTCGATGATAAACAAATCCCACCGGGAACTGCGGTGGTTTTCGAAGTTTCGGTCCAGTGGTTATCCTGCAACAGAAATAATGGAAGCTGATAAATGAAGAGATTTAATCATATGAAACGAAGTTTGAAGTCCTGAGGATTATTCCAAGTTATGATTGTTAGTTTACATATTGCGAAAGGAACAATCTATTTTCGCAACAGAAAAATTGCGATTCAACATTACCATTCGATAAGCAAATATTCTGCGCTTAGGTAAACTAAAAAGTATTTCAGAAACGACTAAGCGGCCTCGTATTTTCGCATTTTATAAAATTAACTCTTTCCAAGGTGAAATCGAGTTCAACACGTGGTGAGCACGTGACACTCCTAGTTACCGCATATGTGTGCTACATATATTATGAGAGAATTTTCGACAAATGATCTTCGCTAAATGCAAAGCCCCTGAAGATTTTGCTGAAATATACATAGGGACAAGTTCTACGAATACAGTTTGCGTATCAAGTGATTTTTATCGGTCAATAATCTCTAGACGGGATTATCTTCATTCGAAAATACTATTTTCGACGGTGTGAAAGGTATACGATTTATGTACCTTATAGGTAATTTCAATTTCTCGTATTATCAAGCCATCAATAAAATAACGAAATGAATATACAAACGATACAAAAATTGCCAAGTTGAAGTCGTTTTATCAAGGGCTTTTACGAATTTGATATGATTTTGGTTCAAGGAAAGCATTCGAAGGATTCTCCGATTAGCAAGAATGAATTTTTCGCGTCTAGTTCAAATAACGAGTTGCACCTAATATTAGACTTTTTCAACGAGCGTGGCATATAGGTATGTACAGAAAAGCTTCACATCTGATAGAGAGAGAATCCAGCGGTGCAGACTACTGGCAGTTGTTCAACGAGTGAAGAGGGTCAGAGAACAGTGTGACAAAAATAGAATTTCTTTACGATCCACGGGCTCCGTGTTCTGATCGGTTTATCGAATCTCGTATGCAAAGAAAGTAGGATAAATTTTTTTCGAACCCTTACTCGGAGATCCTTTTTTTCCTAGCTAAGATCCGGGGACTCAATGTCTCGTCGAAATACAGTCGATTTCCCAGACGATTTTGGAGGTTTTTGAATTTTTATTTTTACTGACAAATTCTGGTAGTCTGAAAAAATCAGTCACATATTTTTCCGACGCTCATAATATGTAGGTACTGATACGCTAATTTTCAACAATCAAGTTGTCTACAAGATCCCAATATCAAAATTGAAAATAAGAAAAATAAAATGTTCACTGTGACACTGAGCATTTCAATCGAACTCGAATAACATTCAAAATTCAATCGGTGTCACGAAAATGATTTTCAAAATAGTATCGCTAGTGGTTGTCTAGCGATTGAAGAATCCAGTGATAAAAACTCGATTTTTACCTTTGGGCTGTTCTGATCCGTTCAGTAGAAGTATAATCACTCAAATCGCGTATCTTCGAGGAACAAGGTCCGCGGATTGGTAACAAATGTGAAAACTGATTGAGATAAGAACGTTACTTTACTAGATTGCTTCGGCCCTACCACACCCCACACATCTACATATATAGCTATCAAAAAAATTCTGAATTCTTATAGAGATCTGACCATAAACTCGCGGTTGTATATTACTTACTGTTCGAAACGTTAATGGCACTGATTCAAATAGCACGCATATAATAATCTGTTCATGAGGTCTGCTAGTTCATAAAAACAGATACCTGAACCTGACTTTCCTTAAGTCTGCCTAACAATAAGAGGGGCAGATAACGCCGTTATGTGTTGATTTTTTTAATTACACTTGCAGGGTCGGGGTTTATACAAACATGTGGTGCTTTTGATTATTAAATCTAATTTCTTGCTTATTGATTGACAATTGGCTAGGTCGCATTTCAGAATACTGGAATTGGCTATCGCCTTCTGTATTCGGATATGTTATGTATTCTATATAAATGTGTGGGACCGTGTGAGTGAGATGGACGGCGGTCCTCGAATATATTTCGTTATCAGCTCCGCGAAATTTCGCCGGCTGAATTCGTAGAATTTAGACTGCTTCTCGACTCGGAATTGTCATTATAATTCGTGATTAATTACGTTAATCAATTTATGGTTAGTTAAAAAATTCATATGAAGTATATGGCCAGTTGATATGGCTATCTGCGAATGCTAGGGAAACAGCTTTTTTGTCGCAAAGATAGCCTACTTTCAAGACTGATGTTGATCGCGAAATTATAGTGAAATCGAAAGATCTAACAGTCGCGTCGTCCGTAAAGCGACTCCAGAAAAACTTCATTACCTTGAAAAATTAGGAATCGAGAAGAAAAATCACGAGTCTGAGATAAAATTCGTGCCGAAACGTGCTTCGGGAGACTGAATGGTATAATAAAACTGATCCGCGAGTTTCGAATTCTTATTCTACACATACACAGATATAGGTATTTTTAATATACGTACGACTATGTATCATGCGGGTGTTGTACCGTTAAGCATTGGCAGAATTGGTGAGTATTCGAAAAAGGAAAAAAGTCTAGCAAATTTTTGCAATTCCTTAACGGACGTCCCGTTATACGTCTATATATTTCGTATCTATCGATACGACCCGTTGACGCGGAATAGACACACCTTATCCCCGTATGACGTAAGAAAATTATTACTCCTTTCAGTTCCATCAACTGACTAATTTAATACCATACATCGGTCTAACTCTAACGAGATAAAAAAAAAATATTAGTCATCGAAATAATTCGTATATCGTTAATTAGTTAACTTACGCTCGGATTGAAATTTGCCGTTGTTCATCAAGTACAAGGTTCTTAAATGTAATATCAATTCCTTGAATTCATCATCACCTCAAAATCGCAGCAGTTAAGTTTCGTTCAAATTCATTTTATCCGATATCATGAAATTATTCACCTCGACTAAAGCAGTTTTCTACATATTATGCCCTAACCCGTTTACAATCAGCATTGGAAAAATAGTATTCATCGTCCGTACGATCAACTATCGAAATTTGAAGTCTTCATTTATTGACTTTGATAGATTTTTGGAGAGAAAAAAACAACTAAGATTTTCATCACATGATTGTATTTAACTGTATTATACATAATATAGGCGGGCTTTAATGGCCCAAGTTTGATGTGACACAGTCGTTCGGTCCTTTTACTATACCACCGTACACATATATACCCTCGCATATACTTGTTCGCGTGTATTCGAATTTATGTATAAAAATAGAGAGGCCATACATATTGTATTTGCGTATACTATTTGACGAGACAAATTATACCACGTGATCAAGGGGAATAATTTAACAGAGAACCTTCGGTAAATCAATTTTTTTTTTTTTCATCAAATTTCGTTGCCATCATACGGGGCACCGTTTACAGACGATGAAAAATTTATATCCATGTTATATGGAGGACGAAATCAATTGAATTTCAAAATCTGTATGTACATACCTATATATGCGAATTAGTTATCAATTTCGCCGCGATTTTCCATCGACATGGACAACCTACTCCATATTACTTGAAAATAGCTATACAGTTACTCTAGGAATGACATCTATCGCATCTTGGCGACGAAACCGACACAATTAAAAAAACCTTATTATTCAGTAAAGACAGAAACAGAAAAGTTGAAGCGTTTGAAGAATCATCCCGTTGATCTTTGGAGAAAACTATCCGTGGCAAACAATTAGTTAAAACCATTTAGGATTACGAAAATGAAAGTAATGACCGTAACTAAGGGTGCTTTTAATTGCATCCCTCTTGCTTTTTCTTTTTTTTTCTAGGCGACTTTTTGAACTACAGAAATGACTGTTTGCACGGCTATAGAATCCGAAATGATTCCAGAAAAACAACTGAACAAACTTGACTTACAACTATCAGACGTGATCGGTGTCTGTGGCTCATAACCATAACTGTCCTCATCGGTATACAGGGTGTCCCAAAAGTATGGATACACTCGAATAATTCGTCAGGGAAGTATTTACGAAAAAAATGTTTCAGGTACAGAAAACTTTTGGGATTTCAATCAAGGATTTTCTTGGTGCCCTGGCAGTTGACCTTAAAGTTGAATTTTAAGGTTATCTTCATTTTTTCAAATGGGGATCCATAATTTTGACCAGGCCAATGAAATCCACTAAAACTTTTACCTGGAACAATTTTTTTGAAAATGCGTTCCTGACGAGTTATTCGGATGTATCCATACTTTTAAGACACCCTGTATTATCCTAGTGCGATTCTGCCGACCAAAGATATTCGAATAAATCAGCAGCTGCGCGCTTGGACCGGACTCTTTCCACGGAACCTCTCGGTATATAAAAGGTATAGAGCTGTTTACTCAAACAAAGCAGAAAATTTCATTAATAAGTTGTAAATTATATTTCAAATAACTTTTGATTGATGAAAATTGCTAAATTATCAATTAAAATTTCGATTCAATTTCACAGATTCATACCTATTCTCGAGAATTTTCTATATTGTACGTGATTCCACGTGGCGGAATATGAAGTCGACAGATTTCCTGCCATTTCGGATTGAATTTTTTTTTTTTTTCTATTTTCATTTTATATATATATAATTTTAAAACGGTATAAAATACCTGACTATTTGTCCAATTGTAAATGATTCAAATTTTGTAGCGTTAAAGAAAGTTCGACGAACTATTGGGCAGAGTTTAGAGACGTTTTGACTTTGGAACTGATTAAGTCTGGAACCGTTAACGATCCGAGCCTTATTACACTTGGTAATTATTCGTCACAATAGCGAAGCTGAACTCTGGACCCGAGGTTGTATAGTTTCTGAAAAACTCGTATCTTTAGACTAGCCGAGATCCGTGACTAGTCCATTCTCGTAATTCGCGAAAGAATTATAGGAGACTTGAATTTCAAGTGAACGTAGCAGCGCAAAACCAACAAGACATGAAGAAAAGTGAATGATAATAGTTTTCTATAGTACCTTCCAGATAAACGACACTCAGCTGTTTCAGCTTTACTTATGATTCCTTTCTTTTTAATCTATCTGCACGAGTAATTACGAAATAAGGAGCTAAATTCAACGTTTATATATTTTGCAAGAACAGACTTCAGTAACGAGGTGGTAGAGCTGTATACAATCGAGGTTAAAAAAATGAGGAAAAAAAAAATGTAAGAAAAAAAATTATTTTAAACGGTTTCGTTGCGTAGTACCACCATTGGCAAATTATTCATCACGTACTTATAACTATAGATTTACGCAACAACGGTCACAACCGTCGACTGCATTGTGAGTCCTGCCTTCTATACTACGACAAATCTGCACTAGACGTTCTATCACTGCCTCACAACAGATTTATATTCAATGTCAGAAGAACGAGTTAAACTCACGTTTCTTCGCACAATAATAAGAAGAATAATTCACGGGACTGGTTTATACAGTTCGCGATAGAGACCGGGATATTTCCGTATACAGCTGGGTAAACCCTACTCAACTATATATATGTATAAAAAAAAAAAGACAGAAAATTCGAAGAACCTGAAGAAAGAGAGAGGGACGTTGAAATATTTTATTAATTCTGTGAATCCTTTGATAAATAAAGAATAAAGACGTGAAAGCAGAAGAATAAGATTGCTTTGAACTGGACCCATTGTTAAACTCGAGCAAAGGGTTCAGTATCGCTTTGATATGATTTTAATTATCTAGTCTGTTTAATAATTCATAATTTCATTCAAGTTTCTCGGAGAATTATAAAACACAGTTCGTCGAGCCTATGACCCGGATTTTACGGTGTTAAAATTTGATCGATACGGACAAGAATTATTTTTCGGTTCCTTGGTCACTGGCAACGTTGTTCTGTGTATTATTTGCAGGTGAAAAGGGGCGACAAAAGGGGTTATCACCCTCCCGTAAGCGAAAGCAGTCAATTCTATTTTCGGCATCGAAATAATGGCTAGCGTTAACAGAGCCTTTATAGGCCGCTATAGATCAATAAAATCGCGTTGATGAATCCCTTATCGTCTCTCTACTATTTCGTGCAGTTTAAATTAGCAGATAAATTATTACTAAGAAGTGAAACATTCTTCACGAGATGCGATTTAAATGTTAATCACGCGGCAAAAACAGCATTCACAAGAATCGAGTTCAAGTGAATGCCAAAATCAATTTCAAGCAAAGGCCTAACAAAGCCAGATCACGTTGGATAAATAAATTCTGATCAAATCTGAAAGTCAAATTATCTTCGAACTTTTCATTTCGCACTTTGGAGCGTCTTCAATTTTAATGCATTATATATACGTGGCTCGGTGTAACTTCTTTATTAAACCATTCGATGGAATCGTAAAAATAATGCGGTTCGTTTTTATAACAGAACTAAATTGCTTGTAGAATATAATTGAACATCATTCAGATGACCGTGATGACACGAAATTCTTTTTCAGATTCGTTTTCCTGTTTTGATCCGTACATATATTTCCGAAATTCAGACTAGTTTCCACACATTGATACTCTGACTACTCTGAGTACGGAATACGTACAGATAAGAGACGAACCGAGACTCTGAACGTGCTATCGAATATAGAAGAGCTTCTCCACGACTCATATTTATAGCTGCGCACCGATTATCACCGGTGCTTTGATACACACGTCAAAGCTTACGGTTAATCATCACTGACGATGAAATTCGATTAGGTGGTACAAAATATCGATTATTTCGGTATACGTACATACGAGTATGACGTATCACGATTAAAACTTGAAACACAGTTATACTATAATTAATGATTTATTTATTGAACTCCGGTGCATGGCATTGAAATTCCGTACGATTTTTGACCAAGAAAATAACCCCTTGATTCGTGGCTCATGCATTCCGGATATGATGACGCATCGAGCCACGCAGTATTGCGGGAAATTGCGAATTCCCACTCGCTGGAGTCTCCCGAACCGCAAACCTGATATTTTATAAAATTGGCACCTTTCGGTTATTCTATGAATTAGACAGGGCTTCAAAGATGCGTTGATTTGCCAGTTATAATGCGCATGAAAATCGGCGTTTATTATAATGAACAGTAGGTATTTTGCAAATCATTTATTCATATATTCACGATAAAATTAATAAGTAAAAAACTTTACCCGATGAATACACAGGAATGTTCTTCTGTCCTGAGTCTTATCGATATTTGTTATCACTCCTACTAGACTGCAGTGCAGAGTTTTCGACGACTGTACAGACAGTCTCATGATTCACAATCATCAACTTATCTAATTTCAGCTACAATCTTATATTCCAATCTCCTGATTGTGACAGCGGCAACAGCACTCAACATTTTATGTACACTTTTATTCCAGAGGTAAAAAAATAAGGTGATAATATACGCGTGTATGTAGTTATATCCGATTGTGAGCCTTCTATAGCACCGTTGAAAGATTATAATTGATCCTTCACTACGTGGTCATGATTATTCACATAATAATTGTATGGTAGTATAGCGATAATTATTGTAAGTATTATATTCAACCAAGCTTCTCTACCGTAAGCCCAAGCCGAGGTGTCAAGGTTGTCGATTTCAATCAATTATACGCAGATTCAAACATTTTTCTCAGTCTTTAAAGGATATTCGGAAGATCCGGTGCAGCCCCATCGCATGTCCCTATCCAGAAAGTACGAATACTTGGATGCTTCAGCTCTGCTCATTTCCTAACTTTAGAGTAAATTATCACAGCTTTATCTATAAATCTTTCTGTATTGAGTCAACGACACTGTGATCTAAGGCGAATTCTAGTTTCATGCTTGGATTTTGGATCGTTTTTCACCTAGACTGTATAAATCCTGCATTCTCTCATTTCCGTTTTTCCATCGTATGATGTACCTTGGAATTCCCATCGTATCTAAACACTTGACTTGTACCACCCATAAATCTGATCTAATCACACTTGAGTCTGTGAAATTCCTTCGTGGTGACGTTGGTCATAGGAGAATACATTCGGCTACAAAGAATTTCCGAATGCACTATACGATACTGATCGCTATAGTGCATCTTCAAGGATGCACTTATCCCACGTAAAACTGACTTCTTTTAAAAAGAAATTCTTCAAAGAAAGAAAACTTGGGTCATCTTTATTCAGAAATTTATCTTACCTAGGTATGTATATATGAGTCTTCTTCATTTTTTCGTATAAAGTGAATTGCTTCTTTTACTGCAGAGTCTTAGCGGCGCAAATCCCTATCCAATACTTATCCTTATCCTTATCCTTATCCTTATGAAATCTTCACGAGGGAATTGCTCTGCTATTTTGTGAAATTATATGACTTTTGATGTGATGAAATATGATAACAGTCTGAATAATGTATATACGTAAAAATGATGTTTATTTAAAAAATTGTACTCTGGGGATTATCTCAAGTTTAAATGGGAAATCCACCCACAGCTTCTTTTCGAATTGACGGAAAAAAGTGAAACGAATACCGACCGCAATCTCGTTACGAAATTCGTGCAGGTTTACCTTCCGCTGTTGCTGCACGATGAACGGTCAATTTAATCCCGGTATAGTATGTCTGAACCACGAGCCTCAGTTTTAAAATCGTGAACTGAAAAAGCGTAATTTCACTTTAACCAATAATTATCGTCAACTAATTCGTAATATTACGGTAGAAATTTATGCCAAGTAATAGTCGCCGCAATACTGCTGCAGTATAAGAGCTAAAACGAACGAAAAGAAAAGCAAGCCGCATCTCTTCGCATCACGGCACTAGAACTCATTAGTAATTACCTTGGTAATGGGCAACGTCGTGCTGCACCAGAAGTACCTAACAACACTTAGCGAGAGCAAGAAATAAGATGAAATCAAAGTGATGCAACATTCGGTTGAAGCAACTATCCCTCTACCTACGGGGGGCAATTATTTCAAGTATGTAGTACAGCTTTATATGAATCTATATTCGACTGGACAGTTCATTGTCATCGCAGCTTTAGATTGTCTATGAAATTTTTTTTTTTTTTTTCAAATAATGACGAATTGGATCAAAATCAAGACGTCAATCAGTTTGAGGGTTGCAATGCTCTACGTCTTGAATGAGAAGAATATATCTCGTTCGAGTCTGTAGGCTTTCAGAAATAAACGCAGTTGGATATTTTGGCAGAAATTTCTTTCGTTTTGTGATTTTCCGGAATGAGGCTTTTACCTTTCGCTGACCATTTCGCCGTTGGATCTAACCAGCGATTGGCGATTTGCCATTTTTTCTATCTCCCTTTATATTGCAGTTTTGTGGAGCCCAAGAATTCTGAATTGTCGATATAAAAGCAAAGCGTGCAGAAAATGAGATAACGGAACGAAAAACTACACCCACATGGATATCGATGAGCAAGTTTTCACTTTTCTCTCTCTCTATATATATAATAGAAAGTGAAGAGAAAATAACAAGTTCAATAATACCCTATGCAGACGCGACACGTCTTCATCTGCTGCTGCATATTGGTGACAATGACAAGTTTAAATTGAATTATGAAATTAACTTACACATTAAATGTTACGTGTACGTTTCTTTTTTGTTTATATGGATTCAGGTAATGTCTATGACGAATTGAACAACTGTTACTTGAATGAAGAAATGCGGAGATTTTTAGGAGAGAGTCTTCTTCCGTCACACGCAAATTACATAATTATATGAAAATATATGTTAAAACAAAAAAAAAAAAAAAAATCGTACAGCTGTGTATAATAAGTCGAGGTTTGCTACATTACATCGCGAGATTGATTAAAAAAGAAGTACACGTGGGAAGAAAATCCGTAAGATTCGTTAGAAAAATTCAAAGTTACAGTTATTCAAGAATTTTATTTCTCAGCGGTGATAAAATTGCCATTTGTTTTTTGTCCAGAATAAAAATTAACACGGAACCCGTAAGCCTGTAAGCTAGCATCACGCGACGAACTGCTGCAGACGTACGTGGAATAGTTTAGTATCGAAGAAAAAATATCTATAGATTAAAAAAGGAAAAGAAAAGAGCTGTACGAATTGATCGAGATACAAGACCTGTGCATGAGAATATACCTACTCGTTCCAAATGACTGCTTGATGTAATTCCACACTATACAAGCTGTTACGGTCGTTAAGGACGAGCCTCTATCCATACTAACACTTCGATAGGTAACGATAAACGGATATACTATTTTATGGCAAGGTTTTTTCTTTCTACATAGATATTACATTAAACTCAGAGAACTGGAAAGAAAAAGAATAAATAATTCACGGTGGTTCTGTTAATTAATGCCAATATTTGCAATTAATAAGATGAAAACGTGACACATATGTGATACGGATATCGCTAATGATTAGGTGTACGGCAAATCGTGTGCCATAAAACGGGCTATTATAGCGGGAATAATATTCTTCTGTACGTTAACGTTTGAGTAGTAGAAACAACTACAACCAGATGATCGTTTTGAATAGATCAAGAGGGAAGGCTAACCTTAGAATTTCTTTTTCGCTGATTAAAGTAAGAGTTTCGAAAATTGATCGATGTATTATTTTATCTTTCCGAAAATGGCAATGACAGTAACATGATTCTGTGTTAACGTTTCTCACTGATGTATTATAACAATTTTTTTTTTTTTTCAATTTTTTTTTCGTAGTTTGAAATTATTATTTCACCCTTTTTTCAACTGCAGGTTGGTGAGTGGTGGGATCCACTGATTAACTGACTAAATAATCGACAGACGACCGCAGCTGCAAACAATAAGGTCGTTTATTATTTCGCTGTGTATTAGATTAATTATATAGTTGAATCTGATCAGCCAATATATGGTCGATTGACTCTGGAAATGAGTACGAATATGATTTGATTAACCCATCTATAAAATCTCTGACAATGAATAAAAGATCGATGAAAGTTTAACGCCTTATATCTTCTCGCGTTTTCATCAGAAGAATCGCCAAATTTTCAGATTCCAAAGAATAAAAAAGAAGGGCTCGCGTGAAAACGAGATACACAAAATTCTTTTGTGGTTTTCGAAAGACTAGAATAATGGCAAGAGAAAAAAAATGTCACTTTAATTAACGGAAACGTTCTGCGTCCTTGACTTAAACATCTTTTTTCTTTTTTTTTTTTTAATTTTATATTTTATACACATATCTAAACGAAGAGAATTTGAATCTTCTTTAAACATTGCGAATAGTCATCTCCAAACTAGGAACAACTTTTCCCTATGCAAACAGTGATAAAGTTAAACGCACGCAACTGTCTCCGCACGACAAGAGTAGCTTGAACGAAATAGCTGACACTGTAGGTAGGCATTTGCCATAGGTATGTTAAATGCTCAGTGATTTGCTGGTGCATAAATCTATCCGGTGATATCGTGATGATTGTGCAAACGATGAGTGACGTCGCATGAACCTACGTACGTCATGTCATTATGAATTACTTCCATAACACTTTACTTAAACATTTTTTACATTTTTCCATTACATCGTGATAATTAAACGTCAAGGATCTTTTTTTTTTTCTTTTTTATCTTATCTTTTCTGATTATTGTAACACTTTCGTTTCATAACTCGTGCATATGGACAGATATACCTACATATTATCTCTGCATATAATAATAATAATGATAATATCATCATATATCATCATCAGCTGGCTATAATGTATAAGTATATATATACACGTATATGTGAGCGATAAACATAGGTATATTGTTTGTGTTTGTTTAATCTGCAACGGAAGGCAGGGCTCTCCTAAATCGCAATTTCCTGTTACGGACAACTTGTATATCAGTCAGTAAGGGGCCATCCATAAATTACGTCATACGTTAAGGGGAAGGGCGGGGGTCAATGAGAAGTTGGGCTTTTTTGCCACAGCTATAATTTAATAATAGGTTTTATCCCGGTTCTTCGTCACCTAGAATCCCGAATTTGTACATACTTATACAAGGAGTAATTGTAAAAATTGTAATACAGAAAAAATATTCATTATATATGTACAGGTAATATGTTTCGCCGTTCACCCTTCTCCTTTTCGTCTTTTTCCTGGCAAATTTCCCCACGTATTCTTAATACTTATATATATATATTATAAATATATATATATATATTTTATCATTACGAAGTAGAAATTTACTTTTTACCGTAAATGGGGGAAGGGCGGACAAAACAGGGTACCCCAAAAATCTGGTAGAAATATTTCTTTTTCAAAATGGTTTTAGGCCAACGTTTATTACTCTTATTGACTTATTGTCATGTTTGTACAATTTGGGGCGTCGAAAGATTTTTTATTGAAAAAAAAATCAACTGTTTTTTGTGTCTGTGTATTCGAGGGTACTCCATTTTGCCAGCAAAAATAAAAAATTTAATGGCAACTGAAAATTTGTCTTATTTATTTCAAATAAAAGTAAAAGAAATGAGATTCAGCGTATCAGAGATCATGAAAATCCATGATTTCCTCAGGGTCTCCGTTTTGCCCGCCTTTATCCCCTAAATAATATTATTATACATATATGTATGTACGATCCTGTAATCGTATGTACTAGAAATAGAGTAAAAGTTTTTGAAAGCGTAGGTGCTGTCGGCTATGACACATTGCAGTCTATCAACGTCAGACCTCGCGCCAGACACTATGCTGACCCAGTTTCGCTACGTCACGAAGAGATTCCGTACCAGTTCGCTGGACCACTAGATATCAGTCAATTAAACCTTGAAATAAGTAGATGCGAAGCGGATGCCAAGTGATATTCAGATTCGACATGGGTAATATGGTTTTAGCAGCGATTCGAATCCATTCCGTACGGCTAGTATTTTGTCCCGCAAAAGAAGAGCGAAGAAAAAATTAGTTCTATCTTTGAATTTCAAGATTTTTAAGAGTATAGTCTCACGTTTTTTGCACATTTTTTCCATAGCGATTTCTCGTTCATTCGGTCTTGCGATCTCGATTAAATCGAGTGTTAACACTTTCGCGATTGAAGTTATTGCAGAACGGAAAAAATGTCAAAAGAAACGGAAGAAAACATTTTTTTTTTATTCATTTTATCTCAAAATTTATGTTACCGCAACACGTTTCACCGACTTGCAAGAAAATCAGAGACTATGAGTGACATAGTCTGGTTCGTTTTGCGGAGATATGAAACTTTCTGCCCTATCGATGCGCTAGATCGGCTATAGAATGAATCTTGCGTCTTTTCTTATCCGTTTTATTTCCCCAAATTCTACTCATCGATATCAAAGTGTTATTTTTTGGAAATGAGTAACTCTACTGAATGAATATAATATCTATAGGTATATACTGCATCCCAGATTTACAAACTCGCTATGACTTTTACAGTTGTAAGAAACAAGATATACCTATACTGTATAAACTTTCGCGTAGAAATTTCTATAGCCTCATTTTCGCATGTCCTTTTCACCGTTGTTCGAAATAAAACGGCTCCGTCAATCTTGACTTGTGACTCTGATCAGTAAGCAGGGTGTCTTATAGAGTATGGAGTAGGTATAGATTTCTAAATTCTAGCCCAATTCCGATATTGCAAGGTTCATTCTCTTCGAAATCGAGGGCCATTCAGGAACCTGGGTTACGAATGATCGATTGAAATGAAATCGTTGCGTTTTTTGTTCCTATAAAATCTTATCGTAATGATATTTGGCTATGTGAGTACATAGGCGGGTAGATAAGACAGGTCGATTTATTCATGGTTTTATATCTGTCATTCCGATAGGAATTCGCCTATTTTATCTTTCAGCTTTGCTCACGTACTCATATCGTTTAAGCATACAAAATAGATAAACTTCGAGATTTGCGGAGTGCGATGTAGGTTCATTATGTAAACCCTACATTTTGAGTAATATATACCAGAGAGAATGAGAGAGAGGATAGACTGAAACACGACGTTTGAATAAAACAGAAAGTATACATCTTCATGCTTTTCTAAAAAAGTATCTAAATTATATACAAACGATTGCCAAATCGTTTTTTTCCCACAATTTTTGCGGAAATAAATATAAACTCGACAAATTTTTAACAACTAATCATACCTGTACGTAAAACAGCGCCCGTATCCTATTTCCTCACTCTGAATTATTCTCTTTGTTCCAGTGCAAGCTTTGCTGATAAAAAAAAATTCCTGATTACCGCAAGTTTAGAGGAAAATTCGTAGAGTTTGTTCGTTTCACTACTGCAGTTAAAGGCGAGGTTGAAGGAGTAGATATAGTCCGTTTCGTAAAAGCAAACTACAATTTTTACCAGAATCATCAAAGCTACTTTCTTCCTTCTTGCTTTGTCCTACGAGTCGGAATAATTTCATGTAAAATTACACTGCGAGGACTTATCCAGTCTGAATTTTGAAGTTACCAAGACTGGCTAGATGAAATAAATGAATACAAAAACACACGTATTTCCTTGATTCAAAGACTTCGACTTACCCGTAGGCTGTTCAAAATCGAACTCACTTTTTTGACCACGAGAGACGCTCTCTGACCTAACCAAAGCCCCTTGGACACATGGCCTTAAAATGTCACCAGCTGCCTGGGGGTTGGGTACGTATCCTAGTCTGAGTTTCACCCTCTTTCAGGGAGAATATCCTCTAACGCAAAATTTTGCGTGAAAAGTTTGGGCCCGATAGTTCCCAAGCTACGAAAGGTTTTAGTTGACCAATTGCAAAACTTGTATAGATGATACAGTTAGGACTGGCCATCAGTATGATTTGAGCGGTGCCCTGTGACCTATAAGCTTTGTGATTGGCCAACTAGAATCTCCCGTAGCTCGGAAACTATTGACCCCTTGTATTTTCGATAGAAGAAATTTAGTCTTAAATTTTGACAGGGAATAAAATTTTTACTCTCGAAATATTTGAATCAACCCGTATATAAACTTATCAATGCAGGAATAGCCAACTTTGATAAAACAGTACCATACGAGGTATTATTTTTGTTTTAAACTGTACGAGTATAATAATCTTCTCTGCATTGATTCCAGGTAATTTCGTGCGGTAATTGGTAATTGGATTATTGGGTACTTGTATATCGTATAAGCTAATGTTTTATTGTCAATCGTCTGGCAACTTTGAGGGTAACTCAAGCTAGGTCTGAAACTTTTTCACTAGACAGTGCACATCTTAATCGCAATGCCACGAATAACTATAATAAGTACATGTGGAATGTTAAGGCCGTACATGAGATGTCACTTTCGCATATTAGTACTTTGCAGGGTGTGATAAAAAAAATTCGTAATAATTGCCAGAAAGGAAGTACTGTCTATGAATTTCAGCATTAAGAAGTTACAGTTCAAATTTTATATGTCATTCACGAACTGGATAGAATTTAGTAATTTGAAAGAAAAGTCCGTAAATATATTAGTTCAAAATGCTGAATTTTGAAAATGGAAAAAGTCAGCAAATGTCTGTTTTTTGTTTTAAGCAAGAACGCACTGGCGTAGTTTTTATTGTTTTATCGTTTTTTTTGTTTCTATTTTGCATTCGAAATTGATGAAAAGTTTCAAAATTTCTTAACCGCTGTTTAATTTTGTGAAACTAGATTTAGTTGAAATGATTAACTCGTAGATTTATTTTGACAAAGTTTACTGCAAGAGTTTTTGACACAAGAAACTATCTCTAGAGGTGAGGTTGCTCGAGTTACCAGAAACCTGATTTTTGCCAGGCTTACATCGATTTCCTCATTATTAACCCGAAAGTTTGACCCCATAAAGTCTTTCTGATGACTGAACTTTAAAGCTCGCTGTACAAGTTTTCAGTCTAATCAAACGGAAGTTAGACTTTCGTTCATACAGAGGCATATATATATGCTGCATCGAAATAAACTGCAGGATCGATTTCTACGTTATTCTAACTCAAATTGAAAATAAATTTACATTTTATACGGACTTCGCCTCGCGTAGATTTATTGCACCGAAGAAAAATTGGTTGTCGTAGAGTACCGGTCGCATGGTTCATCGAAACTTCTTTAAATTTGGAGGGAATATACTGCATTGATGTAATTTCGGGACAGCCCAATGATATTCCATGAATTGAATTTCGAGGTAAGAAATTTTTCAATTTTAAATTAATTTTCTTGTAATTGTCGAGGAAAAAAACTGTGTTACCGTGCTCACAATGGTCAATGACTCGTGTTATTTTTATACAATAATATAGCTTGCTCCAAAGTGACATCATTTTACAATATCCTCTTCAAATTTCAAAAATCTCCTTAGACTGATCTAGATGTTAGGCGAAGTCCATATACGATCTTAAATAATTTCAAATTAGGTGTCAAAATATTAGTAATTATCTGGGAAAGTAACAATGAGTCGATAAAATATTCGTACAAAGCGTAATCAGTGATTTTTGAAAAGTTGAAAAAAGAAGAATAAAAAAAAGGAAAGGAACTTCTGATATCGCCGCGATTCTATTTCTACGAAACTTATACGAACTGTCGCTAAGCGTTTAATTTCCGGTAGAATATATAACGTAGAAGGGAATTGTTACCGGTTAGAAATACGAGTAGGTAAGGTAAGTAATGTTCAATTATTTATCCATTCGCGTTCCTAATATTCGGCGAAAGTGCGTTTGTCCGTAGTTAAAGTGACCTCAATTCACGTACATTGAAACTACATGGTACTGGCGCGTTACCAATTAGCGTCTTGGTATAATGATTCGCTATTTAGCATCGTGGTTCACTCTGTATGAACAGAACCCAATACCCGTTGGCTGGTCTTGGTTCTTACTTCGAAATCATCGCCGCGACGAATGCTAATCGCCGGTTCCCTTGGTTACATCTGACGGCCTTCTAAAATTTAGTGCAGCTTTCGAACGCGTTCTCGCACGACCTTACGTTTCCCTTTTTTTCTCACTTTCTAGCTCTTGACTAGACAGGATGAGTCGAATCAAACAAACAAATTTCCATTTTTACGAACTTTTTTTTGTTTTTGTTTTTGCTTTTTTCAAATTCCGGTACGAATCGATTTTCACTTTCCATTTCATCACAAATAGAAAGAAAAATCTGTTTTGAATAGATTTTCTCAGAAAATAAATAATAAGATAAACGAATAGGTGAATCGAGAATTATTTCATTGACTGTATCTTCATTTTTTCTAAATCTTGTGTTAAAAATCTGTTAAAATTGCCAACGTGGTGTTATCCGATAAGATTGTTATAGATTTCCGAGTAATTACTTATCGTTAGTCGGATACGTACGACAGTGCGTAAGAAAAAAGTGTCTATAATTGCGATTTCGATTTTTACTGTATAAGTCGTTCAAAGCCCAATTGTAAAATTTCAAATGGAGTCTAATTAGTTAGTAATAATGGTATGCTCTATGAGAGCGAACCTGTTGATTAGAATTTTATTAAAAATATGGAGCACCGAGTTTATTAAAAATTTTGTAATTATTTCACCCAAGAAATAAACTGTCAAGGTTGAGAAAAGAAAGAGAAAAAAAAATGTATGGCCATAAGTTTTTTTCATAATTAAAACAGCCATTAAAATGTCTTTGCCATTTTCAGCCTTGAATCTTATACCTAACAAGTGGTACAAACATTACTTCAATTTGCGTAAGGTAGGCACTTGATCCGAGTAACGTTTTATTTTAAATTCTCTGACAATATTTATTCAAAATTTTGTCACTTCACTTTTTATTAACGTTAAAACAAAAAATCTTGAAATTTGCATTGCATAACTCGACTCCCTCGTAATTTGACCCTCGTGAGGCCCGGTAGATACCTAAATTAATAACGTCGGTTAAGGACATTCTGCTGCTGGCGTTGCCTGTTGCTTGTATAAACATTCGCTGATTATATAAACCTTTTTCTCCTCTCATTTTCTACAAAATTCAGACTGAAAAGTCAAGCCATATTCGAGGAACAATTCCTTCAAAGATTTAAACGACTTTCATTGAATTCCAGTATAATAATTAGACATGCGTTGATACCATAAATGATTATCTTAACCGATGACAGAATTAAATCCATTCGGTTTACGGTCTGCTTTCTCGGATAGGGGATTTTGGTCTTAAATAACGTTTATGGCATTTATGAATATGAACAGTACCAGCCCATAGTTTCACAAAAGCAGTATAAAGTCGTTCGCATATGATTTTCCAAAAAAATGCCCGATATTTCTCTTCTTCGGTAACATCGTGGGCAAAATCTAGTTAGTATTCAGTCAGCAAATTTTTTCGTATAAAATATGACGATTGACTAATACGATTTTCGACTAAAGGAAACCGAGCTCTTCTTAATTTCCAGGCAACCACTTTCTCGATTTTGTAGACGAGTTTCGCTGTCATGAATTTCAAATATTCGAGACAGATGAATTATTTACAATCTTCCGCGTCGTTTCGGCATATTATTAAGTCACGTAGCTATGTGTACAGGGAATTGAGGATATGGGAGTTATAAAAATTACCTAAGCTCATTAACTCGTCGAAAATGACTTTGGAGTAAAAATGTCTCAGAATCGTTAATAGAAATAAAATTTTCACAAATCTACGAGAATATGCGTATAGCCCACTCGTTCCTTTCTTCAGTTTTAATATATTATTTATTTGTTAATGATATTATGATTTTTTTCATACGCTTGTCATTTCTCTTTCAATTCTTTTGACATCTGATCAAAAAGACGAAGTGGCTAGCGACGTTCGAAACGTAAAAATTATAGACTGCGTGTTAATTGCGACGACTAAAGGGGCCGAGAACCTCGCGAGATCCAATTCTCTCGCGTGCTTCTCAAATTATTATCATAAATTGGGTCTCCTGCGCTCAGGGATTGGGAGTGGCTTGAATTACTTGAATTTAGTTTCACGTCACGCAGCACCAACGTGACAACCGTTAAATTCTAAGGGAGGAATCGACCGCGATTTTTACTTCTCTCTCACAGATGTTAACGACTCAATCAGTCTTCCCTAAAATAACCAGCAGCCAGTATATGAAAAAAAGATTTCTTAAATATTTTAAAATAACACTCTTTCACATGTATAGAGGAGAGTGGGGCAGAATGAACACGGGGGCCGAAGCACCTCGGCGTAAAATAGAAACCCGATAGAAAACCCGATGGCAACGTCTTAATTTTTTTATAAACTACTTTTTTCACTTTCCTCGCGTTATTTATACACAAAGTAAATGCGAAAAGTAAGTCAAATTCTTAATGAAATTTTTTTTTCGGATTTTTCTTTTTTTAAACATTTCTTCAAAACTCTTTTCGAAACTTATAGTCGGGTAAATAATTTTTTTTCAATTAAATTAATTTTTCCAAAAATTTCAAATCGAATTATTTTTTCGAAAATTTTGCCTTTTTAAAAATTTTTTTAATAACTTTTCATCATAACAGGGTGGTAATAGCGGAAAATAAGCTGATAGAATTGCACGATTATAAAACAATTGGCCGGAAATCGAGAGAGTTGTTTAAAAACTTAAATGCTGTTTAGACTCTTCTCCGCAGCGATGCGAAATGTATATGTGTATATGTATAATATATAAATATATATTTCTATATCGATACAACATAGCTGAATAATATTTTTTACGAAACTTACCCTCATTTCTCTGAACACCTCACACTGGAGTAGTTCGTCGCTTTCGTATTTCTGTAACACACGAAGCGATGATCGATTATTTCATTGCAATTGCTTTCCGCACAGTGAACGTTTTTACTATCCAAACTGCAGGTGGAGAATTGCTGCATGTTAGTTGATAGCAATCACACGCAGATTGCATGTGATATGAAATTTCACGTACATAATTCAATTTCACGGAAATAACGCGGAATAGAGACTGTCATTGTTCTAATACAGCAAGGAATAATGCAGCTACAAATCGATCCATTCCTAAATTAAAACAACAGACAATATTTATAACAATCGTCCGACTATTTACGAGGATAAACGAACGAGTTACGCAACTTCTAAGATAAATTAATCACTGAATAAATAAATGTAAAGTTACGATTATCCTCTGCAATTATCAGACGCGCTAGATCTTTATCTATCAACTAATTATCGTGGAAATATGAAACCAAGTGAGAATAATTTGTTCGATTAATTCATGAGAGGAGGAACAAGGCAGGATAATACTCAACGACGAATATCTAAAAATAGGAATTTAGTTATATAATTTACTGAATAATATCAATGTCAAGTGATATACCATGCACTCAGATCTCACTTATTTGACCAACTCGGGGTCGGGTACCTTCAGTCATTTGACAAAAGTATGGGACCCCATTTCCCGTCTTAAAATGGCAGCCGCTCTTACGCAGTCGTATATGCGCTAGATTTTCAGTCTATTATTTTCGCGTTTTTTCTTGAGCGTGAGATTTTCAGACGCGAGATTGGAAAGTGAGGGACTTGAAAATGGGAAAACATTACGTATTTATGGCTGATGGATATTTCAGAAGTTTATTATCAAAAATAAAACAATGAAAATAAAAAATATGTACGAGAAGACGCAAATATTTGAAGTCATAGGGGTCTGGTGACATCATGTTACGGCTGAACTCCGTCAGATAACTGGGGCTGTCAAATAACTGGTGGTCAAATAAGTGGGGTCCGAGTGTACGTATGATGGATATATATATATGTTACTGCACATGGCTGTGTTTGAGCAGATATTTTCATTACACAGGAGGAAGCCTCAATGGAAGATATCAAATAACGGAAACTGACGCTCCTGACGTATTTTATTTTTATACACCTGCACGCAGGGTCCAACGTAGATCCGTTAAGTAAGTCATATTATGTATACGTCGTCGAAATTTGTGTGTTAATAAATATAAGTTTTTCAGTTAACAATTTTTCATACAACTAAACATATATGCTAATATGTTATCTCAATTGCACGTGTCAAAAATATGGATTTCATATCGAGGAGAGAAAACATTGGTGTTAATTTATTGCTTCTTCGTGCGGATGCTGCAATCAACAAGAATTACGGGATAATGGTATGTCCTCGGATATTATCAGGTTGTTCCAAGATGACTTCACATTTTTTATGATACGCATTCCCTGTGTTCACTATTCTAAAGTATAAATAGAATCTGGGCTAGTCTTTCTCTATATGACATTAGTACGAGTATTTTTCGTTTGCGTGGGCCTCTCAAGGCCACAGGATGAGATAAATGATAAACCTACACGATATATCTTTCAGTCGAAAGATGAATAGCGAATTTTCAAAGAACTGATAGCCTACCGAGAATCATTTCCAAATCGGGGTTACGTGCAGTAATATTCTCTTCTCTTTCTCCAAATTGATCTAAATTTCTCTGAAACAAATTCAATAACTTTACTACAATAATTTGTAAATTTTTTATTTCTTACGATAACTGAACGAAATTTGAAACACCATTCGCTGCATCTGACGAAATGAATTTTCCCGATTTTTCTTCACTCATTTTTTTCCCCTACGATGCCAGTATAACGCCTGTCCAATTTAGGCTTGATGTTTATAATGGAGTCGAAATTCCGACCTTAGGTTAATACAGCTTAATTCAGAGAATCCACCAAACTCATCAGATAATTAATCAATTAACGACTTCGTTGAATCGAGACACTGTCATTAGCTAGCATTATCACCATTATCGCAAAGATGGCGATTGAATATAGTTGAGTTAGGTAGTCTTGTTAACTAACGATCAAAGTTTGATAATAAGTATTGTATGATTACTCACGTGTTTTATTTATCGAAATATAACTAAATGCTTGAAAAATGCGCACACTTGCACCACTATATTCTACTGAATATGTACAAATTTTTACGTAGTAAGTCAAGAATTCGAAAGCCGAATTTTCTTCTCGGTGAAGCGAGCGTACAAATTAAACTAGATAAAGTAACATTTCTTGCCAATCACCTGAGTGCAAAAACCTGTGAATTTATTATTTTCTTTCTCTTTTCTCAGAGTTTTTCGCACAGACTTTCCACGTTTTTATAAATCGGATACCAGAGGCTGAAAAAAACGTGGAAATTATCAGAATTCATTTTTCGACCCGGACCAATGTTTCCAAGCTGGTGAAAAGTAGATATATGTTACCCAACCGTAAATCAACTCTCGCCTTAATTTTTTTATGTCCCTTCTACATGCTCATGGATAAGTACTTACGTTTAATGATTGAATTAATCCATTCGCGTTTACCTGCAGAAAGTGTGAGGTATTACCTTACCCTCTTGTTAATTACCGAGTCAACTACTGAAGCTACATACATCTGGCTGTAGACAGAAGCCAGGTAAAATGAGTCTTTGCTATAGGTATAACTCAGAATGTGGCGATAATTAGTTAATCGTCGCTCGTACATGACAATATGTGGAAATAGTAGAATGAGGAATTGGGTATAGACTTACGTCAGGAACAAGACGATGCATTTATGTGCAATATAGTCATTATACAAACCGAGATATTCCAGTATTTCGTATAGGTATAACGATTTTCAAAATCGATCATTTTTGCACTACGAATATTGACGGTGTTTCAAATTTTCGTTACATTAAGAAATATCCGTTAATTAGCGCGCTAACCTATTGGCTAATGAAGAATGTTACATGCCTACTCCAATCGTCGCATTTCGTTACTTCCTGCCGTATTTTTTTTTTTTTTTTTACAATCATTTTCATCCGTTTAATTTCGCAATTCCGCAATACAGATATCCAAATCTTTACTCGTATCCGAGAACCACCCATATCTGAGTTTAAATTCTCCTTTGCTTACAAAATATTGCACAGCAATTGTTGGCAACCAACATAAGGCCGTTGTACACGTCTATAATAGTCAGTATAGTCACTGATACCAGAGTTGCAACAGTTTTATGATACCAAGATAATTTCATGAGAGATATTATCGTCGCAATTTTGTCGGGGAAAAACCGAGCAATATTATGTCCATATCTAGGTATATAGATCCGCGATAAAAGGTGCTCTTGATGACACAATTTTGTACCCAAAGTTACAATACGTAAACTGTACGTATATATGAGCTCGTGGAATTATTGGTATGAATAAAGTAGAAAAATAGTAGAATATATAATCCGAAAATTCTAATCGTCTGATTCAAAGGTTTCATTTTTATTCTATTAGCATAGCGAGGGAGTTGAAAAACATGAAATGAAATGGGATTAACTGAACAAAGTAACAGGAATTTCAATTCCAACTGCGTTGCTAATTTTATTGGAAAAAGGAGAAAAAATGTAAACGTTCCGGACTTTGATCGAATTCGAACGGAAACTTATAAATCTACTGCTAGGGATGGGAGAATCGTAAAAAAAGCAAAACTAAAGCATTTTGATGATCGGAAATAATGGCCGCAGAAGAGATACTTTCTATACAAAGACGAACTCAAAGATTTGCATTCAATGCGGTGTATATGTGTGTGTGAACAGTTATTTTAAAATCAACGAAAAAATAGATGAAAGTTCAAGATTCAGTTTCTAGAAGAGAACTGGATCTTCTATATTTCCGGAATGGCTGAATTGACTTTCATTTAACTACACAATACATTTTTTATGCCCTGTCTGAATCCTTGTAAGCTTCTGGACGCTTATCGTGAAGATTGGCGCCCCAAATTTTCGAAATAAATTTTTATCGATGATAGTTCGCACTGCTTTCAACACCCGACAGGGACTGTGAAATTATTCTGAACAAAAATCAATTTTTTTCGAAGAGGAAGGACCAAATCACGGACGCAGAATTTTGATTACATTTCAGTTTTAATAGATATATTTTCGAATAGATTCACTTACCTTCTTACAAACTAGTTCATGATTTCTCAAAGTGAAAATTATCTTCACCTGCAGGGACCGGGTTGTATATTCGAATTTTAAAAGTCTTGAACGGTAAAAATTCCAAATTTCAATATTACCAACTTGCAGTTATCAGAAAGAATATTTCCCCGAAAGTCTACATAGCCGATTTCAAAAACTTTGACACGAAGAACACCGGAGGGTTAAAATTCTGAAAGCTGAAGATCCGAAAAGCTAGCCTCCGAAATTTGAAAATCACGCATGCGAAATATTCTGCATTTATTGATCGTATCGAAATCAATAAAGGCCGGTTGAATTAATCGTCTTGAGATTTACTTTTCGGAAAAAACGTTTCAAGGCCCCATCATTTATCTATGCTTTTGAAGTTATCGATTGAAATAGGCAGAATGTGTTTCCGCATAAAGATGGTCTCGATTAGAACGAACTATTTTTTGTCTTCGCACCATGATAAATATATATCAAAATTTTCGGATTTCCGGGTTTCGGAAGTCTGGACTTTCGGAGTTTTCAGCTGTCTACATTCCAACCTTTCGGAATTTTAATGTTCGGTACTTTCAAAATTCGTAACTTATCAACTCGGTCTTTGACAGTGTTGATAAAGTCAGCTTTACAGACCCCCTTCGATCATAAATTTAGAAAAAGTTATAAAATATTTTTCGACGATACTTTATACGTACCTACTTACGACATTAGCGCGTAATTTGATCCAAGTCGCAAGTATACGATCCTGGACCTCTACCTATACAACGCTTTGAAGATTGTCTCAGAAACGTCGACGTTTCAGCGACCTGTAACCGGTTTAATCGGCACAAACTTTTATGACAAGGTATACACCATGCATGTGTACAATACAAATCCGCGTATATGTGTGCGAATAAAGGACACGATTCAGGGATTCTCAACCATAGAATAGCGATTCGCGAAGCTATAAATTAGCTGGAATCAATTCGTCACTTAGAAGGCTCTACCGAGTGTTATGCTAGCATTGTAAAGTCAATTCTCGTGGCCGTGAAAAAATTGATAATCACGTGTATTGAGTGGCTTGAAATTTTACCTGGTCGCAGAAGAAGAAGAAAAAGAAAGAAAAAAACGGAGGAACAAAAGGAAAAGAAAGAAATTAAGTAGAGAAGGAAAGAAACTAACAGAGAGATTGTTATTACAGCCGTATAGAGTTTGGGATTTGGTCAAAATTCGAATGGAAAATACCAGGCGATTAACCACCTTCGTGTTTTACAACTGCTCTAATAAACTGTATAAATAGATAACCCCAGCAAACAAGCAGACGCGACTTTGAACACTAAGAGTGAAAGGATCGATACGAATTGACATTAAATGATAAAATATACAACGTAGGTATATGTCTCATTTTTATTGCAGCTTCGCCAGTTCCGTGTGCATAACGAAACCGTTTGCAGTTAGTCACAACTGAATGAATACACGATAAACGACTCCATCGAATCACCCACAATTCTCACGTCTTTTGAGATTTGAATCACGCGTGTATTAGTTATACAGGCTTTACGTGCAATCATGCGTAAATTCGCGAAGGTTAAGTCACACCAATAAGGTTGGATATTGATTTAATTATAGATCTTTCGCTTTTCTATATCTCAACCTGTACATCTGCTACGTTTATTTCTCTACCAAATCACGCTTTCGTAATTATTTGAGATTTGATGACTCCGAGAAAAAGTGGCTCTCGTAGGATAGGTACGGGTCGCTTCATTTATAAAAACTTTTTGAAATTTGGAGGTAATATTCTGAAACGATGTAATTTCAGGATAAACTAATTTTCTGACCGTTTGCAAGAAAATGGTTTGAAAATCAACAATTTTCCGTATCTAAAAATGACATTCATCGAATGTCATTGGTTCGCTCCGAAATGACTAATTCTCTCCAAATTTGGCGAAGTTTCGATAAACGATGCGACAGCTGTACCCTTCAAAAACCACTCTTTCTTTATCACACGCGATCTACTTGTATAAGTTCACAAAATTTCGAATAATTTTCAATTATATCTGAAAATACTCGATTTAAATTAATTTCTTCACGAGCCCACGCAAGTCTTCGATTAAATACTATCCACTGTCATGAAAAGCCGCTCGAAAGTTCACGATACGAATTTGTCAAGAGTTATTCGAAAAGTTTCAAAAGTACAAAATTTTACACTGTCTAAAATTCCCTAACCGTCTCTTCACCTGCTCACATAGATACAAAGATAGTACCTATATAATTATACATATATATATATATATATATATATATATATATATATATATATATATATATATATATAAAAACGACGTTTCATTAACCTAATTATTGCTAGACAGCTCTCTCTCGAAGTAATTTCGATAATGCGTTGCCTCCCAAGCCATTAGCAAGGCGCGTTTAGTGCCATGCCTTAAACTTCGTCTAAACGATCAGAATAAATTTCTATTTAGATTATCAGACCTCTCTTCACGCAGGTAGGTATATAAAATACCTGTACCTGTGAAAATCGGATTTTTGTTACATACTTGATTGTATCAACGGATATATAAATCCACAAAACGCGGGTAGCTCATAACTGCTGGAAGAATACGGGGTTGGGTTTATTCTGTTTTATATGATGAGATCGCATGGCAACTAATCATTGAAGGCGATACGACCGACACGATAGGCTTGCTGCTATCTCAGTCACTCCTCGTTCGCTTTCGTGTAATTCACGTTATTTATGAGTTTCAAGTCATCATTTACCTGATGGTAGCGGCAGCAGTAGCAGCAGCCGTTGTGGCCGTAACGCGATCGAGTTATTGATTTAGGAAATGATGCCGATCGTTATTGATAACACACCTTGTTGAATTATTGCCTGTATAGAATTATTTTTTTATTTAATTAAGAATAAATTAATGAAATATTATTGCTATTTAAAGAATATTCGACGTAATAGCAACCTCATTCTTTCGTCGTTATATTAAAGAAAGAAATTCTGTTAAACTTTTTATTCTTTATGAAAAGTAACGAAAGAATTCACTTATGATACTCGTCATTTCTCGTATCGTGGAGGAAGAAAATACCTTTTGAAGAATATCTCGCGAAGCTTGTCACAGGAATTTAATCGGCTAGTGGGTGATTTTGAAAAAAATTTAATATGCGCCAATCTAGATTCTGCGATTGATAATTTCATTAATTGAAGTGATTTAATTATTTCATATGTCTAATATTCACGGAATAATTTTAATCTTCTAATATCTCCAAATCAAGATTCTATTCTGATACACAATAAGAAAATAAAAAAAAAAAAACATGATTTTACTAAGAAGATGGAAAAAAATGAACTGAAGAAATTAGTAAATTGTTCGATGAAATAAATTTAGGTTCCTTCATTTTTAACTGGCTTATAAATATAGTATGATAATTTTCCAAATCCTGAGTAGGTATGACACGATTTTAATTGCGAAAAGGAGAAGAAAAAAAGAGACTAGTATCTCGTACGTGATGTTCGATTTATATTATCAATTCAAAATAACGGAAAAAAATGTAAAAAAAAAACGAAAACGAAACTCCTACATTCATCTGCGAAATTCTATAATAGACTAACATTAGCATAGGTAGGTATATAACAATTCGGCGTGAAAGACTCACCTCTATTTTCTCTATCATAGGTATATAAATGACGCGTTAGCCGGCTGGGACATTACTGAGGCTTTACACTTGACGCACATCAATTATGCCCACAAAATTACGCCACGTAGAACATAATATAGCTGAAGCGAGCACCTGTATATACGTATATGTATCATAAATCTATGTATATGTTATATAAAAATATTGAATAAATATACGCTATACTCGAACCCCCTTCTTCAATATATGTCATGAGAGAGGGAGATGTTTTTGTGGCTTTGTTTAACATACATCGGTAGTGGGGGTCTTAAGGAATTTTGAATTACTTCCGCGATCTTTATTCTTCAACCAGGTTAACGTATGAAATCATATGGGTGTAAATGGAATATGATAAGCTTTAGAAGCATTTAGTCAGTTGGTGAAACTCTTCTACCTCATATACTTATACTGATATCAAAATTTCATCATTTTGGGGTAAGTCTTAGTTGGACAAAAAAAAAAAAAAAAACAAGACGAAAAAGACAATGTTTCTCGTGGTACTTTTCATCATCTTGCAAACAGAGGTAATTATGTACGTGAAATACTATCAAGTACGTACAATCAACATGTTATTATTTGCATTTTTTTATAAAACGGTTTTTTATTTTTCATGAAATGTTGTTTTTTTTTTCCATATCAAACGCGGTGCGGTAGTTATTCACGACCGTTATCTCAATCGAATGTAAAATCCGATGGACAGACCGACATATATTTCTGCAAAATACCAGTTTTTCGGATTCTAGTGGGTCGGGAACGTAAAGATTTGTTGAAATTAGCAAACGTCACTTTTCGGCCGAAATCAATACTTTTCTTATATGTATCACCATAGGTGATGAAATGTAAAGAAAAATAAAAACAGTGGTTCAAAATTTATCATCTCTTCATTAGCTGGGCTAAAAAATTTGAAAATTTTTACCACCACGTACATATTTGTGAAAAGAAATGACAAAAGAAATTTATGAAAATTTTTTTTTAACACTCTGTACAAATACATAGGGGAGAAACTATAAGAAATATAGTTTTTATGGCATTGGTATGAAAAAGTGGCTTTTTGACGCCTGCTTTTTGGTCATGAAAGTGGCACTTTGTATGGTTAACTTCATAACTGCCTCAAAAAGACTTTTTATGGGAATGAAAAATTGCCATATCCCATTGACTTTGAACGTTCTCTTACATAAAAAATAAATTGGCTTTTAATTTTACATATAACTATACATTCTCTTTTTGATACTTCCAAATTAAAAAGAATGCTCTTTCGAGTTGGAACCAATGACTATACATTCCATATTCAGTAAGTTTCTGAGTTGAAAAATATTTTCTATGGTCTTTTAGATAGTCTATAAATCTGAATTCGCCGAATGATCTAAAAAACGGCCAGCTAAAAAATCTTCAATTTACAGGATTTGGGATTAAGATAATGGGCACGAATAATTGCCACGCTTATTTTGATTTAAACGTTTGTTTTTATGGAAAATAAATCTCATGAAAAATGAAAAACCGTTTCATAAAGAAATGCAAATAACAAAATGTTGGTTTTATATACTTGATATTATTCCAAGTGATCATGTTGCTTTGTGATGGCGATGAAAACTACCGCGAAAAAACCACTGTCTTTTTAGTCTCGTTTTTCTTCCGGTTTTATTTTAATTTGGTGTAAATCTTTCGGCGTGTTTGTGGTAAGTACAGCTGATATAATACTCAAGCAGACGTATGACGTACGTCTGTTATATTGGATTAGGAATTGAATTGAAAGTTATTAAATATTAAAGAAACATTTGTCGACGTGTCACGTTAATATATATAATATATATATTAGGGTGATTCGTTTCAAGCGACTATTTTTTTTTTTTCGGTCCCGCATCAAAATCTTGTTCTGTATGCTAAAAAAGAAATTCTGTGCAAATTTGAGCCCTTAATTTAATTTCTAAGTACTTTATTTTTGATTTTGAAGTTTTCCTATTTGAAATACACAGGAAACTTAGGATTTTTTTTTCAATGGCTTATAACTTCGCGGCATTTAACGCTATTGCAATGCACTTAGGCTCAATTTGAAGGGGATTAGATACTCTTTGAAAGGACCCCTAACTGTTTGATGTCAACTCATATATTGTGGTATATATATGCCACCAAAGTCATATTTTTGCGAAAAAATCTTATTTTTTGCATTTTCCGGTGAAATGGTCAAAGTTACAGGGAAACTTTGCAAGGTAATTTTGAAGAATATTCAATTTCCTACAAAAAAAGTCCCTCAACCCAAATCTCTAAGATTGATATTTCTCGAGTTATTGACCTTTGACTTTTTTGTAGTATGAAATTACATTACTAATTACATTACATTACTCATCTTTTTCCTCATTTCCAACTTAAAAAATAAATAATTACTAAAGAATGCAGTGATAGGAAATTGGAATATCAATATACATTCAAAAATTTGACTCAATAATCCATTAAAATTTCATACCACAAAAAAATCAAAGCTCAATAACTCGAGAAATATCAATGTGAGAGATTTGAGTCAAAGGACTTTTTTTGTAGGGAATTGAGTACTCTTCAAAATGACGTCGTCAAGTTTCCCTGTAACTTTGACCATTTCACCGGAAAATGCAAAAAATAGGAATTTTTCGCAAAAATATGACTTTAGTGGCATATATATATCACAATATATGAGTTGACATTAATTAGTTGGGGGTCCTTTCAAAGAGTATCTAATCCCCTTCAAATTGAGCCTAAGTGCATTGCAATAGCGTTAAATGCCGCGAAGTTATAAGCCATTGAAAAAAAAATCCTAAGTTTCCTGTGTATTTCAAATGAGAAAACTTCAAAATCAAAAATAAAGTACTTAGAAATTAAATTAAGGGCTCAAATTTGCACAGAATTTCTTTTTTAGCATACAGAACAAGATTTTGATGCGGGACCGAAAAAAAAAAAATAGTCGCTTAAAACGAATCACCCTAATATATATAAAACATAGATTGGAAGATTTGTACCTATCTTTTCCGGCCAACGAAAAAAATATTCTTCACGTACATGGTATAGCTTACCAGTCATTAGCCGGCTACTTTCCAAATCGGAGCAAAGCCAAAAGGAACAACAAACAAACAACCAATCATTAGCAAACTAGCTATAGTTCTGAGGACCGAGATATTTCCTTTTTTTGATGCATAGTATCAATAAATTTTTATTTTCATTTTTCAGAAAGAAAAACAGTTCCTTTTATTCGAACTCGACTTTTCTTCTGAATTCTCGAATTTCAGACATTTTTAACTCTAGGCTCAAGTGGAAAACGTAACATTCCATATTTCAATGTAAAAAAAAGAATTTCCATTTTTTTTTCAACACTTTTACAAACGAGATGAAATTTCTGTTTTCTAGTTTAGGCACGAAAGCAAAGATATTATCATTCTTATTAAGGTTGAAAGAATAATTGGCGATTGAATTTTCTCACGAGCTTCGAAATGCATACTGCAGAATTTCGAGAACGAGTTTTTTTTCTCGGTTGTTCAGATATTCCACTTTCGAAAATGACTCTTGTTGAAAGATGATCACAGAAAAGTATGGCAATACAAGAACCCATGGTTCTTCCTTATTGCGAAGACCAGATACCTACACCTACAGTACCTTTATATAGTACTTGAATCGACACGCCGTTCGACGCGATGACGAAACTAACACGTGTCTTCCTTGTCTGGAGGCCATAGGCTTCACCGCCACGCCGGAGTGATTAACCTGCTCCAATGAACAAGGTCGACACAACTTCTAGCCATTGATCCATTGCACATGTTCAGAGAACGGATTGCTACAGTTTTTAACGAGTGAAATCGGGCTGCCCTTTTTCGATTGCATTGATAAATTATTTTCTTTTAATATCAATGTCGAAAGATCGCTCGTTAAGAATTTTGAAAACAAGACTTTTGGCGGAGGAAATATTTTTGGAAAAATACTAAAATTACAAACTTAAAGTTAGTAAAAATTTATTGACTTTTGTCTCTTTAGGAAATAATAAATTACATTCCGGAATCATAACGCGATATTTTCAAAAAATGACACAAATTAAAACTGGTGGTTTCTTTTTCTTTTTTTTTTTTTCAACCAAGTGAACCCGATTTTTCAAATTCAAATCCCATCGTTTTAATAGAAATTGGCTCGTTTTTTAACGGTCATATTTTCCCGTACTATAATATCTATCAGTAGTTTTAGATTTAATAGTAAAGTTTCTAAAGTTTCTTAGAATTTTGTATCGATAGAATATATTATGTACTCATACTGAAAATATGGAAATCGGCGAAGAAGAAAAAAAGAGTGAAAAATCGTCCATATTGGATAATCGAAAGAAAAAAACGATTTGAGCCGCGATTCAAGCAGCCGCTGATCTGACCCGATTTATTTACATGTAATTACGAATTAATATTGTAATACCTTCTTTGTTCTTTTTCTGTATCACCGGATGTTTAACGTCCCATTGGACGCGAACTAAGATTCATTGTAATTAATGCGGAGACTTCGAGGAGCGTAACTTCCTCTTCTGTAGCATAATCAGAATACAAAAGATCTAGCGTTACGCATCTCATTTTACATTACAACGCCCTATATATACAGTGAGTTTTCGTATCTGCGGGTCACTTGTTGAATGAATTGGCGCTCATTTCATTGTGAATTCATTGTTAAGCATCAACAAGTGACCCGGAGATACGAAAACTCACTGTATATATATAGTTGAGAGTAACATTTTTCTTGTTAAAAAAAAAAAAAGAAATCAGAAATCAGTAGTATCGTGATTCTGATCGATTTGAAAAATGCAGCTTAAATTTAATTTAAATAACAAAAAACCGTTCGCGAAGGTAAGTATGTGGATCAAAGTATATGTTTAATTGATGGTAACAAAAAATGACCAGCAGCGACTCAAATTTTCATGTATTATCCAAATAGATGTTTTTTTCGTATTTTTATTTGATACACGTAGCAATTTATATCGGTAAATGTATTGGGATTCATTTGTCAATTGAAATGACGAAGTGGAAAACTATAACGATAATTAGTAGAGTAAAGTTTCCTCAAAACTTACACACACAATAATTCCAATATAGCTGGATGAAAAAAAAGGATAATTATCAGCTAATCTCAATGCTATTTCAAAGACTAAAGAATACAGCTACATGAATTATTTATTTCAGTTTGAATATAATGTACGCGCGTGGAGTCACAAGTGGAGATTTAAAAAACAATAGATGTAACACAATGCGCATAGATATTTGGTATGGTTAAAATGGCAAAATGAATTCGTAACTTCCGTGTCCGATTTGTAGCATAAAAAAAAGAATCTTTCATACGTAAACGACGATGTGATTAATCAAAAGGTTATTGCGTGCGTCCGGTTTTATTGGTTTTTTTTTTTTTTTATTCTAATATTTTTTATTACGCATTGTATTCACTAGCTATAATTGCAGGAAATCGCAATAATTGCAGCTTCCAGCGTTAACAAAACTAGCGAATTTAATTACGGTAATATATTGCTCCGGCTGTTTTTTTTTTCCCGTTATTAAGATATTTTTTCTAGAAATATAACAATAATATCAAAGTGAACTCAAAGAAATGGAAATTTCTCAATAATTCTGAAAAGAAAATTCTGAACGAAGTTAAAAAGAGAACAGAAAATCGCATAACTGCAGGTAAGTATGTATCAAAACCGGTATTATATTTTTATGAATTTATTAATATTCGGTTCCGGATATTTCGGATATTGTACAAAGTTGTGATTTTTATAGAATAACGAGATTCTCGTTGGTGTAGTATCGTTTCAGGGGGAAACCGGCTAATAGATGTAATTCAACTATTAGTACCAATTATAGCTGTATTCTTGGAGAACAGGGAAATACCTGATTCAGTGAACTCGAATAAGAAGCACGAATGTCATCAAAAAAATATTATCGTAAGCTTATTCAGTACGGTTTTATGTAATTACTATTGTCCTGACCTGTGAGATGGATTCGTAATACGAAAATGCAGACTGCATTGTCCTATCAAAAAATAAATAAAAAAATACGATTCTCATATCTTATTTTCTGATTAAAATAAATGAATTCCAGACTCGTGTATACATACACTTAACACTAGCTCAAGGAAGTTGTAGTAAGAATAATATAAATTCGTATTTTTTAGTCAACAATGACCAGCAGTAACAATCCAAAGAAAAGAAAGGAAAGGAAAGGAAAGGGATTGCAGGATATATTTTGGCTAAAGCGAACCTGTCATTGTCATTTTAAGATCATTGAATTGAAAGAAATTTACACGATTATGCGTATGTAAGTATCTGATTATCACCGTAGAAAAAAGTAGTGCAGATTTTTCAGGTTTAGATGAATTCCATATCAGCGCAGTCCACGCGTTTGAAATGAAGTGAATTACATATCGGAAATTCGTACAGGGATTTGATTACATTGAGAAAAATGTGTGGTAAAAGATAATCCCTATACTCTGCGTATTCTGTATCGAAAGATTTCACGATGAAATTATAATAAATCGGAGTGCGCATGTCGCAATTTCTTTGAATATCATTCGCCTGTCAAACTCAACCACGCGATTTCGGCCTATCAGCCTGTTGGACAAGTTTGGCATACCTATACCTACGCACGACACCTCCTCGATCATTTTTTATCTCTAGATTCAAGATTTATGTCAAACACTAGCCAGTTCCAGTTTTTATTTTATTTTTATTTTTTATCGAAGTTAATTTCCCATTCAATTCTTACAGAATTATTCTCCCAACTTTAGAACAGCACGACTTTGTCCAATGCACAAGATCTGCGATTGAAAATCATGTACGCTGCAGTTTAGTACGATATTTTCATGCCGCAAAAAATAAGACGAGAGTAGAACCTTTCCTTCTTTTGACTTTGATGTTTAAAAATAACTTCTAACTTTACCACATCCGAAAAGCACGGCAAGATCAAACCTGACACACAATAACTATATCCGTTACTCCGCACGTATACCCTGCACACAGAACTCGTAGATTGATCACGTACGTACAGGACACAATGTTAATAGAAGCGTATAGGATATTTTGATGGAATTAATACTTCGCCATGTTAAAATGCCACAGGGTGTGATCCAGCGCGCAATATATGCTCTACAAGACTAAAGTAATGTAATATCATGCGAAAATACCTTTTTGGATAACACCTTCGTGCTTCAAGCAGATAACTTAATCCGTGTTATCGAACGCAGCACAGTATAAACACCGTAGAACCATTTGGAAGGAGAGAAGTAATTGTTGTGCTATTCCGACACGTAGGTTTAAGAAGAGAGAATATTATCGTAGATAGAAGATTGGAGAATCCGTATCTACCGGTTTTCACACATTCGATGTAATCTTAACACTCGAATCACTGACTGACGTAAAATGTCGGCGTAACTATAGTACCTATAGCTGTGTAGTACACAAAAAATTGAGTGATATTTTATTGTTTTGTTATTATCACGGCACAGAACACTCTACCTTATTTATAATCTGTCAGTTTATTTTCTCTGTGGAAAACAACGGAGCGAAGTTATCATTGTGACTGATTTTAAAGTCAGAAACTTCATGCACCTCCGTAAACAAATATGCAATGATGCTACACGAGAGACAGCGACCGACTGATTAGGAAACCCACGAACTAGAGATGAGGTGGGAGATCGCTAACGGGGAGGGATATGTCGGTTCCCTTCAAATTTCAGAAGCGAAGACCGACCCTAGAGACATCTGCGGTGACGATCAGACGAAGCTTGGGGTTCTGTTGGTAAGGGTAGACATTTTTCAATTCATATCCAAGTCGTTCGATATCCCAAACACCTCGGTATGATTCAAGTTACCTATCGAGAGAGGGGGGGGAATATGAATTCGTACTAGTCAGAGGGATCTTTTTTCATTCCAGAACATTTTCATTGTTAATCCTTAACGATAAGCAGAATATAATGTTGAGAATCTGTAAAATGATAGCACAGAATAATATTTTTTGAGAGTTCACGTATTCAAATTGTTTCATTGCAGAGGAGTAGATAGGGGAAAATATTCCGTTTTCAGCGGATACAATGTTTGAATTATTGAAAATATATAAAACGTTTTACTTTTCCTGATATTTATTTCTAAAAAATCACGATGATTAGTTGAATTCCTGGAAATAAGCACAGACATCCATATGCGTATAGAAATTAGATTTTCAATCAATGAATTGAAATTATGAGCATATTATAGAAATCGAGGGCTAAGAAACAGAAGATAATGTATAAAAACGTTTCTCTGAGTTTCATAACTCGACAATATACATATTTAGCACCTAGGCCGCTTATTATTATATTTCCGCTTGGGAAGAGTTGAAAAAAAACCTAAATACCCCAATGCTTGCGGCTCGTCTAACCCTCAAACCTCGATAGCGATTACAGCTCTATCGTCGCTGTATTAGGTTAGACGGATCGAAATTTTCTACATGACTTTAAATTTACAATTAAGAGTGAGACAAATTAATTAATTAGAAAGAAATGAAAGAAAAACACAGGTTACACTGTATTTGATGTCGATAGTGAGAGCGATTTAATCGTTCTCATTTATTAAATAAAAAGTCATTTTTTTTTCTCAATAATTATGCACAATAGTGTGATGAAATGATATTTGATTCTATTGCAATTCAAATGCTGGTTTTTATCCTATTTTCAGCCGAAGCTGTTTACTATGCGTTTTTTACCGTTTTATATTTTTCTTTTTCTTTCTAACTCTGAACTGCGAAATGTTGCTTTAGCTAATTCTTTTTCTTTTTCTTTTCCTTTCTTCTACAGGCCGCTTTGGCACCATAGACATAGGAGATATAGACTGCGGGTGGAGTAGCGTTGCGCTGGCATTTCAAAATTCAAGCTTCTTATCTGATACGAAAACGAATGCCACATCAAAATAAATTATTCAGAATTTTGCATTGCGAAAGTGCTCTATTGACTGGGCTATATATACTCGTAGCGGTAGGGTCTTCTATCGTTTGTGACGTCACGTCAGGGTCTTCTATCAGCTTTGCGCAAGAGTCTGTGCACGTCGAGCGCACATCTGTGTACGACAAAGTTATGCATACCGTTCATATCTATACACCAGTGTATCTATACATGTTGAGATATATTGCGCAGAAGTTTAGCACGCATTTCAGTTACAATTGGTTATTGTGTTATAGACACAAGGAATCAATATTTCGAACACCTTGGCGCTTTGAGCTTTGTATTATAGTATAGGCCGTCCTCGTGAACTTTAAGTGCCTGTGCGCGTTTTGCGGAAATGTAGGTGGTTTCCTCGGAGATTATTTGTATACGAAAACTGCAGCTTCTTCTCTCGATGAAACAGTTTTTCTGTCGTATTCTGTTTAAGAAAACAATTTAAAATACGCAAACTCGAATCATTTGAATAAAAACAGAAGGTATCAGTAGGCATTCCCGAATGCTTTGGAAATGCAATAAAATATACGAATCATACCAATTCTATTTCGAAAAGGTATTATTCTGGTATTAGAAAATTGCTATCCAGAATCGGGATTATAGCCAGATTTCGATTTTGTTCCCTACCAGCAGGAGAAATTATTTCTTATCCCAATATTAGGTTAAATTCACAACATTAATTAACTAGCCCAATTACTAATAGTAATATTCGAAAACAGAATTTTGAATGCGTTTATTCCTCATTTTCGTATCTCTAGAGAAAATAATCAGCATTATGTGAATATCATGTAGATGTCTCCTCGGTGCAGCCTATACCTTATACCTCTTTATTCGCACGAGCATCTACTGCATATCACATTTTTATCGACACCCACACCGCCGCTTCATGCCCATGCCGATGTACCTAGTTCCATTGTCACTAGCAGTCACTAGCATGGCATTAGCTGGACATACAGCGCCACATGAGGGAGCTTTCTAAAACATACTTCATGCCCGATCTAATCTCTCTCAAGGATCTTCCGTTATCGAATGGGTCAATTACCCCCTTCATAGACTCAAGAACCAGGCAGGCTGCGGATAGGTCGTTGTGATTAATGGTATTCCCCATAACTGACTCAATTGGCCAAAAAAAGACAACTTTTAGCAAAAAGGGCTAAACAGATCACTTCCTGCTCGGTTACTTCCCTTCTCTCTCGCACTGAGAGGTCAAATAATTAATAAACCACGTTCTACTTCGTATTTAATTACTTATCTATACTTATACAATAAGACGTAATGAGTTAATATAATCTCTCCTCCTCACTGTGCAATTGGAAAATTGAATATTTCCTCTAAACATTCGTGTGGAATGAATCATCCTTACGCATCCTTATTCCGACACCAGCGCCACGGTCGGTCGCGGCCACAGCGTGTCGAGGTTGTTCTATTCAAACTTTCCATACTTTATGCTCAAAGAACGAGAATTATATGTGGTCAGTTATGGACTTATGGTTGGTTATGGTACTGCTGCTATCTGGTATAACGTAGTGTATTTCTAATCACTGTCCAAACGACAAACGTAAACGGATTAAGTTCTTGTTGTAAAACGTTCTTTAATACTCTAATATCATGTGACAATTATAAAAATCGATAGAAAAATAGCGAATAACATTCTGTGTCAATGTGAAATGGAACACTGCGGGCTGCCCTAAAGGTATCTACAGATTTTCTGTTGTTTAATAACTAATCACCAATGTTTAAACGTCTAGTAAATACTCAACTATTTAACCAACCTCGTAGGATATTACAGTTGCACTATTTTCATAACAATTTTTACTACTCACTACATATAACTACATATGTAACGCATATTTTAATTTAAAAAAAAAAACCCTTAATGACAGCCTCGAACTGTTTTTCCATTAAAATTATCGTTACGATTACATTTCATGCTGAATTATTATACGCGGTTATTTGTTCATATTTATCAATTGATTAACTACAGGATACATTACTTTTATTATACTAGACTCCACCTTAAGGGGGGGCTGCACTTCAAAATTGACCCCACTTAATATCGTACATAAGTATATAGAGCTCTGTCGATTTATTTTCCAACTATGTAGAAATAACCACCTGAAATGGGAAATTGATTCTATCATTTTCAGGCTGTTTGCAAAATATTTATTCTTGAAAAAATGAAGATGTCACATATAAAAAAAAAAAAAGAAAAAAATTGGCAACTCTTAATTTTCAAACTTATGCGAGGAGATGAATTTTTAATGTTTTTTTTTTTTTTTTTTTTTCTCTAAACCGTTATAATTTCAATCTTTCATTATAAATTGACGTTACACAGATTATATGACTTCAAAAAGATCAAACATCCCCCAATAAGCACCTACGTTGCAAAAATCTTTCGCCAACTACATTACCTGCAATTTTATTCATTCATTTATTTTATTTTATTCAGAGTGCAGCCCCCCCTTAATGGTTGGTTTATAATTTTCATTTCTCATCGTCAGAATTGCTGTTTATACTCATCAGTCTTGTATAATAACACTATAATATTTATAAGCAAATTTTAGTTATCAGTATATATGTATTTTTCTTTGCTGTTTATTAAACGTGAAACAAATTCTGTACTAGTTTTATCAAATTATCACCCTCATTGATCAAATTGAGACGGTAATTTGAAACTGATTGATATTGTCGGAGTTTTTATACTTGGATGATATTTTCTTTTTAGGGTTTTTAGGATGCTGAAGGATTAAACAGAAACTATCACCAATTACCACGACTCTCTATTAACATGATGTGTATCTTTAACACCGCCTTTATTTGGGACACGATTTGGCTGCATGCTGTATAACCACCACTTACTCACTACCACCCTTATCATTTTATTGCACGTCATGCATGCGTATTATTTTACCAGTATATTCACATGATTAAAATAATTGATACAGTATTATAGAAGACTGGTACAGGATTTGAAATTTTTTAATTGCTTGACCTGTTTTTTTTTTTTTTTTTACTTTTTTGCTATTTCTGAACTTAAATTGAGAAAAAAACTGTTTCCTGATTTTTAGTGGAAGAAAAACCTGGATACATTTCATTTGGAGTAATCGATAAATTATAGAGTTCGATATTTAGTTCTGTACAATTATATTAATTAGTGAAATTGACTGTATTCAATAAAGAAGATTGTCAAAAGTATAAATAAATTACATATGTAAATAAATAATTAGGCACGCTTAGATTAATGTAAATAATATCACCGTCATCTACCGGATTGGAATACATACTTATTACGTTTACTGCACTTATTATACTTAAACTATTTTTGTTTTAATAAATACATATCTGGGCTGCTATGATTTTAATTTAAATCTAATCATTTTTTGCAACACGATTTTCCCACACCTGGGATTACATCGCTAATTTTTTATTCCCACACCTCTAGTGTTATGTATATATATATGTATTAGTGCATAGTGTGTACCTATATTTAATATTTATGGATTATTTATATCTTCAGATCTACTGCATGAGCTACATTTCGCTTGGTTTCTTTAAGACTCATTAACACAAACATAAAATACATATATATCATTCTTATTTATCGCTTGTACGTAGCATTGGCTAATACAGCTACCCTGGTGAAAAGAAGTTTACGGATTTCTATCGATCATTAGGGAAATTTGAACCGTACGCAGTTTTTCATAAGGGAATTTCAGAATTTCAGCTTGATTAACAGACGCAACGAATTATTCAGAATATTTATAAAATTCTACAATTTCTCGTGAAAAACTATATGAAATATATTTAATATATTCCCTGAAAATTTGCAAGAGTGAAGAAAATTAGTACGATTGAAAACATTCATTATACTCGAATTAGAATACAAACTGAGTTTAGAGTTAAGACATAAACTATTTCTAAGATATAATTAGCGTATAGCTATGATCTTGCCTTCCATGTTGTTCCACATCCTCAGAATCCACTAATCTTCGCTACATGCTGCCACAATTAGGTCGCACATCAGTATCACCTACTTAAATCATATTTCTAGTATTAGAATTCCGTTGAGGTTTTAGTGTTTTCTGTTTTTATGATTCTTCTACCGTATGTATGTGACCATAATTTGTTTGTTGGCATGCAGTGCGATAAAGTTGTACACAGAAATAAAGTTTTCCCTTGAAACGCGGTACAGGAAGACACCGAAAAAATACAAAAATAGCATTCTAATTTACCTAATTCCCTTGGAAGTTGTTACTAGCAGACAGTAGTGAAATAAATTGTGTTGGATATACGATTGATTATTGATTCCCTTAAACTCCTTTTATCAAATGGTTTCATCTTTGGGTATATAGGTGATACTTTTCTATGGAAAATACTGCTTGCAAGTTGTGCTGACAATGAGACAATACTTTTATTCTGCGGATGTAATATGGCTGAGGATGTTACGCCAAAACCGGCTTTCCACTTGGTAGTTCTTGCGCATATTATGGTAGAACAGGGAGAGAACAGTGCCGGGTTGAAGTCCAGAATTTTTTAAGTCCTGAACGGTAATAATTCCGAATTTTATTATTACCGACTCATAGTTTTCAGAAAGGCTATTTCAAATTCTGAGCTGTCCGAATTTCAACCTTCCGGGATCCTGAAAATCCGGAACTTCGACCCGCCCCCAAAAGAACTGCAACTTCTGTTTTTCTCTCTTTTTTTCTATAATTGATACAATAACATTTTCGCACTTGAGATTGATTTTCATCACTCTCCCGCTATTCGACATTATTCAGCATTGAATAGAGAAGAAGATAGGCACATATCAGTTTACTCAGGCAATCCAAAAGTCTCTTTATTAATAATTGTTACACTTACGTTCGTGGACTTAATTGTCCTGGTTTCATTTTTTACTAAATTAATCCTCAAGCTCAAACCGACTTTTTCACTTCCAGTAATACGCCTTTTAATTGGGCACATGTTGTGCCATACTTATGAATTTTTATAATACAATTAGTTGAATGTTAGTTAAATAATAAATATGCGGCATAATTCTTTTGCTATCCCGAAAGAATCTGCTTTTCTCACTTGGTCGATTTCGGCTTAACAACCTTCACCATATATATCAACTCCAATTGTGTGGACGAGTTGAAACGCAGAATGATTCATTTCTAGCTCTCATTGTCAATTATTCAAAGCGTATTAACAAATGGAAGCAACATTTTGCTAACATCCTTCTAATCTCTCCCGCTCTTTCCATCTCCGATCTCTGAGTATTGCATAATCCTAAGAAACAGTGTGGTACTGAATAAGAAAATCAGCTGCATTATCCAACGTTAATATTCAAACTGCTATCAGTGCAACGTATCTCAATTATCCAATAAGTTATGGTTATTGGTATAGCCTTTCATTCCATAATCGTGAATGAAATCGTTGACGGACTTCTTCAGATTATTTGTACAATTTTTTCATCTTTATCTATACCGCATTTTATTTTTTCTTAGTTAGTGTTCAATCGCTCTGAACGTCAGTTGGATAAATTATTGGGCGGTGTATCTGTGACCTCTGCACCTACACGCTTATCTAATAGTGAGCCGCCTAACGCGGGCTTAAGGCAAAAACTTACAATTAGTCGAGGAGAATTGTTGTCTGCATGTACACGCATGTCGGAGCTACGCAACCAGCCTTATGCTAGAATTACACGAGCACTAAAAGTAGAGAAATCTGATATTATGGTGAAATTAGCGAACAGCTAATGTGAAATGAACACATATGGGAGAGCGGGGCGAAACGGGCACCTAGACGAAAAATAGGAATTGTTGGCAAAACGGGTACCTCGACGAAAACAAAGAAAACAATTTTTTTTCGAGATTCATTAATTTTTTCGGCTTTCTCGTGTTATTGTTAGTACAAAATACGTCAAATCTCATAGTCAATCAGTCTCAGGTATAGGCAGTTGTTCTTGCCATTCGCGCGATCTATATCTTACTGAGTTGAATCTCGAACGTAATTTTAAAACCGGTTTAACCGCAAATTTTTTAAAGAGCTAATTGTAAGATGATACACTATTTTTTTTCTTCCTTTTTTTTATTAAGTGAGAAAACTGAGAATGGTTTTTCATCGATCTTTGCGGCTGAATATACGATGTAAGTATCTCGACAGAATCAACTAGTAATATAGTTGGGACATTCTTTTTGCCCTGAATAATGATGTTTGTAAGATCTCCAATCTTTTAGCTGCGACAAGAAAGAACCCTGTTCCTAAAATCTTGTATATTCTGTTCGGATATTGGAGTAATCTTTACATCTACCTGAAAGTAGCGTTAATAAACTTAATTTTGATACGAAATCGCAGCAGCAATTGAGGCTTAAAAATGCTGTCCAGATAATCATCTGTGATTGCAGTTAGATTTCCACAAATTGGTGTACCAACTCTTTATCTTCAATTTGTTTACTTCACTCCGTTATCGATTACAGTCGCATGTTTTGTATCACGACATCCGCAGTTTATACTGCACCGCGATATAGTATGTAGATCTGAATCAATACCAGAGCCCAAGGATATACCAGCGAAACATTTTACATACAGAACGTATAACAGCTCTATGAAGTGAACTTACACGACATGGCGTAAATCCAATGTCACAGAGCGCATTGCTGTAATGCAAATGTGTCTAAGTGTGCATGAAACTCCATAATATAATCATCTGCGGCTACACTATTCTAATTAACACTGAAGATCAACAATAATGCCTAGAATTACATATAACATGAAGATTCGTTGTGTTAGTAGTTGAATATGAACTCTGAACTCGTACTCGTAAAGCTAATTACAATTAGCGAAGCATTAAATAATCTTTTCGGTTTTTCTACCATATTGATATAGTAGATTAGTATTTTTAATATGCACAGTAAACTCTGTTGTACAAATCATATGATATAGGTCTCTTACTTTCATTTACAATGAAATATTCTGAGTCACCCAAGCAATAACAATAAACATTAGGGTGATTTTTTTTAGATGGATATAGATTTTTTTTTCAACTCCTGGCTAGAAATACCTGTCGGATACGCCTGATAAGTAATCCTCGCCGAAAACGAGCACATAATTTTTATTCTAAAAAGTCCATCACGCGATTATAAGTTCCCGTCAAAATAACATGTAAAAATATTTTTGTTCCATTTAAATGGATATATTACTCAGTCGGATAATTTTTTTCCAATTCTACAGGGCGTGATTGTGCAGGGAATCAAATTGTCTAAAAAATAGCCTGTAGAATCAAGTCTGTAAATTCTACGGAAAATAAATTTTGAACCCCTATAGCTCCTTCATTATTGATTCTACAGACTTTAATCTTGAGGCAATTTTTTGGAGGATTTAATTTTCTACAAAATCATGTCTTGCAGAATTGAACAAAAAAATTTATCTGACTAACAATATAAGTAATATCCATTTACACGGGACAAAAATATTTCTCCATGTTATAACGGAAAAACTTATGACGTGATGGACCTTTTAGAATTGAAATGAAGAGGTGGCTCTCCGCGAAGATTACTTTTCAGCCGAATCCTAAAGATTTTTCAACCAGGATCGCAAAACGAAATAAATAAGCGGGTCTGGGCTGACCGAGAGTCAGCGTTTAAACTTCCCGTTTTCAAATTAGTTTTTCAACATATTGAATACGTAAAATTGAAATTTTATGAATCTGACTTTAGATTTGTGATTAGCGACCAAAAATATCTAGGGATACCAATTATTATTTGAATCCGTTCATCTATTCTCAAGATATCATTTTTGTTCTATTCTTTAGAATTTTGTTATTTAAACAATTCGAAAACTACTGAACCAATCAAAGCGAAAATCTAATCAGTTCTAAGTTAAAAAGAGGTGCGGCGATCGAAATCAAATTCGTAAAAATCCGACCATTCCTCGAGATAACGTCGGTCAAAAAATTGATCACACACGTACGTATATACACACCTACATGCATACACACATACATTTACCTTTTGAAAATGATTGGAGGTGATTCCCCGGGGTTCAAAACAAGGAGATCTAGTGAGAACTCAACTCTTCATATTCGGGGTGATACAATAGCTTCCTTTTTTTCTCTGAAGTCAGAGAAACGGGGAGTTAAAAAAATATCGCTTTATAAACGTATCAACGAAATGACACGAGTACGGATGACACAATACATTTTTTGCATCTCCTTGAATGTATAAAAGAATGGTGTGAAATAAAACCAATCGAACGATTTAAATCAATAGATACACACTGTACCTATGAATCAGCTTCGATAAAACGTCGCAAATATTATCTAACTCGCGATCAACCCAAACAGCAGTATTTTATAATACCCCTTCCGGATATCATTGCATAATAAATCACCGGGTGTAAGGCTGAAATTTATCGTGATTAAAGGCGCCATCCATATACATATATGTAATCAGATGTCACCAAACTTCAGAATTGCAGAGTATTTGATACTCATACTCCCGAATATCGGAGTGTGAAAATCGAAGTCAAAGTTGACGGTGGCACAACTCTTTTTCGACAAATCGTATTTCTTGTCAGAAACGTTTAGTTTTTCATAGCAAAACGCGAGGATATTTTATACTGTGACTCTGCGATAGCTGTTTCCCTGCAGATTTGCAGTCGTTATCCTTTTTATGAGAGAAGAAATCGTTTTTGAGAACGATTTATTATTGCTTATGATAAATGTGGCTAAAGTGACCGACAAGTGCGTGAAACTAGCTAGCAGAATCACCGTATACGCTAGTTTTTATTGCACTCGTATCTAAATAGGCTTATTCCTTACGGGGTTATAGCAAACTCTTTGTATATAAATTGAATCGCGTTTTTCTACACCTTCCGCGAATTGCGGCCAAGCATATCCGTTGGCGATTGCGAGGCCGCGCAACGTGCGACGCAGTATTCCAACACCTGTCAAGTACTCTTGATTTGGGAAAATGATAATAACCGTAACGGTCATGGCTATCCGGATATCAGAATAAGAATTATTGACCCCACCACGTATAGAAATTTGACCTGTGATTGCGAACTATAAATCATTTTCCCTTCTAAGCCCTCTGATTTCATCAGAAAGTTATAAACCTCCAACAAAGAGTACTTTGAGCCATCGGGCGAATGTTCATATATTATCAATTATTTTTGCGTAAAGAAACTCGTCGAAGATCACTAAGTATTAGCTGAAAGTTTAGGATTGAATGACACGGCTTTTTGAATGCTGAACTAGTTTTTCGACAAAATTCTTGTTGTAATAATAATTGCACATCGTAACGATTTGTAAATAAATAAAATCAAGTAACTCGTTAAGCTATCTTGTAAATAAATAAGGATTTCACTGGGCATCGACGAGGCAAATCAAAAGTTTGTATAAAAGATTCGCATTCGTTAAAATTTTTCCTTGAAAACCAATTATCTACACTTAAAAGTTTGCACAAATCATGTATACCGTGTGCTTCTTCGTAGGCGTCCCGGGCATGCGGGTCTCGGATCGTCAGGCAGGTAGGTGTTAAACGTATGCCGTAAAATTATCGGTATCGCATAAGGTTCACCATTTGTTTTTGATTGTTTTTTCTCTTGATTTGTGAATCTCGTGCGATACCGATAATTTCGCGTCATGTATTTCCTGCCTGACGATACGAGACCTATATGCAAGCCCGGGGCGTCTCCGAAGAAACACACGTTACGATAAGGATACACAGACACGAATAATAATGAATGAAAATTTGGTATTATTTTATAATATCCATGTGGAAATGGTTAGTTGATTTTTGATAAATGATTCCGAAATGTTTCAAGTCACGTTATATTTGTTGTTAATGATTGATGAATACATTGACTGTGCAGGTATCGAGATGTCTAAACGAGTAAGCTTTTATGGGCTGGTAGGCCTTGGATCGTTGTGTTTGGTTTTTTTATTCTTCAACCAAAGATACGGCACCTCAATGAAACATCGAATAACCTGGGAGGTAAGTTCAATGAACCCTATGCAAATTAAATACATAAGTGTTAAACTTGTCGCGGCTATTCAACTCGAAAAATCCAGTTTTATATAAAAAAAAAAATTAAAAAAATACACAATATAAGGAATCGGCTTAACTCGTTATTCATCGCTGATACTCAACTATTGAATATCTCTAGACAATGCCGGTGACTTCGGTATAGTCAGTATGGAGTAACAGTAATCCATACCTGAATTACAGTTGGCATGAAATTTCCATATCTGAAAAATGTAGTCACTATAGGACCTGAAATAATGGAACTGATTACAATTTTGTAGTTACTCTATACTACCTTCTTTCCCGTATTATTACCGATTCCCTATTTTTTTTGCCTCGTTGACAGGGTTTATAATTATGAATACATCGGTCAGATAAGAAATTATTATCAGTATATTTGTATCCTCATTCGCATTCTGTCCCTCAATTATTTAGTTTATTAATTATATGTTGAACTATCTAGAAAATTACCGCAAATTCCTTCTTATTTCTTAATTAACACGAGTTGACGACAAAGCGCGCGGCTCCAGCGTGAACTCTTCCCTTGCGAATACTGTACCGTTGCAGAATATAGAAAAAAAAAAAAATAGTATAAGTATTTATGATACGACAAGAAATACAAATATTAAATAAATTACCGCATATTATCATGTTGTTCTGCGAAAGCTATCCGCCCCCCCCCCCCCCCCCCCCCCCCATTGCTAATGCCATACTCGGAAAAATCATAAGTCGCCGGTGTTATCTTCAGAAAAATTTATACAGCGGTACTTTACCAATGAACAAGAAACATTGCGGTGAATTTTAGTCCCTGACTTCGGAATTGGGAACAGATGCGATTTTTTCAAGATATATATACCTATATGTATAATCAATTTTTCCACGTTTCAATTTTTTTTTTCAACTCAAAATCTATTATCTCTCAAATATAAAAAATTTATCATCACTTTTACCTGATTTTTGCAACTTGCAAGCAACCCAATACCCTACATCCTGTTCTTCAATTTCCATCCGGTGGTATCCGGAGTATACTCATTGTCAAGTTAAATCAGCGGCAATTATGCCGCATGCGATTATTTTACTTCTGAATAACTTACTACTAGGTAGATAATTCACTTCCAAGTCACCCACCAAGATAAATCGTTTCCTGATGAACCATCGTCTGAGAAACCTGTAACTCAATTTTTAATTAAATATCGATCAATTTGCACCCTACAATCCCCAATTCAAGAACTACACAAATATTCAATGCTATACATATCCAAGCATCAACCCATCGACTAATTTTTTCAGAACCATGGTCATCTATTCATTATCAAACTATTCCCATAATATTCTTAATAGATTGTGATGAAATTTCTGCAGAAAATTCTACCGTAAATTAACAGCAAATAATGCTCTTTCTTTTGTATACCATACTGCGGTGTACCATGTTCTGAAAAGCAGACAGAAAAGTGAGCTTAGCACATCGTTGAGTTGAGCTAGTATATACTCGGTGAATTTTTATTTCCTCTGTGTATAATATATCGAGTTATTTAACAGTGTTATATTGTCATTACACAGGATAATTAATTCGCGCGTCGAGTAATTAGAAACACCTTTACAAACAATCAAAAATTTTCGGGAGCTGCCTATTGATTTATGAGTATCAAAAAGAATAGAAGAACCATTATGTTCTTATATATTATCGGTTACATAAGTCGTCGCCTTCTAGGGTTAGCCTCACTTATTTTAATCTTGTCCCTGGAATCTTAATTAATTAGATTCTATTGACGTATTAGACTCCAGAAGAAGCGCTTACCCACCTTTTTATTGGATTCATAGATTACCCAAAGCAGTTATCTCTCATGCCGGAATTGCGATCTTACATTCAAACCGGCGAATCGCAAATCGCACACCGTTTGTGAAAAAACGAATTTTTGAACGCATTCATTATAACGCAAGATAATTTTTATGCAAGGCCATGCTAATCTCGGGGATCGAAAAGAAGCGACATAATAATTGTGGATTAGCTGCCGAATAAAGTTCGCAATCTATGCCTGATCCTTATATTTCATATACCTAATTATATTTTAATTAAAACAAAACCTGGGCAGTTTGATTAATGTAATTCTTTCTTGGCATTAATAGGCTATTCGCGGATTGAACTCCAGATGTAATATAGGCCTAGATTGATATCAGAAATAAGTAAATGAATTTTGTTACCTTATTGAGAATCACACAAGGTTCTATCGCTCAATGCATTCTGAGTTTCGGATAGTTATACATAATCAGGTGGTCGTAATCTGCAGGGGAACCACAAAGGTAGAATTCCATTGCGAAGTAGGTATATTCAACACGTACAGAGCATATCTCTATTCGTGAGAGAATGCTAAGCTAATGACACGTAGGTATTTAAGCTCCAAGCAATCCCCAAATATTTGGGAATCGGGCAAGACAAAATTGAGAAAAGATTCATTTTTCAAACTGAGAAAATCAGGTTTACAAAAATTGATTACAATTTTTACAGGATTGATTGAATTGCGAAAATTTCTCTTTCTATGTTTTTTTTTTCAATTAGTGTTTTCAAATGGAGCGGTTAATTGTAGTATCAATCCTGTTGTTTATCGCAAGGTAGATAAGAAGATTCCTTAAACAGTGGGTAGCGAGGAATCAACCCTGCGATAAGTCTATCGGTACTTTTCACTTCAGGAAATGTCTGCAGATTGGATAACCCAGCGATTTCACTGGTGCCCGGTCGAATATTTTTCGCAGAATGAAATAATCTAGAATAAATTTGAGCTTTCTCAAATGTTTGAGCTTCCTTGCCGTCTTATCAGAGCATACATATTTGATATAGTATAAGTAACTACTGTCTAATGAGTCATTTACTCTACTTTAAGGAAGTTTCAAGCGAACGAGTTGCAATATAAAAGAGAGAAATGCTATTTCCTTCTTACTTCTTATACTAAGATTATACTGTATAGAATTATACGACCTGCACTGATTATCCATATTAAATCGTTACGTTATCAGAAATTCATCCTTTAATTTTGTAGAAATAAAATGAATAAATGAGTAATCAATCACACGAAATGATCAACCATTCCATTCATTGAATCTTTATCACTTATCTTTATTACTGATGCACTTTTGCTTTAGGAAATTGAACCAAGATCACAACCCCTTGAAGTTCAAGAGCCAATATTGGTAAGGCAACTTCGATATACCTTTTACAGAAATTCTTGCATCTTTCATTAAAACCTGACGCGACTTGAATAATTTCTTTCATTGTCACTTCGTCTTCTTGAGCTTTGGCAATTAAACTGAAATACATATCTCGTATGCTGTTTACGCTGTAGTTGTGTATGCCTTTGCCTCTTAACTAGCTGTCTTTCCATATGTATCCGATGATCTGTCCGTTGGCATTTATTCAATAGGTTTCATCTGCACGTTTAATAATAATAACTTGCTTTTTTATATGACTGACGTTCGTGTGTGATATATGTATATTGTATTCATAATTATGGGAGTGAAACTAAAGGCCTGGACGGAGAAAGATGATTAAAAAATTATTGCTATAGCATATACGATTGCTGCAGTGAAGCGTTCGCTATACATATGCAGTTGAAAAAAAAAAACTTTTCAAATTTTATAAGAATGTTTAATTCAATCGATAAGCTCATTATCATACGTAGGATTATTGATGTAACCGAGTTTTTCTGATCGTTAATGATTATCATATTCCTTACAGAATACAGATGATATTAAGGAAGTGGATGAATGGAATGCTTCATTGAATGCAATACAACAAGTTATTAATCAACAACGAAGAATGATTCGTGACGAAATGATAGGCTACCAATATCCTAACGGAAAATATAATATACGTGCTAAGTAAGAAGATTATTTTTATGTGTATTTATTTTCGAATTAATTTAATGTATTACATGTGCAGCTGAATTCTTGTATATTTTTAAGGGTGAAATGAATTCTCTTTTTTCAGCAAACTTGAAGACTTAGTGTTAGAAAAAAATGGAAAACCTATCAGAAGTATAATTTTAACTACATGGCGCAGTGGAAGCACGTTTTTAGGGGATGTACTGACCGCGCATCCTGGAAACTTTTATCACTACGAACCACTTTTAGATTTTGATATCGTACAGATTCGAGGTCCCCCGCTGGCCTCAAAAGCTCTGAAAAATGTCAGGAATCTACTTGACTGCGAATATTCAGATCTAGGTATTATACTGGGTTATATTTAGATATCTAACTACATATATATATATATACAGTCTTTTTTCTTTCAGTTTCGTAGTTATTATCAGTTTTTATTTGTTGCAATTAGTGCACGTTGCCTAGAACCGTTTATAAGATGGCTTTTCGACAGACTCCTCGCACCATTAACCTCCGAGATATGTCTGATCTAAAGCTCTATCAGAAATAGCGATCAAAACTTATGCAGAAAAATAAATTTGGCGAAACTAAGATTTCTATTTCTTCATCCTCTTCACGAATGCTTCCATCTTGTATTATGAAGTGCACGTCTATATCGTTGACTACGGAGATAGTAGTATGCCAGTGAAGTAGTCTTTTTTTTTTCGTATTTTCTCTCGCATACTATATATTCTATAAGTCATAATGTCCGCGTATAAATTCATTTCTTTGCCATATTTCGTTTACTCAATCACTCTGAGCCAACTGGCTGCGGTTAATGAATTTGGAATCTGGATAAGGTTGACGCGAAAAGGGCTATAGTGCCGAACATTTGACTGTTTCTATATATCGCATTTTGTATAATTTAAGATTGATTAATTGTATAATCCTGTATTTCAGATCACTATATAGAATTTGGCAGAGGTCATTCCTGGCTTTTTAATCATAATGCGCCTTTATGGAAGCAATGCCTAGCTCATAAAGAAATATGCTACAATCACAGGTTCCTAAGTGGAATGTGTAAGCTTTTTCCATTCCAGTCCATGAAGCTTGTACGTCTCAGGTTACGTGTCGCACGAGAGCTTCTTGCTGATGAAAAGTTAGTAAAATATTCAGTCGCGCATTAATGTATAAAATGATAATCGCAGACATTATAATTCACCCACGTATCCACAGACAATTCCTTTAGTTCGTGTATAGGATTCAGAATAATTCCCTCCACGGGCCTGACTCTGTCTCCGAATATTTGAAAAATTCCAATTTATCCAAGTATTAAGATTTTTGAGAATTCGAAATTTCTTCGGAGATCTCAGTGCTCGAAACATCAGGGAAATCGAATTCTTGAAAATTACGATGTTTCTAGCATTTAGATACTTCGTCTTGAATTTTCTAGTATTATATACTTTCATGAACTGGTCAAACGATAACCAAGGCATGAAAAAGATATGAGTAAGGATAATATATCCTGAGATGTAGACAAAATTATCAACAATTTATTATCAACTGGTTTGTGGTCTCATCACGTATTCAAAGGAATTGAGTCATACAGATAGGGGATATATCTTTGCAACGTATGAGGGCACGTTTATTGCAAGCAATCTTATCTTCTACAAGAGAGAGAGAGAGAGAGAAAGAGAAGATAGTGTAACAGTAGCAATTATAATAAATATTAAGAATAAATGGTATCACATGAGCCTACGCCTTCAAATGTTCATTAGGTATTGCCTCTGTTTTTATATTACGAGTATTTATTATACAATGGATATATGGACGTATTTGCTTCAATAAGGTCTATAGTAATTAAAACATGAAAATTTTGGAGTACCTTCTGTTGCTTGGCTGTGTATTATTCTATAGTTTTACGGTATCTATAGTAACTGTTCAAAAGTTAGAGTACCTACGTAATTGTTGGCAATGTATAGCTCTTACTGATAATTACATCTTGTGATAAATTATAGTTTGTATTTACTCGTTATTGTTTGAATTTTGATGATTGATTACACTTGTTCATTTATGATTAGTCTTGCTGTTGTACTTTCAAGCCAAATGAATCGAATAATTTAACTGTCAATTTTGTCAGAATATAAATGTTTGGAAATCTTTTAACCGTTGCTATTTGATCTAAGCTTGTTAAAAATTGACTTCCTCGCGTCATTACTTAAATAAGCAATAATTGGAAACTATTTTCATCGACTCTTTAACATTATTGAATTTAATTCGTGACGATTGGTATTTTCCAGATTAGCTGTAAGATTAGTTCTCCTGATAAGAGATCCTCGAGGGACCCTTCAGTCGAGAAAACATCGTGATTTTTGTCCGGCTAATCCTGACTGTTCAGATCCAGGTTTACTCTGTGCAGACATGGTTTCAGATTACAATGTTGCGGTCGAACTGCAGAAGCAATATCCTGACACATTCAGGTTTGAAATTCTTTTTTTTTTTGTAAATCGCATGCTTTTTTTTCCATAACACAACTTATACGTTAAAAAAATAATAATAATAATAAAAAAAAAACCAGTGTTTCTAATCATTTGGCATTCTGTTTTCTGGTATAAAATAATAAAACTACTCAAGCTTGTGGCTTTAGAGAATTTTAACATAATTACAGGGTGATACGATACGAAGATCTTGCCGTGGACCCGTATAAACACGTGGAAGAACTTTTCAAGTTTTATGGACTAGATTTTCACCCAAATGTGAAAAATTTTCTAGACACCCATACGAAAAGTGACGTAGGTGGTGTGTCGAGTACTTTCAGAAATTCTAAAGCAGCTCCTTTCCATTGGAGAACGGATTTAGAATTTGAAGAAGTAGAAGGAATACAGCGATCTTGCGTTGCTGCAATGGAACAGTGGGGCTACGTGCCAGCGATGAACGCGACTCATCAAAGAGAATTTAATCCTATCACAGACTACGTGCTAAACTTGTGACACATTGCATGGAAGTCTGTAGCAATATTAGAATGTTCTTTAAAACTGAATGTAAATCTCAACAGAGAGTTACAGATTTAGCAGGTTAGTCAAGGTTGTTACACAGCAGCGATTTGTTATCATTAAAATTTGACTAGTACACATCGTTGTGGCCTCGGAATATATCCACCATTCTGAGACCTCAAAGATTTATTTTTTCAAAAGTTAAATTAATAAACGACAATATCATATGCATAATATTGTACAAAAACTACCTAATATGCATATTATGCCAGTCAAATCATTAATTTACAGCTATTAATGTTTAATTAACAGTTTAGCCATTTATAAGTAATCCTATAATTTTCGGATTACGCAACGTATTTGGGTATAGTTCATTTTCCCTGTAGACAAATCTTGGATTTTGCACCGGTAGATTTAAAAATTAAGTCACTATATAAGAGCTTTGAAGTGCACTTTGCATCGGAGTTGGGTAGGTTGACGCGAACAATCAACTCTAATTTTGTTAAAGTCGATTTTATGCCGATTAAAGATTAGATATATTATGTTAAATCAAAGGTTGGGCGTGTACAAATGTCAAATGAAGTAAGTTGACTCTAAAACTTGATAACTATTTGAGATCGATTTAGAGTCAATGTTTTATGACTCAAAATCGTATTGCAAACGAAGAAAAGTCAGAGGAACTAGTTGATTCCATTAGTTTTCTGAACTTAAGGGAGTTGGGGAAGACTCTACATCGTTAAATACACATGCTCAATTATATATTCAAATCGATAAAGTTAGACGAACTGTTTACACAATCTAATGCTCAATATGTTCATTTTTATCGATAGAAGAAAGCCTGGCGCATGGAATAACGTCCGAATCCTGAAAACTTTTTATTACTAGCCTTTTTCACGGGTAAGGGTATATAATAGTACAATAACCGAACTGTAATGCATATTGTTGTGAAACTCTGTCATTACAAGTGAAATCGAGATTTGAAGTCAACTTGCAGAAACTAGTTGAAAGTTGTTTATTTTATTTTTTTAATTTATAGCTAGAAGTTACCTGCGATTTCATTTAGTTAAGTTAAGAATTAGTTAAACTGTTAACTTTTCTGTCAGTTACTCTACCCAACTCTGCTGAATATGAGTGAGCTTATATTTTTGCTAAGTTGCAGCTTTTGGGTTCTTCATTCAGAATATATCAATCTTTGACACGACTTGATTTCAATGATCATTGTGTAATTAAATAGTATCAATTTGTACCTATCAATTTTATAATAGCTGGGGATGCTTTCAAACGATGCCTATCTCATTTTGAGATTATTTAAGTTTATTAAACTGTGATGACAGTCAATTCACATTACGCATTAGGTGCCGTCATCCGCGCGGAACATCTAAACTAATTCCCTTAGATATTTATCTATTTTGTAAGTATTTACAAGTGTATGTACATTAAATATTATTTACTCTTTTTCCAATGATCATAGTTTTTGTCACTACCCAAACAGCGCGAGGTTTACACTAGACCCTAGTACCATCAATTTTATAGAATATCCGAATCATCCGTGTCCATTGTAATTAGGTATCGTAATTATCATTAACGCCACATTCTATTATGTTTCAAATTTGATTTTACAATGAATCGAACATAGGTAATTACAAGCAGCATTCGGAGGTTTCAAAGTCGACTTTATCCGTAGTAAATGATTGCAAATCTGTTTTTCACCACGTTTATGATAATTACAAGATACGTATGAAAAAAATATGTTTTATTGTCAACTGATATTAAATTGTACGACTAACAGCCGGTTAGCGGCAGTCTTCAATTCCAAAAAAAAAAATTAATCGTGAATGTTATATGTTTGAATGTGCGACGAACAACAGAAGTCAATAATGACTTGAAAAGTAAGAAATATGAGAAATCAAAATAATGTATGTGAACTTTTTTCCTTTTTGACGCTTAGAGAATTACCTGCTGGTAAAAGAAGAATCTTCTAGTAATGAAAGATGCAATTTGGTAGTGATTTTTCAAATCCGAAAGCTCAAAGATGTAACGATAGTGATGATTACGAAGACAACCCAAAATATATCTGGTGTTATACCTGTAGTGCCTACCCTGAGATCTACTGCTGTTGAATTATTCCGATTTACAATCTAACGGTACTCAGTACTCATGTCATTCCAATTCGCAACTGAAACTGACAACGGTTGCTGACTTTCGAAATGAAATGAGTGGAATTATGGATTAGAAAATAAATCTATTACAACATGGTCGATTTTACGATAGTTGATCACTTTGTTCAACTCGTAATTTACGCAATTTATCATCATATACATATGTGCAAGAGTTAAGAAATTGAATTACACTATTAGATTAAATAAAATGTACGATTATTGATATCATAGGTATTAGGTATATGTTTTGCCTGTATTAGTTGTATTAATTGACACTGTTCATTGGATTTTATCTTATAATCGTTTAATATAAGTGGCCTAATCTGTAGATAGGATAGAATGTAGCGGAAATGGATAAGAATCTCTTGATTTTATAATCTGCGGAACTAGGTTCGAGGCGGTGCTGATATTTATCGCAGGTGAACACGGCTGCCCATGGGACATTATCGAACAGTATTTTCAACTTCACAGCATTGCTTTCCGAATTTTGTCATTTTCATTGCTATATTCGCACGTTCGATAATTGAAAAAACCGATGGCACGGTAGATGAATCTTTATGCTAAAGTGAGAAGGAATTTTTACCGGAAATACACCTTTGCTCACTCAGTGACATGTTGCGCGTAACTTATGTAGGATATAAAATTATTTATAATCACTCTTTATAACAATGCATTAGAGAGAGAGAGAGCTGAAAATTAGAACTGTATATGACAGTTGGTATTCACATACTAAACAGATTTATAGAGCTTATAGTTTACACCAATGATAAAACTTGATTTTTTAATATAATTTATACTTCAATCTATTCCGTTAATCTTGTCTATTTGTTTAGAAATTGGAAGATGCTAAGTATATTCCTACGTCACTATATTCGCATATGTGATGTTCAAATAACGAGATATAAAGTTATTAGTGATTGGACCATGTTTGCATTTATTACGGATATATCGCATTAGATAATTTACCTCACTTAAAAAGGATATTAAGTATGCGTGGTAATTGATATTATTTATACATTTTCAACAGTGAAATAGATGATTCTTAATCATGTTGTATGCTCAACAATATCACCGTCAAGTTAATTGTACAAAATTTTAAAGCACAACTTGTACTTGCTATGTTGACAATTAAAGTATACATTAAACAGTATCGAAGATGTTTTTTATTTCCAATCCAGAGTTGCTAGTGATTTAGAACATTTATTCTACACCCAAAAACTTCACTCATCTTTTATTTCACACGAAATTAGAACTTGGAAAACTTTATACTTATCAATCAATTCGTGCGATTACGAGAGGTTGAAAAAATAAGAGAAAGATTTAAATTAAATTTATATTTCCCAGTTTATTAAATTTCTCAATAAGATTTTGGATAATATATTCAGTGTTATTTTTTATTGTTGTCGAAGAATCTTCTTGACTTTCTGACGTCCAGTTCAGCTCCTCATCTGGTTAAGTAGGCTTGAAGATCTTCTGGAATAACATTTTCAAAAAATTGCCATCAGTTTCAGGTGATTCGATTATCGTGAATCATTGAATTATGCTAAAGTTCAGTAAATATTTTGTTTTCATCTTTAATCATTGCGTATATTAAGTCATCATTATAAAACAAATCTGATTCTCGATTTAATTTGATTCATTATTTACTGATATCAGAGTTGAAAAGATGAATTCAAGTTACGAATTATTTTCTCGAAATCTTTATCAACAAATAGCGTGAATTTAATGGTAATAATAAAACAAATTCAAAACAAAAGACTGAAAAGATGCATGCACAGCACACCAATTATCGGAATACTTCCAACGGAAGGAATCAATAAACTTACGTGAAACCGGGAAAATTCTTCTTCTGATTCATTCGAAGTTGCAGTTTCAAAATCTAAAAATAGAATAAGAATGCATGAGCAATATGAAGAATAATTCAAAACCATTTGCGTTCAGTTATTTTGTAGTCAGTGAGGGCAAGACTATAATCATTTCTGCAGTCATATTAGCGTATATTATTGTATCATCATACTATTTACTACACGGATATATTTTTGTTATAGAAAAAATTTCACTATTTTATTGAATAACAGGTTATGAATTAGCAATAAAAAACTTTTCAACACATGTTAATGATGTGGCAGGATGACTCTACTGGTCAGAATATCAAACATCGATTTTCCTGGCTTTATTGGTGCTTAATTACTTTTTTAAATGTTTAATATTAGTTTAAAAACAAATAAATATTCACATCTGATTCGTGGCTGGTCACATTTGATTCGTCTTGTAGTTCAATCATTCATCTGAGAACACAAAAACAAAAAAAAATTGTGGATCACTACACGCGTTGGAAGTAGTATATATACTTTAATATTTTCTGTACGAATTCTCAGTGAGGGCAAGTTTGAATCATACCAAAATAAATATGGTAATAATAGCGTATACACCATTAATTGTAACATCATAGTTCAGAAGATGAGATAATTCTACCAATCATGCAAGTTCATCGAAAACGACCATCATAATTATAGTTGAACAATTCTAATGTTAGAAGTGAAAAGTACAAAAATATAATTGTATCTAAAACTTATAGAGTAATACGTGCTGCACTCACCATTTTGAAACTGTCGGAAATTTTTCGTGGTCCGATAGCAATTAGAAGTCATCCTGGAATCATGAACAAAATAGGATATGTTAAATGGTGTTTCATTTAAACTTGAAAGATCGTTGCATGGATATTGAACTTTTTCAGAAACAACATGTCGCCACTGTACAATCTGATTGACTGGAGCGTTGTTGAATTCATCATCTTTTATTTATTTATTTTCTTGTTGATTGAACTAATCCAGCGAATGTAAATAGATACAATGAAATTTCAAGTAATAGTAAGCATTTAAACACATTAATAATAATAATTATTCAATAACTCACATTGAAATTTGCAACAGGAGGACCTTCGATTCATCAGTGTTCGTGTTATTTATTCTGAAATTAGGAGGAAAAAAGCGAGTTAAAAAATGTTTTCTACATGTATAAATCACGTGGAGAATGTAAAAGAAATCAGAATCCATGAGACATCAAAAATTATCAGTCATATGCTTGTCAAAAATATCATCATTTAAAGATACAATTTCAAATGTGATAAATAGTAAATGAAAATTGATACGAATTGTTTAATTCAAGATCAAAGTACCAATATGAGGCGAATGCAACTTACATAAATCATACATCTTCATTTTACGCCAGCAGCAGTAGCCGTGTTCATATTTTAGCTGACAAATCTGCAAAATAATTAAATTCGGCATTAGATCGAGTGTGAAAATGATCATAACACGATATTAAATTTCTTTTCATATTTCAGAGTTAAATTCTCACCATGTATCAGTATGACAGGGATAACTAACATTATTCATCATTGTCACAATTATTATTTGCTCATTTAGTTACTCGAGAATTGAAAATTAAGAGCCACAGTCAAGAATGTCGAACAAACCATACAAAGCAATTTTAACTATTTCCTACTTTTGGCTGTAATAAGTTTCAAGAATAGACCATTACACTAAATCGAGTTTTTAATTTTCACTCACCATAGCCGACTGATGCAAGTAATTCACTTGGTCATAATCGGTCCAGGATTTTTAGTGTCACCCATGTTTGATACTGAAATATAGAATCATATTTGAAAACTATGTACTGCTACAAATAGATGGGAATTTTTTTGATTTTAATAAAAATTCAGGCAGTACGGTATCACCATATAATTGTATGACAGGGATAACAAATATTCATCACTTATTGGAGTTTCTAATATCAATTTGATTAAGTCTTGGGGTTTCATCAAAGAATTCCATTCCAAATATTTGTTTCATTTTGACGTGATATTTTATTCTATGAGATATTCAAAACAATGAAATAATAGAATAACACTATTTCAAATTACTCACAACTCTTGTATCCAGAATGTGACTTTTCTCCATTTTTCGTATTTTTTCACTGTAAAAATACGTAAACTTGGTTAAAACGTCTGTAAGCCAAAAACTGCGCTTTATATAAGAAAAAATGTAAATCAGGATAAAATTTGACATCAAAGTCATCAGCCATATGCTTGTCAAAACATCATTTGTAATTTTCAACACGTGTTTTCATGCTCGAAAGTTTTCATTTCAGATCAACATTAGTAAAGTGAAATTTTCAATTCTTCAACAGCTCTTGAAATTAAAGTTCGAAAAATTGATAGTAAAAAAAATAAATAAGTGAAACTTACTCTATCATTTTCGGTAACATTGTGTTTATCATCCCATAGGTTCATAGTTGGATGATTCTGTAAAGAAAATTGCTAATTTAGTGAAAGGAAAATGAATAGACGTAATTCGCTCAAAGATTTTCGTAATTAATCAGGACATAAGTAATCAATCAATCACAGTTATCAGACTGGGGCGATATACAAATCATCATTGTAACTCAACAAATCTAAGGAACGAAGTTGTATTATTATAAATCAGAAAGGCAAATTATATCAATTATGTAAAAACAAAGAACAAAAAAAAAAGGTATTAATTCCTCAATATCAAGTACCTCGTGATATATTTAATGACATTAATATTATATATTTAATGAAAAAGCGAAGTGATAGACTTACTCGCTGATTTCGTTTGTAGGTTTGTTCCTTGGCTGCTCTTTCCATTACTGAGACCTCCCTGTGAATCGAAAATTACAAATGAAATCTAAATTACGCTAGGATATGAAGGCCAAATGTGGATATAGTCAAATAATCATTCGGTAAACCAATCAGTCACGGACATCAGACTGGGGCGGTATTAAGTGTAATCATGTTATCGACGATTAATTGAACAGTAATCAAAAAATTAGAGGATGTTTGGTGATTCTTAAAATACAGCCATTGCTGAATATAAAATGGCTCACCGACCGAAGTATTTTATACTTTAGGAGTGACGCTCTCAAAAATATCGGCCATTTTCAATTCGTGCCGAATATTACCGTCCAATTATTGGCCGGAGTCATTATTTTAGACAATTAATGTAATTCGTTCGTTAAATAATAACCAGTACGTATAATACGATACCGAAAAATTTAGTCCGTGCGAATGATAGAAATACAAACACGCGGCCTCGAGCGCAAAACACGTGGCATCGTGCAGTCTATATAAAGTTCGATTTTCTAGAGCTTATTGTTAGAATGAAGTAATTTCTAATAAAGATAGTTACCTCATAGGTAGTAAGTAAGTCAGTTATAGCAAGGATCTGAAAAGATGCGAAAAGTATTGAGTTAAAAGAAAATTCTTTGGATATTTGAAAAATTGTTAATAAATCTAATATTTAGATTTTCAGGTTTGTAGTTATAATCAAAACCGAAGTTCATACGAACGAGACAATAAGTTTCATCATTAGTTATGAAAGTACGATCAAATCTATGCTAAGCTATAATACAGTGAATAAGTGAAGTGCTTACCACGCGGAGATACAGGACCTCTCCTTATGACGCCGGAAAACGAAGTGACCGACAAATTGTGAACGAGAAGGAACGTGCGAAGGTGGCCTAGGAAGCTATAGCTGATTCGTCGAGTTCTTTCAGGGAGGGGGAAACTTCCGGTATACTACATGAGTCAACAAAGCGATTGCTGCGCCACGATATGCTGCGAAACGACGCGGTGAGCGCGGCTATGGTTTGAATATGAAATAAGTCTGTACTTTGTTGACGCAAGCGACTTTGAATGAGAAATTGGAATAAAAACGTAGTCTCTGATATACTAATACAGTCGTTCTGTTAATACCTTTTCCCAATTCCCCGGACGTATAGATTTCAACTTACGGAAATTAGGAATAGCGGAAATGTTACAAAGAGTAATTTATTGTTTGCGACGGAATCTTTCTTTTTTATTTACAGATTGTTGTATTTAAATCATGTAGTTTAACAAGCACTTGTTTAGGGAGAGATGAGGCAATAATATGTTTACGACTCATTATTTTTTCTATCCACGTAAAACAAGGCCTTTTCATGATAATTACATAGCAGAGTTATATTATCTAAAAAAAAAAATGGCAATACACCCTAAATTCCAGATTTCTAATAAGATTCTCTGCCTATTTTCAGTTTTACAGGTTTGTTACAACTACACAATTGATTATTGATTCCTCGAAATTTACCTAAAAAACATTATTGTAAAACCAAGAATCTTCATATTGTAAAAACGACTTGACTTCAAAATTTAGTCAACCAAGTATCCATACAATAAATATCCACCCGTATCACTCATTAAAATATCAGGATGAGTCCTGTCTGGCAAAACTTGATAAGACCTTAAAAAGTTTGAAAACAATCTTAAATTAATAACGTCAGATCTTTGCTTCAAAGCGACATAAGTTTCTTGAAGCGGTTCTCGAGAAGAATGATAAATGACGAATGGTCTAGAGGCTCCTAAGAATGGCAGAAGGCCTTTAATTATATTCAGCGGATGTTCTCTGGCAACGATAGCCAGCCCCTCAGCCTTAGTTGTTTTAATAATTTCAACAGCACTCTGTGTTTCAAGTAGCCACTTTGGTTTTTTTGGTGGTCCATAATTAGCCACGTCGCTAAGTTTTCGCTTCAAATTTTTACTCTCCGAAGAGTTCTCGGCTGCAGGACTTATAACGGCGATCTCTGTTATCTCCTCCTCCTCTAGTTTAACTTCCAGCTCCTCAACGTTGTCAGGATTGTTCTCCAAGATGACATCCTGGCGATCCGGTATGACAGGGTCTTTAGTTGTTTCCTTGTACTTTGATTCTTCGATAAATTGTTCCGTTCCCTGATAATACATACGTATCAGACTATAGATATTAACGGTGAGCATTCTGCTCAGTTGTTCATCGGGAAAATTCATAGCTTGAATCAAAGTCCTTTGCGGTATATTTCCTGGATGCATATAAATCAGTTTGCCATTTGTCTTGGCACCGATGCGATGTAACATCGCGGAGGCTGGTAGTCCCTGGGAGCCACTGTCATATACCATATAAAGTCCGTCAGCTTTGACGCCGGAATAAGAAAGAAGTTGAGCGAGTGTGTCCATTCTGAGACTGCTTATCTTCTGATAATCCATACGGAAGTAAATATCCTGTATCAATCTGATAGTTGGTTTTCTAATAGTTATATATTCAAAATACTTCTTCTCTTTCTTTTTCAAATACTTTTCTTGCGAATATTCTGTCTTATTTTGAAACGTTTTACTATTCTCTATCAGTTTGCCGACTATTTCTTTACCAGATTTTCCAGCTTCCCTCAAGCTGACTATTTCTTCGGTAGATAACTGCTGGGAGGTACCGTCGTCGATGATTGTTCTGTTGTCGGATCCGCTGGGTAATGTGCTTCTCAAATCTTCCGACAATGATTCGACCTTCTTAGTCTCTTGCAGAGTGTATAGACGCTTTCCAGCTTTCTTTGCCTGCATTTTATACGTTGTCCAAACTGGTTTACCCACTATACTACTCATTTCTAGCTGGTCTTTACCTAGTAGTAAATTACCGTGCTCCGTTACCTTGTAGAGTTTGTGGTAATTCTGTCTTTGTACTACAACGTAGTCTCCAAGTTTGACAACTTCGCTATCAAGTTCGCTCATTGTTTATACCTCAGGCGTGAACAGTTCTCTATATTATTCCCAAAAATTTTATTACATTCCCTGTAGATCGCCTTAATCGAATACTAACTTGTGACAGAAATAGATAACCTAACCTACAAAAGTCAACAGCGGTTATCTCGTGACCACCCTGTGTCCACCACGCTATCGCTGAAGATACTGCTACGTCGCGCATGCGCGATTATGGAATCACGGGTCACGTGAGATTCGGTTTAGCCAATAATATTTATTCGCTGATTTGATTCTAAGGCATTGTTGTCGTTTGTTGAAGTCGTGAGGCTTGTGGCGCGCGAATTCAAGACGGCAATCTAAATGTCGCAGCACAAGTATTGAAAAATATGGATATTTAAAGATCCGGAGTCAATTTCTTTGAGGTACTCGAATTTCGTACTGTTAAGTCCTGCGATCCGGAATAATAATAATTAAACAAAGGCAACAGTTCTGGAGTTATAACATGACGTATAAAACAAATTCAACTTTCAAACTGATACGTAACTGACTAGATTAAAATATTGCAGAAAGAGGAAACGAAAGAAACTTTCATTCGTCTCCACGTGGGGATATTATGACAGTGAAGGCACTTTTTATTTATGAGACTGTCCTGAGAAACTAGCGTGTCTTTCAATTTACTAATGCAATTTGTGACGTAGACACTCGATTAAAAAGCAGATAATTGTCATAAAAAATGATTGTTCGATACTATAGGATTCTCTGACAAAACATCGATCCTTGTTGTATTTAAAAATTAGTCATGAACCTGCACCGCGTCTTACGATTCATAAATTTTATACATACCTATATCCCTAGCAAAGTTATGGATTCCTATTTGTTAGAACTTTAATACTCAGACCGTCTGAATCATTGAATTACATTAAAAATCCGGTTAAACCTTGATTCGGTTATTGAAAAACCCGTTCCCACAGCATGGAGAGTCAATAGTTTAGAACAAGTTCAGAACACTCACTCGAGCCCCTCGTTATGACCCAATTAGTCAAGAGTGGAATCACATGCTGCGCTGAATTTCACTGCATATAGTTATACACTAGTTCTTCAAGTCTAATAGTTGGGTAATTCCGATCTAAGGACCGAATCAGACTTGATCCTTTGATAATTAGGTCGTAGCGATGTTCTGACAGAAAGGAAAACGGACCTTTAATATCTCCGATGAATCGCGAATCCGGGAATTCTGCATATCCAAATTAGACGATGTTAGACCTAATTCTATATTCACAGGTTCTGCTGTGCCAAAATCTTATGGTAAAACTATTTTGAAATTATGCGACGAATATTCATTCGCAATGTATACATAAAATTTTTATTGTACATTCTACACACTGCACACGTTGTAGACTGGGTGCAGAGTGCTGAATTTGTCATTGCTTTATTTTACAGTTTATGTATTTTATTTTACATTGTTTATTGCATATACATGTATTAACATTAACATAAGCAACAAAAAACTTCACATATTAAAATGGATTTATTTCTAACCCTTATACTCTTGGTCTATGAGAAGATGCTAGAGTCTTCGGCAACTTTACAAGCGCCTGCTGGTTTTGATTAGAAAATATCCACGTCGTCAGTCTAACGAGTAGGAAAACTTCAACCAAAAGGTAAATTTTCACAAAATTTTCACGCTATATATAGAACACCTTTGTTTTATTGTGTTGAAAAGTTCCAAATCGACTCCACTACACGGTTTTTTCAATGCTACACGTCTACACGAATAACATACTCACGATAATATTTCAACAAAAGGCTTTTAATAATTTCCAAAGTTTTACAAACAATTTATACTCCTTCATTTCCAGTACAGTTAAACGGGTAAAATCAACTGAACATTTTCTTGGTGTTATCTCAGGCTGTACAATAATATGTTCGTAAATGCCCCCATGAATATCCACTTCTCAACTCTTCGTGCGGCCTTTCCTAAAATCAAATTCACACACTCGTATGATTATCAAATCGCAAAATCGTTCCAAATGAAAGAAGAACTCAATCTTTATGGTTAATTAAAATAGCAGTATGGAGAGGATCTGGCAGATAATGGTATAAGAAGTCTCGCATATCGTGCGTCATACTCGTTTACCTCACATACCTCTTTAATTCTGACGAGGAAATACGCATGAACCGTTATATACCGTAATATGCAAGTAGCCGCTGTGGCCGTGTAATATACAACTATTCGATTCCTGTTCCTGATCAAACGGATGAATACGCCCGACCTCATTCGCATTTCAGTAATATACATATTTAGGTATACCCACAAGACGAGCGCGAGTATAGATACCGAGTGGCTGTTGTATAAATGTATGTAAATGCAAATTATTTAATTGCTTGTGAACGAAGTACATATATCTTGTTTACGAAAAACTTTGAGCGATCAATTATTATTCGACATCACGTTTAAGGCATTAAAAAATCCCCCGTGCTCGAAGAATGAGAAGGCAAAGAAGTGACAGAGGTGTAATTTGCTTCCCATCGATAATAGGTCGATCGAGGAATAATTGGTTTTCGCTGTTGTTTGTTATAGATTGGTTATAATGGAAATTTCGCAGTCGTTACGGACGTTCTTGACAATGTCAATTGTAACAGGGACAAGCAGATTATGGACGAAAATTAATCGTTACTCGTTATGCAGATGTTACGAAATCAGGTAACATCGCGAATTGAAATGGTATGAAAATTAAATTACTGACCAATTACAGATCATTGAATATCTCACCGAATAACGTAATTGGGATCGCAGTTATAACGAGTAGTATACCTTGCATCTCTGATATTATTACACCACTCTTGATATCCGAGACTATCGATTATTGACGCTTGTTATTCGATTGAGTGACTGTTAGTTAATTAGCGAAACAATCGTATACGGGAAGTCGGAATCCAATATTACCAGTGTAAGATGATTCGCGGGTTCCGAGAACGGAAGCTAATCTTGGGCGTTCTTCTTCTACGAAAATTTCGCTCTTGGCATCGTATAGATGGAAGACGTTGGCTCTACACGTAATGTGAAGTCGCCCGTGGTTGAAACTATCTGAAGCAATTTCCAAATCCAATCCAGCCGTCACTGATATCAGCGAATTCTCATCTCTGGGTGGCGAGGGCAACGTGTAGCTTGAATTTACCTGAAGAAGAAAAGGTTCCTTAAGAAAGGTTTCCGTGTCTTGATACACCTGAGGACTTTCCTCTCATTAGGGCATGAATTGTTTACTTTGAAAGTGGTTCAAATTTACACTCGTCACTGTTACGTTTCGATTGTACTGTTTGCCCAGATGTTTTAATTAAATTCTCGCTAGAATAAGAGAAAAGTTGATATTAAATTACGCGCTTACTGTAGTCTGACCAAGTTGACAAAGATATATACTGTAGCCCGCGAACTCTTCGCGTTCCCTCAAATATAATTGCTAAAATAATTATATTCTTCCCGGGCTTAATGTATGCTGCAGTATTTGATTATAATGTAAAACCGTATAATGCAAAGTTTTGATTACAATTAACAAAAATTTCTCACGAATTGTGTCACTCTTAATGATAATTTCTTCATTCGAACATTCTCTAATTTACTAAACAATAGAAATACATTTCATCCAAGTCGGCCAAGTGTTTTTCAAAAACTAGGTGAATCGTGCGTGCAAACTCGTCACGTTTCAAGCCACGCTCAATCAAATATCAGACGTCTGCGACTGCAGCTGCAGCTGCGGAAATGCAAAGGAATAATTAACAGATAAAACTTTTACGATTTCAAATACGGACAGCTATCATATATAACGATGACTCTTTTATGCAAAGAATTTTTGTACTGCGGTTATGTTAGTTGGAGTTTTATCCTATTATATCTATGTTGGTTTTCGAAACAGAACTAGTAGGTACTCTCGTATCGCGCAAAGTGCAGCTGAGCTGAAAATGGAGACACGTTGATCGGTGTTTTATAAAGTATATAGTAAACTTGCATAATGCCGTTACTGCTGCGAATACCTCGTGAGTTCCATCGTTGCAATAACTTACGTTATCACGCATCATCGTTCAATTCTAGATTTATATTTCCTCTAGCGCGTACTGCGGTGATAATTATTGTAAGCGAAGATCAGCAATGCTGCGAAAATTTCACAGATCATTTTACATGAATTTCTTCATCTCGATTGTACAATTTCTAAACTGCAGCTATCTCTCCAATAAAAAATATTCATTCACATTCAAATCTTTCATTTCGATGTTAAATTAAGAACGATGTATAGCAGAAAGACCAACAAATTTCTTCTGAACTGAACTTGATCTCCAGCATCTTAAAGGATTAATATATTGCATTCGTATAACACATCAGTTAGGTTGGTTTATACCCATAAGAGTGCGCATATGAACGAGCCACGGTGCTGCAGCTGGGATGTAATTATTAGTTGCAATGTCTCTGAATATGGAATCTAAATTTGGCACATGCACAATTTTACATTTCGCGTCTCATTGAATCCCGGTAAGCGGTTCAACGATGCAATTACAATTGTTACGTGCAAGTTTTCCCGCAATTCCTGGGTCAACAGCCAACACTCTAATTTACAGAATTCCCCCTGTGGCGAATTCCGTCCACGTTTACACGGTTCTCCATATATTAATATATCATCTCTCCTTAAACCTAAGTAGTACATATGTACATTGTACATTATACGTGGAATTGTGGCATTACCTGTAAATTCGTAGTAATTATCGATAGCCCGAGGAAAATTCTTGAAAAAATTTCACGTGCTTTCGTATTCATATTCGTGTTCGTTTCTCTGTTTCTTTTTTCATCTTTTTTTCGCTTCTACCTATACGTGCCTCTTTGCTGTCTCCTTGGTTCCCGACCCCCAATTCGCGACCCCCGACCCCCGGCCCGCGGCCGTTCATTCCACGCGAACGAACCGCTCAAAGATACGTACCGGTAATCCGTTTACGGACCACGTGACGTTGGCCGGGGGATTCCCCGGTGGTGATGTACAGTTTCCACGGACCACATCGCCGACCGCGTACTTCAGCTTCTCGATTCGAATTTCTGGGTCCCCGTGTGGAAGGCCTGTAAAATTTCAAAGTATCGTTTATAAGTTGGGTAACCTGCCTACATTGAAAATTAGATTTAGGACTAGCCAAGGACGATTAACTTTTTTCAAGTATACCCCACTGCTTATATTTTACCAAACGACAAAAACATCATCTGCGGAGGCGGTGGAGCGATGCTAATCGAACTATCATCGACTCATCCCCTGCACAGTACGGGTTGTGGGCTTGTCTCGGTGAAGTTTCGTAAAAACCAAGACAAGCCTGTCAAAAAGCTGTTCTTTACCTACCCATCAGCCGAAACTTTCGCCTATATAAAATTCGCCACCGAAGTAAAACGGAAAGAAAAAACTTGGCTGATAGCTGAAGCTTCGAAACTACGTCTTGGGTATAAATTATCTTCAAAATACGAAACCATAGATTGTACCATCCCGCAATGGGTACACAAAAAGTGCAATAAAATTCAGTTATTTTTCATTAGCGAAAAGATGCCGACAATCGATCGATATACATGGCGATTCTGGGTAAAGTAATACGTCTAATGCATTAGATGGTAGGCAACCGCAAAAACGCCTGCATATAGACAACTCAGACATCAGCGATTAGGTTTTATTCTAGTTATACATATGTATGTTCGTCCAGAATCACTCTGTATACTTGTGATGGAATTGTTTTTCCAAATATCTGGTCAAGTAACACACGATTTATGATTAATTATTTCAGAAGCCGATGATTAAAAAGGGATCGCTTTGCCCTCAGTCCTTAATTACTTAGCTTACCCATAATCGACTCACGGACCCCGAACTACGTTAGCTTTTTACTATAGTGCCGTTGGTAACAGATGCGAATATATCGTCACAGTTATGGGCAGGGGACAGAGGAGCGAAATTACTGATAGTAACAAAAAAAAAAGGTAGAAGCTAGAGTGGCACATTTCAAGGGTTGGAAAAGCACGAACAAAAAAAGAAGAAAAAAAAAGTTCTGGACCAAAAATGGAAAGTGATTTGATATTCGTTCTGACTAGGAAATACACGTTTCTTTTCCGTCTATAATTTCATTACGAGTTTATATAACGTAGGTATATCCCTCTTTTTATGGGGAGCAAAGGTGTAGCAAAAATACCCTTAGGTCAGAGAAACGAAGTTTTTTAGACCCAACCCTGCTGGTAGCTACGACCAGTATAATCACAACTACACACGTTGTGACGCCATAAACACGTGTGTCTATTTCGGGTGTGTAAATGAAGAGGTAAATGTCTTGCGAAACGTGGAGTCTATCAGGAATGTACAGATAACGAAGTATCCACGGACTCGGAAGTGGTGGAATTGTTGCTTTTTCGAAAATATTGACAACCGTAAGATATAGCTCTCCGGCATTCTCAGATTCGGCAAAATTTAACAGGGAGAAATTAAGAAAGTGAATGAGAATGAGGAACTTACGAAATTATGACTGTAATTAATATTCCGTAAGGTGAACTCTGCGACTGTTTAGCTTGTTCGAAAAGAGGGATTTTTTAAATCTCCAATTTCTCTCCGGAGCTTGAAGGATAAGATTTATTATAGAGCTTCCGAGATATGGAGCACTTCATATTTTATGGACGTACGGACACCCCGTATATATCTACATATCTTTGAGCCTTGTAGTTAACTAACTAAACGAACGGATTGCTCGCATACATTCATCAACCAACCCGTCTGAGCGCTACCATTACTTTACGATAAGAATTATACGCATGTTTGCATAGGATCTGGGGCTGGTTCCTCGTTCAAGCTTTGATGATGTTTCGGACGCAAGGGTGAGCACATATAGAACCTTACGCATTTACACCTCATCTTATGGATGAGTGTACACCTACTCATCTTCGGCTAATTTATTCATATAATTTTCAGGCAAAAATACTCAACTCTGCGTTTCAGAACATATTTGAGCTTTCACAAGCCTCAATTCGCTGCTTTCATTGCCAAAAGTTTAATAAAATTATTTTCTCAATATATACTCACTGACGACGTGCATGTAGCTGGATACCATTTCAGTGTGAAAAGACGGAGCATCAGCGGAGACTTCGCACCTAAATTTTCCAGTAAGATCGGCTTGAACGTCGTGAAGAACCACATGATGATCATCGCTGGCCCCGATCTGGAACGAAATTTTTTCTTCGTATAATCGTATGATCTATGCTTCGCTTGCTTTCGATCTGAGAGGCATCAAATTTTCCGGTCTTTTTTTATCAAATATTGCACAGCTTTTTCGAGCTATAGGGTTGAGGGCTACCATGGGCGAGGGGATGAATGGCGGTAAGGAGTAGCGAGGTGGAAAGAGGAAGAGAACACATCGTGACAGGGAAGACGCCGAGGCACCGAGTGTCTTTCACTTTGCATAAAATATACGTTGTATTACTTATTACGTGGGGCATGTATGGATGCCGCTATACATTGGTCCAGGATTTCTGAGAATCACGTATAGGTAGGTAGAGCTAAAGATCTTCCTGGGAAAGAGGAACAGGAAGTCTAATCTGAATTAGCCTATCGCGTATGCTGTGCATTCTACCTGCAGACAAGACTCTTTGTTGATTATTGAGCAATGCAATTAACTTGGTAGATAATAAGCGCGGTACCTGCAGGCGAGATTCACTTATCGGTTAACCTCGCCTGGGATAATTAATTATTCACGGATTTTATTCATCGTATTGATTGAGAAAAAGATTCGACTAATTTGCGTGGGAATTAAATTAATTAATAATAATAATTCGAGAAGGGACTTTCGGTCTCCAATTATCTCACAAATTAAATAATCTTCATTTCACACGCTTTGGTATTGGTATATCGACTGGTTAGACCTTTGGCTTTTGACAATTGAATGCATTTTTTAATTTCATTAAAATTTTCATCGCACGGATCACCGCGGACGCTTACTTGCCAAGGTAGAAGTTACGAACGCTGGTGTTTATATTTAAATAAAATTACAGCTCCAGCTGGAGATTAGGTATCCCACCTATATAAGCCGGGCAGGCGTCAAAGTTATAATAGAATCGTAATTACGGGAGTTATTCGAGGTAGACTGAATTTACTAAACTAGATGTTATTTTAGCATTAAAAACTTTTTTCCTACCCTCTGAAATCATCCCTCTTCTTTTTTTACTCACGCTATTTAATTCCTCACATTTTTGTCCTTTGATTATGTGGTGAAATAGGAAATTATGTACCTGTATTAGCTGTACGTTATTAATAAAATCACATTACATATGCTCCTATAAATACGAATGTTACTCGTAGTATACCTATGTCAAGTTGTCTTTAGAATTCGATGCACTATTTAATGATCCTCTCAGAACTTTGGCTATCGGGAGTATAAGTGCAGTAGATACTCGTAATGGAAATACAAACTTCAATTTCAAGACCCTTACATATAGGTAGGTATACGTTGCATGGAATGATCCTTAGCTAAAACTCAAGAATCCCAATTCGAAATTACGACACTGCTTTATGGGACGGAAAATATTTGACCTGGAACTATCGTATCAAATCGATCATAAAAATACGACAGTTATTTTCTTTAGGAATTGGTAGTTTGGTAACGAGGAAAAAATATCGCTACAAGTAATTGAACATCATAAAAATAAGAAAAATTCCATCGATATATATATATCTCATTCAAATATCAAGAATCAGAATCTTATCACAAAGCACTTATGTGCATACGGGGTTTTCCACGTGAAACGGACCAATTTTTGGCAAAAAAAAAATTAAAAGAAAAGGCAGGCCGAAAATTTTATCATTTTTTTGTACCATTTCCAAATAATTTCGGCAAAAATTTTCAAGGCAATTCGCGTGACCCTTCGAGTAGGAAAAAAATGAAATCACATATTTGGAAAATAATTTGAGTGCCACATATTTCAAAAGAGTTCGTTTTGATGTTTAAAAAATATCAAGTGAACTTCATCCCTGATCTCCCGCGTATCGCCATGACATTAATCGGTATAGATTTTCTTTTGGGTTGGATTGAGGAAACTTGTAAAATAAAGGTGGCAAATTATCAACTGAATTATATAATCCACATCGCGGCGATTATAACGAGTATAAACGGTGCTGTTGCAAATCCTTTCCTTTGCCGTGATCGGTGTGAATTTAGCACTCTAGAGATAGTTGAGAAAAATAGTATTCCCGAGCGTTGGAGAGCTAAGGCGTTCTTTATAGGAATAAAAGTGAGCATAAACTGATAATATTACGGATGATGTACGAACAGCGATTTGAATACGTGAACTACGCTCGCGGAGTGGAATCCCTTTTTACTGGAGGCCGCTTTTCAACAGTCACTGAGAGCTAGAGAGAGAGAGGAGTGAATTTACAGCTTAGAATCCAGTATATGGATGTAGAGAACGTGACAATGAACTAGGGCAAACCGAGATCCACGTGATGCATATACTGATGGATATACACTGCGTGCCCACACAGCTGATCTGATCAGCTAGCTATTTTTCCCCTTTATTCGTTGTTACCTCGAAAGTTTTCGGAGTGATTTTTTTCAAATCACCGCAGGTTAGTTGTGCAGCAATATTTCATTGACCCAGTTATTTCACACCTGATGCTTAGCATTTCGAGACATAAAATAGAATCATTATCCATTCCCTATAAATTTCTTGCAAATTTCAAAAAGTTCGGATGAATGATAAGACCTCTATCCCAGGATAATCATTTTTTCTTCGATGGACTCAACCTATCTAAGACGGAGTCTATAAATCTCAAATAATTTCGAATTATTTTTAAAGCTTCATGTGATCAGCTGTAAAAAAACTGAGTTAGTAGAATATTTTCTCACAGCGTATCAGCGATTAAAAAAAAATATATATATCTCATCCTTAAGAGTGAAAATCGTGCCACTCTTAATTCCACTCAAAAAAAAGAATGGGTCTCCGCTCTTGAGGAGCGAATTGTCACAGTTTCAGAGTGGGATTATTACTTTTCTTTACACTCTTGCGAAGAGTTGCAGGATCTTCGTCAGAGTAACTCGTTTACAATTGGGAGGATTGAGTACCTAATACTTGTCGTAGGATAGAAAGAGAGATGGACTATTTTCAGAGTTTTGATGCAATTGATGACGAGGGATAATTAGGAAGTTGAAATTCTGTTGGCAAAGTTATATCCTAATTATATATATATATGTGTATATATCAACGACGTAAAGTGGGTATGAGATGTCGAAATTTAGTTGAGATTAAAATTGCTCTTGACCCGGATACTGTCGGGAAAAGTTGTCCGTATATATATGAATGACGATTTATCATAGTTCTGATATTGTAATATTTTATGATCAAAAATTCAGTTAATATAGTGCCGATGATAGGGCATTCATCAATTTCCTCTACTCAATGATTACCTTCGCATCGATACGCCATTGTTCCTGGCGTCGAACCCTATACAAATCGTTTATAATTCCACTGACACGAGAGCTCAATCAGTGCATAAGCTTATTTCCTATTACCGGGCCGTTTATTACCTGTTGAAAGTCTGTCCAATAAACTTGCTTCACGCGAGATATATACCCGCGGATGTTAAGTTACAGTATATTGCATTAAACGTTTTTACAAACAGGATATGGGCGCATTTATACATGCCCGTACATCCCGCCTCTGGCATAATTATATAAACCCATTAGCGATGTACGAATAAATAACATGTGGAAGACCATGGATGATGTGTTTTATACACATCTGTATATACCTACGTATAACATGAGTCGAAAGGCCAATAAAGACTTTATATTTTCCAGTACATTTTTCTTCGTTACTCCAGGGATATATCGTCGGATGTCAGGCTTGAACAATAAATCTTTTCAACGTCTAGCAAACTTTCCTACTAGGTTGACTGTCAGTTATCTTCCAGATATCATATTATCGTGGCTTCCACAACTTTGAACTATGTAGCTATATGTATGCGGACTTGATTATCTCGTTCACTTTTTCAACCTTGTATATTTTAATCAAGTAGAATATTTATATGATCGAACCGAAAACCGATGCGATCACCATACTGGCCGCAGATTAATATTTTGACCACTGTACACGAACACATGTTTGGTGTACACGTATGTACCTATACACATGTGCTGTAACTCAGCTTATAGGAAACTATTGCTGGAGGCAATCGACACATAATCCCGTTACTAATCGAATTGAATTTTTCTTCAAATATAATTTATATCCACGCTCGAATCTGCGCACATTCTCGGAATGATTCGAGAGTCAGGTAGTTGAATTTCATATGTATATACATGAAGAAAGAAAGATGTTTCAAAATCGATTAACAAATTTGAAAAAAGCGACGGTCTAAGCAGTTGAGTTCTGACTAAAAACTGTGTCTTTGAAGCTGATTCCATGCTGAAATGAAATTTTCAAGACTGTGTCTTCTTTTGTACCAATTACGGACGTCGGGGTATCAGAATCATCTCGTTATACAAGATAATTTCTTTTGGGGGAAGAAAAAAACTCATATTTTCTGACGTCATTCGTTACATAACAGTTAGATATGAAAGCCTTCTCATTTTCTTGGCAAAATTAGCTCGAAGAAGCACCTTCTTCGTTGGTCTATAAAGATCACTCGATTATGTAGTATCGACGTCTCGACTCTTGAAAAGCAACCCTTGCAAGTGGATGTCAAGTTGTATATGCCCCCCTTAACGAAACATCCTATAGATACATTCGAGGGCATGCATAGTAGCTATTCGTATTATAGGATGGTATAAGTGAAGAGTACTCACATCGACGTTGACACCTGGTAGAGGAAAGACCTTTGTATGCGGCAGTTCCTTTAAGACATATCTGAAGAATTCGTCACGCCCCTTGTACCACTTGACCGTATAGAGTGTATCCGTTTCTAGGTTGTACTGACAGGTCATAGTGACCGTAGAGCCAGGCGCTACTGCTAGGGGTATTTTTATCGATACGTCTCGCAAGCCCCGGACTCCTGAAACATTACAGCTGTTAGAAATCAGAAATTTACAAAAACACACGTCTAGCCCGTGCCGTTTTTACTGTAAAATTCTTCAGAGCCTACAATTATGGCAAATCCTAGCAAGTCATTAACGCTCGATGTCAGTACCTCGCGTGGTTGTCAAAATTTTTGGCGATTTATAAAACTCATATCAAAATCAAGATAGAGACGTGTTTCACTGTCGGAGAAACATACTTCTGTCGAGAACATTCTGTATAGAAATAAAAGATAAATTTTATGCTGTCTGGATGTCGTTCATCTTTTTAGGTGTAATCAGTATTTTAGTAATGAATTGATACTGAGTGAGAGTCAATTTCAATGCTACTCATTTGTAGAATAACTGATGTGTAGCTCAAGCTAATTTCTGGCAAATTCATCTTCAACATATTGGTTTATTCCAATCTGCAGTATAAGAGTTTTTGAGGAAGTTAAACAGAGCTTCTATGTTAAATCCATACCAGAATGTCAGCTTGCGTATTAACATGATGTACATATATTATATAGGTGCGTCAATTCGTAACACAAGCAATCTAAATTAAAACGATAGAGAATTTTTAGTGGATTTTTCTAAACGTGCAAAACTTGTTAGTTTGATTTGCACGTCAATTAAATTAAGCGTTACAAATCTTAATAGATCCAGACGATGCATCTAGGCGAGACTATGGATCTCTAGGACATTCTAGACACTTTTCTCTATGTCATCGAAATGAAAAATTTTATTTTCAAAAACATCACAATATTATTTTAATCAATAAATGGACCAAACGATAGAGATAAAATGCTTGATTCCAGAGCCTGCAAGACGTCCGAAGCATCGCATGTTCCGGACATGTTGAATAAAGATTCATAAGCACAGGAAGCGATTTGGCATCATTTCTTACAAGCAGGACATTTCATTTTTTAGTTCAAGATAACACGAAAGTTATTATTATGCAACCGTTAAATAAAACGTTGGAAAGGATTACATAAGCTGTGAAAAAAAAAAAAAAAATTGCATCTTTTTCACAAATGTTCCCTAATTAATTAAATGATTTCAATTATCTTCCTTTATTCTCTTGCTGACAATCAGAGAATTGTTGTAAAATGGAGTTGAATTTTGTATTCAAATCATGAGTTTTAAAAACTAGTTTTAGCGAATTATGAGAATCTTAACCCATATTTGTATATTGGAGCGAAATTCCGTTTCCGCTTTTGCAATGAATTGTCGCAATAAATTGTATATTAGGATCACTCGTGCGGCAGAGTCCGTGACACATTGACCCTGCGATTTTTGAACAATCGTCATCGAAAGACAAAAAAATTGTGTCTAATTTTTCGGGTATTGAAAATTGCTCGTGATTTTTAATTCATATGAAAACTGATGACGAAAAAAAGGAGAAGAGATACGAAAATATATTCGTCAATCTTTTCTATCCCGAATGCGTTTGGTTAGAAGCGAAAGTTTCGTCGTACATTTGCCCAGGGAACACAGCCTCGCCACCCTCGTTGAGCATTTTTAATAGCAAATCTCTGACACGTCGTACTGTCCGAGAGATCCGGAGTCCAATCGCTACGATTTAATATATACGGGAACAATGTACTGATATTTCTGGAGCGGAATAGAGTTCCCGTTCTTGAACCACCAACAGACGTGTAGAGGTACCACAATGTGATTTTCCTCGAACGTCAGAAGTTTCAAGAACCTCGATGAAACGTGTCGCCAAGTTTACAACGCGGTGTGGTGGCTGTAGAAACATGTATATACCGATATGCCAGATATATATCTACCATATATATATAAGGACAATACGATAGCTTCAACTCTATGTACAGAGACAGAGGTACGATTATAAGGGATGTTAATTGCCAGTCGATTAGCGTAGAACGATTATTCCCCGATCGTAATAAAAAAGCTCATAGAGTTCGGCAATCTATTACTTTGCAGAATTGTCAAGATTCTCGATTACGCCTCGGGGAATCTAATATCTTTTTTTCTTTTTCTTTTACTTTTTCCATTCTTTTTTTCCCGGACATCTTCTATCAAAGTCTGTGTTAGCTGGTGACGAACCTTTCAAATTGATCTCCGCGTATAGTAGCAGAGTTTCGATAACACGGAGTTGGTCCGTTGTCATTACTTATTGGTTTAGCTTATTTATGAGTTTACTTAGAGCGGTTTCCGGTTTCCAAGAGAGATCCTCTTTCGTCGGTGCTCCCTATAGGTATATATACCTTTATTTTCCTCTCGATAAAGCATCCCATAGACTTATACTCAGCTACAGCTACATAGCTACGAGTATAGCTACTCCGTACTTATTCTGTTAACGTTATATCTAATGCGATCGTTTGTATTCATTGCGATCAATTTGTATTTAATTTCAAACGGACAGTGCGGGTATATCCACCTCAGGTCTAAAACCCGCTTAATATTTCAAAGTTTAAAAGCATTTGCTGAATCTTTAAGGCATCTCTTCACGGTCCTGCGATCAGACGGGGGCACCTGGTGTTCGCCGATGCCCTCGGTGTTTCCGAATAAAGTTTAATTTTTCACGCTGGTCTCGTTAAGTATTCTCCGCCAATAGGTCCCATGTTTCTCGCTGGTTTTACCGTAACGCAAAAGGTCACCGACATACTTTCTACAGGGTAATGCGAAATAACACCATAAATAGAAGAAAAAAAAGAAAGAACAAATTTAAAAAAAAGAAGAAAGAAAAAACAGACCCAACGAGAGAAGAGACTATATCACCGGACATCGCGTCACCGAGTTATAATTCACTCGAGCTGATGTCACCGTGCAAAATATTTATACCAGAAATCTAACGATTAGCGGAATTCTCTCGTTTGGGATCCTACGCCTCATAATCAAACGAGAATTAAACGGTTTACTATTCAGGTTTGACTAAAATTTGAATGAATAAATATCGGGATAAGCTACGGACACGTAGGTGTAGAAAAAGGTATACTTATTGCATAGACCGGCCATGCAGGATTTGCCTTCGGGTAATGCAGTCTCCGTTGCAGTATATACGCAAATCATGCGACCTGAATGCTTGAGAAACTGAAACCACCTACGCAGAGAAGGGTTCCGTGTATACTCGAGACCGTGATGGTGTATATGTATAATGTATGTGTATATGTAGCTAGATAGTATGCAGGGTTGTTTATTTTCCGAGATCTTCCACCCCTGTACGGAATTCTAGATAATTAGCGCGCTCTAGGGCAGTAGAGAAACTGGAGCGAAAAAGAAGAGGTGATATGTGACAAGGCTAAGGCCTGAAGGAATTTACGCGATTAACCCTCAAAACTTAAGTTTGTATAGTATGTATGTATAATACACGTAAGTATATATCGCAGAATCTTGGAATGCCGCAAGATTTACTCAAGTACCTTCTAGTACTGCGGACTTATATACGGACTCCGGATTCCCCTTTCAAGGAAAGGAAGTTTTTCGTACTTAAAACTCGTAAAAGAAAGAATTGGTGGTTCTGTCTTTGGGCTGTCGCAGTTGGCTGTAACTCCCCTTTACCGTACCGCCGCTTCTTGCGAGAACCGTGAACTTTTCAAAGTAGCGAATCCCATCTCACGGCACTTATTGCAATTTCTCGTATAGGCCAAGGCTCCGGGGTTGTTGCGCGACGGAAACTTTTTGTCTCGAAATTCCACGGATTACTCGGACTCTCTTGATAAAACTTTTCACCCCCCCCAATAAACGTTACCGTAACCTATCTATGCGTAGGTATAGCTATAAGCCATTTGCGATCGCCCGTTTCATCGGAACGATACATAGCTATACAGTATACATACATATAAAAGTTTCACTCGAAACAATTCCATTTTACAATATATACCTACGTACATACAGAGTGGCCACGAACTAAGTACTTTAAATTTGGGGGATGATTGGCGAAGTCTAGCTCGTTACCCTGCCGTTCAAAATAGTGATCTCCGTTACGGCGTCTGTGAGATACAGGCTATTGAAAAGTCGGCTAGCGCCTGCGTTTGGGCAGCCAATTCTACCGAGGCCAGCAGTGAGCTGTCGGGTTTTAGGTGCGCGTGACTGCTGCAGCAATATCACAACGCTGTTCCAGTTCAAAAATCACTAGACTACGTCACTATGACGGATGATAAAAACATAGCGGAAAGTTAGTTAACACAGCCCGGGAACAATTTTTGTGATTTTTGAACTGGAAAAGCGTTTCGACTCCTTTGACGGTCTCGCGCGCATAAAACCAGACAAGTCGCGCTTCTGTGTAGCTGGCTGCCTAAATGCAGGCATTTTTTTAAATTACCGCTGTATTTTACAAACGTCACAACGGATACCATTATTTCCGAGCTAGACTTCACCGATCATCCCTTGGAATTAAAGAACTTAGTTCGTCGCCACCCTGTATATATACCGTTGAGACCATCTCGGGAAGACTGCGTACACTATAGCTTCTTTATTTTGTACGTTGGGATAGGTATCGATCAGATACGTATCTCTGTACAATGAGGAACGATAGGCGAAGAAAGAGAAAAAAAAAAAAATGCGAACTTTCTTGTTTTTGGAAAATAGACAAATCAAGTCTTATTAGGTAATTAACAGAGTTAAACGGGCAACTTCTCCTCGTGCCGTGGCCGTTAATTAGAAAACATTTTAAGCATCAAGAAGAGAGATGGTCTTCTTCCGTAATTTAAGTCAAAGGTCTCTACAGTCTCAGATGTACATACATACATATACCTATGTATACATATTGTTTAAAAGATATTTAATTGTGTTTTATTCGCTTTGATCTCGTATTCATTCTTATTACTGTATCTTTCTGCACTGGGAGTCTTTATAGGAAGACTAAATTACGGTCTCGTGAGAGTTGTGTTTGCATTTTTTACCTCATTGCAGACAGGTTGCCTAAAATTCGTCCGGGTAGGTACCCATCCTCTAGTTTAAGGGCGTAATGTTATGAAGCATGCATGGCTGATGGTTGAGTGGTTCGCGCAAAATACCTGCCGGATATCTGGTGGCATAGAATTTTAAATTCCTTGGGATAAAAGGGTACGCTTCCCATCATTTCCCATTACGTATGAAGGGGTAGGTATACCTATCCATACACTTTCCTCCGGAATAAAAAACAAAAGTGAAGAAGAAAAAAAAAAAGAAAAAAACAGAAAAAAAAATTCGGCTATACATTCATTTTACAAAAGACGATTTCAGTTTTTTCACATTATATTCGAACGGAAATTTAGATCACTATGACATAAAGTTACACAGGTTACTGCACCGTATCTACTCACAGTAAAATCAAGATAATAGCTGACGCGTCGAGGGTTGTCAACGAGAAGGGTGTGAAAAATGAAGCTCGTTCATCATTTACAACGTTATAAAGAGTATTGATCTGACATCAAAGTTCATAGCACAGACAATTTCTACATCATAATCTTATATACCTACTCTCGACGGAATTTGATCCTACGATTAAATTCTAATATCGAATTGTTTATGGCCGAGAATTTCATAGGATTGATCGAAAGCCGATACATTCTCATATAATAGTAGCGATACACGTGATCACCGGGTAAAATGAAAATTCGAAAAATCTAACAGAATCGTTTTGGGGATGAACTATTCTGAATTAAACATATTGATGAATTTATTTTTATTTTCTGTAGAGATTAATGAGCTGTTCTCGCCCTTAACCCTGATAAAATACTAGCACTTGACTCTTGAAAATATTCCTGGTACAATGAATTAAGTTATTTATCCAATTGAACAAAATTGTCCAATCGTCGAGTCTAGAAAGTGGTCTGGTTGATTCAACGAAGTAGTTTTGTTAATTCGTCACAGTATAATTCGGTTGATTTAGCAAATCGGTAATTCCGTTGTATCAACCATGTAGTTTGGTAATTCAGGTAAATTGCAGAATAAAAAACAGCTGTTGAACCAGCGAGGCATTTTCTCTATAACAAATAACTCGGCGATGAAAATAAATTCTTGTTAATTCAACTCTCTGACAATTATTAGTCGGAAATATTCCCCAACGAAAAGTTCCAGATCCATTATGGAGGGTAGTTCAAAAGTTTCGTCGACCGATGGACAGGTATTACAATCACGAACTTCTCATGCTGTCGATGAGTCGAGACAATGAGGTGAGGATTGTAAAAACTGATATTCAAGCTCGAATTTAAGACCAACTCTCTTATCGCGAATAAGTAAATCCGCATTTTCGAAAATACAGCAAAAGCAAGGTAGAAATATGATAGAAAACGGCTAGAGATAGGACTGAGGGTGAACATTGTTACATGGCTTGGATGACTTGAGTTTGTATTTCGTTTTGACAGTTTGGTACAAATTGGGTTTCACCTACTAAGGTTCAAGTACGGCTCGACGTTCGTTTGACCAACAGAGAATCCTCTGGGTCCATGTTCAAAGAAGCAGTTAGATCAAGCAGAAGGTAATTGTATGTACAAGCAAAGGGACGAAATGTTGCTTTTGAATTGCACACCGTGCTGGTTAGATTATACAATACCTATGCGAATTTGTCTGGCCATATAGGTCCCTGTCATTCGTGTTTAGTACCAACGATATTTTCCTCCTTTTTCAATTGACAAAACATTTCAAACTCGCGGAGGTTCGGTTAAAAGCTATTCCATGCTTCAATTAATAGGAATACACTCGTTCCAAATTTTCATTCCAGCATCTCTCTGTTCACTTCAAAGTTTGACAGGTTTTTAACGAGGCTCACCATGCCTGATACAAATTAAAGAAAATAAAAGTAAAATAAAATGAAAAATTAACGAACTCTGATCATTTCTGAAAACCGTATATATGTAGTACATACGTACCTATACGATATTTCCAACGATAAAATATTTAACACTCCGGTTACGTTTGCGTTTGATGGACAATATTTTATACATACATACACGGAACCTTATATTCCCTCAAGGTACAGGTATATGTCAAAGTTTAGATTTAACCGAAATTCTTTGCGACACCCAGTAACCACCAGTGATCAGCGAACAAAGGTCTTTGAATCGAACAGGAGAAATAAGATTGGAGCTTTTCAACTTCATCGCACCGTAAGCTGCTGCCCGCTTCATTACCTTCGTTTCCCGACGTCATTTTCTTCCTATTCTGCAGCTTACAATTTTCAGGATGAAAGTCACTACTGACTGATATCAACTCTCGATACGTTACTCGCATACCTACTCGATACCCGATCTTATCTTAACACTAAATGACAGAAAATGGGGATGGAAATTACGCCCGCGGAAACAACCCTCTGCAAACACAGGCACTTTTCACACTTTTTATTCCACTGACCATTTCAAGGGCGTATCTTGAAACTTTGAACTTTATAGATAAGAACACACTTTGATCACACGAAAACAGATTTTATTCACTCCGTAGCTCACTGCAATTAAAGTTCGTGAAAGCTTGGCGATAAGAAAGCACGGGACTTTTTTTTCCAGCTGTTGATATGATATGCAGAACGATTTCGGGTCTTCGTGCTTGGTCGCGGTTCAGCTGTATTGCGAGCTTTTTTTGACAGTGGCTTAATACATATAATACGGCTATCGAAACCCCGCGACGTCCTCTTCGCGTTTCCATTTCCATGATACAGCCACTACCCCATTACCATCGGATTATCCACTCGGAGTCTTTTAGGTCGTCACATTTTATGCTCGGGGTTAAGAGATCCCTTAAGTATAGAATTTCTCTGCGGTTATATTCGGCTGCGGTGCGTGTTTTCAGCTTTGAACTCAGAAACTTTGACCGCGAACTGAGCTTAAAACGATGTAATGTCCCGCGAATCATGGGATTCCAAGACATTTACCTTTAATACCGGTCACGGTACGGAGCCTAAGCGATAGTATTGTACAATATTTCGGGCTCAGAGCTTTCAAAATTCTCCTCCGGAGATGGCGTCAATTTCAAATTGGCGAGTTTAGAAAAATGTCCAATCTAATCCAGACACGTTGAGTGTAATCTATATTAATGGATCGCATTATAATATAGTGAAATAAATTGTGGCTAGGTTACGCTACGTAAATTGACGTTTGCGATTAAGAAATTAATTATTCGCAACGTGTTTTTCAAAGCTCAGCTATTTTCGTTGGTGCAGGTATTGAGTTCGGTTGTGCATCGGCAAGCGTTAATGACTCTTTATTTTCCGAAGCGAAATATCGATTTTAGACGTTTGTAGTTGGCACGGTGTTGAACAACGTTGTTTTCTGTACGATTTAACAATTTTGTTTAAAATACAACCATCGGTTCCCGACCTCCGCGCCAACCGACTCGAGCAAGCCAAAAGACATTTAAAATCCTCCGCAGGTTTGAAGCCCTGTGTTAAAATTTCTACTTAAAAATCTTTATCTTGAGAGTCAAGCTCCGCGGGCGACGAGTTGGCCCAAGGTTAGAAGAGAATGAAGGATAAAGTAAAAAAACTAAATACAGAGGAAAAAAAAAAGAGAGAAGGAAGAAAAAAGAAGAAAGTAAAAAGAGAAGAAAAAAAAGGAAGAAAGAAAAAAACTTGAGTCATAAATCGGAGTTGAGCTTCTGCTAAATTGAAAAGGTTCTCGGCAGCTCATAGACTCGTATATGGAAGACGGGCGAGAACTCGCGTAGATAAAATATAGTTGTCGATAATATGGTATTCATCGGTGAAAAATGGTAGAATAAAGTAGAAAATGATCCTCTGTATTTCACGGGCACAAAATAACAAAAAAAAAAAAAACCAAAAATGAAACCAAAAAGTAAATCATGAAAAGGACAACGAATGCCTGTCGTCAGTTTGATTAACAAAAGGGGGTGCAAGCCAGAGTCAATTGGTTGGCGCATCGGCTTCGCGGCTGCGAAACGTGCACAATTTTGTTATCTGTTTCCTTTTTTTTTGTCTAGGGGGAAATTGACATCCGCATACTGCAATCGTAGGATTTCAATCCCGGTTTTTTTTCTCAGAACAATCAGAATTGTTAAAAAACTATTCCTTGAACAATTGTGTACGGAATCACACGCCTGTCCAGTTTACAAAATACTTTATAAAATGATGATGATATCGAAATGACGGGATGCATAATGAAAAAAGTTTTGCCGATTGTTTGATACCTGTAATTATACGTGAATTGAAAGCGAAAAAAATGGAGGAAAAATGAAATGTTACACGATGGGCAAACAAAGTCTACCGAACAAAATGTGTTCAATTATTTCATTTTTTATTTTTTGTTGTTCTCTCCTGTATCGTACTTTTGTATATGCGGTGGGGAACAATATCGTTGAACAATTCGATACAATGACTAGTATACAACGAGCCGACTGGACACGTATTGATCTTGGGTATAGTGCAACTCAACCGGAAATGCTCCGTTCCAACGTCATTCCAGATTTGTGATTTACCAAATCGTCGTTACTATTTGAAGCGACGTAGTCATTCATCCGGAAGTCATAATCCCTGCAGTCCACGCGTACGAATTGTTGCCATAAATCGATGCACCCAACGGTGATTGGTGATCTCGATCAGTATCGTCCGCAAAATTGTTACTAACAAAACCGTTAAAACAACGATACGGTATTCTATACACGCACAAAGTTGAAGCGTTCAGAAAGTTTTCCAAAATCTTTATAAAGCACCGCAGTACTTATACCACGAAACGGTTATCATATAATACGGGAAGGAAGGTGCGTTCCTTGAAATAATTTTCATTAAGGAGACAGTTTTCATCGCACGAAATTAAACATGCGATAGCAAAATCTCTGGCAGAGCTAAGTCAGCATCTCCGGCACCCCAACGCAATCTTATACAGAGCTTTAAGCTTATTGAATCGCTTTACTTAGTTATCGGTCTCTCTTAGACCCCGTCGGGTTAATGGCCTGATTTGAATCAAATCCTCGTACGAATCGTACAGGGTATTTTCAGGGTCTAAAGCATTCCGCGACACTCTGACATTCTGACTCTTACGGGGGGATATAAGCTTTGAATTTTGATGGCCGATGCGAATAGGGTACTCGTTGCAGTAGGGGGTCAAAGATTGTCTCTATATCGCGTGTTTACTCAAGAGATAACATCTCTTTCGACTTTGGTCACCACACGAGTGTATACGAAGGGTATACAGGTGCCTGGTGCCTGGGGTTTATGTTCTTCCATCACGTCTCTTCGCTTGCCGCCGCGTTTATACCTACACTCTCACTTCCCCACTATATATACGCCGGAAGTGTATCATAGTCAGGATTTTCGCACCCCTAAGAGACTTCGCATAGACTCTTATTGTCTTGTCGCTATTACGACGCGATGAATAAATAGTAAGGGAAAAGAGAGAAAAAAAAAGAGAAAAAAAAAAATATATGTAAGGGTTTAGAAAAGTGTTATGCCTTTCTTTCTTCTTGATATTGCTTAATTATCAACCCGTCACGCGATCATTGTTATACATGTTATATATTTTCATCTCACGCACTGACAAGCCATTCGGATGTCAATTTCTATTGAGATCGAACGCGACTGGGTTTGACAGGATTTGATAACGGGAATTCCCCGGGTGATATGGTCGCCGAGTGGATCAACGCGAGTAATTGACTGAAATCGCTAGCGATCGGTCGGCTCAAAGTTCTCTTCGACGTGTCCCAGCCGTCAATTGGCCAATTCAACAAATCAGCGTATACAGTCTAGTCGGAATAAGTATACCATCAAGTTTTAATTAAATGACCGATTTTTAATTCCTCATTATTATCCTCGATCGTCGATGCGCCTTGCCATAGCATTGCACGTTTGCTAAAACGGTTATGCGATGCAATTCGATTTGCACCTAGATGCAGGTGTCGATAGAAGAATTTTTCTCGCAGGTATTCGTTTTATTTAATTATCAACCAATCAAGTTTCTTCGGCCAATTACAATTCAAATTGAAATCTGAATGATAAAGCAACCCCTTTTCAACGAGAAAAATAAAAAATTGTATAAAGTTACTAGAAATTTCGTCACTGCCAAAATTCTCGGACTTTCATCATCTCGACGTAATCCTCAGTGCCGAAATAACGACGACACGATTTTTTTTCTCCATTTAACTTTTATACGAACTGTAAAGGGATATACGTGAGGTCAGTGAAGGGTCAGAAGACGTAACGTTGAGGTGTCTTTTCATGGGCACGCGTACGAGATAATGCGCTTACCCGTAACAGCCGCAAGCAGTAGTAACGGAGCGTAGAAGAGTTGGACCCTCCGGATAGTCGCGAGACTTTTCATGTTTTTGGTTTTTTTTTTTTTTCTTATTCGTTTTTGTTTTGTATTATAAAGATCCGATCACAGAATCATTATGTCACCTGGAGCACTTCTTAGTTCTTAGTTCGGCGAACCAGACTTGGGATAATATATAATAGTATAATCACTCCTCGACGACGATTAAAGTTTTCGAAAGTAACGTCGGGGGGGGTGGGTGGCCGGGGGGCAGGGGGAGACAGGGGGAGGGGTGAGTTTTGAGTTTTTTTGTTTTTTTAAATTATATTCTTTTTTCTCCAAATTTATTAAGCAATGTAAGTATATTTTTTCCGAGGGTTTCCCCCGCTTTAAGGGTGAGCCGTTTCTCAATGTGATTTCAATACGTCAAAGGGGTGCGTATTTGATGAAAAAAAAAGTTATTTATCTCTCCGCGGGGGCGTCGGGACGCGTTGACGACCGTAAACTAAGTCGCACTCGGCGTTCGCGCCGAGACTGAGCTCCCGCCGATGCCGCGACGATCTTGCGTCGACGCCGAAATATTCGGCCATTTTGGCGTCGCGACGCGACCCGCGATCGCTGCGCGAACACTCACGTCCAGTCGAGTGATTGATTGGCGTAGAAGCTCAGTGACTGATTGAATCTTTTTTATATATATTTCAATATTGATATCCGTCATGGGTCTCCATGAATATAGGTACCCTACAGCCGAGGAGATGACCGCCCCATACAACGATCAGGCACGCTCCTTTCAAACTCAAGTAGCCACTCGTCAAACGAGGGTTGCCAAATGTCAAGATATAGAATGTATATGAGACCGTCAAACACCGCCACGACTCAGTGGGGTCTCGGTCTATGCGGGATTCTCAGTCGCGTGGAGAAATTTTTTTCAGCTTACGATTTTCAAATCAAACTTTGCGAATGTTTAGAAAATATAGTAGAACTGGTATTCTAGAGGCCAATGAAAATTTAGTACAACTGTAATTGGTATTTACTACGTTGTACAACAAGTTGCAGCGTTTCCTCAATTTTTATAAGTTTTCGAAATTCATTTAAACTTGGGCTCACGATTTCCCGTGAAACCATTCAAGAATAATGGCCGACCATAGTGGAGATTTCTACCTCTATATAAGAATTTCTACGAATTCTCAGGGAAATTTGAACGTCGCATAATTTTCGATGAGACAACAACAAAAAAAAAATTATAAACAAATTGTAGATTTTCGTATAGTTCTTGCATGATAAATTCGTTTATTGTTTTTCCCGATTAAATTAGAAAAAAAAAGTAAAATTTCTCATGAAAAATTAGAAATATTATTCGAATTTTTTTAACAAATGGTAGAAATTTGTAGAACTATTTTCACCAAAACTAAGAGTCCCGCCGTTCTTTGATTTTGAAGAGGTGGAGTTTATTCATTGAACTGTATTTCGTTGCATAAAATGTACCCGATAGTTGGGTACCAAAAATGAAAAATTTCAGAGTAACAATTTTTCATTTTCTTTTTTTTCTTCGATTAACGAATGTCGAAACGGAATTGCATAGACTGATTTTATATTCTGGAGCAACGAAAGACTACAAAAATGTTGTTCAAAGTTGTTGGTCCGTCTTTGCACACTTGAGCCTGCATGTAAGTATATATATGGGTGTGTATATCTACACCGAAAGAAAAGTTGATTATTCAGGGTCTCCAGCGAGTCCGGAAGTCCTCGAAGTTCTGGAGGGCGTGCAGGAAATATCCCAAAATCTATTACACCTTGAAATAGTATGGAGATATATTGATATTTACTCAGCAGTATATCGAAAACTGAAAATTCCATCTTCGTTATCACAGCGATTGCGGAAGAATTTCAAAATTCGTTAATCTTCATTCATTCCTTCTTCGGTTCAGATCTAAATCGACAGAATAACCATATATCTAAAAATCTAGTTTCCGGAGTAATAAGAAAATATAGAATCAATCTGATTATTTTTCATACGAATTGTGCTGCGGGTAGATTGATCTAGTTCAGCCAGACAGAGATGGTACAACTATATGCTTCGTATTAGCATAATGAAATCAAATTTATAATTAATAATCAGCGTCTGAGGTTACCTTACGCGCTAATCCAGGCCTGGAGGTAACTCTCGTGCGAGAAGAGATTGCGGTGTAGTCGCACGCTGCATATCTATGTAGTGGGTATACCTCTATAGCTTTTTTGTAACGTCTGCAGTATGCATTTGTAACTAAACAGCAATGATTACTTAATTACTGATTCGAATTGTTGAAAAGTCTGCAACGATTGTACGATTCTTTTGTAAACATTTTTTCTCGATTTTCAAATAATTGGGTGGTAAATTATCACACAGCCGAGAATCTGAGGCCTACTTTCGTCGAGTGAGCGATAAGACGATCGAGGTTGGCCAAAACTGATTGTGAATTAAATCGAAATCTGTCTTGGGTGTTCGCGAATGCAGGGCCAATCAGATATGGAAATCGGAAGAGTCCGCTTGACTGACGGCGTTTGACTCTCTTTCTCGAAAACTCGAGAAGAAAAGTTCGTTTCATTTTCCGCCAAAGTCAAGGGGATGGGGTTTGGTTCATGTGCCGTGTCTTTCTTGGCCAGAGGAGTCCCCGCGAGACTTACGACCTGGTTCTCCGCGGAAGTCGCGAGACTCTTCTAAAGCTGAAAAACAATGCATCCGCAACGAGCGAGCAAGTCGGGTGGTATTGAATTTTCCGAAACATTTTTCTTCCTCTCCGAGAAATACGTTTCCCCATCCTTTTCTATTTCTCGCAAGCTCGCGTAGTTGGTAGTAAGATATATGTACGCGGATGGCTTGCAGGTGAGAAAGTGCCGCACTCTGTACTAATTACGAAAGCACCGGAGCTTGACGGTTAGCTGTTTTTCAGACCCTTATACCTACCTACCGCCTTAAGTTAATTCACCTGTATCCGTAACGCCATCTTATTCCGTAATGGCGTGAAGCTTTGATAAAAATTTCAAACCCGGCAAGAGAAATGCAGAAATTATCTTACCCCGTAATGCCGGAATAAAATATTCTGAAATAAATCATATACTAACCTTGATTGTAAACCAGAAACGTGTTACTTAATTATGTAAATGAATGGCAGGGAGATGGAAATGTTTTTTTTTTTTTTCTCTTCTATCAGGTTAATATAGTATTGTTATGTAAACTAATTTTGGAAAAAGTAAACGACGCGATGTGTAGATACATACCTACCTACCTGGGTGCGTTAATAACGTCTGGACGCACCCGTCACACCAATGTATAAGGAGAAAAGAGTGCGGAGAGGGTGGGTCTGGCCTGCAGGGTCTTCATGGCCCACATTTATCCCTGGGGTCCATATCGATGAGCCGGAAGTTGAATGGATCTCATTCACTGCGAATGGATGGTCGAGGAGACGCGTCGATAGCGCGGGAATCGAAACACGCACCCTTTGAGATTGGCGAGGGTCGGTCAAGTGTCGGAAATTTCAAGATTCAGCATCGCGTACCTATACGTACGTACGTACCTATCCTACGAGGGGTTGTAAGCTCGCTGGATATCGAATCAATATTTTTCAATCAAAGATCGAATAACCCCATTTCCTAATTGGGTACGTCGAGACGTTCATTTATCCATAAAATGACTGAAAACGATTCGCAGACGTACACACGCGCGGATTAAATACCGAAGTGGGTGTACCTACTAATGCCTCCTCATATCTCGCAGACGTACCTACATTATCCCATACGTCATTCAAAGTTTGGTTACTATGGAAAATACGGGAATTCTTGAAGTGAAATCTCGTCGAAGATTGAAGATACGAAAGTAGAACATGGTTAGGGAACTTTCATCCCCGAATGTAAGAGCCTACCGTAGAATCCCGCTTACGTCGTAAAATATACACGGGTGATTTCCGTTGTGGTGTTAGAAGAGCACGAACAGAAATCCCTTCGAGATACTGGATACGGTACGATTCTAGCATCGGAAACAACAGATTTCCGTCATTGCATACGATTTCACACGGAGCCGGGTTGAAGTTCGGAATTTCAAAAGTTTCGAACGGTCAAAATTCCGAACTTGAATATTGCATACCCGATTTCAAAAACTTTTCATTCATTTAGTGTTTAATAATTCGGGTTGCATTGATCGGATCGAAATCAACGAGGGGTCGAATTAATTGTTTTGGGACTTACTTTTTGGAGAAAAGGTTTGAAAATTATATCAATTACTTATAATATCGGGATTATATCGATTAAAGTAGATAAAATGGGTTTCCGTAGAGAAGGTATCGATCAGAATTTAATGAGCTATTTTGTGTCTTCAGATTCCGAAAAATAGTTAGAAATTTTCGGATTTTCGGGCCTTCGAGGGTCTGGACTCTCGGAGTTTTCAGTTGTCTGCATCCTCTTATCTCAAGCGAATCCTGAATGTTGATCGTTCGGAAGTTTTAAAATACGAAAGTTCAACGTGGCTGATCCTTTCGCACGCACATAGCCGAGAAAGATTTACCCCACGCGAATTATTATTTTTCGAAGTAAATAGATCGATCGATTATTCGGAGGAAATATGCGGGTAATATTTTCATAAAATAAACGAAAAATAAATCGAAAGAAAACAGCGCCGGACATCCTCGCCGGTTTTGGTAGAAAAATTCATCTGGATTTCGCCAGGTTTGTGGGCGTAGAACAGGGCGAGGATCAATTGGTAGTTTTAAGGGTGGTGGTGGGATTAGCCCCTAGGGTGAATCGAAATAATGAACAGGGAAACGAGATCCGACCATCATACTTCGTAATTTCACGCGTCACCTGAAACGAAGGCAAAATTCTTCTCGGCGAAGAGAAGACACCATGGAGACTCTGATCCATCCGGGTGGTTCCCTTGGATCCTCGAGAGGTTTTTCAGCGGTTGGTAATAACGCGGTGACTCTGTCGAATATTCACGATGAATATTCATTCGGATTATTTGATTTTTACCTTTAATTTTCCTCACTGCTGAAGCCGCCACGCCACAGCGTACCTACCGCTATTATACCGTTCATCGAGCCACTCGCTTTTAGTAATAGCTAGTTGACTCGTCGATTTTTTTTTCACGTCTTTTTAACCAGTTATTCAATATGGATAGATAGATGATTTACGGTTCTTGTGGGAAACATATATACCTATAAAACATATACATATAAAAAAAAAGCAAAATAAAAAATAGCGTTAGTTTAGAGGTCTATATTAATTGGAAATGATTAAGAAAAAGTCATTATAAGAGATAAGTATTAATATATTTACACATCAGTAATATACAAATATCCTATAGTTATTATTTGTATATGGACATACAGTGGACAATTGTTTAGATTTTCAAATTTCCCTCATCAGAGTAGGTATAATGCAACGTTTAAGATAAAGTACGACTATACGATTTACAGATCGTTCAAAAATAGTTCAAGACGGTACGAACCGCATTTTTTGAGGATATCATTTTTCGATGACGTCAGATTCTCGAAATGACGTCATTATCCATGAGCTACGAGGAACAGAATTTTTTTTTTTCACGTTGACATATTCATATATTGGTTTTCCTGTCTTATAAGACCATTCTGAGAGCGCGGGAGAGCCATCGAAAGAAAGAGTCTAGAATAAGGTTGTTGCATCACTATGCGCCGTAGTAAAATACATAATAAAGCAAATATATGTGTTGACTTGAAATTAGATTGCCTGGTCTGAAGTTATTTTATCACAGTCAGCTGGTATAGGTACAGTGTAATGTATTCAAATCTGTTAGTTCACAGTCGGCGTACAACTAGCTCTTCTATACTTTGACTTCGTTTTAGCCCCGTAGCCAACTACCTATTTATTGTTAGCTTACATTAGTTGCGGTTTTATTTATAAAAATGACAAACCTCGGCAGTATTTATACTTTTTTTCGTTTTTCTTCCTTTTTATTTTCATCTAAAAACTGTGCGATCATCTTAATCGAATTCTTTCACAACGTTTTTAGTCAACCGTACGCTGGAGTTTCTGCTATACTGTGACTTGTGTGTTTCTAATTCACCAGAAATTTGAAACTTTCATATTACTGTGAGACATATTTCATACACTTTTATAAACCGCTGTGCCAATGCCTACCAGCCATTTTTGGCTAAAAATCGATTAGATTCGAAAAGTCGCCAATTTTCGGATCCCAAGATTTCAACATTGGCAATTGATCATCGCTCATCTGCCTCTGCTTATTCAACTTCGCACCAAGACCCTTGCAGTTTTAATATCCGATTATTTCACCCCAATATCCTATACGATGTATTAATCAGATCGGAATTAACCGTGGAACAGTTTTCCGAGCCGTCTCGATCTGATTATTAAAGCTGCATAGGTAGATATATCGTTCCATTCGACCAAAGAGCACTTAATGGGATAATTAAAACACTAGAGGTTTTGCGCGAATCTGATTGCGATCATGCTACTGCGGTTTATCATGCGACTATAATCTGAAAATGTATTGGGAAACGGAGGCAGAAATTTCTTTAACTGTCTTTCGAAAATGAACTTTGTGGACTCTGAACCTGCATAATACTCCGCATACTCACCTGAATAATAGCTGTTGGATAGATTAGAATCTTGGAAGACAAAAACCGTGCTCCAATATTCTGAACTAGCCCTGCGCTAAAGAGGTTTTATCTTTATATGGATAGGACGGTAGTACATACGTACGCACATACATACATACATACGTACCTACCTACCTAAACCAGGCGTTATCTATTCTCTGATGAGCTTGGACAAGTACAATTAACTTGTTTCCTTCTTTCTTTATTTCCCCCGTTTTGGTTTTTTCTTTCTCTCTTTATTTTTTTATCAACTTCTTTTTCAACACTCTAGCTATTTCTTGCTCTTCCTTCTCTCGGCCGTGCCCACTACGATCTCGTTACATAATATTCTACTTGGTTATACTTCTGCATCGCTTGAGAGCGTAATGAGATTCGAACGACGTTATTATATTGTACGTTACATTGCATTACATTACATACCCGTGACACTTTCAAAAAAGCATGTACCAAACGCAGGCTATAACGCATAATAAAGTTGGTTTAATGAATTGTCTCGCGTTAGGACATACCGGTAATAATGGTGATAGTAGTTGTAGTTGTTTCTTGTTTACTACAGAGAGTGATAGGGTACATACAGAAGTTTAGAGTGATGCTTCAGGGTATCAGGTTACACTGAAAATTACACTTAGTGTTACGAAATGCGTGAATAATTATAAGAATAATTAACGCTGCGTATTTCACCGACAAAAATTATTTCACATTCTGGCCCGGCTTATTCAAGTCGAGATCATATAGTTTCGAATGAATTTTATACGGTTATCAAATGTCGTTTCGACAGAAGATTTAGGTACAAGCAACGATTAGTTTTTTTGAGTATTCATTGACAGTTGTAATTCGAGGTATACAGCAATGTGTACAAGTATTCCGTGCCGGGGTGAAGTTCGAAATTTGAAAAATACCGAACAGCAAAGTTCCCGATTTTTAAAATTATCGGTTCACAATTTTTAGGAAAGGTATTTCCCCGAAAATATACATAACTGATTCGAATGATTTTGGCAAGAAGAACACCAGAGGTTCAAAATTCCGACAACTATAAAAATTCGGAAAGCCAAACCTCCGAAACTTGAAATTCACGCGTGAAGTTATTCAGCGTTTGATAAACTCGGGTTGAGATTTACTTTTTGGAAAAAAGTTTCAAAATCCTGTCAATTATTTATGACATTGAAATTATCGATTGAAGTAGATAAAATTTCTTGATTGGAGTGAACTAATTTCTACCTTCACATCCTGAAAAATAGACAAAAATTATCGGATTTTTTTTTGGCTTTTGGAACTTTAATGTTTTGAGCTTCAATTCAGCATCGTCTTAAACGAATTAGAAATTTTGACCGTTCGGAACTTTTATTATTAGGAATTTCAACCCGACTTTATATAACTATATATAATATTAGTATACATATTTATATATATCTATGTATAAATCATACTTCGGTGTATATATCAATAATATAAACTCGTATTAATATGTATATTAAAGTTTTAGTTACATTGAATATATAATGATTTTGTCAAGTTGTTGTGCTTCGTTATTAAACCTTATGCTTAAACGCGATTGCTTGACTATTTTTAATGTATAATATATAAGATTTACCTGAAAACTGTATAATACAAAGGATTTATAACCCATAACCAGCTCGAAGAACCTGCTCCTTAAACATACCTGTACAAGGTATAAGTATGGATAATTTTTAGTATTCTTTCTTTTTTTTTTCGAGGCTAAGATCGATGGGTGTAAAAAATATAACAGTCCTATCCCCCGCACCCCCAATAGCGACATTTGACTCTCACACCCCCTGGTATATCTGGGTCTTGTTTAAGGCGATGGTTCCTGTCAGACGTCACCCCAAATAGTCGCCTGCTTCGTCCTGTCGACAGATGCGAGAAAGGTTCCTTGGGGATGCCACGCGACCGCTGTCACCGCCGATCTATCGACAGAAATATATCAAATGTTGAAAATAATAGTCTTTGCGTCAGGATGAATTTATAATAATAATGAAAATGAAAAAGAGAAGAAATATCTTTTGATCGGAAGAATAATTGAAAAAGACTGTTTCGAAAATTCAGGAAAACTCAGGTATCATTCAGGATAAGTATATCTAGGCATGATAGCCGCGCGAATCCTGCAATGGTGCGGAAAAATTAAGCCCAAGTTATGACTCTCGGCCTGTGGTCGTGGCGCTATTAATCAGCGCCAGTTGGCCACGGAAACGGCAGGTAACGGGAGGGAATGAAACCAGGCTGACTGACGCCTCTATTAATCTTGGGCGACACTGACACCTAACTGACTCGTTGTCACCCTACCGAAAATGAAACACCGCCCGCGACCCAATACGCGGGCCTTTTCTCTTCTCCAGAATCCACTCGCGCTATCCCCTAGCTCGAATCGCCTTTCTTTCTCTCACCCTTTTCTCTCATTCTGGTTTCTCCTTTTTCTTTTTCTTTTTTTTCTTCTTTTTCTTCTTCTTTTCTTCAGTTCGTACGGAGCTTTTGACTTTAGAGTTCAGACTCTCAGCTTTACTGACTGAGACCTCTCTTGTCACTTCCTGCATTTGACTCTGTTACCATATAGGGGAGACCGGGGTAAATTTGTATTCAGAAATTTTTTTATTAAGAAAATAGATTTTTGAGGATATTTTTTTGTTTTTCTTTTCTTCAATTTTCAGCTGTGGTACCCACTTTCTTATATTCAGGCATAACGAAATGAATTATAGCGAGAAAAGTCCTGTTTTCATTATGTATTCTTTTCGAAACTGAACCGAATTCTACGTTCTCACGTTATAACAAGTGAATAATTCATTTCGACAGATTATTCTCGCGAAATTTTACGTACGCAGCCCGAATAAATGATTTACTCAAAAGTAATAAATAATATACCTACTTATAGGTGCGGTCCAATGTCTGTATATTTCTGTTCAGTAGGTAAATGCATAGGTTTCAAAGGAATGTCTATATTTAGCTAGAGTAAATTAATTATTAGTTATACGCAGGTTGGTATCAAAATATAATAAGATAAGAACAGAAAACAAAAAGAAGCAGCCCGTCTTAAAGCTTGATTAAAATCTGAACGTGTTGATCAATCTTGGGAGTAATTTTTCTTTGTCAAAGAGTATCAGAATTTGGTTTTCATTTCGTGTTCTAAGACTGAAGAAATATCCGTAGGTACGTTCTTTGCAGGAGAACAATTCAGGGCATGGGTGGAATGACGGAATAAGTCGAGTTATACCGGTTTTCCGCAGATTGCATAAAAATGATCAGTTACCATAGATTTACATTATAATTTATTTCTCAAAAATGAGTTGAACAATGAAGGATTAAACTAAACAGCTTTTATGGGAGAATGGCATTCGAGTTATTTCGTTTTTTCAAATACCTATATAAATAGAATAAGGCTGTATCATCAGCTTTATAATACAGTAAAGCACTAGCGGTCAGATATGGGTGTTAGAAGTGACCTTTCTCATCTATATTAGATTCCTAATAATTTTTATATTTTTTAATGATTTTGTTTGAGTTAATTTTGAATTAAGTTTGAGATACCTTTTGAAACGGCAGCGTACATCGCTTAGAAGGTTCTCTTGAAATTTCATCCGACAGGTTTTATATTTCCAATTTTAATAACACGTTGAAATTTACTTTCGTATTTTCCGGCTGCAAAACTTCTATTCGAGTTCAACATAAGACTGTTTTAGTGACTCTAATGAGAAGTTGGGGCTTCATACAAGCGATGAAAACTTGAAAATAAATCATTAATTTTTCCATTCATAATATTTTTCTCGAATTATTAGAAAATACGAATAAATGAAGCTCATTTTTTAATTTTTAATTGTTCATTCAAAATTGATGATTTAGTCAAATTCTTTTTCACATAGATTACGAGTGTTTCGGATCGTCATTGTCGAGCGAAAAAAATGCAGTGTAACGGATAATATTTCAAATTCTCCGAAATGTAATTCAGAATAAATGTGAAATCATCCTCCCCCCCATCCCTCTATCTGTCCACCTATTTGACCCAGAACATCGAAATGCCGTGAGAGAACGTGAAATTAAAATTTTAATACATTCGCTTATTATGTGGACAAGCAGAATCATCAATGCAATAGTGATATTTTGGAAATACGGATTTTATAGAATATCGAAAATCATGAAAAACTTCCCATATCATTTCTCATTGATATGCAGCGTTTTGACACCGATATTCGACATAATGGTATACAAAATATCATTACAACTAGATGAGAACATATTATATTACAGGAGATTTAATATTTTCAATAAATAATCGAAACTGGAAGAGACTCAACTCTATTCGAAATTTCTAATAGTTTGAGAAAAATATTAAAAATTAAAAAAGTAACATTTCAATGTTAATTTTTCATGACTTCTACGAAGCCCCAACTCCTCATTGGAGTCATTAAAACTGCATTCTTATGTTGAACTAAAATAGAAGTTTTGCAGTTGGATAGTGGGAAAATAAATTTCAGCGAGTTATTCAAATTGGAAATATAAGACCTGTTTGAACCACTTCTAAATCTTTATCAACATTATTTTCTATATTTTAAAAGCGCAGAGGTTATCGAGGAGATTTTGGACATTGCCCCAGCAGGCATCGGCAAAAATAGATGACCTACGATCCCCGATAAAATTTGTATCAAACAACGTGTACACGCAATTGTAGTATCAGAATGTATTCGAAGTAACATATCTTCTAAAATTCGGGAGTAAACTGTTCCTACGTAAATTAGAATTCAAGAAAACGACGTAGATACAAACAGTTCAATGTACATATTATTGTTTATAACTGTTTATATTTATTATCAGAGTTTCTAGTGTAACCCAAATGTGAGATACAGTGAAAAACAGCCTTGTTATTTGGAAGAACGGTATAACTCGATAACTTAATTGTTTGTTCATTATGACGGCTTGGAACTGTTTGTGATTCTATTTTTATAATTAGAAGCATTATTATGTATTACCAAGCTATGTTAAATTACATCAAGATATCTTCAGATTATTTTATCTTCTTACGTTTTTCCTATTCATCTCAAAACTATGTTTTTCGAATTATACCGTTATTCCACCCATCTTCTCAATTGTGTTGGAAAATGAGTTTGTCAAAAAGTTGTCAAAAAGAATACCAGACTCAGTTTAGATTTTTATAATTTCAAGGGTTATATTCATTCAATTATGCTATGTGATTTTCAATTTTCATTGATTCTTGCCTTAAGGGTGAAAGAATGAGATCGAATGATTTTAAGAAAAAAAAAAGTTGATGAGATTTGGGAAATAAGATCTTGAAATTTTTATTCATGTGCAGATCATAGCGATCAGTAGATTTTTGAATGTTGGATGTCAATTTTGGTTACTTTAATTTAAGAGGCTACTATAAATTCGGAAGTAGGGAAATGGTGAAAATTTGAAAGTAGCATAGTCAAGCCTAATAAATAACCATCGAAATCATAAAATGAAGTTGAATATTCTTTCATGTTGCCTTTTTTCATCTCGACAGCGACTTTATAGAAGCTCATTTTTCAAGCGTTTGTTTCTCCGCATCGAGAAGAGATTCCTCCGATCCTGAAACGCCGAATGAAAGTTTGGTTCCTCTAGTTTTCGACAAAGAAAAGATCGCCAGGATTGATCAACGCGTTCGAATTTTATTCACGACTTAAATCCCACCATTCTTTTTCTTGTTTCGTTTTTCTTGTTTCTCTTTTCGGGCCACTTTGCAGAGTTGAATTCCACTTTAGAAACTATCTCGGCGGCTCATTTCAATTCCAAATACAATACAAAAGAAATTTTCCATGGAATCCGAGAAATAGAAGATATACAGTGAAAATTAGGATGTTTCCGATACTTCTGACTCAAATTTTCTTCAAGAAGTCATCATGCCTCAGCTCTCGCTTCAGTATACTCAATCAACAGAAAATGTCTCCGCTCTAACTGTAATCGATTCTCGGTGCATAAGCTTCATCAAATGTCAAGATATTTCAAAATGTTCGATCCATTTCGAGAGTAAAAATTGAGTGACGTGTGGGAAATGAATTTTCTATACAAAATGCTGTATTTCTATGAATTATTGTAGGTATAGCTCATTTGGCCTTTCACGGATCCGTACAACACTTCACAAGCTTTTTCGTTGATGCATCGCGGCGATGTCGTTGATCGAACTTGGCATGTTTGCCCTTTTGTAATATTCGATGTGTTATACAGTCTCCTCTTCGTCGCTCAATTCGATCGAGGATCTCGACGAGCTCGTTGCTCGTCAACTGCCACATAATGTAGCTGACGTAAATTGCGCGGATATACTCCTTGTGGCTTTGACATGCTGGGATAGGTCCTTCTGGCTTTTCAACTAATTAACAAAACCTTCCACGCCAAGGACCGCGTTGCAGAGTGTAATTACGTACAACGTACGATCAGATCTAACGCGCGTACACCATGCCACCAATAGTGCGAACAATGATATAGAAGTATCCAAAAGCGAAAAAGGCTATTTTATTTCAAATCCCAATAGCTAGTTGCAGCACAGAACAGAAATATAGTCAGTCTGTGTATGTAATCCTTTTGAACTCCGAAAATTTTACCGGCCACGTCACGTTCGCCTGTCATTTTCTCTTCTGTTGGTTTCCAACTGTTTTAACGATGCAGATTACAAGCGTACAGTCGGAAAACCATTATCCCCATTTCAGTCATTTTATCGTACCTTCCACTGTATTATTGTCTACAGTATTGTCACAACGTTACTAATCTTCGTTTCAGCAGGGTGAAAATAAATTTTTCAAAATCACTGCTCTACTGTAAAGAAATATTTCATTTCATTTTACAAGTTGCATAGATTGATTTTACCGAACAAAAAGTGGTTGTCGTACTGCACAGGTCGTATTATTGATCGAAACTTCGCTAAATTTGGAATGGTGTTTTTTGATACAAGTGTGTAAAGGCGGCAATGTCGCACAGCAAGTGGCATTGTCGAACTCCTTTTTTGTAACACCTGTAATCGGAAATTCTATTTTGTGTAACGTCTGCAGGCACCAGAAAGGTCTTTTAAACACTAGTGCGAGAAAACTGCGTTTTGAAATAGATTACTTCGCACACTACCAGGAGGTATGAGAAATCGAATTTCGCACACTGAGTAAGAATTGTTATAATGTCGGAGCGAACCAATGATATTCGATGAATACCATTTTCGGAAACGAAATTTTTTTTATTCGAAACTAATTTTTCGTAAACGTTGAGAAAAAGGTTGTGTTATATAGTCACGTCGATTGAAGACTAACTTTGCCTCTGGATAATGTTGATTTGCCCCGGAATGACATCATTTAAAAATATTCTCTCGAAATATCAAGAAGTATGTTGCCACACTTCCGCATAAAATCTAACTTAACGCGCCTTGTGCTGAAAAACAAAGATCGATAGATGTGCGACAGATGATTCTCGACTCGTGGAATCCTCAAAAAATTTCACACTGGGCCGAAAATCAACATTTTCGCACTTGTATCGAAAAGTACTATTTCTTCAGTAGTTTTTATAATCTATATGAGACGAAATCCATAAGATCTGGAATCGTTATTAAGTATATCTAAAAACCGAAGTAATGAGAGTAAGTAGAATAAATACTTCTTCAAAGTGTCCCGGTGATTAGAGAAAATTGTCCATTGTTATTAGGTGGTCTTCAACGGACCACCAAAATCCTAGGTATTCAAATTTGTGATACTTTTCGAGTAGTTTCTTCCAATTTTTTCTCCGGGTGATGATAATCGCGATATGTATAATAATAATAATTACAGTGTTATCATCGTCATTTATCATTCCACTCTTTTGATTTGCTTGATACTTTTAGTCCATGTAACCCGCGTTTTCACACTGTGAGAATACTCTTTTCACAGAATGCAGAGAGGGAGAGAATACGAGAGAGAAGGGGATTCAACTGTGTTTCATCGTCGTCACACAGGAGGACTTGGAGACTGTAGGTATACCCTGGCGACAGACGAGTTCAGAAGAGAGTACTTTACCGCTACACCAAGCTCGGTTATCAGCCATCTGGCTGTAGCTTCTCTCATGGCTGTTAGGGCGCTTAATTAATTAAATAATTATTTAAACAAGGGTCATATACCTCGACGAAGTGAAGAACTTTCGAGGTATACCTACCTGTTCTGTAACAACTACATATATATTATATATCTGAGAATAAATATTATCCCTGCAGCGCGTCCCGATTGTAATGAAAATATTTTCGGATTAATATGATTAACAATACATTTTTCCATGGTTTGTTTAAGCTCTATACAATTGACCACTCAAATCTGAAGCCTGACTTTTTATCGTTGAATTCACCCGCGCAGAGTATTTGTTCGCGTAAGTTAGGAAAAATAAATCCTCGTGTATTTTGCCAGGTGAAATTCCTGGATAACGTGTACCTTTCCTTTTTTTCTCTCCTCCATTTTTAACGTTACGTAGTTTGCCGAGTTTCAACCTTCTAATTAAACGTTCGAAATTTCCATCAAAAGTACGTGACTTAGTACGAATGTGTTTCCGGAGAGCTAGACCGTAGGTACTTGCGGTTTTGTTACCCTGTACCGTATAGAACACACTCAAAATTTTATGAGACAGCTGTTTCTTAATACCGATGAACATTTACCAAATCCCTAATACGACTAGGTATTTGTTCCTTTCCGATAAAAAAATTCACCGAAGAATTCATGTGTTGAAGTCTCCGGTTGAAATTCTGCTCTCTCTTTGATCGTGAAAGAAAATAATCAAAGACTTTATTCACAACAAATTTTCCGCATGGGAATATACGAATATTCTCACAGGTATGCCGTTGATAAATTTCGTCGGTATTTTATGGAGTTTCTTTAACCACCCCCAAATCCCTTAGTCAAAGTATCTATAAGAGATTTAAGAGTTTGGAAAATCAAGACCCGATCCGCGGGGATTTCATTCATGAATCTGGCACCTATATTATATAGTTTACGAAATTGAACCATTCCCTGGAAATTGTAGCAATTAGAAATTATACCCTAACCGCAAAGTCCCTCCCGTTTACATTAACAGTAATAAAGCATCCTTGACGAGCAAACTCCAGATGAAATTAGATGCAATTTATTGAACTCTACACGCCGCGGTTCTTCTCAAATTTTATTTAAAATATAGTCGCAATTTATCGCGTTACATAAACTAGAATCTCGGGACAGGGGGTACGTGTTTTAAGGAATAAATGTTGAAATTGCATGAATAGGTACTGTAACCACGTAGGCATAATAAAAAAACTGGATATCTAGGTTCTGCGGTGTATCATTTTTTTTTTTTTTCGAATCAAGATCGAAAGAATGAGGTTTCCAGATAAAACAAGCTTGAAACAAGGTCGAAAATCGGAAATCTCGTAAAAGCTCGCATTTGGCAGGTAAAGCCGATCGAACTAACAAGATATTCCTGAAAGATATCTCCGAGTATACAGGATGAATATGACCGATATTATACATTGTCCCAATGGGAGCAATGCCGAAGTATAGGATACGGATATTCAATTCAAAATTACGCCTTCGATTTTCCATTAATAAAACATTCAGACTGCATCGATTATTCACATAGGTATTGATCAATCGCGAACTTTCCTAGATTACAGAGATCCAAGTAACAGTCAAGTTTATCGAATAATGTCTATTTCGGAGGCTTATAGTCGAGTGTTACATATTCCCTAAACAATACGAGCGTAATTTGGGAATTCAAATGATTGGATTGGAGAAAAATTGAAGAAAATTTTCATTATATATGAGTAAAAATATTTACCACGTCGAATTCATGCCTGCAGGCGTTTGGAACGCGTGATAACCGTAACATCGGATTCTCATTCTGACAATGAGACTTATTTGCCACGAGTATTGCCATACAAGAGAATGTGTGCTGAGATATGAGGTATAGGACAACCCAGAGCTCGTGTCGATCCGTTGATAATATCGACTTATTATTTACGTGTTATTACCAATTTATGTGTGACGAGCACGCGCGTTTACTATTGAATATTTATTATACGTGGTAAAAACGGTGGTTATGTGAAGAAGAAAAAAAGACAGCCAAGTACCGTTCTGATAAAATGAAAAGAAAAAAAAAATTAGAATTGGAAAAAATAAAAACGTATCGCTAGTCCATATCGTGAAATCAGGAGATAATGCCAACCAATACGACCTCCTGGCAAGTATATATCGTCAAACTGGTCCTCGCTGGCTCGTGTAATGATTATATCGAAAAATCATTTCGAGAGCTATACACCCGAGTCGGAATAGAAATTCTAGTTTGATCCTCTAGAACCTCGATTCCTTCGTTCTTCAGTTTTGCTGACAGAAATATAATTCGGTTTCAGTAGCGAATTATATCCTACGTATAAGGATTCGGAGGTATAAATCAGAATTAGCGCTCGCACTTGAAATTCTTATTAGCATCTCTATATCCTACAAAATTTTCAAATTCTGTTTAAAATCTGAAGAGTCTGTGAAGAATCAACTCAATGACCATTTTTAGTCTGAACTTAGAATTTATCCGCTTCACATTCAATCACTTCCAAAACGTTTTATTATAGCTTAAAGAGCTCTAGGTCGAGACCAAAATGACATCCTCTGAATTCTATGAGGATCTAGAAGTCCGAACTAGAATTTTCAAAGTCTAGTTTGGTCTTCAGATTTCTCGAAGCTTTCTTCCACATCTAGAAGTCTTTAATAAAACCGTTTAGAATAAATCTGGAATTGCGATTACCTTCCCCAATAATTTTTCTACAATTATACCCTTCTTCAACTTTTATTCCTCAATATTTCATTCAGGTAATTCTAGGAGTTGACACAGGCTCTTTACTGATTTTCAAGTGCCTTATATACAACTGCTTTTATTTTAGCTTTATTATACACAGCCAGGGGCATAATCGATTGGGACTTAGCTCCTTTGCCGTTGAAGATGGGATAAAATTGATCGATTTTATATGCGAATGTAATGTAAGTTAATTCGACTCACGAATGATCCTTGAGTACTGATTCCACTTTGTTGCTGCTTACGGACCAGATGAATATGGATCCATTCGAAGATCCCACCGCGATGTATTGGCCATCAGGACTAAATGTTGCGCGTGCCCAATCGCAGCCAACTTTGAATCCATCGGCACTGAAACATTCGATACGAAGATGATGACTTTAGTGAAATGACGAAGCTGTTGGCGAGAGAATTTCCGTCCGTTGGAATTTCTATTTAATTTTTAACGCCGCTGTATAGCCTCGCGTTTATATGTACACCGGCATCGTAATTAAACGGTGCCTTTTTCTGAACTATGCGTGTTGGCCTTGCAGCAAGAGAGTAAAAATATTAATAAACCTCTGGTAGCATATTGTATAAATTTTCCAGTCATACCAGCGAAGGTAGGTAACGTAATGTCTGCACCGTAGAATAAGACGATATATGGTATAGTATGTATGCAGCCATGGACTCATTTCATGCAAAGCTCGTGTGCAACTTTAGCTGCATATCATCCAGGCGTGACCCTTCATCGTCAAGTCAGAAGAAAATACGCATAAGTAGATCAGAATTTAATTCCAAACCACAGAATTACGTGAATAAAATTGAGTAGAAATTTTTCTTTTTTGGTTCTCACCTGAAAGAGCCGATGATCTGGTTCATTCGTAGGTCCAATAATTTCAGGGTATCATCTCTCACACAGCTCAGCAAATAATGTGCATCTGTAAATGAATGTATAGAGGAAATGGACGATTATTAATAATCAATCTAATTGGTCAAAGTTTAGATTTAATCACGACGGAAGAAGATGACCAGAGGTTTTAATGGTGATCTTTGATCACGTCTACCACCACGCGGGAACTTTGGTACCCTTTACCACCGCATTGTCGATCGGCGATAGGTATACGGGTAACGGTAAATGAAATACGACAGGACGGGTAGGGCATAATATCTCTTTTGCTCGAATGAGCTGTCGAATCTCCACTGTGAATTCGGTAAATGGGTGCTTTGGGTGCTTTGGGAGTACGCAGCGGAACAGGGCGATACGTCAATGCAGCGGCGTAACTGGTAGAATAATAAAAAAGGAGGAAAAAAAAGAGAAGATATTCAGAGATTCGTATCTATCTAACCCTCGTATATATCCACTCCAGATAAACGCGTAACTCTTTCACATATGCGTTAGATATAGGAAGCTAGCTAGCTCCAAGTGCACAGTGTCTCATAGTCGCGTCTCTAACTTCTAAGGGATGAAATAGTATTTGAAAAAAAAGTTGGTATTCGGACTTGTCGACGACAAAAATGTACGTCGTTTCTATTTCACGCCGAGGTTCTTTCCAGTGTTGGATTCAATTCTGCTCTTGCACGTTTTGTGGAAATGGAAAGGAAACGGAAGCGGAGCGTAAGGGACAGCAGTCTGTCTCGTAGAATTGCTTCAGATGCTGTCAGGGAGCCTTACTTTGCAGGTATATCCAAGAAACGCGTTGTTTTCGTTAGACTAGAGTCCCGCGACCCGTAGGTTGGACAGCTATTGACTATTGGGTATTTCTCGATCCCCTTTGCTTTGACCTTTCACCTCCTCAGACTTACACATACTCACGACGCATGGATCTTGTCCCAGCGCTCTTCGGCGTAGAAATTCGCGAACGAAACTTCCGACCTGGTGTTCGACACCTAGTTTGTCGCTAGATCGAGTGATTCTACTCGGCTGCTCAAACGATATGAGAATCCCACCCCCGATGATTTTATGAGGAAGATATACGCGTCAGAAATTAATGAGCCATTATTTTCGCGGTCTAGACCTGCGGGGACGTAGCTGTGATAGTCTTTTCATCTAACTGATTCCGGAAAGTATAGATGAAGTGAGAATTCTGAGGAACTAGAGATTTACTTACCTCGCGATAGATCGAGGGACGTCACTTTGCCTTGGAGTACAATGTTGTTGGAACTGGACTCGGCTCGGGTGTCCCAGAACCTTATTGTCTTGTCAAAGTGCCCACTGATTATCGTGGACCCTGAGCCATCGGAAATGACCAGGTCGTTGCAGCTCGACCCGGCAAATTTAGTCTCTATACCTGAAAAACGATAATACAGGATGATAACTGATCGTCAACTGGTCGGCACTAATTACGAGATTCGATAATATTATCCAACTTTGATTGAATTTTTGTGTTTGTTTTTTCAACTCGTGCTTATTAATAAACCAAACAAAACGCTTTGTATAAAGCCTTTATTAAGGAGTTTTTCGATTAAAGCATAATCTCATGATGCCTCAGGCGTTTATCTGACCTCAAGCATTTCAACGAAGCGAAACTGGGAAGAAGTCTGAAGTAAAGAACCGTTTGTGTATGGGGCCAAACCCCGATTTACGTCAAACGTTTTTTAGACCAAAATTCAGAGCTGAGAATATAAATACCCGAAGCTCTTCTCCTGAAGATTATAACAATCGGGGAATAACGTGTCTTAAAGTTGAACTATCGTACGATTTATAGTATGACTTGGGAATGATACAGGGCCTCGATTTTTTGATACTAAACAGAATTTTGAACTATTGAAAATATTATCAACCGATTGGAATAAACCGCGTTTTCGTAGGTAAGAGGATTCCGGATCTCGAGACTATCAGGATTATTTTTTGTTCCAACCTTCAGAGTCGGCGGGACAGACTGGAGGATTCGAAAAAATGTTTGCAGCTCATTCATCATTCTGATTATCCTTCGCTGGTTGAACGCTTCCTAATTGCCTTGTTGAAGTTGACGTGAAACTAGGCAGAGAAAAAGCGTGGAAACTCGCATGACTCTTCGTCTGGGCACATTTCCAGATCTTTAGGAGAACGAGCCGTGAACCGACCACTTGTCTAGGTGGTCTCTCTTGCCCGATATCTTCGGGGCAAAAATCACTCCAGAGAATTACCCCGGGCACCCTCAACACGTAGGGTTTACTTTAGAGAGCGGGTTACCATGAGACGATAACGTAGCCAGCATTTTCTCTATTTTCTAAAAATACTGCGACAGCTTTCCGAGAGGATATATTCTGTGTACGATTCGATCAGGAATATATATTGGTATATTTGCGAGAGAAAAATTCCCCGTTCAATTACATGCTTCGATTTTATTTCACCGATTTTTAATCGGTTTACATAACAGCCGGAAAATTCTCTGTTCTCAAAGATTACGTGATAAATCCATAAGATCAAAGCTGCGGGTTTAGATCAGGGAGCGTATAATAGTTCAATTAATCGCTAGAAGATCTCCACACGCTCGTGTCTATTATCTTATTATTCTTGAAGCAGATTAATTAAACAATACGGAGTCAACATACGCTCACGATAATACCTAGAGTACGAGGAAATCCACCACTGCACACCTACACGTTAATTCTTCGTGAAGTTTCAGTTATAGAACCGCAGATTACTCGGTTAAACAGACTCGGTAGATCGAAAACAACGCTGCAATAGCAAACATTCTTCCTACTATCAGAGATAACGATACAAAGTGTAAACAGGTGAGTCAAATATAACCCACACCTACGCGATTCAATTGATATGCATAAAGCAATGAAAATGGAGCGGAAAACAGGTGGAAATTTGAAACCTAGATGCTATCGCGATTTTTTTTACTTTGTCGAAATCTGTGGTTCATCTCTCGCACTGCGGATGTCTTTATTCAAGTACCGCGTCGTTTTTTCCCATATACTTGACGGGAGTTTGAGAAATTCGCACATATATATGTTAATGATGAGTTACGATGGTAATAATACTAATAATGATGATAATCAGGAATTTCGATTGGCCTGGGTGTCGACGGGATATTAAAAATGACGTCAGGGCAAAGCGAGCCAGTCAGTTGAAGTAAGAACCGAATATTAATATCCAAAGTTAATATTCTTTCCTCAAACTCCTGGTGCGATACTCTATAGCGATAACGTTTCAAAGAGAGCTTCGATCGAAGCTTGAACAATGCGACAAATGCGGCGGGGCGGCAAGAATTCCGGAATCTGTTACAATGGCTCTAATCAATACGAATTCTCCCTAGTCTTTCAGACATTTGTCCAAAGTGTAACTCGAGGCAAGGATATTGTTTTAATCGATTATAGACGTATACAGATTGTAGATACGACGATCTAAACTCAAATACAACCGACTCGTGCATTCAAGATTCATTAGATATGTATGTATGTACTACATATAAAATATCTAGGTATATGTGAGTACCTATATTACACTTTATGATAGAAATTTATCATACAGTACCCACAGTTCGTGAATTCGTACACGTTTATCGTCGATCTGTAACTGGATTCGACAAATTTCTGAATTGCTAAATCTTCCCATGTATGATATGTTCAGTTATTTCACACGGTTGATAATTTCGTTTTTTTTTTTTTTTTGTATTTTTATTATTTCTATATCTTAGCCGGTTTTTTATTCTGGAATAATTATTCCGGGTTCACTTCTAATTTATTTCCACAATTTGAATTGCTGTGATTTCGCACAGTTCGCTACCACACTACGCTGTGTATAACCGCATCTTTGGTTTTATAGCTTAAATCGCCTGATGCTGTGAAAATGATGTTCTACTCCGGACTCACTTATAATCGATGCCATAAAACCGTTAAATTTCTATTTATTGCTAATTCATGCAAAACGAACCGAATTTATTTTCAACCAGGTCAATTAGTTTTTAGCCAAACTTCTTTCAGCACATACGTCAGATAATCGATATTATTATTCGGCTACTTTATTCACGAAGAATTTATCATTTCCGAATATATTATAAGGCGAAATTGATCATTTTCGAAATAGTTAAGAATTACTTATAATCCTGCTGTACCTATCAAGCCGAGCGAGATGGAGATTGAGAAAAATAAACTGCGACACTATATCTACTGTCAAATTGTAAAAAGATTTCTCGTTTCGTTATTGAGGTGGGTACTTTTTCACGGAACATCTGTAGAGGCAATAATATCGGCAGGTGTCAAGAGCAGTTTTTATATAAACCTAGTTTTGCACAAATCGTGGAGAACGTCGATTCCGAAATGTTGAAGAACCGTTTTGCCTTTAGAGTTTAGACCATGAATTGGTAATCTAACGAAATAGGCTTTTCGGTCAGCAAATGATTGTTTTTGTAGCCTAGTTTCTTTTTTCTGTATAATCGTTAAAAATTCCAATACTCTAAATTCGCGTATGTAATAAAACACCGAATTGTTCGTGCAGAAGGAGAAGAGGGTTCAGAAAATTTTGCAAACATCTGATCCGTGGGGTCTAGACAGTTACAGTTTTTTTTTTTATATTTTATTTTTATTTTTTCTTCTCCATGTTTCTTCTTCTTTTTTTTTGTTTCTGTTTTTCTTTCAACGTGGGTGGTAGTAACGAAGTAAAAATTATGAAACTTTAGCCACGACACATTAAACAATCTTACCAACCCGCGAGGATAAGATTATGTTCGAGGACTATTATGGGCGTTAATTTTGCCAACTCATTCAACTGAATGGTCATTTTGAACGGGTTGTGCAACGAAGAATGAAATTAAAGTTGGCTGCATCTCAAGATATCCCACTTGAAAATATACGAGATTTAAAGCAAGTTTATTCGCGCGAACTACGACTACGAACAAACTGACCCTGCAACTTTTTCCCTTTATATTCTCTTTTCTCTTTCTTTTTTTTTCTCCGGATTTTCTGGGCCACTTGTTCCTGCAGTTAAAACTACAGGAAAACGAGTCCAACTGTTCGTAAGCATAAAGCCTGAGTCCAGAATTAAGAGTCTCAGGTTTATCTATCTATCTTCACAGTGGCAATAATTATGCTAAAATTCGGGTTTAACATGAGCAGCAAATATTTAAACGCTAATTCCAAAAGATATTAAGTTTGAATAACGTGAACGGGATGCTATGTGATAACACAGGAATCGGTGCTTTCGAAGAAAACAATTAGGTACACAGAACGGATATCCGATAGTAAAAAAATGTATTACTCAGTCAGAATAAAGGAATAATTATCAAGTAAAGAGCGCGATTCTTAGTGTGTAAAATCGCGGTGTAGTCTTCGTTATAAATTTTTTCCCAGCATTCATTCTGCCAAGGATACAGTGATTTGAAATTCAGATTTGCATTGTAACAATAAGAATACCCACATAGGAGGATACATATAACAGGGTTAAAACTAAACAGTCATGTTCGAATAACTTTTTTCTTCCTTTTGACAATCTTCAATGTTTAAACTTTCTATTCTTTACGTTTATCAATTTTCATCGCCTTGGCGATACAAGGAAAGTACCTATTGCTTTAGATCATAATTGGCTTTCGGTAATTTCAACAAATCTCCACATTTCCGGACCTCGTAATCCATGAAACAGGTTTTTAGACAGATTTTAATTCCCCTGTTTGTCCGTCCAAAAAAACTCGCCGAATAATCTCAGAAACGGCTCAATTAATCGATGTGAAATGTACAGAACCTCACATTGATGGGCATGAAACGATTCCATATCTCAATCAATTTGCACTCAGCAAAAAAAATGAGACTTTCAATTTTTAAATGTCGACCTATATTCTGATGATACTTAATATTACTTCCGGTAATTACATAGATTGCGAAAAACCGTATTTTCCGTATCGTTTCTTCCGCGTCAAGACGAAGTGTGGACAATTTCTTATGTATTCGAATTTTCATGGCATTTTCATTGAACATAATGGAATCTGTATTCAAGTTACTATTTAAAGTAAATTGCATAATTGAGTGTCTTATGCATTTGCCATTGCAAAAAGCGTCAGATTATTGTCAAATGAAATTCGGAAGTCATTCTTTTATTCATGAAACAGTCTTGAAGAATTTTGAAAAAAGTTCAAGCATCACCGCTACCGATCCACCCCGAGTGTAGGTATTCATTCCTTTTCTAATTTTCTCTGCGATTGATGTAATTAATACTCACACGCTCTGCTGCGGAGGTCCCAAATTTTGAGAGTTCGATCGTAACTTCCAGTGACCACTTTGGAAGGTTCACCGAGAAATTTAGCAGCCATGACCTTGTTGCAGTGGCCCGTGAGTGTGTGCTGTAACAAAAAAGGTATCACTCGATAAATAGGTGTAGCAAATTTGCACGATGGATTGAAATGAATTGCAGAAAATTAGAGACTTGGCCCATTTTTTTCTTCTAATTTTTGCCTGCAAATGGTACAACCCGCGATTAAAGACCTCAGCTAACCAGAGAACATTCATAATCGGTTTTTCCGCCGTCACTACTTTCTCAGGAAGAACGAAGCCTACAGTCAAGCCAGCCGAGCAACGGCCTGTAAAAAATTAGAGGGTGTACCATCCACATATCTTACGTAGAGTCCCGTGCCAAGTATACGTATAAAGTCAGAATTTGCAAATTCGAAACAGAATTCTTGTTCGTAATAGTTTTCGAGGTATACGTAGGTAGGTCTACACATCTACTAAAAACAAGTTTGTCAGGTAGACTTTTTAGTCCCTTAGGTAGGAGGACACACACACATGTACATACACCCTTATTATATCTGCTATACTATGTGGATAGTAGTTTATAACTTCTGTACCTAGATGTGTGATACGATTTGCGATCGTTCCTCTGGAGAAGAGACATCATCATTGGATAGGAAAATAAAACTCCACGAAAGAACTAATGAAGTTGTACGTCGCGTCATATATAATCAACTGTAATGTTTTGCAATCGTTAAAATATCATTCGCAACTGTTGAATTTAAATCCACTTTAAAGCTAACTTGCTATACCTATGGGGACGAAAAGAAGTCTGCGATATTACGGGAATTCACGTTTAATACAGATTCTCTCTACCCAAGATATACACAGTAATTATTATCAATTGCTAATTGCAAGCGGTTGACCTCGTATGTTAACACTATTCTGTCATAAGGTTCTTCTTTTTACCAGTTAGAGATTATCGAACGCGATTTAACGATTGGAAATACGAAGTTGTCATCAATATTTTAGACCCACTATCATCGGCTTATCGACTAAAATAACGGTGAAGAGGAATCCCGCGGGCTATAAGGATGTTCTAAAATCATTGCTGCGTCAAGATATAGCGGATTTTTATCGCATTAAATATCGAAACTTCAAAAATTGGATATACTTTTTTCAATACCCCAACATATGTACCTACTTATTGAATGATGTAAGGAAGAGAAACGGCTAAAGAATTCATCACGCGTGGATAAGCTTGGCAAACAATGGTGAAACGATATTATTCATACACATGCGCAAAATTTATGCTATCGCGTAAATATTCAACTCTCAAATCTCTCGCCAGGTGCGGGATTTCATTCAACCGATATCATATATTAACCAGTATTCCGGGTTAAATATTAAAATCCATTTTTTTTTCTCCAACAATTTGAAAAGTGTACGAAATTTTTAAATTGCGTAGAAGCTTGATGACCCGGAATCGCTGATCCGGTACTCGCAGGCTCAAATTTCGTAAATAGATTTCAGCCCATAAGTATTCTGAAAGTAGCCACCATTTTTTGAGTCGATTTTTTGTTTTTTTATCATGGCGAACTTAACTAAACGTCATTTCGATAAACGAATCGCGAGAGATATCGCCAATCGAAACTTACAGCTATGTTCTACGAGCTATAATCTTCGCCCTTTGCCTTGAGGGCTTATGGAAGTCGGATGTACGAGGAAAAAGCATACAAATCTATTATGTTTACGATTACCAATTTTCATGGCAAAAAGTAGTTTCTGTTTAATGAGAAACTTGTACTTACCAGCCTTCGTCGTTACATCGCGAGTCTTATCGTTAGTCTTCAGCAAGTAAACCTAATACTTTATGTATTTCTCAGATCTTCGCTCGAAAGTACATTTTTTTTCATTATCTCAGTTTTTCTTTTCTTAACACAAAAACTGAATTTCAAATGGAAAACCGAAAAGTTGACATGACAATGTCGCATGTGAGTGTTCGGCTGTTATGCACCAGTATATATAATATATACAGACAACACTTCAGAAACGAATTGAAGAGTTTCCAGTTGAAGTTGAAGCAGCAGTCGTGTAGCCACTCAAACACCGACCCAATCTTGACAATTTTCGATGGGGAAAAGAGGTCGTAGTTGAAGCAATCTGTTGGGTCTTTCGGTTGAGTCAACTCTTGAGACTATACAGTACGTATACTTCCACTGTGCAGGTTGGCCGATGGGGTGATCCTAAGTAAACGAAAAAGTTGGACGAACCCTCATACCAGAACTATAAATATTATTAGCAGGGAGCTGGCTTGAGTCGAGATGCGTGCGTGCGTGGGTACGTATATTCGTTGATCAACGTGGGCATAGGTATACTTATACAAGGGTAATTTATACGTGATTTGGATTTGACACGTTAAGTTGTGCTTGGGAATTACGTTACGATTACGTCCCATCTTTCACTCGCTCTTATTTCGTTAGAAAGTTTCAACCCAATTCTAAATCTAAGCGGGTATGAGACGGTATAAAAATATCTTCACCCTTTTTCCCCATGACCAACAAACTCTAATCGTCCGTTCAAACAATAGGATAAGTTTACCCAAAGAGTTATGTTCCGGTTAATATGTTTTATTTCGTTATTCTATCCCCTTCTCGTATCGTCAAGAGAGCTTGGGTTTCCCCTCGCAGAAATACACCGAGGTATCGGTTTTCCATTAATACTAGGTATACTTTTCTGCACCCTGTAGTAGAACACGTCCTCCTAGTCGTTCACTGATGAATAGAACAAGATCTACCAACAAGTGGTCGATCTGGGCGTTATCAAACCACTTTTATGCTGCAATGTGTATCACATATACATATATATATATATAAATCTGGGTCCATCTAGATTGTGGGAGGGCGAAAAATCCCCGCTCCGAGGGTTCGGAGTTCTATTGACTCACTTTTTTTCAAAGCTTAGATTACTTGTGTTTAGGTATATACAGTATTCACATAGTTCAGAATTATTTCACATTCGGTTAACTTCCCGTCACATAGATTGATTGCACCGGAGGAAAAGTGGATGTCGTAGGGTATATCTATGTCCCAACGATTTTTGATTGTTTCTAAAAACGTCTAGAGCCGGGTGGGAAGAAACTAAGCCCACAGAATATTTTGTGAAACCGTATCAGTAGTTTGAGAAGATTATTCCTAAGGTGTAGAAATAATTATATTATTCCTATACCTGTATCCTCTTAAGTACTTAACGTTGTGCCATCAACAGAAAATCTGTGACCCTGACGGAGTTAATGCAACAGTAAGACGCAACGGAAGCTTTATAAGAAGCTCTAGCCTGCAGCGGAAAACGAGTTAAATACCGTATCCTAGCGTCTGCTCTTTGAAGCTTGATAAAGTCGATTCTAGGGGTTTGGAATAAAAAAAATTTGGTACTCGCAACTCGCTTCGATTATTTCTGACGGTAAATTTTATTCCGTTGGTTCACCTGGATACAGAATTTTTTCGATGAAATCTCCTCACAAGAAACGAGACTAAGATCAATGAGATCGTGGATTTTATTGTACCAATTATTACGGAATTTCGACATCGCCGCTAATATTCTTGGTAAGGTACTGCGAAGCATAGTATGAGTAAAAAAACTGGCGGTGACATAAAAAACAAGTCTCTCACAGTTTGACTGTGAGAATCCATTACGGTCTATATTTTCCATATGACTTTTCGGAGCTTTGTTAAGCCGTATACTTTACATGGGTTTAAAAGCGTTAATATTGACCTTTCCCCGTGGGGATAGGGACATGAAAATACGTAGTTTACACGAACGTCAGACATTATTACGCGAGATGTAAATTCGCGTGTTCATACTAATTTCACACTTGAAAACACGGTGTTTTTAGAAGATCCGGTGTGTTTGATAAGAATTTCTCAAAAGGCAATTAGTCCTCGTAATCCTTGTAAGAACTGAGATCAACCACTGGTATGATTAGCGATTTTTCATACTTTTTCATGCTACATCACGAAATCGACAAGATTTTTAATATATTATGGAATCGAAAGTCTCACACCGACGATTCTTTCGCCGGTAGTTGTAGAGGCTAGAGGCTATAGAACTACTGTGTTGAAACAGGTGATTAAATATTTATTTTGGTACGGACTAGTGCCTAATACTACTCCTTATTGGGACTTATAATACCCGCGTACGCGGATCCGTTCGAAATGAATTTGACGATCTCATATCTGTCGAGGATCTTATCTCGAACGGCAAGTGCTTTCATTCTCGTCTTTTTGCGACGCGCTGAACTTGATGATGCCTCCATTACGTTATTAATTATACTAGATCGCAATTTTTCACTTACGACTAGTTAGCAATACGAGAGGGTGACGAGAAGAGGTTGGACGTGAACAGGGTGTCGCTGTGTGGTATAAAAGCATAATCAGGATCTACGTGTCACAAGATTTGAATAGTTTCCGCCTGATTCATCGATTCCGTCGTCTCTATACCCTCGTCATGATTTTACGTCATTAAATATATATGTGAAAAAATAATACCCAATAACAATCGTGTTTGAAATTCTTGTATTATTTGCTTCGGCACTTTTGCTTCGCGGTTCGCGTGCCATTGGCTTCCATTGACAAATGGATCGAACGAGTCTGGCAGTTGCGGCGTTGAAAGGGCGAGATAAATACCAGATTTTCTTCACCTGGATCTATATTTCCTAGGGAATCTCGAGCTGGTTTAACTCTAACGTGAACTTATGATCCTGACTATACGACCGAGCGAACAACTTTGCCGATTCTACGGATGCGATACCTGGCGCACCGTGTTAGTCATATTATCTACGATGCCGCGAACTTTACAGTGTGTAACATGTAGGTATACACAAGCGGCAAGACTTCGGGTTAGGAGAAACACACCAATCTCATCGGACGGGGGCGGTATTCGATCTCTGCAAACGTATACAGAGAATGCAAACCAACATTACCAGCTATTGCAGCAATATCTGCAATTCCTGCGTTTTAGAAAAGTTTCCTTAAGCTTTTCAGGTATCGCGAATCCTCAGAATAATACGCAGCGTTCCCCTGACCTTTCGACCATAGAATTATCACCGTCGAGATCCTGCGAGTTCCGGACTTTCTGCAATAGGAATTGCATTCGTCCGCGTAAAATTGTAAGAATTGCATTCGAAGATTTGCATTTTCTTACACGATCAAGCGGGCTGTAATTTGGCGGCAAACACGGATTACATCCTACTAGGTAATCAAACACCCGGGCAACCCGCAGCCTGGTATAGTACACAGGGTAACCTGCACTGACGAAACGTTATCAACTTTCCTATGATATCATTGCAGATCGTCCGTAGTTTAGCTATACACGAATCATCCTGAGTTGGATTAGAAATTCTAGTCAGATTCTCTAATTAATTTCTTTGTTCTTCAGTTTCCCAGACAGAAACTTAATTCTGTCTTATAGTTAGTAGCATCAAGTCTTACGTGAGGATTCAGAGGTGTGAATCATGTTAGCACTTGCACTTGAAATTCTGATTAGCGTCTCTAGATCTTATGAAATTTTCTGATTCCACTATAACAGCCTGAAAAGTTTGAAAAAAATCAACTCAATGAGAAGTTTTATTTTCGACTCAGGATTCAGTTCGCAAATCGTTCTATATTGAAGATTTAGGAGCTAGAGGAGGAAGCCGCAGGGGGATCCCGAGATCCAAACTAGAATGTCAAAAGTGATTAAACTCTGTCAAAACCGACCTAATAACTCTCACTTTCAAGAGCTAGTGAGAATTTCATCACATGCACGATCCTACCCTCAGATCCTAGCAGTTCGCATCTCGAAGTCTTGAATGAAACTAAAATCTCTGGATCTCTGCACCCACGAAGATGACTGTAGAAAAAACTGCCTCTAGTCAAATTCCGGGGTATTGATATTCTCGAAATCCCTAATTATCAAGGTCCGTATATATACAGCTATATCTAGCTATATCTGAGGTATGCGAAGAGGAGGGTGCAGCGGGTTCGTATAGCTAGGTAAATCTAGGCAGCGGTTATTTAGTAGAAGATGCGGGAGCCTACTGCAACAGTTTGAGAGGTGAGGAGTGTGTGCGGGTGAAGGAGGTCTAGAGGAGGGTGACTTCAAGGAGGGAGTAGAGAACTCGGTGCATCTTTAGAGCGTTGCACATAGGCAGGCTAGTTGCAAGGTGAGGTAGACTGTCGGAGAGGTAACCAGAGAGAGGCAATGGCAAAGGTAGAAGTAGAGGTAGATGTAGAGGTAGAAGTAGAAGTAGAGATAGAGGCAGGAGCAGTCGCTGTGCACGGCGGAATGAGGGTCGATGACCGCGGTGCGACTCCTCTGCCGATGCTCTTCCACGGCCTTGGCGATTCAATGCCCGCACCAGATAACTCCCCTTCTAGATAATAGATTATTTCATACGTGTAACTAGTTGCTGGTGGCAGACGATGCGCAACGGTTGAGCCTATACGCAACATTACCTACTGGTTATACAAGGCAGGCGGTTGGAGGCTATGATAATAATATTTTATCGGATTTCCACAAACTTTTTTCTAAGCATCCTTCGCATCTGTGTGTCATTTTGATGATTTTTCAAACACGTCACATGCAATCGCGATCCATTGTCTGCAGACGCACGATTCTATAGACATGAATGTGAATGGGGTAGAAATATGTCCAATTTATCAGTCCGGGGACAATTCCGATGGTGATTATCATTTGTAGAAGAAAGTGCATCATCGGTCAGCGGTTACGCGGAGCTAACGATACATTGAAGCATGTATCCATCCTTTACATTATATGACTGCATAAAGAAACGGAAGCTAAAGGTTGTCATTTGACGACAACGAGCCTACCCAGCCAGTCATATGTATACCTACCTACTTCCTGCTAATCATTCCACGAATGAAATTGTTCCATCATATAAGAAACCACCGCGCGATTATGTCAGGGAAAAATTGATGCATCGCATCGGCAGACCAGGAAGTGTTCAGGTACTTTACCCACACGGATTGCCAGAGTCCGGACAATTTTCAGACGTTCGTGAAACCAATTATACACTTTTCAACGCAGCGTATATGGAGTCCGTTACCGTAAATTGTTAACTCAAGTCTACGTCTGACTCGTCCATTGGTCATTCCAGTCGAAGGTCGTTCCTAAAGATTGAATTCGCTATACGGCATGATCACTGACCTGTATGGCTTGGCCCAGTGTCTGTTTTATTTACATGGGTCCTCGTTTGATAGTGGGTAAATTCTCACCGACGCGGGCCTACGGTCAAAGAAATTGGGGTTAAAAAAACGCTTCGGAGAGTTTTGGATAATCTTCTTTTTTTAAACTTGAGGAAATTTTCTGTCTTTCATTAGTTAATACACCTATCTCGAAACTTTGGTGTCATGAATACGTTGCGAATCTGAATCTCCTCGATAAAACGAGAAGAAAGTCGATCTTCTTCGTCTTCCGGGATAATGGCGAGGAGTGTGACAGCGCGAAGAGGTTCGTCTGCCTCATCACGGGTCTGAGTGGACCGAACCGGACCGTGCGAATTACCATAATTGCAATTATTCTCATCTCTGATGTAGATAGCGGATACTTTTTACTCTCCGTAACCTGACGTGATATCGGTACACCTGCGGGGCGGGAGGATCTCTGCTCTATTGCTCGAGGGCATGCTGGACCTGTATATAATACGTAAGAAGCTGGCTTGTTTTCTGACTAATCTGAAATGCGGCATAACTGCCATAACCGCTTTACAAGATAATAAGACCGTAACATTATAACATTGTTGAGTAAACGAGGATGTAACTAGTGTCAGTCACGTAGATGGGTATATAGACTTTAATATAATGTACAATCTCAAGTATCAGAAGCACCGCTGACAAAAACGACCGTCGTCTTATCCATAGAGTAATAATTTGTTAACACTTTCAGCCTTTTTTTATACTTCAACAACTGCGATGGAAGAGATGACGTGATGTCATCGGACGTATGAATGGTAATCTAAGTTTACCGTGAGATTTTTTCGATTCTATACCTCGCCAGGCTAATCACTCAGACGAGAAGCTCCAATCTATCAAAAACATAATATATGAAAAGGAAACGGTTTGGGATTTGAACATACGCGTATAGATGACCACATCCATCAATTCTAGACTCCCAGTTATCTCGACAATGCTGGTTGCGGTATCCGTTAACGTAATTTGTTGTTACAAACAATCTGTGAAGGATCGTTAGGGTGAGGGACCTCGTCAAGTAAAAATCAACGACTCGCAGAGCGCGGCAGCGGGGTGAAAACTCTTGTCTTCTATTCCACATACGTGTGACGCAGATAATTAGAATATTGCACGCGAGTCTCTAGTTGGTTAAATTAACTGCGTGAAACCCGATTAGTAAGAAAGAAACGTGTGAATTATATGGTAACGGGTAAGCCGTCCCATTCCCCGCGGATGGCGAACTAACTGCTTTTATCACGTAGTGGAATCATTGTCGAGTAGACGATCCGGCTGATTCTGTATGCCAGACTTTTGGACAGATCAACTTCTGCCCACTGCGGGAATCGCGTCTCATTCTCATCCGCGGAATACTCAATCCTTATACGAAGCACCAGGTATAATGTATATAAGCCTGGACGCGCGAATGTATAATTGTATTGTGCAGAGAGGGAAGCAGAGGCAGGCGATGATTCTCACTATTCGGAATGGAGGTTAACGGTCGTGTCCTAGGAGGACATGTAGGTATCTCCTACAAAGGAAGTTTCCCTGTCTCTGGGAGCAGAATATGTTAAAGATGACTATTTCCAAGTTGTGGAAATGCGTCGGATCTTCGTTAACTACAACCCGGCGTGTAATATAACGTCGAGAAGTACAGTTGGAATTTTGTAATCGTTCTCACGTGGTGGTTAACTCGTGGCTTCGAGTTTGGCAATGTATAATACGTACTAATTATACCGCTTAATAACGTATGGCCGGATTCTTTTCGTTACTGAGGAAGTTCCTAATTAAACTGGCAGAATGTAGCACAGTTAAGTCAAGATCCGCGGTTACCAGATTTTTATTTCTACCGGTTAGCGCGTTCCCTGCGTTACGCGATGCGAATAAGTAAATATATCTTCGTAACGCATTTTTTCTTCTCGTCTCTCTCCATTTTGTTATATCAACTAACCCAATTAGGACAGCAAATTACGCATTTTGTAAGACTTAATAAACCGTGTTATACGCAAGTTAAATTGTAGGAGTAACTGAGGTTCACGTTCCAAGAGCCAGAGGCTAGTAGCACAACGGTAGACAGTCAACAGACCAGCCAGTATATAATTGAATTTCAATTATATACGTGTCTCGTTATCTTAATAAGTACGTGTGATATAAACGTGTGACTTATGGGGGACAAACGAACGACTTAATGAATGGCTTCGCTGTCCGACGTTTCACTTACTGTTTATTAGCGATAGAAGCTTTCGACGCGTGACTGAAATCGAACAGCCAGAGATAAACTGAGTTTCACCATATAATCATTGTAAATAGAATCGAGTATAATTTTCACAATGTTTGATGTACACCCTTTGAATAATTGTATCCGAAAATTTCAGCCATTACCTGTTTCTGTCGCGCGTGTCACATGAGTCACAAACCATTATTCCTCTCGTATGAAATCGATGCTGAATAAATTTTCACTAACGCATAGCAGAAGCGTATTTGGCGGCTTGCTAAAATCCTGGATGGAGGCGGTGAAAATTTGACGAATCGGGAATCTGATATTTACACAGTCGAGTGCCATTACGTGAGCTATCCTCATGGAATGATATAGGTACGTGCGCAGGTACCGTAAGATAGAAATATGTAATGTTATGTCAGAATATTTGTGAAACCGTTTGTTTATAAAGTCATTAAAATCGTACGCGTGCCCAAGTGTGTTCTCTCGATGGTAAGCATCGGATCAAGATTGGGCCAAGCAACGGTCACTGAGCCTTGACTCGTGCTAAGAGTTCTAGCTTTGAGTCAATATTGGTCCAATCGTACCATCGAACATTGGCTGAAGCCCTGGCTTCGTCTTTTACCCTGGATTTGATTACAGAAATTTTCTAACTATAAAGATCTCTGTGTGCTAAATTTAGGGGATGAACTTAGGGTATGAGAAGGTACAGCTCAAAGTATTCTGGACAATCTCATCGAGTACCAGCCGCGTATCTGCAGATCATTGTAGGAGATGAAGTTTATGAGCAATGCATAAGCGATATCTGTCACCGGGCGTGGACGACGATCCTAGAGATGTCATCGGTCCTATGTACCAGTTAACATGTGGCTTGGTCCGCGTTCCTGCATGTTCGCGATTCAAGCCGGCATGGCACCGGTCGTTCGTGACCGATTGTTCCCGCGAAAAACGACCAGCTGCAAGACCAAGCCGTGATGAATAGCTTTTTGGAATCAATGTAAGAAGTAACGGGTACCCGTGCCAGCTATGCCTGTAATTATTTCGACTAGAATTGGATGAGGAAAAAATGTATGGTCCACGCGTCACGTACTTATTTCAACGGCGACGTTAGATACAGAGAGAGGGAGACAAAAACTGATCCGTATCGTGACATTTCGGAAGGAGATGACAAATTCTTTGTCCACCTTCTTCACAGCAATTCACATTGAAATAATACCGTGATATACGAATAACACGAGTCTCGGTACTGTGGCGACTAGCATACGCACGGGCACGTGTGCGGGTAGCAATAGGCATACGTTGCGCAAGTTTTTTTATTTTCTCTCTCTTTTCTTTTTTCTTCCTTCGTTTTCCATTCCAACAAAAAACCACCGTCAGATCTTTCGATGCGCTCGTGTGCCTGAGATATTATTCCGTTAAAGATGTCACGGTAATGACATAACTATTTCGTTAATGAGATTTCGGGGCCAGAACATCGAGCACGCAATCCCATCTCCCTATTTTTGGTTATATCCGAATTTTCGTAGTTTCCGCCAAAGCACACGTTCAATTTTAATTTCAAATTCTCTACTCTCTAAACATGAAATAGTGATTTTTCACTAATTGGAAGTGCATGTTCACTATTTGTTAAAGCTAAAACCGAGCCACGCAGAATAAGTGAATATTCACAATATGAATTAGTGAATACGAAAATCACACTAATTTGACAAGTGACTATGCAATTATTACTTATGAAATTTCACTAATTTACAGTTAAAAATATTAATTTTGAGTGAATACAGCTTCACTTACGCAATTAGTGAAATTTTCACTAATTCATGTTTAGAGAGTACGCGTGCCGATTTCGATATTTCTTTTATTCACTGCAGACCCGGTCATGCGATACCTTTCAGTTGTTACCTACTTCGAGATCGTTCCAAAACTCGTTTGGCCTGTTACAGATTTATGCCAACGCCGATTCTCACCGTCAGACAAAAGGTTTGCTTAGTTTCAGCCCGAACACGAGATCAAACTTTGCGAAAAGCTTTCTTTGTCTTTATATCGGAACGTTGAATCCGTACTGAGTGATCTACATATAAATCGAGGGGGAAAAAATCGACGAAAAATCGTATCATTCAATACCAAAGATGAAAATCGGCATTACGATTGAAAAATTCAAAGTCATAAGAGCAATTAATTTCACATACGCTTCCATGTAGAGCGTTTTAACGTTTGAGCAATTGAACATTCCACCTGCCAGCAGCAGCCAGGCTGATCCCCCCACCTGGTGCACGGGCAGGAAAAGTGGACGCACGCCTTGGGATCGGCGCATTTCTGTGTTGGTTGTGGCCGTGAACGGCACCTCAAGTCCAAGGGCAAGTCGAGCTCCTCCGGTGAGACGTTTCTCGGTTCGATTGATACCGATTTCGAAGGAAGTTCAAGTCATCTTTAAGGTAGGTGCGAGCAAAGCTACTGTTTCTCCTTTAACTTACCCCGAGGGGAAAAGAATTTTACCCGTGGTATACCCGTCCGTATATCTGCCGACGTAATCGGTTAGAGTGAATCGCTGGCCTCGGCCTTGAGCCAATATTCTTACTCTTCATTGAAACAAGTTCAAGATGAATTTGTCCGCGAATTGATAGGCGATTCGTGGATCTTTGCTTTTCGAATTCTCGATGGATCCAAAGTTTGCTTTAATTTTACTCTCGAGGAATGAGTAGAGGAATAAAAATTCACGGCGTTAAGGGAGAGATCGAACTTGGTCTCGATACCCACTTCGCTTATTGCAGGAAGTACGAATTTCGGCCTTGTTGATCCAGCGAGCGATCCCGGGAAGATATAAAGTCGGAAATTGTTATTTGCACGAATGTTAATGGTGCTAGGTCGTCGACTTTGAGTCAAAACTCGTTCGCCGTTTGTACAACTACAGATATTTTCGGAGGTGGGTAATATGCCGGTGAACGGAAGCCATTCCGCGAGAATTTATCATCAATATTAGCATCATCGTTGTTATTATAGCTACGACCAATTACGCGAAATTAATTTTTCAAGAGTAAAAAATTCCCACAGCCATAGCCTCTCCAAGATTTAGGATTTAAGCTTTTAATTTTTCCTTTTCATTATCATGCGAGCGTAATTGCCATAAATTTAGCTGCGGTACCTCGTTATACTCCGACCTCGCCTTCTTATTTTTCTTACCAACTACCTACTAGAGAAGGTTATCGCACGCATAAAGGCTCATAGTGCTAAGTGTCAGTTTGTGTTTCCCATAGTGAGCTCAGGCAGTACTGTTAAGATACAAAGCGTAGGAATGTAGCTGAAGGTAACCAAAGGTAACACTGATAAGGAGCAGCGGTGGGCACAGCCTCGTTTCGGCTCTTGAATCATTGTTTGCGAACGGTTAATAGCCCCGTGGGTGTATGCGCGAAGTATGAGGCCAAGATCCTCGAGCTGGTAAATTTCTTGAGAACCCTAAGATTCTTCAAGTTTTAGGCAAGTGTTAGGAGGTATAAGCCCGACGCTTTAAAGTCACGGACTTTATACTCCACATAGTATACGAGTTAATCCCAATTTTCGAGAAATTTTTCCTTAAACGTCATTACCGAACAATAAGGTTCAATCATCCGAAAATTTGATAAAAATGCACATCCCGGGGTGAAGATATTCGGGGCACTCCGCCGGCTCAGTATCTGTCGTCTTCTGGTAGAAATCCGTCTGTTATACGTGCGTGGAGCGTAAAGATTATACGCGGCAGCGTTTCATTCGCATCACGCGTTGGGTGTCGCGAAATTCGGTGACAGGGATGACCAAGCGTTTTTCGGGGCTAACGCGAAGTATAAGGATGAAAAAGGCACACGACTACCTCCTGCTGTTTTATTCGCTATTTATTTGCAAATTAGAGGACATACCCGTCCAGATATGCCGACAACAATTTTAACCAATTAGGGACGCCACCCTCTGGGAAAGAGTGCCGCAGAAAACACATGCCTTCTGATTTGAATTACGGTCACAGGAGATTTGAATCACCTAACCGGGATTACCGCGTGACCAGAGATTATACACCTTCGATCTAGTAATCCGGTAATCCAGTAATTCAGTACATCGCGTATACAGCGATCGCGCCATGTTACATAGAGGCATGCGAGCCAGGTTTTACATGATTATTGAAAAAAAAAGAAACGGGGAGAAGAAGAGCTGACCGATTTGCTCGATTCTCGCAACTGAAATACAGGAATTATCCTATTTGCCACTTAAACGTGCGTATTTAAATTCGATGGAACGGTAAATAGCGAGTTTAACGTACCGGTCCAAAGTCCCGGAGCAACGTGTTTATTTGAACGCTAAGAAAAATACGTGGATTAAATTAGCCGGCGATCGTGAGCCCGGTTCTTTCGCCGAAAACGGATTCACGGTGCACAGATATGCCTCTAATTTCTATCCAGAATTCGTTTGGTCTCGTTGCACACCCATTGTTAGTTAGCCGAGGACCCGTGCCAGTTAATTGAATACCATTAATCGCGAGTAAGTTAACTTAACAGCTAATTACAACCAGGTCTAGTAGGTATTACTTTCGCCACGTGGTCGGAAGCGATAGTTCCTCAAGGTTGACTCCTCGAACCTGAGTTCCGGCCCTTGACGATGTCAACTCACGAACCGCAAAGAGTCAAGGATACTCTCTGTCTCCGAGAATTCTCCTTATTTCTTAGTGGATTTTACTCGCCGTGAAAAGCGTGCCCATCGCCTTGGAACGGACGGGTAGGATAGACGGAGCTACGAGATGCAGAGTAGAAAAATATTCTTCGACTATAGGGAAGATTGTACTGTGCCAGAGACAGCCACGGGATAAAGTTTTAAGTGGCGCTTGCTTGCCCAGGTGGGTACCGTTATCCCGATCCTGGGGCCCCCATCGTGACTTCATCTCTCTTTCTCGTTCACGCTCTCTTTCTATCCGTCTATCCGTCTATCTATCTATCTCTATGCATCCACGCGCGTCTTTCGCGGTTCTTCAGGCGTCAACTAATACGGAATACGTGAATAGACGGTATCTCAGATTCGGAGTGACGTATTTCACTTTGAGCTAATAGCGTGCGTGGGAGGTGTGAAGGGCGACGGTGCCCTGATCTCATATCAATATCGAATCTAAGATGTGTCGTAATCGATAGAACTGTTTGATAGAAGTTGTCGTCGATACGGTTGGCCGCGTGCGGAATGAAAAATGGAAATGAAAAAAGGCTCGGGACGTGTTTCGCTACAGTTCGCGGAAGGGAACCGCTCGACTCGACCAGAGACTATCAAGTGGTGCGTTATAATCAATGAAATGTGCCAAAGGTAGAATAGGTGGGTATACAGAAAACGTTATTCGCGACATCGCGAATGCCTTTCACGCGGCGCGCAGTTATGTCTAATGTAAGTTCACACGTATAGAGTTTGCGCTGTATGAAATCCCGTCCCCGCTAACCGCGGCGGAATAATAACGACGGTGTATTCTGGGGCAGTGGGAATTCCTCGAGAAGTAAAAAAACGAACGGTTCTCGGTCCCTTCATTGTCCCTAACCGAGTATGGATATGGATATGAACATGTAGGTAGATATGGAACTGGTGCAGTTCGCCGAGGAGCGAAAGAATGAAGAGAGAACGCGTTCAACCGAGTTTATCGCTTCGGGATGGGTATCAGGATCGGGGCTACACGAGGGGTTAAATATGTGTGGGAACACTTGCTGAAGGAGTAGAAGAGAGGAGCTGATTCTTGTTAAAGGTACATAAAACGGGACCGCCCACAGAAACGCGGTCAGGCCCGGTACAGAGACCGCGACCCAGATGATGCGTGCCGTAGGCCTATAACGAGAATAAAGCGATTGGTTGAGCGCGAAGAAGCCGAACGGAACGGAACGGAACAGAACAGAACGGAACGGAACGGAACGGACCGCGGAAGACGTATCTCGTATAGTAATACTCGGGCGCAATTACGTACTGCACGACGATCTCCGTACGTTCCAACTCTGGAATGATTCTTCTATGGTTGGAGGACGACAACGACGACGACGACGACGATGAAGCGGCTGCGCTCGGTTGTATACCGTTAGCCGCAAGTATACTCGGATTGCATACCGAAAATGGCTCTGCTTCGGTTACCACTAAAATCATGGGAATTTTACACTTCCCGTCTAACGTAACGCGTAACTTATATATATAGGTGTATAACGTAGCCTAGCGCGTTCCGCTTGCAATTTTAAACTTTGCTAGGCAATAAACACGGCCTCAGCGACCTACCAGACTATATAGGTATACGCACTTCTTCCGCGTATATTATTCTCGCGTGTTATTCTACAGCCCTACTATTGTTTTACTATCCTTTCAAAATTTTAACGATACACCACCGTCTATGTAACTTATATCGATGGATCTACGGAATCCAAAGATTATAGCAGCTATTAGAACTCTCAATAATTGCAAGAAAAATTGAACGTAGTAATGAATGAGAATTCAAATACTATACAATCGAAGGAATATACATACTAGAAACGATAAGAGAAGCAACATTTTTGACGAGCTTTTATCGCAAAATTAACAAGGTAACGAGCGTTACCTAGTGAAAGTTATTCAGTTTGTACAAGCGATCGTAAAACCGACTTTAACGCGACGATTTTTATCATTTTATTATTCATTACATAATTGCTTCCACGCTGGTGTACTATAAATATATCATCGTAACGGAATTTGTCTCCTTAATTTTATAGAGCCGAGAGGTATATTTTGAAACACGTTACCACTATACTTTCTATGGCGAATTTTTTCTTTCTAAAATATATATCTTTTCATGTAAAATCTCATTGCTTAACTGTATCGCCCGTTCAAAAAGTGACTATCCAACGCTGCTAATTACCGCAAATTGACTGAGTTACGTGATTTAACGGCAGTGCGCTGCATCAGATGGCGTACCGCACGATGACAAAGTGATGGACACCCGGTCAGCTAGCTAGCCGTTCAGTAGAGACAGGGAGGTACATACATAGTGGATGGACAAGCCGCCACAATCAGCGATGCTCGAACGCACTGGGCACTTTCAGTCGACTTTACGCGTTCCGCGCACACGCACAACGACTTGGTAGGCGTATAGAGGATGGGAGCGTAATTAGTTTCGCGTGCGGTGGATCGCGGATATCGTTCTGGTCCTTGGCGGCGAAAGATCGCTCGTGTTTGTTGATAGGAAAAGAGAGAGGAATAGCGTAGGAGCGAAGAGGAGAGAGGTTAGGCTATCAAAACTTTGTTTTTCATTGTACCCCGTTGAGTTTAACACTCGATGTACCGCTTTGTGCCGATCAAACGAGGCTTGCTATTTGGCGCCGTGGAAGTCCCACCCTGGCAAAGACTTTGCAAAACTCGGCGCCTTATTTCCGCGTCACCCAGTCCACGCGCTTTTCGAACCGACAAATTTCCCACCGCGTTATTTGGCTTTTTACTATTTTTCTTCAGACAAAATATACGCGGGGTACCTACTCGCCGTGTGCTTTAGAGTCGACCAACCACCGCCCTACTCCATTCCATCCCATGGACCAGGACCGACCGAATAGGGAGTCAGAATTGCTAGGCTGCTGCTGTTGCTAGCTTCTTATCGTTCGCCCCCAAGGCACTCGTTCTTTCACCACTATGTATCTTTACCTAGCAGGAAGACTGCCACCCTGCAATAGCTACCAACCGCTACCACCGCAGCTACCTATTCGGTGAGCACTGGGTACGGTACGGTACGTTCAACAGTCGTCAGGCATCTCTCTTTATCTACTGCACTTATACATGCATTACACCTACTCGAGACTATATAATGATCACATTTCATCAAGAATGAGGAGGAAGTCTGATACTGCATGGAATTGTTACTTAGTCAGTCCTTAGCCCAGAACTTGGTTAGTTCTTAGTTGCCCTGGTAGCTCGGTTGTTCTTGGCATAGTTGCATACATAGACGCGTGTAGTTGAATAGGTTATAAGGTAAGGCAGCACATACACGTTCCCGTGTGCTTCGCTTATACAAGTAGTAGACCTCACAGTCTTGCCTTTGTATATCCAGGCCGAGTGCCACAATCGAGTGAGTAATTTACGGGTCAAGGTAGACCAGGAAGTTCGGGTTAAACTTTTGGGCACAGTTAGTGCCATAGATTTTCTACGTAGGTAGAATTAATTGACTAATTATGGAAATCTGATCGTTAAGGATAGTTGTACTCGGAGTATTAAGGCCTACGCAGTTTTAACCGTTAAAACATCGGACTCTAATCGTTATTGCAGAAAATGATCAGCCTCATTTAACGTGACACATTTTAAAAGCGAAGAAAATTTCTATCGGACGAGGATTTCCGGGTAACATTCAACTCGTCGTTGCATCTTCGTGTTGAAGAAGACCTTCTGTCTTTGTAGACTGAATATAAGAAGAACCGTTGTCCGGTTGATCGAAGACGTTGGTGAAGCGAGGTGCCTGTCGTACGAGACCCACACAGCTTCGGGTTATTCGTGACCATGGTTGAGTCACGTTTCGTCCCACATATCAACGACGCGCATAACTGTACAAAGTACTTTTGCCTGGCTAATTTCATTCGGGTCGCGCATAGCAATGCGTTCGCATGGCCTTAATCCACGAATTATTATTCGGACACATATTTTATATGAGTGCATACCGCGGGACCAAGTGACGTGGTCAACCTGCCCCTCTCCGTCCTCGTGACGCGACGTCTCTAATTGTCACGATCGTGAGTTTTGCAGACCGTTGCAGCTCGTCCGGATCGAGAAAAGGAACGGTGCGCGACCGGATTACAGTTCTCGTTTTTCCTACTCTACCGCTTCTCCGCAGGTCCGTTCATTCGCAAACTTGCTTCCCGATCCGTTTCTATTATCCTGTACAATTTGCGCAGTACAAACCTGCCACGTATACCATTATAATGAACTTCCTTGTACTCATCAAAGCTACGAGTATACTGTAAGCCCTCCTTCATTCCAACTATGCACATCGAATTTAGCTACGAGATAGATAGAAGGCTTTATGTGAACAATTACAATTTCATTAGGATTTTTAAAGCTCAGGGCCTTCAGGTGTTTTGAATTTTATTAAAGTTTGAACGTGTCTGGGATGTTGTCTCTCTCGTATCGGGGCGGTAAAATATCATTGGTAGATATCGCTATGTATTTGGTGTATGTATATATTGTATATAGAAGAGGCGCAAGTGACCTGGAAATTCTGTTTCCTTGCGCAAGCACAAAACAACTAAATTGGCATATCGAGTCGATGCATCGGGTAGGTACTCGCGCGATCCGATTACTTCACGCGGCGTGGATTTACTTCACATGCGATTTTCTGTGTCTCAAACTTTTCCTTCAATATCCCGTATTATACAACGCTGTTACATGCCGATCAAGGAAAGTGGAAGAAGGCTAAGCTCTCTTTGGAAAACGTTTTTCTTCTTCGACTTTGTTAACCGTTTTTCTCTGACAAATATATACTTAAGCGTAGAGGTAATTTACGAGTTTGCAAATAGGAAGGTGTCAGGAAAGCAGCCCTCTGCAATAACTTGTCGCTGTTACTGTACGGGCGATACTCCGCTGCATGACAATATTGACTTATGCAAAACGGAACAATATATCAATAATCGTATGTAGACAGCATATAGAGTATCTACCCAAATTCTGGCAAGTAACATGATTGAAGTATTCATGCGATCGTTGGTAAAATCTTTATCAAAACATTTTCCCCTCTTTATCAAAACCCTACTCAGCCTTACTTATATACCAACCTTCGAATTAACTTCCAAACAAATATTTGCTGCTCGATTATCGCCAGAGATCTCCTCCAGCTTTAACAAGCTAATCGTGAGCTCACGATAATTAAGTTTTCATGGTTACCAGCACGTGCCACGAAATAAGCTCAACATCTCTACTTCCAACACATGTATGTACTATATACACACTCTTGTGTGGCTAGAAGTACTTTTTTCCCAATAGTTTATAGCCGAATTAATATTTTCGAAATTAATTGCAACTCGCAGGATTTCGCACGTTTATCATGTTCGTCCGAAATTTGATCCCAATTATTGTCCCGCTCGACTCGCACTGGTTGTCTATGCTATAAATATATGTATGGCTATAACTGATCCTGGGATTCGACAAGGCATGAAACGCCGACCTTCACCATTTACGAGGCAAGGATCATGGACCCGTTAAATCTTCCATGAAGTAAATATAGTTTGATTCAAGCCGTCCAATTATCTCCGAAATCAGTGAAATAAGGGGAAAATGTTTTAGATAAAAGCTTTTCGGTTTGAAGGAGGACGAACAATGACCAAAACGATTCCATTTGCAGAATTTAAATATCGGAAATATTGACAATATTCAGATTCCGTCAAATGACTTTAGATATTTTTGTCTACACTCGAATACTTCCTTCTTAGCCCTGAAGGCGTCTAGAATTCAATTTTTCAAATACACTGCGAAAAATTTTCGCAAATTCGCTGTACATCTGATATATGGAAGAAATTCGTACCGAAATTCGGAATCAAATTAGTTTAAATAGATGAATAGAATTAGTTTATATACTTAGTTATAAAAAGTATGTCCGCCGGAGGCTCCTCGTATAGAATTAGCGCTGTTAATGGATCTGAATATGGAGATAATGATGATACCTGTGTGTATCAGGTAGGCTCATATTTCGAACGACCTCGAGTTAACCCTGCGTCGCAGGATCGCGGTATACGCGAGGATCGATTGAATTATTGACGCTTAATCGAATCGGCGTTCGGTTCCACGGTACTGCGCAGGAAATCTTTCAGATCGATCAGGTAAAACCGGATAATAAGTTGCGACCTACAACTTTACGTTCGCCAAGATACCTGCTCCTGTACTGCGCACGTCTTACACCTGCGATCTGCATGAAGCAGGGTACGCGTCCTCGGGTTTCTGTCCATCCATCTAGTTGTCCATCTGACGTAAACTCTTGTCGTATCTTACGTTAGCAAGTTGCTGCAAATCACTGATCCTAGTTTATCGATCAACCCAGCCTTTCGAAGCACTCATTTTTCCATTAACTAATACTCTGAGTAAATTAGCGCGTAATGTATGCCTACCATCGCTTACGTACCACTCGAAATTCAAGCTGAACGTGAATTTGCATCACGTAGGTAGTGGTTAACGGCGGATCGATGATAAGCGAATTATATTTTATTCACGAACTGCACTTCGTCTAGGAATGCTCCATTCAGCTCTTAAAATCATCTCAAGTATGATTACTGCAGGTGAAATATTAAATTGAAGATGAAGATTTATCCTTGAGTCTTCCGTTGCAACGTGTATACGTATATCGTTGACGTTTTCGCCTCGAAGTGATCTTCAACGTGTCAATAAATTCTATTGAAAAAATTGTACATGTCAGGTCAATATTAAACCTTATTGTCATACGAGTACAGAGATACGTTATCAGAACGGTAAAGCTTTGTGACATGATCCGCTGAAGTGACGTACCTTCATCCGTCGTCTATAAATATCCAATTTCACCTCAAGACAGGGTATAATATATTTTTACGCAAATTTTTATCGTCCCTCGGTTAGTAATGGCATCATTTATTAAAGAAATTGGCTGTAACAGTATTTGTCGCCTGTCATCGGTAACTCTGGTCGTATTTTATAAAGACTCACTTCACTGCTCCAATTTCGTCTGTATTCCTGCCCAAGGTTTAGGGTAGCTTGTTCGTAACTGATATAATTTTTCTTCGCCGCTATAGCGCCTTTAAAATCACCTTTAATCATCATATCAATTGACGCGAAAGATATTCGCAGAATTCTTATCGTTACACGTCGATGGAAACGAAATTATGATGACGGGTTAATAATGATCCATTGTAACTTCTCCCCGCTGAATGCGGTACACGTTGCAGTCTGCTGTTGAACCTTAGCTGTAGAAAATTGTCTGGAATTCGATATCCCGTGACGTCAATTGAAATTTATTGTCTAGCGAGTAGGTACAGGCTATTTATTAATCATAAGATTAATATCAGCTTTATTCACGGTCGGCGTCCGTTGAGTAGATACGAAAACAAGTAAAGCAAATAGGTACGTGCGAGAGATTCAATTTGATAATTCATTGCTTGGTAAAAACAAACTGGCATATAGAACCCGTCAGCCCGTTTCTATGTACCTTCAATACCGCTCGACCGCAATAATACGAGAATGATTGCGTACGGTGCAATCAACATCTCAATTCATTCGCGCTCTTAGCTGTCAGACGAGTACACCGTCAAGAATTGGTCTCGATGAAACCACGTCCACATCACCTTACTCGACATCAAACTAAATCACTCCAGATCGGCACTCGACACGCACGATATCTGTAGCTATTATCTACTAGTAACATGGTCATTTCCAATCAGATGCAGTACCTAAATATCAAATTATGTATATATGTGGATATGATGATTTGAGGTTGCATAATTGGAGCGTGATTCCCGGTAGGAGAAATGCGATGAGTACATTGGGTGGCAATGTCACGAAAAAACTAGGTCCTGAGGTATTTTGTGTAGGCAAGGGAATCGCGGATCGATCGGTTGCTTGTGTCTCGACGGGGATTCGGTAGGTATAGGGAACCAGCTATACCCCGGTTGTAACGGCGATCCAAGAAGCTCCGGGAACAAGAAAACGCCCGCTGTTCTAGTGATACATCGAGGATATAATTCTTCTGGGAGGAGGAAGAAGAAGAGTTAGAGAAGGGGGCTGCTTTGAGTTCTTCGAGAGTTTGGTTCAACCAATTTTATACGAGACGCGATTCTCTTCTCGAATTGCTATACCGTCGGAGAGAAAGAGGCAATGAAAACGGAACTGCTTCACGAATGCACGCAAATGTATGCACACACTCGGTGCTCGGTAAGATAACGCGGACATCACGGACATCACGGACATCGCCACCGTCGCTCCGGGAGCTCTATGTCCGCTGATGCACGACTGGTTTAGTATGTGAGCCTTGCACAAGGTTAACTGTCTTGTCCATCTGAAGAGCGCGGGCGACAGATAATTCAGCATCATTTAACGCAGCGCTGGATCTCGTCCTCCGTGTCTCTCCGTGACTCAAAGTCTTGGTCTTCCGTATCCTGGTCCTGACTCCGCTATTATCGGGTTAAAAAATCAACGAGTTATGCGAATCTTTAGGTGATCTGTACAACGCTCGTGGATTTCCAACAAGTCGACTTAAAATTCCGGGAGGGTATAATGCGGGTGAAAAAGTAAACGTGAAATTGTGTCAAGAGTCATTTTTCAATCTTGCAAATTATTCTTTGATTTATTTCGATCGTGTTAGGAATTTTTGAAGTAGAAATTTTCTCAATTATCATTCCAAGGGCCTGGGAAAAGTGGTACCTGTAAATGTGACCTAAGACCCGAGGGATTCGGTGCAATAGTAAGTAGGGCGAATCACCATTTCGCGGATTAATTGTAGGCAACAAATCCGAAACATCATAAAAGATCGTATATTGGTCCCCGATTCAGAACTATCGCCCTCATCCTAGTCACTACCGTTTGCCCTCAACTATGCCCATCATCCTGCAGACGTTACGGGGCAATTGGTGCGTTTGGTCGTCAGGCGGGGAAGAAGCGCCTAGCTTAAAGGTTATACAACCTCGGCTAGTGGGGTTCGGAAGTAAATTTCTTCCTCTAAGCCTCTTACGCCTAATGTCTGATCCCGCAGTCGAGTGGGGACGGAAAGTGGGACGGAAAATAGGGCGGGGGAAACTGCGGCCCTTAACTAAGCCACGGAAAATCATGTAATTATCACGCTCGAGCTAACTATCGGAGATGGGGTAGCACCGATCGGTAAACCTTTGCGGTCACTCCGTGTAACAGCTCCTCGCTTCGGCGTCCTGGCGCCGGTTCTGCCGTCGGTTCCAAGTAACGGACCGAGGAGATAATTATTTCGATGTCAGGGTTCATCGTGTATAATTGAAAACGTGGGTAACTCTATAGGTAGGTTATATACCGTCTTGACTTTATTTCTTCCCGGTTTTCTCGGCTATCTTGAACCGTTTCATTAGAGGTTCCTGACGCCTGTGACCTCTCTTATACCGTCTTTCCTTAGTCGCTTTTGTTTTTACTCAATCAAGCATCAAAGATGACGTTAATTTGGCACAACGACGAGGAATTCAGACGCGTGTGTGTGTCGTGTGTGTAAATGTTTGTCATTCGACACAGGCACGTAGACGCACGTACGCGTGTAAACCCCCAACCGCATAAGGTGACGTTCGCACGGTGTTGGCCTAGAAACCGAAGCTGTTTTGAACGATGTTCGATCGTGCGAATTATTTTGGCCAGATGCCGTTTCACCGGCGAATAAAAAGCCATGGTTAAAACGCAGAGTTGTTTTTACACTCTTCGCGGTTTGATTCAAATCCTTGAGGTTCCTCGCCATCTGTCGTACCGGAGAGTCGAGTCAGTCCCGTATCTCTATCTACCGTTTGCAATAAACACCTTCCGGGTGGTCGAATTGCAGAACAGAATTGCTGAATTTTTTAGCCATCCTTAAACCGTAAACGACCTGCCTTCTGCCTACTGTTTAGTTCTTCACTTGTTGGCTGTTACGACTCTGAGGTTAACTTGGCGAGCTACAAGTGCCGTTTAACAGGCTCAATTAGCTCTGATTTCTGTAAAGCTGCAGAATGCGACTAAAAAAGTCCTCTGTATTACTGAATAACGTGTTGAACAGCGGTAATTGTAAGCCATGCAAAGCCTCACTCGTTCCCGGTGCTCGGATTTGCGAAAGTAGAATTAGGTGTATCTGCAGGGAATCCACCGCCCCATTTTCTGGTTTGGCTAGAATTTACACGATTATAATCTTAATAATTTATAGGTAGATATTGAGCTTAGGTTAAAAGTTTGATTAAAAGAACAATCATATTTCAATTCGGTCTAAATTCGAAACGATTCATCGATGGGAGGCAAATTTTCTCGCTCCGATTCGTGATAACTTTTTTTTCTTTATTCCCCACTGAACGAACGAGTCATTGGGGAATAACGGGAGGAAGCGCGAGTTTTAAGATGTCCCAAGACTTACTGACATCCGGTACCTGCAACGAGGCAAAAGTGTGGCTAGTAGAGGGCTGACAGTAGGCGGACACTCCCGTCGCACGTGTGTTGAATTTCATTTACGAAGGTTATTCTTGCAGTAATTTTTACCGAATTATACACGTGGACATTTTTAACACCCGGCTCCAATATCGCCTGCTATTTCTGCCCAATGTGAATTACCCTGAAGCCCGTAGTTTCGCGGACGAAGCATTTGAAATCCGAATACTTTCCTCGGTCTAAAACTCGCATTCTATTTTCCTCTCTTGCTTTTCTCTTCGCATTTTCCCGTATATGTGAACGTACGTATGTATGTACCTATGTATGTATCTGTGTGTGCTTATGGAATTCGGATTCGGTATCCTGGATTCTGGATACGTTAAAAGTTATCGCTGACGTGTGCTCCGAGCGTATAGACGCTTACATGTCGTACGGATAGATAGGGGTACGTACGTAACGTGTCTGATATGCAGCTTGTACTGCCGTTCGTGTATAACATTATATGTCGTTGGCTAGGTGAAGCAAGAAAAACGAAGTTGCCAGGGCAGACAGCTCCCCCGCTGTTCCGACACCGCGGGCATCGCGCGATCTAGCTGCAATTTGCATTCCTCGATGTAAATATGTATACATTTGTACAAGCAAGCTGACCCGTTTCAATTGACCGCTACCATTTGTCCGCGATTCCTCTCCTCGATATCAGAACAAATTGAACATGTCTCTTTCAGTATGATTATTAGAGACTTTAAATCGTCAAAAAATTAACCAGACAAAATCCAATTATATTCGAAGAAGTATTACGAAATTCAAGATTTTTCAAATACCTATTTACTGGAGTGATACTAGTTCGACGATAATCGATATAAAAATCTATTCATGACTGGTCAAAGTGTATAAAATAGGAAATCGTACGAGCGCGTATTTTCCTTTTATTTTATCTAATTTTTTTCTTCAAATCGAAAACACCATTTGAAGAGGCGATTTTGTGCTCGAAAAAGAATTGCCCGAATCCTTTATCGTGAAAATATGTCTTCCTTTGTGGGGAAAACTTTTATCCAAAGTTTATTTTTATATCGGGCACCGGTCACGTATGAATCGTATCAGTCAGTTCAAATGGCCCATCCTTTACATTGTACAAAGACGAGTATAGAACATGTAGGCTATTTGCCAGAGGCTGAGATACGGAATGGCGGTAGACCAGACGGGTCCCCAGGTGGATCCGTACGGGTCAATGAAAGGAGCGGTTCTTCGGTAATAGGTAATACCTCTGGCGAAGAATCGACGTCGGTATGCATCGGGCAACCGCAATTCAATGGCAGGATAGCTCTCTCTCAGCTTAGGCGCTGGTACTTTTCGTCTTCCAACTTTTGATCTAATTCTTCCTCAAAGTGTCTGTCAAAGATCTAGAGTTTGTGGGCCGATTTTAGGAGGTTAGAACAGCGCATAGGATAAAGAGGCGTCGCGACTGTGAGGCGGTTTGGCCGTTTTGGGCACACGCCGTACGAGGACGACGGAAATTTTGACACAGAGGCATTCCAAGGGGGAGAAGTGCCAACGAAGACAGTGGTTAGGGAAGTGTAGACTCAACCGCAGGCATTTCCTTCGTGGACGAGACTCGGACTCCGTCGACCGACCCTGGGGCGTCTTCTGAGCAAATTTTGAATTCCTAGAACGGTATGCTTAGAGCAGAGGGGAAATCTACTGCAAAGCTAAGGAACTAGGGTCTGGTGAGGATCTTGGCAGCGTTAGTTAGAGACGACGTTCGTTAAATGCCTCAGCTGATAATATGATGGACTCAAAGTCTGACAGTGTAGTAATAATTGACTTTTCGATTCTTGGTAGGTGAATGCTGATCGATAGATTAACGGGCGAGCTTTTTACCTCCGCTAACGCGATTTTAATCTCTAAATTGCAACGAACGTAAACCGTGTGTGCCACGCGAGGCAAAACGAGTTAGAGTCGGGCGGAAGCGAATAAACGAACGAACGGACGGACGAGGAAATGCTAGCTAGCGTCTTGAATATGATTTGCGGGCGAGCGAGTAAGAGTAAGAGTATAAGGAAACTGAGGCGATGGAGAAGCATACACAGCTAGCCTCGAGGGTGCATATAAGCGAGTTGATCGCTAGCTGGCGTTTGTATAACGAGTGCGTGCGATGATACGCATGAAGAGAGAGAGAGAGGTTCTCCGCACCCACGCGCACTTTAGCTAAGCGTCAGGGTAATCCAGGTACGACGGCTATCTCACGTCAGATCTACAGCGGCTTGCAAATAGAACCACATCTCATCCCCCGCATGTAGATGTATGTACCTACATACGTAAATATACGCAGTTCATGAATCAGCCTGATAATGAATTCGGTCAACACGTTTCCTACGCACACCTCGACGATGTGCGAGGTCAGAGCTCCCTCTTCCTTCCCTATCTCCTTCTCTCTTTCCCCCTCATCTCATCTGTAGCATGTTTAACGCACGCATTTGCGAACGTGGAATAAGCGGTTACGCAGCTTTCCCGTTATTGGCAAGCGCTTAAGAACACCTCGGCGTGAACACTCCGTACTGCATACAGTCATTCTGGGAGGCGTTGCAGCCCCTACATGTATATGACGCAAGTATCGCGTGCCCGAGATTGAAACGGTAAGATTTTCTCACGATGCGTGTGATCGTGTAACGACTTGTGCCACGGAGTAAATACAAGGACTAAATAGTCACGGCTCATCTTAGCTGGCAAGTTTCTGTCCAGTTTAAGAGCGCAGGCTTAAGAATTAACATTAATTTCATATATGTATACGGTATACTTATCACTCGTATAAATACACCCGTTAGATTGCGAAGAAGCGCAGCTTGTCAACAGCTGCAACATGATAGTATCGGAAGAGAGTATTCCTTGCGTGCAATTAAGACGAGTATAGCCAACAGCCAGGGCTTTATAGCACGCGTTGCATAACACATGGAGTTTTGCAGAGATACGGAGATGGGCAGGGAGTTGACCTTGCAAGGTTTCAATCTTATGAAAATGCGCTTCCAGACACGGGCAATTTTTGATATGCAAGGTACAGCGTGACCTGGCCCTTTCCCTGGGGTATATTCACTCAACTCTCTGCTTTAAGGTTATTACTAGTAGTCCTCCGCATGCATGTACCAGTGCCACGTACTTAGAGCGTGTAGTTACTCCTAGAGAATTTATAATAACACCACTCGAAAGAGGACGTTTTATAGGGTCTCGGTACAGCGTCCGGTCTGTATTCCGCGAATTCTCTGACAACCTGACCGTATCTTTATGAGCGTAAAATAATAACTTTAATTATTTAATAACCACCGGTAACACAAGTCGAAATTTATCCACACGTATAACTGGACTCAAATCATTTCTTCAACGCGTGTTACCGATGAAATCGCTAATGACAAAGTCAGTAATTGCCGCGATAAACTATACGGTGTTATTACTATAGCTACACGACAGGCGTTGCTTGATAGCTTATGTTAGGTACAACATAGACGGTACCTTGTGGTAGCAGCAGATCCTTTCCATGACAATCGGTGAAGTTGATGGATTTTATATCTCTTACGGTTGACGTTTCTGCCTCTCCGTCTCACACGACGGTTCGTCACGACGTACGGTTTTTTACCTTTGTACTCAGGTACGTCAGTCACTGACTGGGACTCTTCTCTCTTGGCGGGTTTGCTCTCTATATACAGTTGTAAACTATCAATGTAGGCATCTTGTTCTGCTTGGTTCAACCATCGCGGCGTATCCACTTCCGGCAGTCTCGATTTCCTCGCAATAGCCATCGGCCTCTTTCTATACATTTACGCATTCTTTCTCATGGATCTACAATGCCTATGGAAGAGTCATCCGCACTGCTGTTCTACGTTAAGAAATATCATGCCTACGCCGACGGGGGTAGGTATATTATACACCTATACATCATTCCAGTGATTTGTAGTTAATTGCGTATTGCCATTAAGGATATCGGCATCTTTACTTCCGCGGGAGCCGGGGGAGGTCGGTCGAACGCGTTCGTAAACCATTCCCCTTCCTAGATCATGTTTGCCGGTTGTCACGCGGTTCGAACAACTTTTCCTTCTTCTATTAATTCCATTATCACTAGTCTCAGATCGACTCTGACTCCCCAGCCATCATTACGACAGAATCATTCCAGACAAATGATTCATGCTCTCTGTTGTGCTACTCGATAGCTGCAGATATAGTAGGCTAAATTGTGTCTGATTGATTATAATTAATCTACTGTTCAAGCTCATGCTTCGGTAAGCAGAGTTTATAGTACTCCCCGATTCGCAATTCACGGGATCATTGATGTTTGCTAGTTTACGATGGGATGGCTGTGCAATTGGGTAAATCGGGATTCCGATCATCATCAGTCGACATTGATCGGAGGGCATTCGAAACGGCTCGAATGATGGGAGGGTGTATGGGATCGAGGTATTGACAGCGAGTCAGAAAGGGTGGGTATCGATAAGGCACAATTTCATTTCGTCCTGTTATAGTTGTCTGGTGTAAATATTGAATAATTTATTTTCCAATATCTGCGTGTCAGCGAATAAGAAAGTGACAGTGGTACTTAGGATTAGATAGACCAGAAGCCTGATCGATAGCCATCCTTTATCTGAAAATTACTGGGTAAAAGTCGACCGTCTCATTTCTTGAACGGAAAGTAAAAGTCATAAATGTTACGTAAAGTAGGCACGTACCTAGAGTTCAAGGTTCACCGTTTAACGCAACGTCACGCACGAGAGAGGCAGGTCCTCCGCACGTCACGCTTCTATTATTTGCTTTCGTTTTCTTTCGTTTTCACTTACAGTTCGCGAATAACGAATCATGCGTGATTTCAATTCCAATTTTGATATTTTGTCTGAAATAGAAAACTTTACGTATCTGCGGTAGGAGGCGAGTGAATTTTCGCTTCGACTTTGCTAATAGGTACCAAGTGTACCTACTGGCACTACAGATGCTGGGAGTAAGAATAAACTTTAGAAATTACTTCCTGAGTTTAAAAACTTCGGCTCACATTAAGGAAAGTAACACCTTGTATTTATAATACACGTGATACCTGATAAACAAGTTTTAATTAAAAACTTTACGACGTGTAAAACGACTAGGTAATCTAGGTATCGGTAATAGGGGCAAAAGGCACACAATAGGCGTCGTAGATCCAGGCATACATACATACATATGTGAGTAACTTATTCTCAGCTGATTGTGAGTTTCATTCCAATATTGATTTAAACATGATTGTTACCCGCAGGCATAGGCAATCTAGTTCGTTCCCACTGTTCCATCAGCCCGCAATAACACCTCATAAATTCTAATTTCCCAACAACAGTAAGGGGTTCAAATTGTGGGAAGTTTATTGCGTGTGATATTGTACATGTTCGAACAGATAGCTACATAGGTAGGTATATGTAACGGTGTTTCGGGTTTAAGCGCTAACCCGCAATTACTTTGTTACCTGATGGCCGTAGGAGAATGTAGAAAATAGTTCTTCAAATGGAAGTTTCATGAAATTGAGGCAGTCCTCTATATTCGTCTTCGTATATACTGAAGATGAACTGTACGAAACACACGTTGCTGAACGATGCTAGGCGACAGTAGAACGAATTTGATTACCGCAAATTACCTAAATACTCCGTGTCTTATTATCCCCAACGGTTTTATCAAACTGCATGAAGAATATCCATGAATAATTATTGTCGTTTAGAGATTCGCCTCTAGGGACATGAACAATTACCATACAGCTGCGTGAGAATACTCAAATGGGTTTCAGTGTGTATTAACGTAACTAGAATAATTACATTGATGAGGCACGGGCCTTTGAGGTACGCATCGTGTTTGCGAAGTTATAGCCAGGGAAGATTACGTTTGTATCACAAAGTTTGTGTCTGTAACCCCCTCCGTCCCCCGTCCCAGGCCTTGTATACGCGGAAGGTTAATCTAGTTGATGGAAAAATGGGGGCAGCCAAGTGTAAAGTCGAAAGACGACGTAGGCAGCATGTATAGGTATAGGCACGAGGATGCAGACGAAATAAGAGGAAAAAATTGAAAAAATAAAAGAAAAGATTCCCCCCCGATGGGGAAACGGAAAGGAAGCGAGAATAAAGGAGAAGCAAAAAGAACAAACATTATCAGCCAGTAGCCACTCCGAGCTGTTCAACGCCTAGAGAGGCACATACGGCGTTCTATAACATAGCTCTTGCACTGGACCTACTTGATCTTATGGTCGCGATTCAACCAGCTGCAAATATCTCGGGTGCCAGTGTAACGCGGTAGCCTAGGTAATTAACGCCTCGTGTAGATCTTATCACTCGCGAGGTACGCGCAGGGAGTTCATGATGGCCCATGATGGTCTGTGATGTACAGCCTTGCTGGCTTAATGGAATATTATTATCGGTTAGCATCAGCTGCTGGCCAGAGGTGAATTAGCAGAAGGTAGATTTCTAATTGGAATAGACCGATCCAACGAATAATTCCTCTGCACGAGGAAAGAAGCCATTTAGAGGAATTCAAGCTGGCCAGGGAAACGTGCAGCGTCGTAAAAGAACAATCACGACTGATCACACGGTCCACCTACTCTTCTTCTCTGATCTTCTTGACTATCTGGTTTCTCCTTTGTTCGTTTCCAGGCTTTATTTAGTGGTATGCGCAGCTCGGCAAGTACCAAAGAGAAAAACCATTTTGGAACGAGGATTTAGTCGCGGAGGAACTACGTTAATCAGCTCAAGAGGCGTTTCAGTTTTCAAAAACCATTACGCTAAATTCAGCGACGTCAAGTTAGCCGTCGACTCCTCTGACAATGAATGCCTAAAGTTCTTCTCTGCTTGGGTTAAGGAGCGTGAAAGATGTTGTTTGAAAAATACGAAGTACACCGGTGTAGAGTGTCTCGTGTCGGGAGAAAATTCGTTTTATCCTTTTCACGGAGGGAAGGAACTTCGACGGGAATAGGATAGGCCATAGCAGGGAAAAGGATTGGGACATGTCGACTTATTTATTTAGTGACAGCTCCGAAAATTGTGAATCGAATAAATTGAGACGTATGGTGACGCATGGGGGCGCCAGGCATACTCGTTTCCCCCGACTCTGCGTCGCTGTTGATAAAAAACCAAAGAAAAAGAGGAATTACAACAACTCGGGGAGTACCGAAGAGCCAGGGCACCGATCTTCCTTCTCCATTGTACCAATGTACTATCTTCCCGTACCGAGATCCTCGGAGGACAGGGCAAACACAACGTAGAAACGGCAACAGCCGCCCAAGTTCTGAGACGCGGAGGAATGCCGCTATGCCAGGCTGGAGTGTCGTGCCGTAGCAGAATGAAGCGGAGTGAAGTGGAATAAAGCCGAGAGAATAAGAGAGATAAGTACGAAAAGCAGATCTGTCTGCGTAGTATCTGCGAGACCCTGGCAGAACGAAAACTTTCATTGCATAGCTCTTCTCCGGGTTTCTAAAGATGGTTGAGATTAATCGAAAACAAGAGGAGTCGGAGGCTGAGCGAAGGATGGTGAGGCCTGGGCGCGACGTAACCCACCTGTTTAATACGTTTTAAATTCGTTGCGACGGTTTTTGTTCCTTCGGAGAACGGTCACGCCTCGAGTTGACATCGGGGACCGCCAGGCGTCGGATGGGATCCGTTTCACGTCCCGGTTGAGGTTACGGACTTCCTTGTGAACGCCGACCCGTAAGGCGCGCCGGCGACCTGGATGTCGACCGTGAGCTGGGGGATGGCTCCCGGCTCCTCTGGATCTCCTCGATACTCCATCGCATTCCGTCACGCTTATTGGTTTCATCAGATTGCTTTGCTTCTATTAGGTGTCTACACGGATAGCACGTTCCCTCAGCCAGCAGCACGTTCTCTAATACCCCGAAGGAACACCAAACAAATGAAATAGCAAGCGCAAGCCCTGTTATATCGGCGCGTCTTCGCGGCTCGATAGTTGCACAATACGGTGAGCATCCGCCAAGCCAAGAGGAGTCTTACACCATCGCCACGACCACCAGTACATCTTTGTGTACCTACCACAGCGTGGAGTAGCCTATGGATTTCTTCAAGTGAGGAAACTGGGAATTGGAAGAATTCACTGACCCGTATAGGTATATGATATACTATCAGGCCAATATTTGCACGGATTGTCTACAAATAATCAGCCGTAACAAGCCTTCAAATGTAATAACCTTTCCCGGTCCGTCTGAGCCGAGCTGAGCCGATAAAAGTCCACCTATTCTCCGTCCGTGTATCGCGTACGTGTATCGTCCTATGCGACGCATGTACCGTGTCATGCAGTGGGTTCATCCTACGACAAGGTATTTTTATATGGGGATACGTATACGTATCTGTAAGCGAAGAACGTGGATATACGTATTATAGCTGGTAGGTAGGTAGATGGCACAATATCTTATCCATCGTAATAAGTATTTGCGAGAATGGTGGCGGTGGGTATAAAAGAGAAGTGTACAATGGGAAAGAATAGAGATATATGGACGTGCGGTGGTCGATGTGTAGATGCGGTTCTAACCTAAGTGTATACGTGTGTACGTACGTGGGGGGTACATACATACATAGATGGCTAGTTGGGAGCACGACAAAGACATTCGCTTGTGTTATTGATCACTGGTCATCCCAAGGGACGAAGTGGAGGAAAGTGTCCATTGTATTGTGGTCAGCAGCCGGAATATTACCGGAACACAGTGTGAGTTTAGGTGGAGCGGTTCTTAGTTCGTTGTTGCCCCCATACTTACGATTCTACCCAACTATCCATGAGCGTAACGTAACGCTTTCGTAACAAACTCCACTCCCATACTCTACGCGAGACGGTATACAGTAATGACATTGTCGAGTTCCATTTTCCTGATTATGGTAGCATTTCACTCTGGCTTCGTGGACGGTGCAAACAAACACCTTTTTTCCTCAGCAAAGCAAACTTATAGCTTGTCAGTCCGAGATGCGGAAAGTCCCCTTATATGGGAAACAGATTCGTAACTTGGCGAGACAAGAGAGTGTCTAAATTTTCGGCATTTGGCGCCTGATTAATGAGCAATATCATGAATGATGCTGCAATTATATCAACGTATGTGTGAATCATATGAAAACCGTGGGGTCAGTATCCGCGATAACGTATCTCCTCAGACCTTGATCAGTACGGAATCTTGTTGAAATGATAAAAAAGTCGCGTTCTATCCATTGGGTCCTGAGAGGGCTTAGTCTCTGGGTTTCAGAAAGCGAGTAAACGACTCGGTATCAATGCGAAAATCGTGAGGGATGAACGTACACGCGTCGTATCGACCGCGAGACGTAGAGGTTTTCGGAATTAAAGGGGTACGATTCAACACGGTAAGGAATACCCGAGTCCCTGCAGGTTCCGGCGAACAGACCTCGGACTATGGCTGAAAAAATCGACCTCAATCTTTTTCGTTTACTTAAACCTAACACGCAATAGAAAAAGTAAGAAGACGTATTTACCTTGTCATCTCGATCAAGTATCGTAACCATTCGCCGATCTCTACTTGACGAAGAGCTATTATTCAGGAACTCTTTCAGGCTAGACACGACAGTGGACTGGGGTCCAAAGAGTCCAAAGAAAGGGTCGAGGCTAGGGGTGTGATGGAAAGTAAAGAGGAAAAGGTAGAGGATGAGCTTTGTTTAACGGTGCGTACTCGTCTGATTCTTATTTACGTTCTTTCGTTCTTTTCCCCCGTCTGGCTCTCTTAACTTGGCTATCTGCTCGAGTAGACGACCAAGAGACGGTCGGTGGTAGCCTCGACGCCAACGGCTCAAGCCCTGCCACTCAATAGCAGCCCCTTATATTCTCTGTCCCGCGAACTCTGGAGGACGTACCTTCTATGTATAGTTCAGAATAGAGTCTGCTCTTCCCTCGTCATTTTCCGAGCGGGTTTCTCGACTAGAGGCAATAAAAACGCAACGAGATATATCTCCGTCCTTGCCCGTGTCTATATTTTCGTTTCATCAATCGGAGGTAGCGCACTAGCTATTGCGAAACAGGGCACTCCGCCCGTAAAAGTGCCAGGAGCAATAGAAGCGATAGGTGTATAGCGAGAGTGCCGGCTTTCGAACGCGGCCCAACATTACGAGGCTGCAAGATGTTACGCAGAGGTATTGGCCGGCGGTGATCACCGGGAAAGAGAGAAGATAAGACTGAGTAGAGTTAACGTTGAATATAAAAATTAGTACCTCTTTTCAAGCAAATTAATCGCACTTGGTGTAGGTGTAAATGAACTGATCGAAAGAACGGGATTCATGACGTAATGTACAGACGCACCTTAATGTAGACAGAGGCCAGCCTTGACACGGAGTTAAACAAAGCGGCGGACAAACTCCGTTATAATGTTATCTTAATTAATCCGAAGTTATTACCCTCAGTTTGGCATTAATTTGAGAAAACCGTGAGGCCGAGGTTTGTGTAATTCCATTGTTTATTTCGTCGTTAAACAATGTTGGTAAATAATGAAATGAGAAGTTTTTAGGTAAAGACGACGCGACGGGAGGTGAGGGAACTTATGATCGCGAAATGAGAAGTCCAACGTTTGTTCTCCGCTTCAGCAGTGGGTATACGTGAGATTAATCACTTGAACTTTTCTGCCCGCGGGAAACAGTTATTGAAACTGGTATTATTTTTGGTAGGTGGAAAGGTGACGTCATATGTATAGGTAGCAGGTTTACCTCTCGCACACAATCTCTGATCGTCCAACTCTCGAACAGCTGCGGATAAGTGGCGTAGGCATAGCGATGTTAAAAAAAGAAAATACGACACGTGACCGTCTCTCCAGCTGATTCTGACGTTTTATTCAATTTCTTGAGAGCTGAGGCACCGGTAAAATATAAAAAAATACAACCCGCGACTCGTAAAATGTCACCTAACCGAGGCTGGGAGGACCGACGAACATCGGCGCTCTTGAATCACGTAGTTACACGGATATATCTGTGTAAAAGCGTTAGCGTAGCTAGAGACGATTCCTTAACGCGTCTTATTACCTTTCATTTAAGGCTCTACGGGCGATAACCAACGAATCTAGGAAGCAGAAGAGAAAAGAAAAATAAGAGTAAAGGCTAGAGAGCGTAGAATGTTAACCCCATGAAAGGCGAAGGCGAAGGAGAAAGAGAAGGCAAAGGGAAAGGTAAAGGCGAGGGCTTTCGGGAATCAACCAAGTAGAAAATTCGGCCGTAGTCAAGATTAGCAGTAAGGAAAATTAAAGTTTTATAAGCCATAAAGGCGCGTGAGACGTGTAATACGGATCTAGGCAGACCTTGCCTTGGCTCGAAACCTTTCGTTCGTCGTTTCGTGATTCGGCTACCATCCAAAAGTCCAAGCCAACCGCTGCCGCATACACATAGACCCCGTCCAGGGTTCTGCTAAGAGAATTAGTATCCACCCGGTCATGTGGCGCGTGCTAAAGTGCACTTAGTATTCAGATCAGAGCGAGTCCCTGTCAAAAGTTGGCGGCTGGGTGTGGGCACGGGCAAAATGATTTGCTAGTTTGAAAATAATTCTCGATTCGGAGGACTCGCGTCTACAGGATTTTATCTTTCGAATTTTTCAAGCCAAAATTCACATGACTATAGATTCGCCTTTCGAGATCTCATTGTTTAGAAATTCTATCAAAAATGAAAAGAAGTCGCGACGCAGAGTCGAGGAGAAACCTTTCAGATCATTTATTGAGTTTGGGGACTAAACTGAATGTTGAATATAAAAATTTCGAAGAAAGCTCACGTCTCGCTTTGGCAATACATGGGATATCCACAAGCTCAGGCGCATGGATCGGCATTATACTCGACCGATGACAGCTGGAGGTTTGAGTCTACATATCTCTGAGAATGAATTTTGAACATTATACAGTACCCCGCATGTATACAATTTGTCGGAAAATACACTCCACACGTTCACACGTAAGCACGTATGTGGAGAATCGAGGGCCGTGTATATAAGACCCGTAAAGGCAAGCTTGGCAGTAATCCGTTTTGATCCTAAAATATCTGGAGCATGAATTGTGGCCCACGATATCGCGCACAGCTCAAGATATAATGCAGCGATAAATTAGCATGCTAACGAGGGAACTCTGCTGCTGCTGCTGCTACTGCTACTGGACCCACCAGCTTTTCCACACTGCCAATCGGGCCAGATATTGTCTGGCACCGTACTGCACGCTTAGTTGGAGTCTGCTCGGACTCGCGGTGTTGAATCGCGTCTACATGGTAAATCGTGAGGTTCTTGACTTTGCCTCGGTATCGTCTCGGTCCGGTATTACCGAGTAGTGGATTACGTTGAAAGATCAAGGGGTCCCCGTCCTCTCTTCTGTCGTAGCGGTGCTTTGGCACTATCCATGCGAGAACGAAAGGAGCTGCAGGGAGGATGTCAAGGCAGAGTTCGCCCTCTTCCACGGCCGATCACTAGCTCCCCAGCTATCCTAGGGCTAAAAGTTGTTCGAAACTTTCTAATGTATGTGAGATACTTCGCTCCGCTATGTAGGTACCTACTACCCAACGTCCGTTCGTTGTTCTATGACCGCGGTTGGTCTGTGTCGTGGCCTCTACGATCGGGCCCTGAGACCGCGACGACGATCAGTGTGGATCCCAACACGCCCACGATTACGGCTTTCGTTCTATACCGAATCGGTTTTGTGCCACAACATGGAACTTGATTCGCACAGTTATACCCAAGCTTTGATCGCTCAAGGGGTTCAGCATTTCGCGTAAGCAAATATGTTTTACCGAACTGAGCGTTTCATATTCACCTTGAAAATTCTGCTTTACTAATCAACATTTTTCAGAATGAATGAATCGGATCAGCATTAATCGAATAAATTCTAAGCTCGCAGTAGTAGAATCCGCGATGGTCAGTCGCGTAGAAAAAGCCTTGGCGAAGTACTTACACGGATGCCATAGCTATAAAAAGCTGTTTCCAAAAGCACGCGTCAGTCACGGGTACTTACCTGAAACAAAAGAGAGAATAGTTAAGCATGAGGAAATGTCACATTATATTTTTCTTCAGAGTCGACAACGGATTGTTGGCAAAGAAAAATTCGCAAATTATTGTCTGGATTCAATAGCGTGGATGAAATTGGCAAAAAGATAGTGTTTATATGTGTGTACGAGGGTTCCTTTGAGTGGAATAGAGGCGTTCGCGAAAAGCCGCAAAGCAATTCGTTGCCAAAGTATTCGAATGGTTTATTTTTTTAAGGAATTATATAATCGAGCATTCTGTTGATATTTCACACGCTTATGAGCTTGTAAATATTTTCCAATCGGAACGGTAAATAGTGGGAAATTCGAGGGTTAAATGAACCAGGAGAGACAGTCGAGTGAGCGAACGGTAGCACGGGACAAATATTCAGAGTTGGCGCGTAGGACGCGGCGCGCTTTCGTGCAAGAGTCGCCTGTGTCGGCTCGAAGCCTATGTTTGCTAAAGTCGAATCAAGATAAAATCGGAATCACGGTGTTTACTGTAGAAAAATCTACTTTATTCTGCCAAAATAATCACAAATTGGCATCTCGAGTCGAACGGCTTCCGACGCATGAAAACAAACTCGCCTGAAATGAAATACAGAAACAAGACCTCTACCTATCCTACAGGATATTCGCGCGTTTCGCCTAGCTAAGTATAAGAGTGGACAGTCTTGCGGCATTGACAAGCTCTAGAAGAAATTATCGATTTCCGGGAAAAACAGGTATATTCTTACGCAACCGGTTTCAAGTCCTTGTGGCCGCAGTACAGAGGCACTAGCATCGGTCACCCCCATTAATGTCCAAATCTAGTAAGCCAAGGCAAATTGAAAATGTACACGTTTCTCCGCCAGACATCGAAACCTGTCGCGATACAACGTGTTGCAGCTGTGACCATGACCATCAGCCATTAGGCGTATTTTGTAATCGACTTTGTCCATGAATAAAAAATCTTGCGAATAGGAAACTGCAATAAAATGAACACCGCTTTAACAGTATCGTTCATATTCGTGTTCTAACAGTTTTGAGGATTCGTCAGGTCACATAGGTTCTCAGCTAGAAGTATATATTGCACAGGCGAATGGTGTATAGTCGATAATCTTGAAATATTTTCCAAACACGGACACGGCCATGCGGCAATCACAATCGTTTACAGCGTAGAAACGAGTTTATGAAATTGGTTTTGAACTGCAGCAGCGTATTGGCGTATATAACGCCGTTATGCGTCCGAGTATAGGCAATCTACGATCAGCGGTAAAAACTGAGTGAAACAGTTTCCAAGTTTTGTATTTTTGACCCGCGATAGAGAAATCGCTCGCAATCAAACGTACGCTAGCCATTATCTATCCTAACTGAGTAGGTGCCTATATATTAGTATGGATTTGAAATTTTGCCTCGCTAGGTTGGCTACCCTAATATACCTACACAAGTCACGATTCACTTCTCGGCTCCCGATTTCTGCTAGTCTCTGCTCTCAGATAATATCGAGATTAGGATGTGCCAGCACTCCGGTTTCTCCATCCCTCTCCGCTTTTGCCTTGGCTTTCGCCTTCGCCTCCCTCGCACTCGTGCTCTCGGCCTAGTTAATGGAAATTCTGATTGTGCGCGTTTCCTAATCCCAGCAATTTGAGACGTCCGGATCTAATACGCGGTTAGTGATGACCGACTAAAATGAGTAGAGTTCGTGACGCATGGATTGCCTGGCAGTCGGTTCCTGATCCGTATGATCGGTTCTGTCGTCCGAGCTCACGGTAACGGGTATATACATGCCCACATATTGATATATAGAAGTTTATCATCACATACACAGATCACTAAGTAAGTATATATGCCATCCATGTGTGTAAATTCCTGTCCACCTAGGCCTACGAATGTACGTATGCATGTGGCGACGCCAGGCGTCTCGAGCAGTATTTTTTGTGTTTTTCATCTAGCGCAAATAACTTCTCCACCTCGAGCAGCCTTTTTGTTATACTGTGAGTAGATTGCTGCAGTTGAATCCCTACTGCGACCGGTGACGTTTCGATAAGGAAAAACAAAAACTAAAATGAAATAAAAAAAATCGATGACAAAATAACGTAGCGAACGGACAGGAGGCTATAGCTGCGGCACGAAGTGACTGTTGCCGTTTCCGCGTGCTTCTTTCTGTTCACCGACTCGTTTCTGTGCTCCGTCTCTATCGACGAAGCTGTGCGCGGACCTTGTATTATGATAATGTCGTCTTAACAACGATACCGGTTGTAAAGTACTCGCGGATCGGACCAGGGCAACCCATCGTATTCTACCGGTCGCAGAGGTTACAAGGTGGGGCCATATATAAATGTAACTACACGTAGGTTACGTTTGTGTATATATGGTCTTCGTGTAGCGGTATAGATAATATAAATGCTAAGGGAAGGTCTAACTTGGCAAATGCGTTTAGATTTCGCAAATAATTTTCCTCACGGATATCTCTTCCTCTAGGTATAACTATAACGTAGCAAAAGAGATTGAGGCTTTTTCTTACGATTCCATTTTCATGAAAAACTGAAACTTTTCCTCCATATATGTGCAGTAGGACACGTGCTGTGGTGTTGTATATAGGTATACGGGTATGGGGTGGCTTTCGGTGATTTACCAAAGAAGAAAAACTTTTCGGATATATTTATAGTTACCGCAGTCACCGACCGCAAAGAACAAAGCGCTATTTGTTACAACTAACGCAGTTGCCGTTTCATTGAAAAATGGACGGAGGTGATGTAACGCCGATACGAGGCACGCGTTAGACGGGAGATTTATGTACGCTCGTACCTATTACGTGGCCACATACCTACTACGGAGTTCTGGATCTAGGCATATAGCCATGTTTCGAAAGGAGATAACAAAACTAGATCCTGTAGGTACACCATCTACCTTCGTATCCTCAGAATACTCGTCTTCCTCCACATTGTATACCAAAAAGAGGCATTTTCCAAGTCCCAGAAGAATTTTGTCAATGATCTTCGGCCATGGACTCCGTTAGAGAGATCTTAAGAATAAAGATCAAGCGATGATTGGATTTTCAAATTTTTATCACAAATTGTGTGTTCGAGAATAAATCGCGTGCGTTATGACGATAAGAGAGCTTTATGATTGTAAGAACGTAATGGTTTTCGAAGAACCTGTCATTCCCTAAAAAATACCTTCTCTCGATACATGAACCCCCTGAACTCTGCACACTTGGCACAAATTGGAAGCCTCTTACGAGATAAAAATGACAATAACGTTTAGGCTCTTCTGGCTGACTGATTTATTGATATATTTATATTTCTGTCTGAGTTCTCCGCAGATGCGTTCATTTCATTTCATTTTCTTTTCTTTTCTTTTTTTTTTGCTTCGGTCGAGAGAGGAAGTCAGGTATTCCTTAGAGAACGAATGATCGGGTTGCTGCGATTTAGATCCATCATTATTTATTCGCGAGCTCTCGCCGAAGCGCTGCTGACACTTAGCTTAGCTCCGAGCGGTCGAGACCATACCCACATATCCCGGCCTCCATGGGAGCAAGTCGTCGTCCGACCTGCGTTACACCGTAACCTCGGTTGTATATCGAGAAGTTCTGGTCTCTGGATAGCGGTGCACTGCACCCGCATCCGTGTATACAACGCAGTGTATGCATGTGTGTTTGCTCAGCGTACCTTCGTGTAAACTGAGGTCATATATGGCTGAGGGCGGAGCACAGTTTCAATATTGAACCAGGAAATAATTCTCGGATACAAGGTAACCGCATTACCTCGTCTCCGGTGAGCTAGCTGCCCCGCACCTCGGAGTAGCATAGCATAGACAACGAATACTAATTTGGGATGTAAACTTAGTGGCTAGTAAGTAAGCGGTGAACGAGCGTTAAGCGGTGTAGGTAGGCACTGTTGATCTATTGGAAAGACAACGTCCTCTCGTTATTTCAACTCAAAGATTCCTACAAGCTTTAATAATATACGTACATACGGGGTGGGCGATTCAAAAGATTCTACAAATTCTACTACAGAGACAAAATCATTCGTCGAAAAATTAGCCACTTTCAAGGAAGACCGGAGACGCGACTGTTCGAGTGACACTGGACACTTTACTGACCAAGAACCAGTTCTCTCATATCTGAAACTAAGACTATGGATATACTCTTCGAATTGGACCACCGTATATGTGCGCATAGACGAGAGTGGACAAGCCTAGACACTATACCAATATCGTGTTTTCTGACTGGTTCATAATTACGACTGTATGTTCTAACGGTCGCATGCCATGGGCCCCTGAACGTTCGTGGGCATTTTGATGGCCAGTGGCTAATGTGAAAGATTGAAAGGCATTTTACATATCCTAAAGAAAAGCAAGCTACATATAGTATCTCAAAAGAAGTAAAACATAAACTCTGACGCCTATATAGGAAGCGTCGATCCTTTTCAGCCACGTCAGAATTAGACCGAATTATCGATCCAACTCTGAGCTGTGCTCTTCATTTTCGAAATACAGCCTCATTCAATTAGTCTTCACGACTCGACGTGTAACTCGAGATCACACTGCTTCTCGATGAGAGAGTGTCTAATTGTTACCGATCCAACTTTGCGTTATAATGTAACGGTTCTTAGGTTGCTTGTCTGGTTAAACTGGATTTCGCAAATATCAAAGTGAAAACGTATAGTTGACGAAGTATCGTCCTTGAACTTGATATATTCCCTCGGTGACAGACGGTAGAAACGCTTGTCAGGCATGTCGGTCGTTTCATGTTATCCATTATATCCCGGTGCAGCGTCGGTACTCGTGATAATAAGCACGTCAGTAAATTTATCTGTTAGTCGGTGAGTCGAGGTCGATAGCTGGGATGCGTTGAGGTACCCTTTCAGGCAACAGCAACAGCTACACCGGTTCTACGGCACAACGTGAATCATTGAAACTGCAGCACGCCTCTGAGATTCGCGAGGGTTTGTGCGTGTGCGTAAAGCCTAATGGCGCATATGTGGCCGTGTATATTAGAAGACGAGGGTAGAAGTAGGAGAACCACGAGGATGGTTAGAGTCGAGAAAGAAGAGCACAGTGGCATTGGGAAGCTAGCCGCATTCAAAGGCGAGGGTGGAGGCTGGAGGGACGAAGCTGGTTTATGGAGGGGATTCAGATGCGAACGGTTCCAGGCATTGTTCAATATAAGACACGACTTCATTAAGCATTCAAGTAATGTTCAAACATTGTACATTGAATTGTACTTGCCCCGCTTCGGTGCAGTGCAGTGCGGTGCGGCGCTGCGGCATACAATGAGAATATCGTCTTGGAAGTCGTGATGCAGCAATATCGAATAATGTATAACTATATCACAAGGGAAGGAGCTGGGAGGACACTATGAGGGTGCGGAAGAGAGGCCAGAATACAGCGGGCGGGAAGTTCACTTTGAGCGAGGCGGGAAGAGGAAAGAGATCTCCCTCTCTCCCTCTCTATCCAGAAGAGTGTATTTCCTGGCAATGATTACACAAAGTCATTCGATTGCAAGTGACGAAGAATGAAGGCCTCCTTTATTACTGCAGTACTAATGCTGAAAAATTTGACTAAAGGGTTGTGACAAAATAAAATTGGCAATGCTAGAAGTGATGCTGCGCTCGCAGAGTCAAAAGCATGTAAAGCAGCTGCTTTTTGGTAGTCTAGTCGGTGGCTAAACCAACTGTGTTAGCTGGTCGTAGTGTGGGTTGAGATAACTCGATACATCCCATCTATATGACTGCGCGCTCGGAATACATCACCATATAAGTAAAACCGTAGAATCTGGGATCACCGACAGCCCGAATCATGTTAGTCATGGCCTCGGGCTATGGCTGAGGTTCGAAAGGGAGGTGAGACACGTCGAAGTCGCCTAGACTTTATTGAGGCAAGTTTGTAGACCCGCCTCTAGGATCAGGAGCATCTACGTGGCAGTCACTCAATTTGCTATATCGAACTATCCTCTCAGCTTCCTTCATTGACTGCCGCTGCTTCAGAGGCTCAAAGAGGCCAGCCATTCAGGTAAGGTCAGGGAAGAAGGATACGTGAAGAAAGGAAGGGATATAGAGCGTCTAGGCTTAGCTGACCTAGCTGGATGATAAGCGAGGTTGGCTGTCGCTGCACACGGTACCCACGATAAACTTACAGGGTAATTAGTTTTTATCCGACAAGATCGTAGCGCGCGTTAATGAATCAGGAGATGCGTGAGAACCCGTCTAAATCGAAGCGCTAAATGCATTCCGGGTAATTGGAGGCGCGTCCGGCTGGGTTAAATGTGGCTTCGCAAGCGCCCACGTAATATCTGTCTGGGGAAGAATTGTGACTGCAATTTCGCGGCTAGCGGGGAAGTAGAATGCCGGGAATAATATAAAGAAATATTACTCAAACGACTCGGGTGCCTACGTACAACCGGGTCGTTTATACCTCGAGAATTGTTACCATCATTTTTCGTTATGAAAAGACGACGGACAAATTTCGCGAATATCGAGATCTCGTAACGATGTTGTCACGTGTCCGTCGGAAACGAGGCCCGCAGAAAATTTGACAACGAAGCTGATTCTCCCTGTCCTCTCCCGCCTCCAGAAACAGAAGCAGTCTAACGGCATCCCGGAATTCTCCCTAGGGAATGCCTTGGCGCGGGCTGCTTGCTTATTAGAGATAATGGCGCCCCACCCCATCTAGTCAGGCTCTCATTCCACCCGGGCATTTCCTGGCCAATAACGAGGGCCTAATTTATTAACGTCGCACAATAATACCATTATACGTTTATATATATATTTATTCATTTATTTATTTATGTGTTCGTTCCCGAGGGAAACGAAAAATAAAAAAATAAAAAAAATAAGAGATCCGAAATAAAATCCCTCGTGTATACTTGAGAATGTGAAAGAACGCCTCAGACCTGAATGTGAGCGTGACATTTTAAAATTACGTGGAATTAATCACTAATTGACACTGCGTAACACCCCGAGTACCTATTGCCGTGGTATGGATCTCTCACGGCTCACAAGATTTCATTCCTTGAATTGCCGTTCTGAAAACGGTTAAAAATTTCAATCTACGATAGGGTGTAGTCAGTCGATTGTCACTATCAAACAATCTATGATGCGATGCAGTTTATTTCAGCCGGGAGATTAGCCTACAGACTGAATTTCATCCCCGAATCGTGATCGGCTCTCACAGCTCACAAAATTCTATACCAGGTTCGGAATCGGTACTGTTTCACCAGATATCTCGGATATATCGCGAGTTCAATGGGCCGTTGCAAGTATCAATATACATTCATATATACAAGCGGAATGACGTGAGTGGAAAATGCAACCCGTCAGGGGTGGATGTTGAAGCATATGCTGGAGGCAGGGTGAGGGAATATCTGGTGTTAGATCCGCGACGAGGTTTTCGTAAACCCGAATCACGGGGACCCGGGTGGGAAAGGTCATGGTGAAGCAGCTCAGGCCGTTCGTGCGCGATGCGTCGCTCCGCTTCCGTCGACGGAAGGCAGGGGAACGTACGCCAGACCGATTCCGTGGGAACGGAACAGTGTTCAAGATTGAGAGCGGCGGGGGCGGTGCGAGTCAACTCGCTGACTACCGTGTTTTCATTGCGCGTCACTGAAACAGCTACTCGCGGAAACTCCGACAACTACCTACTTTGCCTCCAAAGTCAATTTCACCTGGGTTACGCCGTTTTCATTTCACTCGGTAACAAGCAACTCCACTCTTGCCCTATTCTCTCAGAATTGCTAATAACGTAGTACTACTTTTTTCGAATTGGAGAAACAACGAAAAACAGAAAGAAAAAAAAAAAAAAAAAAAAAATTGCTGAAAACGAGATAAAATAAAATTAGAAGAACAATGAGAGAAAAGCAGAGGGTGGCGAGAGGCTTCCTTCGCTCAGCCACGCGCCAATTCCCATTTAAATGAGTGGGAGGTTTGATGATCGCTCGACATCAGTCGGCTGATAAGGTGGATGATTTTACGGTCTTGCAGTTCTTGAAATCTGTTATAAACGTCTATAACCGGGGAATCGGTTGACGTGCCTCCGGCTCGCCGACCTGCATCTGACTTTTCTTTTACTCTAACGGCACAGGTTCCTATAGTAGTTCAAAGTCGTACCTACCGCTCCGTTGCGGTAGCATTCGTTATTTGTCTACCGTTCCGTAGTAATCTGGAGGCAGAAGCTAGGATATATTTTTTCCGGCTTTCGGCTAAGCTTCTGAATTTGACAGCGCTGAGAAAAGCCTCCTGCAGACTCGCGTAATTAATAGTTCTAGCTTGCATGTATATATACATATAGGCATCACGGCCTGGGTTGATACAAGAATTCAGTCACCCACAGGTTGGTAAAACGCTAACATTTCTATAACATACTCCGATTACTGTCACTCCACGAATATCCAATGTTCGACCGCTAAACCCTGTCCTGGAATTTGAATTAAGGCAACGAAGGCGACTAGGGAATAAGAGGAAGGGTAACCAGAAGCAATCACACGACTGGGTTGGTCCGCGTGGATCTGATGTAAGGCGTTCTGTTCTGTTCTGTTCTGTTCGCGGTGTATATCATCAATATGTAAATAAATCTAAATTATTCGCGTAGAGATACGTATATATATATTCTGACAGTAAAGTCAGTAAGAAATAATCAGCTGTTTAGAAAATCTGTTTGTTCAAATGAAAGGACTTGTTATTAATAATTGGCATTGCCATATACGATTGTCGTTTACGTTATAACGAAGAATAAGAGGGATTGTTAATATGGGAAAATTGTCATTTCACGTTACCATTACGCATTAGAATATTAAAGAATAAGGAAACAGAGTCACCGAGGAGTTATTGCTTCCACATACTGTCACTTTGTATGGGAAGAATACAAATTGAGGCTTCCGTAATACGAGCCCAGCATACGGACCCCGCCACTTCTTGTGAGTTAAATTCGTGCGACTCGGAGACGACAGTGACTAATGCTTTGTGACTGAAATCATGTTTTAACAACGAAGAACCATTTATTCAACAATACGCTCAACAAAGCTCGCTGTGAAATTTTCATTTCATTTTATTTTAATTCGCTACAAGCTATATGGAAGTAGGTACTACGTAGGTACAACGTGGGTACAACACCAAACTGAATTCCTAATTGAGATCACGTTTTCCTAATACATACCGAAAGCCCTGCAGCCTGCACTTGCCTCAAATCCTTGAAAGAATTTTATATCTTTTTTTTTTTTTTTTTTTTTATTTTTTTCTTTTACGGGAAAAGAAGATTTATATTTTTTTCTCGTGTACGTCACGTGGTATACGGGGATGGAATACGAAATGTGAGGAGAAAAAATATTTGGAAAAGAACCTTCCCACTTATCCAACGTAGACACAGATCGCTGATTGTACAGAGGCGTAAGAAAAATTGATATTCACGGTATTAAACGTTGCGAAACAGTACGCGAATGCGGAAGGACGTGAAATATTCATTTTCCACAAAAATCGTAACTCGTATTCCGCGTTTCGAGCCTATTTTGTATATAGGGGGATATTAAGTAAATGTATTTGTGTCAATAATTGAATAGTCTAACGGAATAACTCGGTTAGAGAAGTGTTTCCCTTAGGTGTAAGGACTACCTTATTGGTTTAGGAGTTTTCCGCTCGCGCCTCGGTGACAAACGCGTTCCCAGTCTCCTCTGTATAGAAAATAAATTACATTCGGATAAAGTGACAACGCGTCTACCATTTACCGCAACGTGTCTCTTATAGCCCCGTACTCGTTTGACGTCGCATTTATCCAACCGAGCGAGCAAGTGAGGCTAGTGACTCGCTGCGATACTAGCTAAGAAATCCGATTACCTATACCCACCGAATCTGGTTTTCGCCGCAGCATCGCGTCGGCGAAGACATCCTTGAAGACAGGTCGCGTCTAATTAAGCGCCTCGCTTCTGATAATATACGTTTATACCACAGTGAGAATTCTACGGTCAACCAGCTTCGTAACCGGCCTAAGTTTTACAATCGTTGTAAAAATTCTATCAATATCATCGCCACTAATTCCGGTCACACGGTGAACTCGTATGATAAGTTGACCAGGAGGAATGCTCGAAGAGATACAAGTTATATATGAATACAGAATCGTTAATCCATCGGACGGACGATTAGTGATCGTAAAAAGTAGCTAAACGCGCTCAGAGAGAATATCCATCTCTATAATCAAGCCATACCTACACACGTAGGTAGTTGGAAATATAGTTTTGGAACAGGCGTAGATTTCCGGTCCACGGATAGGCGCTAGTCGAGCGACCGATATTAAGATACCCGAGGGAATATTGGGAGTTTATACAGGGCTGCAGGCACGCCACGTAGTCGATTCTGTTGAAGGTAAACTTGGCCAGGATACCCCCGGTGCTTTTCCTGTATATTGCATCGGTTCACTAGCAACAAAGGAAACGGTCTAAAAGTATAAACAGGGAGGAAAAACGAATGCGGGGTGAGAATGGCAGGCACGATTGTTGACAGAATTGCTCGGGAAATTGGCTACAAAGGGGGAAAAGCACAGGCGACAAACCTGCACTGGTATTGCCTCGGAGAGTTTATAACTTCGATGACAAGGACGGGATTTACAATCAGTGAAATTTCACGCGGTCTACCATATATAATTCGAAAATTACCGACGTTGTCACTCCCGCAACGTCGGAGATTGCAATTGCACTGGGGATAAATAATCTATATACATTCTATATTCTACATTCTATCGGTGAATCCACGTTACCTACGAACAGGAATATATCCGGTCCAGCTGACTGGGTTTAACTGGGAGTTCAGGGACTCCCCGGGTCTCGGGGACTCGCTGGGTCGGTCCCTACGGTCTGGACTATTTCCTTGGTATTAATACCACTGCCTAGTAAATCACACCTCTAATAAAAACCAAGGAAAGGAAACCGACCCGCGCGCCACACTATAAATCCAACGGTTACGTTTTCACTCCGCGCGAGAAGGACGCGGTGAAGGCGAGCTTCGCGAGCGAGCTGCGAGCCGGGGCGACCCGGTAGCCCGCACTTTTCCCAAAGTCCTTGAAAGCCTCTTAAATTATGAATAGCCAAGCGCGAAAGGCTGATTAACATCCCGCGGTAGTCCTGGTGGTAGTATTGTTCCGCGTACTTTCTTCAGACAACGCGGCTATATTCAAACTCTATGAAATCTCGACGCGATTCGGGCGAGTGAGAAAATCGCAGACAAACCGCAATTAGTTACGTTATCACATCCAATTGAGAATTTTCAAATTGTCAAAAATTTCATCATCCGTCTGCGACAGATTCCTCGCCTCAATCCAAGGCAGTTAAACTTCCGATCGGCACAGTATATCATCTACTATATGCATCCGTGTTTCTCGTATGATATGCGAGGATGTGAATCTCGCAGGATCTTTTCTGACACGCCCTGAATCATTTGTCGATTGACTCACATGCCGACGGTGTTAAAGTGCTCACCTGGTCCGATTAATGGGCTCACTGATTCCAACGGGCGTTACCTACAACGTTCTTATTGAATTATTAAAGGCGGGATTAACTAGTACTTAGCGTTTATGTTGTACTTCAATCTGCATTAATATCTTCCAGTTCTTGTGGCTGTATATAGACGACTGCACGTAGCTCGACGACTCGAACCCTATAACCGATCGAAACTGTAACGTGACCGGGTATGGTGTACATGTGTAGATGTACATACCTTGCCTCACGTGACTCTTGCTCTAATGAACCGAGGCATAATATAACTCCGGCATCTCATCTTCGCATCTATCTAATTTGCTTCAGTTCGCTATATTGTCTGAAGTCTAAGTACCTGTGGAGGTAGCTATACATACCTATACCTACATCCATGCCCGTTCGATAATTGCATACAACAATGTACGAATAAAACTCCATTCTATGTTTACCTACCCTCACGGTACACATAAGCCAGTGGAATGTTTCAACTCGCCGTTTGCCATCGAGCCTGTTTGCATACGATTAGACTCGCGTGACTTATAACACCACAGCTGGTTTCCCGCTTCCGAGTACATTCTGGCTATCGTGTTTATACCTGTATCCTTACAAATAGTCTCTGTTTTACTTTCATTTGACAAAACGTTTCGTGTTTGGTTGGGGAACATTTTTAAGTACCCCGGAATATTGTGCGGAGGCGTGATGTCGGATTATGTTTACTTTCATTCAGAACATTTCTTTCCGTTCGTTAGTGAGAGATGAGATGTCACGAAACAATAGGTTCTATCTAGATGGCTTTAGTGCGTATCGCTGGGGCCGGATGATTAAGAAAAGAAGAAGAAAAGTGTATGTATATGCAAAGAATGGACAGAAATTGCGTCTTTCCTTGACAATGCCGAGGAAAGTATAATCACGTGGATTATTATAGCGTAGCCAGGTACCTACTACCAAGAGAGGAAAACTTATCTCCTTCAATGGCGTACCCATTTACTGTTGGCAATTGGGCGTCTTGGTTACATTGCGTCATTTAATATCTTGAGATAATAATAAAAAAGAAAAGGAAAAAGATCGCGAATTAAAGTGATAGTACCGAGCGACGACGCCCATCCTCGAGCGCAATATCTGCTAGCTAACGATAATCCAATATCGTTTTGAAACCGATCCTACCACTTCTTTAGATTACACTAGCTGCACGCGGCGTGCCATGCCACCTGCAATAGACTTTTTTCTCTATTCCTTGTAAGTAAACCGACGTAGGTACCTACACTAGCGTACCTTGAAATCCTGACGGTTTTTAGAGGGAAAACTCCGGGCAAGAAAAGTTCCGTACAAGAAAGTGGCGCGCGATATTTTCTCGACAGAGATTTCGCAAAATCTCACGTCCAGATACTCATAACTTCTACTGGTGGTGCAATTGAATCAACATCCCTGTATGTACAGGAGATAAATAGACGCACATATAAGGACTAATAATATCCAATATACGTAGAGACGGAATAGGAGTACTCAGCGTTGTAGTATGTGTATATAAGAATGAAAGACAGTATTACAAGAATTGCTATCAATCATACGGAAGGACAGTCGCCCCTAGCTACCGGTCAGTTCGTTACCGTCCACCACCGGTATGGGAAAATAATTATTATGAGTAATGACTATGCCTGGTGAACTCTTACGGTCCATGAGGCGTGGAGAGTAAGGCCACCCGCGACGTCTTTCTCGACGAGTCGGTAGTCGTCGTGTCATGCTAGTCGTGATCTACCGATACTTCGGGTCTATCATTCCCGTGACCGATTCAATTAATTTTCGATTAAACCGCGAGAGTTAATCGATCAAAAAATTATAACTATGCCCGATTTGGACAACCGCGATCTTGTACAGGGGAAATATCATTCGGATAAAAGTTTGGACAAAAAAAGACCTCAGCGTTGAAATGAAGATTCATTTTTGTTTGAAAATTGATGTAGATTTGCGGAAATAAAGCTGACTATAATCTACGTATCTTTAGCGATGGTTACGCCTTGGGTGCAGGAGAGGAGATACATTTTCCATGACACGTGGCGCAGAGGGTAGGTTGCGCAAATGGAAACTCTGAGGCAAACGATGTACTATGTACCCACTTATATCGTACCTGTCGCACGTCTAGCTATATTCTGGTTATATTTCCTGTAGCTGTTTAGGAGAATAAAAGTTGTTTATTTTCACGGAAAGATATATAGAGGCAGGAGATAACTCGTCCCATTGGGTGAACTCTACGAAGAGAATTTTAACGTCAGACTGCAATCTTTATGCACGAGTTGAGTAGTTTAGAGCTGTTTTACTTCCATCAAGTTATTTTATCAAAATGTGTACCTCTCCACCTGCAAACTTTAGTAAGATATTTAAATCGCGATAGCGTTCCTTCAGAACTTCAGAGGGGTACTTCCGCGTTTATGAACAAGTTACGGAAGCTTTTTCAAGTACGTATTATTAAAGGGTGACACTCGGATATTTTTCATCAATGTTAATTACAACAGCCCTTCTGTTTCGGGGAATAAATAAGGCGCTTACCTCGTTTTTCAACAAGTTAATGGCGCGCGCAAAAGCTTCAAACAAAGTAAAATTGAAGTGAAAGATGATGTAATGAAGACAACAATACATAGCTCCCTCGTCAGAAGATTGACACGACTAAAAAATGAGTAGGTACTGTTAATCGGCATAACTTGTGGCTGTGCGTTTCGAATTCATTGTTCAGCTCATGTTATTCGTATTTCGTAATAATTGGAAGTGTGATGAATCCCCATCGGCGTTAGTAATTGATTGACTCGTATACGGCTAAGAAATGACAGTTGCGTGTCATAGTTTGAAAGGAGTCTCTCAGTTACGATTAGCTCGTTTTCAAGACCAGTAGGCTTCCAGCAGTGAACCCATCGTCCATCTCCGGGACAAGGAGTACTGTAACGAAATAATCTGCCGTCAGTCAAAAGTGTCAAGTACCTACCATCCCGTGTCTCACGATTAGCTTCTACCGTAACCGGGGTCCGAATTGACGTTAATACATTTCATTTCCAAGAGATTATATTCCATTAAGAACTCTCATAGCAAAGGTGAGGCACTTTGACACCTTGAGATAAGGGATATTGACTCGGCCGATCGTTTTTATAAAAAGATAATAAATCTATAGAGTTTTGTGTACGTCTATCATCAGAGTCAGTCCTGATCGGTTAGAGTTTCTTGCTAGCTGACGTCAGTCTGAATTAGCGGTTCTTCGAGTTGTAAGACCGATGTATCCTTGTGGCTAAAATCCAACGGTGATAGGGCGCGACGAGGTGCAACCATCCAGATAACGGGACAATACAGTTTTCACAGAGAATTGTGGCTTTTCGCCGGTTGCACCCGAATGTAATAGAATTATTGCCAGAAAGTGGCAATTATCAACGCGAGAAGCATGTTCGCTCTGGCACGCACAGCCCGTTCGGCCCGTCTATCTGTCTTCTTCTCGCCTTTTCGACGCGCACGTAAGATATAATGGTGATCGTTAGGCTCTGCCACCTGTGAAAATGTATTGTAGTACTAGAGCTTCGTTCCGTTGTGACAAGTAGGTGAGCGGGTAATTGTACGGTTGACAGTTGCTGTCTCATATCTCAAATCTGAGGAACGAAAGGACACCGTCACGGCGTGAAAATGGCAACAAAGTAGCGTGGACTTATACGTCACGTCGTCCGGTATCTGCTGTCAAATCTAGTGTAAGCTGATTATAACCGAACTTTTGCGAAGGATTAAAATCCGGGCGTTCGAATTTCAACGAGTGCGCGACAAGAGGGAATGCGGGAATGGAGCTGAGCGTAAATTTTTTTCCCATTTCATGGAAAAGGACTTTCGATCGCGGGGCAGTATACTTCTATGGAAATTCGAATCGACGAAAAATCTGCATATAAATCCGCAATCCACAAGTGGAATGCAGTACGCGGTAAATAATATAAAATTTACACGTATATATATTTGGGTCTGCGTGTATACGATGGTAGTTTGAGTTCCTTCTTTATTGATGAAACATCCGCTCGTCTATAGTATCACATGCACGCGTACCTACTCATAGGTATACGTGTATTGAACGTTGTTCAAGGGTTTTGAATTTCTTACACCTGCACTAAATTACTGCGAACGTATAGACGATGAGGATTTCTTCAGAAACGTTCTGCCGCAAAGTGTACAGCGCAGATTAAGCATGCGAGGGATTCAGATAGAATATACTTAACGTTCTGCCACCCCCTGACAAGATCTTTAATCACGATTTAGCGACGAGGCACTACACGCCAACCATTGTACAGTCGTCGGCGATAAGAATAGTTCTAGGCAAGGCAGCCAGGCGGACAGGCATCAGAGGTTTCGGTGTACATATAGGCGTCCTCGTGGCAAGGTGGCAACGCGAAAGGGGGAACGGTTCATCAATCTTCCGCGACACTCCAAGGAGGTCCTGCATAATACGACTAAAGTTTAATTACCGCGTTACTTTGGCGCTATCCCGAACTCCTGGTGTGAGGGGGCACGGATCCATCACCGTACGACAGCCAGTTCACGTTACCTAAACGCAAATACCTTAGGCCTAGGGTAGTATACGGTATGGTGTGGTTGGATCCAAGTGGGCAATGGTTGTAGACAGCTCGTGCATGGATACGTACAACTGTTCCTGTATCTGGAATCGAGAGAAGTGGTGTTTGTTAGCGAATGACGCGAGTCATACCTCTCCGGTAACAGTATCCGTATTCTGGCTATAGAAGGCAGTAGTACCCACTTAGAGACACGAGGTAGCCAGACGTAAACCAGTTTCCTGCTTATCCGAATGCCATTTTCCTGGCCGTCGTACTGTCGCGCGAACCAACCCAGAACTACCTACCATTGCCCATTAACCGACGCTTCGACTATTCTCTGCAAACGAACGATTCCCGTGACGACCATTCTCACATGGCAGTTATAAGACCCGGTATGCCTGTTAGTCCTCGTCAATCAGGTAACTTTGTGGGGGCTGATCAGTGGTGGAAAAATACCACTGTCTTCCCCACGAAGGTCCTCCCCAACGCGAGTTCGGTTCAAGACTTTATGTGATAATGAAATACTGTCAGAGTCAATGATCGAAGCGATCGATGTTGAATTTGTGATTAGTTAGATTCGCACGAGTTGACAGTAGACTGATCGTACTGAATAAAGGCGTTTGTCGCATTGCATAGCCTTTGCCGGACAGGATCTTGTTTCGAAGGAACGGAATAGGTGAGCGGTTGGGGAGAAGAGAGAACTGCTTTTTGCCCTCGGGGTAACTCGACCCAGGTCAAGGATCGTTATCTACTCTGGGGAGCCAATAAGAATGAGCATATCGGCTAATTAGCGATTGTAATAAAAGAAGTTCGCGTGGAATCAGCACGAAGAACAGTTTGCCGTTTCGCGATCGGTTTCAGTTGAATTCTAAGGTGGCGTAGCCGCGCAGATCTCTAACTGCGATTGCAGAACTGTCATTGCGATTGGGTATAAGAACGTCTCTGCGACCCGTTACTTTGCCATGTGACGCGTCGGCACCTGGTGTGCTAAACCTAAAGAGAGAAAGATGAAGAGGTGAACGAAGAAAGAGTGAAAAGGTAGCGGTTGGCGGAGGTACATCCGTCTGTACGTATTCAAAGACGCCGCGCGTCGCGTCGGTTGTCGCCGCTACGGCCAGGTCGCCGTGTTCACACGTGCGTGTACCATCCTCCTCGCTCTCTTTTGCAGAGTCACGACATCTTCTCTCGTCTATCGCGGATTCTTGATCCTCGATCCCCGATCCTCGATCGCGAGATCTTTGGTACGTGGCTTTATGCACGCGTGTAGCTTGTCGGTACCCGCACCCATGCCCATGCATATACTACTCATATCTATGCATGAATATGCATCCGCGTGTCTAATATTTCTGCAAACGTGTCGGATACACGGTAATATCCAAGCATTCCGTTCCCTTGCAGGAAAAACAATCAACATTTTAACGGGCTTTCAGTTGAAGCGAATCGTGCGAAGGAGTTACGTGCGATACCTGAGGTCCTTCCTGAAAGACTAGGTTGGTTAATTCTTCCCATGCCACTGTGCTTTTCATTTTACCTCGAGCACGTGCAGTCATTGTTGAATTCTGATGTTATACGATGTGTGCGAGTGTGCATGTGTGGGTGGCCGAGGGATAGCCAAAGCGTTCCGAGTTCAGATCGTTGAAAAGAAAAATGTAGAGAATACAGATTTTATCACGAAAAGCTCTTAATACGAAGCTAATGCCACGTGATACTGCAAAAATTGGAAGGCTACTACGATGAAACGCAAAAATATCCACGGATAATCGATATCTTTTGCCATTGTCGGTCCATCTCATACCAGCTACCGGTGAGCTATACGGTGAGCTACCGATAGCTACAGAAACTCACGCGCTTCTTCGCCGGTCGTTATGGCGAAAGAATGTTCACGCCTTCTTACGAGAGCACGAGTTCTCAACCGTATCCGTTATGGCAACGTCTTTGTTTCGCCTCACCTAGCCTCATTCAAAGATACTGTACCAAGTGCTAAGTTTTTGATTGGTTCCGGCACGGTGTGTTGAAAATAGTCTGATAGCTGTTCGTCAATGCGGGGTGACGCGGTTGTCAAATAACGTTTTTTTTTTTTTTTCATCAAGTTATGGGCGGAGGCAGTGTAAAAAAAGTAACGCTCGTTTACATCAGATACACTTGAAACTGTCAATTTTGTATCTGGCACGTCTTCGACATTCGGCATCGGTTCGACACATGAAAGTGAACGCTAGTACGGTGTCACCTAGCCTACCAGTTATATCCAGTTAGTGAGGCAGCGTTGAGTAGAAGCTGGTGACAAAGTTTTGGGAAAACTGGCCTAGTAAAATATTTGCCGAAGGCCCTGCGCGCAGTCCGATGTTTCTATAGATCACAATCGTTGATCCAATATTTGCTCGACCCAACGATAGTTATATAGGTTCACACCCACGAACACAAACTTGCATAATTCACGGCTGAACTGGGCTTCGATGGTCGCGGAAGGTTGGTGGTGAGCGATAATGAGCGTACCCAGGGTGCTTCGTTAGTCCCTCAATAGCGTTCAGCCTTCTTCCGACCTTCCCACGAGTTGCGAGGGTGGCGGGACAAGGATAGATAGGAAAAGGAAGCGGACGGGTACGGGGTGAAATTTCAGGTGGGAACCGGCTTCCACCGATAAGGCGAAATCCACGAGATATAAACTCTGTAACGAACGACCTTTTCCTTTGTTCTTTTCCAGATAAGACCGCGGTTCGAGGGTTGGCCTGACAATGAGCAGCAGTCCAGTTTGCCGGATGGTGACTCTCCAGTCAATTTTTGGTGTGTTTATACTCATACTCGGGTTTGCTGCATCGGCGGATGATGCTTCCGTCATATCTGCGTCAGCAGAACCGTCCGGAATCTCTGGTCCCGATTACACGGGCCCGTCTGCAGGCTCGGACGAATGCGACCCGGAGATGGTTGGTTTCGAGCTGGTCACCGGATGGGTGTACACGGCTCCCGCCAACATGCTAGACTCCATACCCGGGACGTTGATGCTCACCGACTGCCTTGAGACATGTCAAGCGAACGATTCCTGCCAGGCAGTCAACTATGAAACGGGTCTCTGCGTGCTGTTCAGCTCGAACGCGGACAATAATCCAGGTAAGATTAAATTGGAACGGATTCCCTGAATATGTGAAGCCATCGTCAGACATTTCGTTATTTAACCGTCGTGGTTTTTCCCGAGTATCCAGTGTCTACGCGGAATGCCTGGTCGACGTATAGGCGTGAGATTAAAAAATTATTCCAAGACTAAGTAACGGTGCATGATAGCGGGCAGGACGCCATTACCAGTAGCTTCTGTACCTACATGGGTAGCTATATAGTATACCAATTAATACATCTTTCCTTGATATTATTATCATTAAAATCGTTATTATTACTGTTATGATTGTTCCACGGTAAAGGAGTATTAGATTTAATTCTTAATCGCTAGGCTCGCGTGCACACCGCGGTATACCCGCATGCTACCGCGTTACGAATCGCTTAGTATATGCACTTTCTGACGCCGAGCTGTGACGTGATGCGAGGCGGTAAGTCGACCATCAACTGTACACGTGAGAGGATGTAATTATAAGAGATTGAATTCAGACGGGTCTTTCGTTCGCGTGTTCAAAGCCAGCTATATCAAACATACCTAATACCTCTAAGATGATAGCGTTTATCACCCATCTCTTCTTTCTGCCCGGGATTCTCTCATTCCTTTCTTTCTATCCAGGAGGCTATTCCATTATCAGTTTGTGGCTGGTGAAATAAGACAAACCGCGTATTGATAAAGATCGACGAAGCTCAATTTGGAGCCGCTGAAGCCCCTTGCTCTTTCTCTTACTTTTCCACCAAGAATAATGTCTTTTAACTCCTGATACTAAATACCGACAACTAAAACTCACGCTATTCGATTCAATTGCGTTAAATATAATCTCGCGAGGTAAATTTAACGCTGATAATTGGAATCGAATATCTATTACTTAAACTCACACTAGCCAGAAGTAAGTTATCCGAATCTTATGCATTGTCGGAGAGTGTGCCTGCTGCCGGGCTGCCTTCTCGTGTATGAATAATGGATGTAGGTATAAGTAAGTGTAACGAGAAACGCACTAATTGAATCTTCCGGGGTGTAATTAATATAAACTATCCGTCCAAGGCTCCTCACGAAGTAGAAGCATTAATTAAAGACTAATAGAATACGTCGGGCGAAAGTATGATATTGGTCTTTTTCTTTCGCTCCGGAGTCTAACTCAACGTTGAACAAATTCTGAATTAAAAGTAATCCTCCGTTTAGTTTTTTATCCAATGATTTCGTTCGTTTCCTCTGATTATCGCATTTTTAATGACGAAACACGAGACTTGCGGTTGTCCAGAACTTTTGCATCTGTTAGCGCGTTCTCGTGCGCTTCCATGAAATCCGTTACGCGGTTCGACTCGCTTGTCTTTCGATGAACAGTCAGTCAGAGCGAATGACCTTCGTTTAACCGTTTGTCATAACGCCGGGCGAAAGAGGTCACTCACGCGCCAGTTCATCTAATACTTCGATTCCGGACCAGCGAGCATCTTCTCGCAGTAGATATACACAGTGACGAATGTGCATATATATGGCGAGCTAGGATCGACCGTTTTCTTCCGATACTTCAGCTTGAATAATGGAATTAGTAACGGTTATCGTTTGATAACTTTATTCCGTAATTTCTTTGCAAAGCTATTCCTTCCGTTTCTTTATCGTTACCAATTTGTCACACATCAGGCCTTTGGACGAGATGGTTTAGGAGAGAAAATAATAACATCCGAGTTGTTGGAATGGAAACAGTATCGAAATTGACGTGCCAATGGACACAGGGCAGGATATAGAGAAAGGGATTCGGAGAGATAAGTCATCCTTTGATTCACGTGTCGTCATGTCATGTTCAACCCGCAACTCTGCCAACCTTACGATGGGTTATTCACCGTCCATGCTTCAAGTAACGGGGCATCGCCGCATACCAACGATACAGCGCACTGCACTTGACCATAATACCACATACCGCACTAATGCATAATAACGATTTCCATATAAAATGCATAAGGTCGTTATACACGGGTACGATTTATACTTTAATAAGGAACATTAACGTCTTTGTGTACCCGTGCAAGTCGTACGAAGAACGAGCCCTGAGTTATTTGTATTTTCCAGCCTCTTTCAACTCGTACAACTTTGGAACTCGGAGAGCTCAGATGTGTGGATATACGATATTGTAAATTGCGAGTTTTTCGTCAAATTTCCATATCTTTCTGACTTTCGGTTATTGGAGTGATTCGTATGAATAAAATGAAGGCATAGTCGGGATATCAAAGTTGCAAGATCGCCGTAGCGTGTAGCAGAGGAGAGTGGGAAGATAGATAGAAATAGAGATTTTCTGGAGACAAAGAGATTGGGAAATCTTGGAGAAAACTGGTGACTGACACGTATCTTTGCGGTTCGGGTAAGGAATGCGAGCATCGAGATAACCACGACAGCACACTGCCAGCCAGTGTGACAAATTACACATAATTCACAAGTCAATTTCACACATGGCTGTCCAGTCGGTCGGTCGGTCGGTCGGTCGGTTGGTCGGTCAGCCGTCCAGCTCCGGCGATTGAGTGACCAGTGGGCCGCGAGACCGAGCCAGGTTTCACGTGGTGGTCAGTTTAATCCACTTAACAACGGCGTTGTTACCCGTTCTATGTCCTCCCCTCCCCTTCTCTTCTCTCTTCCCTTCCCTTCCATTCCCTTCCATTCCTCGGCCACTCGCCTTCCCTTCAGAGCTCGGTCTCGGGGTTTCGAGGTCTTTGGTGGGCCACATACCGCATCAAGGCATCCTGCGTCTGCCACGAATGCCATTGAATACGAAACCCTTCTACACATTCACACACCTGTACTTACATCTATCCACGAATGGAAGGAGAACACACGGGTCCGCGGCTCCGCGCGCGCTTCGATTCCAAATAGCCGTGGGAAATGGCATAGCGCGTTGTCTCGAGAATACTTAACGCGAACGAACGATCAAAGCACTTCCCTTAGTGCAGATGTGTATAGCTCACTCACTCGCACGCCGAACACGATCACCTACCCGCAAACCGCAACCCAAAGTCATTCACGATTCTCTTCTCTCTTTACGCACGCACGGACCCACTCGCAAATGCGTGCACATTACACAGAGATTTTTATAACGCGTAATATAACTATTGCAAGACTTGGTTCTATTACTTCTCGAGTATATAATCAAGTTGAATTTCATATTTCGGATCCACAGTCAAGGCGAACCTCTATCCTATAAACAGAAGAATGTGTAAATCGGTAGCGAAAAACCCTTCCAAAACTCTTCCTTCATCTGATATCATTTCCTTTTTTGAACACTCAAACTTTGAGCGATGATCGAAGCCTAATTTTAGTCAGAAAGTTCCATTTTTTTAATCCCGCAACTGGGACATACAGAACGGATGGATGAGCAGTGTCATTGGATTTTTCTTCATACGTCATGCGAATGTCTGCCTATGATTGCTTCTGCGTTCGAACGAGTTATTAAAGGCTAGTTGGGTAAAATAGTCTGTGTGTGACCTAGCTATGAACGTACAAACTTTTCAGTGTCGCCTGGTGCGAGTTTGATGAAAAAGTTGTGCGAGTATTGCGTGCGTGTACAGAAGGAAACACGCGTATGATTATAGGCGTGTGAGAGGTACGCAACTGGCTTATTAGAGCCGACTGCGTGTCACGTAATCAGAGTCCTAGTTGGACTGGTTGGGGAACGTGGCCCAGGGCAATCCTCGGCACGTTCGTCATTTCCACAAATCAGCTGTACGCGATACACGGTTTGACCTCACAGGTAGAAAAATCATCTCCACAGAATGCGGGCCTGAGATATTTCGTGGCTGTTTGTGAAGAGCCAGCAGCCAGACAGCCTACCGACCCGAACGAGTCACGTTCCACATTTGGAAGAAGTAGCACTGCCACCGACCGGAATAATCGTGACGGTGAATTATTTCCCGTTACAAAATCGAACCGGTATTTGTATTGAGACCCAACTATACATCGCATCGGTACGACGACTTGTGTCGACACACCCGCCATTGACTTCAGCCGATCTTGGTACTAGAGAATGAGTAGATGAAAAAACAACATGCCCAGAGTGCAATTCCGCCTGGATGTCTCGTCAGATGACAGAATCAATCGCGGTGGACAATCCCCCCGCTAAATTGTATGCTCTAATCTTATATCAGCATGGTTCGGCGCGTGACAATCTGGGAGCGGGATATAGTAGAGAATTTGTTAAAATGATTACCAGTCATAGCGTAATTGAATATCGAGACTCGCGGTTAAATGACGAAGTATAGTGTACCCATATAGTGGAACCAAGTAGTTTTTGCGCTCATCTTCACGGCGAACAGCTCCCATTATTCGTGGACTGACAGAACTAATTGCATTGTCCGATCTGAGTGTATCGTAAATCGGTACGCACGCGAGCTTAATCTGGCGTATCGTCGTCGAAAGGATCGCGACCTACGTTCAATAGAGCCTTTGTGTGGCAAAAAACATTGATGTTGAATTTCGTTTTTTTTCTTTCACCTATCGTTGTAAAAGGTTCCAGAAATGATTTCAGAAAACAATATATTATACATATATATATAAAACTCGTGCGGTCAGCGATATAGGTTCGTAACCCCGAAGCTTTTGTCTTCTCAGCAATCTCATCAATTTGGGAGATTTCGTTGTTGGGGGGAGTAGATAAAACATCTGTTGATTGTAATTCGAGAATTCTCACGAACCTTGCTATGTGGAAATACAGAGCATGGCTATGTGTGCATTTAAATTGTCAGAAATTGACGCTGCAATTTTGACGTCAAAGAGAATCGAGGGGTCCACTTAGTCGATGGGTCTTGACCGAGATTCAGTTCTGTAAGTATAGGTGTATACGTAGGTACTGTATACATGGGCGCGGCTTGTCGTTCCGGAAATTCCGATGATCGTAACGCGAAACAGGTTGCTGCTGCCGATGATATCGCGAATCGTTTATTTAATCTTGGTTTAATATTATGAGGCCTGTACTGCTACTTGGTAACGTTATCGATCTTGTATGCTATTACCGCTTGACGTTGTATCAATTACTTAATATTGTAACCATCCCATTATTTGAGTAACGAAAATAGATTGTAGCTAAGAGTAATCTGGGTGCTGAACGAATTGATTTATTTCGTTACCATAATCGTTTTACCTGCTCATTGGATCGATCCTACTACTAGAGGAAAAATGCTCTGTAAAAGTCTAGATTCTAATGTCGGAATTTCACCTCGATATCCCGTGTCACTAAGCAATTAGCTCCTTGGCGTTGAACGGTATAATCTATCCCATGATTATGTTGATAGTGTTCGTTGATTCAGGTGCAGTTCGTTGCTTCTAACTTATTTCTTTTTTTTTTTCCTCCAATAATTTAGTCATACATTTTTCATCCACAAGTTCATGTACCTACTCGTTTATACATACGATAAAATGAAAGGGTTCGCAAAGCTATGTGGTACGCGAAGTGAAGGTAGAAAATAGGGCGGTGAACCAGTAAACCTGTTTTTCTTTTTCTTTCTTTTTATTTTATTTACTTTGACCGTGGATACGGTTCCCAGTTTTTCACCCAAGGAACGCATATCGTGAGATGGATACGTAGGCGGCTGACTTTTCCGATCTCAAACACCCCGAACGACGTATGTGGCTGCGGTAATAAAACTAGCTGGGAGAATCCGTCTCCTTTTCACATTCGGTCATTTTGCACAACGGATCTTGAAATCTTCGGACAGGAAGGAGAGTCAGTTATTTATTTTTGTATTAGGTTGTAATAGATCGATATTGACGTTAAGATATTGAAACCAGGAAAATTCGTTCCTCAAATTCCTCAAGGGAATAAGGGCTAATGGCCAGCTGACTTTTATCTGACAAGTAACTCGTGAAGTTAGGGTTAAACAAACTTTTTACCCCGCGGAGATAACATCTTCGGTTAATTAATAACACCCCGTGGAAAACGCGCATGTGCTTCACGATGCTTATTCAATTAATAACAGGACATGACCGCGTGCGTGTCCGTCCGGAATAATTTCAAGAGTCCGTGACAAATTATAATTTCGAAAATATGATCAACTAATGTTTCCACTATACACCGTATCGAATTATACCGGTATAATACCTACACTCCTATGCGAAGGAATTCATCACATCATTCACTGTAATTTCATAAAACTTAAGCATAACATTGATTATATACGTACACCGATCACCCAAACAGGCCACTTAAAATCTCCACATAAAAGATCTCCATTTTTTTTTACTCAAGCTTACTTAGAATTCTATCTAATTCTCGTTCACGCAAGGTCGTTCCTAGTCTAAAATGATGAAACATTTTTTACCGTCCAAATCATTATACGGTGTAATTTCGTAGACAGAGTCCAACGCCTAATGTTAAATAGCTTTCCGTACACGTCGTATAGCGAATTGCATGGAATTAAGATGTTTGTTGTTCCTCGTGTTCTAAGGTGCGATAATTATATTTCATCCCTTTGTGACACAGGTGCGCTGTCCCAATCCCAGTTCCCGGTGTTTACAATCTACGCCCAGAAGAGCTGTTTGGGTGTTAAACCGTGCGAGAGAGCTTGGTGCATTGACAGGGTGCAAGGACATCGTCTTCAGGGCCATACGAGACGCAGCACAACCGCATCATCGCGTCAGCATTGCCTGGAGCTTTGTTTAGGAGAGAGAGAATTCCTTTGCCGGTAAGTGGTCTTAAGTATTGCGTAAATGATAATTTATAGGTCAGTGATCGTTGCGTATTAAGGAAATGGGTAAGTCAGTTTCTTCGAGGAGTCGATGCACGGTTATATTCTCGCGTCGAGAGATGAAAGGATGATTAGCGATATTTTTCTGGTTAGTTTTAACGAACAAACACCGAGACAAACAGCCGGACGTAAAACGTGGGGCGGTGAAAAGGCTATAAAATTAATCTCCATTTCATCTGGTCGAGTTTAGCGCCGCGTGGCTTATACTTAGAAGAATTTCACTGCGAAAGTGAAAAATTACACAACGTTCTGACGAGAACGGTGATCAAGGGTGCATAAACTGCGAAATAAATTACACTTTACGAATCTAATGAATTTTTAATTTATGAACCACGAGCCACGAGACCTGGCCTGGTGTCGTTGTCCCCGAATCTTCATTTGTCAACGCACACAAGAGTTGAGAAATTTTTTCAACTTTTTTCCCGACTATACCCATACCGTATCCACCCCATTGTACAGTACAGGGTTAATAATAAACGAGAAGAAATGAAACTTTGAGGGAGCCCCGCGATCTGGATGCGAATTGGCGAAAAGAAAAATAGCTTGTGTAATGACCAAAGCGAGTTCATGGAGAATTGCCTGGATCAAAGCGCAAATTTTATGGCATGCTACACCGTTGGCGAAAACTAAAATCCCCCCGGGGACCTATAGGTCAAAATCGCACGTGAAATTGCAGATAAATCCCTAGAGGGGCTAACGTTACGTTCGTGACGTTTGTTGCCGAACGGTTACATTGGGGCGTTATCTATTCTACCCTCATTTTCGATCATAGTTTTTCTGTTAAAAAATCTACATATGTCGCTCCCGGTCATTATCAACAAAATTTTCAGATTTAGCATAGAAATTCAATCTCTAGACCACCCAGTGATTCAGAGCGTAAAAATATTGGCCGAAAATCAACATTTCGACTAGTTAATATGACATTCGAATTGACAAGCTAATTTAGTATGAGTAAACGAAGTTCGGATTTCTATAATGATCGATGTATTTTAAAAATCGGGTTCTGAGGCTACTGTCAGTATGTCAGTAACAAGTTTTTATCGGAGTCGGTTGGAATCGGCGAGTGTCTATCAGTGGAATAAACAAAAAGTTGGTAGTATCAAGGAAATGTTTGATCTGTATCAGAAGTCCGTTTGATTCATCTCGCGTTTGCGTGATGTCTGACATTTCGGTATCTCGATCGTTACGTTTCATAAGAATCTGAAATTTTTGCCATAGCATAATTTGATGATATAAGAAATTCTTTGAATTCCGTTTGCTCAAAAGGCTTCGACTCGACTTTGAGGCATTCGACGCGGCTTCGCCGCGCTCATTCTTCCTCCTTCAAAAGTAGCCTCGAACATCATGGCCCTAATATGGGAGGATAATCATCACAGGATTCTCCCACTATACATCGAATCGAGGAGCGGTAATAACGCGGCTTTCGGTCAACTTCTTTTTCCTTCATAATACATGTCTCGCGTGGACGTTTATTATACACTCTCCGTACGCAGCGGGGTGCGTGTGCGAAGATTAGATGGAATTAGAACTAAACAGGGAAGGCAGGAAGCGTTAAATGGGCGCAGAACAAGGAAGTCGGAGAACAAGGAAGTGCACCCGGGGCTCCAGAGAACGGAGAGTTTAGTTCGCGGGCTGAACATTTCAGAACGGCATGAAGAACTGGTGGAAACCGCGATAGCGACTCATCCGCACAGCAACAGGAGGCATTCCGCTATTGAAACCGGAAGTAGACACGGAAAACTGTCCTCAGATTAAACTGCAGAGATGAGACTATGGGGTCAGGGAAAGGTGAGCACAGTCACGAATCCGGCATCACGTGGTAGAGATAATCAAGTTACTCGATTACCTGACAATGCATGCGTGCGACTGCGAAGCTGGTGCCTTAAACACGGAACAACGAGCGAGGGATTCAACTGCAGAAGCTTAGACCGTGCAGTTCGCATTAACATTCTATGGGAACGGGATCTTCTTCGAACCCGATCCACTCTATACTAGCGGCTCGGCTGTACATACGCTTCCCTCTTGCTCCTCGGTGTGTTTCTGCAACGTTTGCTGTTTACCGGGACCGCGCTTAGCAGAGATGCTTCTTGTTCTTCATACAGCCTTGCGGTTTCCACCCAGGAACCCATTGGCTCTGCCTTCCTGTTCCTTCTTGGATCTCGAGGTACTGAGGTTTGCGATAACAGTTTCCTACGTTACTCCTTAGACGAATAAGGCGGCACGGCACGTTGTTGTTAGACGTGATCCTCTTCGGCTTGGCGTGCACTTTTATGACGCTAAATTAGTGTAGCGGACTATTATGTCATTTTCTAGGCGTGTACCAGTCACCGAAAGGGTTTACGAGCATGCAACAGATTTTTATTGCGCGCAGGCCCGGGACGAGCGTAGGATAGGTACTTACTTAGGTCCTATACCGAGCTACTTTATTGCGCCTGCGAAACAGGCACTCCAGTAGAGAGAACAACGAGAAGTCAGTACTCTGCAAAGATTTATTTAGCCTAGCATCCTGAACGGTTAAAAGATTCGCTAAGGCACGATTTAATATCAGACAACGCTTTAACGACGTAGATCAGCTATACTCACCGGATTGATATTGGCTCGTACGGGGTTTCGTAATTATGGAAACAGTTAGCTCCGGTCAACCAGCTGAATTAAGCTATAGGAAAGCAGTATTAAATATTAATACAGTTAGACCGGCTCGGGTGCCTCGACCAAGACCTCCTCAAAGACATTTAATTTCACCGTAACAAATCGATTAGACAATTTTCTCGACAAATAGATGGATAAGTAAACAGCAATGAAAAGAACTCGATTATTACTCAACTATTTGTTAAGAAAGCATATATAGTTCAGGACCTCGGTCGAAGTAAGAGTAACGATAATAGTTACTCCAATTTGAAGTTTCAGAATTTAGTACCACGTATTTTTCTCACTTTCGGTTCACAGCTGAGATCTTTAAATGTACGTTCATTATACAAATTTTTGGGGATACAAATAGACTGGCGTAGGTTGCCTTCAGCGATGATGCGTTTCATTCGTTCGACTCTGTGGTTTACTGTTGTTAATTCAGCAGACGAAAGCTTCCGCGTAAGAATAAATAATGCAAAATATTCTGATGATCTGATTCGTGCAAGGCTTTAGGATTTTTTGTTTTTTATATCTATGTGCAAAAATAGTTTGCATCGGTCAATGGCTGCTGACCATCGGATGAAGTTGATAGAGAAAAAAAGTGAATCGTGAACAAACTACGCTAACTCGAGTTCTGAGATTCAAATGGCAGTTATAGTTCAAATATCAAAGATCAATAATAGAAATATACTACTATGCCCTTGCTATCGATTGAACTCGTTTTTGCGCATAGGTCCTCAGTTACCGTTAAATCAACTGTAGTAAGGTCTATCATTTTCGCTAGTAAAAAATGAAGAAAAAAAACTACAGCCATTTTTGAACGCAACCGTTACCATTAGATTCTGATATTCTAACGTACTTTGAATTGTGGTAAACTGTACAAGCGTTTGCGGTTCAACGGTTGTTAGATGTACAATGTAACGTTTCTATTTCTAGTTTAGTATTGAACTCTTAGGTATTACCAAACTCAGTATTGATAAACTTTTTCGTATATCGCTTCAATTTTATCATAAAAAAATACACAAAGGCTTCTTTCATGAACAATTAGAGATCAAACAATGTAAAAATTCGAAGAAATGATGCTCTAAGCTATTATGAGAGTTGTTTGTACCTTCGTTGCATCTGATCCTGAATTTCTGTCTGATTATACTTGAGCACCCCCATTGAAGAATTCTTCTCAAGAAATATGTGCTTGTTTTTTTTTTTGTGAATCGATGATACGCTATGAAAGAATGTTCTATGGACTTAGTTTGTTGCGTAGATTGTTAGAATAGAAGTTCATCGAAACTTTTTCAAATACCGAAGGAATATTCTACATTGATCTAATTCCACCTGAAAATCCCATCATTTTAGAATATTTCCTCCAAATTTCAAAAGTTTCGATCGACGACGCGTCCAGTACCCAGCGACAATCAGTTTTCTCCGGTAAATTGAATCTTTGTAATAGACGAAGTGCATAAAATCTAAAATAATTCCTGATTAGGTGTTAAGCCCCAAGTAATCAGCTATGAAAGAACTGATTCAATTGAATATTTTTGCAAAGCGTAGTACGATCAATTTGAACAAAAATTTATTTCCCAGGTGTATATACCCCTCAAACCTAACTCCGTCCCTAGTCCTTTCCTTTCGAAGTAATAAGTTCATTGTGTTAAAGTTATGCCATAGTTATGCTTCAATCAATTACAATAATGTAATATAATCATCGCAAGGTCCCGCGGCGCGAAGCAATATAATGAGGTCTCTAATGAGAGGGTAGAACAAGGGATAGGCATACCTTCGTATACATACTTAGGTACATCATGCCGTCTGAATTCGTCTATATCTATATCTATATCTATACATCTGTACGATAGGTATATACATATCTATATATAGATAAGTACATGTACCTACGGCCGCGAATACCTATATACAGACTGGCTCAGAGATATAACTGCGAGACGCCCGACCGAGGTAATGGTGGTGCTGGGTCGACCGCGTGCGCGGATAAGAGCGGCGCCGAAGCGAAAATTATCTGTATGTCACGCGAACGAAGGCAAACCCTCTGCGCAAATGCGTATACGGATGATCCGATACTACGGTTGCGGTCGTGCGTGCACGATCAGAAGACCGGAGGGGTTATATTCTAATCGTCCGAGGACGATTACTCCGCTAATTTCTTACTAATTCGTAATTATACAGTACTTATCCTTGGATACTGGCCAGATACAAACTCGATTCGTTGAAATTAACCGCTTAGTAAAGGTATGATGTTGGCGGATGAAAGGCAGCGAAAACACGCACTCGACCTATTCATTTACGTTCTTTCTAAACTCAGCTACAAGATGCTTCGACTAAACGCCGTCTAATCTGACACCCTTTGTCGTGGAAACCGTCAATTATCATTTTTCCCAGGGTGCCTGTACAGTGTACACCTACGCAGACACGGTATTCACTCTCGTCACGGGCCAGAGGGGATTTAACGTGTTAATTTAAATCCCCACAGTCAGCACAGAGAGTTAACACCCCGCATGCCTTTTCTCTCAACTGAAAAGGCTCCGGCTCGGTGATACAGTTGTGTGCTTTTTGTTTTTTGTCTCCCCTATTTTTATTTCTCGTTTTACGCTTTCAACAAATCAAAAATACATTCGATGAAAAAATAGAAAAGAAACAGAGCTGGTGAATTCTTCAAGCCAAAAATACCTAATTGGTACCTGCTCTGAACATATTTCTATGTATGCATAGTTTCGAGGCGAGTATCGGTTGCTCGCGAAATAAACCGCCGGTCATCCAAGTTACGTAACTCGTGTCAGTGGCTCGCGTGTAGAAAGTTCAGTGAGCATAATGAAATCATGGAGTATAGGATGGATCTAGGGAGGAAAGCAGAGATCAGCAAGTCTAGAGTTACAGCGGAGGATCGAGGACGTGGACTCATCCTTTCCACCCTTATTCCCCCTTCATTCCACTCTTCCGAATCGTTGGTTCATTAAGCGTTCAGACGCCTGCTATACATGGCATGGCATGGTAGGGTAGGTATGGTGTACGGGCAGACTCAGGTGAACGTACCACGGGTGAAGGGTACAGGAGCGCTTCTTCGTGGTCGAAAGTTCCCCGCAGAAGAGAAGGGGTTAATAGGTGGGGCAAATGGGAAAAGGGTGAGGGCGGTGGAGGGTAGCTCACAGAATGGATAGGGTGTTCGCGTGGGCGGCTCGCCGCGAAAAGGTTTTAGCGCCGCCAAGCACAAAGTAATCAATCACCCAGGGAGTTGTTTAATCCTCGGCAATAACTTATGCACCGTTGTATCGTCGGCCCCTGGCACGTTGACTTTGCGACCCGTCTTCTAGCTCCGTCGATAATCTTGGAACCATACATTTCCACGCGGTGTAATCATACCCACGGTTCCTGACTCGAAAAAATAGCAAACCAGGATACGCGAGCTACCCGAATACCTGAGTTTTATCAAATTCAGGAATGAAACAGTATCACCAGTTTTGAACTGAAGTAACATCTACTCGTTTGCGGAACGTTAAAGAATTGCAGTCGATTTTTCGTATCTTTAAAATACATTTTTTCTAACGAGATGAAACAGCTTTGAACATTTCCCTCGGGGTGATATTGCGTTCTCATTTATGGAATGGTCTTCGTCGTGCCAGTTCCTGTGTCTAACTCGACATGTTCGTCGTACGTAACGTTATGTACAATTTTCGTTTTTAGAGCGTGAACTCCTTTGGTGTCATTATTTTTGTGGATAAAAAATGATTTTCGTGAATATACTGTTCGAATTTCCACCTTTATACCACTTTTCTCACCATCGCGACTGGATTTGGTGTGTCAAAAGTTACGAGAATGTTACCTCTCAGAATATAACGAAAAGCTAGGTGTCTGGCGCTCCTGAGGGAGCTTTTACACATACTATCTACCAAATTTCTCACCACTTTTTCGACGTGGGTATATGTTTCAACGATTAATTATGTCACGGTTGACATTTCGATAAAGATCATATTCAGAGGTACAAAAAACTACAGACTCCGAAATTCAGCAACGTCTAGCCATCACTCGGCGTGTCCTCCTCCGAGAAGTCTGTTCCCAGTTTCGTTTAGGAGAAACTAACTCGTCGCTCGTAAGACATAAATATTCACTTTCGTCGAAGGCGTTGCCCCTGCTAGCAATCAATTTGAGAGGCCGACAGTAGGAGCGGCAGCACACGAAATTTGTAGCGAACCGTGCAGGAGGGTCGCCGTACGTGACACTGGTAAAGAGGGAAAACGCTAAAAGAACAAAAGCGAAAAAAACTAGGGAGGGAGAAAAGGCGACACAAAAAGACAGAGAGAGAGGGAGGGAACGGGCGGGCGAGAAGAAGAGAAAAAAAGAGAGAGTGAGGGGAGGCAAAGAGTATGGAGACAGGCATCGGCCGATCGAACCGATTTATCACCGACGAGATGCAATCGGACTCGCTCTCCTTCGCCGCTGGCGCTCGACTGTCGATAATGCCGAACGGATCACGATCCGATCCTCAGTATCCACAGCGTCTTACTGCCTACGCCATCTTGTTCCTATATACTATGCACCAGATGCATACCTAATAAAGTAGCCAAAGGCAGATGGAGCGTTCTTGCAGCGATTTGGAAAGGTATGTTAAGAGATAGATCCGGATAAGGTGCATGGCCCACCAGGCGAACGGGTCACAGTTTGATGGACGTAGTTTCCTTGGATCATGGGAGTTACCGACGAATTAAGAACAAAGCTACCCGGAAGTAGCGCCGATCATGATCAATCAAACGAGGAAAAAGCTCTAACGGCATAGCATGGCATGGCAACGCGGCGTTGAGTAGTTCGAGTAATTTACTACGTGGCAAGAACTGATTCGTTCGTTCTACTTCCCGAAAAGTGATATCAAGACGAATCCTTACTCCACATAGCTCCGCGATTGATCCTTGTATAGGTATAACATGTCTTTGGTTTTCTAACTTTATAAGGATCAACTATCTGCCGCGTTTGTTATCTCGACCCTTCGTTATCCGACGAATTTCAGACTAGCGAAGAGCTCTGACGAGGATATTAATATTATCTTTGGTATCGAGACCCTAAGGCCGCCAAAGCAAACACGGCGTGGTTTAAGCCGTACATTGTGACTATACGCGCATATATTCCTACACAAACACCCATATATGTGCTTCCCACACACACATGCCTGTGGTATCGTTATAACCGCAGAAAGAGTGGCGGCAAATGGCGAGAAGGAAATGCTAGCGGATTCAAACAGTACGACGACGCTGGGGTGTGTAACAATCCGGCGAATGCCACGCGGTGTACACTGCCGGGTTCGACGCTCCGTTCTTCGGCTACGATCTTTACAAGGCATAGCATTGCACGGTCGAAGAGAGGAGGCGAGGCGAGGGACGGTATCGCGAGGCGAGGCGATCTTCGTTTGATGTAAAAGTGCAAAAACAACTGCGGTTTTGTCAGGTAAAAGAGAGGAGATTTCCCCGTCTTGTGGCAAAAGCAGCTATGGTACCAACGGCAACATCAACAGCAACACCGGCCGCAAGCCACTCACTAGGGTTGCCAAGCCGTATACCCACCACGAGCCGAACGCCAAACGAGTTAGCAAACTGTCACCCTTATCACTACACATATAGCCCCGTCTTTGATGAGGTTGCTGTGCAAAAAGAATCGAGGACGTAACAGTTGCGATAACTTTGCGGAATTTTGTACGAATTCTGAAATCCTGCGGGGAAGATTTCTCGTGAATCTCACCTCTTCGGCATCGAGATGACCAGCGCGACTATATGGAGGATCAGAAATTATAGCGGATCGCGAAGTAACGAGGGAGCTGGAGGGTGTGTGTGGCTGTGGATACATATTGACGAAGCCGAGGACGTCACATACCCGACGGTATTAATTCCCGACACCTCGCCACTTGAGTGCTCGTTATACCCAGTAGAAAATGGAAACACCTGGGGCGACACGACCCGTGCGTCGTGTGTTACTGGCTAAGGCCCCCGGGCTAATTTCACCTGATCGATAAAGCAAACAAATTTCTGCCATTCTGGGGTGAGAAATATGTCTTCGATGCTACTCGACGTCCTCGTTATTCGACTTTATTTTAAACGCTGAATGGGTGTACAGTCTGACTTTATGTAGGAAATTCGAATCGCATAAAAACGTACGAAAATTTTATGGAGGTTCTTCGACGGTTCAACGAGTTTTTAGGATTATTTAATTGAAAATGAACGATGGAATTTCAGTTGAATCTTTACCGTCGAAAAACTTTCGCTCGGAATATATATATATATATGTATATATTTTTTTTTACACCTCGCATAGTTTCGTGAATAATCCGAGTAATGCTGAGTGTTTTCTGAAAACAATGCAAGGCACGTGAGTTTTTATTTTCTTCCTGTGTTGTACTTTTCGAATAATTAAACTATTTTAGTTGTTCTTATTCATGAGGTGTACAATTTTTTTTTTTTTTTTCTTCTAAAAACGATGAAAATTCAATTTTTAAACGTGTGGCGAAAAGAATTTGTGAAAATACCACATGGGGTTAAAAATTTTTTTTTTTAAGCGGTCGGTATTTTTCATCATTAGAAATATTCCTTACTTAGGTTGTCACAATTTGGTAGACAAGTACTATAGTACTTATATATATCTTAACTATAGTTATGTATAGAAGTACGTAATGAGGACTGGAGCTGCTACGGTGATATTACATATACGAAACGAGTGTGGGTGAGATTCTCTTCTCAAAGAAGATATTAAGTTTCACTACAGCGCGTTTTACGTGCTGCTGTACCTAGACAATAAACTCTTATAGCTATGTGCAAGAAAAACTTGCCAATGATTGGCTATAGTACCGTGAAACCGTACCTCCTAGACAATAGATCACCTACCAGATATATGAGCTGATGGATTGAGTCAGTTTTTTTTTTTTTTTTCTCACCGTCTCGCCACCTCTTCGACTTTCGTCTCAATCAACTCTTACTTTTTTTTTATTATAATTTTTTCGCGATTATATCCCCAGGATATTATATTCAGACATACGTATGCTGTTACTCGGATATTAATTATTCAATTCGTGCAGCCATCCAAAAATTGACAGAGATTCGCGAGCCTAAGATACAATAAATTGATGTATCAGGCATCAGGAGTTTCACCGCTTCCTTTATACATATATATTGTATAGATATGGCGAGGAGGAGGTATCTGTTACAAGAATATAATGAACCGTGGCTAAAACTGTTTGAATTTTTCATTCCTTCCAAAGAGGTTGCATTAGCGGTGGTCGGCAGCAGTTTCGAGCTGTTCCGATGGTGTCTCGAATTCTTCTCTGCAAGCTGCTCTCAGAGGCGAAAAACCTCTGGGAATTTTATCACCGAGTATGAGGGGTGCACTTAGCCACGCTTGGCAAAGCGGTAACATACACATCGATAAATTTTTAACAGACATGAAATCTCTGAGAAGATTGGGCTATTCGTTATAAAAATATATACACATATATCCACATCTATGTATATGTTATCTCCCGGGTATAATTATATCGCAATTAGTAATTAGTTATAAAGTAAAACCTCTAAGCAGCGTTAATTTCATAGTCACGTATTTGATGCGATATTTTGCTGTCAATAGTGATATAGGGACTCGGAGTAGCCTTAGGGTATGGCAGTGTAATTATATCCCCGCACTCTTTTAATCTATCGGCATTCTCGCGGCTCTGTTTGTTTCTCGTTCGAAACCACCACACACCAGCAAAAGAGATGTCAGCCCCAGCCATAGTGATATACAACACAATACTTTGATGTATCCAATTATTAGTTATTATCTTTATATATCGACCGGGCCGAGCCGTCCACTAAATTACTCATCATTTTAAAAAGTAATTGATAGGTCTTCGGATTGTTCTTTCTTTTGCCACAAGACTGGCGAATCTTTGCCTCCCCTAGTTTCATTCCGACGATCGGCAATCTTCATCATTTTCGCGGAATGAAACGGCCCATCGATTTTCAATTCTATCACACTTTATACCCAACACTTGAATCAACAGATGCCACTGTGTCGGGGGAGAAAGGCAAAGGTTTCAGATTTTCAAGGGATCCTTGAGCGTCCTTCGATCGTTTTTGTTTCTATTTCGAGCCGATTTCGAATAAACGCCAACGCATGGAACGTGCGCGAGGCATTTTCGCATAATAAATCAGGAAAATTACATGAATTATATAGCTGAAAGTATTGAACTTGAATGATGCGCATCGTAAAACTGATAGCGAGTCTTCAAAGTACATTATAAATCAGAGAGAATTCTTAAGGAATTCATTCTCAGATTTTGCACGTTTGAACCTCAGTGTTTTCGTAAGATTATTTGAAAATCATGAATCTCTGACTAGTCTAGAGGGAGAAAATGGACCCGTAGAAGAATGCGGTGCTACCTGCAGATCCTCCAGGGATCATGCAGGTCGGATAATAGGAAGTGGTTGGGAGTTACGGTGGAGTTCGTTACAGTCTTCGATATGGGCATGGGTATAACTAAATGTAACTATATGACAACGCGCGAGTGCTATCCAGATTGCAAGGTATCGTATGGATTATAGATATACCGAGTATAGGCCGGGGTGGTGATAAATTCTCTCCTATTATAATAGAGAATCCCACCACCAACCGAGGCGGTAGCAAAACTTTACACAAGACGATAGAGTGAGTTACGAGTTAGGTCTGCGTCGCGATAACGGATGTGCGTGGCATTGCGTAACGCAGAATGTCACCAACCTTAGCAACCGCAGCAAGTAAGGAAGATTACTATGTGCTTAGCCGGCGAGACAGGTCCTCCCGCAAGCCGTCAGATCCTTGCTACCGCATGTTTATATCCAGGTATTGTGTGTCGCGGCGTTTCCGTACAGCGCCGTCAAAGAACGATGCTGCAGAAGCAAGAAGAGTCAGTAGAGTTGGACAGCCAGCATGGATCGTCGGCTCAAATAACTTGGGAATAATGCGGAGATTGGGGACCAAGTTAGCGCTTTCCGAGGACGGACAATATATCGTTGGTTAGCCATTACGGAGCACCATTAGATAGCCGGCACGTCCAGATAACGAGCATTAGTCGGCGTGCAACGGGCGGGTTAACTCCGAACGGGCCGCGTACCGATCGTACCTCGTCTACCATAACGCAGCTGTACTTTGCCGTGCTTTGCCGTACTTATTGCCCGGACGAAGGCAGGCGGACGCCGAGCGTCGCGGTCCGTCCTTAGCGATGGATGATTCCTCCGTAATCGGGGGGCCTCATCTCGAGTTCTCCAACTTGAAACAACTCGCCATCGTCGCCTTGGACAGCAAACTCCGTGCATAGCCAATTTTATTTACTTTATACTCCCTGTTTTATATCTAATGGAAAAAAAAACCTGTGTATCTAGCAATACGTATACATATTAAATTGATTACGAAATTTTGTGCAAGCTATTCATGTTTATTCAACGGTGAATTCGAGCGCTTCTACCAATAATCAGTATTGGTGATTAATTAATTATTGTTCCGGTATCGAGATCATTCGAAACAATTATTACACTCTACACGAATTGTTATACTGTTTCATTTCTATTTGCCGAATATTAGCTATGCATTGTCGATAGCCTGCTCATATCTTTTGAAAATCACGCACACGTAGGTACTCATTGCGATGACCCCGCTTTGGATGTTCCATATTTTGTCCACAAAAACTACAGAATTTCAAACGAGGACGTGAAATCCGAAATACAAATGTGCGATTGCCATTATAAAAACACGACTTTCGTTGCTTTATTGTATTCGAAATACAAAGTCGATGTTTTCAATAGCAAGATTATAGCTTTTCACCTAAAAATGTATCGACGTTGATGCTATGCTATGCCTTTGTTCGTGAAACCGCAGAAGAGACTGTTCGATGAAATCTGAAAATTTAACAAGGGTCTGATGAATCTCCAAAAACTCCGTAGACTTCCACGAAGTATATGATAAAATCCGATACTTTGCGGTAATAAAGTCTTCTTTCTGTTAGTTGAATCGTATGGTTCGTGGATTCTTATTGGCAAAGAGCACTGCAGCAGCCTGAAGAGTACCGAGTAAATCTTTCGTAGCGAATCGAAGGTAAAGCATGAAGAGATAAGCACGCTCGTTTTTCTCTCTTTTTTTTCCTACATTCACTGTGTAGGGCGTCTCTGGGTATCTAGTGTACACGTATAATACGAGGAGGGTAAATGTTGCAGCCGCGCCTGCCACGCGTTCGTATCATTGGATGGGTATACCCTGGCTGATAGCAGCACCGTTTTCTCAGATTCTATTTACATAATTCCCTCGCCTAGGACCTATAGATGGAACTTGAAAGGAGTCTCTGGTGCTTGTTGAAAGTAGACGCACCGTTGGTATGCCTAAACCTGGGCATAGACGATTTGATTTGCTTCTCTCGAATAGTTGGACGTAACGCGTCGTTACCGCGTCGTACGTAGTTCTATTATATCGCCTAGCCTTTCCCAGGTACATATTATACACACACACACACACATGTGGGTATAAATACACCATATTACAACGATGCAAGTGGGATACGCCGCGTATTAGGGCGCGTACTGCCACCGGTTGACTCTTCGCTTATATTGTCGGTTATTCTGGGTTATTCCGTGGGTTATTATGGGTTATACCAGCCACTCTGGCCGTAAGGCACTTCCATTTCTAGTTGGCCTCCGGTCCCGAGAAATACGCATTTTATATCAAAGCTTAGACAATTTCCCGGGTGAAGACAAATTCCGAGGTCAAAATAGCGACTGCTATTGTACATTTGCTTACGATCTGCCTCGCGTGCAGCTCAGGAAATATCGATAATGTGCGAGTAAGCCAAAAATTGTAGGTGTGAAAATGGAAAAATACTTCTCATGCTTTATGTTCTTTTTTCTTTTCTTTTATTGCTCTCACTATCACTCTCTCGCCTTCTCTCTCTCTCTCTCTTTCTCTCTTTCTTTCTTTCTTTCTCTCGCTGTCGTTTCCTAGGTTTCTTCACGCTTTGCATATATGCAAATCTACCGATACAGTCAATTAATTGACAATCAGCAACTGTATCGACCTGCTATTCGCGACAGATACAATTAATTAGCGCAATGCCTACTAATTAAATTAGTGGACTGGTGAGATTAAATGACCAACGTACTTATCGGCAGCTGTATATAAGTAATTGATTGCAACGCCGTAGGAGTGACTGTCTGGAAGTCGTTGAGCTAGAAATCTTTCCGCTTTATTTCTCTGCAAAATGGGATTCGATCAGCCAAATAGCGAGTGCTGATTTAGGCCATTCGAACCACCCACAGAGTCCGGCTCGAGACAGTTATCGAACACTAAGTGTGCGGATCGTTACCTCAGTCCGTGGTACGGTATAATGGACAGAAAGGTCCGTTGGAGCAAAAGAACGTCGAGGATACGCACATCCTTTCCGATATTTCACTCATCTCTTCGTTCTTTTCATCCCAAACTCTTCTATACCTAACGCAGCTGTGATGTCCAATCGACCAACTGAGAACAGAGAGACGAGGCGAACGAAATAATGATATGGAAATCACAGGATCGGAAACGGAAAGGCCCCGCAGGGTGTTCAGAGATGAGAAAAATGCTCAATTACAGTCTCAGTTTCACAGACAGGTGGCGGATACTCGCTTGTCATCGAAGTTTTAGCGATCGTAAAGTACTGATATTTAAAATCACTCATCCCCTCATAGAAAAATTGACTATGAGACGAAACTGGACAGCTAAATACGGGTATTTAGTCGCGATTGCATCTCTAAGTGAAATTAAGCTGAGAATCAATTTTCCAATTACTGATTCTTAGAGATTATAGTATAGATGAATTCGTCTACATGCAGGAAGTTACAAACGATGATTTTACGAAACATCTTTGAGCTAACGGGTTCCAAGATTACACGATGTAATCGAACCTTGTACCATGCAACTTATTATCTAATCAAAAACACGGTGAATTCTACGATTCTGCGCTAGCTATTCGCGCAATGTAATCAAATCTTCTTTTTTCCTTGTATAGGAAGGCTTATATATACTGCCTTGCTCTTGTTTATAGCTGACAATATATTCTCGAAATGGTCTCAGATTCCTCAGTAAAGTTCTCCGTCGCATTACACACGTCGTATACACTTTATTACATTTCTTACAAGAAAATGTAACAACAATTACTCCGTGCTTTGAAACATTTATGATTTCCTTCGCCGACGAAGACCCTGTATGCGAATATTGCTAGTTCACAATTGACTCTTCAGCAAATTCAGCAATCCGTCTCGTGGAATTCTGATCGAAATTGTAGACGCAATCATTGAATTATTACTCGGAATTACAAGTTGGGAAACGCTCTGTTCTCGTACTGAGGTTGCGGCGTCGACGCGCGGTTATGTATTGGCACATGCACGTAATTGTAGCCATTTATCGAGGGGATAGAGGGTGGCTCCTGGTTCTGGCGTCTGTCGACTGGCTCCTACGAATCCTAGTAGGTATAGCTGCTGATGGTGAGCTGGAAAGTGTCTATCGTAGACTTGCACTCGGCGGGCGCCTAGCCCAGACGTGACTGCGGTTGAGCGAGCAATGCATCACAGAATTGCGTGGGCGATGTATGTATGTGTCATGTACGTTATGTACGACTATATAAAATAATACACGGATTATCATACCATAAGAAATAGGCCTACCGAAACCACGAAAAATACCAGCAAAAAAAGTAAAACCCCAGGGGGTTTTGCGAACAGAAGCCTGACATGGAAAATATGGAATTGCAGGGTCAGAGGACGCGATGTTCCGCTGCAGGAGGTAGAATCGCATACTGACACGTAGCAATGCAAAATGGAAAGAAAAATTGAACAAAGATATTCTTAAAGCTACACATTGGATTCGGCGAAAGTGACACAAGAAACATTCTTGTGTACAGATCCATGCATTTTTACTCTGCTTTTTCTGGGACCGGGTTGAAGTTTCGAATTTTAAAAATTCCAAATTTTGATATTCTCGACTCACGGTTTCTAGAAAAGCTTTAACCGAAGTTTTACATAGCCAATTTAAAAAATTTTGACACGAAGACATCGAAGGGTCAAGATTCTAAAGACTAATCCTCCGAAACTTGAAATTCAAGCATGCATTCAGTAAGTGTTTAATAACTCGCGGATTGCATTATTGGTATCGAAACCAATGAGTGGTGAAATGAATCGCTTTATGAGTTGTTCTTTTTAAAAAAAAAGTTCCAAAATTCTACCAATTATTAACGACATCAAAGTTCTTGATTGAAGTAAATAAAATGGATATCCGTGAAGAGGGTCTCGATTACAATGAACTATTTTTTGTCTACATATCCTGAGAGGTCTGGACTTTCAGAGTTTCGAGTTGTCTGGATTCCAACTTTTCCGAATTTTAATGTTCTAAACTTCATCTTATCTGAGGATTCGAAATCGTTTCAAACGAATTCGGAACTTTGACTGTTCGGAACTTTAAAAATTTGGAACTTTGACCCAGCCCCAGTCTGGCGTCAGGCGTTTAAGATTGATTATTAATTCGTTTTGTTTTCCGAAGCAAATAAACTACAGGGTAAACAGTGTTCATGAATTTGATTAAAAATCACTTTCCAGCACCAAAAGAACTAAGCTATGAATGACCCGGAGCACGTTGTGTGTTATCGTACTTGCGAGACAGAGATATCCTCTTTAATATCAAACATATGTACTTAGGGGCAGATGTAACACGCAAGGGAGACAAAACTACAGTTCAGCAGATTGAGCTGGACATTGTTTGATATCGTTATGAGTCTAATGAGATAAAAAATAGTAAACTAGTAATTAGGAAGAAAACAAGAGGAACTAAAGACCCAATTTACACGTCCGGAAAAACTGCAGTATTTGAAGAAAAAAAAACAAAATCTGTGTTTCATCAACCGTGAAGAGATTCCTTGGGGACTGTGTAATATCGATTCTCCCATTCTTCTTCGCTGCCAGTTTCGTATAATTCAATCTCGCACCCCTATCCACCAAATTGTTGAAGCTCGCGAGTCTACTGTTAATTGGGCTTCAGGTTTTAGTTTGATGTTGACTTTGAGATCGATAGGCACGTAGGGACTACCGCCATCCTTATCCGCAGGTAAGGGTTAGAATTTTGTGCCAAACTACAACGCCTCTAGTCTCGTTTAGCAAAAGGATAAGATTATATCTAGATTATTGTTTCAAACTAGAAAGTTGATATATAAGACCCGCTGCGCGGAGTCGACTTCATCAAACTCGATAGCGAATATATGTATGCATCATATTTTCAAGTTTTTCTAACAATAAACGAGACCAGACCAGTTTCAAAGAGTTTACATAATGCTGTACCGAATGAGATTGAAGATTGGAGATTTGACGCACGTTTGAATCCGCAGGGTAAGGAGTTGTTTTAGTCATCCTGAAATAAGCTAAGAAAATATTAATTTAAAACTTTAATTGACTTCTCAACTCGAGATAACAGCTTTTCTTTAAAACTTCCATAGTTTTTGGTAACCGAGTTAATAGTTAATTATAAGCTCGGTCTGCCGAGTATTTGCCTTTTACCATCAGATCTTTTCTTCTCTTTTTTGTTTTTTTATTATTTTTTCAATTTTTTATACAAACGCGTCAATAATTCTCGCGGCAGATATAGATATACATTTATTCTATCAGTCTTTTTACTACGCGATCTTTACTATAATGGCACGCTGTTACGGACCGCTAATTGAGGCTCATTATCCAGGTCTGTAACAGGTTCCATAACGTACGCTACGTTTCTTATTTTATATCCTACTACAAACATGTTTTGCCAACTACTACACATAAATCAAGTGCAGGTAAAGGCAGAATACACGAGGACGGAGTTCAAAGTGGCGCTATTTGTACGAATCTTTTCCCGATATCTACGCTCACAGAATTATTACCTGTAGCCATTTATTATAATTAATCAAATTAATTGGATCATCGAACGAGTTTTTATAATTCGAGTTCCTCTCAATCTTCGACCGGTTCACTATACCTCGGAACTTTCTGTGAAAAGGTTTTAATGAATTCATCAAACCGCAAACGGGCGAGATTCGCGTGGTAAATGCTTATCCCCTACAGGATGCTCAGTAATCTGTCTAGACCGATGACCATCGCCTATTCCTTCACTTTTCTTAGCCAAGAATTACACCTCTGATGCTTGCCTCAGCACGAAGGTATCTTACGCTCTCGACTTGAGCTTTGCCTAGATATTTCGTACCTATACTGCGACTGATCTGCCTCGGGAAAGACGAACTTGACATCATATAGTTTTCTCGCAATGATGATGTGTCTACCCGAGTATAACGTATGGAGATTCAAGGTGAAAATTACCAAGCTTATTTCTCGTATTACTCACTACGCCAAGGAGCTAATATCATGGATATCCTATTCCCTATCTCGGAATAATTTTCATTTACATTTCACTTTACGCCACAGGGCATGTTCGCTTCAAGGTGTTCGAAAATTTGCATATCGAGATTTCGGAGCAATCTTCGTTGCAGACGATTAGATAAGTTCAGTTTTGCTATTTTCTACTCAAGTTGACTGGATCAAGTTGAAAATTGTCGTAACATGTTTAGAATTTTGAATCAGACAGGACGGAATTACTCGTAAGTTTCAGCGCGTGAATTTCTGAACACCTTGTACAGGCATACGTATGTTTAGAGTGAAGTGCTCAGTACCACGTCCCGTTTCTTGCATATAGCCGTAGATCAGAGACAGCGGTATACAAGTACATATACATACCTGGATGGGAAAAGTGAAATAATTGAGATTCATTCGAGAAGCGAACGCGCCGTGGTGCCACTTGTAATTCTTTCCCACTCCTTGGTGATCCACGGCCTCTTTTTTGTCTCATCATTTGCTGGAAATAGCTCGGAAAAATACGAGACCGAGTAGCTGGTACCTACTGCTCGGACAAAGTTAACTTTGCGTTTAACATCTGCCCGCGAAGGTTAAAATTTCCCTTGGGGTTTATTTCAAGTTAGCTACGGGTGAGTGTCTTTTGTCCAATGGAAGAGGGCGAATCAAGAAGCAATAAGGGCAGCCCTCTTTGACGTGGAATTGTCAACGGTCCGATTAGTTGACCGAAAATTAAGATAAGAATCGTGAATTCGAGGAAAAGCCGGGCTCAGAGTCAGACTTTCGCGGAGAAAACCAACGAGGGGAAAAAGGTACTATACCCAAGGTGCTCGGCCACTGACAGAGGGAAGAATAAAGGAAAAGGAACGGAGAATCGTCGTCGTCGTCCATCATATTTGGTCGAGTAACCAATAAGGTGGCTAATTCGGCCCGGCTCTACTGCTGAATCTAACGCTTCATTGACTCTGGCTGACGTATGACGGAGACGAATTCAGTGCTCCGACATATCACTCTTATTCAGAGGCTTTACCCAGCTCTCACGGGAACGGAAAATAAGTATTACACACATATGTCGGAATACGTAATGATATCAGTATGATGCAGAATATTCGGTGTGCCAAAGAAATTGATTTTTTTCATTCTTCATTCGTTGCGCATATGAAAATGTATACTAGCTATTTCAAACTCGGTATATCCGTGCCCGGTCATGCACAAGGTCCGAGTATCCCTAGCGTGATTCAGGAGAACATCGAGTGGTGCTAGTTGCAGCTTTTAGCCCATGGCACTTTGCCGTGTTGTCGGAAAGGACGGATAATAAGCCTATAGACGTTCTGAAGCAGGTGTAGTGGTTAGGTACACCACTTTGGAGATTTCATTAACTTTGGTTGGGTGAGGCGTGGCTTTGAAAAGTCCCTTTTAACGCGTTGGATCTGAAATGGTCTTGATAATGGGTATACAAGTAAAAGTCGATAGCACGAGGTGGCGGCGACGGCGGTAGCTGTGTGTATTTCGGAAGTATGCCCTAAAATTTAAGACAACATTAACGGAAGTTGTGTGATTTTAAAATTTCCCAGACAAGAATCTCTCAATATTGAAATCATAGCAACGACCATGAATATTATTCAGGACTTAAAGTAATATAAGTAATATAATCCCAAATCGATGGAGCTTGATAGAATAAATTTTCCCATCCCGGTACCGAGGCTCAGTGTACGAAAATTTCCGTTAATAATAACGATAGGGATCTACGCTCGCGCGAATACATTTATAAAAGCAATTATGACAAAATCGTTTACGCAGAGCTGCGTTTAAAACGTTAAAAGAACAAGCCGTGTAATGCCACGTACAGGCACGGCATCAGCTTCTGCGTTCGTGTTCTATAATTGTACCTGCAACATATAGCTGCGCTAAAAACGGCATGGATTCGCTTAAAAACTATTTTGGAATGTGTTTTTTCATCCGTAGCATGCTGAAAGTGATAGCCTAGCTGGCAGGTGATGGAATCTCGCCTCTCTCTTCATCGTATATGCCAGACAGTTGGAAGTATGCCTCACGATTCTTAGCTATAGGCAATCTATTAATTCTTTTTAGCATCACGTAAGGATGACTAGAAAAAGAGTTACGCTTTAAATGAGATTAGCGGTACAAGGTGGGCTCACGTTATTCGATAACAAATTCAATTACCCTCGAAAGACGTACAGCGAGTTCGGCTTCCTGAATAGGACGAGAACTTTTACGGGGAGGAGGGAATGGACGATAAAAACTTGTACAGCATAAAATTAGAATCAAGATTAATCACACGTAAGATGGTGCGGTCCGCGGCTGGCCGAGCACCTATTATGTCATTTTATTTTCGTTATTTGGTCACGCGCTGGTGTTATACCTCGGTTCGACTGAGCCACTATTCCATACAGTAAATGGAAAAGGTGGAGTCCAAAATCACGCCTTATATAAGACGGACAAAGGAACGAACGAACCGAAGAGCTAACGCGAGTTCTAAACCGAGTTCAGGACATTCGCAGAAGTGATTGCGTTAACAAAGCACCGCGTGAAATACCCCTGACATACGTATGCGCTTTATCTTCAACTCCACCTTCTAGCCTGCGGATGAAAATTTGAATACGAATGAATATTGACGGAAGAAAATATTGCAATGTTTCAGATCTGCGAATTACGAGAACTCTACGAAGACATGCGAGCTTTCCGAAATGGACCGTCTCACCGTTGCCGGTTCGAGCTCTTTCCACGTGGCAAACGGCGTCGACTACTTAGAAAATCACTGTGTAGACGAACCGATGAAACTTTGCGAATTCAAGAAACTTAGTGGACGTATATTGAAGACGGTGGACTCTGTTTACCAGGACGTAGGATCGGCCGATGAATGTCGCGAACTTTGCCTCAATTCACCCTTCCGTTGTCACTCCTACGACTACGGTGACACCGGGGACATGGTGTGCCGCCTAAGTCATCACTCTCGAGCAACACTCACAGACATCCAGGTAAGTCCTCGATTAACACGTAATATCAACACGGCTTGCCTCGCCGATTAACTCTTCGAGGGTTATACATCCTACGTTGAAATAACGAACTGATGACGCGCACATACATTGGATGGCGGACTCGTATGCCGTGCATATTGCCTCGGTGTGTCAAGAATACACAAACTGGTTAAATGCCTTTTTCAAAGCCTCCGGAACGGTGCTTGACTTTGAAAAGAGACATACATTGTACGAACCCTTATAATGGAAGTCATTCTTGATTGAATGGGTAGAAGAAAGAATCGTCCATAAACAAGACGTTGAGATGAATTCCAGAATTATTATGACATTTTTCAAATCTTTATTAAATAACATTGAGTGAATACGTCTCTTAAATTTTACGGGTTCATTCACTTTGTTTTCAAAAAAGTTCGATTTTATATTTCCACTGTACGTATAGAATGCACAAAATAATTAACAGCAACTGTGGAATCGGAGTTAACTTAAACTCGCTAACAGACTCGTTATTCTGTCATTCTGTAATCGACTTTTTACATCTTTAGTCAATTGCAAGAAGAAAAGAACGACTGCCCATTCTGAATCTCGCCGTCCAATGTACCTACGTTTCATGCCTGGAGGTGCATTCATTATAGTGTACTTTCCATACACGTATTTATGACACGCGTTGTTCTTTTTGCAGGAACCTTATCTTGACATACCCGAAGGATCGACATACGAGCTGAGCTCCTGCTACAACGTAACGATAGATTGTCAAGCCGGTCAAATGGTGGCTCACATCCAAACCAGCAAACTTTTCAACGGCAAAGTGTACGCGAAGGGTTCACCGAATTCTTGTGTTCAAGACATCCAAGCGAATCTAGAGTTTGAACTACGCATGGAGTACGATGACCTAGAGTGCAACGTTCGCCAACAAGGCCTTGGGAGATACATGAACGACATTGTTATCCAGCACCACGATACCATAGTGACTAGTTCCGATTTAGGACTCGCCATAACGTGCCAATACGATCTGACCAACAAGACAGTGTCGAATGAGGTAGACCTGGGTGTTCATGGCGAGATCACTCCGGCTCTTTCGGAGGAGGTGATCGTCGACTCACCGAATGTCGCGATGAAGATTACCGATCGCAGCGGAAACGACGTTGTACCTTCCGCCGAGGTCGGAGACCCGTTGGCTCTCAAGTTCCAGATACTGAACCCCAACAGCCCGTACGAGATCTTTGTCCGCGAGTTAGTCGCGATGGACGGCGTAGACTCCAGTGAGATCGTGCTCATCGACGCGCGTGGATGCCCCACCGATCACCTCATCATGGGGCCCCTCTACAAGTCGGCCAACTCTGGAAAGGTAGGCGTACCTAAGACATTATTCCTTTGCGCGGGACGTTGCATCCGATATGCAACCGGACAGGCGAATCGATCGATCGGTTCTTGAGAAGGATGAAAATTCCAATTTCTGCGCTCGCTTCAGGGTTGGAATAGGTTCGAATAGGAAAGTAGGCAACCGTAAGATGCAGTGTTTGAAGAAAAATGTAGCTGCAACTAAACCCGATATTTATCTAACCCTGTACGTTTTTCAATCCTTTCTCCGAATGGCGAAAGTCTTAGAGTTTCAACAATCGGTGCAAAGAATTTACTGACCGAATTTCAGCCTCATATATCAAAGCGCGTTCTTGAGTTATAATGCCGAAAGTAGAGCAAAATAAAGCTCAATAAATCGTATTCTAAAGATTCGCGGGGGTGCATTTCGTTTCGCGGAATTTCCACCTCTCGTATGGCTTATGAAACGCTCTTGAAGAATGGAGTTCTCAAAGAATGCAAAATATTTCCAGAGTTCCTAGCCGCTTTAATTTCATCCGTAATAATTATACCGCAAATTGAGAACGACTTGCACATGGGTTGAGTTGAGAGTAAACACTGGATATGTAATGCGGCGTTTAGGTACCTGGAATGCGATGATTAAATATAAAAACCTGACTGACTTTGCGGTAACGTATTGTTTTAACAAATTCGCGAGCCCATAGCGGCCACATGGAAGGTAAATTCTGTTGGTAAGTTATCTTGGCAAAATTGCACAGTGTTTGAGTAGCCCAAAGGCAGGTTTAGGTATTTTTTAACTCACTTTCTTCACTTTCATCTCAATTTAATTACGAGCGAAATGAGCGCGGGCGGTGCGGTACGTGTTTGTAAAGGTTTCGGAATAAAACTCAAAACCTAGGGTAAGAATGTTTGAATTCCGGAAAATTCGGAACAGAATTCGTTGCCGAGATGGTTGGCCGTTTTCCGGGCACGTTGGAGGAAGCTGAATGAATGCTGAAAGTATAGCTTTGCTATTGATTATCGCGAGACTTGACGGCTAGTGCCTACGGTCCTATTATTTCACGATAGAAATTCTAGCTCCTTTTGTCGCTCGCGGCAAAGGTACGAGAATTGCGGTGGAAAATTTAATAGAAAGAAATAAGTTAAGGTAAATGAGAATGAAATGAAAGAAGAGTAAAGAAAAAGAAACGGTATGCATAATCTATCCTATCGCGTACCAGCAGCCAATGAAAGTCGACGAGGAACGAGCACAGTTGTACATTCTCGTTAGCGGCTTCGTTCCACGTCATTTACTACAAAGAACGCCACAATATTGCTTTATTAGAAAGTAATAACCAGGCGCCCGGCAAACAAAGAGAAAATTTATAACCATAATGAGAAGATTACCGACGCAATCATTCTTAACTCGTCAGACATTCTGCGAATTAAAAATCCGCTCTGATATCATTCCGCGAGTTGTAAGAGTTTCCGTGATACTTCCACGGTTCATCTAACTTCTGAAACTACAATTTCTCAGTATTTCTTTTAATTGCCTGGCCGGAAGACCCGTCAGGGTCGGGGACTTGTTGGGTAAATAGTCGACGGGATAAGCGGGATTAATTCGATCCTGAAATGAGCCCAGTTTTATTTAGAAAAGCATGAAGCCCTCAGAGACTATCGCAGCTTCTCTGGTTCGAATTTGGCAAAAGTTTTACCGGGTATGTGTGTCACGTCTGGCGTAGAGCTCCCATTTTACAACCGGTTTGAATGAAATTGGAAACATTTCTCAGCCTCGCGTGTATCTTGGCTGAGTTTAAAAGTGGACAGAACCGAGTAGAGGGTTCAAAAGTTAGTAGCGTGTAATGAAAACGGACGTGTCCACAAATTCGCGTGGGTATTGCGGCAACTCTGGAACCGAGAGAGACCGAGCTAGAACTGAGAAAAACGAGTTTCGTAAGTGAGTAATATCGTTTACGGCAAAGGCTAAGGTAATTCCCAAGGTGCTGTAAGATGTTTCCCCTTATTGCCGAATTGGCCTTGTTTCCCGATCCGCGAATAATTCTGCTTGAAAATTAGGTGAAAATATTGAAAATTGGCGTTGAATATTAATTATTAGAAAATTGCGAGTGGTATAGAAAATTTTAACCGCCCGTTAATAATTTTAAGCTATAATATAGCTGTTTACCGATTTATTACAAAGAACGTATTTTCACGAGTAGAAACGACTCGAGTTAAATACCGAATAAACTCGCGGATAAATATTATTTGAAAACCCCCGCTATCCGCTCGACTAATTGGGCTGCACTTTGTGTTCGCAAAAAGTACACGTTTTATAGATATGTACGCGAGCTACGTATGTGTCAGCCTATTAAACTCCCCCGCGGAATTCGGATTGCGCGCCAAATAACTTTGCGTAATTAATTCCCACTTGAGGTACACAACCACAATTCCACACACGTTACAACTGGGAGATAAATTTCTGATAGAGTTATCCATTCGTTCACGAACACACGATGCCAATTCGGAATTATACCAATGCAACTCGCGGAGTCAAGAGACTCGTGAAGAGAGAAACAATTCTTACAACACTTTGATCAATGCTGATTAAATTAATAGAAACAGCATCGATACAGAACGTTTTTCATTCATGATAACTTATCATCCCCAGAAAGATACAGGGAGCTGACAAGGTATCTTTGTATTGGCGTAAATCAAATAATAGAATCATTGAAAAAAAGAGTCTCGAAAATGAATTCATTGCGTTGCAAAATTGGGTGAATTAGATGGGGTATATCAAAAGTGGAGAAGACATTCTAAAGGTTGGGAAGTACAGAGATAATTGTCTTCTCGTATTGTTCCGGCATCCTAAATCTACAACTAACGATTTGTTTCAGATTCTGTTATCCCACTTCGACGCCTTCAAATTTCCAAGTTCCGAGGTGGTGCAGTTCCGCGCATTGGTAACTCCTTGCATACCAAGTTGTCCACCGGTGCAATGTGACCAGGAAGAATCAACGGGTGATCTGCGTTCCGTAATCTCGTACGGTCGTCGTCGTCGTCGTGCAGTTTCTCAGTCGCGAGATGATCTTCTAGTCGTTCAGTCGATCCAGATAACAGATAAGTTCGGATTCGAGCGTGACGGTAAAACGGGTAACGCGACGGCAACCAAGGACACGATCTTCGTAGAATCTGAGTCTTCAACCGGTGCAGTCTGCATCAATTTGGGCGAAGCGATTGTCGCCGGAACGGTCTTCCTCGTTGCTCAAATAGCCATTATCGCAGCCTGGACCTTCACCTGGCAGCGACGTCGACAAATTCTAAAACACCAGGAGGCACTTTCGGTCTCTGTCTCAGTGCCAGGCATGCACACGGGTATTCCCGGGCGTGCAGACAGTCTCTGCAAGTTGTACGACGCTGGTTTTTCACGCCGATTCTAGACGGTGAGCAGAATTCGGTCTGCCATTGATGACTAAAAGCGTATTATATAGTGACTGCTTTTGACTGAGGACGCGAATATCATTCTGTACTTGGATATCGAGACTTGCAATAGTAATTAGCGGGATAGTAACGCGTTCGGATATATTATTGCGTTGAGGAGAAGTAATTTTGTTCGAATGGGACGACACGGATTGTCCCCTTCGAACAAAGCAGCGATCGTGAATAATTTACGTTCACTCTTCGTTCCTGAGTAATTCACTCGCGAATGGACAATGCACGTTATAATACCACGACAACAAGATCACTTTTGGCCGTACACTGAATTGGAGCGAGTTACAGAGAACCTCAATAAACGGGTCGCCGTCCCCTTCCCTTGCTGATACGTATAACCCATTTTCACTGCCGCTACATCGTCGAATTCAAGCCAACATTCACTGCTCTTCAAACATCCTAATTAGTGAAAAGGAAAGAAACGAAAAAACGAAAAAACAAAATGCAGAAGTGAACGAGCCTAAAACCAAATAATAAATTTCTGCCAACGTCGTAGTGCGCTGAAAGTATAAATGAGCGTAGCCGCAGTGAAAATCCTGAAAACCCGGAATTCCCGTTTCCCCGTATCGTTTGGAGATCATAAAGAAGAAGCGGGCAGCGAGACTTCGGCAATGAGTTTCCCCTTTAATTTGAACGTTTGTTGCGCACAAAAGCACATACATATATATAGAGGTTGAGATATGGGTACGTCGACACGCATTTGCAGATCTGACGTCAGAGGTGATGGGGGTCGAGGTGTATTTGCAACGTACCGCAGATTCTAATTAGCATTGGGAATCAAGCGTGATTATGCAGATGTCGGTAGAGTGGGATATCAAGGGAGTGGCAGAGTATAGAACACCTAGGGTTCTACCGGAGGGTGCATGCGCGCTAAGGGGCGGGCGCATAAGGTTAATTGCCTCTTGTGGCGGCATCTCCTCTGCCTGAGCCAAACACGCGAGGTGGTTAGATCCCCATGGGGTCAAGAGAGTGAGAGAGAGAGAGAGAGAGAAATCCACCCCACTGGACCAGTTGGATCGTATCAAGGATATCCCAGTCGGCCGAACCATCTCTGTACCACTTTGAGCTTCACCGTGTGACCCCCGCGTACTCTTACGATTCGACCTTAGCCACCTCGCTACCACGCCAGCCATATAAATCTGAACTCGCTCCAATGTAAGTGCTACCGCGTACTTGCCATTACTCAGCTGCAACAACAACTGAGACTTTCACACCTTTAGCTATAGAAAGTATAACGCTGTATAATTCTTGTTCTTGTTGTTGTTGTTGTCGTTCTCGGAGTATCGTTCGTAATTGCGGTATCAAAATTTGCCAAATTTCTCGCTAGCATACAAACATGACGACGAGAGAATATGATCATTTCGTAGGATTAAATTTCAACGATGTTTAAAGATAAGGTTTATATTTCGCTAAAGCTGAGGTATCACGTATCCAGCCTGCTGCTTATGGTGAGAGGGTAGTGCCAATTACACGAGTTTGGTAGAAGACTATCTGCCAAACACGTGTAATCAGTCTATGCGCTGCAAACGTACGTACGTAGATGTACATACATATATACATGTACTATTAACCTGCGTACCCTGTTGTATTTTTATTATTATTATCATTATTATTATTATTATTATTATTATTAATTTTCACATGACACACGTATTGTCTGCAATATAAAAATAGTACACGTGTTTCTTACGCCCGCTGCCTATCATTATTATACGCGGGGCGTATAATACACGGAATAGCACTTTTCATCGACTTGATCGAACCACGTCTATTTTTTTTATTTTTTATAATAATTATTTTTTTTTTTCTAATTCTTGACTCACGTTTGATCCAACTCAATGGAAACTGTTGATAATATTGCTATCGTCATTACTATACTATTGATACGAATAATATTATTGAAAATTATATTATACACGCTATCATATCATTTATATCATTAATATTAATATTATTATTATTTTTTTATTATTATTAATATTCACGTTACGATATTAACTGCATTGAAACATGTATAAGGTGAAACAAGACACGCGTAAGAGAAAACCGATGCAGTCACTCGTGCAAGGTTAGAGTTCGTCTCGTCGCAGATGGTGAACGTGAGAGTGACGTTGAGAGTAAGAGTAATAGTGGACGAGTGGACGAGTGGACGAGTAGATGTGGGTTAGGTAGAAATGAAGAGAAAAGAATTAAGGGACGAAGTAAAAAATGAAGAAAGCGATAGGGAGAGAGAGAGAAGGAGAGAGAGAGAGAGAGTGAGAGCAAAAAATGAAATAGAAATAGGAAAGAAAAGGAGTAGTAGAAGGAGTATAAGAATAAGAAGAAGAAGAAGAAGAGGAAGAGTTGAAAAGACGACGAGAAGAGACGAAGGTATAATATTAGGCTCGAGGACGACCGCTTTTCCTCAAATTGGACTCCGTGGCGTCAGTTTGCATGAATACTACTTTGTGCGAGTCTTTTCAAAATGAGTGTGTTTTGAGCAGTCTCTCTTTCTATACATAGATATCATATAGAGAAAGTAGCTGCCAAATGCCTGAATGTAGACGTCGGTGCTTGTCCTCGAGCCTGAGGTGCGCGCCTATAACTGTCCAAGTTCGTGGAGGCTTGGAATACGCCCGAGTCTGCTCTGTACCCTGACAAGCTTGTATTTTTTTCCCCCCCTATTTTTTTTTAGTTTTTTTCTTTTTTTTTGTGTTTTCCTCCTTTTTTCAACCTCCCTTTCAGCCCGTGCCACCCGTCTCCCGTCAACCTTTTCCCTCCGACTCTAGGGAAGCCACTTTCCGTGTAACTCCACCAGATTAAACTATTTTAATCATCTCAACAGCCGTCACGTACAGAGCCGACCCGGCGACCGAGCGTCCATATCGTGCCGCACCAAGTACTGCTTATTTATTTTTATATCACGTGCGTTTTTTTCACCATTGCGTATTACACGATGACATTATATGTATTAAATTAAGGATAATTCTATTCAATAATTGTCGTACCATTTCATTTGTGTGTGTCTACTTTGTTTGTTTTAATTTTTTATCTTTATTTTTTATTTTTCATTTTTCATTTCTCTCTGTTTTTATACTTACCGAGTTGCTTCCTGCGACGAATTTTACGTACGTGTCCATTACCAGGTCATTGTACATCCATCCATACACATATATATATATATATGTATTATATATATATATATAGGTACACACTATAATGTGGTAAAGCGAAATAAACTCATTTTCTAACGAACGTTATCGTCGCCTTATGTGTTTCTCAAACCTTAACCCTCATCCCTGGTTTTATCCGACAACCATAACCATATAACTATAATCCCGTTTCACCGCGTTCTAGACGGTCATATATCGCATGAGCGCCAGCTTTTCCACGTTGGGGGAAATCCACTCGGAAAAGCTGGATTTTTATAACCCAATGTATACCTATAAGAATACGGGAAATAAAATACCCGAGAACTATACCAGCCTGTAAAGACGAGATCAGAGAGACTCGTATCAAACGTTATATAGGTATAATTGGCTGGACTAAGGTCGCATCTCGCCAGTGCCTACACAATTAATGAACTTTCCGCGATTACATCGCTCCGACTACCACGATCCATTTCCACTTCGTCTGCGGACGAATCAATTTCTAACCGAAGATCGTTTCGATGCTCCTGTTTCGAAGTAGTCGGGATAGGAAGTGTGTTCCCAGCAGCCAGATGAGGGAAGAGCTCGAAGAACTGAATAGGAGTGAAAGAGAAGAAGCGGCTAGGAAGAGGAAGAGGAAGAGCGAGAGGATGAGGATGAGGATGAGGATGATTCGCAGGTTCCTGGTTCGCGGCAATATCAACAGGAGGAGAAAATATCACCAGAGTTTGCCGAGTGGCTGAGTACCTCGACCACAAGGTTATCGACCCAACTAAGCGAACGCTAGTTGCTTCACGTAAGAAGACGCTTGATAGGTTCCCAGTATTTCTGGAGATTGCTGCAATGGTGACGAGGCAATGACTAGGTGCCGACATCGGATCGCTACGAAGACTGCATCAATATCCTTCGGCATACGCCAAGCGACCCTATCCTCTTATGCGAGCTCCTAGACCCCGATAGCACTCGATATAGTCGCGAGATTCTAGCCCGCAGTTTACCTCGAAGAATAACGCGCCCGCTATTATTACTTGCTCATCTAGGTAGGTGGGTACGTAGGTATATAGAAATGAAACTCTGCCTTAGTAAGCGTGAAGGTGTAACAGTGGTTGAGTTCACACTGATAATCGTGGTTACTCGCGGTTGGATGGAAAAATATTTATGATTAAGGCACTTACAGTGTAGAGAGGGAGCTAAGCAGCCGCAGGATAGCTAAGCTGTAGGTAGTAGCCGAGTAACTGAGTGTATCGCTATTACTTCATAGATAGAATATCTCTGGTTTTTCTATTTGCTGTGGAAAATAGAAGAAATAAATTCCAACGGATTGAAGTCTATGATATAAAACAACGTTGTGAGACGTCGATTCCCGCTCTCGGAAGTATTGGCTGCGGAATATTTACAGGTTTCAAGAGATAATTCGAGCGACAGTTTTCCATGATCAACCTTTATTACATAAGTTCGTCTGGCCTTCTCAAGTATAATGAATTAAAAGTTCGGACTATCTGCCGTCGACTTTGATAGTTTATTGAAACTAGTTAATGGAAGTGGGTTGATGAGAAATTCTTTCCAAGCACACCGGCACTTCGAGTACACCCACTTTTAAGTGAGAACAAAGTGAACGTATATAAAGTTAGAAGTTCAAACCTTGATGAATGTTGCACCGATCCTCATTCGTCCACGGATCTTGTCGCGAAAAATGGAAATTAAGAACTACGCGTTTCTCTTCGACGTGAAACTATAAGCTGAATGATAGTCGTTGCGAAACTGTTCAATTTCTTATTCAAAGTTGTTTGCATCCGTCTTGAAAATGCATAAATTCCGAAGCTTCGCTGTTGTCAGTCTTCCACTTCAGCAGATGGCGTAGTCGACGATGCTTAGAAAACGCTCTATATGAGTGAGATTATTAGACAGTGCATGACTCGGTTCAACTCGCCAGCACTCGGGCATAGTTCTCAAGACGTGCCAAGGAGCCACGTCCCGTGCAACGTGGCGCACGAATGGATGCGACGACACTCTAACGTCAACCACCAACAAAGTCTCCGTCTCAAAATAGGACATGTGCGAATAGGCGTCTACGCCGTGTATGGCATAGTAGTGAAATTTGATGGGACAATGCGGGTCTGACGGATTGATTGCATTTGTATACGTGAACAGCCAAGCCTCTGCACCCATACATTCGTCTATAACTTGAGAAGGTAGATGGTTTATGTGCACTACTAGGCGGGTATAGAAACATGAGATTTGCGTAGTGATTTGCGTTTTGCCGTATGATTGAAAATTGGATTTATTAGACCGAATTTCCCCACGGACTGTGACATCGCGCGGTCATTATTCACTCAACGTCGGGCAACGTGGAAGGCCAGAGAGAAGGTCTTAGGTGTAATGCGGAGCCATTTATCAAAAGGCAAACCCGCACGATCGACAGTTCCCCGGGGCTTTAGGGTAGGGTGCCAAATTCCGCGTCTCCTCCTGACCACCAGGCCCGTCTATCCAAAGGCAATTATACATTTATTAACCCTCCGAATATCGACCGACTATTTCTACTCCAAAGAGTCTGCAGGCTTGACTCTTGACGATGACTCACTTTCTGACACTCTTCTCTCTTCTCTCTAGCTCACTGCGTCTATATACTTTCAGACAAACTATCCCCGTGATCCCTCGTTTTGACGGAATTAGATTCGGCAATGGGTGAACCAAAACGGGTGAAAAGAGGTGGCCTGTAGTTTCAGCATCAGAACCCGCATTCCCAGGGGGTAAATGCTTCCTCGAACTCTGGTTCGATTTGTATGTACTGCGGGTGTATCGCCACCCAAAAGCGAACGAGGACCATATCTCTTCTCTCCGCATCTGTTTCCAAGGACCGTATGTCTTTCTGTATACGTTTTTGGGAGGCGCGTGTTTCTCGAGTAGGTAGGTAGGTATATCGATTTTAGCTCGAGAGAAAAATTCCTGAACCGTGGTAAAGGAATTAGCGACAGAGATGGCGCGCCGCGATTCTATTTTCGGTAAAGAGCGAGGTAGTCCTTTGTTGAGCCATAGCGCACCAGCCTCGATATCAGAGACCGTGATTTTTACTTCTTCCTCCTCGCGCAGGGAGAGATAAGCGAAGTAAATAATAACCGCCCTGTCCTCTTTTTCTCCTGCTTTTCAGTGGCACACCACCCAAGTGCCTCACAGCTTTCTTAGCATTTTCCACCCAACTGGGAGCCTGTCTCCTTTGAACTTGACGCTGATAAACACACAGCTGGGAGCGCGGAGCGAACTCTGGTGATTTTACGCTCAAACCCGGGCTAAATGAAATTGCTCTCGTACCCGAACGACAACTTTAAACACCGATTCAAACTCGGCTCATTTACGAAGCGGATTGTAAGTCGAGCAGATCTGCAGTTTAATAAGTTTACGTACCCGTACCTGGTAAACTGTACCTTTACACCGGCAGCTTTCGTCGTACCTGTACTCTTAATCTTGCCCGATCTACCGTCGCGCATGTCGTCAGGGTGGAAGCTGTCTCGATGGAAAACAATAGCGGATGCACCAGGATAACAAGGATAACCAGGATAAAGGATGCTTTTCACGCGCAACGCCGCGAGGTCAGGGTTTGTCTCTTTTATACTTGCGTCATCGAAATAATCTAGCTTCAGGATCTAAATGTCGCAGCTATAGTCATCTAGAATCCATTGTTTCGCCAGCCGAGTCGCGTTTACCACACATGTAGCTATACCTATTGATACGGTTGGAATACCTACGCGGTGTTCTCGCTCGAGCGGGACACTTTTCCACCTCCAGGTCACTGCATTCAACGCCTTTTTGCGACTGCGAATCCGTATTCCGACCCCCAACGACTAATCCCAACTTGTATGAGAAGAAAATGAAAATGAAAAAAATATATACTCGGAAAAATGTCGCGTGCCAAGAATACGATTAAGAATTGAACCGAAAAACGGGAGCCATTTTCGAAAATGACAAAACATGAATACAAGTTTTCAATTTGTTGATTTCCAGCCTGAGCTGACACCTCTTAGACGAATGCTGATATTATTTATCTTGTTTCTGAATTTTAGCTAAATGATAGAACTCCCGAAAAACACAGAAAGCTATAGGGTCTGCTTTATTCGACACCTACACTGAGAAGTTTGGAAACTTGAAGATCTAAAGTTAGGCGTAGAAGCACCGAAATTAGAGTCCGATGAAAAGCTCAAATTACGCGTACCTAAATGAAAGCTTTGGTTGATTTGTATTTCGCTTTTAGCGCGCGGTTGGGGATACCTGAAGCGTAATACGGAGTGCCTGTATAATTTAAAATTTTGGCAACTGTGCGCGCTTTCGATACCTACTTTTCTTCTAGTTCAGTAATTTGGAACAAAAGTCCCTCAAGCCTTCTGCTATCAAAGCTGAATTATAACCCAAATAACGATACTTACAATCGTTGAAACGTGAAATCATTATCTTCAACTCACGATCAAAATAAGCTCCCATCAAGAGAAAACCTTCTTCTCATTCTCTCGTAATACAGCTTCATGAGATTGTATAAAAATTGAATTATCCTCGGATCACGTGAACTGAACGAGTCTTCAAGCTCACGCCTTTCGATACTTGTAAAAATTTCTCACGGTAAGGTTAGATGGATCGCATTTTGGAAAAAATTGATCCAAAATCCACACGAGTATTAAATTTGATCAGATTTTTCACAGTGTAGAGTATCAGAGAAGATTTCCTGAATTGCTTCGGATCTTGCAGCGTCCAATTCACTTTGTGAGTACCAGAGGTTTTGAATGTCGGTCAACTCTTCTTGCCTCTTTCAAGAATTTCGGACAAGGTAAAAGATGAAAATTTTCTAAGAGTAAGTACTCGTAGTTTTGCAATTTAATGTTCTTCAACAATCCTGATGAAATGTCTATTTTGAGAAGACATGTCAAATGACAGTAGGTTAATGATTGCGAACTTTCATAAGAAAAATACGATGAAAGTATATGTTTTCCTAAGTGAGATTAAAGAATAAATTTTATCACGTATACACGGATCACTCTAATGGAGGCGGTGAATAAAATTAATTTGACTTGCATTGTCTGGGTGAAAAAGTACCGAAAGAAATCGCGATAATAGTGAACCGAGAGCAGAAGATCTTCGTTATTCTTTGAGAGCCAGTTATTATAAGCCATTGAACATCTCAAGTCGTGCTCTCACGCTCAGACATCTTTTTTCCTTTTTTTTTCAAATGCCTTATAAAACTCACCGAAGTTACAAAACATGAGGTGAAGAACGCGTGTATGTGTGCGGTACTAAAAATTCAATATGCCCGAGTAACGTCGCCTATTTACTCGAGAGTGGAAAAAGGTGGAATTATTTATTAGGGTAAGATAAATCTGGGCATGTTAGCTGAATGCAAAATTTAAAGAGGCAGGTCCGCCGATCGTTTCTACGCCGGTATAACGATCATTAGTGGCCTAAGCTTTTATTAGGGGATAGATGACAATATGTTACAGGAGCGGTTCTTCTCCGCAGATGATTTCCCGTGGGATTCTGGATCCCACCCCATCCAGTCAGTCGGGTAACTTTCCAACGTTAGCTGCTACTTCTTCTTTTTCTTCTTCTTCTTCTTCTTCTTCTTCCCCGCACTGATCTTGAAGAGGAGGATATTAACCGAACTAAAATTCTGAACGTAGATGCAAAGTTGTAGGACGCTTTTCAAAATATATTCCTGCAGAGTATAAAAAGTTCTCCAATCACGTAAATCGCGGATCAAGTTTTATCTCGGACGTAAATATTATTCTCGAAGGCAATTCGAATTAGTTTATATTGTCAGTCACCGGCCTAGACTTTATAACTACACATTATCAAACTTCGATTAATATCGTTCGTTGAAGAACTGCAGTTACCGTTATCGAAGAAAAAAATAGAAAATAATTTTAAAAAACTGATAGTCACAGATCCCACTTACTAACCTGCCGATAATAATTCCCGACCTGTGACGTATCAAAAGTTGAAATGATCTCGCTGGTCTTGTAGGATAAGCGAAACAACCTCCCAAATCTAAGCTAGCCGAATCGAGTATAATTCCTACGAGAGTAACCAAGCACTTTCGAGGGTCTGCTACACTTAACACCCTCTCAAATGCTCTCCAACGACGGCGAGATTGTATCGCCCAGGGAAATACCCTCCTACGTATACGCGTGTGAGTGTGAGAAGATATATGGATGCATGCGTGCATATGTCCCGCGATATCTGATGGTCTGAACATTTTATGAACGTCTTTTATCGCGAAGTTTGCCGTTTGTCTTGTCACTCTTCAATTGTAATTGTAGCACTTGCGATTGATTTGAGTTTCCGCGACAGATTGGTATAGGAAAAGAAACCGAACAATCTGTTTCTATTTCCGATACTTTTTTTGCTTTTTGGGCAAATCCCGAAAGATCTCAGCGGTGATTTATTTGTTTTGAAAAATTCTAAGTCCTCTGTTTCCGCGCTTTGAATTTTCTCTCTTCCAATTTCCACTACTACTGTAGACGTAGGTGGGTACAGTTTGCTCTAAGTGATTTACACCACTCTCTATCCAAGTCAGTATTTTACCTATTTCACTTCCTGCGCTTTGGTAATAGTTGGTAGACGACGGGTTAGCCAAGCCAGAGAACCGCAGTCGAGTGGGATTTCGGGTAATTTTTTTTCACTACCGTCAACCCTATTTAACGTCCGGATTGTCCTGTTTCAGAATCAGGTTCTCCTACGCACAAACCTCTTTGGCGTCTCTGAGAGAAACTCAAGAGAATATAGCGTAATTTTAGTACTTCAAAAGGGAAGGGTACTGAGGCCGAATTTTTTGCGTACTTTGAGCATATATTTCGTATATTTTTTCACAGAATCTGTATATTTCGATTCACCCCTGTTCCATCCATCTCTTAAATTATTTTTTTTTCCCATGTTTGGTTGTTACGGCCCTAATGATATATTTCACGGATCAGAGATTCGATATTTCGTGCCAATTATACGAACGAGAATATCATGTCGAAAATAGGGAAATTACGGTATTTTAATTGAATAAAAACCAAATCAACAGCGTGGAGATTGTACACAATAAATTCAAATTAGAGAATTTTTAAGCTTCAGAAGACTCGGGCGATGTTGATGTAAAAATTGAACGCGGTTGCCCATTGAAAAATCACGGCGTTAAAAAACCATTTGATAACAAAAAAATATTAAAAAAAAGACGATAAAAGAACTCACAATCGTTTCGCACAATTTCTCGAATACCTACATATACTGCAGTATTGTGGTACGGATGACAGTCGCTGCGAAAATAGAACGTATCCATTGCAGAACGAAATATCAGTTGAAAAATTACTAAGCGACATTCCTCGAAATGCAATAATAGGCAATATTTCACCCGATGATAATATTTCGGCTCGTTCAAATAGGAATCGACGATGAGTCAAATATGGACGATCTAATTGGCTCATATCGAGCGTTCGATCACAAACGCGTACATGCCGTATGACAATTGCAGTGCCTGTAGAACCGAGTTATAGGCTGTATATTAAAAAAGGTTACGTTACAAGAATAGAGTTAAGTGAAAAAAAAAAATGAAAACTGGAAACAAAATGCTTGAGAATCTCTGGCCTAGGAAGGTTGGAAAATGAGATGAAAATTGCGGTGTTTTGTGTAAGGATCTTGATTAAAGTTTGCCGTTTTAAAAACTGTACAATGCCAGTCATACTTACATCGGTGTAATCCAAGTGCACATAATTCCTGGCCGTTTGCGTAAAACAAAATTATTACTCTGCATACATACCAATGCAAAGCTCGTAAGCCTTGTCTCCTTTATTTGGATTACGCCGTTCTAAAACGTGTTTTTCCACGATGGTCCCTTTAAAGCACATAAATAATCGAGGGCGTAAAAATTGTTCGTAGAGAATTTTCGCCACTCGGCAACAACTGCCAGAAAATGTTTTATACCTTTTTTGCCCCGTACTCCTCTTTTTTGATACGAATCTACGTCCATTTGAAACGAGCGACCCTTTACGTAGCGACCACCAATAACAGCATAACGACACAGAGCCAAATGGTTGAACCATTACCGCGCCAATATTACCTGTTCGACTGAATTATTGTGGCCAGCGTGCGAAATGTCTACCATCATCGATATTGAATCAGAGGAGTCTGGAAAAAAAATATATATATCGCGTGAACTGATCGCGCGCACAAAGACCTAATTTTGCGTGGTTGTGTTCAATATGAGTGCAGTCCGATGATTGCTATCGTTTCTATATATTTCCTCTGTCTGCAGCAACCGCCTGCTATAATATTATACTATTCTTTTCTTTATCGCCATTCGAACTTATTTTCATTTTATTTATACGCCGTTGATTTTTATTATCATTCAACGTACTCCACAGGTCCGCGTTTCATCTTACGTTGAATTCACACCCGATACGGTCCGTGTGTATCCTTTATACCGATTGTGAGTCTTCCTTTTTTTACGTAACGAATTTTCGGATATTAACAATTAAAAAAAATTCTAACCGGTTACAATTTTTTTTCAGCCAAGATTTGGGGACCGCAAGTGAATCTCAGGTACGCGTAAAAAGGCTCCGGTGTATTATTCAATTGAAACTTTTTGAATAAACTAAAACTGTCTTGATAACCATCAGTTATTACGGAAAGATCGTTTTCACTAACGAAGACGTTGATTCAGTTTGTTAACGCGGAGTTCTTGCAGCGTTGACTGTCTGCATTTGATTTCATTAAAATTGTCATCCCCCTGCTTTACGATTTTTTTTTTTTTTTTTTTATGGGAATTGTTAAAAGCTATCGTTCAGGAAATACGATTACGCAGATAATATGAAAATGAATACTATTCAGGGTATTCGTACCTATACATATAACTCAGTGCGCGGGCCCCCACCTAGCGAGTTTAAAAATCAATAAGCTCCTTACCGCCGCGACAAAAGTTAGTGCTAAATTGGAAATCGATATTTCAATTCATTTCACGACTAATTAATTGAAGCTTGTCGCGAAGAGAAGTTAGGCTTATCCAGGGATTTTATCCCCGACTTTTACTTCTTCGAAGAGAATGATATTTGCAGAGACTCTTAGGCGTATAGCTAGAAATATAAATGTATAAAAATTTCGGGTCAAATTCTGCACTGTCACATAGAGCATCGAAACTTGGCGTCGGCAGGAATCTGAAGTTGGTAACTAACTCGAAGTGAAAATAAAAAAAGTAAAAAAAGAAAAAAAAAAAAGTTTCCCTCGTTGGCAGGGAGTCCGTAGTAGAGGTAGATTTCGGAACGATTTCCTACCCACTTCGGGTAGCGTAATTTATTGGAAACGATTTGTGGCAATTGATCCTGGGATCGGGAACAAAAAGAACAATTTTACTTACCGTCGAAATCGATCGCCGCAACCAAACCAAAGTTGTAACTACCCGGAGTAAATTCAGCTGGAATTACTTCCGATCAGCTTGATAATTTCCCCACGGCCAGAAAACATGTTCGAGTTCTTGTTCGCCAGACCGATGTCGACATTACTAACCTTTGGTCAACCTCATCGTCGAAACTTTATGCTCAAATGAAAAGGGCCACCCAAATCTGGACCCATCATTCAAGATCTCATATGTATATATTATTTCATATATTCGATTGAGCACACATTCGCTTTCATCAATTTTATTACTTTCATTGTTAAACTAGTCTTTATTTCATACGTAAGCTGATACTCGACTTGAAATGTATAAGACAGGGAATTCGCCCGGAGCGGAGGGTCTGGTGCAGTCGGTTGGTCAGCCTCTTGGCTCGGCTGTCACGACGTACTACTATATTAATGTTATTTGCGTTTATCGAGCGCAACGCCGCGTCGACCTTGTTCTTCATCATAGTGTCACTTTGACAGATGTGAAAGAAAAAAACGATGAAAAAAGAAAAAAAACAGACTCACTACTTATTAAAACTTTTCTTTACTCTCCGCGCGGTCCATTATAATTGAATCAGTTGAGTACCTACCGCGGAATGAGTCCAAGTCGCTATTCTCCTACCTCGTCCTTTATCCCAGACTCACGTTTCATCTGCAACGAAGACCAAGCGACCGAGGAATTTCGCTTTTTGCATAATTACTAGTCAACGCGAATTAACTCGGCTCATATCAAGCGTTCGAGCACAATCCGGCTTCTTATCTCTTCTACAAAGTCTCTGGCCGAAGCTTGGAAATATCTATTTAAAAATGAAGGTCTACCTACCTACCCCTCGACAAGGAGGTGTATCCTCTTTCGTTCTTGGTATAACTTTTCAAGCCCGTTCGAATTCGCTCGATTAGCTTTACGAGCGGCCAGGAAATTGTTCGATCAGTTCGTGGGTGTGGATGCCGTTTCACCACAAACGTGTGCTACTTGTGTCTACCATCCTATACAGTAATTCTTACCGCTGATGATCGTTTCTGGAATAAAGTGGCGCGGAGGAAGCGAGTGTGTACACCCGTATATTACCGGAGTGGGATGGCTTCTGTTTAATTAAGTTCCCATGCCGGTTATTACCAGGCTATACAGTATTTTTATACGACGTCCCCGTAAATAGTACAAGATTCCCACCCCCGTATCTACCTTCGCGTTACTCGCTGCCTGATGCGATTGTTATTACCTCGCAAGTAATCACGTTTCACATTACCAATCCATCCCTCAACCCTTCATTTACCATCTCCCAGAAAAAGATGCATCGAATCTCACCACGCGAATGGGCAAATTGTTTCGGCGTATTGTAGCGGCGATTGGACGTCTGCCGGAAGACTGTCTACCACATTGTTCATCAATTGGGTGATAATCGTTTTGTCCTATAATTTGGTTGCAGCATGGATCGTCGGTTACCTAGGCATATCGCGATAGCGGATGAAACGAGGCAATTTCATGGAATAATTAATCATTCGATAATATATATATCGAGTACGATCTCATCAATAGCTGTTCGAAGCTTAATCGTAAGCTTGCTGAATGCCACTCAATATTTATATCCGGCGTAACGATAATCAGAGGCCATGATTAGTAGCGACGAACTTATCGGATTGATACGCTGACGATAAGTCGAGGTATAAGGAATTAACTGGATGGAATTCAAGCGACTGAAATCTTGACGTTATCCTATTACAACGGGGTAGGTATTTAATCAGATTCCAAGAAGTCTCGTTGTCTACGACCTATTTGAGATGGAGAAAAATCACGAAGTAGAGGAAACGAGCGGTGCTTGAATGCCAAAGAGGGAAATACCGTCATGCGAAATCGTTAAAAAAATACAGACTCTTAAATTCAATGTCGGTTCTCCTCGCAAAGATCCGCTATTGATGATTCATGATCAGAATACATTCTACCTCGAAGGAATTATCTCGACAGCACGGTACTTGTTCGACTTTTCGTATGAGCAGGTAATAACTTTTAGTGACGGTATCGAAATCCCGAGTTTTGTCCTGGAGGTTCAGTTGAAAAGACGAAGACGAGTTCAAAGGAAGTTATTGGTACTGCCACGTCTCATTATCTGTGACACATGTGTCGACAGAAGAATCCGCAGCTTGTTTGTGGATTTGAAAATCAATTTGAATGACCTGTTCGTCGTTGAAATTCGAGCACCCTGTATACGCGCAGGATATACATACATCTATGGCCCTTATAGAACGGTGAAGTGAAGTAAGTTTCACCCGGGGCGGGAAGCTGCAATCACGAGTGGCTTCCTCTCCGCAAAGCGGGAGTGTGACTTCGAGAAACTCGATTACGGAGTATGACTCACGCCGCATTTGCCATTAAATCGTAATATTATACTAATCAACCGCTGCAGTTTGAGAATATTTCAGTGGTAACTGCAGGTGGTGCAGCAGGATTGCTAGGACAACGGTGCCGTTTTAACCGAGATGTATATTCGTCGCGGTTTACGTATGGGGGAAACTTCTGTAAAGGTTTAGAATCCCGGGATCCTAAAATCTACTCCTACAATATATAGCCTCAACCGATAAAGGAGGTCCATGTGTGAAAGCACACATGCGTACGTTCGACGTAGCGAGGCCATCCGCCCTGCGAAAGGGTTAAAACCCTCCCGCTTCTATTGGCCTTTCCGGATTACGCACGAAATCAAGCGGGTTTCGCACGAACGCCGGAAATGCCAGGGGTGCCGGAATTTGGGGATTTTGAAAGCGCGTCGCGAGGAATTCTATCGATACGATTAATCTTCGGACGTGAGGGAAAATTAGCACTAATCTATGCTGAATGCGGTGGGTATACCTACTCAGGGCTGGTTCACGCGGTAGAAAATGATTTATTTTTTATTAACTCAATTTCATCACACCAACATATCGCAGGGACTTATACCAGGTTCTCAAATTCTGACGATCGGGCGTACTATAAACGTCAGCACATTCGCGTCGATTGACGCATGCTGCAGCTGTTGACGCTTATGAGGAGGGATTTAGAACGATATTATTTCGCGGCGTATGGCGAAGGCACCGAGAAAACATCGTCAGACGGCAATTTCCGGTGTGTTAGTAAAATAATCTTCTAGCCTGTCTCCGCGCTGTAGAAAATCTAAATATCTGGTGCAGCTGCTGGCTGGGTGTAGCTATAACTTCGATTACTCGTTTCGATCTAATTGACAACCCTCGCCTTGCCGAAAACGTCGTTTTAGCTCACAGTGCATCCAGAATTCGGAGCGAGGGATAAATTCCCGATTACATAACACTTTTGGGTATAAATTGATCCGACAAGCGAATTGGGAGAAAGAATATTGCGAAGGTGGCGGCGGCGGCGGCGAGGTATAGAAAGATGTCGAATACAAAACCCCACTCAGTTGGGACAATGAAAAACAAATCAATTTGGAGTTGAAAATATAACCGGGGCGCTTCTAATTTCCGATTTAATTAACAACTCGCGACGGGTTTGTTCTGGGTTATAGAGTTGGCGGTGGGAGTAGTCGAGACTGTGGGGGTTGAGACGGGGGAAGAATGGTGAATTAAACGAGTCCTGGGGAACGGAACTCGACGAAGTAGGCGAATAAGACGACGACGAAGAAACGATTAGTAAACAAACTTGAGAGACCGGAATCCCCACGCGGCCCCTCGCAACTCCTTTCGCCTCGGATTGCCATCCGCCACCCTCTACGGCTCAGGCTAAACTTTCTCATACGCCTGCAGGACCAGCCCGGGTGTTAGCTATTGACTATTAATGAAATTAATTGCAATTCAAAGGAAATTTTCTCGCCTATGGAGATTTCTCTTTCATTTAACCGGAAAGTGAATAAGACCTGAGGAAAGTTGAACTCGAATTGAAGTGAGAATTGAAATTTGAATTTCACCCACAATGGTATGTAACATATAAGCATGAAGTTATGGGAAGCTTTCATAGGCTCGGAAGTGTGTAAAGCGTGAAAACGGAACTGACATTCGGTCACCCATGCCCTGGGGGTATAATTTTGGCGAGAAATTTAACAACGGAATACTGGTACACCGGGTACAAATCCTACGGATGAGTCGAGATCCAGTAGCGTGTTGTAGAGCACGTCCAGGAGCTAGGCGGCTCTTCCGGCAGGTTTTCAGAGCCGGAAATTCCCAACTTTGTCGGAGCTAAGCCATTTACACCCACACAGAGAAGGGACGAGGCAGTGAACACCATATCTGTCGACTTGAGTTGCGATTCAAAGATCTGCAAGCCCTCAAAGCAGCAGGATGTCGCGAAAAAAAAAGTCCACTACAAGTTTACTTAAGACTGGCAACGTTTTATTTATTTTTGGTAAATATACTTCAAAGAAACCCGAGCTGACGAAGCCGGAGACGAAGAACAAGTACAAATTGAAAAAGTTTTCGAGTAGAAAATAATCACGAATTTTATACGGCTGTGCTTGAAAAAAACATTTTCCTGTTTTGAAACTATACCTGGTAACTTCTTCCTGAATTCATTTCTCCGAATATAGACCTCGAAATAACTTGTATTATGGGAAAATAGATGAGGACGTCCTATCCTTGACAAAGCCTCAAGTTAGCTTGTTTAAAATTCCTAAGTTTTTCTGTGGAGCGTAGATTTCAAAAGATTTCATGGGGTGAGTCTCTTGTGCTTTGACTGAAAAAAGAAATCAGTTCCTACGAATCAATGAGCGGAATCGAGATGGAGAATAAATCAGGATTATTGACCATTTTCAGTTTATGAGTCAACTTCTTTACTCAGCTATTAGATCACAGATGGATATAGAAAAGAGGGTAACGTTTCCCTCGGTTCCAGAAGGCCGTTCATTCAAGCGAGATGAATTTTTTTCTTCAACTTCTTCAAACAACGGTCATCCTCTCAAAGTGGAAGTAGCTGTTAACGAACTTAGCCAAAAAGTACAAAAGCTTTCTTGAAGCAACGAAGTCAACGAAGCGCGACGAAGTCAACTGTGACAACTTACTGTAACAGGGACCTAAAATATTTTCTCGGCTTTGCCGAGGGGAAGGAAAAAGGGAAATAAGGGACTAAGGGATGGCGTAGAAAAGCTGAGGAAGCAAAAGAAAGGAGAGAGGATTTTTTTATCAGCACTTTGCCCATACATATAATCAAGGTAATAATTGGCAATGGCCTTCGTAATGCCATACCATATAAATTTCAAAATACCATACCATAACAATCTCAAAAAGTTCTACCGCGCAGGTTTCTTACGGGTTTCCGAAGAAATTTTCCAGAATCGATTCGTGTAATAATTATTTTCGGTAATAATATGTCACACAAGAGCGCCGTTGATCGGCTTGTTTGTTTGTTTGTTTCTCCTTGGGCTGGCATTGATCGGCACTATAGAACTCCGCGGCTACGATCACGGATAAAATTTTCACTGAATCAGACCTGACGGTCCGCTACCCGACATACTGCGACGTAAGCAAGAAATCACCCGGTATATTCAAGCCACTTACATAAACAAGCGATCGGGGCTGCATAATTTCCCTCCAAATTCAATGCATTCATTGCCTTGTTGTTCACCATCATTTAGCAATGCGTTACCGAACCATTTTTCTATATCTTCGGTGCTATGAATCGGCAACATCCTTTTTCGGCCTCTAAGCATAAATTAATGCACAGTAAAACGAGCCCTTTCTTCATGGTTATAAATCCCTCTGCTTTTCGTGTTGCTGTAACTGGCGTGCTACGTGTATCCATTATATCGAAGTATTGTGTACCCGTCTCTAGTTTGACACTTTTCAAAACGCTTCTGATTGTGGTTCAAATTTGAATGAATATCGTTCAACCCCGGTGTAGCAGGGCAATAACAGTTTCATACTTATTGTATCCTGATATTTTTCCATGCCAATGCTCATGCTGCTCTAGTTCGAAATACATAGAATTTCTTTGAATGGTGACGAAAAATTGCCATTAATTGCTGCAAAAGGGATTTTTCAATGATTGGCAGCTATTTTAAAAGGCATCTGTCGTTCCCCAGCAGTCAAACATGAAATGGGGGTTGAAAAATATCAAACTCTGATTTGCCAGATCATTTACAGACCTGACATTCTGATATGTATAAGACAGCCGAGTCAAATATTGGATTCGAAGCGGATTTCGTTTGAGGGATATGAAATCGCAGCTTTTCTTCCGATACAATCGCGATGAACCCGTAAATATGGATTCTTCTCTGTTTTAATGACAGGAACTATTGCAAGTGCATACATCACTCGATGTAAATTTTTCCTATATAAAACTCCCGAGATATGTTTCAACCCTTGCTATAAGTTTGCAGAGCGGTAGATGACAGATGTGAAACATTATTTACAGTGAAAGGCACGTTTCATAGTTATACTATCGGAATGATTGATTTCGAAAAAGTGTTTCTAGCCCATCCTTCTGGGGTAGAATTTTGATCGACTACACTTTCTGAGTTCTGTTTGATTAGAGTATCTTGCGATGTGTAATTCATAGTTGTGACACTAGCGTTAATTATTATGAAGAGCTAAATGAGTTGCAGGTTAAAATCATCGGAATTTCACTTCTTGAAAGTATATTTTTCCGAAGATTTCAAGAGGCAGAATCTGAAGAACGAGAAGTACCTAGATAGAGAAAGAAGCCCGTGAAGAATGCATTACTTTGCTGGCGATCGCGTATCGAAAAATGTGAGCCAAGGATAAGAGGGAACGAAGAAAAAAAAAAAAGGAAAAAGGAAAGATGCGAAGGATAAGGCGTGGAGAATCAAGCGTCTACGTGGATCTCATTGCTCTCCACACATAATCATAACAAACTGTTTTCTCCTCGAATCCTCCTCGGCACTCTTTTATCTCAGGCGATCATTCCGCGAATCTATATTGGCACGGACAGAGTTCTTATTCTGATCCTTCGCCGCGGAATATCGACCGGTTGGATTTACTAGCGACTTATTTATTGCATACAAATTGAATAGAACGGCCGGTAATCCCGAAGCATAAGAAAATAAAATAGAAAAACAGAAAAAAAAGCATCTAGAATTCCACGTGAGTTACGGTCCCGAAAACAAACAGATTCTGAGATTGACGTTGATCGAATTGCTCCTGATCCTTGGCACGAATTTGGCAAATCACGTTGGATTAGCTGACTGCTAACAGAAAGAAGAAACCAATTACTCAGGCCGTTCAATGACGTTCTGTCAATATAGAAGCGTAGCAAATTCACTGGCATGGAATATTCAACTTCATTTCTATACATTGGGCAGTCAACCTTGTGTTTCCCGTTCGTTCAGATCGAGAACTGAAACTAAAGTCCGGGACTTGATACCTATAATGACAATGAGTTATCTATCGGAGAATTAACACGCGGAGGGTGTGTTCAGATATTCCTGTCCGCGACGAAGTTTAACCACAGTAAATAGAAAGGGTATGAATGGTTAATGCCAGGTCAAGCTGAACAGATTGGAAACAAAATTTGGATCATATTCTTCATTCAATTCGAAATTTGACATTGATTAGAACGCATTTTATTGATTTCTTTCATTTCTTCTGCCCACATTTTTCACCAGTATTCCAGCATCTCGACCCGGGTTATTTGATTTTCCCTTGGCCTCCTCTACGTAGGCGATTGATCGCCTGGGTTCGCTCGTATTTTTATAATTCGAATAATATATTTTTATGCGTGAATAGTACATCAATATTCATCAATCATGTATCATACTCGAGTGATTATTTTTTTTTTTTTCACTTTAAAACGGTAAATTTTCAATTCTCAACTTCTGGCAGGCAGGTACCTATATCCAGGAATAAAGAGCTGCTTTACAATATCGATTCAAGGAGGCTGAAATTATTCACGCCTTCTATAAATTGCATTCATTATCGTGCCAATTTCAATAAACAAACTTACAGTCCGGTTCTTTTTCTCTTTTCTTTTTCGCTGGGCGCAAATTGGCAAAAAATAACCAGTCTAGTATATGATACACATACCTATTGATGTGTCTACCTAAGATCTCTATAGTCGAGACGAATCTAGCTATGTGGAAGATTTCAGTTCATAAAAAATAAAAATAAAATAAAACAAATGCCAGTGACTTGGAGGATGTAATCATCTTCTGTAATTATGATTGATGTACAAATTATAATCTAACAAGGCGTGATGTCACTTCGACTACGCTATAATATTTCGCCAATTAAAATTGTGGATAAAATGTTGCGGAAGCATGTTGTACCTATGTTACGATCGCGAAATGAGAGAGAAATTGAAGAAAAAAAAAAAGGAAAAATTTAGCGGTATGAAATGCATCGCGTGACGATCGATCGATGGCGTAAAAATAAAGAATGAAAGAAATCGGTCGAGGCAACTGCTGTTTCTTGATTAAGCGTCTTGTAGCGTGTTGATGAAAATTCGAAACGTCACGGAGAACCGGCGAGAGAGCCATGAAACAGGATAGTGGTTGATAAAAACTACGGACCGGATTGTCTTCTGTCGATCTGCAATGAAGTGTAAGAACCAGAGTCGAGCCACGGACTGCACGTATGTACAAGAAATTTGATTCGACGGTGATTCTATTGTGAGAATCGCCTTGATCTAGAAACTAAATGCATCTACGAAACCGCCTCGGATTACCAACTGGATCCAGAGCGTCTCGTCGAGCTGGTATAAAGGAGTAGTCCGTCATATGGTGAAGGAAGATCGTTTCTACTTTGTCAATCTGTCTTCCAACTGCGCGTCGCGGACTTCCATTACTGTAATCCGTTTCCACTGGTTCGCTACTAGCATGGTTTTAGCCATCGTGAGAGTTGCACGTATATCTATGTGCGTTTCTACACACATGTACGTTCATGTGGGAGAGCATTCGATTGCAGCTTCCGAAGACCGCTGGAAGCTCTCTTAGATAGTGCCTATCTCACCTATCTTCGTTCGGACGGAGCAGAAAGATAAAGAGTTGCCAAATATCCGTTTCATCAAGTTTTTCCAAACCTTACGAGTATTATAGCCGACGATGAGCTCAGTATACAGGAAATTGTGAGTCCCGATTTCGCGGTTAAATTCTACACGACTGCGGAATATTTGAATATTTTTATCATATGATGGGTACAAAAGGAGTGGAGATAAATGCAGGTATCCATGTTTGCCTGGGTGCAAGTGCAGAGGTATTTGTGAAGCGTGAAATGTACCACGATGCAATTTCTGGGGTGGTCATTTGTGCAAGGTATGGTGATTTCTAGAGAGGTAATAAAATATTGAACAACGCAAGAAACAAACAAGCAAATGAACGAGCAAGAATAGCTGTAGGTACAAAGAAGGTAGAAAGATGTGAGCGAGAGTCTTTTGCGAGATAATAGCTTGGCAATAATAAGATTGCTGAATGGTAGCCACAGCGAGGGTGCAGCAAGGAATGATAGATAGTCCGGGCTAGCCAGTAATCGCCAGAGGCTTAACATGGGAGCTCGTTATTATTGCACACTTAAGCACATCAATACGTGATTGCTTTATAACGCGGGATGGCCATAGGATGGCAAGTTCTATTGTCATATCGCGAATAAGTCTTGGGAATTAATAATCCTGGGATTAAGAAGCAAATCCTCGCTAGCGTTCTACATACGCATAATTATCAGCAGCGCTAATCAAGTTAGGATGGGGGAAGAAACAATGTGTGATAAATAGAGTTCCATAATTGACCACTTCGAGTCTGCAACCAGATTCGTTGCAATTGTACGGTAATGGAATCAGCTGGATCGAACCTGGCCCGCGTTTTGATTGCAGGGATTAAATTTTGACGTGATTACGTGACTGCCCGGATATTAATGGAAAATAAAAATCGTCGAATCAATAGATTGTGAAAAACGATCAGAAATAACAATGGAATTCGTTATAATAAAACTTAATTAAAAAGGCTGTCTTTTGCACGGAATTGTATAATTGCTTTTCAAATACAATATCAATAAGAAATAATTGATGCCAATATTGTGTGAGAATTTTTCACTATCCCAATTTTTTGAAGACACGAGTGATTGTCGATTTTTCTTCATTATTGAAACTGCAGCGAGAGCGATACTGTTTTTAGAATCTTCGGAGAAGATTTGGAAAGCAGATGTGTAAACTGGTTACAGAATTGTGCGTAATAAATTGATCTGGCCGACAAACGCAGAGCGAACTGGCTCAATAATACAGAATCAAGCAATGCCCAGTTTATTATTGTCTTTTGCGTAATTGAAATAAACGAGGGGCTTACACACACGTGTTAGCTTCGGCGTTCGTTGGATAATAATGGTTTCCTGGAAATGCGGGATTATCATTAGTCCCCTGCCACATCAAAGCTCTAATGGCAACATATTCGATTTCCTAACGCCTAGATACCTAAGCCGTACCAAAATTAGTAACGAATCTTTGGAGATGACGTTTCGGTATATAATTGCAACGAAGATGGATCGACGGTGCGAGGATCGATCGAGCGATAAATTATAATCGGAGATCTCCGTATCTTTGTAGATTTAATCGGCGTATTTGCTGATACTGATGCCGATCCACTCGCGACCCACGCAGAAGGCATAAAGTGACGGTTAATTAACTACCCTCGGTCAAATATTTCCGGTTTCGTTTTTCACCGTTGCGATGCCGCGAAAGTGGATAAAACTCTGCTAATAAGATTCCGCCTATTTATACCGCGCCGGATAGTCTTACCACGTGCAAATATTTGTCATCAATTACCAGAGGTAATTATACGGATCAAAATAACGGCCATAAACCAGGTAATAAGCCTGGTCCTGCAGATGGTATATGCGAATCGGCTTGCATAATAACGAACCGGGAGTGTGTAGGCGCCGAGTAGAAAGCAGTAAAAACATGCATCTATTTCCATATAACAGGTTTATATATTACGCCGTCACTAGCAGGGTACAGTTACATTTGAATATGGCCACCCTGTTCGCCCTGAAGTGAGACCAAAATCATTGCAGCCCTTCGTCCACCGTGAATTTCCTTCCCTAATTTTCGCCCGTAAAAAATGAAAGATACTTAAACGAGGTTCAAGAAGTACAATAAGTGACGAAACCTGGAAACAAAGAACTACTGACAACCCCAAGAAACGGGTGTAATATATCGTCGGAAATGGACTGCCGTTCATTTTCTGGGAAATGGCAACTGGCGCGAAGATCCGATGCAACAAATGCGAAACGATTATGCTATCAATCGACCGTTTAGGTATGTTTTACTGACTGTGTCACAGCTCTAACGATCTGGTACCAATAATCTAAGTAATTCAGGATTGCTCCCCGCGAAGAAGCGGGAGAGTTTTCTCCGGCGTTTTTTACCATCCATCGGATCTAGCTAACCACTTAATTGAAAATGCAGTTTATAATTGGCAATAACGACTGTAAGGAAGTATTCGTGCCATTTGCGAAGCTGGCGAGGGTAATATTGGCTGTAATTTGATAGAAGCTCAGGCCAAAGAGCCGCGATTAACAGAACGATATTAGAGATACTCAGGCTGGAGAATCGTTAATTACAATTAGTTTGGTGCAATAGGTATTTGTTTCGATTGCAATATCGAACCCAAGTGCAGCCTCTGGTTGCAGGTATCGCTGCAGCATGCGTCTGCTTCATTGTGATGACTACCACCTCGTAATGTAATCGGCATTGTGATTGGAATAATATAAATTGCCGAGGATAATGATTACAGCACCGTTTCATGCTCGTTGTCGAACGTGACCAAACGCATTTAATCGTCAATGCTGGCCTGTGCGTTTATCTAAAATCTTGATCAACTGACGGACAGCGTTCCAACTGCTTTTATCAGGCTTTTTAATCGCGATATCCAGCTTTTAGGCACGAGGATGAAGTCTTTGAGAACAACTCATCCCGCCACGAATGGAAATCAAGTTTGCTTTATGACCGCCTAACGATCTTGAACGCGGATTAAAGCGAAATTTGTGGCGAGGTTGTGATATATCTTCTGTGTCAAGAGATCGGCTTACAGCAAATAGAGCGTCTCATTCGTGACTCTAGCCCCGGGCCACGTGCGCGTGTTCCCTGCAAGAGATAGTGCCTACGTATACACTCAGTTCCGCCCAGTTGCACCCAGTTGGATCCAGCAGCTAACGATGCTTCCGGAAGTCGAAAGACTGACTGTAAATTGCATAATCTTGCGGGCGGTGGATGGCGGACGGCGGACGGTCAGCACCGCGCCGTTGCAGTTTCTCTTGGCATGATATATATTCACGGAGGCTCACCTAAGCCTAACAATGACAGCATGACAGCGTAAGATTTCCGCTCTCCTCTCTGCTCCCACAGCAAAGAGACCGAAGAAGTTCGCATCTTGGTGTGGCCTTGCAATGGCGTCTCTCTTTCTCTCTCCTTCTCTCTCTTCAGCTCTCAGTATCTCTCCTCGGGCATATCTGGTTGCGGGCTCCATTGCAATACGGCAGTTCGTAGTACGAGGACGAGACATTGGCCTATACCACGCTCGACCTTGCCCGTTCGTTACTCTTGCATGCCTCTTATATGCATCGTGGCATCTTATAGTTAGCGCGCGATATAGAAGCTCCGCACAGCCCTCGCGTGAGCTTGTAGCTATACCGTACTAGGCATGCTATACGGAGGCCGGATATATCTCACAAAGCGTAGAAGGGCACGCGTACCTGTAGTAGGCGTGCATACAGATATATATCTAAACGCAGGTTATCTAGACGCGATGTGGCTCTATAGCCGCATGGCTGTATCACGACAGTGCTCTTATCTCCTCATCATTATCTTAATCTTTATCCCCATCGCATGCCGTCTCGCAGCGTCCTCTCCGATCTTCTTCGTCTGCTTCTTCTCTTCCTCTTCCTCTACTTCTATTTCTTCTTCTTCTTATTCTTCTTATTCTTATTCTTATTCTTATTCTGCTTCTACTTTCTCAGCACAATTTGCGCGTTATAGCTCGCGCTATTCGGATTATAACAAAGCAATTGAAGCCCGGATGGGAATCTCGTTTTAATTTTCTCAGACCCATTTTCGAAAGATTAAAAACGAGGAAGCGGAATTTCGCTAAGATCGAGAGCGAGAGCAAAGAGGGGTCGGAATCTTGTAGAGGTACTTTCACACCTCAGATATTCTCGCTGCACAGTGTTACGAAAGAAAATGTCTCAAAAGAAGTTTGAAATTTATAATTCAGATCGTTTCGAATATTATAAACTTCAAATTTCACATTTTCATCCGCCCATTCCCATAATAATTCAGCCCTTATCATATGTCGAAGGAAAAAAAAAAGACAAAATTTTGCGGAACACTCCAAAGATTTATCCCGTTTCTTCAAGGGTTCATTTTAACAATGTGTGGTACAATTAAAGCGAGTATAGGAAAGAATGAAAAATGCTCGTGAACTGAATGACGGTTATGCGGGTACTGAATTTTTAAAGCAAAAGTGCAGGCGTTGCTTGTGTCGAGACCAAGGGCCACCTCGTGCTGTGAAATGCCACACGTGTGGACATTCACCAGACACGGTAAAACCCTTAGTCAAGACGGCGAAGGCGGCCCGACCTGCGTTAAAAAGCAAAAATGTATATTTAAAGGTATAGGTTTGAAACTGAAATAATATTTAGAACGTAAACGTAAGACGCAATGAGGGAGACTAGAAATTAGGTACAATAGTTGGCAGTGTTAGTGGCGATGGGTTGCCACACCATCATTGGACCGAATAATTATCGAAATGCGAACGTGTAATGGAATTGAAATTGTACGAGATTCAAAACTTACTTCCGGTTTTCCCTTGAATCCTCAGACCCCATTTTCGTTGGTTTATTTCGATAATTCTTCTTCCATCGATCGAGTGAGACTAAATTTGAAAAGTGCTGCAGTTCTTTCAAAATATCTGTTGCAAACAATGATTTGGACGGTACCTGGCATAGCTAAAGTATGGCAAAATGTCGGTCGAAATTTTTTTGGGAACTTTCCAAAGCCATGTCGAAAATAATATATTGAATTCCCCTGCGTGCGTGTTTATGTCAAAGAGTCAATTAGGATGAAATGAGGCTATTTAAAGATAAGAAGTGATTAGCATCAAGTTTTTAATGCCATGCGAACTCATCGATGACCTATGACAAAATGTCATGACAAAATGACAAGTGCTTACAGGTATGTTATCGAAGACGTCTGATAATCAATCAAGCAGTCTGAATTTTTTAATTTGCACATAACATAATCAGTCTCCTGTAATCCCAACGCGAGTTGAATACCTGGAGCGCTAGCGCTCAACAAGAAACACCCTCGATTCGTCCATCCCGGAAATGATTGGATCGAGTCTTGTTTCCTGAACCCTAACTCAACCCCGTGTCAAATTACAAATCAATATCTCAATCACTCGGAGATATATCGCGTGAAGAGATGGATGGCAAGACAGACGTTGACTAGATGTCCTAACACGGTGCATTGAACCTATGGACCGTGGCAAAGGTATATAAGGTATATGTACCTACGTCTTTCGAACGACGTTGGTATTGTTGTAATTTTTTTTAACTGCAAAAAAATAAATGTAGACGATTGTAACTATAGCGCGAGTAAGTTTTTACGTTTGATTAGTTCTTATACCGCCAGCTCGTGCGGAGAATCGGGTCAGATGAACAGCGATGGTAGAACGATTGGTTTGTTAAGATAACAATTCTCGTTCGAAGAAGAGGAGAAGAGAGCAGCGTACACGAAAATGGCTGTACGGAGTCGTTTGGAAAATAATCTCGAAACTGTCAAGTCGATTTTTCGACGATCGCGTGGATAACGGAATATCACTCAAGTCATTGTAGGTATATGGTGCCCATGGTTCCAGTCACGAAGTTGGTTACGCCCACAGCAACAACGTGCGAGTGGGTACCTGATTTATTCAAATTGTAGAAAATAAGTTATCGTTTTTCAAGCGAAAGAAGATCCTGGTCGGTGGGTATAAGAGCAAGTGCATCGTTGTCGTAAATTAACTTCGAAGTTTATACCTCTAGTCTGTCCAGGAAGTTAAGGTCACCGTCGTCAACGCGGAAAGCTCCATCCGCACGAGGATCAGAGAGGTCACTGATCTCATCGGTGCGATAAAGCCCCGGCAATATATCGGTGTAAAAAAAAAAAATAGAAAAAAGATAAAAAAAAGAGTGGGAAAAAAAAAAGAATTAAATCGAAGTGAAATAATGAAAACACGGAAAAAAAAAGAATTCAAATAAAAAATCACTTGCACTGAATCGCCGGGCGCAATTTTAAAAACCAATTTTCGCACTCAGCGCTACTGCAGATGCCTCTCTGAATATTTAAAACCGTACACGAAACTGCAATAGACTTGATATGCCTACGGGCTTCGTCGACGATTGCAAAAATTTCGTTTTGTTTTATAGTTTAGAGAATGTTGAACGTCAGTTGGGTACAATATACGGCGATACGTGTACCCTGGTGCTTTTCCTTTCACATTGAGCAGAGCCTTTTCCTCATTTTTTTTATCTCTTTCAATACCCCAGCCACACCTTGTGGCAGACTGATGCTGTCGCCTGCGTTGGTATGTACGGAAAAGGATACATAATTTGTTTCTCATTCATACCCTCGTTTTGTATAGCTGGGCTGGTAAATGCAAAATCTTGACAGTTTTTCGTCGGTAAAATGAAGTGCCCGCCTACCTTGGCATGCGGAGAGTACTCTCGTCTCTACAGACGGAAAAAGGTTTCATTTGACTTTCCCTGGTCGTTGCCACCCCCGGCAGCATACATATTTGAGTTATATCATTAGTCAGATTTAACATAAAAATAACTAGAAGTAATAGAAACGGGGGTGGCCGCGCGTTTCTGTAAACATTATAACTAACTGTTCTACTCTGCAATCAGCGAGATGAAATTTCAAATATTCAGTTACCCCTTTTGGCGTGGATACTGATTGACTCGTTTAGACACTCAGCAATTCAAATTTAGATGCTATTTTTCATGACAGTTGCATTCCCGATACTAGGCAGGATTCAATCAACCATACCAACGTGAAAACATGTCGGAATTCAATGAAATTCGATCGGCGCATTGACCCTTTTGATGTTTGTGAAAAATGAAAATTTCTAAACGAAGATCGCAACCGGTTGGTCACTCTGATTCGTTTAACTGCATATGTAGTTGAGAAAACGACTTTGGCTTATGATCAGCGTTTCCTCAACGACATTCAGACGACTATTTTGACTGGGATAAATTTGCTGACATTACCTGTGTCTATCGCGGTACTTTATCACTCGGAAGCACCCTGCACTTTACAGAATATTGAACGCGCGTACAGATGTATGTATACGTAGCTATAGGTACGTGGATATATCTACAGAGAACATTTCCTAGAGCGAAGTCGGTAGGTACCGTCGATAATTGCTGTTGAATAAATTACCGTAATTGCTGGTACTAGTGTAATTTTACGACCACAGTAGCTATAAGAGTTTTATCATTAAATTCTACAAATCATCGAGTAGATTTTAATAATTAATTGCGTGTCGTTTCGAAAACGTGATCAACAATATCGCAAACGCAGACAGCTGTAACGAATACCTAATACTAAAATCGCATTTTGAATTAATGCTTCTTCATTATACATACGCGATCCCTGGCGTGGAAATAACCACGGTAGATAGGGTGTAATATACATGTTTGCCACGAACACAGACAGATCCCATGGAAAGTAGATATACTAGGAGTAGGCAACCTATCAAATGAATAACAAACGCCCAAACAATATCCTTCAAACCCATGAAACGAACAAACTTCGCTTTCTCAGCTGTTTTAGGTGCAGAAATTTAGCCCGCGACTGAATCGTTGCGACCTAATGGACGCCTTGAAACTCCAACACCATTGTACGCTAGCGTATCCTCGGGGGGAATAAATGACACGTCAAATAGCACCATTGAACAAAATCTAGGCTGACGAACGAAGAGGAGTTGTCGTTCCTTGATGAGGAAGGAAATAGGGTCAAAGGAGAATATTAGACCGGCGTTGTCGTAATCATTGTCATCATTATTACTGTTTTATGTATCATGGAAGGCGCATCATCTCAACAAGAGCACAATGCATGGGTTGGTATGTGCCTGGTGGTTGGCAGTCGATACAGTTTATGCGGGGCGCCAGGCGATATATTAACGCGTGACTTAGAGTCGAGAACAATGGCGCAGTCACGCAGGTAACCAGGCCGAGGTGGTGGTTTGCCTCGAAGAACATGGGTGAAGGCGTCGTTTGAGAAGTTTTACAAGAATTTTCGCACGCAAGGTGAAGTCGAGAAGTCGAAGTTAGAGGGGGAACGAGCGTCGACGTTTATGCGTATAAATATAAATCGTGTGTGAATGAAAAAGAAACAGGAAAAGAAAAAAAAAAAACTAACTCATTCGCATATAGTGAATCCGACACTCAATCGTTTGGCCCCAGGTTTGATTTCACTGGGGAAACCCTCTCTGGCTCTTAAGAAATAAGAATTTATTATGTTATACAAATTTAGTGAAATTGTCGAAGAATTAGTTACGAAATGCGATATTGAAGTTAGAAAATTGCGCTACAAAAATTGAATGCTAATAAGTGATACCTATAGGCACTACAGCATAGTTGAGTATCCGCGAGGTTATAACTTATGTAATAAAGAGGTGAAAAGTTATCTTTTAACGCGGCAATAAAATTTCTTTTCTTTTCCTACTTATACTTTCAGTTTAATCCATCGTACTGCAAATGACTTAGCATATTATCGTTAACCACCCGCAAGATGTGCTTCCTGATTCATTCTCTATGTACATTTATAACGAGGACAAATTTTTAACCGCATCTATCTATACGAGATGTTCAGAGATGACAGAATAACAGACACGAAGCAACCAGTCATTATACACACCGAAAAATTATTGCTTTAGGATCCTTATTAATGCAGAAAGTACAAGCTAAGCATGAACCAACGATCCATAACCATCACTGCGTTACGATTACTTCGAGATACATACTCCTGCAGATTCCACACGGTATAGAAGCTTTTTTCAAAACTATAACGGTTAACGATCAAAGATTGAACTCCGTTGAGTACCTTTAGCCATAAATCAAACCCCTTTATGATCCCCGACTAGCATTTTTAATACACTTGTGTTATCTCACGAAAAGCTAATTTTTCACGTGGCAAAAATATTCTGGCATTTCTGTTTTTTATTCTGTCATTAATACGCGTAGCTTCGATGAATATATAAAAAATGATGGAAATTTATTGGAGTCTATTCAACAGAATTCTAGCAACCGTTTTCAAAGACGTAAAGCTGGGAGTGTATTATGACGTAAAAAAATGTAATTGCAGCGTGACGGTAATGGATAGATGCTTCATTATGGTATTCATTTTATTCGTTCAAGTATCTCTACTCAGTACTGTTGCTCACAGAAGTACACCTCTAGAAACCCCCTCGAGATCATGCTGTAATTACTCATTAACAACGAATAAGAATTTGACGTTGATGCCGTAGTTGGCAAGTAAGTTGTAACGTAGAAAGCATCTAGTTATAACTTCCTGATAATATAAATCTCCCACGCGATCGCGAAGATGACAACGATCGAATTCAAGAGATTGCAATGCTCCATTCTCCCATTTCTCAGGACTGATGACGTTACCAATTAACGCAACGAGTCATAGAAACTGTTAGTATTACCCGACTGTGAATGTTAACAATAGGAATCGGACCGCAGGTTGGGTTGGGCGCTATTATCTACCGCTCGTGATTATATGACTAAACAAGGTCCGTACTTTCTGCTGTTAATTAGCACCAGCAAACTTTGGAAAGGTAATATTTGATATCAGATAAGGTAGGTACAGGATATTGACGTCACTGTCACCCAGCTTGGCACTGACGTGTATAGATATAACGACTTCTTGTGTCTATCAAAGCAGACCTATGTTACTTCGGTGCCATTAACACGCAACGTTAAATCAACCCATAAGCTCGGGTGTGTCGCTGACAACTTCCTAATTATTATTATGTGGTAGATTTTATATAAAACTTCGAACGAAACATCTACTAGCTAATTACTGATCGCATTCTATACATTTATAATTACTCGTTATTCGCTCCGTTATACGTATATGTACACGCGTGCCTCGGTTGGGGATCCAGTCCCTCGGTATCTCGAAAGTAGATTGATAATTAAGACAATGAACCACGCCGTTTTCCATCTTGCATCATTAACACGACATGAAACGGAACTCATATTCCGGTTAGCGTTTAGATTAATAATTGCTAACCATTACGTGTATGCATATATATCCTCGACCCTCGCAAACGTAATCGAAAACTGTATAAAGCAGGAAAATAAAAACCTTTAAAAATAACGTGGAATTTGAAATTGTGTTACGTAGACCGTTTTTCTTTGACCAGAAAGATTTCGCTCGTTTTTTCATCGGTATATCAGTAAGTTCAATATATTTTCAGTCACGATTGTTACTGATAGCGGCAGTAGTTCGTGGTTAGACGTATAGAGGATACAGTAAAGTGTTTGCATCACTTTGGCTCGTCGGCGCGTGGCGTCGTAAATATAACGCTGTCTCTCGGCTCCTGCGGCGCCCCAGGGCGTCGAAGGGTGACTTGGAAAGTAAAGGGACGGCGGCGGTGCGTGACCTACGCAGTTGAGCTTCAATACCTTGATGGCGATACCTACTCGTAGTTGTTTAGATTTTATAAGCATAGAAGAATGAAAAAGTATCAATAGCCCAAGCTTACGTTTCAAATTTTTCTTTTTTTTTTCTGATTTTTTTTTCTTTTTTTTTTCGAACATAAGTTAGTAATCGAACCTTAGACACAGCAGCAGCCAACATGGCACCAGTTTATAACCCAGAATACATCGACGGTTGGCCAAGGAAACTTCGAACTTTGACCCTCATATACAACGTGGACTAGCAATATTTTCCGAACCAATGAGGATATCGTAAAATTCTACGGTCTAGACTAGCACGAGTACATTAACGATGAGTTAGAGGAACAGTTTCTGTACATCTGCTCGTTGCAGCATCAGTTTTTCAAATACTAGAAGAAATCATAGAAAGAATTGATTCCATAACGCGATAGGATTCGAGTGAGGGGATTGAATCCAGAGGGTTTATTCCATAAATCAAATCATGTCTCTCCTAGGCCTTATGAGTTTAGTGGAAGATCGGTTCTCCATCTTCACTGATTCAGAAGTAATTGCCCGGCCTCGATTTTGGCAACACTTTGTATCGAGGCAGAAGCAACGACTGAAATAAGATACCATAGAAAAAGATTGATCCCATAACGTAGGAGAACTCGAGTGAAGAGACTGAATCCGGAGAGTTCACTTCATACATCGTATATCGTGTCCTTCCTAGGTCCTGTAAATTTCGGATGAAATTCGGGTCTCCATCTTCACTGGTTCAGAGGTAATTGCCTGGTCTCGATTTCGGGCAACGTCCTGTATCCGTATACACATTTACCGTTCATACACCTATACCCAGACAACATCCCCTGGTCCTGAGGGACTAGAGCATCTATTACAGCGTCGGGATGTCTTTCAGTCGTGGTATCGGGTCTTAGCCAGTTGGTTCTCAAGTTCGTGCAGTGACCATGATGTAGAGTGGCACTGGTGAGACAGCGGAGATATTTTAGCCGAAGGACTGTCTGAACGCATACTGTGAAAACCGGGGAAACTCCATCCCTGATGCGGGACGGAGAACAATTGTTCAGCCAACATATCACGTTATCGTATTATCGCATATGAAAAGGAGTTTTAAGGGTCTGTGGAAAAACCTCACCTGACTAGTCTCGTCCTCGTTATGAACGCGGAGGTGTGATGCTGCGATGGCTTTGAACAGGGGTTCCGCATCTAATTCCTGGGTGATTTCGCAGTCCAGAAAACCCCGACCGAAGGATATAATATCTACACTTGGTGTTCTTACGCATGGGTAGTTAGGACAATTGTTACCGTAGCTCATACAGTCAGCGAAGTACGAGATATATAATTCTGTTCAGGTATTGGACGGTGGTTGAGGCAGGTTGCAAGAAGCGTGAAATACCAAGTTGGTCCGTTGTTCCATAGAAGAAAAGAAATGCACACTAGGAAGCAGGAAGTGGCGCCGAAGTAATTGCTGTGTCTTACGACTGGCAGCAGTGAGAAAAAACATTTCTCTTATAGGTATATGTTATAGCTTTTCGAATATAACCACGGAGGGCGTATATTCCCCGTAAGGGCATAATATGATGCAAGGTGAAGAAAAATTTTAATGACTTTCATTGTTTTCGCTTCTGCGGTTATACTTTAGAAATATATTTTATGCTCTAAGAGATATTTGTTATAAACCCATACCCAACGCCGTGATGAGAAATGAAAATCTCACTTGCAGATAAGTATGAATATATTTATGTTTTACACACAGAATCGTATTTTTATTATACAATGATCTTAAGTCATGTTATACGTTCCTCTAATCCTTATTTTTGATCATGATTGAGCTCGTTACATCCCCGGGCTATTCGTGTAACGTGAAATTCTCTGAACTCATTGAAACGTGCTGAAATTGTCCAAAGTTAATTTGTAATCAAGCGATTGTCGGTAAAGGTATTTATTTTAATAGGCAATAGTATTGTCTCTAATAGAGTAATATTGTCCTTTGAGCGGAATTTAAGCGCAGCTTTTAAACCGAATAAGAAGAGAGCAACAGTTCAATTACCCGCCCAAGACTTCCACAGCAAGTTACCCGCGTTCGTTAGTATATAGGTATAGCGCAGTCTTTCTGTACAGTGAACCTAATAAATATGCAATTCAACACGGTAAAACAGCGAGTTAATGCACGATGGGGTCATTGCACACCATATCGTCAAATTGTACAAGCTTGTTTTCCTTAATTGCCTCGCTAGCCAAAGTAAATATTCTCAGCCAGGCTGCACGTTTCGGAATTAAACAGGTCCTACTTTTCTAATAGTAATATCGGCTTTATAAGTAGAAAAATCCTACAAGTTTCGGAATTTCATTAACGAATCTGTACTCGACGCTGATTAAACACTGGATTCTATATTTCAAAATCGTTACACGTCTCCGATTCTAACTAGTTACGTTGTCCGCATGCGTAGCAACACCAGCTAACAGTTATTCAATTATTTTGACTAGAGAGGCCCGGGTCAATTATATTTTCCAGCTAATCATATTGGACAATCACATGGCAGTTCGTTGAAGATAAAGCACCGGTCTATCGGTATAGAATCGAAATCAGGGGCAAAAAACAAAAAACAAAACAAAAAAAAAAAAACAAAAAGAGAACGGAGAAAAGCTGCATCCGATTCGGGATAACATTTTATGTCCATGATCACGTTTTCTCGCAAATTTGTTCGTTTGTTTTGTCAATTTGTAACTTTAATCTGCCTGAACGAAATCCAATAGGTACCAATTTCGGTTTGTCGTCGAAATTTTTCATCGATTCATGACAATTCGTTGTCTACCTAGCTTTCGAATGTGGACAAAAATTGGCATTGAATTTTACAGAAACAAACCGGGGGCGGTGCGGATATTGGAATTCTATTGTGTTCATTACACGCAACGCCTGATGCCACGGAACTTTGATGAAAAACTTTTCTCCCTAACTCCAATGACAGGATAGTTATAACCGAGTGTATTTCTTGCGAAGTTAACAACCCGGTGCTGTAAATAGATGCACGAATGATACTGTCTCACACGCATGTATAGAAATGTGTTGAGTTTGTATGTGTATAAATTGGCGCATATCACATTGTAGGAAATTTTTCATACGGTCAAGAGTGGGTATCTTTAATGCCTGTACTAATGCAAACCGTGTCGAATTAAGGATTCAGTCTGTGGCAACTACGGGCTAGGATGCATGAATGACCGCATAGACGAGCTGCTTGCTTGAGGTTATTACTTATTAGAGAAAAAAACGTAGACGACTTTCAGACGATAGTATAGAGAAGAGATGAGAGAGAGAGAGAAAGAGAGTGAAAATGAGCCGGAGGGGCGAGTCGAGCTTTTTCTATTAAATTTTATTTATTTTATTTCTTCGATTTTATTCTACTCTTTGTGCCAAAGAATGAGCGTGCGGCAATGGTGCGGCCGAGGCACAGGCACAGGCACAGGCACAGGCACAGGTGTCGATTGATTGCTTCAAATTATACACATCAGTAGCGAGCGATATTACATAGAATCTATTCGCGATGGTACGAACTATAGATCATTACCATTCCCCCGTACGTTGGATATCTGTCATTTGCGTAACCCATGTCCTTCGTCCACCCCGTGGCAAGTAGCTACGATAATCAACCCAGGCACATACGGGGTGTCCCTAAGTTATATAGAAGAAGAACTCATTCTATATGAAGGTAAAAAGTTGTGATTTGCGTTTTGATAAAAACTTGAATTTATTCTTGAAAGTCTTAGCTGTTTGTTCTGATTTTGAAAAAGAAAAAAAAAGAAAAAGATGAAAAAATGTAACGTGTACACTGTCTCATTGAAACGGACGTGACAGTATAGAGCCATCGGTGGATTCGCGATTTATATCTTTATTGAATAAAGGATGATGATGTTGAATGTTTTATCAATTTTTCTCGGTCTGTTAGTTCTAGTTGTACAGAAAATGTATATTCATAAAATGTACGTCGATTTTATAGGAATATGAGGAGATCCGTTAAAAGATGTTTTATCATTACCATATTGCAGGTGAAATCGAAAAATCCCGAACGAGATAGAAAAACGTATTCAACGAGCACCTAGCTGGAGACTATATAGAGCACTGAATAATTCATCTCTCCAAGATCAGTGACTGAAATATAATTCAGCATCTGAACATTTCTATTCCTATAATATATTGATAAAGAAAAAAATTCCATTAGTGGTGAAATATACTATTCAATCGAGCAACAGCGTTAGTATTCTTTCAACAGATTTACGCAAATTTTGCGAATATTCTTCTTCCACTCACTCTTTATCCTTCTGGCCAATTCTTAGTCACATTAAAGCGCTTTGTATTATGAGGAATGATTTGAACTGCCGAAAGCAGTGATCGATTTAACGAACAAAGGTTAGCATTATGGCTGCGTGGCTCTCGATGTAAATCGAATTTATTGGTATATTATAGATGGTTAGTCACGTGCCAAGATCAGGTGTTTCGAGAAGCAGCCAGAACTTGTGGAAGGCGCGTTGTGCGGACTAATTATCCGATAACTTGAATCTCTCGCGGCCTGTCGCACATGAGACAAGTCCCGTTTGCTGAATCGTGTTACGGAGATCGGTCACGTAACTAGATAAATGCGACAGGGCAAATATTCATCTTGCATGTGTAAGCGCGTCGAGGGCTTATACCCAAGGCTCGGGGAAATCTCGATTAATTTTGAAATGCAGTGGTGAACGTTGGCAGGTAAAGTTTCACGACCAAGCTAGCTGCGGTAGTTGGTAGGTACGACGTTGGAAACTCGTTTAATTCCAACTTGGCCATATATGTTCTTATAATACATGCATATATATATTTATCTACATATGTATATGAATGCACGACGTAGGTATAACGTGGGTGTAGTTGAACGAGGTGTCCGCAGTTGAAATTTATTTTCTCAAGTGTTTCGCTCGCTGTTCAAAGTAGAGTGAAAAATGTTTCGCACGAAAATTGTACGGCTAGAGGGTTTAACACGCGATATTTAAACGCTAATCCGATTTTATTCCTCTAAAACTCGAAAAAATCAATCGCATGTTTCCCTTGATATCAACCCAATTACCTATGAATTTGATGAATCGGTTCGTATGTCACAAATTGAGACGAATCAAACGAAACTGTCAGATAGGCTAACTATAATTATGCAATTTTATTAGTAATAGCTGTTTTAATATTGAATGAAGACTGCTAGAATAAATCTAGAATTGAAAATCATTGATATTAGAGAAGGATTCTTTAGTAAGATACAATTTTGTGAATCAGTCTCACTTGAATTCTAAATGAAAAGGTGAGGTGCACGCTACGCCGCGCTGTGTTACTGTTGAGAAGTTGTAATGAATCATTAGAAATGAGCTTACCGTGAACTAATTGAGGATCCGACTCGACGCCTCGCTGCAATAGAAACTCTGGCTTATTAGATTTCGAGTACGTATCAAAGAAAGACATATACGTGAAGGGTTTACTCCGTACTTTTAATTATAACTTTATTTGATTTTCAGATTTCTACCCTGATGAAACGCACCACTTTAGCCTTAATCTCGTCGAATTTTCACTCCGAAAATGCCTGTCATATTATGGAATACTATACACCACGAAATAGAGAGGTTTTTTTTTCGTTGGATACTCCCGAGCACTTATGCACCCTCACGAGACTGCCTCATCATTTTTTCCTATGAACTTTTTGAGAATTATGTGAGCGGCTAAAACCTCTGTAAAATCATATTCCCAGCTTTCGTGAACAATCCTAAAACGGAGGGCAATGTCATAAGCATGAATTAATTATGCACTTAATTCGTGATGCGACAAGAAATGGTACTAGATCCACAACTAGTGCTGTTACTCCGTCTTATGTCTTCGCACAACATTCGTGGATACATACTCTATATGCACATATATACAGTCGCACGTAGGGGATGCCTGCGAATAGTATTCGAGATCCGGAATTCGAGATTCAGGAGTCGGCAGCAGACGCAGACCCTTGCCAATCCTCGACGCGGTCTGGTGACACAACTGACACCTCGTAATACCAGGTCTTGGATGGTTGCCAGTTTGCGTAAGAACTGCACATCCGGCGCACACCCTGCACACTAAACAACCTGCACCTCGATCTGTTTGGTATTTGCGAGGTACGGTTGAACCGCACCGTTACTAGATACCCGTGCTGTCTCCTCGTGTATCGTCTGACTTCCAGCCCTCCTCGTGCGAGTGGAAACTAACCCTCGACTGATTCTTGGAGATTAAGGGGTTGGAATAGAGTATCAGAACCCGCGGAGTTCTTTCCATAGTTTTTTTTTCCAAGAGGCTCGAACACCCGCTAATTCAAGAGTCCATCGCTCCCTTTATTCTCTATCTGAAGCACGCCGGGGGCGACGAAGCAAGAAAAGCTCTGAACCGAGGGCGATAAAATGATTATAGGACACGATACGCGTCGAGTAATTTATTAATTTTTTAATAAATCTCCGAGCATCTCAGCCTTGGCTGTGGACAGTAATATTAGGGAATATCGACCGCTCAGAACCCACGGGACTCCCTCGATGTGACGTATCTACTTTAAGAGGGTTGGATCGGCTTTTTTAGGAGGTGTATTTCGAAAACTGAAAATTAAACTCACCGGAATTTTCATCGTCACTTAATTTCATGATCAAACTTTTTGTTCACTGAACTTTTAATCTCTGGACAGTTTCGAAAAACGTCTGATTTTACGGGATGGAATAGTACTGGATAAAATCTGAGGGTTGAAAGATGGCGATTTTCGTTTTTTGAATATTGATAATTCTTTGAGAGTGTGATAAGGTTGAAAAAGTCGCGTAAGCGTAGACGTACGCGTATATCCACGTGGACTTTAGAGTAACAGAAATAAACGGCTTACCTCGAAGGGTCAGAGCTGCCGAGTCATGCCCGCCGAGGGAGATCGCTGGACACGGTTTTTCAATCTACTAAGCCTTTTGGCAGGGCTAGCGTAGAAGAAAACGCGGATCGACGAGCTGAGAAAAGGAGCAGATATTTCCAACGGGGGGTTTGGAAAAAAAGAAGGTGAATCAGAAGCTCGACAGAAGACGGGGATTGACTCGGAGATGGTGTGAATAAATTAATCTAATGGCAAGCCACCTCGGCTATAAAGAGATAGCGATAGTGTGGCACGGCATCTCTTCGGTAATAAAAAAATGACTCAAATGAGCGTAACACGAGTCGCATAACAACAACAAGAGAATCAACGAGAACGGCGACTCGTTTCAGGGTTCGATAAAGTCTATCTACTACCGGTACGCAAATGAGAGGAGAAGAAATTAGCTCGATTTAAAACTCTGAAGTATGAAAAGTCCGGCGAACAAAAAGAAATAAAATTCCGATAAGGCACCAAGTTACGGATACGCGTTCCAGCATCCACTGGCATGCCACACGTAGCCATACTACGTACAGGGGACAGATAATATCTTCGGTACACGAGCTGGCACACCCGCATAGTTCCGTAGTGTCCTATGCTCTCGTAGGCTACACCAGCTTCTCCATGGTTCGGTGCTTCCTGGTGCTGCTAGCGATGGTGGTGGCCGGTAGAATTTTATTTTCCATCATCCTTCGTCCATGCTATTGCACACTTTCGCTTCGCTCTTTAGCCGCGCAATGTAGGCATCAATGGTTGCTGCAGAAAACTTGAACCGTAAAAGAGTAGGTATAGGTATCGATAAATACCGACAATCGAACTACGTGCTGCAGCTTTGTGGGCGAATCCTATAAGATTTCCCGATCTCGTGTCCGGTGGGAAGCAGCAAGTGTTTAAACCACGGAGAAGGAGGCGGAATAGAAAATGAAGCAGGAATCCCCGAAAAATGGGAAAAGGAGACTAGCAGTGGCCGTCCGAAAACGGAAATGACTCTTTGAGAGCACTTACTACGGGCGTGCGCGGCGAGCGAAGGCGAAATTACTCGGGCGAACGATTACTGAAACGTAGTGACCAAATTTAACGAGGTAGCGGGTCAGGCTTCCATCAATTATTTCGCATCAGAAAAGCGGCGGAAGTGTCTTGAAGCGAACGGTACGGGTGCTAAAACTAAGTTAAATAAAGGATAGATCGAAAACCGGAGCGATTTCAAAAAACCCGTGTTCCCCGTGGACTAAACTTTTCACGAAAAACATTCAATATAGTCAAATTTTTCTGCAGGTAGAACAAACACTGCTCACAGGGTTGCTAGCTAAAAAGAATACAAGAAATTCACAGAATTATGGGAAATAATTCGAATGGGGAGCCGAAACTGTAAATTACTGCACATTCCGTACGACGTTTGTACACTCAGGATAGTTGATTTTATCCCGTCTGATGATATGCAACTAAAAGTACATCTTCTTTGAAGTTGGCAATACTGTGGGCAATAGCTGATTCGGAGTCTCAGCGAGGAAGACCAGGGTAAATAGCCAAGCGGGGGAAAGCAGTCTTCGTCATGTTCCGAGACAGCCATTGCCTACAGTACTGCCAACTTAAAGGATGTACCTTCAAATTGCATATCATCAGGCGGGATAGAATCAACTATCCTGAGTGTACGTAGATTCAAACTAAATTGATTTTCGCGGAACTACGTTTTTGCTAACGGCTTGCATAGCAAATCAGGAACCGCTGAATCTAATGGAGTGAAATTTTCACAAGATTTTCAATACATCTCTACCCACAGCGTCGATTACGAGCAGTACTGACAGAATTAGGAATTAGATGTGTGACGGATTCAACGGCTAAAGCAGCATCAATTTTTTCATTTGAAAATTAGGGAAACAATCATTTTTTGTGTATCTAGCCTTGCAGGTTTTTCTTCTCTATTGAAAATCCTGGTCTACTTCGTAATGATATCAAGTTAAGTTCTTACAGAGCTACGGCGATGCTTTTTGCAGATTACTCATTCCGTCAGCGGGATAAGCGCCATCGAATACCTTTTCATTATTCGACAGCGATTCGCAGTGTTCTTTTTTTTTGTCTTCAAATATTTGATCGAATTTTTCGAAAATTATGATTTCAAAATGGAGAAGCAATAAGAGGATACTACTTGGGTTTTCGCTTACAATATCGAGAGAATATTCAAAATTATTGCGCACTTTGTGAAAAACGAAACTGTGTCTATATTCGAAATTTTTACAGGACCAACGGATCTTCGTCTTTCTTAGTTTAAATTCAAAAAGTGTTTGAGCACAAAATTTGTCAGTTTATGCTGAAAAAAAAACCATGTAAAGAGTTCCGGAAGTATGGGGTAATAATTCCATAAAGTATAAAACGGAGGAGGACAACGAGGGTGTAAAATATTTGCGTGAATGCAGTCAGCCTGATTCTACCCTTGAATTCGTATCCCTCATCCCTGGGTCTGACCAATTTTAATATTTTTTATTTTCTCGAGATTTAAACGAAGAAATGTAACATTGCGTAACTTCAATCTGATCCTCCGATGGCAATACCCTGAAATGTTTCTCGCATCAGCCAGTTTGGGTTCGTTTGGTTTTGCTGAAACTTCGTTGGGGTCGGGGTCTCGGGACCGGGTGCAGGGTCGACCGATCTCTCGCGGGCTGGCCACCATATTGTGCGAAGCTCTTTATTGACACAGGGAAAGAGCTGCGCCGACTGACCGCTTTGGCAGGTCGCTTGCGTGATACATATACAGTTTCTCTAACAAATCCCAAAACGATCGTTACAGCTTAGCGTCCCCCCGACCGACAGCGCAAACAATCGAGGTGAAATATAGTTGAGGCGGTAACATTACACGTTCATATACATATATATATATCACATCCAGTATATATATGTACATACACGGAATACGGAAGGAAACAGGGAGGGTGATATTCCCCTGAAATGGGCTGCGGGACAAACAAAGAAACGGATGACCAAACAAACGAGCTACTTTTTCTCAACACCACGTACCTACCTTTGTTGAACCCAATTAAATCCTACGTCGTCAAATAACCGCCTATAGAACGGCGAGGTATTAATTGCACAATGTAAACTTCGCTCACTTTACAGCTCGTACAGAACGTTCATGATCAACACCGTTTATGTTACACATTTTTAGCACCTACGAGTCGTAAAAAAAAAAAAAAAAAAAAAAGAGAAATCTCTCGAAATATTCACACTGCAAAATCGGGCATGTGTCGTTGTTTTATGATGCGAGGGGTACGTTTGAGTATGTGGTGTGATATGCATTGATTGGGTATCGCTGTTGATGATTGACACGTGGAAAAAGGAAGGGAGTATTGCGAAGTATTATTGTGGAATGAGAAAATGAGGGAAGATAGTGTAACGTGAGGTGAAATGGTGGTATAAAAAAAAAAGGAGGAGTTTTAAATCGATGTCATTACTCGAACCTTTCTTTTAACAAGTCGAATGAAAGCCGTTGCAAGTTTCTTTTGGGTTGGCAGGTGAAAAAAGTTGAACCAAGTTACAAAGGGAGAGTGATGTAATTAATGGAGTTAGACCAAGAAGGAGATAGTGATTTGAGCAAGATCTTTTATCACGGTAATCTCGCTGTGGTGTAAAAGATGAATTACCCTGAATTAAATGCGAGCGCAAGATATTCATCTTCCTGCTTGTAGACTCACCGGTATAATGATACGAATTGATTAGAATAATTGCAAAGATACCGTGCAGCCTATATACCTATGTGCCTGCCTACCTTATAGCCTTACTTACTACGCTGAAAAAGACCGCGTTGAATTTATCTCCTCAGGACTTTCCATTACAGTCATTTTTAATCCCTTAGTATGCTCCTCCTTTCATCTTTATTGCAGGACAGGTATATTCCTATCAGGCGAATAACCAATGCGAAAAATATACATTTCAATTTCTTTTAGCTATACTCAAAATTTGAGTCTCTTATTGTTAGACACTATATCCATCCGTCGAATAACTTTCAAAAGAGTAAATCGATTTCGATCAAATTTCTTGCGCAGCTGATACCTCAAACAATTTATAGATCCAGTATTGAATTTGAGCAAAAGCGGAGGAAGGCCCTGGGATGGGGAGGCGAACATATGGTATAAAGGAAATATTATTATCTCGTCTACCGTTTGTGCGATTTGCATGAAATTTACTTATTTGCCTACTTTTCGTCTAAAGGTAACCAAATACTCAAAGGAAGTTATAAGGAAGGGGTCGCAGTTTGAAATTTCATCATGGATCAATGTTGGAAAATGTTTTTTTAAACGCCTTTCGCAAGTGCGTTTCACATCCTTGTATTATCTTGTCATACGCATTTTATTGTCACATTAAACGAAGCAAGAATCTTGCCTAGTGAAATTCGGAGAAGTGTTTCCCTCGGTTAAACATCGAATAAAACTTTGACTGCGAGTAAATATTCCTTCAATTTGTTTCATGTATTTATATACGCGCGTAAAACGAGATACGAACACGACTGTAGGAAAGTGGGACGCCGTTGCGTCTTTGAAGGTTTTCCTATTGCGATTAAAACGAGTACAAAGTTATACGCTGGCAAGCTCTCCTCGTTAAGGATGAGTAAAGAAATCAGGCGAAGAGGAGCCCGAGATTCGTTTAGCTCGGTATCTATTCAGTAAAACGGGTACCACGTTGTCACGACTCCTTCTGTCCCGTAATAACTAAGACCAGGCAATTCGCGCGATAGAATCTACGGTGTCGAGTGGTAGCTGTATAACTTACCGAGTGAATAACGTACCGATTATAGAATTCACGAAGCAGGTGATTTATCAACCATTGAAACTCAATGCTAAGACTTTGCTCTCTAATTCATACAATCTCTCGCTTATCGCTGTAGCAAATACAAACTCGAATCACGCGCCATCTTGATTTATATCAAGATTCCCAGTTTTTTCTAACAACCGTAAACAGTCCTCAAGCCAAGTCTGCCTCGCAAACTATTAACTCCCGATCATAGGAATCAAAATACATTAACCAAACGTATCCATAGATCTTGCGAACTACAAGCGTTTCGGACACCCCTGGTTGCTCTCCGTCGACGTCGGATTCTTGTGTTACATCTGTGCTAACGAGATGCAATGAATTATGGTTGTGCTTAATTTTCGAACCTCCGGTAGTTCATCACCGTTAATAACTGGAGTCGTAAGACTTGCAGCTTATGTAGTGAACAGAGAAGAGTGTCTGGTAACCTTTGTTGGAGATTCTTTACACTGACTGCAGTCTGGAGTTTTGAAAAGAAACTATGATATCGCTATGTTCAATAAAATGTATGAAATCATGAAAATGATGGATCATTCAGTGAAGGGTACACTCGGTATTCCTTCTTCTTGAAATGTATGAAGCCACTCACTCCGAAATATGATACAGGCAAGTGTATTCATACCACATTGTTCCATGTATGTAAACCAATCTTGCATGGAGCACTGCACTCAATTCTTGATTAGACGAATCTTTACTGCGGTTTGAGTAATGGCATTTTTCTGAAGCCAAGGTTCGGGTTCAGCGATTCGAAATCTAGGGCAGTTAAATAGTTCCGTTCTGCATCCGCAAGAAATGAATCAGCTCTCTGACGGATTATCCGAATGCCTTTATATGATCGGAATTAAGTCACTTCCACTGGTTTCAAGTCAGATGAAATTTTTTTCAGTAATCTTTTGTTAATCAAGAGACCACGGGGTGAGAACAGAATTCCCGATAATCATCACGAGAATAAAACAAAGGGTACGTGAAACCATATACCTACCTACTAGAACAGACAAATAGCTGGGCGCAAAAAACAGGGATATGGACTTGGGTATAAATTAGGATCTGCGCGGCTCTGCCTTACCTTCCATTTCGCCTTTTTTTGCGAGGGAAAAACGCTCCGGAAATTCGATAAGGTGCAGAGGCCATTGCCAAGTTGAAAATAAAGCCGTCAGCCAACGTCAAACAGCGGCACAATTCGCGCTCAACATCACCCTCCGTTGAATCACCTCCGCCTCTCTACACCGAGGCGTTCTAATTGATAGTAATTAAATACATTTAGTAATCGGGGGTCGATGGGTGCAGAACGAGTCGAGGGAGAAAACAGATCGCACCGTCACGCATCAGTAACGTAGATAGGGACGTCGAAGTGGGGGAAACATTGACGGCTTTAAATTACATTTAGTGCGGTGAATGTATTCCGAAGGAAGGGTGCAGGGAGATTGCTACGTTTACATCAAAGCGGTTTGTTGCACGGGTGTAAACCTCCGTGCTGACAAACCGAGGACAAAACGACACCCACGTAGGTATTCCAGGATCGAAACGAAAGCGAGGATACACATCATGCGGAGTATGTCGTTTGTTGTGCATCAAGCGAATGTTTGTGCAAACTGTTATGGAACAACCCCTTCAAAACACATCGTTACTGTAATGACTGCGATGCTTCCTGGGGCTGAGCCTAATAGCCTTAGGTCACACTAATGTACCCGTTACACAATTTGTTAATTGTCAGATCGAACCAGAAAAATTCGAGTCCTCTCTCTAAACGGCAAGCCCCCGTTTATACCGTAACGATTTCTTCGAATTGTCGGTCAGTTGCTTCGTCGATTCTCCAATACAAATCACTTTACTAATGCCGTCAAATAATTGTTACTGCAATAAAGCGTGAACTGATTTGAGAGAAATCTACGTCAATCTTTTCAAATTCCGAATGAGTTAGAAAAGTTTGAATTAAAGAACGTGAAACTTGTTACACAATGAGCTTTTTGAACACAAAATTTAATGTTCCTTCCATCACAGATATTGGGTTCCGTATTCAAACTTTTCAAGCTCGACGGTAGACGTAACTACCATTTCATATAACAGAGCCAAATATGAAAAAATAATTTGGTTAATTGTGAATATGGTACCGCAAAAAAAATGTGTCAGTGGTTAAAACTGGAGGAGCGCTTACAGTATATCTATTCAAAACAGGGAAATATCAGTTCCGTATAGCGCTGATATTCTTTTCGATCAAACTTGTTGTTTCCATTCTAATTGACGCAAATATGTATTTGGTTACGAAAGCCAATATTTCAATGTTTTAACTAGAATCGGCGTTTCCCCAGTCATGAGCATTGACTGTGTGGTTCAACAAGACTTTTTGTCGTTGTACATGTGTATGGGGTTTCAGTTGTAACTATTTTGCAAATATTCAAACGAATGAGTCAAACATCGTTGGAGTTTAATACCAGGTAATCATTTTGTAATGAAATGAGTTGCTAATTAATGCTAAAAGCACTTATAAATTGAAATAATTTCGCAGCTGGAATCGCTTCAACAATAATTGAGATGCACTGCAATGAAATTGCAAATTGCTTTTCTAATTATTGTTCGGTATTTGGACAAAAATTATCTCCAGGCCATGAAAAATACCTATCTAAATTTCACGAAAGTAAAACGATCGGTTCATTTTTCATCTCGCAAATTTTCCCTTGGTAAACCTCAAGTACGATCTCACTTGAATTTAATATCAAATCTATAAAATATTAACGGTATTTGGGTTTCAAATTTTCAACAAAATCGGTTCACTGTTTAGAAAATTATTCGATTGATAGACAGACGCACATTATATGGGACTGAATATTAGGCATGGGTGTTCCACTTGCTGAGAACACCAGAATTACGGATTCGACATTTAAGGTCTTCACTGTATTAATTCATGTTTTCTAACATAGAAGCTTTAACAATGTATAGTTTTTATGTGTCCCAAGGGCAAGCCTTTATCATACCCTTTAATCCGAAAACGTGGAATATTTCGTGCGGAAATGTAGCTATTGAATTAAACAATATCCAAGTAAAATAATTTCTGTGGTTAATATCCATATTTTACCATACATTTGAGGATTCAGCTTATGATCTTCTCTCGGAAATATAATCGTATATTGTCCCCGCAGTTGGTGTTGGCGAGGAATTGTGAAGCTGAAACAAATATCCTAGAATTGTTGCTCTATTGAACTTGGCGACCTGATGTATACCGGGCTATTGAATTAAACGCGATTCAATTCGAATGTAGAAATTGTTTCTATTACAAACTGTTATTACCGGTACTCGGCGTTCGCGTGGAAACACCTCGGCCATATTTCTCTATCGATTTCAAACCACAATGATGAATTATCGAGACCTTCTAAAGCTGACCTCAGTCGAAGCGTTTCAAGTAAAAGTTGAAGGAAAGAACCAGCCCTTGCCAAAACCAGCTTGGGATTTATTTTTTCATTATTTTCAACATAAATAGGTTGAGCAAAGCGTCATTCTTCACACAGCAAGTTTTCACTCCCACACAGAGCAGTAATTTCAACTTACCTTACAAGCTCCGCGGTGTATAACGAGTTACACTTAATTATAGCCGCAGATTTCCTAAAGCTTGAGGGTCGTTGAAATTAGTTAGGCTACGGTACGAATTGCATTAGTTTCTCCAGTAAACATTTCCTCGGCAATGCCCGTGGGTCTACTTTCCTTAGCTATTCTATAAAGATGCCACGGTACGATGCCAGTGCAACTACTGGCCTTGTATAAACAGGTCATTCCACTAACCATACCAGTCAACGAACATTGCTCAAGTGAGTCGCTTGTCTTCCAACTTTTTTGCCACGCAACCTTCGCCCAATCAGAAAGAAAAACCATATCTTTGTATCAAACAAATTGAACGGAGTGAAACGTCAACAGTTCTACCGCAGGGATAAGAAATAGAATTTTTATGAAATTTTGATCGTGTGTGAACAAACAAAAAGATTTTCAGTCTATCCTTCCTTTTCGTAACAGCCAACATTGATAAGGGTAAAACTCCCGCAGCTTTTGTTTCCACTGAAACGAGACTACAGACATTTCAGTTGATTAGCAGACCACTCGCATATTCGGGCCTGTACCTAGAGGCCTTTGAAGAACAAAGCTGAATGCTTATAGTGGCTATCATTCCTGGGTAAATGAGGAAACTGATCATCTTCACTTGGCTAAATCGTTTTCTCGAAACTTTTCGATGACATTTTTTCACGTTGGATAAAATGCGAGATTCCTATTTCAGGGGTTATTGAATAATCTCTTTCCAAGGGTGCGATTCCTGACGCGTTCACGAACGGAAGAGTTATTTCAGAGGAGACGGTCGGTACACCCTTTTACATCCGACCACGAATAATACGACGCGTGATCTCATACTGCGTATTTTGAATGCTTTCATTTCCGTTTTACAGCCGGTTATTTGGTAGGCTACACGTGGGTTCGGAAAACACAGAACAAAGAATATGTATGATAGGTATACAGAGACTCGACGGGGTACCTTTTTCAAGCTCACAGTATGAGAGCTTGCGACTCGAGACAAATGTAAGCGTGTACTTGAAGTGCGCACGGTTGCGGCCACGGGTACAACAAAAGCGATCGTCAAAGCTGGAACAGACTTTGTTGCTCGTGGATACTTCCGTCGCCAACTCTTCAGGGAGAACGTGGAAAAAAAATTCCATAGCTGAAATCTGGTTCTCGCCGCTTTGACATGGAAAGGACGAATAGCACCGCGCGATTCCACCAAAGTCAAAAGCAGAAACGTTCCACCATCCTGGACTTGGAAATCTCAATTTGCATAGAAATCAGAGTCGGGCGTAGTCATTTAACAAAATACAAAATTACCTCCGCTGCGGTGTGCCAGAGGGTTTGCTGAGGTAGCGGCAAGGGATGATACTGGGGTGGATCACTACCGAAGTCAGAACGCGTTGAAAGCTGGCGAAACTCCGCGAACGTAAGCGCTTCGAATTTTCAAGACCGACTGCAATGCAAGTCCAGAATATAATCGTAACCACGAGCAAGGTATGCATATGAGATGTATATATATATACGTCGTATATGGAATTTTTTTATTTTCGTTTCTTTTAACACCTTATGCTTATCCTCAAAATGGAAGTTAGCCTATAGATATATAGCGTATATGCATACAGCGAGAAATACAAGCCCGTATTGAATTCCGATAGACACTTTGCGAGGGTTGAAATACGAACGACGCAACTTTCGCACGTCGGTGGAATTCTATATTTCAAGTTCCCGAAATATTGATCAGCAAATTTCCCGAGTATCAGTTGCAACTGGCGATAAGCACTTTCCGCGAAAGATAAACTGACCACTGATAATGCGAATTTAATCCTCTAATCGGCAACGAATCGCAGTATAATATATGAATATCATACGATATGAAAATTCGTAGGTATTATTTCGGTGCAAAATGTCGCAGATTCGTTCCACCGCATCTCAGTTGCCTTGGATAAGGTTTAGAAGTGCGTCATTTGCGTGGAAGCGCGATGTACAGACTTTAAAATGAAATAAAGTCTCGCACGTGAAGGGGCGCGTAAAAAAGAAGCGGGGTTTTACTCCGCGGGGTTCTCGCAAAAGTAGCAGCAATGCTCCGTATACAGCTACAGAAAGTTCTCACATTATTGCATATCTTTTTGAAATTAACGCCAGCGTGTGTTACTCCGCATTGCGAGTCGCCCATCTACGTTGTATGGTTGCGTGGTAGAGCGGAACAGAATAAAAAAAAGAAAAGAGAGAAATAAACGAGGTATACACGATTCCAGACGACACGACGCCGGTGTATAATTATGGCGAGAGGGAAGAAGCGAAGTATAGACTAAACTCGTGTTAATAAGAAATCTCATACGTGGAGAAAAACGCAGCAATCCGTCTAGCTTACAATATAATACGTCATTAACGAAGGAATTCAAAGCGGAACGTATGATGGTCCGCGAAGAATGGGCGAAAAATGAGACACTAGATAATTAGCAAAATATTTGCTAATTGCGAATGTGACGCGAATCGAAATAACGATCTGTACGTAAGAAAATTACAGGTATAATGTCAAACCAACCCATTGGATTCACCGAGAACCATACAGTCGAGAAGACTTACGCATTATGCTATCAGGATCGGAATGGCGCGGGGCCGAGCGCATAAGCGATCGTAAGATCGATTAATATCTGTCTCTTGATCGTTCGGCACTCGAAAGTTTCGCCGGTGACTGCAAGGGTGACAGTGCTTTCAGGGTTGCGGGTTTCATGGCGTCGCGACGCGGCAGCTGGGCCGTGTTATCCTTTCCCAAAGTTTCCACATTAGGGTTCCTCGCGTATGGTAGAGTTTGTCTAGATTAGATTAGATTAGGTATATGGATTTCGTCGCTCGGTTCCCTTAAGATATTTCAGATTCCGTATAGTTCGGTACTACTTTGCCTACTGCAGCATGCAAACCAACTTCCAATCATGCCTGCACGCAGCTGGGAGCTTCACTAAACTTGGTACATACCCGCACACGGCATCGGGAATAGTATTCCGCCGTTACCTGGTTACTCGCTTTTACCAGGGATACCGAGAGTTCCGTGATCGTGCCACGTTCGAACTTATCCCGATAGAACCTATCTAATCTCATGCATACACTAATACTAGTTATGTTTACACAAAGTTATGGGATTCTCCTCTATAGTTAGAGAGCCAGCGCTGTGTACTCGATTAAAAAATGAAGAGTAAGCACAAGCGCATGTGCTCGAAATTTAACTGCGAATGCGTGTCTTTCGGTATAATTCAAGGATTCAAGCTTCGTTCAGCTCATCTACATGGACGAAGAGCCTAACTCCTGTCAGATGTCTTGTTTGATACAAGTTTGATACGAGTACAACAAAGGATGGATTAATTGTATGCATATAGGTGTAACGAACGAGATCGTAAGGATAATTTTTAACCGAATTTCGGCAGAAGCCCATAATAATCAAACGCGGATAGGTTGTCACTCAACGCGCTAATTAATGAAGCAAAATCTGTTTAATATCAAGATTAAGCACACCGACGTAAAGTTTTGGGTAATACGTGAGCACAAATACGAAAGCGTACGTCTATAGTAGCTACATCACGCTAATGGAGAAAACTTGAGACTCAGGGAATCCCGGAAGCCCGAAGCCCGCTATAAGCACAATTTCGAATATCTGCCTCGCAGGTTCGGTTCGCAACCCTGCGTTCATACTGTAACCAGATCCAGCCTGAAATTGGGTTAAACAGATGCCTTTGGAGGAAGAGTATCAAAATTCGAATTGATTCTTCAAGACTTATAACCTGAGACTTGCTACTCTCGAATTTTGGTGTAGACCAGATTTCAAATGATTTGAAAATAATCCAAAGATTTGTGCGTATAAAATTTCGCGAATGATTGACCCTACGATCACATGGATTTATCTCCATTTATGTTGGTACGAAGGTATATCATATATACGGCACAGCATCACGTAGAGATTTTCATGCGACGAAAGATGAGGATCGACGTGATGAAGCGTAGTCGTTTTAACGTCAGGAACACGTTCGGCGTTCTAGGTAATATCCTACATTCGCAAGACCATTTCATCCAATCAATATTAGTAGCATAAAACCACGTTCCCCCGTTTGAGTGAATGGGTACGGAGATATATATCTGTACCTCGGGCGTATAACTGCAGGGATCGTACGGTACGAAACAGGAATACTGTACATTTTCACAAGTTGCCCTGGGTCTTCGTGCTACGAAATTCCAGAGTAGTGTAATAATTCTCTGATCTCAAAATTATTACGAGGCGGGTTATTTCCTGACGTTTAATTAATTTTCTGTAATTAGTTTGATAGCGGGTAGTCAAGTGTATAGAACGCATAGTTAAGTAGAATCCAAAAACACTTATTAATAACCCGTCCGTTTTTAAAGCTCATATATTATCGATGTTACATTAATAGTCACAGAGAACAGTATAAGCGTCGAATTTGCCGGTGAATATATTAAATATTTATTCACAAAAACCAATATGCACTTTGTGCGGTAATAAAGCTGATTACTGAAACTCATCGCCGTTAATGTTGTGTTAGAGAATTTGCAGTGAGCAAACCATATACAGTAGAAAAAAAGAAAAATAAAACAGCATTGCGTGATGATGAAGTAGAACTCGCTTAATCAGTCCAGAGTGATGTTAATCAAAATACAAAAACCAAAGAGAAAGAAATAAAGAGAATTCAAAGCCTCAAACAAAACCTCCAATTGAGATAAAAAATAAGCTTAATTCGTTCCTAGCGGAAAGGGTATAGCTATTAGCAAACATGTCCGTAGCTCCTGACAATCTACTACCAAACAAAGCTCCGAGTAGGTCTGGTGTTTTTATCAATCACGTTTTTTTGTAGAAATACAATTAGGCTGGATTGCCCAGAAACGTCTACTAATTTCATTTGCCGTCTACCGTCTTACCCTTCTTCCTATATTCCCAGGAAACGTCTTACCTATGCCTATAACATATATTTGCACAGATTCTCACGTCTGGAATTAATAGCTAATCGAGTCGCACAGTTCAGGTCAGAAAATTGATAAGGCCAATTTTCGGTCATTTTTTGCGTACTAAAAATTTGCAAAAAATCCAAAGAAAAACTGTAACGGACCGACTTTTTTGGATTTCAGCAAATCTTATTCGCGACCGATATGAGAGAAAATGTAATTTATTCTGTTCCTGTCCTTGAACAAAACGTTTTGGACACAGTCGACTCTTAGGAAAAAATAAAAAGAAGAAGAAAAAAATTATTCAAACTGTGACGAAGAATTGTTCGTACATAGAAATATCTGTGAGGTTCGTTGAATCCAACGATACGTCGGGTATTGATTTGCCATTAAGTTTCAATCCGGTTCATAGTAATCAAAAACGGATTGAAGCCCATATATACTTGGACGATATTATGTCCATGTAATATCATCATTAAATCGAAATAGTTCCACATATAGAATTCCATTGATACTGATTCATTTTATACTATCACCTGAGCGATCAAAGATCTTCTAGTAAAAGTACGTGCAATAGTTAAGATAATCGGCAAATAAAACTAAATATAACATTAATTAAAATAAAAAAAATCATCGGAGTATTATATGTGATTCTTTGATAAGTTATAAACCGTACGGAGTGTTGAAATAAAACGGAATAGCTAGCAATGTATTCAGTTTATTCATGAGATGTCCCAATTACGTTAATAGGCAGTAGAGCGAGATCAGCAAATCCTGCTGCTTGACAACCTGACGATCCTCATTGCATTGATATTTATAAATGCGTTTCGCATAGTTATATAAGCTGTTTGTCCTCGGTACTAAATTATTTATTATTTACATAGTCTGGTTGTAAACTCCGCATTATAGTCTGTCGCTGACTAGATAGACTAAAGAGGATATGTCGAAAGGACAAAGACTTTTCTGTCTGTACTTTTCAAAATTTTTGTTCATTTTAAAGGTTTAAAGTAACAAAGTTCTCATCCAGCATAAGTGCATGACCGAATTCACCCGTATTGTGACGGGAAACCATGAATCGACGATAGGTCAGAATCAATGGGATGAAATGTTTCGAACTGAAAAAAAGTCCTCGTAGATGGGGTGAGAGCAAAATTGTGGCGAGTCGGAACAACACGAGGGAGTAAGTCTTCTTCACGTCGAGTTTGCTGTTTGGCTTTATTCGTAAGACGACAATGACAAATGACTACAGGGGGCCGTTCTTCCGTGCCCGAGATCAGAGTACAGTTGGAGAACAATGGAGTCACTATTAAACGGAAACATAAATTGGCACGGGGTTAATTTCATAGCCGGTACAGTTGCTCCTGTTTAATACAATAAGACATTCCCAGTCACGCGGGCACAGCGCCTTTCTAAATTAAATTAAATGCAAGCACCGGTAAACGCTGTGGAATAGATATTAGCTCATACCTCATTCCCTACTTTATACGTGCTTTGTTCAAGAGCTCAAATTTTATGCCATGAAATACGGCAGAAAAATCGCCGAGCTCTCTGTTTGTTTAATACCTAATTCTCTCTGCTGAGAGGCTTTCGATTCGGCCAGTCTGAGTGCAGGAGGAGATTATCGAGATATTTTCTTCATTTTTTCTCGTGCAAAACTAAAGATGAGTAGTCGGCTAAAAATTCCTGGATCATTGCTCTACATTGCTTAGCCGGGATTAGTTATAACTCGGACAAAGCTCAATATAGCAATAAATTTCTCGTCGAGTTTCTAATCCAGCCTTGGAGTACACAGGTGCTCTTCAACGAGTGTAATTTACCACTCTGTCTAGTTTCTGCTGATTTAACGATCGATTTTCCTCCAACGATTAAAGATAAGTACACAGCATTGACGAGTTAAGTACACTTTGGGTTTGAAAACGCTGATTAGACACGAGTCGTACTTCACCAGAGACAGTGGAGTGGAAACTGGAAGGTAGGTGTACGCAAAAAGTATGAAGGAAGTCGGGCAAAAAGTAAGAAGATTAAAGACGGCTTAAGACGACGCCAATGAACCGGACGAGGGCCATTCGTGAGAACCATTGCACCTTTCAAACAAGTAAGTTGTAATATCGAAGATTGCCAACCTAGCGAATAAAGCCAGCCCTACATAACTAGGGCTTACCTCGAAAGGGGTCAGCGATGATTTCCATTTGATGAATAAAATTGTATCACATTCAGTTCACCGGACACGACGTGCGTTATCAAAGCAAAAGGTTTTTTTTTTCTCGCCAGGGAATTTCGATCGAAGATCAAATGACCCAATATTCGGAGGTTCGGTTACTCGAAAGTGCCTCGAAGAAATGATTCTTTGTTGGATGAGCAGCATCAGCTCAGTGACCACACGAAGATCTCCCCCGGCCCAGAGTGAAACCGTGTAACCGGATCGATGCCATTGTCGTCAACCATTTGCTCCGGCCGTGTTACCGAAGGATATCTTTCCTAGAGCACGGTTCGTGTTACAATTATTTCGCACGGCCTTTACGTTTCGTCGGGTTATCAGTAGCCCCCACATTCGACCCTCTGGTGTCCATGGGGGCTTACGCGCCTGGCTGTCGCCGTATCTTGTTCCGATCTTTCTCTTACCCTTAGCCCGCCCTTTACGAAGCTCAACAGAGCAGGATAGGTACCACGAAGTGATACCATAAGGCGATCCTTTACTTTGTCGTAATCACAAATAGGTAACATAAGGTATGAGATCGGACAAGATCGAACTTTCATTGGAAATCATCTTTTCATTCATAAATAAAAAAACTTAGAAAAATGACATCCAGTATACGATTAGAGGGAAGAAAGTTATCAATGACTCGCCGTATTTTTGGAAAAATTAACTCATCACAAGCATAAATGATGCATGAGATTTTACGGACCGTTTGCTGGCCAGGAGGGATATGACGACCCAGTTTTCTGGTCATGTGTAAATGCATTGATTGTCGTTCACTCGAGTTAGACTCACATGCTTTTGGTTTTTGACTGACGCAGTCGACGTGTCATTAACATTCACCTCCAGGCTTTAATTGCGTTGAGGGCTGACGCGAGTTTTGGATTTTGTGCAATTTTTTTCGCTGCATCGTAATGCTCGAATCATTTTGGCCCAGAAAGTAAGTGGGGTGGTATGAAACGCGAATGAGAAAACTGAGTAGGAGGTTTCAGAGAGCAAATTCTACGCTTCAGGTTAACGTGATTGTCGGTTTAACGACTCGTTATATAAATAATATACGACTCTAAAATCAACAAGCTGATTGAGTTCTTGATACAATCTACCTGTATGCGATGATTAATTGTTGTTGACCGTAATCAGCAATTCTACTATAGTTACTGGTACAGACACGCGACGTCTTGCTCCGCGCCTTGTCCCGCGTGAATTATAAACCCTTTTTTTTTGTAAAATATGAAGGAGAAGATGCTACATTCAGAGTTAGCTGAGCTTATGATTAGGGTACGGGAAACACCTGCAGACTCTCAATCTCGAGAATCCAATCGCTTCGCGTTGTCCAACGACCCTGGGGAGAGAATACCTGTTTTCAATAGCCAGTTTGTACCTCCGCCTCCGGTATCTTGAAGTGGCGCCGCGTCCTCATCATCCGACCAAAATGGACCCCTCACGGAGTACCAAGTTCGATCACAGATTCAAGCCCTGTACCACTTCCGGCAATAAGGTCGTCGGTACCACCACTTCAACTACCTCAACTATCCCGACCACCACCACTGGGATCACCGGGGGAGCTGGCAGACCGCATACCTACCACCGTTTGCATCATACGGAATTGTGTATAGTCGTCCACCAACAGAATGTAAACCGACATTTGGAGATTGGCTTTTGTCGCCAGCCAGCCAATTCGCAATTACACACCGTGGCGACATAACGAGGAAACGGAATCCACTCTTGTGGAGAAAAAGTTCATTCTTTTTTGCTCTTTCCATTCAACGTTGTTTCCCTTGAAGCCCCTTGGGCAAAGGATGAAGAAGGATATATATATCCTTATAAGGATCGGGAAGGAAGAGAGTGGAAAAGATATATAGATAGCTAGGAGGTATATAGGCGATGAGGAATTCTTTCCATATTCGTCCCCTTCGTTATCGGACGAACGATTAAGAAGACGTGTGTGTGGCTTCGACGGTTCCATTTGAGAGAGAGACACTTTTCGCGCGAACACAATATCCGCGGCTCTACGTGACTCCAATAAGGAAACTTCGGACTTTCAAGCCGGCAAAATATTGGCCCTCTTGCTATTTCGATAACTGTGCCTCGTGCGTTGTTGTCTCGTATCTTGCCACAGGCTGACGACACGGGCTCAAGAGGTATTAAAACTTTGAAACGTGCCCGCAACCCCCACGATCTCTCGTCACGCCTTCGACCTCAGAAAACACTGTCTTCAGTATGAAAAATAAAAAAAAGTAAATAGAAAAAAAAAAAAGAAATGTATAAGAAATACAATTGACCCTGCAGACGAAAGGGTGAGTTCACCGTAAATGACTACCGAAGACACGTACCGCGTCGCAAGGTTTGTATTATCGCACGAGTTATCAAACTTTTGTCTTTTCTTCCTTTCTTTTCTTTTTTTTTCCTTTCTTATATTCTTCGTTTTTTTCTTTCTCTCTATCCTTTCCAACCATCTGAGAGATTCTACCATCGAATCGTAGAGTTTACGGTGCTACGCTCTTCGCTACGCATTTCGACAAGTAATATATGACACGTGCGCGCGGGATCGGGATATCTGCGCACTTTGAAACCTTCGGATAACCCGTCTTGGCCCTGGGATGACCATAGGACACTTAGGGAGGCCGTAAGGTCGAAGAAGGCTACGCGAGTCCCCGGATCTGGACTCTCACATCCCATGTCCAAGGGCCTCTCCGTGAATTTAGACCGACGACCTCTAGGTTCTGGAGAGAAGGGTGAGGGGCTTGAATTCGTCCTACATAGTTCAACCGACAGGAGGTACAGCGGAGGTCGGATATCGGAGGTCGAAGGTCGACCCGAAGCGACGACTATCCATTGGACAAGCAGCCCCCTGGAGTGCGTTTCGTGGGCTCGAGGTAGATGTGATCATCTACATAATATAATCAGCTTCGGCTACAATTTGCCTCGAAAATTGGTCGGACCTTACCTACCCTGTGCGATATAAGCTCTCATTGTCAGCAAATGGATGAACGATTTACTTTCTGGATATTGACTGAATGAATAGAATCCTTGAGGAGCACAGCTGATCAACCAGGACCTTTTCTGTACTATATTATACACCCAAGTTAAACGTGTGTCATACGCGTGCATATAATTGATGATAGTGCAAATCGTAGCGATAACCCGAATTAGTCACTTCGTTTGAGACAGCGTGGTTATAATTGCGCCGAGCTTGCTGATTCCAAGCGACTAGAGAGTAGGGAAACTCCGGAGGGAGTAGGTATTTGCCAGGGTAGAGTTTAACACGTAAGTATTTGAGTGAGTCTTTGGTCGTAATTTTGACCAAGTTCAACGTTTTAGTTCCACGTGGGATTAATATACTTCGCACGCGACTCTATAATTAACAATTCTATCGTGGCAGGGTTTAATCGTGTTTAACTTGGTGCAAACTTTACTACGTATATGTATATGCGTTATGATATGAACTTTATAAATCGAAGCGAATGAATCTCGAGTTATTGGTGTAACTTTTTCGTAAGCAAGTGTATCTAGGCACGTTGTTATAAATAGAGAGAGAAAAAAAAAAGTTAACGCAATTTTGATACAAAATCATAACACAGGTTGCGTACATACAGTATGAAGAAGAGGAGAAGCTCTTCGGGATTTTTTGTTTCCGATGAAAAATTCAATTCGCAAAACCGAGTCGCGTTTATAAAATTCTTTTTACTTGCACAACGCCAGCTGCCGCAGCACGGAAATGTTTAATCCCTTTGATGTGGATGGAGTTATCGAATTTTTCCTCCTGAGAATCAATCAGTTTCGTTTGAAACAACCAACCGCGTAACGTCGCATCCGCGTAAAACTCGCGTAGAATTCCCGTATTTCATAAAATACGATATGGCATTAATCGCGATCGATAAAAAAGATATATAACATTTCCGGGACGCTCAGAGTAAGTTGATAACTTGACCGGATAATTCTGGCAAGGGTCACTCCCGTGACACTTTCCTGAAAATGTGAGGCTATCAAAAATAACGTTGGGAGAATCGCTAAAATGGCTTTGCCGAGAAAAAAAGCAAAAAAAAAAAAAAAAATGAAATGAAATGACGAAGAAAAAAAAAAAAAAAAAAAAACCCAGAACCTCTTCCAGCTTGCAGGGAAACGGCTGTGATGTTGCACATGGTTATACCAATTTCCAACGATCATATTTTTACTAAACTTGTCTCCATGCCTGAAAATTTAACCACGATGAAAGTTATGCGAACATTTCGCCCTGCAGCTTTGCAGAGGTTATACGCGTGCAGATTGCCAAGTTTGCTGCTCACCCGTCGTAGTAGGTACGGGGGTATGTCTTTTGTTTGCATTATTTTTTATTAGACGCCCAGAAAACCAGGAGTTCTTTATTATTCAGAGGGGTCTGATGAATAATCATTTCTCTCTTGTAAACGAATATATATTTCTTCATAGCGTAGATATAGGCACTGCAGGTGGTAATAAATTGTACTTCGGGGGTTTAAATTCATAATTTTTCCCCCAAGTTCTCGATATTAAGTATTCGATCGCTGTTTATATTTCGACAATCCAACAGTTGGAAATTCTCGACGTTAGAAGTAAATGAAAAAAAAAAAATTGAAAAACAAATGAAAAATAAATAAAATAAAATAAAATAAAAAACTCAACGGACTGCAAAGCCCGGATCTGAATATTCAAATGCCTACTCCTGCTACGAGTGCTCAAAGAACGTCAAGTTTTCCTGTTCTAAAACCCGAATATTCGAATACCGGTATTATTATTACCATTATGATTACTTGAATTTTGCTTTCGAAATGAGTAATTCCCAATTCCAATTAAAAATGCGTCCCCGGCGCACGTCGGGTTGCGAAAAGTTCGAAGAGTTTATAAAGTTGATGATAAAAAGCTCACTAGGTACTAAAATTGGGTAATATTCGTCCAACCGTGTTCCTTCCGTACCTACCTACCAATCGATTGCCATTTTTAAAACGCGCTAATTAAACCTTCGACGTGTGTAAAAACGAAAAAACAAGGAACAAAGATGAGGACAGGCTGGCTTTCCCTACCAGCACATCGAATCGGGAATATGAAATCCCAAGTGCATATGTATAGACGATGATGTGAGTGACGAGTCACAATGGTCTTCAAAGTACTCGGGGTTTGCACTTTGTAGGGACTGAATCAATATGGGCGCGGATAGCATGCGCATTGTAAAATCGGACTTCATAAACTGACGTATTACATTTACGCCGACTGCTAAAATCTGAACGGCATTTGTGCAAACAAATATTATGATATATCGCCGATTGTTTATCGCAGTGCATGTTGCAGTTGCGAAGTAGTTCGATCGGAAACTTGGCGTCAGTCGCATTCGCCGAGCAGGCCACACGTGGAAAGTTCTTCCCACACCGTGCAACGTGCCTATTGAAAGCTCCGCGTCACCCTGCACCCGGAACTAGGCCAGGTCCTGTTTCGAGCCAGACTCCATTAGATGCTGAATACCTACATACCGTCTTAACGTACTCCGTCGACGCGCTGTTCCTAGCCATGGAGAATTCTGTAGCGCCGAGTGTCGTCGGGATTTAATTGATTCGGTAGAAACTAATTTAGTCCGCCACCATTGCGTGAGTTAGAAGTCCGGGATACGTTCTAAGCCTCGATTTACTTCTCTTCTCAAACTGGGTATACATACACCTTCACATTCATACTCGCATGTACGCCCCCGCACATAGACCTGCGTATATCATCCTACCAGTCAATACGTCGAGCAGAAGATTGCCAGCCCTTTCCACTTCCCTTCTACTTCCACCCTCTTCCACTCGAGAAAGGTAACGAGAACCGAACCAACGCCTTCTCGTTCACCGACCTGTCATTCGACACTCTAACGAGGTTCCTAACAGATTTTGATCGGACAGAAACGGCGGGGAGATCTAAGATGCTCGTTCTTAAACGCGGTTATGGTGATGCGGAGATCCCACTTCCACTCCCACTTCCACTGCAAACTCGAGATTCCCAGAGCGAACGAGCCAATGCCATTTCGTATCGATTATTTCGGAGAGTGCGACCCGAGGAAAGTAACATTTCAAAGTAGACATCGGACTTGCAAAGACGGGCTTACGTTGGCGGAAGAACGGGTTGGCATGCTCACTTTTAGCATCTACAGTACCAGGGCGTCAAAGAGAGGAAAATGGCATATCAATGATACATAAGACAGCTCAACTACTCTAGTGAAAAATTCCGAACGAACGATAAATTTAAGCTCAGTGAACTTGGAAATTTCACGATATCTGCACCCCGGCGGGAGCTCGGATGGTTTTTGAGCCTTGTTAGCATTGTATAGTGCGCGCGCCTGCCAACATCGAACTAATGCATACAATTCGCACATAAATGTGCGAAGAGAAGCGGACGGAGAGAAAGAGGAGGATGGACGGCGAGAAGCGGAGATAAATGTGAAACTCCACTAATTGCGGCGAAACCGGGAGACGGAACGCGGTCGGAAAATAGCGGTGCAAATGAATTCAATGCATTTTTCAAACGAGCTACCAGTTTTGATTACCCAAGCTAGATTTTTTCAGCCGCAGTGCGGGGTTTCATCCGTTTTCTCGGAGCTACTAACTCGGCGAGAAAATATAGTCAAATCGATACCGCTTTGTTCAGAACCTCTTCGAGGGAGACTTCCAAACCCTTCAGGGGACTCCCACTTAGGCAACACCCGAGGTGTTCCCCGGAGTGAGGACGAGTGGGTCGAGCTTATTCGCAGACAGTGTCTGAAGGTCGCGAAAACGCGACGATTCACGCAAACTAAATTTTCTCAACAAGTTAGAAGCACTGGCATCATATTATAGAATGAGACAGGGGAGGGGGAGGACCCGCTAGAGCTGACTTCTGTATAACTTGGATTTATCATTGCTTTACCTTGTCAAAGTCACCCGACATCGCATGCTCACACGAATAGACACAATCCATGATACACACAATACTGTGAACGGATTCTAAAACCGTCTCTCACAATCACGACAGTGTCAAAAATTTCTATTCTTCAGCTTCAAAATAATATCACGCAAATAAAAGTGTAAGGGGTGTGGGTTGTGTCTGGCTGTGCACACATATACAAGGCATACATGTTATCTCGAAAGAGTTTTCGAGTAACCTAGGCTCTGCAGTACCAGCAAATCGAAGAAGTTGTAAGTGTGGGAAGGATGAATACGGTTTTAAGTACGGTCTTCTTCATCTCTTATCGAAGTATTTCACGATCAGTTTGACCTTGCTCTCCTTTGCACCAGTGTGAGTGTCGCAATTTTTAACGATTACCCATATAATTTATTCCCATGACTTGAACTAAGGAAATGAAACACAATTAGCGACTTGTCAAAGTGCAATTGTAATCCTGATATGAAACGTTAAGTGAATAGCCAAATTTCAAACCTCGGAAGTTCTCTTCTTCTTCGGTGTTTGATGAAACTTGGCATGAGTGAGCATAGCATTTGTATATAATATACTCGAATGTTAATTTATTTTCGGTAGAATATCCCGATCGCCATCAAATTTCCGGTGTCTAAATTTTAACGGAACGTCCCACACACACGCGTGCCCACGACGCACATGCACATACACAATATTATGTAATTAGGATCCCGAAATGAAAGTCCATTAATTTCGACCCTCGAACGCGTACCATTTGCCCCTTAATCCGATGATTCCAAGGATATGGACGAGCGGCCGTTCCCCCTGCAGCTTTAAGGCACCTGCCATATGGATCGACTAATCTCCAACTATTCTGTTCATACCTTGTCCGACATAGAGATATAGTAGGTATAGCTATGATACTCTAGCGCCAGGGAATCGCGTCTATGGCAAGTATCAGTTTGGCCACATAATTTCGGCCGGTTAAATCGATCAGAGTGAATAGGTTTGTCGCTTGGGGACGGATACCACAAGGAACTAGCTGTCAGATCGGATATTCTTGCCTCCCGTTAACACACAGTCTATGAGTACACGTTTCCAGGGATTATACGTGCGGTCTTATTAATCTGTTTTGGTAGAGCTCGAGGTACGATGATTGTTCGCCTAAGGCTGAACAAACTGCAGCGTAGGTAGGCACGTACCGAGGTTCTATAACTGACGTGTTGAGATACAGCAGCGCATAGTTTATGTTCGTGAAACAAGCGAATTGGCTGAATTCGGCGAAGTTACGCGCGGATAGACGAAGCGGACAAGACCAATACCGCAGTAGGTTCTCTAATTAAATACCGACTGACATTGCCCACTGAGGGCGACATTAGCCGTGCTCAATCGATTGAAATTCAAATTCAACCAAACTAACACGAACGATTCTCTTCGTCGTCGACGTGGTTCATCGGGCGACAATCACGAGTTGCTTACGGTGTAATTGAAAATGTAAAACGAACCTTTGAAGATTAAGAATCCGACTGTTTTAGGAATAATTCAACAATCGCTTTACCCGGTTTCATCGGTTAATCGAATTTTCAAAGAAATGGTAAACAACGAACCCTCTGACTCTACTCCTTTAAAGGGTTTCAAAGCCAAGCCAACATTCAATTACACAAATTCCCATCAGTTATAGCTACTGCATTTATCAGAGTTAAAAATAACCGGTCTATCGATTCACCACTCGAAATTAAAGACTCCCTTCCAACTGTTACCGAATTTTGAGAGTCATAGAATTTTTGTAAATTCGATAGAAGAATAATATGTTTCTATTTTCTTGGATACAGATAGATAATTGATAATCATCCGATGAGAATAGAGGAAATATCGTTGGCGTGTACAATCCCCTAGCAAGAACGTATATCAAGGTCTAATTTAGAGAACCCATCGCAAATCGATTGATAGCACACTGGCGGGAAATTCTTGAGTGCTACTGGGCGTAACGGAGCCAAACGTTGGCGAGTTTGTCTGCGCGCGTAAATAGGCCAATGGTGGTATAACATAGATACTAGACCCGAATGTTGGTAATAATTAATGGGTCTTGCAGCGGGCCGGGTGTGTAAACGGCTCCATTACGATCCCTGTACTTCATTACAAAGCGCACCTCGACGGTTGGCGCCAGCCTGTATCACAGCCGCACGCACGTAGGTAGATAGGTATGACAAGTGCGCCCGTCTCTCAAGTGACTGGTATAACAACATTCGACGACAAGCAAGTACCATGGTACCACATACCTGCTATGAGTAACTAACATGACGGGGAATTTGAAAAGAATGTAATTAATAGACACCTAGCGGCAGCTAACGGACATGCCAAGGTACGTAGCGGACAGATCAGAACAAACAAAGCTTGATTTATAACAGGGTATTAATTCAAAGATGGCCATTTGTCAACGGTCAGAAATGTTCTATCATATACTGATCATTTTTACCTTTTACCACAACGTCATTTCAGTTTTACCTGTACCAGTTCAACGTGTAACTAGTGCTTAACAAGTGAGTACGATGCCTACGGTCATAATTCAATCATTGCTGTTGCAGGATTGGTTCATTTGTGCTTTAAGATGTCGGATGTATACAACAGCGACGTAAGGTTTGTACAGATCCGAGGATAAGAGCTGTTCTATATTTTTCAACCGAGGCTGGTATACGAAGACAGTCAGGTCCTCTTTCCATTTTGTCTATGTACCAGCTCAGTTGACTAAAAGTACGAAGGAATGCCCCCCGACTTGCCCAGGACTTCTGTTATGGCTTTTGTCCAATCCGCCCATTAAACTGGCACCGAATTCTCAATTTCTTGTATACATAGGAAACTCATAAAGCTGTGCAAGTTTCGACGAAGAAGGTTCGGCAGTTTTTTGAACTGAGTGACTTTGCGACTTGTCGAAGCGCAGCTATTATATATTGACCAAAAGGGCCGAGGTATTCCGTAAATTAGTGTCTTACCAGCGAATCCAATTTGTCGACTGTGTCTATCGCGGTTTCCTTTTAGTCGCTTCATTAAACCGGCGCGCGAACTTTCCCTGTTCTCGGAGCATACCGGTGAATGTTTCGGACACGGAGCTTGTAGAGTGAAAACGATTCAACCACTAAGGAGAACGAGGAGAATGAAAGGACAAGGAACGAATAATTACGTAGGTTAGAGTGGACACACGTAGGTTCGCATGTCTAGGTATCTATAGAGCCGAAGGCGGAATACGCAATACGGAATTGATACGATATGGCGGCCGCAAACAATCCGGTATATCGATATCTGCCCTGCAGCTCTAGGGGCGTTATCGCATCAGAGCAACGTAGAATGACGGGGCAACTGCCAGCTGGTTTGGTCGGGTCGCATTTGATGTACGACGGAGCAATCCGTACGACTGTCGCCCGGTTCTACTGCGATGGGGAATTGGCAAGGGTGATTCCGAAGCTGGGGGACGACGGCAAGTGGCTGGAAGCCCCCGAGGAGTTCGAAATGAGGTTAATTTCGGAAACCTCGACGACAACCTTCGTCACAGTTTCCTGGCGTTACTCCTGCTTGCCCACCTTCACCCTTTCCCGTTTTCTCTCTCTCTCTATCTATCTATCGCCATTCGTCCGTCGTCCGTCGTCTTTCAGCTTTTGGCTTTTCGCTTTCGGCTTTTGAGTTTCACGTCACGCAACGCGTATCCCGTGAGTCGTTAAGTTTTAGTTTACGAGAATTAAGGAATATAATGAAGTAGCAATGAGAGTAAGCCTGGAAGGCAAGACATCGTCTAAGGTGATTCTCCGCGCGAATTACCCGCACCCTTTATAGCGGTTCCGCGCCGCACCATCCCGTCGAGGACACCAACTAGGGGGTGGCAAGTTCCTCGATGACACGTGACAACGCGGCATCCTTTGGGCGCCGGGGACTTTCGGCATCTAATCGAAGTTCCGCGTCACCCGTTTCCGCTAACGGCAGTAGTTTCTACGGCTCTCCCGTTCCTCTCACCGCGTCTAAACGAAGTTAGTGCCACCCTTAACTTCACTACAAACTCTTACACTATACCGAAGTCAAATACATACAGGTATGTACATGTAGGTATGCCTTGGTTATATAGAGTACTAAAACAAAGATGAACGCAGTCGGCACTAGTGTCAAACAGGGAAACTTACTTATTCGCTTTCTACGTACCGACATAGGTATAATAACACTTACATGCATACATGCAATGAACTTCCTTAGAACTAACGCTCTCCGACTGTCTTGAGCGCCAGATATTAGCTCTGATTTCGCGCTAAGATTTTCCACAGGCAAACAATTCGAGCCTTTCGACCTAATCGATTATGGTATCACCGCGGGTTTATACCTGGGGGAATTTTCGGCTTGACGCGACTTATTGGCGTCGCGTTAAGAAAGCGAAAAAAATCAACACCCTTATAGCCGCAGAGTAGGTACCTACTCGGTTTATAAACTAGAAATGAAATTTTATCACCTTACCGTATTATCGCGACTCTTCTACACTTCTTGACGGAACAGAAAGAAGAGAAAGAAAGAAAAAAATTGCGAAACTGAGAGGCTCCCGCACTCCCAATTCCCGAGCTATGACTTAGACTCGGTTTATGGATAGTAACGAGATACGGAGGGTTGCGATTCCTACAAGACCTGTGCGCGCCAAAACTACCTTCCAACACTTGGCTGGGGCTGTGATATTATGCCAAATAACGCTATAATACCCATAAGAGATCCCGAACTGTGAGTAACTATATTGCTTACTTTTATGGCCTTGGGACCCGCCTCCCTTTGCCTCTTGCTTTTTGCCACCCTTCTATATCAAGGCCCCAACCTACTCACCAGTCTTATGTTAGCTCCCGCCGAAATAAGTATGGGAACCGCAATTTCGTCTGGGACCAGCGGAAAAGTTTTGCTCTATGAAATCTGCAGAGACGAGTTTAGCCTTCGGTGCGTCGGCACGCGCGCCTATATTAGCCCCGACGACAAAGCATCGTCCGCCATATTGTCCGTCTCTTCCCAAAGACGAATTTCGACCTTTTTCAGACGGCGCCCTACGGTTAAGATGCGATTCGCGTAACGTTTTCAGACCGTTTACTGACGCAGACGAATGTACGCCCATTGCCAGACTGACGCCACTCTCGGCACCCCAATTTGTTGTTCTCTAGACTCTGGCAAAACGGTATGCCAACCGGATACACGCCGTTCGATGGGGTTCAGGTGCAGCCTACCCCTAGCCTACGTTCTCTTCACTTTCAGAGTTTCCAGTGGCATGTCGTGACCCAATTCGCCTCATACCCGCAGCGGATAATGTCAGAAGAGACTGGCTACTAACTTTCGAGTCTCATTTATGAGGATCATGTTTCGACTTCGAGGACTGATTCGCCAAATCTTCAATATGTAATTGTGCTTAAACGTTCGCCACTCGGTATATACGTTGTTCTGAAACCAGGGTAACCGCAATTGAATACATATAGTGTTTAAATGGACTCCAGGTGCATCATCGTCTTCTCTTCACTTCCAGGTTCCAAAGTTTCATGACCCAAGTATCTCCTCTTAGCGGTTTCGGAGTTTAGGAGGAAGAGGCACGGAAATAGTTAGTGTTTGGGGCAACGCCTGTCAGGGTGAATAGATAAATACGGGTATAGGGTATAGGGTAGTGGGTGCACCTGGAGCCTAACCTATGACGGTGTAATGGGTTGGAGTGGCTCTTAACTTGTCTTTAATAAAACTTGGTTATCATACCTCCGGGTACACTATCTCATAGCCTGAAGTACTGGGAAGAAAATTAAATTTTTTGTCCGGAAAATCTCGCGGGCGCATGTATGCTGCAGCCAAGGTATTTGACGAATATTTATGTACAACGTATAGGTAGGACGAAGCCCCGATAGGAACTCTACCAAGAATCCAATAAATCGCAGCGAAGCGCACGACATAAAGCGCGGCTCTAAAATAAACCAGAATGTCACTCGATCCTATCATTGTACGCGAGCCGCACATAAATACACGAGTCAATTCTGATATATGTGAGTTGAAAAATTTTTCGCATGGAACTTCAACAAGCCACCCTACCAATACAGTATAGATCAGCGACTGCTTCCCGTATATTAGAGAATTAAAAATTTGCGAAGATCCTGAAGGGAAAGAAAAATCACCTTTTCATACCCGGAGGGAGAAATAGCTTATTGTTAGCAGGAAGTATTCGTCCTTAAAAATGTATGAATATACTTAGCGTTGTCGTAGCTATAGGTAGATGTAAGACGGCTGTTATTCTCGCCGTGGGATTTCAATTCGAGTCTTTCGGAATTTAGTTGGCTACGTGAATCGTTTTTGTGACTAGAATTTTCGATCGAAAGCCGTGGGTACAATGTGCCTGACTGGCTCAAGTCGCTCCTTTTCTTTTTGCCTTCGGCCCCCGCGTCTCCGTCTGTTTCGCATTATGCGATAAAAGCGAAGGGGGCTAAAGAGCCGCGACGAACCTTGGGCGAGAGGCAAATATATATTTGCAGCATTGTACTTTATTTTCAAATCGAAATTCCGTTTCACAACAGATTTGAAATTAAATTCAAAATGTAACGCGAACGTCTCTCAGCTATCCCCGCACGATCTTTCTGTTGTTGAACGAGGGCTAAGAATTACGATCATGAGACTCGCCGGGAAACCTCAACCTCAAGGGATGAAACCTGCCGCTCTGAATGGCGAGGATCACCGCATACCCAATTATTAATTTCATAAATTCACTCGTACAGTTGACGGGTGCGGATTCCGGAATTTCCAGCTTTCCGCGCCCCAAATTCACCGATATTCCTTTATCCTCACACCTCTGGCCCCATGAGGCAGGTTTAATGGATTTAATGGTGTAATGGATATAATTTCCAGCTCTGCTGCCAAATAAATCAATTTCCGGCGAAAAAAGGATGAGAGAGAATAAAAAAAGATTAAAAAAATCAAAAAATTGGTCACGGGAACAAACGAGCGAATCCTCTCGCTTGGATCTGCAGTGTCGTGTGTAGGTATAAGGTAAGGTATAACTGGCTAGGTATAACATCTCCACATTACTGCCAACTATCCGCGAGTTTCGTGTCTAGATCGATTCTGGAAGAGCTGCAGAACGTCGTCTCATAAATATTTATGAAATTGTTAGAAATCCGCCACTAGCAGCATCGAGATGCTCAGGGTTAACGTATGCGGTGAATAAAGTGACGGAAACACGTGTTACTGAATATTTTGTTGGCGACAATTTTTTGCGGAATTCTAGTATAAGAAGCAGTCGGGTAGGGAAACAAAAATTTACAAATTTTCCGTATTGCTTTGCCGGCCCGTGCCCATTCTAACCTTAAGAAAATTTATTCTTAAATTAAATATTTAAAACAGGGACGCTGCCTTACTTTGGCGAGAAATTTCATCGAATAAATACATTTTAACGACACTGTAACGGCGAAATAACGCTTTATTTATATCTGCCTCAATCCTGCAGGACCAAACCCGAACTCAAGTCCTGGTCCTGGTCCGGGTCCGGGTTCGGGTGTGCAGAAGTCGAAACGCTCGCGTCAACCCCAGGAAGAGTTGACCACTTAGAATTGATAGATTGCGACAAGTCCGACGTTACAGTAATAACATTATACCCGGACATAATATATCACGTGTCAATACGAAATCGAAGTAATTTGCCACCGCTAGTCGCCCCAGCTATCTTGGAAGTCAAATTCTTACCGGATGGAAGCGGAATTGAACGAGTCAGGGTTTCGAGTATTCATAAAATTGGGGTCCAGATTCTGGACCGATTTAGATTAAAATCTAACCACGGTCGTATAACGCGAGGTATAACTTGCCACGATGTGTTAATAAGGGAGTTTCTGCAAAGGAAGAGGGAGATACCGAGATTTGAAAAGCAGACGCGGAGCGATGGCGGTGTAATTCGCCCAGCAGCTGCTCCTGTCCCGATATGCACTGTATTAACGGCATAATATTATGCTGCACCACGTCCTTACATCATACGGCGTCGAGGGAAGAGAAGAGACGAGAAGAGCGGAGCAGGGAAGAGAAACGAAGAGAAGAGAGACGAAGCGAAGAGAAGAGAAGAGAAGAGCACCCACCCTGTTTCATCTCGTTCTAGCTTGTGGGTATAGGTATATCATATATGAACGAAGCGGCATACCTCTGCCAATCCATCTATACGTAGTAAAGTATATATATATCTATACTTTCACAAGTTATGAATTATTAAAAACTCTCGCTATATGCATGTCTAATAACTACTTTGTTACTAGCGCAGGTGGTCCACCGCAATAATTTTCCTCACCGCTCGCTTATACTTTCCAGTCGTTACGTTTCATCCCAACGTGTAGTAAAAAGCATAGAGTTGCAGTCTGCAGATAGGATAGAATATCGTAGGCGACAAAATAGGTCGATCCAATTTGCTGCAATTATCTGCATCCGACATCAAGCAATACACACCTCGCTTTGTTTCATTTCGTTTGATTGGTTCTGTTTTTTTTTCTTCTTCTTCTTTTTTTTTTTCTTTCTCTTTTTTACGAGACGCAATCAATTGAAACTTTTATACCCCTGTTCTCCTTTTTTCTTCTTCACATTCGTATAGATTTTAATATCGAGAATCTATTATTTCCCGTCAACAATTTATTGACATTCGACATCTTCATTTTTATGGAAGTTGACAATAGGCCCAGGGGCAGGGACGAGGGAAAAATAAAAGAGAGGAGAGCTTGCGGACTTTATTATTGATATCAGATTCGAAACTGAGCCATTCCTTGGCGGTGTACAGCCTCGCCAAACTTCAGATACTTACTATTGCCAGATTATCCCCAATATTGAACGATCTATAATATCGATATACCTACTATGCCCCCACAGTATCTACGTTTCTTCCTATTTTTCCTAATATTGATATTACAGATTTTATCAAACAAAGCTTTACTACATAATACATATATACCCACATATATGTATATATAAAACTCCGTTCCAATTTGGTTACTCACTCTAGTACACAGAACAATACAGACTTCCAGACATCCAGAACCCGTAGAATATATTTCCTGAGTCGAATAGTCTGGAGTTGTAAGCTTTGGACACAGAAAGCTTTGAGTTTTGAAATACCTACCTATGTCTCTCAATCGACACGTTGATTATCTCTTTAGAAGATCCGGGCACGTGATACTGTAACAGAGTCCGTGTTCTTCTTCGATGTAGTAGGATTAATATGGACTACGTGCTGTACAATCCCACGTACGAGTGATTGGAATGGATCAATTTGACGGATAGCGGAAAATAAAAAGAAAAAGAAAAAAAAAAGAAAAAAAAAACGGAAAATATTGGAAAGATGGCAAACAGAAGTTGGGAGAAAAAGAACGGCTCCATTTCGCTTCGCATGTTTGGTCTCAATTTTCTTGATTTATGTGCCTACAGGTATTCATAAATACATACATCTATATCTGCACACTAGCCCGCGAAAATATACAAGCTGATTATAGCCAGTTCCATAACAGTAAAAATTTCCATGTCGATTTCAGCTGCGAGAGAAAATTTTCGGTATTTCTTTTCTTCAGACTCGACATTTTGTTCAATGTATACAAGCTTCATTACTAGATTAAACAAATTTGAAGATCACATATAATGATCGTCGAAATAAGATCTTATCTTGAATCTCTGAAAACTCATTGATCCATGTCACCCTGCTTGAGCGTAATAGGACGATGTACCCTAATCATGCACAGGACACGTGTGGTCTGACCCCTTTCAGGTGACAAGTTCGAAGCGATCTCCACAGATCAGCTAAACCATATCCGTGCACATGAATCGACAGACGTTTCTCTGTCCAAACAATAATCAGAGGAGATCCCGGAGCTGTGGTTACGCGAACAGTGGTCAAATGAGTCAACAAATACGTAGATATGATCCTTGTGCCATATCCTAGTTCATCACTCGAAGATACTCACAGTGTACTCGCATGCAATAAGATGAAACTCGAAGCGAGGATGGGTTGATTAACGTATATACCTATATATACATGTATCTTTTAAGTTATACTTTTGAGGGAAAAAACGAAGCAATACCGACTCGGATTTTCGGTACGATATTAAATGACGTACCGTTGGAATCGTCTCAAGATCCACTCCATTTTTTATGATGAGTAAAGACCCTGTTTTATGAGGTAGAAACAAGGAGAAAAGAAAGAAAAAAAAAAAGGTAGGTACGAAAGGGCACGTTTGGAAATAAAAATAAATTGCATGGTTTGTACGAGATCTGATTAGGTCATGTTATGCTCTTTCGTCGCACCGTGAAACTTATTCTGTAAGATTTTTTTGCTGTATTTTTTGTTCTTAAGAGAAAATCATTTCATTTATGTATATATGTATATACACGAATACATAACCGTATATTATACGCATCCTGTATAAATGTATATATATATAGGTATGTATACGAATGGTAAGGGCAAAAGATCGTTTGGGAAAGCATGATTTGCTGAATAGCGAAAGTTGAAGCGAGTTACGAAATTTCTATACCAGCGATGAAATCGTAACCTTAACCCTCTTAACCGTAAGCCAAAAGCGGCACCAGTCAACGCTTATATGCTTGGCCATTGTTGCCTGAAGAATTTTATCGACCGAGCCACTATCTAACAATAAACTGTCAAACCGAACCAAGTTTTGCCATTATCCATTAACCTAATTAGGTTGGATTCAACGGTATTGGGACTTTGGCACTTTCCTAACTTGCCGGGGTCTAAGTTGGTATCAAGTTGATGGCAAATAAGTAAACTAGCCGCAGTCAAGCTAGTTACGAAGCGTAGCTAATACCATGGTGCATAGATTATGTCGAGGTTGGGATACGCCATGCATAGGTATAATATGTACGTGTGTACCCAACGTCACCCTCAAGTATCTCAACCCGCTGAGAATGATGCGATAATAATTGTTGACTAACTAATTTCCATAAATATACGATGGAAGGTAATTCCCTCGCAGTTCCATCTGCACAAACACCTTCTACTTCTACACGATAGCTTTTTTAATCATCTTTGCAGAAGATAGATCAACGATTTTGAATGGTTATATAATTTTCTATACTTTGTCATAAATTTGCGAGTTTTATCTTCAATTGAAACGAACTATACTTAACACACGAAAATTCTTTAGATACAAGCTGCCTGAATGAATATACAGGTATTAGTATAATTGTTCAATCCCGCAAATTGCCTTCACTATGGGGAGAACCCTTATTATACTTTTCCCCCTTAAAAAAGCGTTCAAATATTCACTTCGCAAATTGCTGCTTGAGTTAAATTGATGACAATTCAAGACGCTGACTTTTTTACTTAATTTTATAAATTATCTCACAGGCACTACCTGAACCTGGTTCATTTTCACACCAACCAACGTTTCAGAGGCGGATAGTAAGTGGAAAAGACCTCAGAGGTGACGCGGAGAAATTGTGGGCTAAGGGTGCGCATATATACACATACATATATACACACCTAGATGATGTAACAACACCTACAGTACAGTAACCAAAGTAAATACGCTGGTGGTCCACTTCCACCTCCACCCCCACATGCATATAACTATACCCATACCAAAGCTGAAATCGCGAGACTTGCAGTGAAACGAAATGTTTGCACCGACTATTCATTAGAGTAGCCTGGGGCAACCATCTCTTAAACTATTCAAGATATTTCAGATGTAAACTGTTTCGCGTTTTTATCTCATTCATTCCCGCTCTGAATTACGGTAGCCAGCATGAGGTTTTATTTTTATTCCATGGAGTAGAGCGGATAGTGCGCAGCTTAATTCATTTCGCACCGTGATAAAAGTTGCAACTGTATTTAGCGTAACTAGGGTTCGTTCTAGCCAAATATACAGGGTGGCCGAGAATTGAGTAATTTAAATTTGGGGGATGATTGAGGGAGCCTGGCTTGTTACCCTGTCATTCGAAAAGGTGATCTCTGTTGCGACGTCCGCGAGATATAGACCATTTGAAATTCGCGCTAACGCCTGCGTTTAGAAAGCCGACTATACCGCGGCGAATAGTGGGTTGTCTGATTCTAGGCGCGCGAGACCGTTGAAGCGAGTCACAACACTTTTCCAGTTCAAAAATTACTGGACTAAGACACTGATGGACGGAGATGCCTACCAAAGAGTTAGTTAACTCAGCTCTGAAATGATTATTCTGAGTTTCGAACTGAAACGCAGCGTTATAACCAATTCTTCCTTGGTCGCGTAAAGCCAGACAGCCCAGAGCTCGCCTCTGTGCAGTTGGCTGTCTAAATGCAGGCGTAGCGTGACTTTTTCAATGACTTGTATCTCTTCTTCCAACGGCAGGGCAACGAGCTAGATCCAATCGATCATTTCATGAAGTTAAAGCATTTAGTTCACGGCCACCTGACACATGTGAAAATTCTACTACAGAGTTTGTTTTCCGTGTATACCTCTTCCCGATGGTTTTTGAGAAAGCTTTCCAAATTGCTATTCATGTATAAAAAAATTTTAACACATATATTCGGTGCCTGCCGAAAGTGTTTTCCCGCCGCAAACGCAGCAGGCAGCGTGGTGTATATTTGCCCGGGAGTCATTCGAAACCACGTAATCAAACAAACCGACGTACCGTAACAATATACACCCCTACCTCCCGCCTGTCTCGCGGCGTCGCGGCGCCGCGCCGCGCCGCGCACCACCCATTGTACACTCGGTAGTGGGCAGATGTGCTCTCCTACCCCAACCTTCAATATTGACTCTATATTCCAGTTCAAATTCGCATAGCTCAATATCCCCCGGTAGCATGCCACTTTCACGTGTACATAGGATATATACCTAGCTATCTGTGTACATATCTAGCATCGATACCCATACGCGGACAGATTGTTGGACGGTATCGATGCTCGTTAATAATTGATGTATATGTCGCTAAGGGTGAACCCTATGGGAATGGGGACCAAAGGTGCAGGCGACATAACTATTAAACCGATTGAATTCGAATGGGTGCAGAAGTGTAAGAGAAATAAAGAAAGTACCGTTTCTTTCGGATAGGGGTAGGAGTAGGGGGTGGGGGGTGGGGGGTGGGAGTGGGAAGAAAATATATGTATGGTGGGAATATATATGGAACGGTTGTGCGATAAGGGAACCAACATAATAGCAACCCCTTCTACGGGCATAGTTAACCGGCTCCATGAAAAATACTAATGGGAAGAGGTCATCGTCGAGGAGAAGTAAATTTTGCAGCTGGATGCTGAACACAAAAGATAAGAGTGGTGGTGGTCGTAGTCATGACGGTGGTTGTGGTGGATGTAATATGTGAACCGCGTTCTATCCCTCCTTCTAACACACCCCAATAGATTCGGATTTGCTTTCAGATGGAAGGCGAGCCTCGAATACGAGAATTTCGACCGATACAGACGGCCACTAGGCCGTTACGTCGCTACAGTGATTTATCTCAATCCCATTGCTCTGACCCTGTAGGGGGTCGATCCTTGACGATAATAACTCGAAGTAACTGAAGATAGTTTCAGAATTACTTCGCGTTACCGGATTAATTTATTTCCCAGGAGGACCTTTTCACCCTTAGAAATTCTACGAGACTTTACGAATGCCTACGATCCTTACCGAGGACCAACCGAACTACGACACAATATTCTTCCTACGCTTTCACCCTTCGTTTACTTCGGCTGCTCCCTCATCATTCGATTAACCGATACTTTCAGCTCGTTGATGCTGTTATCTCTTACGGAGTTAGTAATAGGATTTCACTTTTTTAATCTTCAAGCTAACGGATTTAGGTACGGGTATCGCTTTCACCATTATAACTTTACGCTTATCTATAGGTAAGTAGGTGCTCTGTTTATATTTATTATCATATCTACGATGTCCCGTATAATAAGTAGCCGGATATGCGAACGAATGAATGAGGATAAATTCTAGAGGAGTATTTCAGGATTTCGTTTCGTTATTTGAAAGTTAACGGGGTTGAGAGTGCCGTTCAAAATTGCACTATACCTATACGTATATCGCGGAAACGTCGCCGCCTTTACTTATTCCATAATTAAAATCACAACGAAGCTGAGATTTAATTTCACTCTCATAATTTTTACCCAGCAACGCTTTTCGCTCGTGGTAGGTATACGGCAACTCGTTGAGATTCCGACCACAGCTGTCATATAAATCTGCACGAATATAATTTTATAATATGAAAAAATTCCAAAGGGATAGCACATAATTTAGTTTCGGACAGAAGGGACGCTAAATCTTTATCACCTCGCCTTTTTTTTTATTTTATCTAGTTTCGAATACGCTCGAGATTTAACTTATGGACGAATCCAAAAAGCGATACCAGCATCCCATTCAAATGTACCCTAAGTATACCAACTCCAATCATTTTCGGCTAAAACTTATCAATTGAAATTGTAAACGTCGTGGAAACCTGTTGATCGGTCATACGAGTTTCAATATTACAAATTTCCTTAGACTCTCTCTACACAAGTCACTCCGATCGAGTCCATCGCATTTTCCAAACGGCAAGCCGCTGTCGAGAGTTTGCTAAAAGCTTCAAATCCTTTCCACATGCTTGTCAATTTCGAAGAAAATCTTCTACGTTTTTATGAAATAATTCAATAATAAAATCAACTCGTTTCGATCGATGTAAAACCGCTGAAAAAGCATCAACGATTAAAAGTTATTTGAAACCCTCTGAGAACCATCCTATTTGATCTTTCTGTCAATACAGCTTTCGATACAGTCACAGCAACGCTAGAAATATTTTCCCACATCAAACCGTGGAAAATTGGTTGAAAAATGAAGAAAAAGCTTCACCCTCTGTTTTCTCTTATTCCAAAACGGATCCACGCGAATAACGAGGTACTCACACATTTTACAAAGAGTGGAAAAAATATGAATCAAACATAGCGTATAGTTGGCTGTGCGATGAATGTTTGAATATATCGCTACCCCAATCTGTCAATCTGCCAGTTTTACTTTTGTGATATATGTCTAATACCTACAGAGAGCTTGCAGCTACTTATTGTACATGTTTGTCTGGGGACAGTCTGCTGGGATTGGTCATGGGATAAAGGGACTTCGCGGTGAATCCAGTCTGGGACATTCGCTCGAGCAGCTAGAAATCTGATCGTTGACCAGCGAGGGTCCTTCGGTATCTAGATACCTACGAACAGAGGAGGGAAAGAAGGTTGGATAAACCGAGCGGTCGAGCTCTGTGGACAGTGATCCGCATAAATGGCAGGAAAATCAGATAAAAGGTACTTGAGTGGCGTCTATCTCAACGTTTCTGGAGGTTAACTTGATCGAGTCGAAATTCAAGGAACTTTCGTTATCCTCAACGAATACTTACTGTTAAGGCTCACCAAGTGTTTCAAGATTCTTTGCATGATCGATGTGAGCTTTAAAAATTCCTCAAGAGATTTGAACACGTCAAGAAACTTCTAAAAGTTTTGCTTTTGAAACCAAAGAAACGGTGAGTGTATTAAAAAATTAAACGAAAAAAAAAAAGAAATCAATTTCCGCTCTCTCCCAAGCATATTCCGGCAGTCTCGTTTTCAAAATAAATTTGCCAAGGTATATCCGTTACTAAACCCAAAGATATATCTTTGAAGTCATTCTTTATGAAGATTACAAATTAATTTTGTAGTAGCTGTAAGTCAAAGTTCGGAAGATAAAATAGGTGATTTTTCGTTCTCAAAGAAAGTTTTGCATTAGATCGAAGTTCAATAATGGTTTGCTCGCTTCGTTAGCCGTACTATCACATCGAAAATTTAAAAGACACGAACAGGCTGATGAATTACGTGAGATTATCAATTAGGTACAATAATCTTGAGCTGAATCAATTTTCAACTAAAATTCATCACCTCGTGATCGTTATAAAAATCAATCAAGCAGTTAATTAAACCCCATACTATTTACCTCCGGACATTGCATGATTACAATCGTTTTATTCAAGCTACGAGGATGTACGTATAACGTACATGTAAGCTCGAATAATGTGAAATCGAATTGTGGTAAGTATGACCAGCCGCTAATTGGACGGTTATTAATTGTTAATATATTTTCTCCCAACAGCTATAACTGTAGAACACACCACAACACCATTAACACTTATTTTTCCAATATCTGTTGCCACTTTGAAGAATATTATATCCCAACTAATAATCTGTTACGAATATCGAAGAGTGGATCCATTTTTTCCCCGAATTACCTGTAAACCAGTCATCTTTTTTCTACAATTTTTCAGATTCTTTCGCCATTCAGTGATTAGCATAAAATTGACTTTTCTATCAACGACAAGAATATTTGTCAGTCATTTTTGTTGCGATGTTCTTCATTCAAATATCTTTTGCCTAACTTTGATTATAAATATACACTGCAATTTTTAGATTCATTTCACGAAAGATTTTGCAAAAGTGACGTTAAACTAAAAACGAAATTTACGAACCTGAAAGCCACCGTGTTTTGGCAAGATCTGGACTGCAGTGAACAGAAACATATATTTTACAATGTCATAAGACCACCTTTACGATTATGTGTGTGTGTGTGAAGCAAAGGTTATTAATTCGACTCATATATCAGAGTTTCTCGGGGTGTATGCCCGGTCTAAAAGCGCAGGGGTGCTCGAGGGTTGAACCTGGGCCCATGGGGTTGAAAGCTGAGCATAGAGCAATTGGGATGAGAAGAAGCAGCGGGTGGCCAACCGCTTGTCGGTATTAGAGCCAGGCTGTTTATTAGCCCATTTACGGTCGAGGCAGTTAAGATCGCAACGTAAAGCGGAAAGAAACGCGTTACCTTATTGCTCGGTTGGTCTTGTTGCGCCTAAAAGACGGAAAATTTATGCATTCACTTAGCGGTTTGCACGCCGTTTTACAAACGACGCCACGCGACTCGACGCCAAGAAACCTTGCGGCTAGGTTACACACACACGTACATGTATTAGAAACAATACCACAGCTGGAATGAAAGGGAGAAAAAAGAAGAAAAGAAGAAAAGAAAAAAGGAAAAGAACTCAGGTAGTGCAAGTTCCTTTCCTCTTTTTCAAGCGCTCTCTTATTACAGCGCGGAAACATTTTCCCTGGAAAAGGAAATGCAGAAAACATTTCGTTTGGTCGTTTTCTATGAAATTCTTGTGCCTCTTCACAGCCACGTGACTATATACCCGGGTAAATTCTCAGAACCCGTTAGAAATAGTCAAAGAAACTTGTGTTACCAAAGGCGAAGATTATATACACCGACTATCGAGTTTTCCAGTCTCGGTTCGGCTCGTATATATGCATAAGGCTAGGGTGACAAATGTGACAATATCTGAAAATGAAGGGTGGAGCGATGCCAGTGGGTCTAGAAGCCTTTGAGACGAGAGAATGTCCTTGTGTACCTACCCGTTGAATAAGATCCCTGTCGCGACGATTAGTCACGAGTCTTCAAAGTAACTCCTCTGATAAGACTTTGCAGGCTTAACGAGGTGGGAAAAGTTAATCAAGACTTGGATAGGGACCGAGCTATTCTCGCGCCTGAAGTAAAGGTCGAAATTAACGTGACCAGTAAAGAAGCAATAAGTAACGAAAATTTAATATTCCTTTTTAAAAAGCTATCGTTCCATGAAAAAGGCCACTTTGGATGCTGCATGCGCAGCCCGCTGCAGTTACTGCAGTACGTCGTACCTATGGCACAGAATCCGAATTAACTATTTCCCCAACTAATTGTACCACTTTAGTTAATACAGTCCAAGGAGAGAAAAGAGAATAGCGAGAGAAAATAAAATGAATAAAGAGAATCCTTCTCTTTTCTACTTGAGAATAATATATAGGTAGAGTCATATACAGGTATGCGTCAGAGGTTGATGTGCTGGTGGATTTAACTGTGTATAGGATAGAGAGAGAGCTAGCAGCTGGGCTTGTGTGCGGCGAGAGAGAATTTTAAGAACTTTTAACTGAGGGCATTTTCCATTCCCGGAAAATTGTCAGGAGATTAACGCGATAAAACAATACTTTGCTCGCAAGTTACTCTGCAGGAGTAAATCGGGATTGTATAAAGCGTTGCCCAAGTGCCGGGAGGAGGAATAAAGTTTGAAGTAAAAAGTTTAAAACAATAGTCGGGATATAAATCACTCGTTGGATATCTTAGAATCGTCTACACTTGCAAACCTGCACCTAAAGCAGGTTATACGTATACGTACCTATCTACTACCACGAGATCCCGACGTCTAACGGCTTACTACACCTACACAAGCTACTCTCAAACCTCCATAATACAGATAATGGAAGAAAAATATTATATTCACGGGGAAGGCCATGAAAACATATTATTATCTGCATAAAAGAGGCTATTTCGTTTGATTTACGTATGTTTATCGGGAAAACTCACTTGCCCTTGTATACGAAGATAGAAGAATCGAGGGATTCGTATTGGGATATGGAGAGCCGCGAGAGTTTGAATAGGGTTGAAAAAAATAAAGAAATGAAACAAAAAAAAAAAACAGAAAAAATGAAAAGAAGTCGTCGCCAATCTAAGTCACCTGTGACGTGATGCAGGTACAGATATATAACTCGCGGTTAATATCATCTTGAAAGTTCTATATGCTCCAAGTGTCATTGCATTCTCGTAGTGGAATTAACAAGCAATTTCGAGACTCCGAAGAGAGAGAGAGAGAGAGACAGGATATTCCTGCTTTGGTAGAGACACCGTTCCTGCAGATCCGTATAATTAATCACGTACACACGCGGTAACTCTAATCAGGAAGTGCAACGCTCGGATGATTTTAGATCCTCTCCTTGAGCCTTGTATCGCAGAGAAACCCAAGTTTATGATTAGATCGTTAGCCCCGAAATTCTTCAATTCCAATTAAAGTCGAATCAAGTTTTTAAGACGGTTTCGCGCCTCGACCAACGCTAGGGCAACTTGTACATAGAAATAATCGGACCCCGATCTCGCGAGTGTTCGAAAAAGTTTCTACAAACGGTAACGAGAAAAGGAGTTCACAGTTTCTTGCGCCTTCCCTCCTTCCTTTCCGTCTTTCTTTCTTTCGTTCGTTCTTTATCTTTTGTTTCATTCCGCTAATCACTTTCTTCGACCGTGACTACGTAAAGAACGATGAAAAATAATCATGATGATAAATCGAGAATTCTATGTACGAAATAACTCGCGCGGTCGTTGACTGATACCTCTGGGACGAAACTTCGAGAAACCAACGATCGAAAAGCTAAGGCATTTTTACGAGATCAAAGGAATTCAGTTAGGTACGAGAGGATTTCCCTCTCCAGAACCTTTGACTTTTCCTATTGTACCTGTCTGACTGACTCTACCTATACCTACGAGCTTGCCAAATCACGCTTTACAATTCAGCATCGGTAGTAGTCTCGCTACTGAAAGAAACTAACAAAGTATAGATATATATATAATATATATACCTATATACCAGATCGGCGCGAAGTAACCGATAAACGTTTAGCCAATTAGCGAAAGCCTCGATCTGTACCTACTCCGTCCGTATAAACGGCGTCGTTTAATCGTCCCTGTTCAAAGGCGATTTATCTAATTATCTTCCCTCTCTTGCTCTGTTTTTTACCTTCCCTTCTCTTTGCTTTATTTTATTTTTATTTTATTTTTTCATTTTATTTTCTCGCAATTTTATTTTTATCATTCGATTTTCTCTACGTTTTTCAAGTTATCCAACCACCGAGTTGCGTCCGTCTGGTGGTGCAGTTACCGGTCGATACCCCCGACGTCGCCACCCTGGCAGGCCATTTCATCGTAACTATAGCAACGCATTCGCAACGCGAGAATTGCGACCGCTACTTGGTTCGCTGTACTTTAGAATATAATAAGCATGAGAGGATCGCCTTCAACTTTATACATACTAACGTGTCTTTCATTAAAGTATGTATGTGCAATGGTATGTATGCCTACGGAATGAAACACACGTATGATGCCCAGCCGACCACGCATTGTCCCGAAAATTCGCGCGTGCGCGAATCGCGAGTGGTCTCGTGCGCCCGTTTACTTCGTCACGCAACTTTTATTGCTATAAACAACCTTACGCAGACGATATTAATATTGCGTGATTCCTTGTAATAAAATAGAAACCGAAAGTATTTCTATGTTTTCTTTTTTTTTTTTGTTATTTTGATTTCCTTTTTTTTTCGCATTTATCTATGCTGATATTAGATTCCAAATTGGATGTAGAAAAATGAATTAACCTTTTCGATTCTACAATTTCACGTCTAGGCTTTCTGCGGTTAAGAAATCTCGCGTGATGTAATTATTTAACTATAATACAGTCCATCAAAATTACATTCTTTTTGTTTCGGAAGTCTCAAAATGTTCCAATTGTTTAACGTAGAATATTTAATCTTCGTTACAACTATGAATTTTATTTAGAGAAAATTGAGAAGCTATTGGTATTGTTCAAAATTTTAATCAAATAACCAACCCGTAAATTTGATTCGATCTGCTCTATTTCTAACATGTCATTTTCTAAATTGGAAGTTTTTTTTTTATCCTGCCTGTATACGGTTTGATTTTATTGCTGTTTCATTGATTTATTCATATGAGAAGATAAAATCCCCTTGATACTATACGGTAGTGGATTGATCGAGCCGAATATTTCGTTCACGATACGATTCTCATATAAAATCTTTCCAAGTATCAAATTTTCGTAAATTTATCTCGAACAAATTTTGTGCAACAAATAAACTCATATATACTAAATTTTGACTGAAAGTCTGAATATTGACTTTGGTTGAAATTGCACATCAATAAGCAACACTGCACTCGTAATCAGAGGCCCTATACAGACGATCTGTCAAAAATCGGAAACTAACTTATACTTTGAGAACGAAGCTTCTACATTGGAAAAATCCACGTCATATGCCTCGAATTATATCTTCAAATGAGCCAGAAATATTCGAATTGAAAAACCGAGATGCGAGGAGTATTTTGATTATTCATATTTCAAAAAGCTCCTCGTGAGTTGCGAGACAAACTGCAAGTTCATTAGTTGCAACTTTTCTAGCTCAATTGCGGACATAATTCGAAGAGATTCGCGTAACTTTTTTTCTCATACAAAAATGTGTTTTAAAGTATCGATAAAGCCATCTTGACAGGCCCCCTTGATTGACATCATTAAAAAACTGAAGTGGCCATTGTGAGGTAGTAGGTAATAACCCGACTGATTAAGCAGCATTTGAACACCGCCACTCGATTGAAACAACAAATTAACTCGAGTGATCGTTCCATGAATAAAATAATTGACAAAAAGTAAAAGTGAGAAAAGTGACTTGCTGCCAGCTCCGCACAAGCACACGTTCGATAAAATTCGATGATTAGTTACCTATATCCCGCGACTACGCGATGGACCAGTACATCTCTGTACCTATACACAGATAAGGAACGTACCTCCGATTGCATCATCGTGTAATGGTTGTAGAATTCAGGATGTGAGTGCAAATGTTTGCCCACCCATTATACCTATGCCGTTCTCTATTTGACGACGAGAGATAGTTTCAACGTTTCAACGTTTCAACGTTTCAACGTTTCAACGTTACCAAGTGACACGGTGTAATGGGTAAACAATTTTGTTGGCATATCGTTTAATTGGAGTCTATTAAACGGTGGCCAAGCGTGGCAGTACAGGTATAGGGGAGGTTGGGGCTAAAGTGGGCTCTCGTAACGAGGTAAAACTGCAGTTAGTGCGATGATTCTGAATTGATATTCCGACTGGGTATTAGTTGAAAATGAGGAACGCAGTGATGGGCGAGAACTAGTACCCCGGCGAAAAATTTTGAAAAATTATAATTCTTTGATAATTCATTTTATTCCTGATTTTGTTTTTCACAACACTGAAAGGACTTTCGAAAAATATCATCGTAAACCTATCGCTAATGTGAAGGGAAACGAGGTTTTTATTGAATAAAAATAAAGTTGAGTTTCACGGATTAGGAAAAAGAAAAATAATGACAAATTGACAAATGTATTCGTGGGATTATTTCACCCCGGTCTCCCCTATATATTTACTTGCTACGTAGCTGAGGGTTGACAAATAAACGTGATAAGATCGAGTCGAATGTAATATTTCAAAATAGCGATATATCTACCGGTAGCTCGGCCTCCTATCCTATTCTACCCTCACTTACTTACAACCCCTTCCCATTATTTTCCTCCCTAATTCCCTCGTCGCTCCTCAAATCTTTCCTTCCCTTTAAAAAGTGATCGCTGCAGCCGCGGGTATTGAACGTTTGAAAATATCGCGGTTGCGGTCTATATATCGACTTCCGAACTTTGAAAGCCATAAGGAAATGAAGCGATTTGTCTAATCCGAGCTTGGATCGAGAGAATAATGAAATTAAAAAAAAAAAAAGTTAAAAAAAATTTAGGAAAATCTCCAGTTCAAGCGACGTCTTCCCCTTTATTATATGGCTACTCACGGTGGCTAGGAACGGGTTAGGGTGAGGGTTAGCTAAGCTATCGGTATCTTCTTTCCGTTCTCGGTGAATTAACCCGAAGTCAATTCAGGAAGCACACCCCAGGGTCACGAACTATTCCGGACTCCCGAAGCTTGGCGTTATCGGATTATCCCCGCATACAATAGTTACTCCCTACACCGCACTAGCTGCGCGAACCATCTTCTTGTTCTTGTTCGTAAATAGGCATACTTTATAGGTATATTGAACCGAGCAAGAATTTAGTACGCGGTGCCCTAAGTAAGACAAGCGAGTAAGTAAGTGCGAATAAACTCAAGTTTTCTCGGTAATTTGACAATTTTTCTGCATAACGACTTCTACACTTTGATTTATGAATGTTTCGTTGCACCCGGTAGCACAAAACAAAACCGCACCGTACAGATGTCGCGGATAATTTGTACAGGGTTGGATTGTAATCGGGGCGGAAGATTCTGGGGAGTTGGAGGCTGAGGGTGGTTAAAGGGATGGGAATAAAAATTGCATAACGTAATTATATAGCAGAGCGGACGGAAAGTAGGAGGGGGGGAAAAGAAGAAAGAGGAATTACCTCGGCAGGCAGGAAAATTCTGTGAAAAGAGTGACGCGTTGGAACGCGGAACGAGATCTAATATGTAGTAGGTAGGTAGTAGGTATATATACGCATTGGCTCAGTGTTGCCGGCAAAGATTTGATTATCGTTGGATCAGTCCGTGCGAATTTACCCACCATTGTGTCACGAATGAAGAGCTGCGCTTCACGGAAGAAATTGCGGTAGTTTGAGGTAGGGAATTCTCGAAATTGCGAGAGCGGGAGACGCGAGTGGAAGTCGAGGGCTCACGGTATCTACGTCGGAGATCCATAAACTAATTCCATTAACTCAGGTCGTCAGATTAATGAATGACGTGCAGCTATGTAGGGATAGACAAGAACGGTAATTACACAAGGCTGCTGCATCGACCAGCATTAGATTCGCACAGGTAAATGGAATTCTTGTCTATGAGGGAGCAAACACGTTACCCACTTCAATTCGTCTATCGTGTACGAAGACCAACGGACAAATATGTACACATGTACCTACATTTCGCAAACTATATTCACCTTGGAAATAATTTCGGAATTGAAGCGAAAAAAAAAAAGATTTTCAAAAGATGGTGAGGCGACTAAATTTAAAGAACGAAAAATAAGTGTCAGAGTAACCCTTTCCATTGATCGATACGTGAATCTTGATATTGAGAGGCGGATTTGGGCTTGCTCGGATAAAGTGAGAAGTGGGGATTTGCGAGAGGGAAAAACAATGATGGATTTTAAAAAAGGAGCTCGCATTATCAAGGTTTGCATACCTACGTAGGTATAACTGTGAATAGGTTGAAAAACGCGTGTGCCGTTATACAGCTCGGAAGATGATAACGTTTTAGTAAGTAGGGTGAGCCTTCGATAAATTCAATACGGCAAGGCTCTCCGGACCGCGGGTGGTAGGTGTGCTTGAATATAAATTTGCTCTTTAGAAATTTTGAGCCAGTGGTACTTTCGGGAGGCTTGAACACGAATTTCGACGAAAGCGATCTTTCCCCGTTTCCCCGTTTCACCGTTTTCCCACAGCCCTGTTATTTGTTCTTTTTTTCATCGTCCCCAGCTATCGCGCTCCTCTCAATTTATCGTAGAGGAGAAGAATTCGTATATAAGCGTCTACTTCGGCGATAACGCAGGCAAGAATTGGACACTAGACAGACGTTATCCGTCTATTGATTCCGGCGATTTCAAATTCGCGATTTTCACACAACACGGTAAATCACCGGAGACAAAAGCGGCGAAAGCGTGAGAGAGACTGAAGAGTCTAGATTAGCAGAAAACTGTTCGATCCAGGAAAGTCCTGTTAGTGCGAATACGCCCCGAAGCTAAAACCGGGTTTTGGATGTAGCAGGAAGCTCCGCCTGAGGAGAAGCCATCGGTGATTGGGAAATTGCCTTCCCTTTAGTTTTCGCCAGTGTTCGTCCTCGAGGACGAGAACCGCAAGCCTCATTTACTCCGGCAATGCGATGCGATTTCGTTCAGGGTGAAAAGAGTCAGAGTCCAACTTCGACTACGGGAGGTATTTGCCGTAAGTAGGTACTACTTCCAGAAATTAACCCACCAAGACCATAAACCGAAGGGAAACAGCTGTTCGACCGGAGTTTTCTATGTCATGTCGGGTAAAATCCGTGGCGCGTATAGATATTCGTTCGCGGTTCCGCAGAGTCCAATTATTGTCTCCGGGAAGGGAACAAAGCTGAATACAAACGGGCGGACAAAGGAATAGGAGAGATAGTCGTTGAAGATCTGATTGTGAGCGAATTTCTGTCGGTCCATGGTCGTAGGGGATGGCTAGCCGGACATAAGTTTTGATTGTCAGACAGGAACCGCGGGTAGTAAAAGAATTTTGAATTGATTTTATTTAAGGGTAAATCTGTGGGCGGGAGATTGGCGTCCTGTAGTTGGGATAGCTTCCGGGCCAATAATATCATGTCAACTCTCCAATTAATTAAATTCCTCCCCAAGTTTTATATCAGCATACCAAGAGCAGCTGATTATTAGGAATGAATACCTGGCTCCAAAATCGTGAGTATTAAATGAAAATACTTTAAAATCCGGCCACTGAATTCTCGGAGATAATCTGCGACGAGAATCCGCTGAATAGTCAAGCTCAAGCGCGTCAGAGCGATGAAACTGAAGTTATAAAACGAAATCACCTCGCAAGGGTCAAAGAATTCCGTGTCAAATAATGTAATAATGTGAATCATCTGGCGGAAATAACAGCTGTCAAATATATTTTCATACAAATAAAAAAGGAGGAATGCAACGCACGAAATGAAAATATATTTGAAAAACATTTCGGAGAACAGGGAACAGGGTTATAGTTTTCGTTATAAGATACAGAAAAGTTGTCGACGTATCGATGGGCCACAGGTTTCATTTGATATTTTTCAATTCCTGAGAAGAAGAAGAAGAAGAAGAAGAATAAGAAGAATAAGAAGCAGAAGCAGAAGGAGAATAAGAAGAATAAGAAAAAGATGGAAAAGAAGGGGAAAAAAAACATCGGAAATACTTTCCTCAACCAGACAGTCGGAAGTTGGAAAGAAAGTTACACGGGGCGCGTGATTTAGACGACTGTCAACAGAACTCAACTTTCTTAACGCTGTTAAAAAGAGACGAATATCGAGAACGAAGGGAGCTATACTATACAGATATAGGTACATCGGCTCGATATACTGGGTAATCTGAAAGTTTGCTCGGTGAAATTATTCAGGAAAAAAACAAAAACAAAAAAATATCGGTCCAAGAAGAGAAAAAGAAATTGTACTATAACCCCGAAGTTTTTTCGGATAAAGATAAGAAAGCAATAATCTAAAGATTGGTACCATACCACGCGCCAGTCTTTTCATCACTTTGTATACGCAACGGATATAGATCATGCACGATTGGTAATATACACGGACGTGTAGGTATGTAGGCATGTAAAGAGATACATAGAATGATGGATATGTATACGGCATGAAACGGGGTTTATTGGCACTTTTAATATCCATCCCTTGCGTCAGGGCTCGTCTTTACCGTTTCACAAAAGAAGTCCGCGGCGACCCCGAGAGCCTGAAATTCGACGAACTGTATGAGATGTTACACTCTAGGGACTTTTCACTTTTCCTTTCCTCGGCAGCAGATAAATAAATCCCACCCCCAAACACGCCACCCGGCTTGGCGTGAAAATTGGTGCACGCACGGTCGAAAAGCGTCGGAAAAAAAAGCTCTGGGAAACATCCCCTCGTATATACCGCCTTGCTCGCGATATTCGTTCTTAAGAGGAACGCGAGAGTGAACATGGAAACCCATTCGCGGATATAATGGGTATATTTGAAAGTTTCAAGAGAGAAAATTGCGGGTATTTTATACTCTCGTTTCGATACATGTAATTACGAAATTAAAAATCTACACAGGGGTGTGTTTCCAGTGTAGGAAACGCTGCGCCGGATATGCTCTCATGATTGTGAGTAGCTCGATCGATCTACGTTGGTTACGCGGAACGGTGAACACCATAGCCAAAAATTGAGTCCATTATCGCCTTACCCAGGTTGTAGGGAAGACGGGGTATAGCTTCGTACCCCCAATACTATCAATATCTGTTTAACGCGTCGTTTATTTTCCACGAAGGTGACAAACAAGGGTTTCGTGAAAAATGTTCAATTTAAGGATCTCGATACACGAAACCTATTATTATTTAGTTTCTTCCTCGACCTTTTTACCGGGCTATCGTCATCCGCGAAAGAAATTTTGAAGAACCACTCTAGCGATGGGTAAATCATACGATAATGTAACTTTATGCAAAACAATATTTTCGAGACTTTCGAGCTTTATTTTTCCCCAGATCTGCACGAGCCACATTTGTTTAACATTTTATCCCGTAGGCGTGTATATCTCGCCAGTAACACCGAACCGTATGAATAGGCCCAATTTTGACCGGGTCAATATTTACTCTAGCCGTATTCCTGTTTTCATTAAAGAAGATAACCGACATTTGCTGAAAATCCAACCGCTGAATAGATATATTCGTACAGCTACTACCTACGTACGGGTATAGACGTAACGATAACATTTCATTATTCACTTTAAACAAGGAATATTTCATTTTGTCATAGAGTAAAAAACATACCTGTGACAAGTATTTCTATTATATAGGTACCTGTACTAAACCGTTGAAATTTTTCACCTCTAATTTTACTAACGGATCAAATTAACATGCAGCCAGCGAATTATCTGGTAAAGAAATAATAATTTGAAGGTGTGTGAACACTGTGGTAAAAAAAAAAAAGAAATGAAATGAAATGAAATGAAATTATACGTTGGTAAATTAGTATGCTAAGGGATCGAGACCCGCACGTAAAAACATATAGTCAAAATAATCCCCGCTCACTGGAGAATTCTGGATTTTCTAGAGCGAGTCGTGTTGTGTGTTTGATGGAAGAATAATTAAGTATCCAGGAAGGCAGCGCGAGTCCCTAGAGCGAAAACTCAACGGTTTCTGGCTGTATTTTTTATCGATTATACCCCACTCGCGGGTTTACCTAATCTAGATTATTTATCGACAAGTAGTTGGCTTCGGCCGATCTAAAAACCTGCCAAACTCTACGATATCGTACATAGATTACGGACCAGAGTTCAGGAATTTTCTCGCCGTTATACGTTCTGCAATAATTAATCAACGCTGCGAAGGGCGAAGTATAACGAGCCATTCCCATAGCAGCTAATCATAGTCTGCGAAACAAGACGAATTCAATCTAAATGCGAAACTAAAGAGATGTCAAATTCATATATAGGTACGATAAATGAAAATTGACCAATTTCCGAAAACGAGCCAATCATTCAATTTCTAACAGACAGCTCCGGGACTGAAGACGCGAAACTATTGCAGATATTGAGCCACAGAGACGTCAAAAAGCGGGTAGAAGGCTCACAGATTCATCGAGTAGAAGAATTATCCGTAAATGTTCAAGTTATATGTATGGATAGTTTAGAGCTATCCATCTGTCTGTCTAGCTGTCGTTTGTAGCTGCTAGGCGAGAGTTGGGGGACAGCGTGGATTCGGGTACATATAGAGAGAACATGGAGGAAAATAGGGATAGTATAGGAAGAATAGGACCAAGAAGAGGAAGAATAGACCCGCCCCCAAATGTAGCGAAAAAATAATAGTTTCAGGCGGCGCCTGTAAGGCGGACGTTCGGTGACTGTATTTTTCAGCCCGGAACGTCATTAGTTTTACGATAGAGCAGTAAATGTAGATGGGCTTTATAATAGACGGGAAGGTGACGATAAATTTCATATTCTATTGCAAATACATTCCCCTTCCCTTACCGGCCCATTTTCCACCCTTATTTTTCCATCCCCCTCGTCATCTCGAGGCCCCTACCTTTCCCCCCCATAATTTAATGGGTGTTCGCGAGTCATTCGCGTCCCAATGCGAAATCCACTCAGCCAATCAGATTTTGCGAGCAAAAAAAGAAAAAAATAAAAAAAAAGGAAAAATAAAAGGAGAAAAAGAAAAAAAAAAGAAGTGAAGGAAAAAGTAAAAACGAAGAAGAAGAAGAGAAAAAACGATCTTTCCATCCACACCAACGGAGTGCTTCAATCTTCCTCGACGGAGCCTGGGAGCCAATAAATTTTCTCGCTATTTTCACGCGTTAATCCGTTTTCTCAACGTAGGCAATCTTCCAAAAATCTTATTTGCACCGCGCGTAACTATACACCGAGATGATATACCTATATACATATGTATATATACACAGAGGTCCATATATATCTATATATACGCTATGTACGTTATGTACGTTATGTACATTATATACATTCCTCTAAGCTCGCTAGTTTCGCCTACACCCCGTGAGCGTTTGAAATTCCTGCGGAAAGGGCGGAACAACTTTGCGTTAATCCGATTTACAATTTGGTGAAATTTATAAGAAGTCGGACATAATAATATCATAAATAAAGGTTGGTAAAGGCTGGAGCCAAGATCGGGTAGGGACACGATCCTGGAGATTATGCTTTGAGAGAAGAAAAACCTTTTTCTAACTTGACATTCCGCACTTGAACTTCGGGATTATTATAATTTAGGCAATCAGTCCAGCGTGGGTTCACGACGGAGATAAAATTGCAACGTTTTAAACGATATTATAATTATCTCCTTCTCTATCTCGAATATTAATACTTGGTCCTGCACGACGTTAAAAAAAAGTAAAAAAAATAAAAAAAAATAAAAAAATGTCATAATTGTGGCGGAAAAAAAGAATAGGTATCTGAAAAAGTATGAGAAAAATTTAGAAATTAAAAAATATATACGCACTCACCCTCAAACGAAGATCACTCACGGTCCAGACTCGGCTTGCAAAGTCATTTGATGCAGCTAAAATCAGACTTCCGGTGGAATCGAAATCCACCGACATGACGCCAGCGTTGCTTCCCACCAGCATACCTTTGCTGTCGCAGGATCCTAGTTCAAAGTTTTCTAGATTAGATCTACGACTCATTTTCTGTATACATACATACATCGGTCGTCTATATCTCTCGAAATTTCTTATGGCAAAAATCAAGCCACTCAAAAACCAAACTAGTGAATTTTGACTTAACAAAATTTTGGCGATTGTAGTTTGAACGTTTCGCAAAAACTTGACCGTCGGAAATTTGTCAAATTTCCAAAATTACGCGACTGCAGAATGAGATGAGTTTGAAATTCGGGTGCAATTAGTCGTTCAAGTTTACTAAATCGATACCATCCGTCTATCAGTATCCAGATATCCCTGATTCGTGTAGTAATCAGTTTAGGTAAACATATACGTACATAGGGTATGTATAGGTGATTATTCTTTTTTTTTGTTTTTTTCAGAGGATGTTGACGCAAGATTTTTGCCAACGAATGATTACGTAAATAGGTATCGAATCTATCGGTGCTATAACGTGATTTTGCAAGTTGTTTGCTGCTGACAGAATATCTTTTTCAAATCTCCGAATTGCGTAGCTGATGTTATTTATAGTACGGCAGAATATAATATATAAGAAGTATATCGTGCCACACGTATATATATATCTAAGGCTTTGGATATTTTTCAATAAAATTTTAACGATCGCAGAGCTGCGGTTCTATAAAATTCGTTTCGAATGTTTGAACCCTGCAGATTGTTGGCTGGGGTGAATTTAATGCTGAATATTCTTGTAGTGACGTAAAAGTGTTTAAAGTTAGTCGAGAGTGCCTTAATTGTTCAGCGGTGAGTTGCTCCTGGCGTTTACACGCTGTTTACGAGAATCCCGAAATAACATAAAACTCTTCGCCCTTTTCAAGCGTAGTTTCCTGCCGCCACGACCGAGGGCGAACGACAGAAAGAGAGACAGGAAAGAGGAAAAGGAAGAAGAGGAAGAGGAATAGGAATAGGGAAAGAGAGAGAGAATTTTACGAATGGAGAAAAATAAAAAATATTTTTTCAAGACCATTCAAACATCCCTGCTAGGTTGAAGACTTTTATTACCCGTGCGTACCTACCGCGTTCGTGCAGTAACGTTATCTCCCTACGTTCGGTCCAGACAACAAAAGAAAAAAGAAAAAAAGAGAAAAGAGAAAAAATAACTTAACAAAAAATCGATACATCGCGATAAGGGATGAGACTATGTGACTCTTCATTTGATGAATCTACAAGAAATTAATGAGATTCCTGAAGTAATAACGCGATATGATTGGCCAAAACATCTGGGAGTTAAGAAGTTTGATTTAAAAAATATTTTCTGACCACACTAGGGTCCGTTGGGTGATTGATGCAGGAAAATTTTCGATTCGAAACAAGAATGAACTTCGTATATCATTATAAAGTAATATTTTACACCCTGCAGCTGCTGCTCTCGAGTATGTAGAATTATTAATGGGAATGATGGGCATCGATGGAGTTGAGTGCTCCGTAGAGAATATCGATCAGTAAAAACTCGATCAATTATTAAACAGAGATAATTTGAGCCAGAAGTTTTCGATAAAGTTTGGAAAAATTTAATACCACCTTTCCTTGTTCCATTCTATTCGGATTACCAGATTTGTAACAACCCTGTCAGAGCTCAGTTGAGCCGTGTAATTTAGTCAGCAAACAGATTCGCTCACTTAATCTTACGAGTCGAAATGGCTAACGAGTTCTCGCTTATAGGTACAGCTTTAGCTACTTGAACAACAATAGACCTGCAAGGCAGCCGACCGTTAGTTAGCAAAGTCTGTAATATACGGATGGATCGAATGAAGAATCGGTTCGTTAACCGCGGAATCATTTTGATTTATAATTCGTTGACTCTCGTAACCTCATTACAAATTCTAATAATTCATGCAGTTTAATACCAGTCAACGATTCAGCTATACATCTGCGGGAAGAATTATTACACCCTAGCTATTTATAACGCTATATAGGAACCCGCTAACTCTTCCCTTGCAGTTACCGGCTCCCGTATTCATCCCACAATTGACGGTTTATTACTCACCCTTTGATACGTCCCAGAGTTTGACTTTCCTGTCGGCACCTCCGGTAGCCACGAGTCGATCTACGGGAGACCATTTCACTGCATTCACTTCACCGTCGTGGGCATCCTGAAATTATTTTACAACGCTACACACAACTGCCTTAATCGTCACTTTTTACGTAGTTAGGGAAGAAAAAAAAGAATTCGCGAAAAACGAAAAAGAACGTAAAGCTGGATCGAATACGCCGGTAGTTCCCGTCATAACTAAGTGTTATTTAGTAATGAGCTCCGGCGAGGGTTGGAAATTATTTAATTGGGAATAAAATTATCGTTAACCAACAAAATGAATTCCCATCTTGATTCCTTAGTGCTCACTTATTCAGAAGTAATTACTTCCACTTTATCATTACGCGCGGCGGTCTGCTCATTTATTTCCGTTAAAAGTGTCTAAGGTATAATCTTAACCAGTCCTAAGGTTGGAATTCGCGCTTTTCAACCGTCTACTATAACAGATACAATTTTACCGCGTTGCGTTGTTGAGAAGGTTTGAATAGGTTGAAAAGAAAATGTGCAAGCACAATAAAGTTATGAAAGGTATTCGCAATAATGATAATATTGTTTTTATACCTGGACCAAGGAATCTTTCTGATAGCGATTCTTATCTCTCATATTGTGCTTTACATTTGGCATTTCAGCTGTTTAATATTACCGTTATACAACTCGTCTGTGCGAATTTAATTGCGAATCTAACGTGTTCCTTTATTATCCTTATTTTTTTTATTTACTTCTTTTTTCTTCAAATGGTAGGTATACTAGCACTTATATACTGGAACGTAAAGAGTCAAAGAGGCGTGTCAATTGCGGTCTGTAACTGTCAGATTTTTGCGGTCGATCGTAGAGCCAACGTCAACCACAGTTCGCAATAGCGTAGCCGAGGGAAGACTATAGCGAACGTAGGTTTATACCCACACTCTCAATGACGCACTCAAAAAATAATCCCAGTTTATTCGACCGTTTGAAAGAACATCAAATCGCGGGTTGATGAGGAGGAGAAAGAGGACGAGCAGCAGCTATGGGCACGTGATCGAGAAATGAGCCGAACCTGCACGTGGGAACTGACACGTGAAATGAAAGGCGGTTTTCAAAAATAATATCATAAATACTGTTCACCGATAAGCCCAGACAAAAAAAAAAAAAAAGAAAAACGTATATACATATATATATGTATAAAAAATATAAAAGGAAAAAAAAAAGAAGCACACAATCAATTTCCGCACGGTTGATTCGTGGATAAGATTATACTCTGTATACTCCAGTATTAGAACGGCGCCACCTGACTGGCAGAGTAAACCATCGAAATTCTATTTAGAGAAATTGAACGGGAACTGTGATTAAATATAGTGCAGAGAAGGATGCCAGAAAGTATATCTCGAGTTAGAACCGACTCGCTGCACTGGAAATGCAATAACGCGAAATATTCATACGAGTAAAAGATCACAGTTTCTACCATAAAGGCATATAGACGGAACGTATATTTCCTTGAACTTTTTTCTTCTCTCCTCTTTTGGTTGTTTCCTGTTATTTTTCTTTTTTTTTTTTTCTCTTTTTGCCCTTTTATTTTTTTCAACTGTAATACGCAGCGCTTTCAATTTTTCGAAATCTCGTTATTCCTGGGTAATGGCAACGGGTAGAAAACAATCTTTAGAATCTGGATCGATTTCGCTTTAAGAAGGCTAAAGAACGGATTCCATCAAGATTTGTTTCGAGGTGATGCAATTTTTTAGCTTCTCAACTGAGTTCTCGCCTCAAGGGACGTCTTTCAACGGATGTCTTGTGTATACGCGCGTGTGTATATGAAAAAAAAATATATGTATATATTTCTATGTACACCCACCTATAATATATATGTATATATGTACATACTTTCGATCCGAAAGCTTTCCAACTTGGTTCTTCTCATCGCGACGCAGAGAACATCTATTGAATCTTTCCGTATATATTATATACTTGTTCCTACCTATACAAAGATCCCGCGAGCAATTTGATTATTTTTGAATCGAAAAGTAACAAAGTTTTCCCAACACGCCTGCAGCATCGTCGCTTTAATTGCGAATCTATCGATCCGAAATCTCACTGATTAATGACCCTTAATATGAATCACTTTCTCCGGAATACCGAGACAATTATAATCACTCAGTGAATAATTACAATATGAATAATGGCGAAACCTCGAGGTGAAATTCATATACTAATACGCCAAGGCAACAGCCCTTATTCACAAAATCAGACAAATTCATAAATATATTCCGTAAAATTTTGGTCTATCTTCGATGTTAATTTTTTCCATAGATTTTTTGCATAGAATTATTACTGGGATAAAACGCTTCATGTTTTTTTTTCATCCTTTCTTTATACTAAATCAAATTTCGTTCGCATGTGGCATAAGAAAAAGAAGAAGAAGATACGAAATAGCGAAGAGTTTTACGGACAAGCACGTCAGTAATGCACGATAAAACTTGATTCGGAATCATCTATTTTCGAGGAGAATGAGTTTTGCGATTGGCATTTTGAGTTGAAAATAAAATGGATATCTCGTTAAATACAAGAGAAAAAATAGTAGGCGAATATCTCTATGAAAGAAAATGAAAAAATACATAAAAATAAAGAATAAAAAAAGAAGCGGAAAATTTTTCTTCGATAAACTTTTTCGCCGTATCTGCCTATACGCGGACGAGAAAATGGGGCTCGGTAATGGTAAAAGAAAGAGAGAAAAAAGGGAAGTTTTTGAAACATTTCCGAGTGATTTTTATACAAGGGATCACCACCCTAGTTATGGAGGCTGGGAAGTTGTACAACTAACACGACCACAGATTTTACTATGAGGAAAAGCGCGAATACGCTAGCTATAGTCTCGAGTCGAGAGTGAAAGGGCTTGACATGAGGATGTTCTGTCAGAGGGATTGAAACATCGAAGACGTCAACTAAAAAGGGTTCTTTTCAGTTCCATTTCAATTTCCATTTCAATTTCCCTTTGTCCCCTGAAATTAAACCTCCCTTCGCCACTTCTATCTTATTCCATTGTTCCCAAGGTATGGGTAGAGCTCATTATTTATTACCTCCGTCACGTTCAATTGGCTGGCTCCGCACGTGGCGCAAAATGGACAAACAAGATTAATTAAAACGAAACGTACCGCTCCAAGTCATCCAAGAAGAAGAAGAAGACGTGCCCAGCTCCGAGCTATCCTATCTGTATCTACTCCGGGCTATTGCACCGTACTGGCGCTAATGAATTGAGTTTTAGCGAAACTGTTCTCGCAAACTTCACAGTAAAAATTCCACGAGCTTTTAAACCCACCTTATTTTTATTCGACAGACAAAAGTCCACAGCGTTCACTCTACCCTTAACTTTATTCCATTCCGGGCGGTGGGATAGCTACGTTTACTTGATACCCGCGACTACAAAGGTTTGTATTTCCTGTGCGAACTGGATTCGTACGTTCGAAGGTTGAATTGCAAAAATGACAGACAATCGAGACAGGTAATGGGCACGAATGAAACGTTATGTAATTAATGGAGGACTGTGACATTTCCGCGGGTCTCGAATTTCGCAATTCCGGTAGGCCGCTTCCACGCAAATGAAAATATGAAAAAACCGAAGAATGGTTTATCGTGGATTCGCGAAAGGAAGACTGGTTTGAATCTCGAATTGCCAGGCATTGAATTTCCACTTTGATTCATTCCAAAGTTAACGGATTTTCCGTTTACTTACCCCCGCGATATATTTTCTCGTCTCTTATCTAATTCTAGTCTCTTGTACGTGACGTTTAGGAAATTGAGGACGCTCCTGGCGAATGCAGCGAAGCTTACGCTAGTGGGCAATGGATTTTGGCAGTAGAACTCAAAAGATTTCAAGAAATCAAGAGGGAATTGAGACAGCCGAGAGAACCTTACATAAGTACAGAGAGCAGCTCTTTCTTAACGATAATTTTCATTCACCTGGGAACGGCAATACATACCGTGCAAAAGCTATAGAGCCGAATGATACGGGAAAATGAGGGCCACGATCACCCGATATTTCTCATTTCGTATATTCGATGTACATACATACCCACCTAACTTATATGTGCGGGTATATTTATTTCTATGGATTGTGTGGGTGTAGGTAGACACATATACGATACACCTATACTATAGGTATAGAAGCGTATAGATTATGGGTCTATATAGATGTAGTATATTATATGAGTGTAAGTAGAATCGTGAGAGAAATACGCGACGTTGGTATACGATAGCGAAAGGACCACTTCGCGCGGTTCTTTATTTGAAATATGAGACTTTTGCGAAGGCCAGTTTGACCGGCCTTTTTGTAACGTCACGTGTTCTAGGCGAAGCCTGGGGATATACTGTGCAAACTCTTACGAGGGTAGGACATTTGTTGGGTGCGATTCGATGGTTGTTTCATAGGAAGTCCTAAAATGAACGCAGTTCGGACCAACGTTCGAACTTGACTATTCATCAAAGACCTATACACGGCTACCCGAGTTACGATATACGGCGGCAGGCGGTCCACTCTCATTTTCTCAAACGAGCGAACGAGAATTGATGAGATTGGGGGTATACTCTTCCGTTTTCTGTTCCTATGGAATTCCGAGTCGAATCTATCGGAAATTTGACCATTTTCTCACTCTTCCGATCTACTTGTCTCTTCGCCTTTCTACACTTCGAAAAAATGGCTCAAATTGTAAAGCCAACGGGTTGTATTTTTTTCTTTCTTTCTTGTATTCACGCAGAAAATATAAAAATACGTTCAGACATATTAAAATTCAATAATTAATAAATTCAAGGCGAATACGACCCTTTGGTTTCAATTCTTGTCAATTTTCCAAGAATCAAAGTCAAAAGATCGTATCTGCTAACGACGAATACGACCTTTTGCTTTTACATTAAAAAATTTTCAATCTCGGTTTATTTTTTATGTTTTCATCAATTTTTGAGTGAATGAGAATAAAAATAATTTATACGACTTGTTGGCATTAAAATCGTTTTGTTGGCAGTTACGATCTTATGACATTAGTCACGCGAAAAGATGTTAGATGAATTCGATTTTAGATACAAGCATTTTTTATTTTTCAGGATTTTCTTCTTTCAAAGTTTCAAAAAGTTTCGACAACGACTTTTTTCTGATAGACTCAATCCATGTCTAACACGAATGCCAAGAAATTTCAAATAATTTCTAATCGTGTTTCAAAATTCACGTAATCAAGTGCGACTGAAAAAAAAGAACTATTTCACAGATGTACATTCCTCCTTAATAACACCACGTTCGAACCCTTCAAGTTCTTTACTATTTCCGCATCTCTCGCACAATTAAATCCTATTACAACCTTCGCAGCTAACCGGTGCACAGGTGGACACTATAACGTAGTATAAGTGGAAATAAACCACCACTCGAGGCCACACATCATCGCGTCGGTGGCAATCCCGGAAACTTATTAGTCCGTAGTAATATCTACTCCGAAATAATTTCCGTTCCTGTATACCGGGGAATATTCTAGACCAAACTTTTGCCTCTTTAAAAATTGAAGATGATTCATATCAAGATTGAAACGTCACGTCTGATACGTGCGTACTTTTTTTTTGAGCTTATCCAATGCGAAAAAACTTCAAATATACGGTAGAAAGTGAAAGGGATGGAGAATTTGTCATTATTCACAATCATTGATCGAAAACTCATCTTTCTATTTTGAATGACCTTTTATAGCCGCCTCGATATTCCAATGATAGAAATATCTCCATAGAATTTGATGATGATCATTAAATCGTCAGCACAAATTTTTGTGCAGTAAATAATGACGAGTACAGATAAGCAGCGGTTTAATTGTTATCGCAATAAGATTCTGCAATCCGTTTGAACCCCTTCCAATTTTCGTCAGGAATGATTATGAGTACTCTTATAGTTTTCTCTCAGAATTTGTAATCACTTCATTAAAATAGGCCAATTTTGCAAAGTCAAAAGAAACGAATGCCCTTATTAGAAAATCATGGAATCACATTTTGTTCTGTAATGAATATTGAAAAGAACTAGGACCCGAAATTTTTGCAGATTTACAAATCGATCCGCGAATCATTTCGGTATTTGAAATACGCGAAGGGTTAATCACAATTCGGAAGTCCGGTGTACGCCAGGGAATCAGTTTTCCCATGAAATCCCGTGAAAGGCTTACGAAATTTTTAGAAACCCATAAAATCCCGTGAAACCCTACGAAATCTTCAAAGTCCCGGTAAAATCCCACTAAATTTCGTCAAGTCCCTACTGTAAAATCTTGCATAAAATCTATCCAATCTATTCTATGGGATCTTACGAGCTCTTATGGAATACCATAGAATTTTGTTAAATCTCTAAAGCTCGCGGGGATGAAGTTTATGAATTTCCATAAAATTTTTGGACTCTTTAAGTCCGGTGGACATAATTTTCCGCAGCGATCAACCCCTCGCCCATAACGATTGTACGAAGTAGTATAGGGGTGCAATGCGAATGTAAGCTGTACTGATTATTATTTAAAGCGTTTAATGAAGCGCAAAAATTTCTTACATTTACATGGTAGATTTACATGAAGAATTAGGATTATTTAAATAGTGGAAAAAAAAAATATAATGACGAATTTTCAATCCCACTTAACACTTGTTTCAAGTCTTAAGTAATGTTACCGTATTATTATTATTACTTATGATTCACGGAATTGAATTTTTAGTTCAAACTTGTAGAATATGAAAAATTCTTTATCAATCATAAATCATCAATCCTAACTAAATAAATATAGAAAATTGGAAAATAAAGAATGAAGTAAAGTGTCTTATGTAGTCGAGAGTTGAGGACGATCTCAAAATAATTTACAATAATTACAGAAAAATATTTCTGAGGTAGTATTGAAAGCGTTTTAGTGATAAAATGAGAATACCATCTGCTTTCGTTAAATAAATAAAATATTTATAAACTGTAAAGGCTTGTATGATCGTGTTTGGCTACGGAAAATTACACATTCACTGGTAAATATATATATATTAATAATTAGCTCGTATTTGCGTCAATGAATTTTAAATGATATGAAGTTAATTAATGCTTTAGCATTATCTTCAAATATAATTATGTTACAAGCATGCAAACGAATTTTTTATACACAATGACCGGGAAAAAAATATTTATGTACATGCTTAAGTCAACGTACAAACTTGGAAGAGACTTGGGTGGGCAGGGATGATGTAAGGCCAAGAGGACCCTCCTTCAAGCTTGTTCGGTCTGGACTGACACCACGAGTATCACGTGCCGCATCTTCCAATTCCTTCTGCATTTTAGCTTGTCTTTTTCTGAAAACAAAACATCATAAAACACCATGAATATCAATTAATCGCAGAGTTTATCACCAATTTTGAATGAAAGGCACATACGCATAGGTACATTACAAAATACAGATTTTTATGTTATTTCTGTTAGAATCACAGTGGATGATTAACATGCCGGTGAAACTGATCGATGTAAGCCTTTGCTCCATGAGATTCAAATCACAAAAGCCTGTATTTAATACAGAATGCACAATAGACCGCCTCTCGACACAAAACTTTGTCTTCATTCGCCCCCTAATTTGGTTCCAAACAAATAGAAAAAAATTATCAGCATGAACTTTTACCTATTAAAATAACGTGGGATTTTGGCATATTCTGGTCTCTAATTTTTCTGTTCAAATCCCAAAGACATTCGAAGAATCTGAAAATCATTAGAATCTACTATATATTAGTGACAAGCATGGGAAAAATTTTGGTTGGCTCCTCGTGCAATATTTCATATGATTTTAAACGCATGTGTATAAAATCGAAGAAAAAAATTCGGCCAAAAACAGAGATTTTCAGATTTTTCGAATGCCTCTGGGATTTGAAGAAAAAATTGGAAACCATATAATGCGAAAATCCCATGTTATTCTAATGGGCAAAAGCTCATGCTTACAGGCACCCCTTCCCCTTGGAATAAAGGGCTCCGCTTGTGCTCATAATTTTTATCTATTTATTTGAAACCAAATTAGGGGGCGAATGTAAGAAAAGTTTTGTCAAGGGGCAATCTAATACAGAATAAACTCAGCATGTGCGTCATCAACTCACAGATAGGTCCATAACGATATCTATGAGTGTACAGAGAAATGCCATAAGGCTATTAATTCAAGATGTACCTATGTGCTCATCTGCATTTGGTGTAGATGTTATTTCAGACTTGCAGGAGCAGTAATGATTAACATGTAGTGGCCAAACTCTTAATGATTTCAAACAAAGCCTTCTACATAAAAATGAGACTAATAGAAGCGTTTTCAAAGTTTTGGTAATAAAATAGTAAATATATCTGTTCACATTACTCATAGAGCTTGTTTTCGCGTTTGAGAACTGGCAGATTAAATAAATAGACGTAAATTCATATGTGTTATGAATGTTTCTGTATAATTCAATCCACAATTTCTGAGGGGCTCAGCCAACATAAATAATTAAACATGTCGCATGCATAAATGGATAACAAGGCTGGAAATTTTACACGGAGGAAGCAGATGATGTGAAAGTTATGTGAATTATATGCTGGGACAGAGTACAAAGTTTAATAATCAAATTGAAACATGTATTTTCCCATCACATGAGAGAAAACCCAACGTAAATATCTGGAGTTCTTTTCATCATAGGATACAACAAACCAGCCCATAAGGTTGCAAATTGTAAGTATTTTAAGTAACGAGGCATTCATTATACCATTTAGTAAGTCTGCAAAACTTTCATAACGTTTCAGATTTGAAAATATTCTAGTTCCTAACTACAGATCATCAAAGATTTGTGCGATGATCTTTTTTACGGTGCTATAGCACAGTTCTATAGATAGTACTTTTCTAATGAGCTCTTTTCAAACATTTTCACTTTTATATTGTGAAAAAATGAAAAACCGTATGCACACGGAGGAAATTAACAGTTTTGATCAATTCTTCTTCGGTCACAGGACCTTGCGAATACAGCTTCGACGATATTATGGGGAGAATAATATAGCACCAAAAAAACTTGAAATAAAAATATTATATAATATGATATCTGTTATTTGGATAAGTCAATCACATAACAACGAGATGTTGGGATGCTGTAAGTAACGGAGAACAGTAAGAATAACAAAGTTATTTAGATCCCTGTATTAATGGGTTTTAGTTTATTTCTATGTGTAACCCTGGCAGCTTCAGAAATGAAGATGCTTGGAAAACATAAATGCCTAATGGAAGAAGGAACGATGCGAATGAACCAGTAACACACAGAATGCCATTATAATGGATAACATACTTTCATTTCACAAGAATTCATTGTTAATATCACCATGGACAATAGATTGACAGGAATATGACTGATGAGAGTAAAACGAAGGGACTATTGCCTAGAATTCGTTGAAGAAAAAGAAAAAGAAAAAGAAAAAGAAAAGGGAAAAATAAAGAGGAATAATTTATTCCCAACTGGGTAGAATTTTTTCAACTATCTCCATTGATCATTGATAAAATTTGATTGCTGCATCCACATTCTGATTATTTGTAAAAAAAAAAAAATTATAAATAGAGTGAGTATTATGATTATTTTTTTTTTTTAGCAAAGCAGCTGTTGTAATTATAAACAGAAAAAAAAAAACAAAAAAAAAAGCAGAAACATGATCATTGTCTTCTTTCTGATATTTTCAAACTTACCTAAATTTTGATAGCGTATGCATCAAAAACGCTGTCGGGCTGGTAAAAGCCTCACTGAAAAAAAATCGTCAAGCTGCAGTGTGAAGTGGCTAGTGTACCAAGCCCTATACTTCTATAACAATGGGATGCGTCAATGAATGTGTTCGGTGACATATAATTGATAAAGTGTGAAATTGCATTAGCCATGCTTCACACCAAAGTAATTCCGTCTATCTATTCGCCTTTTATAAAATAATCTTCTAACATTGCCGACCACTACTTTCAACAGTCGTTTCTGATTTATTAAAGTATTTAGCGTAAGCATTATCCACTAAATTTTCTCAGCCTTGATATTAACTGATAAGAATGTGCTGACTGTGAAAATTACATATGGATGTATTCTTTGCCATTTGATGTGTGAATTCATTCCAGCATTCTTTGCGAATATCAATTTGAATCTATTAATATAGGGAAATGATGTTTAGAATTATATACTATAATACAGAAGAGGGTACTACAGGACAAGCTTTCGACGTTGCACGCTATTTCCATACTCATATCTGTGAAATGTCTGTTACTCAGTAACAGATAGGCTACTATCCTGATTTTGTCTTTCACATAACATTTCATCTGAAATCCAGTGAGTCAGCTGCAGATTTCTGTTTCCGTCTTATTTTGCATGAAATTTTCATGATACTGAATGGAAAATAATGAAACTCCGAGGATGGACAGCCGCTGTTTGATCTGAAATATTTCAGCAATAATGAAGTTTAGTCAAGTTTATTAAACTAACTGCAATAGTCAAGAAATTCGGAGTCATAAATATTATCCACGCTCTAAAATCAACATACCTACAGTTCAGACATGCAATATATGGTATGAGCAAATTCATGTCAAGTGATAACACTTTTGGAATATTTTTGACCTTGACGTTTTTAGTTTAGTGCAAACTTTCAACGCATGTTCTTTATAGCTTAGGAAAGGCAGGTTTTCAATTATCTGATAATTACGTGCCTCATCGCAATGAAAAACAAATCTAAGAATACAATCTTTTAGTTCTTTACTTTGTCAAAAAATTTATTGCATCGACGATATAAGCCTGCTGATGAAGTAGTGAAATGGGTCATTTATGTACCATAAAAACCACGATTACTAAGGTGAAACATAATTGATAAGGTCAAAGTGAATTGACGCGGAATTGCCGATATGTATATCTCCATGTTATGCTAATATCTATGTAAATAGGACCACAAAATAAGACTGCCATAGATGTATGTGAGTTCATCATCTACATTCAACGGTGATGTAATCCACGGCTAAAGACTAAGTATCTGTGTATATCTGGTGTTAAGGGGACCAGTATGTTATCAAATAACATCGTCCAAAATGGATTTATTTCTTCACCAAAGTTCATTTCACGTCGTTGTAATCGTCTCGTCTCAAAACACCTGCTGCACGAATCCAGGCACACTGTTGATCCAATTTGACTTCTCTAGATTCAGAATTTTTCAAGAGCGACAGTGTCATAAAATAAATCAGGAAAATTAAGTGAGAAAATCTATCATAGAAGGTACGGTCGATTTTCCAAAACTTTAACATCGCCTTTTCACTCATTGGCTAAACATGCAGCTCAAAAATGGAATTTTCATATTTCCTTCATTCATTTCTTGACGGCCCGTGTTCCGAACAATTCCAAACCTAGGGAAGTCAAATTGGATCAGCAATGTGCCTCAATCCGTGCAGGAGTTTTGAAATGAGACGATTATAATGATGTGAAATGAACTTTGGTGAAAAAATAAATTAATTTTGGACGATGTTCGATTTTTTCAATCGCGACATTCTGGTCGTCTTAATCATTCAGTTAGATTGTCGTTACGAACCAAACTTTGATCGTGACCAGTAAGTGGGAAAGTGTCGAAAGCTTGTTTGAATTAAAAAAAAAATTTTAACGGACTGAACACAATTGGAAATACATGCACAGAAGAATTTCTGCTTTGTTATTATGCAATGGGGCCACAACATGGATCAGGGCTTGTTAACAGTAGCGTAGACTACTACCAGCGATAAAATATTAGCAAATGAATATACAGATTTAATATTAAACTTGACTCTGTCTAGACTGTTATTTTGCTATTCAAATTCCGAAAATAAGTTCTCCATGGTTTTTTTACTTCGACATGATGTTAGCTGAATTCTCTGTTGAAAATGCTGAAGTGAAAAACAGTACATAGATCAAAAATTAATTGTTTGAAATCAGAAATGAATTTTGGGATCAATAGTGTACAACTTTATGCATACTTTGCAAAAGTAAAACAAGAAAGAAAGAACAATTCCACGGATAACATACAAACCTCAACAAATGAGACTTACTTTAAGAAGTTGTCATTCTCTTCATTCATCTTGTCCGCATCCTTGGCCTTATATCTGATCAGACGCTCTACTAGTTGACGGTTTTCCTCCTGAAAACGTTTCAGAGTTGAAAATACTCTGCAGAACAGAATTTCAACCGAGCTTTTGGGATAGATTTTAATTGCTGAAATGGATCATTTTCAATCGCGAATACCAGGTGAATGATTATACCATGTTAGTGTTGTTCCGAATACAAGGCGACCCCTAGTCTCCAGACAATATTTCAGGAACTTTTTTTTAAATACCGAATATAAGTCGATTTGCATATCAAAATTTATATCACAACTGTATATTCATTTATAAGTTTATAAATTCTAGTTTGCCGCTAAATTTATTAGGTAATTAGACTTGGATTAAAATATTTTGCATAAAAATTCATAATAGGTACCTATTTAATTTTTTTGATTTCGACTTATATTCGGAACAATACGGTAATATAGAACATCGTTGTCTCGTGACTGCAATTATGATACACATTAAAGCACTCGAACAGTACTCAAGATATAGATGAAAAAACTATTTTAATCTAATCTACTTCGATCCCTGCTGCAAGTAGAGCACAGTATAAACTGGCTGTAAACATAAGAGCAACAAGTTCGAAGATGAATACGATTCAGTCAATATCAGAGATAAAACAAGTAATTGATGCTCTTCAGAATAGATTTACATAGAAGTTGAGCTCGAAGCAACTTCCCATTGAAAATATTGCTTTCTAATTTCGTATTCGTGTGATTATACTTTCTCATTCTATCATTTGCATAATGACGAATGAATAGCTTCACCTCCTAGCTTTTATTTTCTTAAACCTCCATAATTCGATATTCCTGCTAGTCTGTTGCAGAGATTAAGTCCCGTTTACTTAGTTGTAACAAAAAGATCGGTATACCTGAGCTTTCCTAAGCTTATCCTCGAGAGCGGCGAAGGCAAGCTGCAGAGCTTGATGCTCATCTTTTAGCATTTGGTTTACATTTTCCAGCTCTCGTTCCCTGTTTACACATCTCGTGATCTCAGCACGTAGTCCAGTGTTGACTTCCAAACTTTCTGCAATACTGTGTACACACAGGATCATAGATCAATCATTATGCAAATCACATGAAGTCCGTTTCTAGTTATAATTAAATAGCTATATCTCTGCTTCGAGTAAACCTAGAATTTCCTAGCTGAGAATTTCACTTGTAATATAATTCATACTAGCAATGATGATGGATAAAGCAGCTGTGCAAATGAAACGTATTATTGACACAGATCCCAGTCATTACCTAATTGATTTTGCTTGTAATTCTTTCTTGAGCTCCTGGAGTTTATTATTGAGATCAACAATCTGCTGAGTATGTTCTCCTCTTCTTCTATGAAGAGTAGCCAACTCTTCTGCATGAGCAAGAAGCCTAGCTTCGAGAGTAGAGTTGCCACCAGTTCCCCCAATCGCTCCAGTCCCGCTCTCGGACCTCAGCTTCTCGTTAGCAATGGATAATTGATAATTCTCCAATCTGAGCGTGTTCGCACTTTCGAGGAGTCGATTATCTGTCGAATACAATTACAGAGGCTTTGAACATTGTTGACACATTGAAAGAGAAATAAGACTTTCTTAATTCTGTCTTCGACACAACCTGGGTACCGATCAACAAGTGTAACGCTTCTTGTTTACTTTTGAAGAGGAAAAAAATAGATACAAAAATAAATAATTATTATTTATAACTCACGAAGGCTAATGAGGTCATAGAAGCAGTAAGTTTCAGATCTATTCCTGTCTCTTAGTTGGGTTATGATGTTTTTTCTCCAATCTGTATCTTCCCCGGTAAGGTGATAATCAGTCGCTTCCCCGGCTGCCATGGTTTGAATGAACTTGTTGGTTCAGAGGTAGTGGATTTATTGTTCGTTTGTGAATATACTTCCCGTGTTATTGTCGTATCTTTTAAAGCGAGTAAACCGTAACGAAATCTTATCACAGGCAACCTTCACTCTGTCTAAAGAGTCAGGAAACCTAGCCTTGGAGTAAACAGTTTTTAAATAAATTCATACACTCAATACCCGAATCCCGGCTGATTATCGATGCTATTTAACTGGAAATATGCCACCGTGATCACATGACATACCGGTTTATTATCAGATACTATTTTCATTCGGAAACCATGTATCCTAACCTAAAATTTTCTCACAAAAACACTACACCACCGACGACACTGACTACCGACACGTTACGCGCGAGTGTCATGTATATCTTTCGATGTATCCGCTACGCACACCAACCTGAAGCTTGTCGTGATTGTAAATAGTCATGCGCACAACGGGAAGGTAATAAGTGAATGTCGTGTTGTTGTTCAAGTTGTCATCGCCAATTCGAGGTTCGATACGTGATTTGTCTATCGTTTAGGTTAGGTTAGTTATCAAAAATCAGAAGTGACAGTTGTGCCCGATCTTTCGGAAATGTCTAAATACCAGTGACTCTTTCGACGTAGTTATCGCGACTCTTCTAACCTGATGAATAGTTGTATAACTATTTACTTAACGAGGAACGATCATGTCAAAGAAACGGAGACGCGTTAAGCGCCGGAAATATTTCTTATCAGACACGTTCGTGAATGTAAAGAGGCTATTATCGAATGGTTCGTTGGCCAAAGTAAACGAGTTTTGAGTTTATCTGTCCGCACTTATGTTGTGTATTGTTATAACTAGTCATAGATCTTAATCTATGATTCACACGAGATACCATAGCAGGTCTTCCAGTATCCAGACAACCGAGTGATAATCAAAGACGATAAACTCCAACGAAATTCATTCACCAACGATTATAAATCTATAAACACAAGCGTCTGTGGAGAGGCTCAGAGGCGTTTGAAGAGATGTAGCTACTCTAGGAAAGAAAACAAACGCATCGGGTCCAAAAAGCGTCGAAAAATTTCTCCAAGGTTATTTAAATCACTCGATTATTCTATTTGAACAATACTACAAATCTTCCTCCTTCGAATTCTCAAATAAACTAATTCATTGAATAAGTAGATGCTGCTCTCATCAATGACTGATTATTCAAGATTAGATTGTACAGGAAACTGTGTGATTATTTCACAATCATAAGTTTTTTTTTTCACGCTCTCCATTGATAAGGGAAACAAAGTTGTTGACACAAAGTTAGATTTCAGAACTGTTTCACTGAATTTCAGCTAAAAAATAGCTGAAAAAATCTTCGGAAATCCACTTGATTAAGTCTGGAATTTACAGAAACTGAAAAACCAATTTACTTTTCTTTTCATTTCAGTAAGAAATCGGACTCTCGAGATGATAGCGCAAGTTCATCAAGCTCAAGCTCGGACCTACTTCCTGATTCTCATCATGTGAATAGACACGTGTTATCCAGACTTGTAGAATACACTTTTTACTCCGTGGTCAATACAGGTGTGACAATGGATCAGGGTACATCTGCGTCGGCGGTATTAATTTCATTTGCATTTTGTCTTACAATTAGTTACATGTCTCAATATGACGACTAGAAAAAACAAACCCAACCTTTTCTGTGATCAGAAAATTGGAATATCTTGAAATACTAGAAACCAAGCCAACCTTGTGATTCGCTAATCTGTATTCTCAATGTTGTTACAGATTTGCAGATCATTTCTGGCTCTGTTCCTGAAGCTGGATGGAAATAGCGTTTATTCAAACTATTTAAATACTTGGGACAAGTCAGGGTAGGTTTTACCAAATCATTTATCACTTGTCTTTTTTTCTGCGCTATTAAGCAGCGATCAATTTAGAATTTCACGATGAAAATTTTGACTAGAAATATTCTTAAATAAAATTGTCTAATTTCAATCCTCTCTGCTTTTAGTGGGATTCACTCACCATACATCTGACCTTCAGATTTCTTTGTATTTCTAGTACTACAGTTGATTTATATCCACCTGAGTTCAATGCATTTGTTACGCTATATCGTAAGACGATCAATAAACACCTTGACAAATTTTTTCAGACAAAAGATAATCGTTCTGAAAGGGTACAATCATAAACATCTGCAATATCTGGCAAAGGAAGTACGTCACATAGCTGTAGAATCGAACACTCTGTACAAGACGACTGGCCAAGCTCGAGTAATGCTTGTACTGACTGCTTTTGGCCGAGAAGAAGACATGGAAGAAGCGTTTGATGATCTGTGTTATTTGCATTGATACTAGAAGTTGGAACCATTGGCTTAATTCATTCGAACATTTCCACATATCCAGTGTACGTGTGATTGCCAATTCTACTACAACGAGATTTCATTATTTTTTCGTCCATGTAGAGGGCTGTGTATCGAATAACTAACAACTACGTGAATAAAAGATTCGAACTCGTTTGCTACAGAAATTGTGAATTAAACCTAATTGAGGGACCACTTGACTTAATTTCTTACAATAGCTCAAAATATTATTTTTTTCAACGCAATGTTGAACTGAGAATAAGAAGAAATTTCGTCTTCTTTTATTTCTGCTTAACACTTGTAACTGTACTCTGGGACTTTTTTTTACGCAATTTCCATCAGAACTAGTTACCTTGATATTAAATAATTCTATGAATACCGATGTCTGTATCGCGCGATATTATGTCTGAATAAATTTTCTGCACATGTATGTACAGACAAATAACTATCTTGACAATTATAATCAGATTTTTACAGTCATTAATGCGCTGTTGAAGCCGATCCCTACCTACACATAAGCAGAGATAACGTAATGACGTCAGAAGCGAGGAACTTTCCTTTGCAAGTTTCAACTTCATATAATTATTCAAAATTAGTCAACATTGACCTCTTTCGATAGTCTAGAGTCAATATATTAGAAATAGGCCGGGAATTGAGGTTTTCTCGCATTTAAGGAATGGTCTTTACAAAGGATCAAGCTCTCTTCTTACTGCTCGTCTTTATTTCGTAGAGAATTTGAATTCCGAGATTGCTAATATTACTGTGACTCAGCTTTGGTCAATTCTGCAGTGATAGCAGACTGAAAATCGTACAAATTTTCTATTTTTCAATAATTATACGCATCGCAATTTCATTCTCCTCTCATGTGACGTCACAACGTCACAGCTGCCCATGTATACCTATATTGAATTCGACTTTTCAGCTGTATCGAACTCGTACGATCCTGTCTATGTGTAATATCTAATAGGGTTTTCTTATGAACTAGAAATAACGCAACACATATTATCAATTACAACAGAAGATTCTTTATTTGAGAAACAATAATTCAGATCAGACAATTTTTGAATTCAATGTTTGAATATTAGCCGCCAAAAACCCGGCTGATCGTCGTTTATCTGCTAATTGGAATGGCATGGTGGTATTTAACCTGTTGACAAAATAGATTCGTTGTAATAGTATCTGGGATATTAAACGGGTGGTGAATTTGACTGAAAACTGAACATTTCTTTGACGAATTGTCTTATTATTCGTCGTAGATAAAAACTCCGGATTCGTATTCTACGTATAACGTGAATATAGCGTTTTCGTAGGTCGAGAAGGCAGTGAGACACGCCCCACCACGCACAGTTCATACGCAGTCCGCTTCCTAGCGTTGAGGACACGGCATCAGCCAGGTTCGGTAGGTTAGCGCAGCCGCCGTAAGGCCGCCGTGTTTTATGCAACCAGTTTTGCGTCGGAGCAACGGGTTGGTGTGGTTGGTGTCGAAAGTTCCCAACCAGCCCTTGTCAGCTAAGGCGTGTGCTATCTGTCAGTCATTCTATCGAGTAGCATTTCTGTCAAAGCGTTAGTTCACAGCGTGTGTGTCCTCCGGCTTTTTTCTTCATTTATATTCAACTCCGAAGTGATAGATATCCGCATTGTGCGATAAAGGCGGTGTTTGCGTGTGCGCGCTCGTCCCTTCGTTACAAGTGATCGTAGAAGTTGTGTGTGTGATAAGTGACAGTGAACGTTACGAACGACGGACTAACGTACGTACGAACTAACGAACGAACTAACTAACCAACGAACGAACGACCATAGGACGAGACGCGGCGAGGAGGCAAGGCGAGCCAAACGCCGTAGGCCACTGCTCCGCAGCTACTACCACGCCGCGATATCTACGCGGCTCCCTTTACGCCCGGCAAATACTATAAGTCATGGCAGAGGACGAGGTTTTGTTCGACGATGTTTACGAGCTCTGTGAGATTATTGGCAAGTGAGTAGATGTCGGCAGAATTTCTACGATCTATGCCTGTCAAATTGTCAAAACCACTTTATTACGTGGACGGATTTTATGTCAGCGTTTTATTGTTTGCGAGTAAAAAAAAAAAAAAAAGAAAGAATGAAAATAAAGAAAACAGATCGAATTACTTAACTAGGTACTTCTCATAGCAGTCATAGCGTAGCTAAAGTGACAGCCACCTCGACGGATCACCTGTTTACACAATGCTTCTCGTTTAGCCGACGAAATCTTAACACGTATCGTCGAGGACCGTTTAAAACTCACCTAACCTTAATCTACGGATATTTTTATCAGCTTCAAATCACAACTTAGCTGATTATAAGCCCCGAGGTACTACAGACAGCGTGCCTCGTACTGGCCTGGCCATTTTGTATCTATTCAAGCGCGCCAAATTCAATTCTTCGCACCTGATTGTTTTCTGTAAATCAGACGTAGAGTTTTTAATTATATTAGTCAACGCTAAATCAGTTTTATTATTATTAATCTTCATGTGATGAACGAGGAGTATTTACCCGTGAATAATACTCACGAAGTTTTGATACATAATTGAGGCCTGAGGTATCAATTCTGAACGGTAAAATTCACTATAAATATATAGAAGACGTAATTATCGATTATTTTCTCCCTAAATATCTCCACCGCAAAGCTATAGGTATACGAGATGTATCAATCTCGAGAGAAGTTAATTCACCGATCAAGATTGATGCTTTAATCATACGATCATTGAACGTGAATGGTTGAGTGTTATTAGCGTGCCACCTATTCTTCATGAATTAAAATTAAGTGCCCGTTCGCAAGACGTCGAGCTATCCGATGCGACTCGACTCGTCTTACTGTACTCGTATTGTCTCGATAAAAATTCACTTCTTCAATATCTCTTTCCCATTATTACTATCAATATTTTCTTACTACCAAGTATAACTCGGTTATCAGTTGCGGTATTAAGCATAAGTCGAGTCGTCAACTATCCACATGTACCAAATATTCTTCCATGCACAAGGTATTCAGCTGCAACGGAATTCATTGGATTACATATTCTTACAGAGTGTGAGAATCTATTTTAATATAGTTCCCAGTTTGATGGTATATCACTTAGTCCATCGTAAGGCTGTTCAAATCGCACTGAAATTTTCAAATCTGGGTTTATAAAGCAATATGGACCTACGAAATTGGTCGTTGCCGAAAACCGGGTAGGTATTAAGGCCAGGAACGAGGTTTGGTTCGGGTAACGGGTTACAGTGACATTCGGGTACCTATATCGGCGGACACGCGACATTGAATCACTTCCGGATTCCATTGGCGAGTTTACGATGGGTTTGCCAATAAGTTGGGACAACGATCGCGCATCCCGAAATATCATACCTATATCGCTCGCTTTTCTTTGCTCTAACTGAGATGGATACCCACATAAGTATACACTTCCAAATTTCGATATATTATCGAAAAAATGAACAAATTTCATCTTCCCTTCGAACGGCAACTCTAATATACGTTTAGAAGAAAACGTGACTTGGTATACGTTGCTATTTGGAGTCGAGCCAATCACTGCAGTCTCAATGTAACCAAAACAAAGCGTTAAATATAAGAGATTTATCCAATTGTCTTGACCACGATTAAAGACATTGCATGTGTCTAGCTGCAGGTAGGTAACAGCTAAGGAAAGGAGGCTTGTAGCTTAAGTTTAATGCAGGTGAGACTGTTTTATAGAGTGTTTGCGGTAGGTTTGTGATCCATTGCTGACCACCGGCGTATGGATTCGTATAAATATCGTGGTATTCTCTCTTTTCGTATAAAATTACCAGCATGAAGTATTTTCTATAACACATGCATGAAAGTTGCGGGGCTTTAAGCAAGTAAAGCGGGACGAAAGCTGCTGTTTTCAGACCTGGGAAATAAATCAGGAAAAAAAAAATGGTTGATAATGGTTTTTTTTTTAAATACGCGTCTTTCATGCATATGTTTGTAGAAAATATTAAATGCACCATGATTGGTGAGGTATTTAACTTCGCAAATTTCGCGCTGGTCAAAAAACGCCTGCTTCCCTCCCTAGGTGCATAATATACTATTTTCTCATTCGACATAATTCCCAATGTTTTGTGAATTATGAGCGTTTTTCCAGCAATTATTTCCTGCAGTCGAATAGTAGTCGTTTTTGTATCCCCGTGGATCCAGGAAAATATTATTTCACACTTAAAGCACGTTACCATCGTGAAGAGAAATTCTGGTAACTGTATACTCCATACGTTATTCGATATTAAATCTGAACCGAAATAGATACTTTTGGTTCGGTTTAGGTGGAAGTTCAAGGGCTACAAGTATTCTGTTTTGAACCATGGATGATGAGATACACATTTACGTAATAAAACACCCAAAGGTTTTCTCACTCCGGACTAATCAAGGAACGACGCGCTTCCCACTCTTGAATACAGCGAAGGGATCTTTTTTTAATTCTCAGGTCAAAAAATGATCAAATGCACAAAGCTACAGCCCTAGCATCTGCTTACGCACATTAAAAAAACAAGCATCAGTCGATTCCGGAAAATCTGTAAGAATAATTCTAACTGTTTGCGTAAAAATTTGCTTCCATATTTTCTGCCGGAAAATATATTGTCACATTTTTTTAGCAACATGATTATCGGACATCTTCGTTTTAGGATTTTGTTTTCCACATTTTTTTGGACAAATTGACTTAATCAACTAATAGAGTCTCACTCACTTCTTCGATAATGAATTTCGGAGAGGCTCTATTTTTGGTCTGCAAGGGTGAGACTTAAATGTTACACTTCCTGAAATCGGAGTGCGAACTTGTATAAGGTTACTTCGTGCCCATGTACATACATACCCATAAACTGTATACCTACATAGGGCTAACATTTTGACGTATAATTTCTGAGTTATCTAATCAATAGTAAAGTAGAACTGGGCGTATCACACGACCAGCTGGTGCCCACGACGTGTATGATTAGAATAATAACGCAACATGCGATCCAACAGTCTATAACATATACTTATGCGTCGTACTGGGCTCCCGCTCGCGCAGGTCAGGTTGCATATGGTACAGGCGTGTGCCAGTTGTTTCTTTATCATTCATCGTCGCTGCAAATGTCCCAGGAATAAGCTTGTACCAATCATTACACTATGCTTGAAACGTACCGCGTGTCATGCAACCGACTTGCTGGTAAATTCTACCATGTTATACGTATACGTGAAATACTTTGCATGAAGTAGCTGCGCGCGGGTAAAGCTCGATACAGTAGATTGCAGATATGCATATTACACGCAGGTTATTATACATGCATACATGCATTATGTATGTATTTAACGATATTATTCACCACAGCTGTGGAATATTTTTGGGTGAACCGAAGGACCATGCAGTAAATTAATTCACAAAGAATTTGCCCTGAATTTTCATTTTGTTTTTTTTTTAACCGTCAAATTTCACCCATTTCACTATGTTTTTCTACTCTTCTCACAAAAGTAGATTGACAATTTTCTTTTCTTTATCTTTGTCTAACTTACGCAATACCTCAAGAACGGGCTTAAGGATTTCTTGGAAAGTTCGTGGAAACGTATCGAGAAACGTTTCAATTTCCAAGCAATTCTCGAGTCGTTATACTTAGAAGTAAAGAGCTTTTGCTGGGAGTTGAATCTTCCGATCATACCTATATATGTATATTGTATACACACGAAAGGATAAATAATCAAATTTCTTCGGTTCTCTCAGGCAAAGAGGTTTCAACTAATATGTATGCGAGTGGGTGATCGAGTTGGTTGTTGGTTTTACATAAGTATCGCTAGTCGGCTGATGAACTTATAAAATTTCGTGTTCAAAAATCGTATGCAACGAAAGAGAACCACTATAGAACTCTAGTTTTGTTTTATTCGATGGCAAAATCTGCGCTGTCTAATTCATCTGACGAGAATTAATTATGAGTAATTAATTGAGCTAATGGTTCCAATATCAGTATTACGAAAATGCTCGAAGTTTTCGAATAGTCGATCATTCCATAAGTTATCGCTTTATTTCGTGCTGAGTTTTCTCGATTGACGATAATATTAGTTCATAAGTTAGGACTTCATCAGTTTATATCTATTCTAACAAAAGGTAATTTATCTATTTGACTGTGTTCATTTTGCGGAAAAAATAGAAATTAGTCGGATAGATTATTGCGTTCGATGGATCGAACTACCTCCGTATGGTTGAATATAAATAAATCGATAATTATATCGCCAGAATCCATTTGTTCTTCGTTAAAACAACACACCAATGTTTATTAGGCACGAACGCTGTACCGATTCCTTTGATTCTGTGAATAGTGTGGTATAAACGTGCCACACAAATTGAAGATATTTATTTTCGTACTATAAATAACGGAGTGATTTCTTTTGGAAGTTAATCAGTCAATGTTTTCATCTCTCCTACTAGAAGAGTCGATTTTTTTCGACGTCAAATATTTTTTAAATAAACTAAGAATAAGGTCTCGAGGATGTATGCTCACGGCGAAGAGTGGAAAATTGACCTTGCGTTTCCAAATTCGTTCACAGAAAACTGACGATAGATATAATTATCAACACGATACTTTATATATCGCTGCTAATGTCATCGCAAATGTATTTATCCATTCATCGTGAAAAATCTATGAAGTACGGGGATTATTGTAACGCTGAAAAAAAACAGCTTCTCTGATCGCCGGAGTGAGGATGTCGTAAATTATAATTTTCAAAAAGAATAGTTATAGAAGCGTGTTCTGCTTCGCACGAGGCATAAAAGAACAGAGGCCTTTCATCCTCGTGTTGATATCAGCTCGTAATTACTCCGTGATTCCACGAAGTCCAGTATAAACGGCGAAATCCAGCTGCTCCATGCTTGCCCAACTCCTCAAGTCTTGCTTCAACGAATTCTAGATTCTCCAGGATTATCTACAATTAGAGATGATCGAATCGCCGTCCCCGTTTCCAGAGCAGAGATTTGCAGGTTGTCGTCTCCAACGTATGTGAAAGAGCCTGGGAATCTTAGGGAATTTTTTTTACGCGCGAATAAATATTTTCTAACATTCTTCAAATAACCAATTTTCTAATGCATATATTACTTTTTTTTTCAAAATTTCTTCGCGATGATAAATCGTCAGCGATTCCGAGGAAAGTGATTTTGTTAAGAAGTTATTACCAACGAGGAATCATACCTTCGATAAACCTGGAAAATGGTGTAAATTACCTGCAAAAGTTACGGATTCTTGTGGAATTTTGGTGCTAGTTTTTAGTAGACTAAACTCTGTATTTTCTAACCCTTTTTTCGTCGGTTTCCCTCTTTCTCCTCGCCGTTATTTCTCTGAAAAATGCGTTTTTACGTGATTCAATAAAACTGTTAATCCAATACTTTAACAGCTGAACTAATTGCGCGGATTAATGATCAAAAGTTTTGATCGATGGGAGGCTTTTCCGGGCGGTGTAATTTCAGTATAACAAATTTCATCTGAGGTAATTAAAAACGTATTTGTCCAAGTTTAAACCCGTGTTTCGAGACACGGCCAGATAATCGACGTACATTACGAACGAACTTTCATGGTGTCATCTTTATTTTTCATTCGAAGGTGTTATTCAGGACGCTATGTAGGTACCTGTATGTACGAACTCATATCATGTTCTGTACGAGCATTGTAAGACCTAACCAACGTGCCGCGTAAGGCTGATTATTCAGCCTCCAGCAGTTCTTGCTTGGAAATGACAAGGAAACAGAGAAGAGAAACCACATTTTTAAATTAGAAGAGAACTAGACACTGTATCTCGTTTCCTTTAGTATCTTGCTGTTGCTCGAGGCACTGCAGTACGTCGCGTGTAATATATACCTAATACACCCAGCCACGTTTCTCATGCAAAATTTTCAGAACACGTAAGTTTCCACATTAAAAAAGAAAAGGGATTATTCTATTCATTCTGAATGCTGGTCAAATGATAATCGTCTATTCGACCAGTAGCTACAATAATAACGAATTTTATCACCAATATTTTTTCTCGGTATCCAAGTTTTCTTCGATTTCAGTGAAACAGTTTGGTTCAATTTAGATGTGGTTGTAATAACTTAGTAGAATATGTTTTATCAGGTGAATCGATAACTATTAATAATTGGGTGAAATTTGCCACAAATATGATTTTACAAGAAAGTGATGATACCGTAACCGTCGGATGTATCCATCATTGATACGATTATCTGTTAAATGATGCGAAGCCGATCTTTTCCGTAATTGCTGTTCATTTTTAACCGACACTTTATCAGGCCTTCCCTTAACCTCCTTTTTATACTCGATTTGGTTAATCGCGGCTAATCAACGATTTAATTCTTCTGATTGATGATTATCTTCAAATCGATTTCCGCACCGAAAACTTTGTTAGTAATTGTATTACAGGATGTACCGAATTATTGCCAATCTTTCGAAATTTCTTCGACACATTTACAGACGTTATAAATTAGCAAGAATCTAATGTTAGCATTTTTAAATCGCGGGTGAAATTGTAGTGATATTTTTTCCAGATAAAACAGTCATTATTTCTTACGCGGATAATTTCATCGCGATTATAATCGCGGAATATTATCATCACTGGTCGACGGTGGGAGTCTGCGTTTCTGCTTTATTGAGTTTTCCAGCGTCAGCGAACGCGACATCCTTCACAGTTCAATAAGCGGAATTTAATAAATCGCTGTTCAAATCTCGGAACAGTCAACAATGTCATTAACGAACCGTGAATTTTTCAGTCATCAGTTTTGTAATTAATGAGACTGTTTGATCGGGAATAAAATATCCGATTTTTAATCACTTATGGAAAAGCAATTGGTTTTATTCTTCAAATATTATTCATGGGTCATAGTGTAATAAACTTTACGTTCAACTGAGCGGGGGCACTTAACCCTTATCGATCATATTATGTTTTATCTTCGATCCCCATCTACTCAAGTGCTACTTTAAATTCTGTACAGTTTCAACATCTCGTAGCGGGACCGGGTCCGATAAGAAGCCATCAAGAGTTTCAAATAAATTTTATTCCCCTACCCCGTACCTCTGTCGAGAATTATCTGGCCACTCATCATGCTTCATAATTACACGCGATTTTCTACCTCAATAATTTTTCAGGAAAGAATTCTGGAAACTTTGATAAAACTGCAATATCATCTAAAATCCGAAATAATTCGATCCTGCAGTACAAAAATTTTCGTTTCATCGGATAGCTATACAAGATTATTCCGATCAAATCATCTCTGAGTTTAAACTTTCAGCGTAATTTCGGAATAAATCCACGTGCGTCAGAAGATTATTCAGGCCTCTGAAACCTGAGGTACAAAGTATGAATTTCACGCACTGAATCCCCCAAGATTCCTTCTCGTATTGATTATTTATATATTCTGTATTAAACGTGACACTGAGGTTCTCTATCGTTCAACCGATCAAACGATATTAAATTTGATCAACGCACATTACAAAAAAAAAAAACGGTCAAAATCTAAAAATTTTAATGCAAAAATTAGTGAAAATTTACTTTTTTCAAGCTCTTGCAATCTCGTTTCATGGTTATTAATATCTTTGCTTGGTTATCGCTGGTACCAAAGTTGAGATTATCAATATCGCCATTCCTTGGTCCGTCCGTCTGTGTCAGACCCCTTATCAGTGCGATAACTCAAGCACTACGGACACGTTCGTTTATAAACATTCACGTCAGATTCTGGTGTACATAAAGTCGGCCAGGAACACGACCTCTATTGATTTTGGTGTTCATCGGCGAAAAGCGGAAGTAGCGTGCTTATTTTTTTCTTTCATTTTCCTTCTTGCTGCTTACTAAACCGACTACGGACACTATAGTTCCTCTTATACTTGTACCTTAAGCACGCAACAAACTAAACTTGTTCTAAGAAGAAAAACACGAGTGACTTAAAATCTCCGAAGGGTCTTGTATAAACTATTATCAACGTTATCCTGAAAGCCGCTTATACGAACAGCCTGAAACTTTGAACAACTTTTTTTACGTTTACGAAGAACGATTCTATCGATCGGTTGCCCTTCGAATAACCGGAAGCTACGATATTGATTTCCGTATTTTCTTTCGACCCAAATAGTCAGATGATCTTTTCATAGATTTTGTATTTTCGGAAATGTCGGATCATGTTAAAGATTCATAATCCAAATACAATTCGATACGTTCGCGATCTATAGATGCAGGAAAAAGAATTCATTCTCTTTTCGGTCTTATTGTTAGTTTCAGGTTGAACACTCTTTCTTTTTATTATAGAAAATGTATATGAAAACGCGGAGTGGGTCGTAGACCTCATTCACGCTCGTTCGGGCCGGTGGTATACAGCAGTCGCCTTATACAGTTGTTGGAAAAACTTTGTATTTCCAAGGTTCGTAGAGAACTTCCTGCCCAGCTTACTTAACCCTCACGATTAGCATAACGTACTTCCGGAATCTCAGACTTTTCAGGTCTCTTTTCTAATGGTAAGTAAGAATATTAAAGAATCCCGAAGAGCACACTTTGCCCGAGAACATTACTTTCTTAATTTCTCTTTTTATTTCACAAATTACAAATTTCAAAAAAAAAAAAGAAAAAGAAAAGTTAAATATATTTACGACAATAAAACAAAATAACCCAATTCTCTGGTCATCCCTTAGTTAATTACTGATTTGAAATTAGCTCCGAAATTTGACCATACATACGATGTCGGTAATTTTTGAGGTCATTTCAAGATAACGGAGATTGCACATCGCTGAGTTACGTCTGTAATCTATCGTTTCTTGATAAGTTGATCTCCGCAGTCTTCACGTTCGTTTTCGATGTCTGAAAGAAACGTGACTTGCACCGTACTGCGAATGAAGAAATCGACTCGCAGGATCATAAAGAGACAGGGAAGAAATGAGTGGATTTATTCACACTTCATTTGTTGCGAATTTTATAACAAAAGTTGGTCGATTGTTCGCTGATTTCGTGCTAAAATTTGAGCAAATTTCCATTTGGTGTCTCAGAATGTCATTAATAACGCTACTCTTAATATACTTGTGAATAATGAGTATAATGACGTCATTGAAGCGAGTCAAAAACCTAATCAGCACCGAGGTAATTGGAAATAGAACATTTTTCTCCCGTGTTATAGAGACTCGGCTAATTTATAACCTTAATTATCTGCAAACCGAACACCCTGAGAACAATGGTAACCGTAATACCTACCGTATGGCTGCAGGTTATAACTCCTTGTCTCTTTTTTCCCTTCTTTCTTTTCCTTTTCTATATTTCACGGCGTAACCTGAGCACGAAGACACAAAGCCAAAGCTTCGCCCCAGCCAAGTGCTGGTCGAGATGGATGTCCACTCGCATAGCCATTGAATTCTAAAGGCTTAAGTTCCGTAAATGAACGGCTATGCCGTGAGAATCGATAGTAGTACCTATGTAGAAATAAAAGTCAGAGAGATTTACGTTCGGTAATTTCTGCGTGTATATCTATAGGCGAAATTTGTAAAAACTGGAAAGGTTTGTGTATCGCGAAATGTTTCGTATGTACGTATGTGCCCACGAGCAGATATTCTCCGTCCTTGAATGTGGCCAGGAATCTTATCAATTCCATGAGGCTTCTAAAAGTAACGGTTTCTACGCTCGAGGTAAATTTGTGACCTAGGAAAGGCTCCTGCCAAAGTCCCGCGGCGTTTCGGATCGCCTTTCTTGAGGGTCTCGTGACCCGCAAAATCCTGTAAAGTTTTAGGGTAGATCCCGAATATTGCTAATCGTAAATCTCAGACGGCAGATCATTGGGGCGTAACCGTGACACGGAACTTTCTTCATCCGTTAACTCCTAGCTTCTCAACGTTTATCGCACAATCCATACCCAAGTAGGTGAGGCACCTGATGCACAGCTATAGACCTGGACTAAATCCCTATTCCTAGTCTCGCACCTAAATACGAGATCCCAGAATATGTTGAAATACACGAGACACGGACAACCAGAATCTGCACAACGCCGAATCGGAATAGCCTTTAGCAATATTTCATCGAAATGCGCGGAGCTGCAAAGCCGCAGACTGGGGTAGGTTATTTATTCGCTAGGGGCGCGCTATCAATTCCATTTACAAACTTCGATTCCATGCGACTCTACGTTCATATACCTCTTATTACTATACCGGTATAGTTAAACGGCTGGTTTTATAACATGGCGATGCATCTACTTCCCGACACAGGTTGTCCATATTAAGTATAACAGAGTAGGTGTATTATGAGACTCGGAATAACTGATTACAGGAACTCGAATCCAGTCTGATAATTGCGCTATATTCTAGACTCTATACTACATCTGTTTAGTAGAGGGTGAAGTTCTATTCGATTCACGTTCGCTTCCTAAGGGGATAAACTGTTTTAGTACATAGAGGAACGGGCTCAAGAACAATGACGGGCTGAGAAGAACTGTAACAAGTCTGATGAAAGGGCTTAACATACCTATCAGAGTGAGAAAGGAAAAAGGATAAGGAAGGGAAGAAGCTCGTACCTTGAAGGATACTGCTTTTGCCAACTGATCGTGAAACATGCAGGGTTTTCGGGAGTGGCTTTGCGGAAAAGGTCGCCTAGTTGATTGACCTAGGGTGAAATACGAGACTAGAACTGCGGTCGGGTGAAGAGACGAGAGAAACGACGGGATCAGCCTCCGAAAATTGTGAGCGAAATGAAAGTTCGTAACTTTGTCGAAATAGCAATGGGTGGGGTGGTTAGTTTCCCTGAAAACTCGTCCCATATATATATATATATATACCTTCAGCCTGCAGATCGAGCTGGAGGGTTGATATAACTACGAGGTTATTTTCAAGAGCAGAGAAAAACCGGCCAAACCAATTGCGTATTATAGTAACGGTCCTTCGCCCTGTCGTCACATCTGATAATTCGTTTGAGCAGAACATAATTGCTTCATAAATACTACGTTCGGATGCTATTTGAGCCTCTGAGGAAAACCATGTAAGAATAGTACCTACGTATCGCAAATTTATACCAAATCGTTGGGAGAAAAATCTCCTTAGTAGTATATTCGGAATACAGATTGGAACCGTGCAAAGCGAAGTTGAACAGTTGCTTTAGACGCGAGGGACAAAGTTTGAAAATTTTGCCTGGGGTTTAAACAGTTCCGGCGAAGTGTTTCCGCCTCCAGGATTGGAGAATGAAAAAGAAAGTTACAAGTATCATTTGAAATCATTACTGATATTGCGCCAAATTGGAAAAAAGTCACTTTTTCTTCTTTTCAATTGATAAATATTACGTGCTGTGGATTACGTGATCATTAGGCATTGCAGTAATGAGATAGGCTCTTTTAGTCACCTCCGAGATGACCAACGTAAATTTTAACGCATCGAACGCGAGGGGAGAATTTCAAGAGGGGAAAGAGAAGAAAGGGATTTTCCGGATAAACTATGAGATACTATACACTGGAATTAAGTAAAATAGTTCTTGCCCGAGACCATCCGTCTGCAAAGATCGATTACAAAGTTTAAAGCGACCTTCTCTATCATTCATGACAGAGAAGGGCGAGTAATAATACATCACGCGGTTGGTTGAGATAAATCTCTAAAAGGGTAAATTAAAATTGGAGAGAAAACAGGGTTGTCTGATTTTCCTAGCACCTCACGCTGTCGTAATGGTTGAGTTCTAAGTAGGCCTAAGAATCTATCGAGCTTCTAAGTGCGCAAATCGTGGAAGCTTTTAATCTGCAAAAAATCATTATATGTCTGACCTTTTTCATTCTTGATACATGATGAAATCTATGTCTAATTCTAATTATCCTATTATCTTTTTTTTTTTACAGAGGGCCTTTCAGCGTCGTCAGAAAATGCAATCATCGTCAAACCGGTCAAACTTTCGCTGTAAAAATCGTCGACGTTGCAAAGTTCACGTCAAGTCCTGGACTCAGTACCGCCGGTAAGTACAAAAATTAGTCGAAATGGAAGAATCGTTTATTCATTAGTCGAAATCCTCGGGTTCTTCCTTACCAATTATTTCTTCAGAATGAATGCCCATTTTTACGATCAATCATCAGACACTGACTCAATGGCCGTGACAACGACCGTTCGTAACTTTGTCAGAATCCGTCAAAGTAGTATATTACGATTTACGAGCCACGCTTACGACTCCTCTCCATTTACAGCACTAATCTGTTCGTGTCGTGGCAAACAAGCTTTCCTCGACCTATAGACATCCGCGTCAGTTGAGATGTGTACTTATACCCGCGAAGCGAGCTTTACGTTACACCGTTTCTCCTCTTTATTTTTCACCGAGGAATTACGCCAAACCATTTTTCTCTACGCGGTTACTTTTATGTTAGCCTTGTCTTCGCCATTAGGTTATCAATTATCATCATTTTTGTTCCCTCAAACGCATTCGCCGTTGCGAATAACGTCAATACTTATAGTAGGTAAAAATTCACAAATTAACTTGGAAAACATATTTTCTCACTTACGGAAGATGGCTTCAATTATTTTCGAAATAGTATGTAGCAGAACGTGTAAGTTTCTGCGGGTATTCCATCCGCGATCCTGCGGACAAACCGCAGGTCCAATTCGGATGAGGTTTTAACAGAAAATCGTTCGTTGAGTCAAATGGATGAAATTCTCGTCCTATCCCCGTCTCGACAAGAGTATACATGATCAGATTGGCGGTATGAAATGCGATCGATTTTCGTTAAAGCAACAAATAAGAAAGTAGAAATAATTGGCGATACCATTAATAATTTTACCCGCAATGCGGGCACTCTGTTTTTCATGCCACTGAGACGTCTCACCGTGATTTTTTCCTCTAAGAGTTACTGTTCGCACACCGCGGGAGTGCAAAAAAGCCCGGGATATTATCGCCATAACTTGCTTACGGCGAAAACGCCTAATCCACGTGGATAGACAGATTGAACCCCAAACGACATCATCACTCTATGTGTAATTAGTAATATACGTTATTACAACAAAAGAATTGTTGAACAAAATTCGCGTGTCAAATATTGAATTCAAATTTGAATATCCAAAAATTAACAAACCTTTCGGTCGGATTAATTGTATGCCATCGAATATCGACAACAGGACGCTAAATTTGCAAGTCTGAGCTGTGCAGACAGTAACTCCTTAAAAAAAAAAATAAAAACACTTTTTCGTTTTGCGACGTGAAAAGGGAGTATAAACGAGCGACGGTGGTCGATGCGGGAACATTATCGCAGTTATCGCCGATCATTCCCACTCTTTTAATTGCACATAAAAACATCGATCGCAATTAACGCCTTTAAGCTTGGTGTGAGGATATACTCGAATAACCGGAAATTAAGAGCGAGTGAAATACAGCTCTCCAAAGAATTGTGGACTTCTACGAGAGGCGAAAAATTCGCAAGCTCAAGTTTTTCGGTAGCTGAGGATATACCTTGAGGAAAAAAAATATATACGAGCGCAAGGGGAGTTACGAGTGGCATGGGGATTCGGGTGTGGCCTAGCGTGAGAGTACGGAATATATACGTGACCGCGAGTGGAGCACATACGGGGTGTTTCATTGTTACATTTCTGCCCGATTGTCTCTTCCATCGTGAAAAAATTCGCGAACAATATAGTTAGACGGGTTTCAAATGCCCGCGAGATTCCTGACGCATAGTTTCCCTTCATTTCGTGGCACAAAACCGAGTAGTGCGAATCAAACGGGGCGGATTTCGCGACTCAAAAACATACCTTATTCACGCCGTACTACATCTACGGGGTCTTTCCGGATTTAGATTTGTTTGTTAATGAGATTTTTCGTTATTGGATGACGAAGAGTACCATTCGACTTAATTGGACCCAGGATACCAATTAAGGATCCCCTTGTCCCCGGACGATCACTATGCGGACCGTATATTTCTGAATTTCTCACAGCTTTCCACTCAGCCCCAGTTTAACTTTTGTTCTGGCACCGACAATATAATTTATGTAATTTGGGGATTTTATATACTCGAATATTAGCCAACGCGTAGTCAAATGCTCGGTCATTATTGGCACCGTGTCAATGAAATGAAATGAAAAACGAGTCGGTGATTCACGCGGTGGCAATTAATTGACGGAAAAATATTCAAATTAGACACCTAGTGTATACGCGTACTGTTCCGCAGTGTATGAACGCAATTTTACTAGCATGAGGCCACACCCAAAGTTAACATCACTCGCGGCCTGATAAAAGACAATTGGACGAGTTCGGTAGAACTTCTGTACAGATATAAAAAAACATGAATTATTCCGACGTCGAAATACGTTCGGTACGTATTTGCATACGAAAAACGGTGGCATTTTATTAATCCGGAATACCGTAATGCGAGAAATAACCTCAGGTGTTCTCGTCGTTTTGCTCGATTTCAGAGCCAATTAAACGCTTCGCTTAGAATCATCAAACTGGATATACATTCGTACGTATATATCTCCGGTAATTGGTCGACGCAGCTCATTATTGGCTTGTGATTGACCCACTTGTTCATAATTCCAGTCGTCGATGCAGTGATGACTTTGTTAGCTACGTAAGTAATTAGCAAAGTTCGGAACAAGAATTGTGACTCTGTCTTCGCAGAGAGTATTGCTCGCAATTATACCGCGCGTGGTATTGTTATTTTGGTAGAGTGCCCGATTCATCCCCAGCAATCTTTGACCCCCGCGTAACAATGCGCGGCTAATTACCATCCGCTAATTAGCGGGCTTCTTTTCATCGCAAGGCTGGAGATTTTCATGTCGAAGAATTATTCTCACGACAAGATGCAGTCGCATAGGCATACGGTTATGTGGGTCAAGCTGCTGCACTCGTTAGCGTTCAGCCAATTTCCCAAAGTCCCCAGCTGATACTCTGGCGTAGTAAAAAAAGAATCCACTTCGACGAGTGAAACATATCTCGGGGGTATTCGACTCGAAAATATTTCCTCATATTGTGAAAATAAATGTTGCAGACCTGAAACGCGAGGCAACGATATGTCACATGTTGAAACATCCACACATCGTCGAGCTACTCGAAACTTACAGTTCCGAAGGAATGCTTTACATGGTTTTCGAATAGTGAGTATAAAGCTTTCAACAACAAAAATTAGAAAACATTCAAATTGTTCAATGCTGGAAATTTGAGGCAGGAATTTTTCACCCAATACAGAATATCTCAATGTATTATAAATTATATGCCTTGATACATGACACACGTCATGATTGACGTTAAATGTGAGAATGGTCGACGCCTTACCTATTATCGAATGCTATATACACCGTAATGGCGTCAAGTGCATTCGATAAAACCTTGAGACGAATTGAGACCGATTATTTGCCTACCATGAAGTAGGTAGTCGGCGTTATTTGCGACTACTGAATAATAATTCATAACGTTCTATTTCACAGCATGGATGGATCGGACCTCTGTTTCGAAGTCGTTCGTCGTGCAACAGCTGGCTTCGTCTACAGCGAAGCGGTTGCTAGGTCAGAGATTAATTTGCTTTTTCTTTACATACGTGACAAACACAAACACAAACGCAAACACAAACAGATACGCTTGTATAAAATCCAGGTAACAAGTATACTGATATGTATTCACGTCATATTGGTCACAAGTTCATAAGCATGCCAGGTTTCCTTGAAAGCCACTGAAATCTGGCCCATGACTTCAAAGAATGAAAAAATAAGTCAGTCTGTTCGATTTTTCGTAAAAATCGAACTTTATTATATTTTACACGGTCAGAAATTTCATTACATTCATCTGCGATGAGCTTTTCTTGAGTGAGTATATATTTGGTTCTTGTTTACTCATTTGCTCATGGTCCGTAATAATTGAAAATTTTCCCACTCGAGGTAAATACCAAGTAGGTATTTTCGTACCTGCGGGTGGAATCCGCACAGTATCTCATCCTGGAATTAATTGAGTCGAAAGATGATTGATTTCAGAATTGATCAGGAAGTGAATAACGCGACGTCACGTGTACTCGACGGTTCCCCGTCATTTCTAAATCAGACAAATTCATATCGCGGATATAATTTATCAAAGATAGCCAGGGCACTACATTCTCTTTGTACACTCATTCCTTTCTCATCTCTCGTCAGCGGACACTTTCCTCATTTCCATCGATTAAACTGCCTTCATTCAAAGCCCAGGCTGGAAACTCCGAACGAATATTTGACCACGTTTAAGATTTTGGAGTGGAAAAACTTTAAATGCCTTTCAGTCAGAGAATAACTATTTGAACTAATAATATCGGTATACCGATTTGAACAACCGATTTTAATTCACGTGTGAATCGTCTTTCCATGGCACCGCGAGCTCGTTTCTGCATATCTGCGAAATGAGTGAAAAAATATTCTCCGCCTTAAACCGTGGGGTGAAATTTTTCTCAAGTTTTTCACGCCAAGGCGCAGAGGGTGGAGTTCACCCGGTCGTGCCAAAGTACACAGCGAGCCACTGAGCCGAGTTAGTACTCGCAATTTTAGAACAGAATTTTCGGTTCGCACAATATTCCTCAAGTTATACACGACTACTCCGCCCTCGTTGTACCTACCTGTTCCTCGCTTGATCGTCGGGGGTATACTAAAATTTGAACAAATTTCAACGGTGTGTTAACACAAGTTTTTCTTTTAGTCACTACATGCGACAGATTCTTGAAGCCCTCCGTTACTGCCACGAGAACGACATCATTCATCGAGACCTGAAGCCGCAGTGCGCGCTTTTAGCAGGTCGTGAAAATTCAGCTCCTGTTAAACTCCGGGGATTTGGGGTAGCGGTTCAATTACCAGCTTCCCAACCGAACGGCGTCGGTACGTGTACAGATTATTTTATCAATTTTTATACCTTTGATACCTACTACATATACGTATTGTTATAATCATGGCTTATTTACGCAACATGATTACTACCGTGCCGAGAGATATTCACGGTGTTAAATCCAGCCATTCTCTGCTCTCAGTGTCACCTATTTTTCTATCTCATCGCTGAATTCACTTTTCAAAGGTGAGAATCGAGCCACTTTTAACTAAGCTTTAAAGTGAGATCGAGGTTTTACTCTTCTTTTAAACCTCTACGAAGATATGGACGATTTTCACCCCACGAAATTCAGAAAGACCATCTCTTTCCTCTTCATAAGCAACGGGTGCCTTGTGAAAATTAAGAGCAGAGTCGAATAAGAACTCAGAGTCATAACTCACGTCTTGTGTGTATATTGGGAGTAGCACCTTATCTCAAGACACGTGATAGATATAATCTCACGTTTCTCGTACTATACTATGCTAAATTTCTCTCATATAGTAGGTATAATCATACACATATATTACCTAAAAATTTACACATCAGAGAGGTGATATTCTCGTCGAGTATTTCATTTTTCCTCACCTTTTTTTCCCCAATAATGAATTTCTCCCGTAATCAGCCCATGTCAAAGAGTTTAGCAATGTCGAAAGATACGTGATAACGAATGTTGCCCGTTTCCTAGCTGCCCGTATAAGCCTCATACTCACCCCTTAAAGTCAAGTGCGTATCGGAGTCTTTTTTCATCCCCTCAATTTTCCCACGCTTTTCTTTCACTGACCAGAATACGTCAAACGACCTGTTGCCCGGACAGCTCTATCGCCTAAAAGTCACGTCTTACGCGATCCTCTTTTTTCGCTTTATTCTGAACGGCTGTTTCTTGCTCGTTCAGCTCTGCTAATCTTTTTCAAACCTGTGTCACCTCGTTATATATAGAATAAGGTAGGCCACGCTAGTCTGGGCTAGATCGTAAAGCGTTTGCCTATAATTTCAATACGGTAAAGTCTTCATGGTGAACAATTGTATAATTATTTATTAATTTTTCATTCATCATTTCCCCATGCCTGTATATCAGGCTAAACGTATGTATCGGTGGAGCTTGTTAATGTGAAAGCAAATTAACCGAAGCCTATATACCCTTCGTTTGAATTTTCAACTCACGTTTCCGTTTACACTGACAACGTAACGAGCAACGCGAGCGAATTTTACTCCATTTCTCTCTCTACTATGTTTACGCTTTACGTTTCAAAGCTGAGCTTAATTTCAGCGAAATTTTACTCTAGGTCTGCGCGCGAGGTCTGCTTAATTTTCTCAAGCCTTTCAAACTCCCATGGTATACCACGCCAACATCGATATGGTCGTTTGTAGTCCTACGGACATTCCGCGATGTTAAAATGTCCGTAAAAGCGTAGCGAACCCCGTCCAAATCATTTTTTTATCCGCCTTTATTTTTTGTCACTTTTTATAATGCAAAATTTCATAATCAAATTCGCGAACTAAACGTGGTGGCGGATTATTGTGTTGAGCTTGATAGGGTATATACGTATTATGTATATTGTATACGACATTAAATTAAGAAAGTTTACCCCTAATTTAAAGTGTTCTTCAAGTTGGCCAATTATTAAATGGTGTGAAACTGAATGGGCTGAGTAATGGGAGAGAGCCCGAGGCTATTTCCAGTCTTTACCTCCGAAAACTGTATAACTCTATTCGCAGACGAATTTTGAACCGCTTTGAATACTGCCTCTCTGATTTAGTGTTGCCATTGTTATCGGTCTACTTTAACAGTAACGTAATCTTCTATAAATTGGGTCGTGTGAAAAATTGTTAATGTTTTCATTTCGCTGTTGGATGCTCATCTATATTATACCGTCTAAACATTTTGCTTAGATATAATCATAATTATAACCATTATCATTGGCAGTCGCATTCGAAATTTGTTTTTTTTTTTTTTTTTCGGTGTTCGATGTGGAGATGTGGAGAATGCAACAGCAGAAATACATATAAATATATATTTATAGGTCTGAAAATTATTATTATCGTACAAAATCCTTCGCTAATTTTCTTATATCATCGCAGCTGCAGTTGTAACACGCATATGAAAACCTTGTTCTTTTTTTTTTTATATATATATATATACTTAGATCCATCAATTATCACGTAGCTAATGAAGGTATGAGTATTTCTTTATCGATTAATTTTCATTTGACTCGAAATGAGTTAAGGATTTCTATCAAGGACTAACAGATTTTTATCCGCTTATGTCAAGAATTTGTTATTAATAATATTTGAAATGTAGATCGGTTGTTGAGATCTTGAATAATATCCGAGTCTAGTCTGGGTGGTTTAATTCCTCCTTTGACAAGGCTTGGAAGTTTTCAAATTTCGCAAACCCCCACCCTCTCTCTAATTTTCTCCCCGGTCGTTTTATTTGAAAGAGGTAAAATCAAGATTGGAAAGTGACATCGCGCGATGCGAGCGTAAAATAAACTTTACCGAGCCAAATATCTAAACTCGTTGGACATTTTTGACAAGTTATACAACTTCGCTTAGCACGTAGATTGAACTTCTTTAATACTAAAGAACGTTACTTTGAAATTCTTTCAAATAGTTCCACCAAGTCAATTTCTCTTCAGTCATTTTAAGTCCTCGAACCACGTGCCTGGAGGTAAATCTGTTAGCTTTTTGATGAATATCCTCAATATTTAGTTGAACAAACATTCCACCCATCAAATTACAACGTGGCTTATCATTCATTCATACGAATACCCTAGAGACGTACGTACGCCTGACTTGAAACATTAATTAGTTCAGCTCCGGGAATGAAAGAAATTTATTTACGTTCAAAGTTGTCGTATTATACAGTTTAAACAAAATGACAAGTAATCATGGGATCGATATATGTATCCACGATATCGGAGGTGGACTCATGTCAAAAGTGCGTATCTCGTAAAAAAGGTATACATTTTTCACGAGAGAGGAAAAACATTCTCTCATCTCCCCAAATTCGCATAAAATCGTTTCATAAAATTTGGCTTGTAGTCCTCGGTGCAAACAATTGAATCTTGCAATAGAAGCTTAAGAAAATTAACTTCACCCGCGAGAATACCGCATTCTATAATTATTCACGGGTTGAAAGGAAGTGTTCGCGCCGCGAGAAGTTAAAAACTGTCAAAAACATTTTTAGACTTAAAATTTGCGGTATCCGGCATTCTACAATCGTAAAGACAGATCTTTTACAGAAGAATCAATTAGAAATATTTTCTGTTTCCCTCCGGTTTTCGGGCAATTAAGTTCGAGGTAAAAAAAAAATTTTGGGGTATGAGACCGAAATTTGCTAAATAACTCCTGATGAAATAGAATAATTTTATCAGCAACTAAATCTTACGTTGAGCTGAAAATTCCCTATATTTTTTTCCTCTAATCGACTCCCTCGAATTGGATCTTATCATGATTGTACACATGTCTCATCCGGTGAAAAAAAACAATATGCAATTTTTGTGGAAGCCTAGATTTTTGGTAGCTATTAGAAGTATTGAGAAGTATTACTCCATATAGGTCTACCCCCTCTTCTATTTCAGTTACACAAATCATCGATTGCCCATTTTACACTTTTTCTCGTGTCTTTCGGATGAATTTATAGCTAATTAGGCATGAGTGATCCGTTAGAATGAAGGTCCAATTAAATCCTCCTAATTGACCTGAAATTTGTTTCTTGAACGCACTAGTGTACTATACAGAAAATCAGGAGATCTAGTAACATATCGTCGGAAATTAACCGACCAATCAATCTTTGACAAAATAATTTAACCTTCTGACGCCTTCGCCGGATCGGCTCCCTCGCTTACTACCCGTTGTATAGATCAATAGCTGTATAATATCATAGGGCGCCGAAAGTGCTTTAAAATGGGCACTTGATGATCTGTGTACATCAAAGGGGTGAGAGGGTAAGTAATATACCCACTTTTGCCAAGTCTTTCATCCGCTTTCAACCTTATCTAACAATGAGCTATCGAAGATGGAGGAGGAGTTGTCGGGTGAAAATTTCATCCCACTTCCGACACCGAACGCGCGTGTAACTTACAATCTTTGATAAATGGTCTGAAATATTTCGGTCAAATTTCATGATAGATTTTCATTTTATATGCAATTCTCTTTCTGTATTTTTTCTTCCTTTTTTTTTCTATATCACAGACGATTATAGTTTGTTAAAAGAAAAAAAAAAAGAGATAAAAATGGATAAACGAAGTTGAAGGAAGAATTTAATGACCGTGATATGAAATTTTGCACGGTAGGTTTGATAACCTGTATTTGGTTTGAATGAATGCAGAGTGTTTCGCGAGCGAGTATCGGCGAAGTCTGAGCCCAAAGGGGCAGCTCTACTTGAAGGCCGACACCGAGGGTAAGCCTGACCTAACCTTAACTCATCGCTTCCCCAGGACCTTGTGCCGTATCGTTACACCCTCGAACTACTATACACTCGTGCCTCCATTCTTCCCTATTCTCCCTTCGCGCATTATGTGCCTTCCCAATATCATAGAAGTCGCTATCGCTTGCCTGCTTGCCTTATACCTCTTGTCTCATCGAATACATTTCCGTAACACTATATAAATCTCACTTGCAATTCCATCATCATTTATTTACATATAATATATGTATATATATACTATTGTTATACATTATCGTTCGTCTTGCCAATAATATATCTTATAATATTATTTATTATATTATATATATATATATAAAGCTTTTCGATATTATTACTCTTCACTACATAATAAGGATATGCCATAACAAATCGACGCCTTTTTTTCAAGATTATATAAATATATATATGGAATTACATCGAATGATCAACCTTCCTGAATGGCATACCCTGGCCCTGAAGTTTTCCATTTGGTTGACACGTCTTGAAGTTCTAAATTTTAAATGGCAGTTCTAATCATAAATATTTGGGATTTGTCAGATTCGGAATCAGCGACAGAAAAGCGTTCGGGAGATTCACTATTTTACGTAATACTGCAGATTTTTTGCAACATTCTCGCACTAGTGTTGGAAAGACTTTTTTGGTGCCCGTAGACGGTAATACATAAAACAGGACTTGAGATTACGAGTGTTACGAAAAATAGAGTTCGACTCGCGTGCAGGAATCGGCAATGCCTCTACGCACTTGTCTGGGAAAATACTATTCGCTGTAGTAGTTTAAAAAAAAAAAAAAATGAAAATTAGTCGATTTCTTTTGGCATAGCCTATTCTGTACACACATTTATTCGCATACACTTATATTTTCATATAAAAGCTGTTGCGCTGCTGAATTTATACGAAATAAATCTAAATGCTTTGCAACCTGCAAACACGGCTTGCAATTACAATTGCATAATAGATAATCAACTGTCAAATCACACGTTCACCGCGTGGTGAATATGCGATCAGTCGCGATGAAGAAGCGAAGCTGAGGGTGCGAACAATGGTCCATGCATCAACGATGAAAATCTCGTACTCATTGTTATAACCGCAGATGTACCTACGTATACACTCGTGGATTTTTTTCTTCTTTTTCACATACACGCATTGTTTTCGCGAGATTCCTATCATTCGCGAGATACGTTCGCTGGCTTCTGCGAGTTTTTACATATATTTTTACGAATATCCTGCACGAATCAGCCAATTTCAAATTTGCCACATCTGAATTCAAGGTCCACACGGGTAGTCGAAAAAAGGCCAAAGTACCTCATCAAGGTATGAGGGTAAAAAGTTCTAGTATCTCGAGCTCTAGGACTATCCGGATTAGCCATCTTGTGCAGAAACGTGTATTGATAGAATCGCTTCATGTCTGGAGCCCGGAGGACCATCTTCGACCTCTGTATTTGAATGGAAATTGGTCAGGCGTCAAACTCAGATATCAATTACCTGAATCAGGAGTCAGACTACTACATACTGTGCAGGTCTATTGACAGGATGATGCGATACCGCAGCTTCCCTGTCGGACCGACACAAACATCGATCCCGACGTATTGCTTCAGAATGCGATAGCTGGTCGGAAAAAAACCTGGATATACGAATTCCAGCCAATATTCAATGTCCCGGAAAATTTCCCTCGAGTTTCTTCGGATTTATTCAATTATTCACATTATTATATTCACGGAATAATTATCTGCACGTGACAGTCGTTAGATGATAATCTAACGATAAATAGACTGCAATTTAACGCAGACGACAGCAATTAGCGTCTGTACAATTCGCATATAATACGGTCCTTTATTTCTCTTCTTTTTAATTCATCGCACTTAAACGCTAATCGGAATTCCTTTAACACTTCATTATTATTTCAAAGTGTTTTTGCGCATTAGACGAGACAGAGTTGATTAATTACTTTCAATAAATTGCATGGGATACGACGTACTTGATTAGCTATTCATTTCATTGCCTGTCTAGACAAAAATTAATCTCTATAATCGAGCTTGCACTACGTTCGTTGGTATAGCCGGAGCTTTTTCGCAACGATTTCAAAGTTTCTATATTCCTCGAGATACTTCTCCGATGCATAGCATTTCAATGCCTTCTTTCATTCCAGTGTTAAGTTAGGTCTTTGACCCTACAGGACGTCCGACTGATGATTGATACGTTGATTTCATCCTAATCTACATATCGGACCTAATTGATCCGACGAGGATATAGGTGATAATGAATTCTAAGTGACGATCGCTATCGTAATGGGACTAATGAATGCCTCAATAATTATGTGCATAAATTTGAAGCCATACGCGGTACAGTAATACACGATTATATTCTTCGGCATAATTATACCGGAAGATTTGAGCATTGTGGGACGGGAAATACGGAAAATATAATAGGCAGAACTATAACGTAGTTCGGAAAAAAAAAAAGAAAAAAATGAATGGGAAATAAAACTGCAATTCCATTCTAGCATGCTTTTGCAACTTGAATCTAAGTGCATTCTTGCATACATATATGTACCACATTATCCTATACTCCGAACACTTAACACCACTCTGTAGAATACGAATCGGAAACGTGACCGATCAAGTATCTTTACCACTTCGTATTCGGTGGCCATAAAAGCTCGGAGCTAGTGAATATCGTGTGGAGAATTTATTCCCAGGAAAGGTTACGCGGTTCAGGGTTCTTGGGTGGAATTAGAGTAAGAGGAAAAATGTATATAAAAAAATAAAGTGATATAAAAAACGGGCAAAATGCTTCGCCCGTAACGCAATGCGGCTACTTTAATTTTATATAATCCTATGTACCTACTCGGATCGTACGGATCCTATAGACGGTGAGTAGTGAGTACTTGTGGTTAGATACGGTGGGTACAGTAATGTATTTCTCTCCACGTTCGAGAACACTTCACTTTTAGATTAATTCTATAAATTTTTAATCTTGCGATCCATGAACTCGAAGTGGTGGGCCACTTGATGTTACTCAAAAAAGGATGGAAAAAAAAACTGTATATATATGTCTTTGTGACGTCTGTACGCTATAGTGTCTCTGAGTCGCATTTTAATGTGTAAAAGCGCGATTCCAAAATTGAGAATCAAGCTAACATAGGCGTAGATGAAAAATCAGACAAACATATTTTTGCCTTATTATTTTGTTAGGACCGACACCTCCGAGCAGCAATTTCCCTTTCGAGGACCTGACAGACGCCGAGGATTCGCTTGTCAGCGACACAGAAGAGAACATCGGTATTCTTAATTACACTAATTATTATTAAGATCGCAATGCCATCAAGACGTGTATATAATATCTCTGTGACTATGATATTACATGGTTTATACAGTCGCACGTACAGTCTATGAAAATATTGTTGCGCTGTCGAAAGAGAATCGAGAATGAATATTGTTCAAATTTTCAAAGTCATATTATTCTATTGAAAAATTATATGCATTAGAAATATCCATTGAGACTTTGATTTTCGGCAAATTGATAACGCTTTGCTCAACTGATTAGCGCAACGATATATATATTTAGTTTAACACTCGTCGTTGCGTTGCGACAGTTAATTATTGTAGTCCTTCTTTCAGCGAGGTAGATCTGTGGTATTTTATTGCAGTGCGAATAATTATTAGAAATAATCTGCTTCGTCGTAGGGGATATGATAATTATTTCGTTAATTATGGTTTTATTTTCATTTCATTTTTCGCCTTAGTTATTTCGCTACACAATGAATAGAATCGTTATAAAATCGTGTTTAGGTGGCTGTGACCACGTATGTTTCTTGCGTATATATATATATATGCTTAGTTGTAGAAATTACACTTTAGTCTTTAGAGATTTCCTATATGTGTGCGTACGTCCGTCCGTCCGTCCGTCCGTCCGCCTATCTCTTTGTCACGTGCAGAAAATTACGATTTTTCATCTCCCAATATATTTGTAACTTGCATATAATCTATAGGGTATATATTATGATCATTGAAAATAGGTAGTCGTGATTGTCGAATAATCATTGTTTCTTTCCATAGTTAACTATATTCATTATAGTCGAGTAAATTTGAATCGCCGTAAAAATAATTTTTGCTATTTTGTCGATTAAGCAAACATTTTTCACATCACTCGTCTCTGATATTGTAATCTTACTTCTGATATGCGAACAATTTGCATGAGTAATGAATGAATACTCTCCTGTGTGAATACATTACCGGGGAACAAGTACACACCGATATGCTCTGGCTATATCACAGTTAACGGTTTTCTGGTTAATCATTTTTTCACTTGATGTGATAATTTATATTGGGAAAACAAGTTCCGTTGCTTACCTGAGATGAGAAATTACACATTCCCTTTTCTCGGTGTTTTTTTTTTCTCTGAAAATTTTTTCATCAGTTTACACGAAGCAAACAATATGAGTATCGAACAATTGACGTGAGTTCTATATTTGAATAACTAGGCTGAACTTGCAGATTGATTTCGTACGAATTAATTGGCTTTTGGTTCGTTTCGAACCGACAAAAAAAAAAACGATAAAAACAGACAGCCTGCCAAAAGATCGGTGACATGAATCTAGTCAAGGCCTGATAACGACAAAACGCATCGCGTATTTGATCACGAATGGCGATATCGATTTCTACAGGGTTTTGTGACAGGGATGAACCCTTTAAAGGTAATTCCAGATAGAACGCGGTGATCATGTGATGAAAGTAACGCGAAAGACTAGGTTTGAGCTTTCCGTGCGTACGGGTGAATAAATTGGACAAGAAAAAGCTCGAAGTTTGGAAAAACGTGGAACGAAGCTGCGGAAACAGTCTGAAACTGCAGTGGTAAAAAACTGACCGAAAAAGGGGCGAAGAGCGATTTAAAGAGGAGAAGAGAACAGAAAAGAGGAGAATGACGTCTGGGACAAAGAAACAACGAGTAATCGATTTTAAAGACAAATACAGAGCTTGCGGTCTCACGGGGGTGTAGAGTTTGCAGATTGAAACAATGCTACACTCCCGCATACCTAACCACCAACCACAACCAACAAACCAACCAACGAATGTATTTCGCATGTACAAGCGAGCTTTCAATAACGCAACAACTTACCGTACCTATACTACCGTGTTAGGAACTATTCCCGCCGATATCAGCGGGGACCTAATTCAAAATTTTCGAGCTTAGAAGTGAGCGCAGTCAGGTAATTTCAGCGTAAACCTGCAGTTCATCGATATGCTGCGGATTTCATTTTTCGCCAAAACTTTAAATAGACAATAATCTCTTCCGAATTAAAGATTGCATTACGCGTGCTGCACTTTTTTTTTTATGGGTTTAAGGCTGCTTCGTCTCGTTCATTCTGCACATTGACATGATCAATGCATTATTTAGCAAATGGCAATGGCTGTGTTATTTTTTTTCTTAATTTTTACTGCTTTGAGTTATACTCTATGTCTTATTTTCAGTGCTATAGATATAGAGTTTGAATAGTTGATGATAATTACGTTATCGCACAACATATATGATTATGTATAGTGTCTGTCAAGTGTATTGCTTTTAAAGAATATTTTATCTCCTATCTTGTTCAGCCTAATCGATATAATTCCCCGCTTAAACGTCAGCATTTATGTAGATCTTTGTCATTCTCGTGTCTCTGCATTGTTATTAATGTTCAGTGTTCAATTGCCATCATGTGAACCGCACTTGCATACATGAATAATCTCATTCAACTGATCGTTATGGCGATGTGCGCAAAGATCGTTGAACAGAGTCTGTCTCTTTGTTCAGCTTGAAATGGTAGACGTAAAAAAAAAAGAAAGAAAAAAGAAAAATTTCCAACCATGATGCCAGTGTGTGAAAACCTATTGGCTTAAATGATCTCTCAACCGCGTTTGTCTCATTGCGTCTTGTTATGCCCATTTAAACAATTATACTTCGTTCGTCTCATGACACGCAAAACCATTTGTTTCGTTCATTCTTGCAATTTAAAGCTCTAGACTCCGGAGTCCATACGAGTCTAGTATATCACTGTAATGAAACTACCGAGCCTGCCAGGAATGATTGAGTACCTAGCTGCAAAAACAACCCAAGTCTGCTTAGATATTCGCACCGGAATCTCGAATCAACATCTTTTCAAACCGAATAAAATCAGGATTGATTTTGAAAACTGATTATTTTCAAGGACCGTTCTCGATTTCCCGATTTCCATTTTTCTCCAAGCCCTGAAACTTGTACAGGGTAGGAATGAGGATTGTGATATCATAGAGGGTGCAAAATCGACCTCAGTCGATTCAGGTTGTTCTTCTCGGCCAGGTATTCGATTAAACCGCACACGCTCAATTGCTCCGATTCTATTGGAATGATTTATCTACTGTTACTGTTTCGCCCAATACAGTTGCCAACTCATTGGGGGCGTAGAGAACCGTCCGTATGATTCAACGTCCGCTGAATGGGTTTTCAAGAACACTCGTGCACCAAATGAAGGTATCCGCGAAAGGGAGAGAATTGCTAATTTTTCGAAAATCATAGGGAACCTTAATCCTCAGATCTCTCATTATTATTGAAGGACTCCCTCTCGCGTGTGCTTTACGTTAACCCCTGTATACAAAACTTCAGATATGATTGCCTACTCCGAAATATCTGTTGCAAATATTTTAACAAATTACTTCCAAGCCGCACTTACTCGGTTTCAGCAATGGCTAGATAAGAAATTTATACTGGCGCGCAGTAACGAATCTAATTTGCCTCTCGTTAATCGCATTCGAAAACTGCCCCGAGACACATCAGCCCGTATACGTAGAACGTTTAATATTTCATTCTACCCGAATCGGGGAAACGGAATTTCCAGTTTAAAACAGCGACGGCGTTGTTGAGGCTGCACACATACCGGGTATTGTAAATAATGAAATTAGTATCAACAGCGAGTTCGCGTGGGTATTATCAAACTCCCAATTCACGTGGAAAGATTTAACAGACTCGCAAAAAATTCAGCATCTACAGCCACCCGACTTATTTAACCATTTCGCGATTCTTTGCCAAATACTGGCGCCCAGAGATGATCTATGTTCCGTAGAAATTCAGATACCCTTACCAAGATCTTTACTGCAATGAATTAACACGCTTCACATCAGCTCAGACGAAATTATTAGCTCATGACAAAATTCGGCCTTTTGAGGTAAGATCATGCTATCGCGGGGACCGCTTAGGTCACGGCTCGGGGCATGACCTATCGACCTTTTCTCTAAACGGAAAGCTACGGGACGCGGAGGATTTGGACGAAGATAATCCTACTAGGTCACAATTTTTCGACGAAGAATAAGGTATACGAATGGTACTCTTATATTGTGATGATATTCTTCCACTCTCGATAATGCATGAGGAATTCTTTTTTTCGGACAGTCTTGGAGCGTATATCTTACGACATATTCTATTGGCGGTGTGAATGCATTGCAAAAAGTTTCTAGGCCGTATTTCCCAAGAGGTTAAACCATTTCGTACCTACGGTGCTGTCGTGAATGTAGAACCTGTCGTAAAGACGGAACCCCTCGGTCCTTAAGATCCTAACTCATGGCGCGTCGCGTGACTGTGTACGCCTACGTCGATGAATAATTAAAGAATATATGTTCCGAACTTATTTTCCCCGCCATTCTTTGTTCTACTTTAGTTTAAAAAAAGAAAAAAAAAAAGAAAAGAAAAAGAAACAAAACGAGACTAACGGAATTGCGGAAACTGAGCAAGTGTATGGCTTAAGGCTTTGTTGATCTATGGATCAAATGATCCTTTTCTCTCTACTGCCTGAACCCAAAAATTCAATGAATTCCACGAATAACATTGATTGTGAGACAGCCGCTCCAAGTTTTTGTAATTATTCCAATTCTTCCCCTCTGGGTAAACAGGACGCGTCGGATGTCCGCACTTCATGGCACCAGAAGTTATCCAACGACGGCAGTACGGGAAAGCAGGAGATGTCTGGGCCGCCGGAGCTCTTCTTCATATTCTCTTGACCGGAAGCTTGCCTTTCGTTGGCTCACGCGAACGTTTGCGAGAAGCCATCTGCAGAGGACGAATACAGGTACGATCATACTCTCGCAAGAGGATATGATAATGAAATCATGTTCCCATTCCCACGACGAAAACAAACTGTAATGTCAATAAGCACGCCGTGTTCATACTCAGGAGACATTATCATCCAAACTGCAGTCACTTTGTGATCCTGACATGCTATTTAGTCAGCTCAGAAAGCAAATGTTCGTTCAGTGTATGTGTGTACTCTACAGTGTAGAATCTACACCGTAGGTATAAATGTACACATTATGCTGTAGGGCGTGTAAGGAAGAAGGTAGAACCCTAGTCCCCGGTATTATCTCGTCGAGAGACCCAGAGATAAGTCAATTCCAAGCGCCCTCAACATCAACCATCAACCCAACCTTCGATCTTCGTCTCGGATCCCAACCCCCAAAGCAACGCTGTTCCAGCGATTCATTCAACAATCCTCTTGGAGAATCTCTTCCTTGTACAGATCTGCTAGGAACGATTCTACCCCCTAGATCCTGCAGTGTAGCGTAGCTGTGTACTCATTATCTTGGACAATCTTGCGAGCTCGCAATTATCAGTGTGCGAAATTGATAAACACCGATTCCTATACATACGTACATCCTTTCTCGTTGTTCTATACATTTCCGCAGCTTATTCTTATTTTTCGCATTTCCTTCCCTTAACTTACCCCACAGCCTTATGCTCATGCTTCTTTCTAGCTTCTTTTCATCCACTGCACAGGGTGAACGCTCTTCCTACGGTATTTAATCGATATTGAACATCCACCCTGTCTCACGGTACGTTAGGTATTGTTGTTCAAGCAATAGTAGCTTGGATAGGGGTAGATATACATTACTGGGTGCACTTGCAGTAGCTACAAATATACATGTATATATCGGTGTACATTAGATTGCACGTAAGAACAATCGACACGGATAAACCAACTGGAGGAATTTTTCAATTACACACACACGTGCAAGGGTATACAATCCTCTTCTTATTTCCACTCGAATATCGACCTGTCGATATAGCGGTAACTTGTTTCGTTGCGAGACATTGGCTATTAATTTTCATTCACGGACGAGTGCCAGTACACACTAATTTCAACTTCACTTACCATTTGTCATCGGTAAATAACATTTTACGCCATATAGTCCCAAGTGAGTCTAAGACTTGAGTCCATCAGGGAAATATTGACGAATGGCGCTACGTATAAGTTTATATAGAATTGTCAATCGGCGTTCGGCTGATGGTCTTAGTGTTAGTCAAAGAAACGAGATTCTCAATTTCTGCACTTTATTCTTAGAACGATTCATTTCGGCGAAGGGTGAATGAAGCTTGATTAAATTTACAGATGGAGACGCCAATTTGGGACACAATTAGCGAAACCGCCAAGGACCTCCTCAAGAGAATGCTTTCCACAGACGTGAACCACAGGATCACGATTCAGGAAGTTTTGAACCACAAATGGCTCAGGGTGAGTTCATTCATTTCTTATCTCACTTCTTATATCTGACTCGATATTTCACAGCAATTAATATAAACCTTGGATGAGGATAGTCTCATACTGAATGAAAATTTCATTCGCCTCAAAACAGTCGTCTAATTTTATTGAATTGACTCAGGAGTGAGTTTAAATGTAAAAGAAATTTTCTAACTCCGCGTGCAGAGTAGCTGACGCTGTGAAAATTCACCCTAAATCGAGAACGATACAATACACACAAATTTCTGGCAAGAAAGTGACGATCTTGTATTCTTCTTTCACTTCTTTTTCTTCTTCTTCTTCTTATTTTTTTTCTTCCCCCTCTTCTTGTGATCTTCTCATTCTATCCTGGATGTATTTCTATAGAAGTCTAAAGCCCCGTATGTTTTGTGCGCAACAGGACCGTGACAAGGGTGCAGCTCGAGCACATTTAGGGGACACAATAGAAGAACTGAAGAAATTTAACGCAAGACGGAAACTGAAAGACGCCGTAATAGCTGCTGTCTCTTCGCCAAAGTGGAACGCCCACTATCCGGAGACGAATGCCGACAATTTTTCGGACGTCGGTGACGACGAACTCACCACCACAGGTTAGTCAGATCAACGGATGCCGAAAGTATTAATTTATTGTTACACTGCCTTTCTACCCCGACTTGGCAAAGTTGGGTGAAACTTATGTTCCTTGTTTTAAGAAATTTACTGCCACTCGTTAGAGCTGAAAAGCCTATTATTATACAGGCATTAGAAGCCCTTCGAGCTGTGAAATTCACGACTTCAGGAAATATTTCATTCTGATGTAATCAACCAATTAACGAACATGAATTTTCAAATACTCACGTCATTTTCGTACATAATTTAAAAGTAAATTTTATCGAAATTCTCAAAGAATTATCCAAAATCGAAAGTCACATGGGATCACTCCATCGAAATAACTTTGTCGAAATCGCTGGAACGTTTCGAAAAAATATTTTACTCGCTCAGTTTCTTCACTGCTAATTTCTTTCAATTCGGAATTATTTGAGATTTTATAGTCTTCGCATAGCGTGACCAAACGTTTTGAAATTTGTAGGAAATATTGTCAAACGATGTAAGTTCGGAGCAAACCAATAATATATAGAGAGAATGAAAAGTTTCGCAGGCTGATAATTTATTTAATCGAATATTATTGCGGATTACCTCGAAATTATACCAATGGAGAATATTCCTGATAAATTTGACGAAGCTTAGACAAAAGATGCGATCTGTCCGCGAAAAATTTTGAACAATTTGCAATCACGTCTCGAAACTCAAGCAATCAAGTTTGAAAAATGGAATATTTCTTGGGATAACTTATTTCCAAGGTGTACAAGCCCCCATAACTCGGTTTTATTGAATTGGCTAATATCATAGCGACTAGTAACTAGCTATTCAAAATGCTCTGAAGTTTCTCAAGAGAATTCGCCTGGCTGTACATATATACGCGGTGAAAATCTCGTCCAATTCGTATAATGGAATTTAATTAAAACCTTATAAACGTTGAATATTCATATATTATACCGATGCGATGTGAATACGCTCACATATATTTCACGGGTTTCATAACTTTTTAAAATGCATCCGTAAATTATTCCCATACCATTTGAAAAATAACGCCAACGGGGATCACGCGCGTACCTATATCCTTCGCGAACTTTTTCCACCTCTCTTCAGCTCTCTTCGAATCTCGGGATTTTTATTACAACCGCATAATTAAAACTGACAAAGCAGTCAATTCGGATCAATGAAAAAGTTCAGACCGATTTAAAGGATTCTACGTTTAACTCGACGTCTGTTGAGCTGTCTGAACCGCATTTAACTTTCATCGGAAAAAAGTTGAGGACATTCTCGATTGCTAACGGAAAATGAAAATTCTGACTTTCTATGTGATTGATCGTTCGATTTCGGGAAATTAAGCATTGCCCTTTAATCAGAGGCGGGGTAGATATACCTAGTCTCTCAGCGAATGAACTGACCGAGTAATATTCTTAATTTCAGGAGCTGTAGCAGAAATCTTAGACTCTTTGGACGACATCGAAATACTTCAGGAAAGTGCGCGACTTTCACGTCCTGAGATATTGTCCACCGTTGACGATCTTCCACTTCGAGCGATATTGGAGGTAAGACGACTCCAGGCATCGCAACGGGCCGGACAAGTTCGCCGGTGTCTTCGTCCCTCTTTTCTTTTCTATTGCCTTTTTTTTTTGACACCACAATCAACGATCCAGCGTTTCATCCGTCGTCCAGCTTTGGTGCTGTCAATTTACGTTTTTCTCAAAAGCGAGAGAAACAAAAAAATAAAAAACAAAAAGATTTTTTCACGAGTTTGAAAACTAAACTCAGTGAAAACTGAAATTCCAAATTATGTAAGAAATTCAATTCCACTTTGGAAACAGTCGAGACTTTGGTCTTGAAAAATGTGTAAAAAATTCGGCAAATTTTGTTCAAGATTCAAAAAAGAAACAGTAATGCTAATAATCGAAGCAGTACGATTCGATTCTTTCCGAGGCACAAATATTCTTCCTTCAATTTATCGATATTGTGGTTCTACTCCTCGTCTTAGTGTCCTAGTCGAATGTAATAGGTATTGAATATTGAAATGAATGTAATCAATTGAAATGAATGTATTTGCATCAGAGAAAGCATTTCCGACAAATTGGGCGACGATTGGTGTAATCTTTCAGATTGATTGATTACATTATATCTACCGAAGCAAAATCGATGGAAGAAAAACAGAGTCATGATCCTTACAAATTGAATGAAGGATATTTTAGTATATGTTGTGTCGACTGCGATTATTGAATAAATCGAAGAAGTTGACCACTTTCAAATCTGAGATTGGATACTAATTCATGGTATCGGCAATGAAAAGAAAACCAGTTTGATTCAAGCCACAATATTAACGAGATTTGGTTTAAATCTGAAATCAGGGTGTTGGAAAATTGGAAAGAGAGTTTTCCTTTCCACCAGAAGCAATTTTAAGTAGAAACAGCTTTTGCCACGGTACTTTTCATTGTCCTATAATATTGAGGCGTGTGGGGATAACTTTGGGCCAACAATCAAAGATTCGAAGCGAATTTGAAGAATTTATAGAGATATGGCAATTCTTCAAGCCCATCATTTGGGTGTAGAATCTAGTCAATTTTTCGACTCTTTTATTCACTCGTTTTCGAAACTATTCGGCGAACTTGATAATTCATAAATGACAAATATCGATAGACAATTATATTCTATTTTCGAGAACCTATAACTTGATAATACTGTCTTAGGGCCGAATTATTAGCCATAAGATGAGACTTAAGATCGAACTTAAGATCCGACTTATATTCAAACTTATAAATAAACTTATTAATTAAATTATTATTTATTTATTATAGGTTTATTATCTTAATTTCGATCTTAAGTTCCATCTCGAGTTTGATTTTATGATTAATAATTCGGCCCTTAGACTCTGAAATATGTTTTGTTCGAAACGAGAAAGAGAGTATTGATTGTCAATCAAAAACTGACAGTCAAATTTACTTCCGATGGAAGTGAACGGTCGAATTGAACGAGATACGGCAATTTTTCATGCCCATCAATCGAACCTAAAATCCTGTGAATCTCAGATTTTATTTTATTCAAAAGATTCTGAGATAATTGGGCAAGTCTCTTGGACAGACTTCAATTCCTGTTTCAATCTATTTTTTCGTATACCCGAATCTCGTGAACGTAGATTTATCGAAATTAAACTGAAAGCAATATTTTCATTATCAGTAAGGTGATTGGGAATGAGGATGGTTAAATTAAATCGAACTCACACGTTCAGAATTATTTTGGGTCATGTGTTCGAATCTTCATTTTCAGCCTCTCACGGTACGCCTGTATTTCTACAAATTCAAAGACTATTTCCTCTCATTCTGAATAATTTACACTCAACTGATTTTAATCCGCGTATTATATAGATATTCTCATTTTATACGAACTTGCAAGCCTGATGCGCATTAAAATCGTATAAAACGAAAAAACGAAAAAACCTGGAACCATGAGACTCCTAAATAATAATAAGCAAACAAATTCGAAAAATCCGTGTGATTAATCGATTTATTGCTTCTCCATGTCTAAAGCTTCCACGCCGAGCTATCTATCTGATTATTGCAAAGGTTTTGTCGGTTTGTTCAATTGTACAAAAATAGCAATGAGTTATCAGAATTGCAGTACAATTCTTCATCTCTACAGTTTTGAATTCATAATATACCTATTATGCATTCTTTTCCATCCATTGTAGAATTTATAATTGAAATTGACGATATGGTACGTGTCCCAATGATTGAGAAGCCCTAGCGAAATCTTGGCCGGATTTTCATTGACTTAAAAATTTGTTTGAAAATAATGTATAAAACTTTACGTATGTATTCGGGGTTCAAAGGGTTTTTCGATTTTCTATCGAAAAGAATTTATTTTGCAAGGAAAGTCTGCTTGTTCTAGTTATGGTTCTCGCATTCAATCGAAGCGAGTACATCCCGATGCCACGATTGAGGAATTGAAGTACCTTACCCGCTCTATAAATTTTACGGAGTAAAAATCGTAAGTCTTAACGAGATTGAAGAATCTGAAAATCCGTCTCTTTTGAGATGGGGTAAAAAGTGGCACGATTTTACCTCTTGAAGATTGAATCTTTCCTTGAGATAATTTGAGGAAAGTTTATTACCAAAATTCGTAATCATTGAAACTTGTTTCCTAGTGTTTTAAGAAATTAGAAAACAAGACAGCCTCAAGTAAATGGCAAGCAAAATCCCGCGTGTCTTTGGGCAATTGGCAGACAGCATACAGCGAATAATTATAGAGAACAGTAAGCCATTGCTGTTGAAATACGAAGAGGGAACATCGCCGAACCCGAAATAGTCGTCCTCACGTAACTGAGATCGAAGTAAAGGCCTAGCTGTTTTGGGAAAGGAACGGGTGATAAGGGGTATAGGTAGTTCGTTTATCGTCGATTGGACGTCTTAGGGTTATGAGGGTACTTTGTTGGGGTAGTTCGACCCTCCGGATACCCGGACACGTAGATCTCCGATACGTAGGTCAAGTAATTTCCGCTTCTCCTTTTTCCTCATAGTCAATCTATCGCACTGTACCTATTACTGCAGGTCCTCCAAATTGATACAATGAATGGAAATAAATGGGTGTAAAATACGTACAATAATTACCTGAACTGTACATATATTTCAGAAATAGAAAAAAGGTGCGATGTGTCGAAAGCAGATTTGTCGCAAGGACCAAGTTCGGATTCGGCTATATTTTTGCCAATCCTTTCCGTAGGAAGTTTGATACCAAGTTTTCGGACGAATTTCATCAAGCTGAATACGTAGAATTCGATAATATTTGATTTTCAACAAATTTGATAGTCGAATGCGATCGATTTTTTGAATAATACTTCGTCCAATGTGCCTAGTTTTAGTGTCCCAGACTTTTGTCAGTAATGGAATCGAGTTTGTACGAAAATCGGGGTTTTTCACTTAATAAGTTGATTGAGACGATGAATTACAATCACGATAGCAAATTTAAAAGAAATTAAAACTCGTTCGTCAAGGGGATAAGCGTACGAATAATTTTGTCTATAAAACTATAATCGAGTAAATTAAGTCAATGTTGGGCTTTGAAACTGTTTCAAATCTGGACATAATCAATTTCAGAGTTTTAATGGAAACAAAACGAGCAAAACGGGCCCGAAATAATCATATCTTAAATCTTCATTAATTTTCTATGATATTCCGACGTATTTTGTATCAACAATAACGCAAGTAAGCAAAATAATGAATGAATATCGAAAAAATTGTTCTTTTTCTTTCTGTTTTTTCGTTTTCGTTTTCGTCAAGCTAAAATTGCAAATTATTTCACGTTGTATGGATAAATTTTCCATAAAATTTATAACTTATTGTATAAACGATCCGTAAAAGTTTTACACATAATTTTACGACTGTACAGATCTAAAAAACTCGCATTGTTTGAAAAACTGAAGGACGCACCAGAGGACAAAAATTACAAAGAACGAAGAGGTTCGATAGAAATCAAATTTATCCGATTCAATTTGTATGACCAAACGAATCAACATTTTTTTCTCGATTTTTCGGGAAAAAATCGGGTTTTGTATTTGACTAACACGATAAACCCTACATCGCGTTAGTAATGTTCATAGAACTCGACCGGAACAAGCAATACAAAAGTCTGCTTGGTGCTCGGGGTTTTTTTGGGGTCATTGCTTCCAAATCTGAGGTCTAAGGTTCAAAATTGAAAATGGTGGATCCAATCTAAACATATGAATTATTCGAAAATCCAAAATATGAGTTGTATAAATGTTTTGAATTCGGAATCAGTGATCCAAAAAGACCCCGGGCGCTAACACAGACTTTTGTATTCACTGCTTATCTTGGTTAACGTTATACGAACTTTAATAACACGATGTAAGATTCTGCCTGTCAATCAAATAGAAAACTTATAGCTGTCGAATGATCCATTATTCAGACTTTGATGACAGCGTTGCGCTTTTGAGATATTGATTTTTATTTTTGAAAATTTGGTCCGCCAATAAACTCTTGCAAATTTTGTTTGAAAAATTTGCAGTGAAAGTGTTACGCCTTTTCCTTCGTTTATAAATCCGTGAAATAAAACGAAATCTGATATTTGTTGTCTTTTTTTTCGGTTTGTCTTGCGATTAGCGGGGAAAACTCTTCTCGTAATTTATTCCTTACGACATTGTAATCCATTATTGCGAGAACTCTACATTTTACAAAATCCAGGAGGCTAATCCACAGCCAGAGAATTCATAACGTAGTATTGTGGAACGTAAAAAATTTTTAAGCTCCAAGCTGCAACTTCTCTTGGCACACGTACTCATCCCTATCATAATAACAGTACCACACGAGCTATTGTTGAACGTAAATCTCTGTACGTGAATAATATCTATGCAGGTGTATCTGCCCATGCCTGCATTTGAGTTCACAGAAATACATTTCAATATTTAACAAATAAACCAGTCGAACTTTCCGCAGGGAATACAGTTCTGATATATTCAACTCCTCTCGGATTCTATAGAGTAATTCTAAAGCCAAAGGAGAATTTAATGACGTTTTTTTTTTACAATTTACTTGCAAATATATTATCACTGATTTCAATTATTGCTATAACGTCGAAAATGTTCATCGCAGCTTTTGAATGAGTAAAACGGAATAAAAACTAGCCCACGAATGAATTAATAAAATTACTAGAATTTTAGTGAAATGGAATAAGAAGGGATTTTTTTGAAATTTATTTACTCGACATAGAAGCAGAAGAAATGCGAGAGACTTGTCTTATTTTACATCGTAGAAGAGGCATAGTGTTTGATGATCGAATTCAATTTCGGAGACAATTTTCGTGGAATTCAGTCCGACAGTCGCAAGTAGATTGAGCAAATGCCTAAGATCTCTCCTCCCAGTTTCTTCGAAACGTTTGGAATTGTGTGCCGAAATCCTTTCGTCTCTTTGTCTAATCTGGAAAATTTAATTACCAAACGAATCGCGGAGACATTTCTCGTGTGCGAAACTGCGAATTTCGATATCACCGTTTGATCAGCTGTAGTCATTATCAAAATTAGCATATAGAAAAGCATCGTTGAAAACTAGGAAGAAGTAGAAGAACTTGAAGGTAAAAGACGGAAATTTTTTCAACGCTGCGAAAAAATAAAAAAACGACCATCCAGATTTCAAGTTGCGATTTGAACTTGTAAGAACAGATAAGCGTGATAGTATTTGTACCGTTTCGCGACTCAAGCAAAATCACACCACGAAAACCGAGTCCCATGTCGAAAATCGAGTTCAGAAAATTTTATTCTCACACTAAAAAGACTTTCCAAGAGGTTGGAAATGTTATAAAGCAATATAAAAGCAATCCTACTGTTTCGTTCTTTCATTTTACCAGATTGCATATATTTTTGCGACTAAATTCTGTCTACTTCCTTCGACGCTCGGAGACCTATCAGGTTGAAAAAACTGCTTGGAAAGGAAAGCAGATTAATATTCCCCGTACATAAATATATTCAAACAGCTACATAGATAAAAAACGTGATTCGGTTAGCCAAATTCAAGCTGGCGGGATGAAGATGGTTATTTTTCAAGGTTTTTTTTTTTTAGAAAATTTCCTATTCTTATTTGTAAAGCGTTTTCTCCAACCAATTTACAGCGGGAAGCTGAATGAAATTTTCTTCGATAGGTACATGCAATGCGATTTTCAGGACATACAGTACTGAATAACTCTGCCAAAAATGAGGGAAAATAGGGTTTTTAAAAATCCTGAATTACGCTGGCGAAAAGCGAGCGGACCCGTATGACAAAACGACGTAGTAAACCCTTGAAAAGTAACCCCATCCGGATTCGAAAATCCGGGCATTTAACTTTTTGACAGATCTTGTTCTACCCTATAAAGCCAGTCTTTACGATGAAAGATTTTGTGAATGGTCATCGCGTACGTGAACGTATACAGAGCCCTACTACAGGTTGGGGTGTACACAAGAAGGTTTGCCACGAGGGTGCGAGGTAACGATTTATCCGAAGTCTCGTAGCGCTTGCGCTTTCGTTCCGGCTAGGGAAGCTGTGCGATATAAGGGAAGCTTTTCCCTGCGTCGTGTCGTGCTGCGGGGTAAGGAATGAGCTAAACTGTTGCGCGCCAAAGGGGATTTAATTCCTTAAAATTTCTTTCATCCCCCTGCAGTACGGCGGTTTGCCAACAGAGGCGGGACCCTAAAAATCATAACTAAAAGCTTCGGAGTCGCACCCCGTCGCGTCGCGAGGACGAGCAGGCGCACTACCCCAAAGATGGCGATCAAAATATCGTGACAACGATAAACAACATTTTTCCGACCGCAAAGTTCATATCTTCGCTTCCAGAATCTCGCAGCAATGGAAGTCCCTAGCATTTGACAAGGAGCTGGGACGATTCACGCATGCAGGATAGGTACAGAGCGGCTAAACGGACAGGGAAATATTGTGCGCGTTGGTATGTCCCGGGAGTGATAGTATCATAGCCAATATGCACCTCTACCAACTCATGTTCATCAATGACGCCGAGTTAGCCGGCGATTTGCTTGAAATCGCGGGTTTACTGGTGAGTCTCGTTAATATTCATGCGAATAGTAGGACGGAAATGCGCATTGACGCGTCGTGGATTTAAAAATCGGACGATCCAATGTCGACGTATTTTATTCTCGTTTTTTTGTATCCCATGCTCCGTCACGTGTACCTACAACGTTGGTTCTAACGTGTGCAGGTGGTATCATTGGCATTTAAAACAGCTGACTCGAATTCGAGAAACTTTTCGCAAACGAGATACTAAAGACTTGTGACAAGAGATGGAGGAATTGAACGACCTATTTTACTTTCCATCTGTACATCGGGACGGCGATGAAGGTTTGCCAAGGTTTTTTCCTCGTCTTTTTGAAACATTCTAAACCGCGGGTACCAGAGAGTCGTCGCGTACTGACTCGAGCGACGTGGATATAGTCATTCCAGATGGCATGGGACAATGAAACTTTACCAATTCAGCACACAGAGTCTATACTATAAGACCGTCGACGTAGTGATACGAAGACTATGATCACAGGTCGAGAAACTCACTCGAATAACCTCGCGGAAGGTTCGCATCGTCCTTTTGTCTTGGCGTATTAATCTATTTCGAAGTTTCATTGACAATGGGTATAGTAGTTTGGTTTGGGTACAAGTTCGCGTATTATTTCGACATTTTTTTTTTTCATTCAGAAGTATGAGACATTAAGCTTGTAGTATATTTACGCCAGAATTGCCCCGAAGAACAGACCTTTGTTTTATCAAGTGGACCGAGCGGATTTTTTACGCTTAAATAATTTCGCGTTGATACACACCCTTCTGTATAAGTATAAGTCTGAGTATTTAGGGGAACTCGTTACGGGGAAGGGGAAAAAAAGTTAAAAGCGTATAATTTTAGACTGAAACCGTGTCATTTACTTGAGAACTACGCATCATACCTCGGGGCAATTTACATGAGATATTTCACGCCAATTCGACCAATGACTTTCCCGCAATATTTTTCATTTGATTCATCATTTTTTTTTTTTACGATTATTCCAACTCTAATATCCACTCTGAATTTTTTTCAGATTTTCCCTCCGAATTGTTGTTTATTCATGAATTTATGAAACGTCAAACGGAACATTTTGAGCCCCGTTCGAAAGTGGGAACTCTTTTAATTCTTATATTTATTTTGCTGATTTGAAAAAATATCAATCAAAATATCAATTTCTAAACGTGGTGGATAATCGCACCCAGAATTTTTCGAATGGAGATAAATTTTATTTACAGAAGAATGGATCGTAACGATAAATCGTATCTCTCATTGTGACCATCCATTCTTCTAAAAAATACAATTTATCTGCATTCGGAAAATTCTGGGAACCATTATCCACTACGTTTAGGAAATAATATTTTTTCAAATCAGCAAAATAAATATATAAGGAAAATAGTTTCCACTTTCGAATAGGGCTTAAAATGATCGTCTTTGGACACAGGATTTTTTCGATTTAGGAAAAAAAAAATTAAAAAGGACTGCTTGACGTTTCAAAAATTCATAAATAAATAACAGTTCGCAGAAAAAATTTGAAAAAAATTAGGAGTGGATGTTAGAGTTGGGATAATCGTACGAAAAATTATGAATCAAATCAAAAATGGTAAGAGAAAATCTTTGGTCGAGTTGGCATGGAATACCTTATATAATCTATGTCACATTAATTTGAGTAGAAAATTTCTGTTCGCTGTAAAAATCGAATTTTTCTAATTTAGCAAATGTTTGATGTGACACATTTTCGCAGTCTTTTTTTGTTTTTTCATCGAACCAATTATTCCGATATGGATTCTTGGACAGAACGTTCAACAAGCGGATTCATTATTACGCGAAGAGCAAGGGTGGAAAATTTCGGCCCCGTTGGTCGAGTAGATTTCTTTCAAACTTGCCCTGCGAGGATCGGAAATTTAATAGTCTTGCAAAATATTCTTCCATTAGATAATATATTCTATATTTATTTAAAAAATACTTTGTCGTATTTACGATTGGAGAGATGAATAATTTTTACCGTTTATATAATTAATCAAATTTCCGAAATCTCCCATCTGACATTCTTTCTTTACCATACCATTGAAACTATGAACCGAAACTCAAGAAATAACAGCAATGTGAAATAAAAATTAAATTAAATTTACAGCTTATCGATGAGCCGATAATCACTGACATAAAAAATCGGAATTCGAGTAACTAGAAAAACAGATAATCATTCAATTCATTATGATTTGTTGCCCTATGAGTATTTTCAAGTTTCAAGAAGTTAAATGGTCGAAAAACTGTGTTTTCAGTTATAAGAACAAGACAAACAGGGTTCATGACTCATATGCACCATATTGCAGATTTTTAAGAATGTTATATTATTATTTCCCCAAATTATCTGTAATCTCCAGACTTATTTTTTCGAGAAGTCTGACATGAGATATTCTCTTGAAAAGAAAGAGAAAAAAAAAATTACAAAAAAGAAGGGAAAAATAAGAAAAAAAAAAAATTGGGAGGTTAATTGAAGTAACCTCGCCGACGATCGTTGATACGGGGTTTTTCCTTGCTGTGTACGCAATATACCCGAACCATGTACCTAATTAAACACGTGGCGTTTTTTTTTTTTTTTTTTTCTGCGGCTCTGATAAACGTGAGCCAGGCCACCTTCCGGGGTCATTCCGTATTGTGTTGACCTTGAATTACATAGTTTATGCCGTTTATTGTCGCGCCCGGAAAGTTTCTCGCGTAATTGGGTTTGCCGAGCTGCCGTCGACGGGTCGACCCCTTCTCTACAGAACCACCGAAGACTAACCCCTGGCTATTATCAGATCGGCACGACGTAATTAATTTGGCAATTTTCCCACCCGCGTCTTGCCGCGGTGATATATCTGCCTATAGGTATAACTATGGCAACTATAAAGCCTACATAAAGCTCGGAAATCTAGAGGAAAGAAATGCTTCGTTCTGAGCTCTTGCTCTTCTTTCTTTCAGCTGTACGATAGAATCTCAAGCAGAGTTCCTACGCCAACAAGGGCGCCCCCTGCAGATGCTGTTCGAAGCGCCAGAGACGTTGAAGAAGTTCTTCGAGAAGCAGAGCTTTCCGCAATGAGAAATGTCGATAGAGCCGATCTTCGCGAGCTACGAGATCTTCTGGTTCAGCCGCATCTTAGGGTGAGCAATTCTTATTTATTTATTTATTTATTTATTTATTTATTCCTCATTACCAGTCCTTTACATTTGTTCAAGTTCACTTGATTATGCGCATACGTTCAAGTTACGGATTCCGTATATATGTATTGAAATTTGTTTAGAAATATCATGCAAAGATTGATATATACGGTAGCTTGCTCCAACTTTTCCACCATGACAGGCCATATTTTATTCTACCAATAAGCGAAGAGTCGTGTATGTTTCTATGAATATATTCTGTACGCTGAACAGACGTGTAAAATTCAACAAATGATGAAGCAAGTCGATCTTACTAGCATCAGTAAGATCTGGAAAATACTTTTATCCATAACTTCACTGTTCTTTAAATATTGGAATGATAATGGGAGAAAATTTATTGAAATTTATTCTCACATTCGTAAAGCAGCATATATATAGGCTTCGAGAGATATCTTTTCGATAAACTTTCACTGAACAGTAGAAATAATGCTCGAGCGAAACTTGGGGATTTAGAAAAATACTTTCCGATGAATAATCTCGTAGATGTACGTCTGTGATTTTTGCCTCCCTGAGAAAGTGTCTGATTGCAACTCCCATAATTCGAATTGGTATTCTAGCGGTTTACTTTCTGACTAGACTCTAAGTGGATTATTGAAATACTCGAAATTTTGTTCCATTAAATCGAGGTGTGCAAATCCTCTTCAACATTCCATACTCATTTCTGATGTAATTGCGGCAAAAGCTTAAAGACCGACAGCGCCGTCTTCTTCCTTCAATTAAGACGAGGCTAGAAACCATTAATTCCGAATTTTTTTTTGACAAGGATAAATACTCCCACTTGCCTAATTAATGGAATATGTTTCTATTCTTTCCTTGTAACTTCAAATTTAGAGACTTCAACGGTGACTTTGTGTCTTTGAAAAGTTGTTTCGTGAGAGTAATTGTCGCAGAGAAAGCAAGTCTTCATTACTATAAATCCCGGTTTGGGGGAACGTTAGAATCTCCTTTTTAGAAAGAAAACGATCAGCCACCTTACGTCGTTATTAACTTCTCTCAAGAGAGGAACAAGTCTTCAAACAAATCTTATGAGACATTGCAGGTATTTTTTTTTGTCAGGCAAACAAGTCGACACTCAAACTTACGAATAACAATTTTTATTTTCCGCATTATGCTGCGCAATTTGTCAAATTTACACTTTGGACAGGATCCAAGAGGCAAGAGCAGTATTTTAAAGAAGAAAAAAATAAAGTCAACTTCTTGAAGTAAAATATCAATAAAAATTTTAGAAAATCTACATCGTATAGTACTGGAAATATTGTTCACTTCAAACCGCTGAGAAAGAGACTTGTACAGTTCTAACGTGGTTCGATAAACTTGCTTACTTGTCTCCGAGTTTTGACTCAGTTTTGTCTGAAAATTCAGTTCGAATTAAGCGAAGGTAAATTTTTTGACGAATCGAGTATATTACCGCGGAAACTTTAACCCCGGTTGAGTTACTGTTAAATTGACTCTGCCTGATAGCCTGGTTTGAATAACGAGACTTGTGCGTTGTTTTCAGAAGACTTGACAGAAATTAACGACAACAGGTTTTTTACCTTTAGTTTACTTTTAACTTCCGTTCATTATTATTGACAAAATATCATTGACTTGTTGTAATTAAGAAAATCATCAATAAGGTCCTGATTTTGGCAAATGAACGAAATCTCGAAAGGTCATTTCGAAATATTGTCGCAGATGCTTATTGCGGATGAGAAAAATTGGCTTCTCCTTACTTTTCCATTGCGAATTCAATTGAATCGATTATTCACTATTGCACGTACAAGAGGATCAAATTGGATCAACTAGAGCTTTGAACGGTACTATTATGAACTAAACGGTACTTGGTAACCTTTGCACAGCTTTTATCTATATACGGATACTTATGAGCTTCTAACAACTTGAAAAGCTTTTTTCCGCTGTTGAATGAGTACGGAGCTCTATTCAATTTATCCGATAAGTAAGGGTATTAATCGGGTTCATCAATAATCGCTTTATTCAAACCTAGAATATCCACGATTATTCCCTGATACTTTGAAGGCAATGTTTGTATAGAAAACAAGCAATCCTTCGCTCATTATCGTGGTCGATAACATTCCGAAGTCAATATCCATCCAAGGTTTGATTGCATGTATATCCTGCGGTGTTATTACCATTTTACTACGTGCTCGATCTTGGGGAATTTCTATTCCATCTAATTCTCTGATTCCAATATAGCGTGTAATTATTTAAGCTTCCCCGCGCACAACGCCCTACCAAAGTGCAAAACATAATGAACGAAGAGCTTAGTCGTACCTACCCTGCATGGTACAACCTTAAGGGATGAAATGATGGGGAAGATGAATGGCTATTGTCGCTATAGCTACTATCTGTTAGTAAACTTCGTTCCAGGGGATCGGCTTTGACGTGACAAGGAGTATACAGATACAAGCATTGTGAAAATACATTTTATCGGACACCCTTCTCTTATGAAAGTTGAGGATTTTCCCGATTCTCAGAAGTATATACATGTATAAAGTACCCACCTAATTATAATGGACGAGCTTTTTCATAACGTCGACAAGAATTTTGCTACATTTTCATCTCAGCTTCGAATTCCTGACACGGTCATGCTTCCACGTCATTTTCATCCTGATGGGCGGGCCAATTAGAACCCGTGAGGTAACGACGAAAAGCTCTGACTCTCACCTTCGTACCTACTACAGGGACTACAGAGGGAAGTGCAATTAGACCGGTTAAGGAGAGAGGAAAACTACCCTCTGGGGGTGTCGATATTGCGGAAAGGCTCGGATGAATTTAATAATACAATTTCACCTCTATTTAACGGACACTTCTATGCTATTTGCACTGTTCGTAGAATAATAGATTTGGGTTGATAATTACTTGCGGAATAATCCTCTTATCCATTAGCAAAGATGATTTTTCAGTAGGTGGATGGGATATTTGTCATTTCTCTGAATCGGGCTTAGACTAACAACATCTCGAAACTTTCCATCGAGTACCTCATGCCTTATGTTATTCGCGAAAAGTTTTCGCTGCTAATGAAAATTTTTTGTTCAATCTGCATTGCTTATGAAACTCTGCTCTTGAAATACAAACAGTAGAGACGAAAGAGAAGAAGAAAAAGTAAAAGAAATGACTAAAATGAAAATAGAGAATAAGAGAAAAAATCCAGCGACATATTCATGAAGCACGTTTTTAATCCAAATACTGCAAAAATGGCCACGTGTATGGCATAATATCGTACCGTCGAGCATAAATAATAAAGGATTACTACTTCCTGTTTCGCATTTTGTTTTTACCTTATTTTTTCTTTTCTCTCTTCTTTCCTGGCACTACCATTCTCACACGTGTTTTTGGAACGTGACCCCATAACCTTCTACGTTTCCGTGTAGTGCCGGTGATACCAAGGGAGGGTTTTCGCTCCGACGCGGCAGCCGGTATGCGATATCACAACACCACCACCATTCATCCAAGAATCGTGAGAAAACTGCAGAAAATTCACACCCCGTTGCTTGTTAGTTCAGCTCTTCCTTGAGCCTATTGTCAAACCTTGCTATATTCCCCGGCTCGATGACAAGCTACCGTATTTTCATCCGGTATAAATTGTGTAATAGATTTCCGTCAAATTTATCACGACAAATAGATAGACATGTCTGTTCAGAGGTCAAACTGGGGTGAAAAGAACTCTGAATCCGGTGATAAATTGTCATGTGACTCGTCTCGACACACGGCCGACAAAATTGTGTAAGACTTGCGAACATACGTCACATTAGAAAAATCACCTAACGTTGTCACTCGATACAAAAGTGAAAAAGGAGTCATGACTGTTATTGGCTTCGTCTATCTTGTCCATAGATATTCCTCTACCGACCCTTTCTTTCATCGCCTATGAGAGAGCAGAGCACAGAATTAGACTGTCGCGCCATCTGGTCGAAAAAGTCTGAACTGTTCTGCCGATAGAATTGTCTATCGTATCTCGGTTATAGGGTCAATGAAATATGGCACAAGAGTCAGAAGACGAGTCTTTGAAATGAGGAAGCAAGTCTCCTTTTCCAGATACTATATATATGTATCTCACAATTTCTTTAATTACACTAGACGTAGCGGGAAAAAGAATGTTCAAACCAATCTCCGAAGGAATACTATACGTCGCTTTATATCTCCCTTTTCCGTCTACACTTCTTGATTATTGAAGTCGTAATTAGTTTAATTATAATAAAGATTAAGAAACGGGAGACAGAATCTTTTATTATCCTTTAGCCATGGCTGATCTCGGAGCGAGTTTCTCGCAATTAACTCGGGCTTCTAAGGGCTTTTTACCATGAAAATTTGAGTGACGATTATCACATGTGAACGTCGATAATTTCTTCACTCAGTCTTTACTCTAGCTTCAATCACTCTTCGCCCTTCTGAGAACGAATTCACTTCGACTTAGTGCTCGATTGGACAATCAACGGTAATTTTAGTCGTTCGATTACCCAAGAATTGGATGGATTTTACTTTGAAGCTTGTGAATGCAAATGTGCAAATGTTTCTGTCAAAGTAAACTGACACTGATTAATCGTTTGTCCATCTTTACCGCGCTCCGTAATAAATGCAAAAAGTTGTTCTTTCGAATTGTTGAAATTGCATGTATGCAGTTCGAATAAAACGATTGCAAGTCGAGCCTCGAAAGTTTGTTCGAGATTCTAGAATTCGTTATTGTATATTATACTTTGGTGGTTAACAAAGCCATTTCGACTCCTGGTGCAGTCTGTGTATGAAGGAAACCTAAAACTTAACTGCCACAGCAACTGTGCTAACCAATTATATAGTTATAGAACAGTTGCAGTAGCTGGGGAAAACCGAGCTTCTGCGGTAAACCAGATCAAATACATCTCCGGGCGTTAATTAAGTGCGTGGTTGAATGGGAATTTCGTAGCTCCAGCCAGGCTACTCTCCATGTCTGCCACTTTTGGACGTTGTCTGTAGCATCGCTGGATTAGAACATTCCCTAAATATTGCAACACTTTGTTATGTTAATGGTATAGACATACAGATCATTGATTACTGCCAAGCTAGTTTAGGTATGCAATTCCCGCGTACTCCTCTGTCTGGGGAATTCAGATCATTGTTCACATTTCAGCATCTATGTTGATAGGTATAAGAAAAATATCAGTTTTGGTCGAAAAGTGACTTTTGCTGATTTTAACGAATCTTCACGTCTTTGACCCGCCATAATCCGAAAAACAGGTTTTTAGAAACATGTCCATCTGTCGGTCTGTCCGACAAACTCAGGCGATGATCGTAGAAACCGTTTGATCGAAAAATCTGGAATTTTGATGACTTTGCATTCGAATGATGGGAATGAAAAGTTGCCATGTTCCATTGAATTTGCACGTTCAAATTATTTGCACGAAATTGCAAATCAAAGATAATGTTCTTCGAGTTCAAATCAATTACTGTATTCTGTATTCGGTACGTTTACGATTCAAAGAATATTTCTTAACGATTTTTAGATTCTATAAATCTGAATTCTAAGCTAAAAAAATCAGCGATTCACACGATTTTAGATTAAGATAATGCGGGCTTCAATAATTTGATTTCAACGTTTGTTTCTATGAAAGAAAAAATTTCATAAAAAATAAGAAACCGTTGTCTAAAGGGTGCAAATAACAAAATGTTGATTGTATGTATCTGATAGTATTTTCAAGCGATTACAATGGTTTGTAAGGATGATGAAAAGTACTGCGGAAAAACACTGCCCTTTTCGTTTTATTTTTTCAACTGTATATTGAGGCCAGTGTAATCGCTGCTTTCTTTTTGCCTAATGATACTGATTGAATAATTACGTTGAAAACACGAAACTGTGCGCTTTCAATATCGGCATTAAACTTATACAGCTATATACGAGTCTTGGAGTGAACCGTCGTCCAATATTTGATACTTGAAGCGGAAAGGTAATCCGAGTTCGGAGTTGCAATCATTGCAAAGTATGCAATGAATCGGAGAGTCAAGGCACGGGCGTAGTTTTATTTTCAAAATGTTAACATAACTCAACGAACCGTAAAGGGATATGTATATATATATACAGCAGTTAATTACCTACACAGTTGATTATTCATAGAAATGAAAAGCCAGGCCTAAAGGGAAAAGAGAACTTTCGATTCGCGGGCAGAATTATTTGTGTGAAGGTGTACAGATCCATACTATTAGCTCGTTGCCTGCAAGTTCGGTCTCTGAAAGCCATTTGAAATCGAGTACCTACTGTTATAATTCAGAATGGAACCCAGAGGGACATTCGTTAAGCCGCAAGTTTCCGCTCGCTTCGAAATGAACCTAGTTATCAGAGACTTGAATATTTTCACTTCGCCATTTACGAGAGAGAATTATTGTCATCACGAATATTTTGATCGAATTACAATCTCTCGATGGCTACGTAGAATGCCTATATTTTATATCGCGATATTTGACATTTCTACAATACAGTTACACATATAAATACATAGGTACCTATGTACATTCGTATACACATATATATCCACAATGTATATAATGTACTGTAAATGGGGCAAGGAAATGTAGGTCGATCGTTAAAATTCTCATTTAAAAATCCTGTGGCAACCAAGCAAGTCGGCTAACTAAGTGTGTGAACATCGAATTGGTATATACGAGTATATGGACACTAGCTTTGAAATATGTTTATCAAACTGTAACTCGGGTAAAATTTTCACTTATTTAATGCAGCATGGCCTCATTCGATATAGCTTAACTGCATTCGAAGAGGTGGCTACAGATTTTACAGCCTCTGAAATAGGTACATCTTTCAAGAGCGCTTTTTCCATGTATCACCAATAATGGAACGGTGAATTGTACTATTCCCACTGTTTTACGACCAGGGAAAAACTGTGGGTAACATTTTTCATTCAAAATACGTTTACCTTTAGACTAATGCCACTGGGAACGCGTGTGATATTAGTCACACTCGTATTCGAGTCGGATTTTATTTGAAGAGTGACTATCGTTTGTGGATGTAGACTTTGAAACTCACTGATGAAATAGGAGTTTTAATGAGATTTTTCATGTTTCATTTCAATGTTTATGCAACTTTGTTTTTCCAATCAAAAAAAAAAAGAAAACAAAAATTTCCCGTGCTTTATTAACAGGGGGAAAGAAAAACGGAAATTATACAGCACCCAAATTCAGAATTTCATTCATCTGGTCCACGAGCTGCTGTGTGAAGAATAAATGTGATAAATTTGGGTGATCGTTTCAGTGAATGGTCGAACAGTTCTCGTTCAGTCGTATAGTGTCCCAAAGGTCGGGAAATGTAGTTTTGAAAAATTGAGTTGATTGAGGGTGAACTTTGTCAACAATCTGCTTCAGATCCTATACTTTATGATTCGCTTTAGCATCGTTATTTCGCATTCAGTTATAAGAAGTTGATCATAGTTGTGAATATGTTACATACATTTCCACGGTCAATGTTCGTTAAAAAAATGTTCACAGTGTTTCATACACCGAAGCTAAAAACTGGGTTGCATTACCCAAAATTGAAGTTTCAACAGCCGTTCAGCCAAGCAACGTACGTGACAGTTGTATAAATGTCACAGGTTCCAATAACCGCAAAAATGTGGTTTCATCTTTCTGTTAAAAAGTGCAGTAAATTTTAACGCGTTCTCCGTACCACTTCGATATACTCTCGTTTTTTTTTTTTTTTCTTTTTTCTTTTTTTTTTTATGGAAGAATATCGAAGGGCGTGGAACGAAAATGACCGAGTCGTTTGAAAATTTTAGTTCCAGAAATTTCATATCTGAAAAATAATATCAAGTCCTCCTGTTAGAGCTGAAGAAATAATTTTTTTACATCTCTACAGTTATTCTAACTACGTACCGAAGCTGGATCTACCATTTTCAACGGTAATATAAAACCGCACTTTGTTTTGTACAATGAAATAATTAGATTCTACTCGTGTTTCATAGACTGAAAACTGCACCCTGCGATTTTTATGAAATTTTGTGGATTTGCATTTGCTGAAAACTTTCCATTTGCGTGGGTACAACTTCATTTGTAATATCTTTTTCCACGCAATGTTTAACTCCTTTACGTAAGTATAATTCTAGCCGTTAACCATCACCTCTTATATTCACATATAGTTTTATGTACTCAAGTACATACATTAATTGACCTCTCAACGAATTTCGCAGCCTTTCACCCCGAACTAGATAGCGTTGAGGCCTCCGCGCATGTCGTTGGCAATTCCATTCACAACCTCGCCGTCCATTTCTCACCCTAAATTTCGCACACTTTGAGGGCAGGTATACATGTATATAGGGGGTATGGTATACCTGACATCCACCTGTACATGCTTGCTTGAAAGCTCTCTCTTTTAGGTCAACTCATGTTTCTTCTGAATGAGCATCATCCGGTTGTGTTTTGAAACGAAATAAACGACAAGCCATTAACCTTCTCATGATTCCAAATGCGAATGGAAAGCTAAACGATGCTACACGACCGTCTGAGTCCAGCTTAGCTGTATCTTGTTCATTTCCCTTCGGTAAATTTTCGCCTTATGATGTGAAAGGGAAGGAAATAAATGGGGTAAACGCTTCGCGAAACTTGCAATGACATCCGGACGAAACGTCAACTTCCGCTCGATAGATAAGCAAGTGTCACTTGCAGTCGTGTACACTAGCCAGTATGCGGATGTACATATCTCTGCGTGGATTATGCGCCACCAGGTTCTTCGGCAGACTCACGTTTCCGTCAATATACTCGTTTTACCGAGCATATCAACAGCAGTAGAACAAAAAACTGATTCAAAAGAAATAGCAAAACCAGATCCAGCATACGTCAGCTCTATCTAGTACTGCTTTCACAATTGCCAATCGAACGCTGGATGTATTATTCCTGAAGAAATAATCCTTTGCCGAAATTTTTGAAGATATCTTTCATGCCTCGACCGTTTTCGATGCTAATCTTGTCAAATATTATGGTATCAATCAATCTAGTCGAGTCAGTAATCATGTCCGTTGCCTCTTATGTTTCTCAATTATTGTTTACTGTTAATAATTGTCAAATCATATCTCGTGCTCCATTTCTATTCATGATCATGTGGACGAGGAGTAGAAGAAAAGTAAAGCCTCAATATTTATATTTAAAGATCGCTCGAAAACATCAAAAGTGACTTTGAAAATTTAAAGATTTCTAAGCGACTTCTAAAAATGCATTTAACCAGCTATAATTCTAGTAATAGATTTTTGACTATTTTTCAGATTTTTCAAAGTCTTAGGCGACGTTTAACCTATTTTTTAATCGTACTGGTTTCCGCAGAAGGTTGTTAAAACATGTAAAACTAACATGTTTTCACGCGGGTTCAAAGGAAAAAAAAAAAAAATAGTCGATTTGTTGTCCAGCCTAATCTATTTGCAAATTTATAATAATCCATAAATAACTTCAACCTTGAAAATGAAATCATCGAAAAGTTTCTCCCCTGTCCCCCTCCCTTCATCCTTGGATTTTGAAGTCCTAATTCGGGGCCTTGAGAGGAATTCAGCCCCGGACCACCTATAATCTTAATCCGGCGCTGTGGCTGCTGTCACACGTCTCTCTGCATTGGGCCAGGACTAGGACCAGCTTCGAATACATTATCTCTTTTCGCGGTAATCGTCCCAGCAGGATGCAACCAACTATGGTACGGCTGACTATGTAACGAGGAGGAAGATGGATGGATGGAATACATACGAAACTAGAGCGCTGCTTTTTACCGATTCAAGTCTCGTTCCTGGTTTAAACCCTGAGTTGATCGAGGGAGCAGTTCCGGTAACCGGGTCTAGGTAGATTCTTTGCCGAAACTTAAACGGGACGTCAGAGCCATGGGCTTAATTCCTTAGCCCACGAAGTGCGTCTTCTCAAAAACGAGGCAGCAGAGATGAGGGAGCGCGACGGGAAGCCCGTACCGCTTATTCCGGAGCTAATGCGGAAGGCTTGATGCTGCGTCCTTGGATCAATGAGAATACCGAACGGTTATTACACGAGGGATACTGAGAGCGGATCTACGAAGATCCGCCCACAAAATTACAGAAGTCCCGAAGGATGATTAAAAATTCAACCAACCGGCAGCACTGATTTCTTCTGCGAAATGGAAATAGCCTAATCATCTTTACTAAGCGAACCAAAATCGATGTGCCAAATAAAACGAAGTGTAAATCATTGTTGCTGTACCTACTTACGTCTCGGAAAATGCTATACGGGCATTTGACCAGATTAATTCTACAGTGCAACTCAGACTTCGTAAAAAACATTTTTTCATTTTTTTTTTCTACCTAAATAGTTAATCTCTTCTGGTTCTATTTCCCGCCTATCTATCTACACATGATTGATATATAAAATTGAAGATCACCGACCGCCTACTAGCACTTGTTGCATCGAGAACACTTCAGAGAAATAATTAACCCCCGACAGCTGGGTTACGTCACAGGCTGTGCTATTGGCGAATCATTTATCAGCCTATTTTTCGCACCCTTTTAATTATTCTAGTGGTAAACTTGGGGATACTGAGATCAATTACTAGTTTCTGAATAGAACTAGATATTTTTATTATCATAAAGGAGGTTGGGACAGGTTCAATGGATTGTGATTAATCCCTTCTTGATGAAGCACTCCGGAGGTGGTGCTATGGCGGTTCGAATTGCAGGAGTAATGCGAAAGTGTGGAATGTGCAGCGGGGTCAGCTCCTCGTCTTCCATTGTTTGAACATCGAGAAATTATTTTCGATTACTCACCGTTTGCTTAAGTGTGTTCACCCGGTGTTCGAGCTTCTCAAGCCGCACTCCCGTATCACTCTTGCACTCTCAAGCACCATATCTCGTGTCTAGTTCCAACAAAAACGGATTAATCAGCGCCCGCCGAATTCCTCTAATAACTTCCCCTGGTGCAACGTACAATGTGACTTCTGTCCGGAACATTTCCTCGTCAGAGTTCAATTGCTGGTTGAAAATATCAGTCCATCGTTATCCTGGAGTGCAGCTATACCTGGAAACTAGTTCCGAATCATTTCTCTGAACATGCTCGAGGAGGGAATAGAAATTCGCTGGGTCGAAAGCGAGGTTCGATTTATCGGTTATTTATAAAAGCTAATGTATTTATCACCTCGTCGTTTATATCGGGTTCGTTAACCTGATTATCGGGTACAACCCTTATCCATCAGGCTTCTTGATTCTGGATTCTTTGAAAAGTGGTTAAAGTATACCTGTATAGATCCTCCCACATAAATCCATTCCGTCAGAGGGTTCGCCGCTCACTGCTCATTGACTCGGCGACTCGGCGACGCGGTGCCGAATGCCTGGACGAAATCGATTACAGCCGTAATACTAATCAACCACCGAGGTCGGACAAGTGATTAACCCGGGCTATCCTTCGCTCCGCGCTTAATCCCCTGATCAATGATCACATTATCCAGATTATACACGAGTCTCAATTGACCAGATATCACCCAAAGCTCGACATGTCCTGTGGTCAGCCTCTAACCGTAGTGCGGTACGAATCAAGTATATATGTCGGTATATGTACGACACCGCACCTACAACATTAACCAACTACCAAAAAAGAAAAATAGAAACAGAGTCGAGAATAACTACACGCCAGTTTTAAGTCACGGGACGAGGCTGTGTAAGGTGGTAGAGAAAAACGTAGCAGAACGGGTGCTGCCTGGGTCTGTGGGACGTTAGTTCCGGGCGGGACCAATTCGGGGGTAGAAGTGGCGGGGGCGAAGGAAGGAAGTGACGCGGAGTCGGAGGTGGAGGCGGAGGCGCGAGGCGAAATGCGGGGGCGGCAGTGGGGATGGGGGTGCCGCGGGCGCCAGGGCATCTAGCTAGTGTGCCGCAGAGCGTGGATCGCGACCGACGCTACGCGCCCGTCACCCTGGCCGTCGCCCTAGGGTCGCGTCGCGTTCGAGCACACGATTTTTTATCAAGGTTTTGGATACCTGCAGCTATCTGTCAACTTCCGTATTATAAGTTTGTCCGACCCCTAAGCCGTTCACAAGACGTGATCGACCTTCAAAAACGAGGCCCAGGCATCCCCCGAGATCTGCCTAACCTCATCTTGCCTGCTCTTGTTTACTGTCGTCCCGTCGTTTTCCTTATAACGAATTTCGACATCCCGTTACCTCGAGCTGACAACTACTGCAATTGCATAGTACTACGCATGCAATGCCCTGAGCTGAGAGAATAAACAGAACGTACAGAGTGACGGGGAATCTTCTCGAGGCAGTATGATGTGTATGTGCTGAGATGGTTTGAAAGTGCGTTGGGTTAAAGCGGTGGGCTGTCTACACTGCGGATAAACGCGATAGCGATACTTACGTGGCTCCCTGTAGGGAAGTTGTGTCTTGAGCTAAAGCTCTTCACCGACATTGCCGCCAGGATAGAAAGCTCTAGCCTTCCACCCTCGCCGTCACACTCGCTACCTTATATTCCCGCGCAGCACGGCGGGTGTTCGAGAACGCCTGGCGGTGGCATAATCAACTCGAACATCCGGAAGTAATTTTTCTAATTCTTCACCCGCAACGAGCTTAGACCCCGGTCCGTAGCCATATGATGGCAAAGCGTTCGAAAACCTCTGTAGTCTGATTTCTTTAGAATTCGTGCCTTGATATGATCCCGCCTGCTCGATCACGGAGTTTAACTCTGACTGGTCGTCCCGAACGGGGTGAAAGGGCGGAGAAATGGGAGCGTGAATGGGACCGTTTAGTCGTTCGATTGAATGGGAATTCCATACGAGAGTGGCGTCTATATCACTCTGTAACGTAAGTCTCTTCCACGATGAATCAAATCACCCGGACTTTTCCTGATCCTTGATTTTCCTCCCCGTATATCTCGGCGATTCATACGGACGTGGAATTCGTCATCTGCAACTCGTTCCACCCCTCGATACTTGAGGAATCACGTATCATACTTGTTCGCTTGGTTCTGACTGAATGACAGCACCATTCACCGAACACAGGCGTTCCGACCGATGCATGTCAGTTGGTGAAATGACGCGTGGTCACGCATCTACGTGCAGCGAAATTTGTTTGCATAACACGGATTGAACTATGCCTAGATTTTGCATGTGTATCTGTGATTTAGATGCACAGATATACACGCGTGTGTAGACAGTTGATCGCACGGTGGACGCTCGCGCATTGATTGAATTCGGCACAGCTGGCTTAACTGGGGACGAACGTACGGGCGAGAACTGTATACATGTATAGGATGGCAGAAGGACGACGCCATCCGACAGCGTCCATGCCTTCCGCGTCGGCAACCCCCCTGTGCTTTGGTACGTGCCAAATTATACCCCTCGCTTATAACTTGTCTAGAGTTAAGTTAAGCTTCAGCTCTTTTCTCGGCTATATTTAACCTCTCTAGGGCATAATTCCCATTGAAAATAAACCGATGAGAATACGCTAGACTTGATGATACCGATCAACGTCAAGGATCAAGGGACGCGGTGCTTGATACCGGATCTCGAGATCGATTTCTTCAGCATTTCTTTTTCTGATCATGAGATAGCTTGGATGATCGTGAAAATTCATTCAAAGATTTGTCGACTATCTTGCGGAATTAACGTCACGATCAATTTGTGACTTGATTCTGTACCTACATGAAACTGCGGAAAGATTCTCTATTTACTTTCATTGAAACTCGTTTAACTTCGGAATCCACGAGGGACCGATATCTCCACGATCAATGGGCTGAATTCTTAAAGCGATGGCCTACCTCTTCGAATCGCGGTACATGTAACATGCATAACCACGATGTGCCTTGTACGATAAACGAGAGAGGCAAGAAGGTGCGATCTGTGCTGCATCGAATGCAAATTTGCGTACGTGCGGGGGCTGGGAAAATTCTCGATGATAATCAATGCCGAAATGTCGTCTTCGTGAGAAGCAATGGCATCTATGACACATCTGCAGACAGTAATTCAAAGCAAACGTAGAATTATGAGGAAGTTAATGAAACGCGAGGCTGCAATAACTCGCACGGGTTTCGCGGGTGCCAAATTAAGGGAATCCTCGGAGGCTTGAGCTTCGGGGTTTCCGGACTTCCATGGGCCCTGAGGCGTCGCGCTGGCACAGTCGACGATATTACTTCGTGTGTTTCCCCTAGGCGAGCATTGAAACGTTGCATGTTTTGTCATCGGGCTGCTTTGTCCCTGCACCCGTGCATAAAGAATCTACCCACCTGCCTCAGCTCTCGTATCGCGCCTCCTCTCGTGATGTGTTTTTGATTTTTCATCGCGCCAACGCATACAATCAAATGCTTCAAGCCGGTGCCAGCCGCTTTATAATTATAACGAGACGTACGTTCATTGGCGAAATTATACCCTCAAACTACGGCGTTGCGTTTCAACCTTCAAATATTCAAATGCAATCGGGTGTAGTGATTCAAACATGAGAAATTTATAGCGATAAGGAGATTCCTCTTGCGTTCGAAGATAAATTAATAACAAACGACTGAGAGGAAAGCGTTAAGAAAAATCAGCCCATTTATATATGAATCGTGAAACCAGGTTACGGCTGTTATTCACTTTCGTTTAGAAAAATTGAATGGAAGCGAACGTAAAGTGATTTATAAACCAGGAACGAGTGTCTTATCTACATATGTATATACGGGCTGGTATAAATCCATGCTAAATTCGAGTCTCTGGCTTGATTCACGCGATACGATGCCGTTGCATACCCTGCGGATTCACACCCGACGTATACCTACATTCTAACGTCATTCAAAATCGATCTCGCTGTATCTTCAATATGAGATTTGGCGAAACATGTCTTGCCATTTTTGTTTCCTTTATTGCGTCACATATGGTGTAAAAGTAGTTTTCGTATACATTTACGAATTCTCATACCATGTACATACGTAGAATACGTATATGTATCCTGCAGTCACGCGGATGTACCTTTTAAAAAATCTTTAGCACCGTATTATTCCAATTAACAGGAAGCTCCCTTGGGCGTGGGTTGTGGAAAGGTTTGCATAGCCGACGAATGTGATTACCAAGATTTCGCACGTATTTTGCGCGCCATATAGATATAGTAAGCATGTGTAGCCGTATAGGTATAATATACTGTGTCAGACGGAACCTGCACTGTTTGGTGTAGTAAATCAGCCTTTTAAGAGTAAATTCTGACGTGGCAAGTTTGTGATAATTAATCGAATTAACAGCTCGGTAAATATTGTATTTAAGCACCAGAAAGAAAAAGCTGTTTTGCAAAAATCGAAAAAATGGCACGTGTATGTGCGACTACAGTCGTACAAAAAAAAAAAAAAGAAAAACTTATTCACCTTTAGGAATGACTATGCTAAGAAATTCAGCTCATGATGAAGTTTCAGCAGCTTTTGACTGAATAGAATAAATGAAAGCTTTCATTACTCGATCTGTACAATCGGTATGGTACGAGAAGCTTCTTGACTGTTGCTAGTATTCATATCCGTGAATTGATTACGGATTGATTAAAAGAAAAAAAACGAACAGAAATTGTAAAAGAGTAGATATAGTTACGTCACCTACTTAGACTTTAACTTCATTCAAATTCATCAGCTTATATTGTCAGCTTTAGCTTAGCTTAATCTCAAAGAACAATACAAAAGTGCTTTAGGCCACAGGGTTGTAATATTGCGGCATTCGATGTATCAAGTCTATCAGTTGCTGTGTAATAAGTATAAGCGATTCCTACAGTCAAATATCAAAATATCAAACAATTTTATAGTCAATTAAACTCATGAGATATACAATTCTAGAACTTGAAAGAATCGCATTCGAGATTACAAAACTTGTAGATGCGAGCTATACGAGTAATAAAACCCACGACAAGTACGGATTAAATACAGATAACAATCTACAGGGTGGTCATTTGGAAACTTCCCACCGTTATATCTCGAGAAACAAAAAAAAATTTTCATACACGGTTTGCGAAAGGTTGAAAGGTATCGAGAGGAAACCATATCTTGGTGTTTGGTGATGGGGGCGATCCACCCCCTCGCCTACAGCTACCTCAATTTGAAAATTTCAAAGGGCGCTCTATTCCTTGTGACACATCAGATTAAAGTCCTTAAAGCTGCAATCTTTTGGCGTAAGGTGAATAAAAATTGGTGAATTTGTTTTCGAGTAATCAGCCAATGAGTAGATATTTTCATAATTTGAAGAAAAAAAACTTGATCAGACGATATAAAAAATCAAATTCAATCAGGAAGTTTACTTTATACCATCTTTGTTACGTAGAATTTTTTGAATTTATGAACAAACGAGTTTGAATTTGATTTTTTCTATCGCCAGATCATGTTTTTTTTCTTTCTCATTTTGGAAATACTTATTGAGTGATAACTCGAAAAGGAATCGACCGACTTTTATTCACTTTACGCCAAAGGATAGGATTTTTTAAGAGCTTTAATTTGATGTGTCATACGGGGTAGGGTGCCGTTAAAAATTTCAAAATTAGGGTAGCTGGGGCTAGGGGGTGGATCGCTATACATGACTGAATACCAAGATACGGTTCCCCCTCGTACCTTTTAACCTCCCGTAAACCTCGTTTGAAAATCTTTCCTGGTTCTCAACACATTAGGGTGACAAATTTTCAAATCCAAACCCAAAAATAATGAAATATGTAGTTCTAGGATAAAAAATTATACGAACAGTTTTCATTTTAGGTCATTGATGGAAGAGTTTAATGGCATAAAATCTACGCTTCGATGCAAGATGTATAAGAAAATCATAAGCTTGCAACTTCTGACGAAGCATAGAATGCATAAAGCTTTTCAACTATGGCCCGTTTTTTGATATTACAGCTGAAATTGACTGAAATCTTACTGATAGAGTTTGGAAAATGGATTTACCATGTACATAACTTATGATCGTTTATTAATTAGTGGAAAAATAACGAGATGATTAAAAATACCTTTCATAAAATTGCTGAGATAATTTCTCACCGTAACTTGCTGTTACTTTGTTTTGTCAGTTTTTTTAAGAATTTTTGTCCAGTGAAAAATTACCTTAATTCAACTGCCTCCCTCGCCGCATACCGCACTAAGACTATATGATATTTTTTCATTGGAATCTCACGATTGATTCACGATTAATTAATGAAAAACAATAATTATCCAGATAATTAGACAAACGTGATTGAGTTTTCGTTTAATTTCATACAATTTTAAACTCATTTCAATTAAACTAATTTCACAGATTCCATTTGGAATATCAACGAATAGTAATCATGAATATGTATTTGAAACTCAGTAAAAAAATTAAAAATATATGTTCAGTAATATATTCAGAAAAATGATACGTAAATTTTTTTATTCAATTGTATAAATACACGCAGGGTGGCTATTTGCTATAATCACTAGGCCGAATTCTATACTTTATCGTGTCCGTTTTTATCGCAGTTCAATAATTTCGTACTTATTCCGACACATCAATTTTGCAGAGTATACGAAGGCGATATCACTTTGATGCAATGTCAATAAGTTCAAAATATAGTGTCATATAAGTACGGTTTGATGACGGATAACTTCGGAGAGGTCAGTTAGTGTTTTTTTTAGTTTTTCTATCGTCCCATAAATCTCGGGCCATCGTAAGCTAGGTAGAGGTAGGTATTGATTCTTAACCGTGGACACGAGCTGCCGAAATCGCCCGTTGCTGGCGTATCCGGAGATCCCAGGACCGTGGGCTGCCACGAATTTCATATTCTACCATCTGCTTCCACAACGGCGTTGGAAACATTGCCATTCCTGCGCTTGATGCTACTGGAACCCTTCTTCTTCCTCCCTCCCCTCCCATCCTCCCTTTTCCCTTTTTCCCTTTTTCCCTTTTTCCCTTCTTCCCTCGTTTCCTTTTGTCTCTAAATTCGCCTTTACCCTGTATATTTCCCTCGGTTCCACGCGTCTCCTGAATATCCGTACATCAAACATCCCTTAAAAAGAGCCCTTTCCATGCAGCAGCAGCAACAACAACAACAACAACAACAATGCTACGTTCAATCGTCTCGATTCCTCATCGTCAATTTATTCGATTCTGAATACGAAATCCTTCATTGATCACTTTTAAAATTCAAAATAAAAGTCATTTGGGTGAAAAAAAAACAAAACAAAACGCTTTGCTTTTCAAATGAATCCAGCTACACGGAGAACGAGATCGATCGACGATACAATTTGGAAATAAAATGGTCTTACAATCAAATTCCTCAGATCTACGATTCTTATTTTCAACTTACGTTCTATTACGGATATAGGACTGGATGGGATGAAATTAGGCAAAAAAAAAACATGACATTTAGGTTAATGACGACGGAAAAGCGATAAGCCACATTGAGAAAATCTGTAGAGTAAACAATGCGCTCAACTGATACCACCCATTCATGATTTTATATAGAAAGGTGCTCCGCTTGGCTTTGTACAAAGTTTCTACTTTGCTCCGGTTGATTTTCTTTAAGATTACCTGCACGTTCCTGCCTCACCTTTCAAGATTGTGGCGAGATCATACTTTTGAAGAGTCTCGTGAGGTTGGCAAACTGTTATTTGACCATGGTATTCGTGAAGTAAAATGCTTATCATTTCTCTGACGTTTATGATTCGGAAGAAAGTAAAAACCCGAATAGCTCGAAAAAAAAATGGAATTTGATACGCTTCTATAAACAGTTTCGCTATAGTATAATCGGAATAAGCGACTCCACTCACCCTCGCTAAAAAAATCTCATGTAGATCCAATGACCTTTTTTTATTGTTCGTCAGCTTTTTTACATTCCGGCCGACTGTGTCTGAGTTCGTACTCTTTGACAACGTTTCGCGATTTATATATTAGAGTTGAATTTACAATGGCAGAGAACGGCGTCCAGTCATTCGGAATAATACGCAGTCACAAGCCTCTGCGTCGACAACTGACTCTATGTGGACGAACGGTTCGTGAAGGACTTTTCCTTAATTTGATTTCGCGATAAGTTTGCGGCAAGATCTACCCTCGCGAGGATCGACGATTTTCCTAAGGCTAATGCTGATAGTGAGATTCGTATGCGTATATATGGAATAGCCAAAAATACTAATAAATAAAAACGTTCGATAGCGTTGAGACATTGCCAATTCCATTTTGTTCCTTCTCCGCTTGAAGTAGGGTTATATCGGATATAAAGGACGCGAACGAGGAAAAAGTGCGGGGTAGAATAGGGATGTAAAGCTCCGGAGAGGTTCGCGCTCAAATACCTACTTTCATCTATACGTTCACCCTCTGCTGCTCGGTCGTTCTCAGTCCTTGATCCTTGGTCCTTGGCTCTTCTCTTTATATACCAGTCTCCTCCTTTCCATATATACGTTTTACTTTTAACTTCCTGTCTCTTATTTTCACCGCTTACCCCTCATAGCTTAGCGCATGCGAGTCACTTTATGGCGAGTTGCCCAGCTTTCTCCGATCAAACTCATTCCCTTTTCCACCCAACCATCTCTCACATCCTCTTCTCTTTTCCTTCCAAGCCCTGTTGGCTATAGCAAACTAAGAATGTACGGGGTGTGTCGTGAAAATGACTTATTCTTATCTGCCCCATCCTTGCTGCTGAGCTGCTACAATAAAGGGAAAAGTCGAGATGGTGGAATTCGCGTAGTTATTTTCAGGATATTCCTAAACGCAGGAGTCATCCAACTATATTTTTTATCCTGGTCCTCTTCCCTATTTAAAACTTACAGAAAACAAATTACTTTCAAATATACAGAGAGATTGGAATTCTTGATTCTTTTTCTCAGAATTCGTAGAACGTATTCTGCATGAAATGTACGTCCATATCCTGGACGAGGAGGACGAGGGTGAAGGCAATTCTAATCACCGCGCATATTAGGCAATAGATTCCAGTGTCGACAATCAATTGAATGGCAGAGCGGACTACTCGTATCTAATTTAAAATAGGCTCTCGCTAGTTGATTCTCCGACCTCTCCTCGGAACTGGGAACACTAGTTTTCCCGGTATAGAAATTCGGTCCAAAAGGGAATCAGCGCGTGCACCACGTCTGCCGCCTCTAATCATTATTCAATACTCGTTTGTGCTCGCCCTTTCGACTTCACCTTCCACCCTCCACCCAACGGAGAGCCTCGCCTATTTGGGGCTCTCGTTCCATTCTCTGAAAGGATTCGGTGCGAAAGGCAAATCGGGTATTTCCTAGCTATCGAAGATCGCGAACTTGAAGCTTGACGATAAGCGCGTATCGATGGGTTGACCTCGTGTCAGAAATGCATAAGAAAAGATGGGCGAGGTATAGATAATTGGTTTTATATGGTAACTTGATCTCTTTATGATGTGGGGACACTTTCATACATTCCACCCATAAATCTAGAGTCGAAAATGCCACGTCAGGCGTTCAAAGTTAAATGACTACCATTAAACCCTCGCAAGCGTTAAAATTTCCCGATAACAGGGAAGCCGAGTAGACGGCACGCGTGCCAAACGTGTTACCTTATACGCTGTAAAATTTTACGTGCATGCTGAGAACCTAACGATGAGAGAAAATTTTTCAAAAATTATATCCAGGACGTATAGGACATGTTTTTTCGTCGCATAAAAAACAATTTGTAAAGTGTGAAATAATCGGCTTATCAAACTCTCCAAGCTTTACAATTATTTCATAGTTAATGTGTTATGCCAAATCCTCAGATGCTCAAAATTTGGATGACGTTTCACCTTCGTAGCATTTTTTCTATTTACCAAATATTTTCCAGCAAATATCAGATTTCTGTCTTCTGATATGTCAGAGCTGGATTTTGCACTGTAATCACGGATTCAGTGGGCTCTTAGACCAAATCTGCTGCGAATATGTACACACCTAGAATATAAGTACTCTAGGCAAAAGCAGTTGTCTGATAAGGTACGCAATACCACCCCATCGCAATACCAACCTTGAATGGTACGATTTTGATACTAATTGTGAAACTCTCTCGGACGTTAAACAAAAGTTTTAATGACTATGGTACTGGTGGATCAGATAGCCGTTATCCGAAAGCGATAGGCTCCGATGACTATGATGACGATGTCCTGTACCGGATTGAAGAATATGATTTACGGAAATCCAACTCCAAACTTCAAAGTACAAGATTCGAATTACAATATGCCATCTGACACTAGTGGAGCTACTTTTGGGCAGAGATTTTAACTCGTGTTTATGCAACCCTTACTTTTCGCAATATCTCTGAAGATAAAAGAAGATAAAAGCATGAGAAATCCATGAAACGATTATAGAATATTAACATTGCCACGTTTGGCAGACCCCTTAATTCCGGAATATTGTCGCCTATTGTCACAGTGCTGGATCGGGTGTACGGTGCATGTTTCGTGAGTTAAATTTACCATGAATTGTGTAGAGCCGAAGGGGTTGCGGGTGGGTGGATGTAAAGTGTAATGCGCGTGTGCGTTGGAATCAAAATCACGAGGCAGTAGAGATTCGTCGAAGCGTGACAGCGTTGGTAGATACCGTAACAACTCTCTTCGCTTATCACGGATACGCCAAACATGTCAAACGAACGATTAATTACACCTTCATCCCCAGGTAAAAGGTACTGCTCGTGGATTCCTGTACGTCACAGATAGGTACTACATTTTGCTTTCACGTCAGTCGTAAAACGGGCCTCTGGATTTCGAATGACGAAAAGTATAGGTACGAGGAATGTGTCTCTGCCGCGATTAATCACTGCCATCCTCAAATACCAACCGCTCACGATTTATTTTCAAACCTGTCCTATATCTATCACACCCCGCAAGCTTACTCATTAAATCTTTGTGACCGAATTATTTATCACCCAACATTGACCGACCTAACCGTGCCTCGCAATATCACAAGAACCATCGACGACGAAGAGTACTCCATGAAACCCAATTAGCATAAACAAGAGAGGTTTGATTATTTACCCAACGTTATCCAAGTGCATTTAGTCCCACGTTTTCTGGTCTTATTGTTAATCGAAACGAACATGCTCCTTGGCTGCTGAAGGATCTGTCCGTGTAAAGTATCGAATTGTGATCTGTCTCTTGTACGGATAATAGTGACAGACGGAAGGTTGATCCAAAGGGGAATTTTTCGCCGATGTCGTGAGTTGGAAATCGAACGAGACTATTTTCGCGAGTTCAGAGGGAATCCTAGCGATGGACAGATGTGTGGACGAACATACAGAGACTGTGGGATGAGACGAGCCTTAACAACGCGCAATACATTTTGACACGTAAAGGAACGAAGAACCACTTCCCTCCTTTGAAGTATCGTCTCTTCAACGTACTCGTATTCTACCACTTCACGCTGCTTTGTATTCACAGCCACGCACAAGGCAGCTTCTCTTGCAACCGACATTAAGTTGCCATGCCTTTCGCCATGCTTCGGCTTACCAATATCTATAGATTTGATTTATGGGGTAGATATAATACGTCTACCAAGTGTCGCATAAATTACCAGAGGAACGCACATACGTGTGTATGGCTCGCGTTTTCTTATAGGATTTCGTTTTTACTCATAATCTCAACCGCTGCCAGAAAATGAGCTTTTATTTGTCATTTCGCAATATCATATGCCTTATGAAAAATATGGACAAATAATTCCGCGTCGCAACAATCCATCAATTCACTTGCCAAGGGGTGCAGCTCAAATTTCTTTCCGTTTCGAAGCCATTGATATTCGTGTTATTACTCCGCAGAATATTTTTTGCACACTGATTCAAGAAAGGGTGGCTTTTAACCCCTTTAACGGGGTTATTGGTCTGTAGGATTTCGAAACTGCATGCTCGAAGTTGTGGACATTCCTGTGAGCCGAAGGTTGATTGGGAGTCTTCCAACTGGTGCGAATCAGTTTGCATGTTTTTTAATATTTCAAGCGAAAAGTTAGATGCGATAATTGGTCATTACTGGATGGAAATATTGTTGAGAATAGTTTTAATCGAATGATTCATTTCCCATTTTAATTAGACTGATAGAAGCGGGAAAATTCTGTTAAAACTGTAACAGTATCACGTAATTGGATATAAATTTTCTTCACCCCGAAGACGGAGTAGAGGTATGCGTAATTCCTAAGCGTCATAAATATGGTTAGTTTAAAAACACTTAACGTCAACGTTGAATTATTTCTAATGAAGGTAAATAAATCTTACACCCCCAAAAGGATCGATCTATAATGGCGAAAAGTTTGGGGCGTGGAAAAAAAAAAGGAACGAAAAAAAAGATTCCACATCGCTCTTTACCTTCGACCAAACGCCTTAAAGTCTCATCGATTGCACAAGATCAGCAGTTTATTTTTTGTTTTAATGAATTTTTCATTCTCCTTCATTCTTTTAACACCCTGGGACGTTTTTTTCCTCGATAGATTTTCTTTTTTGATTTTCTTTTGTCTTCGTTATATAAAATTGGATTTTCTTTTCTTTATTCTCCTTCGTTTCTACAATCATATTTAACAAATCTTTTCTACGTTCTATTACTACGGACAGTTTTCAATTAACAGATTAAAACATCCGAGGCTATCTCTAAAATTCTATAAGTGATTTACTTGGACTTACTTCGATATATTGTGTCATATCACACGGCCAAAGTTTATCAATTTATTGATTGTCCAACCGAAATAATATACCACTCTCCCGATGGAAAGATATGCACAAGTATATCTTTGCACTGTACAAATAAAATATTTGCACAGGGTCAATGACTTAAATCCCTCCATATGTATATAGAATTTGTTTGCTGTTGGGAATTGACTGACAAATAGAGAATTTTCACAGTTTACAGTTCAGACGAGCAATTCGCTTGGAGAAAAACAAGAAAAAAAAGTCCAGTGTTCCTTTTTGAGTGGGGAAAGCCAGGGTAAAGTGGGACGCTAGGGCGAAATAGGAAACACCATAAAATTTTCAGTCATTTTTGTGAATAAAAATATGATCTACTGTGGCTGATGTTATTTTCTTTGATTTTCAATGAATATATAAAATATCGGTCTATAATAGTAATTTCAAAATCGTTCAAGCATTATGTTTCACCTAAATTCAGCACAGGTGCAATAAGAACATGAAAATGTAGTCGTGAGCGTTTTTTCACAAGTTTTTATTTGTATTTTTTTATTTTTCAAAAAAGACTGTCCCACTTTGCCCCGTGGAAATGAAAATTTTCGAGTGTCCCACTTTGCCCCAGCGTTCCACTTCACCCCGGTCTCATCTGTCAAAAAACGCACCTCTTAACCAACCGCTAGAGGTTTTGAATGGGGGTAAAAATTCTTCTTTCACCCACCAGTATTCTTGTGTGGCACAAAGTAGACCAAAACCATAATTTGCGCGACTAGGTTATAAGTTTATAACATAGGTATACACACTTACCTACCCGCAGACGTTTATTCGCTTTACTAGTCGGCAGAATTTACCCAGCGAAAAATTTGACCTACCTACTGAAGGATATCTGCTTTATACGCGGTTATAAGCGGAGGAATAGATGGAAAGACGAGGATAAGGATTAGTTGGGAGGGGAGCAGTATAAGGATACATGCGCAATCCTGCGCCCATGTGTTCCTGAAAAGAAATTGGCGCCTTTTGTACGATCTATCATCTGTCTCTTTGCTAGCTGCAGCGTCTTACTTGTCGATTGGAAAGGTGGAGGCAATATGTCACGGCGGGTAGTTGGCTAGTTGAAACTGCACCCAAGCGGCCGGCAGACCTTAGCTGTGAATGGTGAACCTCTCCGTAGTACGTTGTCGTAACTTTTTCCCTGCTTTTCAAGTAATCAAAACTGATGCAGCTGCTTCCGTTTCCGTTTAGTTTCTTTTACCGTCCCGTTTTTTGCCGCTCTTTATTTCATCCATATCCTTTCTACTCTCGCGCATAATTCCTCGCTATTTCTCACTGTCTTTTCAAGCCAATCTCGTCTCATCTTACTGTTAGACACAAATCAACCGCCGCCGAGAATGATCTTGCGAATGATTAACGAGTGAAGTAGACGTTCTATAACACCGCTTCCCCCGTGGAAGTATAATCGCGAGAATCGCGACTCCCCGATTGTGCGCGTGCGATTTTTCGACGACAATCCCGTGCAGAAATTTGAACTGGCATGCCAGGCTATTGTCCAGCGCCTGGCAGGGATTCGCTGGCTAGCGTGGCCTCGACAGGCTCTGCCTCGGTACTGGCCAGTTTGGCCCAATTCCGCGTTCGCTAACCAATGGCAAGTCTAAAGATTGCTCATATTAGTGACTCTCGGGTTTTGTGCTTATAATTAGGTATACATGCTGCCGATACACCCAAGAAAGTATTAGAACGACACTGAAATCCCTTATAGTTGACATTCCAAGGTGTACATCTTCGCGGTTATGTAAAAATTCCTATGCATTTAAATACTCATTATCAGAATGACTTGGGTATAGAACTTGGGTGAAGGTAACATAACCTAATCATTGCTATCTTATTATTTCGATGTGTATGATGCAACTCCAGCAACGGCGTCGTCTCAGAGTAATAAATCTCTGGACACATTTACCAAATGAGACTTAATTTTTCTTACCTTACTTCAATGTATACAATTAAGGCATTCCACACCAACTCGACCATTGATTTTCCCTCACCATTTTTGATCTATTTTAGAATTTTTTATATGTTTGTCATCACCCTCAAAAGCACTTTTGAATTTATTCAGATTTCTTTAAAAACCGTTAATCATTTATGCATCTAATTTATTTATTATATTTTGAAGATGTACAGGACCTAAATGGGAAATTCCATTGTCAATTAATTACTGCCGAGTTGAACTCACTTGCTACTGATATGAAAGATATTAAAAGAAATTCAAAAAAGAAATGTACCTGTGACGGTGGTGATGATGATAATAATTGTCTGTCTAAAATAGCGTGGTTCAATTTACATCTGGGCGCAAGTAAAATTAGTGGTGTCGAAATAACACCAATTGGTGTCAACATAACAATAATTTTCTGTTAGAATTATGTACCATGATGTGAAATTTACATTTTTATTGTAGTAAGTACATTGTAGTCAGCTTTACACACTTGAAGGTAGTGTGAACGACCGACGTATGTGAGTTTTGCATTCGCAGAAGTAATTTTGAGTTTTACAAATCACACAGCAATCATAACACTAACCAAAGAGTGGCTGCCACTTTGGTCACTGGTAATTAGAACACAGTAAGATTGTAAGATAAACATTCATATTTTAGTGAACATATTGTAGTAAATCGCACGAGTCAAGGCTCGTGTCAAGGACTAACAAACATGTCAACTTTACACTCGCGGGAGTAATAACAAATTTCACGCATGATAGAGTGCGTTCAACTCTACCAAAAGAGTAACCATAACTCGGTTCACTAATGATTTCATCATAATGATATTGTCAATAATACAGTAAAATATTGTTTGATAAATCATTTTCACAAGCCGTTAATTCGATGAACGCAGTCATAAATTTCACATGGGTATCTTATTGGGAATAACTGAATAGCTAATATCATTGAGGCAGATATGAAGTTTAAAATAAATACGAAAAACTGATAAAATATTTCAGCGAATAGTTTAGCGTAGTCGGTAGAGCGTGCGACTAGTAATGCGAGCGAATGCGTATGTCCCGGATCGAATCCCGGCCCGAAACAAGCGGTGTTTTTTCTAATCCTAGAAATCCTCACTTTGTAACAATATGCGGTTGATTACAATTATGAACTCTAATAAGATCATTATTGTATTAAGTATTAATAAAAACAAACAAAAAAGTTGATTTTTTTTTAGACTGGAATCAGTATAGTTTACTGGCTAGACTTTAGTCAGATTTTCTGGCTAGGCACTCTGCAGACTTGTGTTACAAGCCAGGCATGGCTCAGGCTAGCTAGACTGGCTATTGCCAGGCCAGATTCGTGGAAAACTAGTCAGGCACTAGGCCGCGCCAGCTTTAAATTTCTGCACGGGATGTAATACCCCGTAACCGGTGATAAGTGCTCCCCCAAAAACCCTCGGAGATACTTTTGCAAGGTGCGATGTGACTTGCGTCATGAATCACCCTGCGACCAGGGACCCGTTTGGGTTGGTCAGGTCGGCGGGGTGTTGCTATCATCCTTGGAATCCTCAAGTTTTACCAGCTTGTCGGCTGTGCGCCAGACCCGCGTCAAGCTTTCACGCGTGTGGCGCCGGAGACATTCTTGGGGGTAGCTTCGGCGAGCCGTGTCGCAGCTACCAGCCTATTCTTCCGGGCCCAATATCGCCGCGTACGAGTGTCCGGTATCGTACCCATCCGCCGACTAATACCAGGTCACCAAGCCTGAACTCTGCTCCGTCCGGGTCGTGCGCTGGGTCACCGGGTCGTTCTTTAGGCCGGAGTTCGCCTTCGACATCCCAGCGTCCCCCTGGCCTTGATCATCCTGACCGTTGGATCGGGGAGGAAACTAGAAGATCGCTCCGTCCTCACGTCTACAAGTATTACCTCGCTCACGTGCAAGAATATCGTCGTCAGAATCTCAAGGTACGCCATATAAGTTTCGCTCATTTTTTCCAATCGACTTATATTTCGCCGGAAAAATACGACTTTATCGTGAATTTCGCTCATCCGCAGACGTTGTCTTGCCACCGGGTGTATTAAACTGTTGCGAAGCAGAGTGGTGCGCATCTTTCAGAGCAGCTCTAGGCGAGTGAAAAATTGTGATTGAGAATCGAGCCGTTCTTTCGCTCTCGGAGAAACGAGAGCGGAGCTTTTCGAGGGAGATAGAATACGAGCGCGGTATCATTTCACAGATAAAGTCTGTCTCAGCTATGTACAGGAATTCGGAGGGGGACTGGAAGGACGGATTTATTTTGAACTCGCTTAAATCCAATTTAAGTACACCGGAGTGGAGTCCGGAAAACCCATTTTCTTCACGTAAATTTGAATCACGGTAGCCATAGATAATTGAAGGAGATGTCGCCGTGTCGTTTTGGAACAAAGTTTGGTAAGTCCTAGTGAAGTTCGTTCTGGTTATCTTCGATCAGCGATTGAATTTTTTTGGCTAATATTTCCAAATCTTTTCGTCATTTTTTTTTTTTTTTTCGCCGTTGGAGTTCGCGTCGAATACCGTATATGTTCGAGCGTCGAATTTTTCTCGATTACTTTGTTATTATTCACTGTTCCATGAGATTATTTGAAACAGAAAATTTGACCAACGACCTGGTTATAAAAGGTTGTTTGAACCTCCGCACTGTCATTAAAATTTGTCTCTTGGATATACGAGTCTAATTTGAGAGGCAGCCACGAGTGAAGTACCGTAATCTCAAGTCTGTGTGGAAAACAGAAAAACAGAAAATATCAAACCGCGAAAAATTACGAGTAAATATTCATTGCAGTCCTTGGTGAAGTGACGAAGTTAATTATATACTCCTTTTTAACCGCCGCGATGATACTTTGGATAATTTTTTTTCTTTTTTTTTTCAACTTATTGCAGCCATTTACACCAATTACTTAGGCCGTTCTTCGCCTCCAATTACTCTTATTATTATCCTAAAGCTGTTGAACCAAGCTTTTAACGTAGGACCAGTTATTGCCTGATGTTTTGCCAACCTTTCGTTTTTCTCCGAGCTGGCACTGCCACCGTTCGTAAAAACAGCGATCTTTTATATGCCCGGATTGAGTTATCGAGGCCTTGATACATTCGTAAGGATTATACGTGTACGTATAGCATACCTACTCGTCCGATTTCATGTATACGCGAACAATCACGATCTTCATCGCGTAATGCAAGCATGAAATAAAATAACCAGTCAACGAAGACTAGAAAAAAACAAGTCGTCCGTTCCGACGTAAGAATTTGCATTTTTCTGGTTGGAAAACAGCCTGAATTGTATTACGTATATTTTGAGATATCAGGGAACCCACATTTCCCATTCTGGGTAAAAATATTTCAAGATCGATCTCAAGTTTCGGTGGAGATTTTTTCAGCTCTGGAGTCAAGCCAGGCACAAAATAGGTATCTCGCTCCGTAACTCGTAGCTTGGAAAGATAACCCTTTCGTCGAAGGTACCTACACTGGAAAAATATCACGTTATTGATAACGTCATAGAAAATGAGTTTCCCCTGGGAAACAAAATGCGAATGCAAATTGTCTCAACGACTTTTGAGCTGAGGGATTCCTTTGAGAATGTTACCTTTTTGAGAGGAGTGACTGATGCGTTGCGGAAATTCCCCAAGGTATGTTTATTTGTCTGTCTTCGCAGTCGAATATACCTTCTCCGGATATTACCTTCACCTTAAAGTTCTTCTACCTTTTTTCATCGAAGAGAAAATCTTTCCGACGATGATTTAGAGACGTTGTATGTACCATAGTTTTACCTACAATTATCGAGTCTAAGCCCAACATATCTAGAACTGATGACAACAATTTTTGCTTCAACTTGGGTTTAGATTTTGTTCCCGTAAAATGTCTGAAAAAAAAAAAGAAAGGAATGATCGAAACCAGGTCGCTTTACCTACCACGCTTATTTTCACAGCTCATTAATTGAATAATGAACATAATTCTCGTAGGTATTATCCGATTGTGAGCTGTAACATCGGCACTAATAATACCTCGATTTATATTGAAAGATTATCGTTAATTGATGTAATTAGTCGAGTGTTATTAACACGCAGTATACATTTCAGACACATGATTCGTTTATGTTATGGAATTTTTATACTTGCCTGATATAATTGTCGCAAGTAAAATATCAGGACAGTGGCCTGATGAAAGAAGACAGGTCGAGATCAATTTAAAGAGGTCTTCACCGTATGAATTATTGTATCTATACCAAAGGGTGGATTTGCATAATCTCTACTCAGTTAATCGCGTCACCTGCTCATGGTTGATAAAGTCACGCGGATACATATGTATATATACATATATATATGTATTGTGTATGTGGCTTCAAATTCAGCCTTGCTACAACATTTACGTCTCAGATTTATTTCAAGCATTTCATACCACTGCGGAAAAAGCCATTTTCGAAAGAGATACGATCTTGCGTGAGAATTGTTGCCGACCATAAACATCAGGTAGGTACTGGAAGATAGAGTTTTCTGCAAAAAAGTATTCGGTGTAAAAGTATTCTGTGTATTTGCGAAATAAGGACAGTCGAGAATTTTACATTTATTTCTCGTCGCGATTGCGATGAATTTTTTACACAAAATCCTACATCAGGTAACCGGAATTTTGATCTCTTGACGGAGATGACTACGAACCGCAATTCCCAGACTATGAATTTTTCAATAAAAAAAAATCATCTTCTTATCTATCTGTGCGATCCGCTAACATTTGGAAACCACATCGTATCTTCTAACAAATTAGAAACCAGCAGCAGTTCTAATCCCTATAGAAATGCTTTCCATCTGCAGTGGATATTTGAATGTTTTTTTTTCTTTCTTAATAATCAAATAAGTAGGGAGTAGGTAAAGAGACAGGTAAGTATATAGTCAGCTGGTTAAGTTGAGCTGGAATACTTCGGGTGCGTTCTTCAATGTTGCGAGGGTTTTGTTGAATGTCCGTCAGCCCTAAGAATATATTTGAGAGTGAAATATTGTAATCTTATATGTGAATGATAGAAGCGATTCTTAGTGATATTTCTGGGCCACTTTTCCGCAGTAAATCGTACGAGTACTGCTTGATTCCCGCGCTGAAAGCCAGACCGAAGAGCACAACGCGTCGAAAAGCAGAGGTTGAAAATTCTATTCCTCGAAAAGTGGTTTTCGTCAGGTTTATCAATCGCATATATTTCGGAATGTATACTCGAGTATCAAATCGAGCCAATTGTTAACGCTTTTCAGAATTCTCGTCCACTTTGTGGGCGAATAATTCCCACTGCAGTTTATCATCGAATTTCCGAGTCCGAGATGTAACGAAGCGATTTTCCATTCGTAATGAAATTGCCTGGGACGAATCCTCAGACTTTAAATAAGTCCCGAGTGCGCCGAGTGTAGTCGGTTTAATTGTAACAAATTCTCAGTGGATCAATGTCGTCTCCAGTTGAATCAGAGCCACGTCCCAAGGCTCGTTTGCGCGTCCTTAATTAGCAAATTTACCGCAAACCCATTCCCAAGAGTGATTGTAGAACGCTGCTACCGCTGCACGTGGTAACCCTAACCTGTGCTGGTGAGGGCGTCATTCGCCAGTCACCTAGCCACAGTACCTCCAACGCGTTACCGAACAGAGATTGCAAACGCTTACGCAATATCTGGTTACCACAACTTGATGACCTTTGCTTGTCACTCGTCTCCTCTGGGTCGAAAAAAGTTTGTATTTCGCTGTCCCTCGCGAGTTACCATCCCCCGTCTTCGGAAGCATTTAAGGTAGGCACCATGAACAACTCGTAATGCGAAATTGGAAATCGTGCGTAGGGTCTTTCGAGCTTTTTTCCTGGGATCGGGGGATAAGGAGTTCGAGGGTATACACTATCTTGGCTGTCTATCGCTTGACCAAACTTAACAGCCAATCAAGAATGGGATGAAGAAAAAGTTGCGCAAATCCTGCCATAAATTATCATACTTTATTTCATTGGTTACCAGCTTCTTGGTCGTCGTCCCAAAAAGTTTTACACCGCCAGTTTGGCGGCTGCAGCTAGCTAGGGACTTAATATGCGCGCAAGACCATATCTAGTCGTTTATCAATTTTTTATGATAATGATAATAATGAGCCCCTGCCGCCGCAGACGAAGGAATATGAACGGATCGCGGGAAACTTCGACCGTATCCCTTTTTCAGCGAGTTTACCCCCTCGCAAGATCGGAACTCCGATATATTCGCCTTTTTCAGCCGCGCTAAGGCTCCTGAAGGGTGTTTGGGGCCATAGGCCAAGGTCCCTTTTGGATCGTAAACTTTCTTACGCTATACCTCTCACACGTACGATCGTTCGTTGGCCTGGGTTTCCATGGGCATGTAAAAATATACGACTACCCACGCGGTTGAATATGGATGTGTTATTTCATGCGGTAGAACCTGCACCTAGAAAGGAAAAGAAATTCATTTTTAATTCAGCTTTTCGTTACGGTCCTTATTTCTTCAGTTTTAATTTAACAATTCGGCTTGAATTGGTAATTTGAATATTTTTTAAACTGCCCAAGACCCGTTATAATTGTTACCTTTTAATGACAGAGATTCGAGTGCTGCGTGTCGCGAACGAACTTTATATTATTCAGACTTCGTGAACTACTGGAGCCGTAGAAACGTAAGAAACTGTAGTTGAAATCGAGTTATAGCCGGAAGAAAGTTCGAAGTAATTTCGATATTACTGCAACTACGGAGTACTATATCTTTGCTATGTGTCGTTTGATATTTTTACAGGATGCTATTAACTTAAATTATCGTTTCTGTTACATGTATTGGTATAGGTATGGTCTCCAGTTATGTAAGAAAGCTCCAGTTGTATAAAAAGTTCCGCGGTTTCTCGGTAAAATTATCGTTAAAATTGTGGTAAAAAAAAAAGAAACAAAGAATTGTTAAGATATTCAAATCACCAGCTGAAAAGTCTACTTAAATTTAAATCAAGAAAAGAGAGATGAAGCAAACTCTTATACCTCAACCATTATATTCGTGTCTGCTTTGCAGACCGAGTTTTAATAAATCAGGACCTTAGAAATTACAATAAACGTGTAGCTTCTGTCAGAGAGCCGAATAAAATACTGTGGGCGCAGAAATACGGAAAGAACTCGGCGTTTATATATTTTATTACGCAATTCAGTACAATATGGGATCATGGTATGCTCCGCTAGAAAACTGTGACAGAATTACAGAAATATTTGAACAAACGGCCTTGTTCTAAATTTGTCAGTTGAAATTCCGTGTGAACAAAGTAAGATTTCAGTTCCAATCATTTCACGAGTACAGAGATGAAATTCAATGAGACATCTTATGAATTAAAAACAGCGAGTCCACGTAATCGATAAATTTCAGAATATGAAGATAATCGAAGCGGAAAATTCGGTTGCCCGTATTATTTCCGTTCTTGGAAATATCAGCTGTTTCTATCAGTTCGTTCAGGATCTAAATGAAGTGGAAATTCCGTGAATGGGAACATGAAAAGTTGAGAAAAAGTATGGAAATGCATCGTAGCCTGGCCGAGATCCCAGAAACAAACTTTTCCCGAACATATGGGCCGGATTTTTTTTCCGCTTGCTAATTTTTGCCGAGCGAAAAGTCTTCTCTAAAGAAAAACTAAAAGCTAAGATCTTCTGCTTCCCTGACTAATTTTTCGCACATCTTTTTGTTTCAGGTAAGTTCTAAAGCACGTATAACGCTTTGAGCTGGAAAACTTTTTACTGATGAAAGAGGCACGTACTATACAGGTAAACCAGGGTCACCACCCAACGTCGCCCATGTCCTCTCTTTTCTTGAAGGTAAACTTTTCTCATGAAAACAAAAGTAGTTGGAAATACAATTACGCTATTTGTAAGAACAATCTCTGCTGAGTATATGGACAGGTGCCTCTGCCCCGTAAGTCTTACAACCACTCTGCAATGATTGCATGAGAATACGTTATTGTCGAGTTAATTACATACTGCGATAGAGGATAGACCTTGCCATTCGGGTTAACCAATCGCTGTGGAGTTTAATCAGGACTTGCAGGCTTGCAGCCTGCGAAATTTGATCGGAATTCAAATCAAAACCTAGAATAGCTCAACGTTTCGATCCTAGCGAATATTATACCACAGCTATTATAATCCATTATCGTGATAAAGCTGTGCAAATTAGTATCATCGTATATGATTTTGCTTATTTAAATTATCGTTCAGAATACGAGACTGTAGATATCTGGGTCGGGTAGAATGAGGTACACAGAGTCAAACTATCTGGGTCAATAACTGCCTAGACGATATCTGCAGCTATTTTCATTGACGCTACTATTATTCGCTATCAAATTTCCTGACATTTTCAACAAATGGGATTAATTAATAACAAAATAATGCTCTCATCACGTTCAGAGATTATATGATCGATCTTTCTCGAGGGAGGGACCTGAAACTTATATCATATTGCTACCAAATGAAACACCATAATATAAACCACATGAAATTCCTCCTGCCAACAGGCCTCCACGGTATTTGGTCGATCTCAACACATTTATTATTTATGCATGGGTATTAGGGTGGTCCTTATTTGGGGCTCGGACGAATATTTTATCAGCCCCCCCCCCCAAATCGACTCCAAATAATTCAAAAACTATACCCTAATTTTTTCAGATTTTTATCTAGACTCTAACCCCTCCCACCGGGGGGGTGGATTTCCCCATTTGAAATACACGTGTTTCGGCCATGTTCTCAGGATTTATTTTATTCTAAGAGTAATAATTATTGAAAAAATCTGTAACTGCGAGATGTTAGTGTTTATTGGTCCGACTATTTGAGAAAAAAATTACATTATTATATGGGCCAATCTAGACAAATTGCATACCCTTTAATCTGACTTTTTTTTTTAATTCAACAGAATATGGTCAGGTATGCAATTTGTCTAGATTGGCCCGTATAATAATGTAATTTTTTTTTCAAATAGTCGACCAATGAACACTAAAATCTCGCAGTTACAGAATTTTTCAATAATTATTACTCTTAGAATAAAATATATCTTGAGAATATAGCCGAAACACGTGTATTTCAAATGGGGAAATCCACCCCCCCGGTGGGAGGGGTTAGAGTCTAGATAAAAATCTGAAAAAATTAGGGTATAGTTTTTGAATTATTTGGAGTCGATTTGGAGGGGGGCTGATAAAATATTCGTCCGAGCCCCAAATAAGGACCACCCTAATGGGTATACTATGCAGAAAGAAAAAATTCTGGCTGAACCAATTGAATGAATATTCAGTCCGAATAAATTGGATCTATTTAGAAGGAAACTGTGATTTTCAATGTGCTTTATGCCAACATATAATTATTTGCATCGACGAATCTTTTTTTATTTCAATAAATTATTTTAACTTTCTGAACCGCGATCGTTCCCACTATCATAATATTGTTATTCTTGGATCACATAGAATTCAGCATGGACTTGCCTCGAACTAGATGATACCCAAGTCCTACTGATCGTAAGATCTGGCCAGTGGGTGTATAAGGGTAGTTGGAAGAAGTAGTTCGAACCGCCATACTGATAAGCAAAAACAGGACAGTTATCCTGCCAATAGTATGTCCCGTAGGTCATGCCTTGTTGCCAGACACGTATTAATGTCAGGAGAGCCTACTGGAATAGCCAAAATAATCCTGAGCCATCTAATTGGGTATTACACGCATGTCGCCCCGATAATCATAGCTATTTTGTAACTGGGCCAAACTCACATAGTCACATGTTATCTGCATGTGACTAGTTCGAAGTTGAAAATAGGATTTTCGAAAGTCCCAGGCCGCGGTGCAGGAGTAGGTCTGGAAAATTTCCTCGTGAAGTTGGAGAGAAACAGCTTACACAAATAACTGTTTACTTATTCTTCTCATGCAACGTTTTCAGCCCATTCTCGTGAAATAGTCCTCGAGGTTAAGTTAACGTCGTAGGATCCTCCTGGTCATGGCTACACGTCAGCACGACCGCCTTCCGTCGCGTTATCTCAACTTAGCTTACCTTACTTTATTTTTGCTTTGCCTTAACGTTACATTTGCTCCTCATGCCGGGGGCCAATCCGGCCCTACTTCAGACAAGTCTATACCTACTTTGTACCAAATTCTCTGACTTATCGCGTACCATGCCAGCCGCAGACACTCAAGTTAGCAATTGGATTGCCAGTATATTCTCACATTATACGGTTCTTGTAACTGTTCACGCCACGTAAATAAGATACGTTCCTTCTACCTGTATTTCACCCGACGTAAAAACAACCGAGAGATTTCTTGTTCACTGTTAATTATCAGCGAATGTTTTTCGGCTCATCCTACGAAACGTTACAATTCCGAAATAATAAACAAAACCTGACAATGAGTGGAGAATTTAACGCTAATGAAATCGTAAAAATTTTCTTCACGAGGAACACTGTAAGGATAAGGAAAAAACGCAATGATGTTTCTTCGCCCGGCAGGGAGCATGTATTACAAAACAGCGCGAATATGCGACATGAGCAGTGTCAAAAATTTTCCGTGCTAAAGACATGGCATTTTTACAGTTCACCCTCGACGACTTGGTTAACCAAATTTCAGACGGCACGGCGCTTCTATGGATATATACTCGCATCCTTGAGATCAACAGTGATCTAGGTTATAGAACTTTTCCCCCAAGGTTGGATTAGGCCCATGGATTTGAATACTGTAATTGAATAAGATGTAGAAATCAGTTTATCTCAATTTAGCGTAAACTCAGTTCGAAGGCCACTGTTGCTTTCCAGGACCAATGACAGTCTCACTAGGAGTCGATCAGAACTCCGGGTCATGGATTCTGCCCAAACTTGCAGGGGTGTTATCTTGTACCAAAATATAACTCTCTGAAATATGTTTTTTTTTCTATCAATTTGCCAAATGTATACCACACAAATTGGCGTTACATGGGTTTTGCAAATTGCTCTAAAATAATCTGTTTTTGCTTGGCGTCATGAGATTCTACATTGCAGTGAATATTTATACATTGAATTCAGTGCTTATCGTACATCAATTTATTATCCCAGATCATTTTAGGGCAATTTGCAAAACCTATGTAATACTGATTAGTATAGTATATTTCGATAAATTGGTAGAATAAAGGTTTATTCCAGAAAGTTATATAGCAGGTGTTTTATATTTTAGTACAAATAAACATCCCTACAACTTTGGGCAAGATCTATGAGCTGGAGTTCTGATCGACGCCTACTCAGTGACGTTGGCACTCTCGAAGGAAACTGTATATGTATACTTACAATTAGTAAAGCTTGCAGAAAAATTGACTCGACCATTGCATTTCCACTCCAACTGAGTTATGGATAAATATTGTATAATTCAATGGAATACAACATTCAGTTGATCTCAATTCAAATTCGACTTCACTTAAGGGTTACAGCCATTGTCTGCCAGTACTCGAATCATTGTAAATACGCCGGGCCTGTTTGCGGAAGCAAAACAAGACTACATGCATACTACATACGTCGCTCGTGCTTTCTCGGAAATGTCTCGTAGTCATACGGTTTGAAAATAAATAATTGAACAAGTAAATATCAAAATACTAACGGTTTTAGTAAAGAGCGTGATCCGAGGTACGCCAGAATTCAGAATACGTTTGTTTGCGAGACGTTACTGAACGATTTTTGAACGCTGCCTATGAATTCGTCATCCGAATTTCTTCACCACATCACGTTTTTTTTTTCCTATAAAATCGAAAAAAAACGTGCAAAAAGTGCTCTACGACATGAAAGTGTAATGATCACAGTTTCAAAAAGCCAAAGTTCTTTTTCTACAGTATAACGTTGAGAACCAAGCATCTAGATTCTAAAACCACCCAGAGCTAGCTGATAACTGCAGCATCTGATTAAGCTCAGTTCAGTTTAGATCAAGATTTATTGTCAGACGTCTGACGGAGTGACTCAACAAACTTGTGAATCAAGTGTCGAAGTTCTCTTCCATTGTTCATGTCGAGTGTGTACAGTGCAATCTCCTTGTAAGCAATAGATTTGTAAAATTGACAAGCCAAGTTCTTCTCACTACCTTGCGATGGCTTTTTGCTTATGCCGAACCACGTGACTCAAACTTGAGTCAATATGATTCAAGCAGAAAAGTTACTCGTCCTGAATTTCTAAGTCTCAACCAGACGACTCTGAATTATCACATCAATCCAATGTGTGGCAAATTTTCACGCGTTCAATTATGATTTTTCGAAAACCACGACGGGGGGCCAAATTCTAGGAACGGAATGACGTTCAATACTGAAAAAGCTAGTGGATTCCGCCCTGTTTTATGAATAGTCGAAATTATGGGGGACAGCAGTGATCAGACTGTCTTTTATCGTGTTAAAATTGTAACACCTGGTGAATCGGGATAACCAAGGTGTAGGGATGGATAGTCGTATTCCGACGGTAGCCTCAGCTCGTACTCCCGACGTCCGTCCTTCGGTTTCCCGGCTACCGTCGGCATTTGCCCGACTCTCAGCTATCGATCTCCCGATTCGGAGTCCACACCACCGTTACCGCTTCTGACAGCTCCTCCTCGTCCTGCGGTGCTCGTTCGTTCACTTACTCGCTCGAGGTATCCTTGACTCGCTCGTGCCTGGATTTTCCGACACCTGGTATATGGCCTTGAAGCAGATTATCATTTCCAGCCTTCGCCTTAACGAATAGCCCGTCGATCTCCAGGCGCGGGTTCATAAAGGGATTTCCGAACGCGGGATATGGGACTCTGAAGTATATCGGGTCGGACGTTGAGCGAAGTCCCACTGAAACACAGTTTGAGGAAAGTTTTAAACTAATCAGATCTCTGGGTGTGCTTGTCAAAGCAGCAAGGCCGTATTAACGCTCAAGGAGCATAAATTATATTTTAATTGAATTTTTTTAGGATTTTTTCATCCTCTGAACGGAAAACTTTTGGCAATAGACATTTAAGGGTCCTGCCTCCGCCCGCCTCCAGCCCCTAAACAGTCTTCCAGCTGCCTCATCTTCCTGCTCCTTGATTCAAGATTGTTCCTAAGGATGCTATTCTATCTTGTTCCTTAGATACCTCCGAAGATTGATTGAATCGTAGACGAGCAGGTTAACGGTCCGACGCGGAATAGTGTTAGTATTTGTAGCCTATATGACGAATCTCTCGCATTGTCTAACTCTGTATGATTGAATCAGAAGAAGAACAAGGAGCGTCAAGCTGATAGGAAAAAAATCCAGCCCAGGATCAGCTGTATACCTACACTGATTGCCGGGGATCTTCTTCAAAGCCGTACCCAATCGTTGGGCGATACCTACTGCAAAAGATAAGCTTAATTGACAGCGAAGTCGTTTCCCGAGACACCTCTGCCCCGGTCTCGCTCCCTCTCGACTCCCGGATTCTCTTAATCGCCTACAGACGCGGCCTCGACAGGGTCGTGAAGCGAGACCGAACAGGGTCGAGTGTGTACCGAATAGTAGTTGCCGCCATTGGCATTCGGCACATAAATTTGTTTGAGGTTACAATTGGCGTGCCTCTCTGGCAGCTTGTATTACTCGAACATTACGGGCAAACGTTAATGGGTTATGGGTTTCTCGGTCTGGATAGAGACTAGCGTTTTTTACGCAACTCATGTTTCAGTTGACGAACAAACGGCAAATGCGCAAGACTATCGTATAGATTCGCCGACGTCGAGAGAGTTGTTCGCAAAGTAGAATGTACGAGGTTCACATTAGCTTGTAACTTTGCCGTTTCTGCACAGCGTGATCTTGGGAGTGTTGTCAATTAAAAGTTTCAACTACGCAACAAGTGTTGGCCCCGGGCGAATCGTTAACGGGATATTTTCACCGTTTCTTTTCGCATCATTCAAGGTTAAAGCTGTTCTTTTCCGTCAGATCAGATTTGGTAGCGGTTCGCACAATGCGATATCCTCCGCCAGATATGTGCTCCTGTGGCGCGTCAAGATGTTGGCAATCTCTGAAACGCGTTTACCGAGCTCCGTGAGCATCGATCTTACCTTCTTCATTCATGAAATGGTATACGCCTTTCACTCCACATCTAAGCTTAACCCCTGATCAAGTAATTCCACCGAGAAGAACCCATCCTCGGCCCGGTATACATAGAAATCGGCACCCTGCAAAATGATGCCGGATTTGATCATAGGACAGGATTTTAGCAGTTGGGCTCCGCGACGAGGAGCCAAGGAGATCGCCGTGTCTATGTGCGCGTGCGAATCCCGCGTGTGTATGTAGTGGCGAGGGAAAAGGGAAAAGGGAAAAGGGCGAAGGGAAGAGGGAAGAGGGAAGAGGGAAGAGGGAAGAGGGATGAGTGAGCAGGGGGTAGAGAAGAGAGAACGAATATTGCGGTCCATGGGGATGAAAGAGGCTGAGGAGGACGTAGGTCGGTAGGGTTGTTGCGCGGAAGAGGGACTCGGTTTGCGCGGAGGTATTGCGCGTCGACGGCGAGGCCGCGCGACGACGGCGGGGCTCAGTGCTGGGGAGCGCGGCATCGCGACGCCATGCGTTCGGGTGCTGCCGCACTCGCCTTACCTCTTGCACTCTCTCCTTATATCTATCTCTGTCTGTAAATGGCTGCTAATTAACTCGTAACTCTATATCAAACCGTGCGTTAAACCTACATACACGGTGCCGTGACCAAAATTAATGTGAGAACGTGTTTTCGGTATAAAAAGAAAGAAAAGCGAAAAAGAGGTAAAGAGAAGAAAAAAAAGAAGAAAATAAAAAGTGTCCGTTTTATCTAGTTCGCGAAGTTCTAGTCCGCGTAACGTATGTATACGTCTACAGTGTTTAAATTTCCGCGATCTAAATTACCCCAAATGGCGCCGGACAGGGCCATGTGCTCCCGTCAGTGTAGACCCGACTGTCAATTTTCAGCGTGTCTTTAATAAGTGCGTGAATAAATTCGTGCAATGGATCCCTACGGTACCGGAGGAGGAATCGGCGGAGGTGGTGCTGGCGGTGGTGGATGGGGTCCTTCGCAAGGACACGTCGGACCCCGATGCTGGGAAAGATCATGCAGATCCACGGACCCTTCACCGATGCGTCCGATCGACCACACGCTTCGCTCCGTCGAGTCGATGAGATCCATGGAGTCCATGAGGTCGATGGATTCTATTAGACAGATGGATCAGTCGAGGCCGTTGGTCGACCCGATCAGATCCTTGGAACAGATCAGGCCGACGGAACAAATGCGTCAAATTGATCCGTCGCTGAGGAGTCTTGATCATCATGGTTCCCGCGCTATGGAACATCCCTGCCGGTTGATGGACCACGCGGGACACGCGCGTGAACATCTCGCTCGTACACACGATCACGGTTGTCGTTCGGTCGAACATCGTCCACCCCACGAGTACGTGACCGGTAGACCGATCGTCGAAGCGACATGTAGACCGCTCAATTACTCGTGTCGTTCGCTGGAACACACGCCGGGACGTCCTTTGCCGATGGACTCCGTCATTTTTGGATCGCACACCCATCCGCCACCCCGAATGCCGGCGGAAAGTCCATTCAGAGCAAACTGCCCGGTGCATAGTCCTTTCAGATTCCGATTCCCCAACGGAGGATCGGACTTTTATCCGCATCAGGTAAAACCCTCAACTAGGTATTGCGAAGGGATATAATTCGGGACTTTTATGCTCTATATTTATTGCAGTCCGTCGATCCTCGATTGAATACGCCGATCCGTCGAGCTTTTGGGCCCCGGTTACTATAGCTATTATCGACGTTCTCGGGTCACTATTATTGTCATAGCTAGAACGTAGAGGAACATTTGTCATCGCGACGTTATTGCGCCCTCAGGGGTTCATACGTGAGGCTGGTGCGTGAACCGGTTCACATTCGTTCACGCCAGTAATGGGCCGTGGATTATTCTCATTTCACGGAGTGAATACTCTTTGAAAATATACGCTATGCACAACTTGATGATCGCAATTCACACTATAGAGGACGTGGTACGAATCTGGTGACAATACTTGAACGTAGAATAGAATAGAATTTCATTCCATGAAAAAAATCGATTCGAATCACAGCCTTATTCTGCATATTTCACCCCCATTTGCACATGTATGTATATTTATAGCAGTCTGCGCATGGTTTATGCGAATCAATCTCTTATGGATCATTCCAATCGTGATTTCCATCGTTGATTCGATCTCCCTTCAGCAACCCCTATTTAGACCGTCTTATCAGTCGCCTGGCTGTATCTCGCACATGGGATATCTGCTGTGCGTTTCGTGCGGGTGATTGACTCCCGTGCAATAGACTGTCTATTTTCAATAGTGTCCTATTGACCGAAGCGTTAGGGTATAGGTATATGGGTGAGTCGAAGCTCACTTTTGTTTCTGATATTTCAACCACAATCGTGACTGCGCCCGTGCCAGATTGACTATTTCGTTTCATCGCATCGCAGAACTCGCGATAACTGTAGGCGAGGGTTTTTGCCAGGTATACCATGGCGTGAATTCAATCTGTTGATTGGCAGTTATGTGAAAGGAGGCAATCGATTACGGACAGATTTTCGGGAATAATAGACCATAGATACGCCGTTGACAACGCGTTGTGTCTGAATTCCGTTAATAGTTTAACACGCAAGAGAATATACCTATATCTATCCACTTATTACTGGCAGAAATTATACTACCTCGTACCAGTGTGCACCGAAATCAGTGCCAAATACCCGGGACTGTGAGCTTCGATCTGGTATCGATTAAATATTGATACGGGATGAATCGTAGATCGCACAACTGCAGTTTCCACGTTGTAAATTTCAGATATCTGTTCGTTCGTTTCAATTAATAACAGAGATCTGATAGCAGATTAATTGAAGTGCTAATAAATCTCTAAATTCTGATCAAATTAACTCTGAATGTCTGATTACATTCAGGCGATGCGACTATGTGCAGATTTTTCTATCTGAGTTGATCTTCTCAGGTTTTTCTTCTCAGTATTGGAAACAGGTAAAAATATTTTATTTGTAGAAAGCAGGAGGTGGAAAGCTTGCAGAGGGAAGTCGCGACGTGGTAACTCAATTCGCCATTTTCATTCGATCCCCTTTCTGTTTCAAGATGTGCAGAGGCTGGCACGTTAGACAAAAGTGGGCATCTCGTATCTCTTCTTTATGGATCTGACAAGCATATTTAAACTGACTTATGTAAGATGAATGTACGGATAAATAATGAGTCCTCTCCTATCAACGGATAAACCGCGTCATAGAAATTCTGTTTGACTAGCTCGCGGCAAACTAAAGTGAGATACATTCTCCCGGGGGGTGAAATATATCCAACGAAATTCCGGCACCGGAGGGAATCTATTTCTCCTTTATATTTTGCAGAATTGATGCTTTCCTAATGTCGGATCGTGAAGCAACGAGCAATTAACCCTACAGGGATTAATCCTGTTGCAAGGCGCGCAGTTATTGTCAATTATAGGACAATAATTAGCACGACGTAGATCGCTCTTGACTGAAACCGTTTAGCGGAAGCTAGACGAATCGTTCCAACGTGCTCTCTTCTCTATTTCTTCTTATTGCCGGTCCGACCTAGTTGCGCAAAGATAAATGAAAGCGAACTACAGGACACTTTACTTACAATTAGTTACCAAAGCACTTTTTGAACGAACGCTAAGCCGAAAGATCCCCAGAATTAATTTGACCCAAGCCGTGGCGGGCTGGTTTCTAACTAAAACCAACCAACGTTAAATACTTTTGCAACAATGGTGGAAGTATTTCGTGACATTACGCCACGAGTAGTCATTTTCATTAGTAGTCGCGCACTGCTTAGTTTAATATGGACGATGCTCTACATTCTAACGCGTGACGGTTGCGGAATTGCTGAGAAATATTGCGAATGTAATTCGTGCTGTTTGCTTCTGTTAACTGAGCTATTGTGCCAGTCTCTGCGTAAAAACGAATGAAATATGAAGTGATGCAAATCGCGAAATGCTCGTTGAAAGTTGGGAAAAAAATTAACATTTATATAGCCATATTAACCACGACAAACCTATCGGCTTATGAAAGAACTACCTGGACCTGTCTCGCAGGTTTACGTGGCAGCGAGGTCTTAACTTTTTTTCAAAATCCTCGACGTTGGCATCCGCCGTCATATACCTAACAAGCTCGGAGCTTTAGTTCGCGCTTTGAACCAAGAATGGTGGGAAAACGTACCGAAGCTTGGAAACCAATTTCCCGAACGTCGCCAAATATTATCGAAGCTCTTTGTTCTTCAAATTTTCAGATGCCATAAAGGCTAACGTGATGCCATGGCAGTTCTTGGTGTAAATTGCGATAAACTCGTTCGTCTAGTCGCTCGTTTTTTCAATTAAAGCCGTTCGGTTCGTCCCACGCAATCGCGTTATAATTCTGTTTTTATTCTTTCATTCAACCTTTCAGAGCTAGACTAGTCCTTAATCACGATTGAAATGTGTCCGTCGCGTTGCCCTGTTTCACCTATACATTCATGCCATTTCGTAACAAAAAGTTCTAAAGTATATAGGAGGAACTCGTTGGATTCCATGACGAAACGTTTCCCTTCAAATCCAGCGACCTAATCGAGAGGGTTCCTCCCGATGAGGTTTAGCCTCGGCGGGAAGGTAGGACCTTTAAAAAAATAAGACGGCTCCTTGAACATCTTCGAAATTGAAATTTCATTCCAATTCAATTACCGTCATTTATATTGAGTGGAAAAGATTATCGCGTGCGGGTTATAACTGTTGAAAGATACGCGCGTATGCGCGAGCTAAAATTGTGAGCCGTTCTCTGAAATAAGAAGAAAAAAAAAAAAAATTCAATTTCCAGCGAATCGTCAGTCTGTGAGAAGCTAAAATTATGCAGAATCGATACAATTTTACTGCTTTCCGCAAACTCCTATCGTCAATCTGCAGTATTCCAGGTTTTACTGTTTTCCACCAAGCAACTCTTTGCTTCTGCGCTGTCTACGTATAGAAAGCGGGGAATCCTCTATGCGGCAGACGTATTTGAACGAGCAAGAGAATACCGAATGTCGAATCATGACGGTTTTCGTATATAATTATGCATATGTGCATATTTTGAAAGGTAACAATTCGGAATTTGGTACCGTCGACGGGAAACTTATCAAAATCTTCACCTACCGGTTTAAATGTATAATTGTCACCGCTTCATGTGGTGAACGAGAAAGAGGAAGTCTGAACTGCAGAACGTCGAATTCGCCTGGTGGCGTATTTAAATCGTTTGTTAATTCTCGTGTCTCGTACAACGCGGTGTAGTTAGGAGGACCATTCAGCCGTCAGTACCTTAATCCAATCAGACCAACGTTAAATTGCGTTACCTCGTCCCGCTTTGACTAACCGAGCAAGACCACGAAAACCTGAGGAAAACCACTAATCCGAAAAGCACGAAGCGTAGATCGTTTGGTACTCGAGCAAAGTGTTTCGCAATAAAGCGAACCGGCGCGTTTGGCACAGAAACGATGCTGAAGGTATACGTTTAACGATTCCCCGAGTTTCTTAGCGGTCGCGGTCGCGGCACGGTCCTACCTCTTATATATCCACTATCTTCATAATTTAAATGACGAGCTGTTTTGTTGATACCGTAGTCAGTGGCCCTCCTCAATGGAATACATTAGCCTCTGTTACAAAGCTGAAAGAAAAACTTACTCTACCAGCTCGGCATGAGAGTCTATATCCCGTCATCACATATAGAGAGACACGGTGACCTCGCGCTCCTTCTCTCTCTCTCTCTCTCTCTCGTATGACCGACCCTACCTACATTTACGCGACTTTACGCACTCACACGTTCAGCCAACTTTTCACCGTTATTACCTACCACCACTACGACAGGTGCAGCCACTACATCCCCGCCCTTTATCCACCAAGGGACCAAGATAGACTAAGCCCGCGTGACAACCCTCATCACCCTCTGGTGAATATTTCATGAAATATTTTGCTCGCGAGCTGCGAGTTGCGAGTTGCCCATACTCTCTCATTCGTCGGCGAACATTCACGATTTTGTTAATTCCATACCTCACTCTGTTTTCTCGGTCATCGTGAAATACTAAAGTTTCGAGTGTCGCCATTCCAGTACCTTTTCACAGGGCTTCTAAAACCCACTTGAAAATCTGTTTACCGACGTAATCGCTCGACAGAATTAATCTGCAAACAAGAAACCCCGTTAAAACTGACCCACTTCAAGATTCCCTCATTCTTTTGTATAGCTCCAGGCGCAAATAACTGCACCCTGTACTGCGCACGTCGCGGTTCAATCATCACGCATCCTGAAAAGCGTTACATGCATGGTTCACGCTCGAGGGTTCAATCGAGCATAAACGAGAGCGTGAATCAATCGAAACTCTTGTTATTTACGGTTCGGAATTGGCATCGGAACGTTCGGATTTGCAACATAATTCCCAGACGTGAAAAAGACTCGATTGATTGTTGCGATTCGGTACAGCTCTGAATGCCGTGTGGCCGATCAGTCAAGTCCTCTTTCTTCTTTTTTTATTTTTTTTTATGGCAAATCCCAGACCCTTCGAACAAAACTAAACTGCCAATCGAGCTCGACGATCGATACAAGAGAGGCCCACTCTCGATAAATTTGTTCCTATAAAGTTATTTGTTGACCGTTGCAGCCGAGCCGAAATTCCTTGGGCCAACATGTATCATCTTACCGTCGAATCGAAGCTTTCCAATGTTACTTCACCCCCTTTGTCCCGATACGAGGAACAAAGAGAACCTTTATAGGTATACGTCGCTTGGCCCTCGGAATAAAAATGTTGAAACTCATTGGCTGAGCCGAAAGCGAAACGACGCGACGTCGTCGTCGTCGCCGTCGTCGTCGTTGATCGATAATTCGTTCAAGCCAAAAGCATCAGAGGGTTACAAAATACGAACGAGATCAGGGCGGCGCAGTGGTGTAGCACAAATTTTGGATAGTTGGCTGTTGCCCGTTAGTACGACACGCTGGTGGCAGTGCTAATAATTCGATAATTTAGACAAAATCTCATTCCGTCCCAGCTCGAGAACATATGTATTCATGAGCTGTGGCCTAGGCTCGTTGATGAGTTCACTCGCGAGGGCTCGTCAGCCATTCCATATCGTTAGTTATACCGCTGTCTCGATCCTGTACAAAGTTTCACTGCTTATCATAATCTAATCGAGGGGTTAATTGCTTTAGCGTATAACAACACCCGGTCCATAGTCCCGGTATGTATGTGCGTCAGAGATTATTTATCGTTAGTCTGTCGTCTCATCTTTTCGTTGGATTAGGTATACCATGATGGCGGTATCGTTTCACTTATCGTCAAGGAATTCGTGGTCTTCTTCTCCCTACTCTGGTATCCTATATTCTCGTGATACAGGATGAGAGAAATTTCGGATGTACATTCAAGGGGGTCGCTGGAAGTGGCCTACCCTTAACCGAGTATTGTGATAATGTACGGTACGCGATGAACTAACTTGGGAAATACCATCAAGCAGACCTCCCAGAGTACTCTGTATGTAAAATGCTGACGAGCAAAACGGCCCGGTTTAATATTCTCTGGTTCGAGAATCGACGATACGTCATTCCTAAATGCGAGCCATGCCCCCATCTAGACGCGTCCGTATTCCGTAGTACCCAGAGTTGAAAACCTCCCGCGAACATGGGATACCTTTTAGTCTTCGACAAACTTTGGATATAATCTGTAGAGTGGCTTTTAAGTTATCGTCGTCGGCAGGAAATTTTTCAAATCATGATCCTGAGACGGAGTAGTCGTGAATAGGTGAAGAGGCAGAAAAACTGAAGTCAAAAAGTCGTTAGCTCTTTGTAAACTCGATTTTTTACCAACAGTTTATCGAAAAGCACGTAATTATGCACTCAAGCACTTATCACCGGACACTAACAGACCTTCGTGGCCTCCCCTTGATTCAATGCTGCAGTAGTTACTGTGGCTGAATGTTCACTTGAATTTTTCATCTCTTCGCAGAATATTTTCAGACGACAAGTTTTCGCTCACGTTATTGTGTCAACGTCCATCCCAGAACGCGCATACAAATTGGAGGCATACAAATGTAGGTGCTGAATATATCCTCACGTGTCAAAACAAGAACGAGAGTCTTGGCGAAGTGCCACGTGCTACTGACAGTTCTTAACGATGTAGAATGAAGACGCCGATATATCTCCCTGTCACTTCAAATCGACACGCACTCTTTTTGCCGAATCCTTCTCCCTTTTCCATCTTGCCTTTTCGGCTTATTGTCTTTTCTTTTCTCAACGCGATTACTCGCTGATGAGCAGGACTCCGTGAAACCCTTAATGATGGCTTCGTTTATATTGCTGCTCGATGCCCTGGCTAAAAGAGTCTAAGTTTCTTGTTCACAACTCTGGAAGGATCGGCAGAAGCCCAGTTTAAGGTTAATATATTACTTGACGGAGACCAGATCGCCATTATTCATGTCGAGAATAGGAAGACTGATATCGCGCTACTTAGTCTCTTTTTTCTATCAGTTCAATACAAGTGCAACCTCGTGAGTGCTATAACTAAGAGCTTTCTACAAGAATATCTTTAGATTCTGATTGCAATGGTTCGCATCTCAAGCTAAGTGAAATCTCCAAGATTACGTCGATACCTTTGAGTGAAACGAGCCCGTGATCGCGTGTTCGGAGGTGATTCTTAGATATGAACTTTATACCCACCGCCAGAATCTATTCGAAGGCTTTGCCTAGTATTATATCTATACCCGGTACAAATACTATAGTAAAGCTTAAGTCGCATATAAAAACGAAGCTGTCTCCTCTCCTCTCTGTCTGTAAGCAGCGAGATTATAAAGACATACATATTGGGGCTCCGCCAGACTCAAAGCCTTGCGTTTGGGGAGTACTTCGAGTCCTCTGACCTCAATATCACGATATCACGATATTTGCTCTGAATTTATCTGAGTTGATAACACTTGAGAATAACCATGAAGAATGATGGACACGTGAGAGAAGGGACAAAAGAATGACGAGTGACGATTTAAAATAATTTTCCAAAGTACTTTTATTTAATTACAGTAATGATCTGTCGGATGAGTGCTTAATCGCTACACACTAATGCTCTCCGTTTCCGGCATGGATATAGAGTAGCGTTTAGAGGTGCAGAACACTCAACGAGTGGCTATTAAAAAGCTTGATTATTTGAAACCTGAGTGAGCGAATTATGTTGGAAATTATCACAGGAGAAAGAAAAACGTTCGCGCCAATGTAAAACAGGTAAAGTAAAGCTCCGAGCGCGGTAGATCATCCGAGATAAACGAACCGGTGGATATATACCTATACCAACCTGGAATCTTACTCATTTTCAGTAAAACAAAATAACTTTACCGCCGGCAGTTACCCGGAGCTAATTGCGAAATAAACTTCTGCTTCGGGTGCGAGTGGTCCTTTGCTGGAAAGATAATATACCGAACCTTTAATCATCTGCAAATATTTACCGAACAAAGTTGGAACCTTTCAATTCATTACTCATCATCATATTGGTAATTGTTATTAGAACCTACCCGTCTACTCAGCCAATCACATTCCATCGCGTTTAAAATTCTCTTTATCTAAGTAAAAAAACCTATAATTCAGCACCTACCTCTGACAGGTATTGTCATTATTATCAATATAGCTATATCGACATCCATCGATTGACTTTTTCTGACCTAATCATCCCAACACAAGCTAAGAGTAGCCCATTGTTCAAAATTTCCGATCATAAACTTCGCAAAAACAGGAGTATTGTTTCGTCCGACGTTGAATTTATTATTCGTGAATAATCATGAGAATAGCACTCATTTAATTCCCACTCATTGCCGGTCTGTCAATCTAATCGGCACAACTTTGCGCATTCACGATTTTCCTCGCTGCTGGTTATTTTTTATTTTTTTTTATTTTTTATTATTTTTAATTTTTCACTGTTTACGCAAGCTCGGATTCTCTGGGAATAAAATATTCCCGCCTACACGTCCGAGCAGCAGATTGCCCACGCGTAAGTTAATTAATATTCACGCATTTGTGGCGTGCCAAGAGGTACTCGACAGAGAGAGGGACGGTGAGGTTCGTAGGCGGTAGTGTAGGAGGAACGGAGAGAGGCAATAAATTATTTCGCATGTATGCAGTACCCGCTATAGGTTTAGGGTAGCTGGTGCCTGGTGGCTGGTAGGCTGCCTGGTCGTTATCTGCCTCTAGGTAAAGAAGTCCTGATCTCTCAGTGAAAAGGATCCGACTTCGTGCTGTGCCTCGTCAAAAAGGTCCTCTCTTTCTCATCCCTCTATCCTGGCCGGGCGTCACGTCACGCTCGGTCTTTGGTACTGCGCTGCTTCGAGTACTCGAGTACCACGCGAATCCCTTGCTGTGGTTTCTACCTCTCATCTCTCTTGACTTTAACCTTAGCATCAGACGTTCGCGAACATGCACCACATCACGGTAGAAATCCGAGTGGTCTTTGAAGCTCGTTGCAGAAAACACCCCAGGATCAATTTTTAAAATACCTCACGGTCTCGTTTCAAACAAATTTTCAATTTTCATCATTTCTCCCTTTTCTACACATCTTATAACAAAGTCGGTTGAAATATCGCAGGCCTTGGTGAGGGATGGCGAGATCACATCTTCAACCGTGGGTTGATAATTCATTAGAAATATTTCCGGAAAAAGATTCACAGGCTGAAGCGAAGTTTCGAGAACAACTCGTTTGCAAGTTGTTCTTGCACACAAAAACGAGACAACTTTTTTTTTTTTAAACGATCAAACTTCTTTCCCTGCGAAGTGAAGCTGCCTTTTGAAAAACTTTCATTGACACGAACGCAATTTGAACCTTTTGTATTCAGCAAACTGTACCTCTCATGACATTTCGACTACTCAATCTCAATTTGCATGAAATAATTTATGGATATTCTTAATGAAAGTGGATGAAGCGAGAAGAACGTTTCGTCGAGACGAAGTGAAGTCCTAGGGATCTCTGTGCCTGTTTTTCGGAAACAGTCCTAAAGTGTGTATATTCTACCCCTTTTGCAAAGTAACATATGTGACAGACGATCTGTAGTGTTTCAAGAACTATAATATTCTAGTTACGGTTTCGCTGTTTACTGCGGTTAACTTTACCGCATTCTCCATAAATTTTGATTGCAGGATGTTTGTTGCTAGAACCGCAGTAGCAGACTTTTGATATCTATGCAGTTATCATAACCACGCTCCGTATAGTTGTTTTTACAATTTCGTTGGCATATATCATCACACTCCGTTCTAGGCAATAAAATAGTTAGAATTGCATTCTTTCTTTCTGTGTAGCTGTTCCCGTAACACTGTATCCGAAATCGCAATTATGAATATTATTCTATTTTTTACCTGTGTACCTAGATCACCATCAGCAATACTTCGGATTATCGCATGTGAGCGTTGGTTATGACCAATGAGTCTAAATTCTATTCACCTTTGCACGCAATCCTCATTCTCGTTTCACAGCTTTTCACATAAAAAAGAGAACCTCTCTTCAGTGAAAGGCTTTCATCGTTGTGCCCCGACCTTAGAGACCTTTTTTTCGTGCAGAATAAATCGTTTCAAAAAAAAAAACCCTCGTAAACTAATTCACTGACTCTCAATATGTTCGTCTCGTTAGATGATATAGAAGGATCGGGTAGCTTCTAAAGAGGCAACCAAAAATATCCTTGGCTTTAATGACATGTGGCATTGAAACATCAACGAAGTTTTCCCTGCACTGGTCACGGTAGCGTTTTTCAGCTTTACGCTATTAGTTATAGTTTCTTAATCTTATGAAAATGTCGGAAAAAATAATAGCATATTGGTTCGATCCGAGGAATCCTGTCATTATTGTCTCACAACTTGACCAAATCATTCATCATTCATCATTCTTACAGCGCGCAAGATTTGGGCACCTATACCTACCTTTACTCCAGATTTCGTACGCACGTCCGCATATTTCCATTTCTTGGATCAAGCCTATAACTCAGGGCGTTAGCCTCGTAAGGTATTCCGAAATATTTGCCTATCATGAGACCCTGTTTGCCTCACGCAAAAATCCAACCCTCGCAAATAAGGCGAGCGACTTGCTCCATGGATTTCCCTTTTTGCTTATTTTCCTTTTCCTTTTTTTTTCTTTTTTTTTTTTCCTTTTTCTGCCTCTCTTTTGGCAGGAGGGGGTTTCGGTCGATGTAGGTTGTTCGTCCTCCCACGAAATCACGGGCGCGTCGAATAGAACGTATATCTCTTTACCCTGAATCAACGCTTGGGGCTTTCCGGGAACGAGTCCTTCACATTGTACGTCTGCATCAATAATCGATTTTCTTCAAGATAAAAAGCAAAAGTTCTACCAGTTTCGTACACAACAAGGTTTCCTATACTCTACCAGGTAAATACCACGGTGCCGCACGGCTGCTCGTGACAACTCAATGTTTGCCTCACACTCTTATACCTGTACTGCATTTTTATTCAACAGGGACTTTCTTCCGTTCACTTGTCTCCAAATTGAACGATAATTGACGTGCCGCCGAGTACTAGCTCGAATTTATTTTCACAAAAGAAAATTAATACAAGTATTAACCTAATATTTTATACTCAATTTATATGCTTCACATTATCATGAGAGTAATATATTTCTGATCGACATAAAAATCGCGAAAATTCTCCCATCCGTTGGAGCGGCAAAATTTTACAAAAATCAGATCGCTGGGCAGCAAATTTGCGTGTGAATATTGGTCGACCCGATGACCTAAATTGCATAAGTAATTAAGGAAAATGTATACAAGCGGTGACCCGTAAAAGCCGCAAATCTGCGACCCAAGGTAATGGGTATAGGTGTAGATAATACCTGTATACCCAACATCAAATTGCTCAGGTAAAATAGATTTTTTTTCTTCTTTCGAACGATTTGCATGCGTTTTGCACCTAACCCGAGCTACCGAGGCGGGATCGTATGCGGGTTGCCGTGTAGTTTAATAAGATTGAAAATTTTTGGAAAATTTGGTTAACCGCGCGAAGCGGAAACCCGCGGAGTATATTATTGCCGGCCCGCATTGCGGATTGGGGTCCGTTACTCCATTTATTTGCACGAGAAAACGCGATGAGAATCTCCGTGGTGAAATCACTCTCAATCATCGTTCGCGCGCTAGCGACCAACGGTCCGTACCCGTCATTTCATTGGTGAAAATATTTTGTGGAAAATATGAAATGCCTGAGTTTTAAAGAAGCGAGGGCTAGGCAACGTCATTTTTTTTACCGGGATATTTTTTGACGCGCGGTATGACCCCTGGTGGAAATGAAATTACCCTTTCGTTGACCAATATAATAACGAGTCGTTGTAATTCTTGGTGTAGGTACGTTTTATGATTATAATTTCCTCATACTGACATTATATGTACAATTTATTTTATCGTATAGATTTACAGAATCATTAGATTGTGAACAATTCTAAATACGATTGTGCGATTGGTTTTATCTCGAAGATAAAGCACAGAACGAAACCATAGAATGAGTTGAATCGGCGAAATCTGACCTTAGAATATACGCTTCAGAGCAATTTGTATAAACGAAGCAGGTTACTCGTTTTGTATATGAAACGTACGGGGCCGGGTTAGAGTTCGAAATTTTGCAAAGTCGCGAATGGTAAAAATTTCGAATTCGTTTGAGATGAACTCGAATTTTTAGAAACGTTAAAATTTAGAAAATTAAAATTCAGGAAGGTCCGAATGCAGACCTTACCGACGCGACAGCTCAAAACTCCGGAAGTTCAAATCTCTTTAAAGTCCGAAAATTTCAGTCTATTTCTCTGGATGTAAAGACAAAGAGTAGTTCATTCTAATCAAGACCCGCTTTACGCAAACTCATTTTGTTTGCCTCAATCAAGAACTTTGATTGGTATGAGATTTTCGAACTTTTTTCAAAAAGTACATCTCAAGACTATTAATTTGATCACTGATTGGTTTCGATACGATCAATATAGCCCAAATTATTAAACACTGAATGAATACATGCGTGAACTTCAAATCTCGGGGGTTCAGTCCTTCAGATCTTCAGCTTCCGGAATTTAGAGTATAGTCTTTCGGGGAAATACCCTTTTCAAAAACTGCGAGTCGATGATATTGAAATTCACAATTCTTAGCGGAATTTCAACCCGGGCGAAAAACACTAGTTCAGTTTTAAACTCGAAATACTTCGTAGTCGAATATCACTTTCACTTTTCAGTTTTTTTGACCAAAAAAACCGTCAAAATCGCCAGTCGAAGATCCAAGAATAAAATAAAACGTTAATTACACATCGCGAATACGATCTCAAATTCAGTTTTGAATTTTATCCGCGCCCTCCGGATGGGAAATATCTACAAATCGTATATTTTTCAAATGTTTTTTTATTAACAGGGGTCTCAATTCTGCGTTACGTTATGTCGTGAATTCGGACATCGTTATGTTAATTCAAGATCTTTGTAAGCCACTGTCTCGTCCGTATCGATCGTTCTAACCCTCGCCTGCTGTTATCTCCACAACAGTGTTGTAATTGAAGCGGTTTTGCCGATGGGATCGCCGGTGCCGTGCCAGTTGCTGCCATCATTCACTTGACCCGGTAGCCGAGTCAGGATGGACACAAGTCTACTCTTTGCTCAGCTCCCATCCACCTAGTAGCAGATCTTTACCCCAGCTTTTCTGTGCCGTATAATTGCTTGTTCGGGAATATAATGATGAATACAGACGTCGAGGAGGTATTCACTGCTGGACGTGGACGCGCGTGTCACGCGCCCTTCAGTCTGCATCAAAGATGTATTGAAATAGGGTAAAGTGTGGAAAAAACCGTGTCGCTAGAGTGATTCAAGCCAAATCCCATATGTGTAGGTGACGAGGGTGTAAGAAGTAAAGTCGAAAGGATTTCAATGAAATCGTTGGCTTATGCCGTCTGGACATTGTTTTGTTCTGCTTTTTTCCATTTTTTACCATTTTTTTTTTTTTTTTATTTTTTTTTTTTATTTCCAAAGGGATTACAAGATACACACAAATTGCTGCGTGTACCTACCCAAACCTGTTTTTGTTAGCATTATAATGAATACATTACGAACCCATTACCAAATTATATTTGTGGAAACAGAATCCAGACCACATGTACGAGAACTTTTTAATGGTTCCCATTTTACTCTCGTGGTTCGTTAAAGAGCAATCGACCCAACGTTGCTCAAAACTAAATTAGATACTTTCAAATTGACTTTGTTTTTGTTGTTTAATTTTTTTTAACCAAATTCCAATACAATTTTTCTTTCGAATAATTAAATGCACAATCGATGTCTCACGTCTCCATATTTCTTCCATTCTCGTCGAATAGAGTATCTAACTCAAATTACTCCATAGTATCTACGACATGGATGAGGATATACAGGGACGTGTCTAAAAAAAAAACTGTCAGTTATTGAAATTCCTTCTGCGGTAAAAGCAGATAAGATTTCACGATCAGCTTACAGAAAAGGAAAAGTCTTGTAAATATGAATAAAGTACGTGCTTCAGTCGCTGGTATATAAGATGGTTTGGAAAAATCCCGGAATTTTCACGTTTGCGATCACCTTTTACGCATCCCTATAAAACCTAAAGAAGTTTTTTCATAACTTCGGTGCAGTTCTTTCGAGTGGTATAATCTCAAGATTTCTACTAGATACTGCAATATGGAAAATACTGCATCGTGAACGGTACATTTGCCAGCTATTTCAAACCCGGATAGAAGAATTTTGCATCGCATAAATAATTCAGCCGATAAATCTTGCGACTTTAATGCTCAAGTCTGACAGAAAATATGGGTTAGATTACATAAGGTTTAAAAAACGACCACCACCGCATTCAGCGAGTTCCGCCTTTCGCGAATTAACCGATTGTTTGAAACATACGCCATTGTCTATACATGTTAGCTTATTGTTAAACCCTACGCATCTCGCGTGTAATTCGCCTCTATATTGTTAAACAGCTATACAATAGACGGTGCACGTCTATGTATATGGTTGGGTAGTAACGAAAGAAGCAGCCTGTAACAAAGCTCTGCGATTCAGCAATTTAGAACAAAGCGTCTAATGCTCTGTCCATCAGCTGCGTCATCAGTTGAGAGCGTCTCAAGAGAGATACCAATTTCATTACTCGCGGTCCGGTTAATGCTCAATACTCGACACAGCGAGAGGTAGATTTTTACATTTGTTCGGTTCTGTATAATTCACAGTATCTGCGCTTTCCGTTTTCCCGAATTCTGCCACCGCCATTATTATGAAGATATTTTCTTGCTCTGATGCAAAGAAGACGCCCGACCTCCTCTCCTCTCATTTCTTGTGTTTTTACCAGCATTCTGAATTCGCAATCTTGTTTTGAATATTTATCATGTCGGCAGTGGGAACAAAAGTTTGCCGAAGTTTGCCATCGTACTTTCGAATTTGGGTAAACCTTAATGTTAACGGCTAAAATAAATAAATCTTCGACGTAAACTGAGTCGGTTCCGTAAGACTCAATGGAATGTTCCAAGCTTGTGAAAAGAATTACGCATATCTATGCATGTACTTTACCGAAAAATAATTTCATCGTACACTGTCATGATCACAGATATAAAATTTCTACAAATTCAAGAGACGTGCTCAACGTTAATCCATTCGAATGATGAAAGGACATTGAGTAGGAAAAAAAATATATCACAGTCATTGATTTTTGTGAAACATATTTCACTTTCATTGATCATGACATAAATAATGCGGGAATTACTGCAGTCGTAATGAGGGAAAAGTAATTAATCACACCCCTATCTCATATATTTGTTAGCAATCAAGTTCCGGAGCTACCAAGTCCGAGTAGAGGTTCTTTGAAATATTTTGTTCCTTCGCTCTCATCGTCTGGGAAAAATTTCGCACCGTGATCGTAAATCCCATTACCTGGCTCGGTTAGCCTTCGATCATGGATGGTCGAACGCGTCCGTTTCACTTGGCTGCTTCCTCGGAGAATTTTTGGTATTCTGTTCACATTCGTGGTACTTTTCCCAGTCTTTCCCTTTTTTCCGGCTCTATCATGTCCTTTTGCGTTTCTTTCAAGCTGGAGATAGTCAGTGAGTTTTCCTGTTCTTCGAGCCTTTGGGATGGCTAAATTTAATTCTCTTGCAGACGTAATTACCTATATTATATGGCTAATGGTACTGGTGATGGTAATTACATGGTACCACGTTACAAAGCAAGGATTCGTCGAGTACCTGAGAATATCTTTTGATCTGAAAACGGCGGGAGTGTGAGACATTTTGTACCTCTTGAAATTGGTGTTCAAACAAAAAATGTCGACCTTGAAACATCAATGATGCCGAGTCGCGCGGCTCCAGTTTCGTGTATTCACCTGATAACAAAATTTCCATCGAGCGACAAGTAATGAACTTTCCAGGCATGTATCAGCCTCGAATGCAACCATCGACGGTTTGCATTCAGAACATCCCTGGTTTAGTGCTTCGGATTCGATTTAACGAATATCCGGAAATTCGGGGTGGCTTCTATGTGTCGGTACTGCTCTTTCGAATCCAGAGCAAAACGCTACTCATGTATTTATGTGTACGCGGGTAAACGGTGTTTGGTCGACGCGATGCAGGGCACCAATTTTGCCTATAAATTGTCAGCGAATTCGTACCAACAAAATAAACTTTTCAATTCGGACAAGGCCACGAATAGAATTCCGAATACGGACAAACATTCGGGCCGAAACCATGACCAAACATACCGCAGTGCCAGCATACAGTGCAGCCAATCGGTAGAGTTGCTTGGACACAGGCCAAATCTTCCTCTTCTCCTGTCTCCGGGCGCGTAACTCAGTGCACCGCGAAGTACAACTTTCCTCGTTATTTTTCCCGAGAAATATCTTGTGCTAATGAATTGCTGAGAGCATCTACTTCCCGGCTGCTTCAGGTTTCTTTAAAAAAAGCTCGTGGTGTGGTTAACTTTTAAGTACGTTGTTCTGGCGATAATGCACCCTAACCCAGGGAAAGTTTAGCTGAAGGTTCAGGGGTTGGAACGGCACCACACAACCAACGCTAGCAATCTTGCCCCAACCATTCATCCCAGTATCAGGCAACACCGATAAATACGGAATGATAAGATCGGACACACACTGGTTACCAGAACTGGGCCAACGTGCAACTAAACATCGGCTATATACCATCACCCAACCGATCAGCACTGGACTAGTATGTGGAGTTTACAATGGGCACATAGTGCGATTTCGTACTGTGCCAGTATTCCAAATTCAGATTCCAAGCGTTCGTGATTCTCAACTCTCGATTTACATTCTGAGAGAGACATGTGGGTGTAGATTTTGAATATCGTCATAAATGATGATAATGATACGACCGTGCGTTTTGTACATCTTATTATACATATACCCACGCAGATCTGCTGAATACACATTATCGTACAGAACATTTATTCGGAGGAAAGAATGCCTCTTTTTTCTGGGGAGTTTGCGATTTTATAATATCAACTCCTCCGCGCTGCTCTTGCAAAAATCCCATGAAATGGTCGTCGTGACCTAGTCACAAGTGATTGAACTAACGTGAGAACTTAAAGCCATGAGTGGAGAAATATTATCCCAGCGGCCTGTAGTAACACTGGGCTGCAAACGATGGCTCAGGAGTGGACTGTGTACTAGCCAACACTGGCCCAGTTCTTAAGTTCAACGCTGGTGCAGCATTCGACAAACTCAATCTGGAAACGTAAGCTGCGACGTTGTTCGACACCGACCGTCCCCACGTGGCAACAGCTGCCAAGTTTCACCCCCGCCTATAGTATGCATAGAATATATGTTCTCTTTCGAAGATGTGGAGGAGAGATTGGAATTTTATGCTTGAATGTTGAAATTCGTTCGAATTCAAACCACAAACCTTGGCGTCAAAGTACGACGTATATATGGTACTATGTTATCCCGGGATACCCTGGAGGTTCGAAACTCAACAAGGGTGCATATAGCGACGTATCAACCCCTTCCTTGGTCCGTTGAATTCGAGGATATGTTATTCTTCGTCGATCCAACTGCGGCCGAAGTTTTCCAACGTTATTGAAAATACCCGAATGATGAACCGCAAACATATCGTACTTCTATCTGGACGCTTTGTCTTTCATAAAACCAGCGATTTCATCATTTCTAGGATTAGATGTCCTGCGACTATAGAACGAAAACATTTTCTACTGCGACAAAACCTTTCTAACTTGTTATCTCACGAGCCGGATAAAGTCCAAGTTTGAGAGATTACGAAACTGATACTGAACATTGGACTCCGATACACATACACACACATGCCTATCATTCCCTGTTTTCTTTCCCGAAACTATCTAAGCCTTGGTTATTTTTTTGGATTCGCCGTTATCCCAGATCCTGCTAGCGAATGGCAATGTGTGACGACCGCCAAGCTGGACAATATATATATATATACATATATATATAACACTTACACAATCTTGGCATTGAATGTCAAGCTTTCTCGGGCGAAATCTCTACACTTTGATTTGAGTAATCGTACAATCTTAGCAGGAGAAACCCTCTCTACTTGCGCAGGGGAATGTTTCGTATTTTTTGCCAGGTAGTTCGCTCGCTGACCATGACGTAAGAAAACGTTTCACAGTTTGAGTGATTAAGGAACTGATACCGACCACGAGACCATGAGATACGCTCAACGATGTGTCAATCTTAGGGTTTTGCACGGAAGCTAACAATAACCCTCCATTATGTTCTGGCATAGCCAGTGTTCAGGTTTATCTACCGCCTGTGACAATACGTCACGATCAAACGAAAGCATATTACTTATACCGAGACCTCCGTCGACCCGTCCTTTGTAAACACGCCGCGGTTCCCTCCGGAAAATTTGCTGCAGCCTTACTCGCGCAATCTTCTATTATACCTGGGAAGAAAGCACTCCATGCTAGCTACGAAATCCTCCAAACTTGTTCACCCTTTAACCGAGAAAGTACGGAGTAGGAGAGCTTGGAAAACACGGGGTGCACATAGCGACGTATTGATCTCTTCTGCAGCAGCGTCGAATCTGAAATGCCATTACTTTCCGGTCCCACCTCCAACCTTCTCAAGGGTCATTACATAATACTCAGCAAACAAGCGACAAAACTTAATTCACCTACTCACACCTTCTTCCTAATGACTGCTTTACATGAGAATCCTATTTTTTTTTTCTCTTTTCATTTCTGTCGAACACTTTTTGCCTCATGATTAATTGAGATTAATCGGATCTATCCTCATCGATCATCGAAGAAACAAGAACACTCTGTCTTTGAACTAATATCAACCGAATATGTTCTGCGGTGGCTCAGAGGAAGAGTCGCAAAGTAGCAGAGATTATGAAAGTGATTCAAAAACCCGAATGCTGATAAAACAAATGCTTCGCGGAAAGACGTTACGTTCTTCTTTCTATTTTTTGCGATAAGTTTTAACTTTCGGTATTTAACTCGTACTGAAATACTAACGGAGAGCACAGACGTTACTCGCTCGATAAGAATTACGCGTCTGGAAAAGCGCAGGGCTAACCTTGACGCCCTTAAATGTTACAGTGGAAATCTGCAGTCGTTAGTCCACTATAGACGGCCAAAGTCCTTATCTCCGCATAGTTGGTTAATATTATAGAACTAGTTTACCAATTACCAGATCCTGCCAACATCTAGCTCGCGGTAAGATCTGCCTCTCGCTGCCTCATCAGCGGATAATCACGAATGCCCATCTCGCCAGTTGCCTGTAGTCACTACTTTACACCTACAGCTATAAACACTCGTGCACATGTACAGGGGCTTCGGAAACTTCCCCACTTGAAATATCAGGATGGTTTTTCTCAGCATGGAATACCGGAGCAAAAATTTCTGAGCATAAATTAGCGTAATACCTGCTTAGTTTTGATCAATTGACAAGTGATCGCGAACCTTTATGCAAGGACAAAACGCAAGAAGAAAAAGCAATACGCATCATATTGACAAATATCTCGCAATCAGACCGAGAAGAGATTCGAGATCGTTCGACATGGTGAAGCTATTCGAAGATAGAAGGTATCTTGGCAATAAAGAACCTCTCGTACAACTTCGTCGAATCGAGTGGAGCACTGGCAACAACAGCAAACACAAGTATCCAGACGATTTATACTGCATGTGGATACCAGTATATGGGTTGACTCGAGACCATCCGTCGAAGCTGGAATTAGATATTGCTATTCCGCGTGGGACTTTTTGTTTGGCAAAACATACTTAAACGGTACTTCAGCGTTCATAACAGTGGGTGGAAGTGGATGAGTGAACTAGGTCGTAGCTCTGCCGGAGCAAATAAGCTCAAACTCTGCAATCAGCGAGTTTCGGCGTACTTCAGTCAACGTATATATGTATATACTAACCGCATGGTAGTACACGTATGTGTACATACATGCATACGCCAACCAAGCAAAGCTAGCCTCGTATTCGAATTAGAACACGAGCTTTTTCTCAGGTTTTTGGGGAAAATGGGTTACCGCTTCGAAAGGTTCGTTGGCAGGGTTACCGCATGTATAACCTTCATTTTTAGCAGGGTGGTGGTTTCGGCTCATGTTTCTAGTGGATGAAGAAAGAGAGGTGAATGAGGTGTTGTAACGTCGAAAAGCTAGCGCACTCCTTCTCGCTTATTCTATATAATAAGCTCGCGGCTGAAACGAGAAAGAGCTTGCGTGAGGCAAGGCAAGGCAAGGCAAACCAAACCAAGCAAGAGCCAACCAAACCAAGCCTGGGTCGAGTCAGGCAAAGTTAGGGTCGGCGGTACGATAACGATAACAAATTATCGTGCGGTGGGATTTCAGTTTTTATTTCAGGAAAGCTTCGAGCCCAGCTCCCGGCTCCAAACCACCTCCACATTCATTTGTCTCGTTTTCATATCGCGGTCGGTGGGTACCATTTGAAAAAATTAAAACAAATCACGCGAAATTTTTTTGTCCGGTGTAAATGTATTTCGTGTTTCTTTTTTGTGCCCACAGAACCGTAGAGTCATACAGAGTCGCGTCGTCTACCCTGAATTGCTTTTACGTATCTTGAATGATTTCAAACAGAGCTCGCTAAGAGTCCCACATCCTGTACCCATCACAAATATGCTTGTGCTCAGATTTCTAGCTTATTACTCGATGCAGAAATTAATACCAGATCAGTTTCATCAACTCAGCGTATACTTATAATATATATCGCAATATTTTCTATCAATACAATCTGCGCAGTATTGTTATGTAAAATTACTGATTCACTGTCAGTTCCTACTATAATATAACCCTTTGCTCCTAAGCACAATCCGTATTCAGATATGAATTGAACATTTTCACAGAACAATCTCCTTGATATGATCTCGCATCATACCTCTACGATATAATAACGAACATCTCTACATTGACGAGTCGGTACTTAAAAATTCTTCAAAGTTCATGAGCGATTCCTTTTGGTGACTTCTCGCGCAAGATACGCTTGTTTTAATTGTTGACACACCGTTACATCGCTTCCTGATGATCGCAGAGAAGAACTCTTCCATCAAGATTTGCATAACACCTAGGTATGCGCAAAACAGATTTTTCGTATCGTTAAAGTTTTCATGCATGGTATCAGGATCATAACCATTTTTTTTGCTCAAAATCCGATAGTTGTGTTTTTCGGATACTTTATCGCAGATAGTAAATAATTAAAAGGCGATCTATCATCTCGTGAAAAATTTTTATCACGAGAAATCTATTTGGCAAGTTAAATTCCCGCTTTTATGTCACACAACTTTTATTTGAAGAATTTTACTCTCCGGCGCGGCTATCAGAAAGCGATATGATGACGCGTATTGACACTTCAATCGAGCAATATAGTCTACATATATACATTACACATATGCACACATAGTGGATTCGGTCGATGGGCTGCAAATCCATTAAAGGGTAGGTATTTCCAGCGTAAAATGTCATCCGCAGAATATCCTCTCATACAAGTTTCGCGTTTCGCGTTTCATTGCTTTCCTAGCTCGTCCTGCCATCATCCTAGCATGGCTTATCACCGTACGCACGATATGGTTCCAACATTACGTCAACGTGTGAAAACTGTATACTGGAGAAATAGGGTGTAAAAGGGTGACATTTAATTGGCCACTCGCATTCCTATCCGTCACACTCGTCGCGCTGTACCATGAAATTTTCTAATCAAGGTGTCAAACTTGGCTGATCGTGACCCAACCAATTTTGGTTTAAAGTCAGGCCTTCAATATGCGCAGGGTAGATACTAAATAGTTGCAACAATGACACGACAGACCATATCCGTGCAGGGGTACCTGCACCAAGTAACCCTTCACCATGCCAAGCGGGTTATCGATCAAAATCACAGCATCAAATTACATGACCAACAATTTTTCAGCCTGCAAGTTGCGCGTCTCTCAAATGTTGTAGTTTGACATGTGGGTATGGGGCGGACATTTTGATAATTCTAGGTACATTTTGTCAATATATTTTTTCGAGCGGTAAATACAAGCTAGGGAGAGGGAGGAGGATTAGAGTTTTCGAGAAGGTTTTATACTCTTCAATGGGAGTTACGGAAAATAGTTTTCGCAATATTTTAGGCTACATCCAAATATCACATGTACTCCGAGTACAATTTCAAGTGGCAGCCATACGGCCGCTATATGGCCGATCTACCTAACCAATTTTATCTTGGCCTTTACCTGAAAACGACGACCAACCCATGCCGCTCCTTGATGGCAGCTAGCTATATAAACAACATGGCTTATGGTTTTATGGTTTCAACCTGGCAACGACATGGCGACACTTCCTCGCTGCTATGTTGATACCAATTAGTTGCCAATCATTTCGACACCTAGCTGTAACGTCAAAACCGTGGAGAAACCATGAAGTTTTACCAGCTTACCGCCATGTAGTGGCCACGTGAGTTGGTCATCGTTGGCAAGTAAATGCCTGGTAATAACTGCGAATCTGCCATATAACGGCCACCTATTGTTGAATCCCTGCTGCTATCTGGCTGCAACATGTAGGTACGTTTTCATGGCTAAGCCATGTTGTTTTTGAATGTTTTTTCTTCTCTTTTTTCTTGTCCGATTTGTAGCCAGATTTATATTTATACCGTTTTGACAAAATCTCCAACTCACGGAAACTCGAAAAACAATTTCATGCTAGAGCTAGGCGACTCGGAATGGGATACACACTCGAAAGCTACATGGCTATCTATATAGTTGCAGCTTTGATTCAACATTGATAAACTATTTCGCTTATTGTTAGCCCGATTATTTCCAAAGCAGAAACTCATATTGAAGCGATGCGGCTGCCACATTGTTGACGAACCTCGACCGTTAATATGATATGCCGATACTATTGCCGTGCTAATATCATGTGATATTAATGTTGCATGTGGCCGGCCAGGTAGAATGTTATCCGGATATTCAAGCTTCAGGATTCAACGGAAGGAGTGGCTGTGAAGTAACACGAGTCTGCGATTTTCTTGCAATTAAATTATCATACATGCACATCAACCTGTCTAGACCTATTTTTTATCGAAATGTCGACCTATTCAATCCGCCTTATCGCCTAGGGACCGGGTGCCCAACTCCAAACACCGAGCGGATTACTATATTATTACGCCCACAACAGCTTAATTTTAACCATAATCTTCTAGCTTCTCATCCCTCTCTATATTCTGACTGTATCTAACAATAAGTTCAGAAACACTGTATCCATACGTATGTATGTGAGCGAATCAACTAGAAACTCAATATGTTTGAGGCGTAAGTATGTATGTAGGACATAAGTATAAAAGGCCAACAAACTGTTATCAATATGTGGTTGCATACATATTGGTCTCTGCAATTCGAAACCAGTGAATTCGGTGAATTCTTCGATGGAGACTGTGTATTGAAACACACGAGCCATCTGATGGCGATTACGGGAGAAAAAAGTATTGATTAAAACCACCGATACTCGAAGGTTTATATTTATTTGTGCGGACGGTGTTGGAGTTGACTATAAATAAATTTAGTTGATTGTTTTTAGTACGTTTCCATCCGGCTTGATTTCTACTATTAGGTAATCCAAACGTAGACAAATCCGGATTTAGATCGATGAGAACGTTGGTAGGATTTATTAGTTCAATCCGTTACGAGTCGAATCAGACTTGTAAAAGCAGCTATAATTCAAGTATTTTTGGATTAAGTAATATTTTATGCTTACGAAATCATACAGATTTAAATCGTGATGAAGATCGGTATCAGGGAAAGAATTTACAATATGTATTTCTAGAATTTATGAACAGTCTCCATACGTCATTTTACTCTTTTAGTTGCCTCCATCAATTTCGCGCAACAACCTTCCTCATTTGGTTTAATTTTTAATTTTCGTTCCCCAAGCTGAGATTTAATAAAACGGTCTTTACAATTTTCCGAATCGCTACAATCCAAAATCTATCTTACAGCCGTTCGAGTCAAATCGAATCAGTAATTTCTTGAGTTTCTTTTCTGGCCAGGAGAGGTTGGGTTTGACGCCATCTACCGAAAATGTTTGGTCCATAAAAACGAAACGAAATAAGGACGAAGGCGGGGTTTCCTCGTGTAACGAAAATAGAGAATCCCGTGGAGACAACTCGATAAAAAGTTTAGGAAGAAACTGCGGAACGAGTAGATCGATCGCGGGACAAATGGGCAATGAAATAAACGCTGGCGAGACGGAAAAACGATGCACGCGAGAAGTTGAGTCCACCTGTAGCACCCTTTACGTGCATCATGGTGTTATAACCAATTAGAATTTTATACAACTTCTGCACCGACGCGACGGCGGCGTATCCTGGAAGCACTTGAAAATCATGCTGCCGTAACTACGTGCATAGACTCTCGGGCTTCACGTGCAATCTATATCATTAATGTCAGCCCGTTTGCTGCATAGATAGAACTTCATTCACAGGATGAAATAGTATATTAAGCTACAAGGGACGAAAATCGAACTTCCGTCTCTGCGTGTCATGATTCCCGAGGCGAAGCCTCGGGAATCATATCACGCAGGAACGGGTGTTCGATTTTTGTCCCGTGTAGCTTATACTTTTTTTCTTCATAGCCGGTCGAAAGTACGCGATTATTTGTAGAAATTAAATCGTCATTATTGATTCCAAAAGTTAAGGTTATGAATTCGAGTTCGTGGTCAATGCCCGCGGCATTTGCAGCACGAGCGCAGCGAGGGCTGCTGGCCGACGGCGGGCATTGACAACCAATAATTAATAATTTTAAATAATTATATAATTGATTATTTTAAATAATTAAAATTGGTTTCGATTTTTGACTCATTTGCTTGAAGTAGGCAATCAAATTATTCTCTTCTTCTTTGGATAACGAATTTTTATTTTCTTGCCGCCAATTCTTATAAGTGTCGTAAACCAATAAATACCGATCCGTCGATTTCTTCGGTAAGGTTTCCTTTTGCACAATTAATGCTGCCTCAGAATCGAAATAGTTTAACATCTCAGCTTCATTTTATGATTCCTCGGATGAGGACATGACGTTTTTATTCATTTTTACTCTTCAATACAAACAAACAACTGCCTCCAACTGTCACTCACTAACTTTCCTCCCGTATTACTTGATTTTCGTCCCGCGGCGCAGATGGCGCGCGCTACGTTTTTGCAGGGACTAAAAGATCTATTTTCCTCCTGCAAATCGTGGACGAAAATGCGTACTTTCGACCGAGGTATGAAGAAAAATATCCTTCGAACACGTGTTGCGTGAGTAATTGCCGTCTGCCATTTCCTCGAGAAACGAGAAGAGGTATGAAGGATTTGAGTACCTCATAGAGGATGAAAATGCCGAAGGATCCAAGAGCGAAGCTACTCGAACTGTGCGATCAGATTTTAGTGCGACTTCAAAGGTTGCGAGTCGTTTTGTGTAGCTAAAGAGTCTCTTTTCCAAGGTAGGGATAGGGGTCTTGATGTTTCGAGCTGTTTTCAAGCCCATACTGAACAATTTGGTCTACATGGTTTATAGCACCTAGACGATAGTCAAGGAGCCTGAAGATTGTTGTACAGAAATCGAAAAGAATAATTTCGCCTACTTTCGTTGATAGAACTATCTACTTTCTACGGCTATGAACTTTATCTTGATGTTCACCATTCGTGAAAATGTCTTTTTTCGGTGGAGGTTGAAAAACCGAAGGACCAAAATTCTTGATGACCGAGATTCCAAAAATCGGATACCCGAATACCATTACTGCCGAACAGTCATGAATTCTAAGTTAAACATTCTAAAAGACCACAATTCCGAAGTGCTTTTTCACAATTCATGAAAATACGCGATGCACTTTTGTACCCAAAGGCCTTCTTACGAATTTGAAAATAGCGACGGAGCGAAATGCAGGTTGTATTAAAACAGAAAGTTCAAATTTCCGAACAGCCGTTACCTCGATGGAGTAAAACCTGAAAATCAATATGTCAATACCAAAAAATCAGATGTGTCAAAATACAGAAACTGGAACTCCCGAAAAATTTTAAACTCCCGCAGGAATGCACATATTCATTTAATCAAGCGCAGTGCTATAATTTTCATTGAATCGAAATATTTTAACAGATATTTTAGTATCCATTTTCAGGATTCTGAACCTTCGGCAATTTGATCATTAGATATTTTGATCACTTATGCTTCTTCGGGTATTCTGTACTTTTATTTCGGTATTTAATTTTTCTGAATTTTGACTCATCTGAAAATGCTTGACTTTCTTTTTCGAATATTCAGTATTTCAGTCATTCGGGTTTTTGGCTGATCGAAAGTTCGCCTATTCTGAATTGTACTTATCTGATCGATTCACCTTCGACATTTTCTTATTCTTCATTCTTAGTTTCGGCTTTATGGAGCTTTTATACAAGGCTTAGTTAGATTGTTAGTTTTCAGAACTTTGAAATTTCGGAATTTCCGGTCATTAGAAATATTGGTCTTTCGGTTTTTCGACCCCGACCCTCTTCTTAGATGCTTTACTCGTAAGATTAGTGTCTGTAAAGACTGGGGTACATTGAATATACGTTTCGTCACGTTTAGCTCCCAAAACTCCCATCACGGAAGATATACAGGTACGGTGAAAGCATATTTGCATTTCCTCTGTAAATTACCATCGCCACTGCTATTAGGCACACACACGCATATATATATATATACACGCTTACATTTAATATCATATACCCACTAACCTCGTATAACAAAGCAAATGCAAACACTTCGTACTCAAATTTAACCGTGTGAATTGTTGAAATTCAGTCGTCTGATTATTCATGGTGAGTTATTTCTGTCCCTAGCGTATAATGGAACAACGAATTTCGTAGAATCCCCCATATATAGTTCACCCCGCAGTTTTTTTTTAGATAATCTAATTCACCGATGTCCGAATCGCGATGCAACAAATAATTCTTCGCTGTTTATTTTTCCGACGTATAAAGGTCTCAAGAAGATGGAGGCAGCTTTAACGGAACGAGTTGGTTATCTGTTTTTGCACAGGCAACGGTGGACGTAGCTACAAATTTGTTGGAAGTCATGGGCCAACTCGTAGAACAGGGCGGGTCAACAACGTGAGACAGAAATCTGCTTCGCCCTTGACGTCGGTGGGAAAATTAAGATTTACCGACGTGTGGTTTACGCGACGTCGCCAAGCTTCGTGACAAGAGATTGTGGCCTACAACACATAACTATATACACATAGGACCCTTGTACACATGCAGGATAAATCCTCACGAAAATTCGTTGCTCGAGGTGATGCATTTTTGAGTTTGACTAGATCTGGAATGCCCGGGCGGATTTAGTCATGAACCTTGAACTCTAGTCGCCGCAGAGCCAGTGGACAACTGCTGAAAAGATCAGACTAGTTAGAATAACCGAAAGCCATCCAGGAGTCGTTGACAATGCACCGGAGATGTTGAAATACAAAATTCATTTGCAAGATTTATTTATACAGAGAATCGCTTCTGCCCATTGCCGAAGTCGGCTCATTGCCAGAAAACGCATCCGCAGGAAGTGGGGTGAGGCGAATCGGCTGTGGCTCGAAATTCCCGAAATACCAGAAACTACTATCATTTACCCAACCAGCCACTTTTACCGTTTGCTGACTCATCCCAACTTCCCAGGAAACCGCCTGCAACGCCAAAATGCTTCCATACTACCAATGTCTGAAGTCAGATTTCTCAGCACAGAATCCACGATTCTCCTGGATGCGTTTAGAATTATAACATCCAACAAGACTGCCGATATTTTCCTTTCATTGATTGAAGCTAATGACAAGTTTCGATTGTACTAGTTTGTCGCGATTATATACCTACATAAAGGTTCGAACTCCCAATATTTCCCAAAGGTTCGAATCGCTGTATCTATTTGAGTACATCTGGTTTTGCAAATATTCGAATATAACGAATATATCTTCCAACAGATTCGCGATTGATGTTCGATTGGACGTGTGTTTTACAATCACGAGGGTGGATTCAAACTCACATTATTTCATCACTCCGTTCGTTCACACGTGTCACACACAGAGCCATTTAGTTTTGTGTCGCCGTACAACAGACTTGTATCAACCATCCCAAGATAAAGTTTCCGAAAATCGAGTTTTCCCGACAAGCCGAGACCGCGGCTTTGAAGTTTTCCATCAGTCTCGTTGAAGTGATTAATCGGAGTGGTTCGACCGGAAGGAGTCAGACCAGTAACTGTCGCGGAATTCAGCTTGACTTCGTTATTTCGTGGGGGGAATGTTACAGATGACAGGATTAAGAGAACGTGCGGCTGAATGATATCTGGACGCTTTCTTCAGTCCCTTACTTCGAGAAATAAGCTCACAAAAGTAACGAGTTATTGTGTGTATTTTTCCGGGTGGAAGGCTTATACACACGAATACATGCGTATGTTTATGTACATCGTGTATGATTTCACGGTGGATGCCTGAGCTCACTCCACCCACTGTACATCTGGAGGTTATTCCGCCCTCGAATGAAAACCAGCAAAAAAGCTCCGACGAATATTCAAAGATGCTGTAGATGCAACTTACATGGAGTGCTGATCATACGACCAAAGTAGATATTTTATAATTTCGAAAGGACTAACTTACCTTGACTTATCCTTAGCTGCATCTTTCAAATCCACGAATTCCGAGCTCATCTTCGTATTAACTTTCGATCTCCTCTTAAAGCGATGGTCACTTAGATCACCGCGCGGTATGTAAGTGGACAAATTTTATTGAAACTACTCTGCAAAAGGTATCACAAAGATATATCATGTACGATACGAATGTCGTAAAGTCAAGCGTAAAATGAAGCCGCGTATCAGACGGGCATCACCGTAGCGACATCACTTTGAGCTTCTTTGGCGAAGATCTCATTTTGATTGCCCTACTCTGCCCCTCATATTACGGGTAACTATAAAGTTGAAGAGTTAACGAGAGCCTGTATTTGCGTCGTGGAAAATCTCGCAGAGTTCACGGCCTCGACTTTTTACCGCAGGGATTCAAATGTACTACAGAATCTCTATTGAAATGCTTTGTGAACTAAGACATTCCGGACTCCGTCTGTCACAGAGTGAAGTGAACTAATGAGTCGAAAGCTGTATATTGATACGTCTCGATTCTACGTCTTTCTACAGCATCCCTATACTGCTGAGATAGATAATTCAATGGCTGCTAACTGATCGATCAATTACGATGGTATCTTGAGGACAGAGTATATATGCGTAGTATATATACAGGGATTCGAATGAGACATGTCTTTCCGTATAAAATATATACTCAGTATATGACATATTATCTACCGAAGATGTATGTATAGAGGAAAAGAAATATCCCTGTATAAAGTTCCGTCTGTCCATTATCCGGCGTAATCTCGTTGTACGATAAATCTCGTGGGGTGATTCGAATCTCATGCCGTACCGGAAAAGGGAGATAATCCGCTTCGGAAATATATATGATACAATAATTGCTTTACCAGCACTACAGCTTACGCCATGGTGCGTAACCGAAAAGCGTAAATTCTGTTTGCCTAGATAAATTTCGGGTTTTGCCTCAAAAATTCGTCGAAATAAATGCCAATTCACGATCCGATAGAAATTAAGATAAGTTTCAAACCAGTTTATGCGACGTAAGGCCGACACTGGAAGATACATTCTTTGCGTTTGTCCGGATGTTTGAAGCGTAACAAATATTGCGACCAATATATGATACCTTTCCGATTGTTTCCTATCCGCTTTTGATCGTTATTCCGCAAGTTTTCTATTGAAAAAGTTACTTCGATCATCATTTTGCTAACTGCTTTTGATGGGAATTATATTTCTGTTGCGAATTCCCTGACGAGTTCCATCGCCTAGTTCAATGCACCTTTAGTCCCCGCACTATTTAATCAAAGTGATTCTACCGTTAACTGCGGGATTTCGAAAATCCTTAAATCACAAATTGTCCGCCCCGAGTGCAGTTGTTCCGTAATGAAGTATGTCCCTCTTTTCATTGTTCCTCGTTTTTTTTTTCAGACCATCCAAATATGGATATATACCCTATACTCTGAAAATTTTTGGCGAATTGTTTCACATTTTTTTTTTTTTTTTCTTTCGTTGTTTCCTTTATTAGTTGTGTTTCATTCAACGGCAAGCTACACCCTCAAAACTTAATTATCAAAAAAGCTTTCATTCATTAAGTGGAGCGAGGAGGTTCTGCTTAACGACGCGTCACGTGAAATAATAAAAGGAAGATGTGATCTCCCATCTGAACTCGACTGCGCTTGTTCTCGTTTGCCGAGTAGAGGCCTAACCCAGTCCTGTTTTCCTTAGTTCAGCCTACTTTGCTTTACCTCACCTCGCTTTATTACATTGCATAATTAAAGGAAAACGAAGGCGTGACGGAAGTATGACTGAAAAAGAGGGTGAATATTTGATGTGGCAGAATTTCATTAAAACATTTCGACATACTTGTGTGACACGAATGTAATCGCTGTCACTAGAATCCTACTGAAAATTCGTTATTTTATCATTCTTCCTCTCATCATTTCCTTTCAACTCACTTTAAACCTAGATCAAACCCAAAATACTTCTCTCGTACATCTGCTGATCCGCAATACTACCCTCTACGCTCACTGTTACGAAGCTCGTGTTTGAGGGAACGTGCAGTGAGCCTCGAAAAGCTGCGTTCTATCTAAAATTGAATGGAACAGGAACGGCCCCAGCTGAAGATCCACGAGCTTTCCTGATTCATCTGCATCGTATTATCATAAATAATGTAAAGCCGTTCATTTGGTTCTGGTGAATTCTACTTCTCTCTCTATTTCCCGCTCTCTCGTCCCAGTTTACTCCTACGCACGGTTAATGATTGCCAGTTATAAATAAACTGGGCGAACATTTTCTCTTAGATTAACAAGAGAAATGCTCAACCGCAGCAGCTTGTTCACAATCGACAAATATCTTATCGTCACCCTATATTTACGATATGGAAACACACAAAGAACAAAATTATCGAATACCCATACGAAACTGACGTCACATCGGAAAAGGAAAAGGAAAAGGAAAAGGAAGAGGAAAAGGAAAGGGAAAAGGGAAGAGACATGTGCGAATGAGCTAGGCTGATGATATAGTATGATTTGTGAATAAACAACCCAGAAACCCCATATCTCGCGGATGGCTGCATACCTATATAGTGTAGTGTTCGCGATATTCGAAGAATGTAGGGTAGATTCAACTCCAGTAGATGTTATTTTATAGTGATCGACGATACTGGAGCTTTACGACCGGCCATGAAGTATTAATACGCTTCAAAGTGCGAGAAGGCTAGAATTGTGAAGTAAAGGCATGCGTAAAGCAAAACTCTTGATGTGAAGCTTCAGCGAAGGCTTTTATACTGCCTAGTGCCTACCCTTAGCTGATGAAGAGAAACCTCTTGGTTCCTTCAAACTATAGAATCATCCGAAAGGTAGAGAAAATAAAAAATAAAAAAATCCAACGCCTGGAAGAAATACGTGAGTAGATTTGAAAGCTTCCTGCTGCTCAGGAAAGCTCTAAAGCTTGTTAAAATCACATGGAAATTTACCTGCTGGTCACGCGGTAATAATTCTCTCAAACTGCTATATATTCCTACAAAGACAATACTAATTGCTAATTCATTTCTACTCTGTTTCCGATTCATATTATAATACAGAATTCTAATTTGGCTTACTAATAATATAATCGATCGAATTTTCTTGGCTTATTAACCGAGCAATTATGAAACGTCAGCCATCTCGTTTGTCTAAAAATGTCGATAATTAATCTCGTGCCTGGCCCCAGTGGAAGTAACAGGTGAAGCAAAAGATTGTTTCCCAAGTTTCGCCGGAAGTCCAAGGAAATTACAATAGCGATTGGCGGGTGCAATTCGTACAGCCTATCTTGTACCTGCCTGCCTGCCTGCTTCGTGGTTATGGTGTAAGAGGATTCAAAGGGAACGAGATTAAGGTCAGGTACAGTGATTAATTGGCAAACATGGAGCCAGAGCTTTGTTAGGCTGTATATGTATGTTATTTGCCCCGAGGATGGTCGTTTCAACGCCCATGCGCTCTGAAATTGCTCCTGTCCATGGAGCCATCCCTGGCTGCTCCCACTACCCAGAAACGTCGTATATATACAGACAATGTACCGCTTTCCCTGATAAATCATCGATCTGTCATTTTTTATCCCGGGGCCTAGCGGCCAGAGTAAAATCAATCTGAAAGATTTAGTTCGCGCGTCAAACTGGCCCTAAGTTTTTCTCCCTATCGAAATTATCGATTTCGGATAAACTTTCAAGATTGATATTACTTAGGATCAGATTCGGTACTATTGTAGTTTCAGACTGTCGAAAAGTTATTATCCAACAATCGGGCAAGGTACTTCGTCGTATGTTCTTGAGGATTCATCGAAAATTCGACGTCATACTTGGAAAGTTCGATCTTCAAAACTGCCGAAAATTGTAGCTAAATTATAACGTGTATGCCTCGTATCGTTTATTCAAAATCTCAAATGTCAGACGTGAATGGGATGTGCAAAATAGCCCATAATCAGTCATCCAAGGCTTGATTAAACCGTGGACTGGACTTGCACTGCCATTAATTATTCCGAGTAAACTAGGTGTCGTTCATGCAGTAGCATAACTCTTCGCCAAGTTTCGCCGTACTCTACTGTAACGAGTTCCACTCCAAGATCTTGAGGAATGCTTCTTCGGAATAGAACATGAACTCATGAGGCGCAATAGGTGCCGGTGAAAAGGACTATGGACTATACCATACCTACGTCCATCGTGCTTTCGCTCCAGTCTGTCCGCTTGCAGACTTAAGTTTAATCGTCAGTTTGATTGCCCTCTTAGGTCTCTCGCCATTGTCAGGCCTCGTTTCCTCCAGAGATCGTTAACTCTTGGAGCTACTTAAAGAGTAATTATAATTTCGTCGTTGTTTTGAAGTTCTGGAGAGTCAGGTGGGCACGAAGTTCGGTATAGCGTAGATAGTCAACGACACGTATGTACATGTAGATAAATATACCTACATGGAAAGCTTTCAACGCTTGGACGTCGGCGTTAGCGTCGACTGTGTCAAGGTTCAATCCCTGCCTCGCCATTCCACTCGGATCGTTGGTAGCACGATCTAGGTCAACTGACGAGAGCCATTGCCGCCCCTTTGTGAACGAGAGGAACTCGTGGCCTCGCGAAGTTAGGTCGGGACGGAGTCCTGGGTGACACTTTTCTGGGGTAGGTACGCGCCTCTGTTGACTTTTCGACCAGTTCTTATGCTCAGCATCTGGTGAATCCGGGATCAATCTTAGTATCATAAATTAGGTTGGAATTCCATTTCTTGATATTGGACGTGAAATTTGAAAGGAAAACTGGAGAGAAAGAAACGGCTGAGTCTTCCGAAAACCACGATGTTCGAGTTCAGAGAGTCAAGTTGCGCAGCGGTAAACGTTGAACGGCATATCTGCCGCATAGGAAATTAGGAAACGAAGAAAATTGGAGCTTGTAGGTAATTGTGGAGGGAAACCATTCGCCCTATTTCGACCGCGAGAAGCGAGGAGTGATTTTTAGTTATTCTCAATGCGTAGTTCGTTGCTGTGTGAATTATTGAACAAACTAACGAACGCACGAATGTACAGGGATTGATGGACCCACCCCAGCGGATACAACGCGGTACGTCGTATCGTTTCGTAAATATTCGAATCATCCCGTTCTCCCAAAAGTAATATCGTAGTATACACACTATACCCGTTATGTGCCTACTACGTGATATTCCCACGCAGGGTTATCACGTGTGAAGTGAAATCATTTTTATGGTCAATCAGTACTGCTGGGCACGAATTGTGTAATCAGGTACGTCAATAATTTATATTTGATTAAAAATTCGTGCCAAGGACGTAGTTACGTGTTAGATTGAACAGAATTTTGTCGAGCTTCAGACCCCGGGTTCAAATTGATATGAAATTCAAAGAGATTAAATTAATGAATTATTACCCCAGGTATTCTATAATTAGATAATCATATGCAGAGTGTCAAAGGAATGGAATTAATAATTACGTCATCATCATCGTTTGTAGAAATTCATAGCGCGTAATAGTGAGATCCTTCATAAATTCATGCTAATGCATGAATCTGCGGGCATGACGTTCAACGAGCCATTAAAAAAGACCATTTTTAATAAAAATTTAACTCACAAAGAACTTGAAACCGTAGTTTGAATGATAGTTGATAGAAACTGATGCGAAAAACTATTTTAAAGCACAGCGCCACTCAATACCGTAATTATAATGACGAAGTTTGCTCTGGTTTAATGGTTCCACGCGATGAAGTTTACCATTTACTTGAAAAGCTGCGGAAAGCAGGTCAGAGTGAAAACAACTTTCAGGCTTATGCCACTTAGACTAAATCAGCTACGATATCCTTTTTCACACTAAAGTCTCGTAAGTTTTGCTCTGCAGATATAGATTCTGGCACATACTTTTCAAACACTTATTTGCTTCGTTGAGTTTATAGTCTGATAAATTTTCGCGTGCTATTATGATTATCGTATAAGTCTGCGTGTACCTATATAATCCGCAACAAAAAACAGGAAAGAAATCACCATCGGAATCTCTGAAACTTGATTCTGCGCCAAAGTTATCATCATTCCTTTATCGATCCATGAAAAAATAGCCAGAGTGATATACCCGCTTGAATTTTTCACGAGCATCGAAAACTTGATACTTTCCAGAGTATCCGGTCGCATAATCTGAATATTTTTCAATCAGTCTCTATCTAGTTCGACGGAATCTATCTGCGCCATTAATTGTCAAATTACGGAAATCGTCAAAACGCTCAATTCAACGTGCGGATATTGAATTTGCCGACTATTTAAATTCGGATATTCGCAGCTACGAATTCTATTTCCATATTCTCTGAGGCTCGCCTGCCTATGATAGTAAAATTTGACCAAAGATCATATCACAGAATTTTCATGAAAAATTTCGAGCCTCACTGCATTTGGGTCGTGCAATACCTAAGAATTTATCAATTCAACGACAGCTCCATCGCCCACCGCCATAGTTTCATCGATTTTGGTGATAATATCAGCCGGTCCATATGAAAAACGAAAACTGAGCCGGCCTTCGTATTTCTAGAAGAAAAGGTGTGTTCGAAAATCTCATTCGTTTAATATCTGCGCCTCTTGAAATTTGACAGACCGTTTTTGCCTGTGACACTTTTCCGTATGACTAACTGTTGATATGTATCTGAAATGTTTTCTATTTCGAAAAAGTGTCTCACTTTTGTCTCACTTTTGCGAATTTCCGCTGGCTGTACCCCTGGGAATCAAAGAATGAATAAACGAGATATAGGTATACTCAGATAGCTAATCGCAAAGCTACGGGTGACAAGACTTAGCGTAACCAATCTGTCAGTAGCACTGCTGAGAATGAGTAGGCAATAACCCGCAGCTATTGTAATGTAACGATGATGATTCCCGGCCACACTGCCGTGTACAAAGTCTAATGATAACAAGGGGTAACAGATTGCCGAAATATTTGATTGTTTCGCGATGGTTTAACTCGCGGAATGACATCGGTGCAGAGAATTGGTATAGGAGAAGATAGAAGCCGCCCTTGTTTCTTTTCTTTTAACTTTAGGACGCAATCATCGCCCACATTATTCACGCTAAACTGATTATTCACAATGAAGAGTTAGGTGTAAAGTTAAGTCAAGGACAGGGGGTAGGGCGACAAAGAGAGTGTAAAAAAAAAAAAAACTTAGTCGACAGAGGCATCGAGCTGTGATGCTTCTTGATTTTTTCCTCTTCGTCACTCGCGTAATAGAAAAGGGATCTTGTCTTCCAAAAGAAAAAGGATTCTTTGACGAGAAATATGTAAGTTGACAACAGCATGACACATACATACGAATCCTCTACCACGACCAACCCCTTGATCGACTTGTGCTGACGAACCATAAATAACTTAATGTCCTCTTTTTATATATGAAGGATTGGCCATTTTTTGAAGGAGTCGAACTTTTCAATCAGACGTATTATGAGTGACGAAAAGACTGCTTCGTGTTATTTAATTTTTGTCAATAATTGACAAGCACGAAGAGAACCTCTAAGGGTTGCGAGTCACGCACCATTGCGCGCCATCGAGCGGCGAATGCCGGAAGCTTGCGGATTGGCGCAGTGAATCAATTCCCCCTAACTCGCCCCTTGGGAAACTGGAAAACTGGGAAACTGGGAAACTAAGAACTGCGAAACGTACGACTGCAGCCATTCACCCCACGGCACTCTTACCGGCTGCCGCAGGGGCCTGTTTCTTTGTCTCGGGTCTTCTCTTTCTCCCGAGTCACTTTTATCACTTGTCTCTTCCATGGGAATCTTGTCTCTATTATATGGCTTTACGGTGTGGTGATCATGAATCAAAAGATATAAAGATGTGCCAAATTCCGCGCTATTATTACTTTCATTTTTATTGAATCCGGAGTTTCTCGCTTTATTTTTATTTTTCATACCTATAGTCTATATTTCGTGAAATTATCAAGTTAGGCACTCCGAAGCATAATGTTCTTCTACCTTCTACAAACGCATAAATTCTACCCAACTCATATAAATTTATACATATATACAATATACCCATACATATAGCGATGTACCACAAAGCATAAAGATGCGCGCAGAAGGTGTCACCTCGTAAATTGGAGTCTCGTGAATTAATTAGTTTCAACAAGGCCAGATTCCCCGCTCAAAACGACGAGGCATTTGTTCTTATGCAGAACTGAAATTGCATACAGCATACCGCTTTACATAGTTAGACAGTCAAGCATCTGCGCACAACTTCATCAAGCTTTTATGGTGAATTACAGAATTCTAAAGATATATATAACTATATAAGTACCAAGCTCGTTAAATACTCCGCATAGATCAAACGTTAATTAACATGCGCTTCCACGCAGATTTGAATTTCCATAATTCGGTTCGTCGGTCAACTCAAGCATAATGTAAATTTATTAAGAGCTCGGAGTCCCTTGATAATAACATTGTATTTCAGGTCACATCGGATAACATGTATGTCTATATGAATAGGTATAGTTACATATCAAGAGACTCGGTAGAGTCTCGCGCCTAGTTATATGAAAAAAAAAAAATTTTTTTTCGCTCGTGCCGCGCGAGACTCGACAGAGTCTATATACCCGAACGGCAACTGAGCGACCGTTACGGCAATTTATGATCGTTAATATCTTTCGTCTCGCTATAAATACGGAATTCTAATATTTATTGTAGGATGTGGCCGAGGAGAGCTTTCATTTAAGCCCTATTGCGATCAAATCGGTGAACGTATAGCTGAGATATGATTATTCGAAGGTTTCGATGCAAGTAATTTATACGTGTCTTCGACGAGATTGTATTTTCGTCGTCTCCTCCTCCGTCAGTCAGTGACGTCACTCACTTGTGCCAGATTTCCCAGGTGTATAAAAATTAGTATAGAGTTGCCTTTGCTAGGCTACGTAGAGAAAAGAGACTTACCAAATACGAACGTAGCCAGATGGCGCTGTGGTTAGTTCTTTATTTTCACCAACTACAGTACGGTATCATACCGATCATGCGGATCGAGTATGATGTATCATGTCAATTTATTTTTGGTCGAATATGAGATAAATGCAAGGTCTTGATGATTCTACAGATTGCTACAGACGCCGTGGCCATAGCTGTCATGTAGTTAGGTTAGAATTAACTGTCAGAGTCAGATATGGTTAATAAGACAACGGGAATCGATATACATTCGTAAAGAAGTGGTAATGAATTAGCGAACTGATTGCAGATTATTTGCAATATTATTTAATTATAAACAACTGTATAATGAAGGTAATAAACCAATGTCAAACGATATTAATTCGTGAATAATTTGTAAGAAACTAATGAATTGATTGCAGATGTGAATTTCTGTTCCTTTACGACAGTATTGACAAGCTAGCAGTTCCTCGAGGACTATAAACTGACTCGTGGCATCACTTTGACAACGACGGTCAGGAATGAAGCGATGTAAATTTGATTCAACGAGACAATTTGATTCTATGAGACATCTCTAATGTAGCAGACAATACTCGAAATTTCTTCACAGCTTAAACAGTCTGAAAACATAGTCTTGCGGAAATCTCTTAGTCGACGCTGAAGATATGGTCGTACGACAGCGTAGCCAATTTTGCAAAAAACCGAATCGCCTACCGTTGTAGTTTTGGGTTTACCCAGAGTCTTTCTGTATATTCTATTCGAAACCATGCCGGCGAATTTGAACATACCATCGGCAATCAATTACAAATTAGAGTAAAAAACTTTTTTCCAAGTCTCTTTCATCGCAGAGGCAATAGGGATTGGAGGGATAATGTTACCCATAGTTTGCCATATGAAAGCGTAAAGCGATATCAGTTTTTATAACTGTGCCAAGGGCTGTCAGCAATTATTCAACAATATCTTTATCTTCGTCAACTACAGTATAGGGTATTATATTTAATGTTTCATAATTCAGCACATGACACTCTCTAGCACGGTTGCATGGGTATATTTTTATAAAATATATGGTCTAATAATTAGTATATGGTAACTTTTGGCTCAGATTTTCCATTCGATTGATGACGAGCTGTAATAATATTATACTTTTTTGAATTCATGTGGAACTAATAAAGAAAATTTCCAACGTTACGGTTACAGGGCGATTGACTTTTGCCTTGCAGGATCTAGTAGACAATAGAACGCCAGACGTGGTAGGGAATTCTATGTATACCTTCCACATCGACACACATTATCATGGATACGAGAATGATTGTACTTAATTAATCTGATTCTACAAAAAGTAGTGATATCCCCATAAAAAGCACCTCTGGTGCAAAAACCTTTCGCCTAGTTATATAAATGTGATAGTCACCCATAAAAAATACATTTTCATGCCAAGAAAACATTATACAGTTATTATTTTATAAAAAAAAGATTTGAAATCAGATGCTATTGCCTAATACCGATATCACGTTAACTATTAGGCTTTTCATAACACGGTACATATTGACAGCCTTCCTGAAAACAGAAAACATAAAAAAAAAAATTAGAAAAAATTTGGAGGTAGTGGTACTAGGCGGGCCTTTTCTAGATAAGTACAAGGAAACTGCGATTGAACCATGTCAATAATCCTAATATAGTGATACGAAATACTGGCCCGCCTAGTACCACGTACTCCAAATTTTTTCTAATTTTTTTTTTTTATGTTTTCTGTTTTCAGGAAGGCTGTCAATATGTACCGTGTTATGAAAAGCCTAATAGTTAACGTGATATCGGTATTAGGCAATAGCATCTGATTTCAAATCTTTTTTTTATAAAATAATAACTGTATAATGTTTTCTTGGCATGAAAATGTATTTTTTATGGGTGACTATCACATTTATATAACTAGGCGAAAGGTTTTTGCACCAGAGGTGCTTTTTATGGGGATATATATATCCGACGAAGATCTCTCCGGGTAGAAAGAAACGATCACAAATTGAAGTTCATTGAGATAAAGGATTTTGAAAAATTTCAGGAAAGGATTTGTCCACGTGCTTTCAAACGAATTTCCATTTCTCAGACTACTTGCGGTAATTCTTATTTCTTCGTCCAGTTCAACACACCAAGTAGGTGATATTTTTGAACTTTGAATGAGCTTATGCCTTTCCAGAGGAAGCTGGAAGAATGTGTTTTCACTGGTATTATTCCCCTTGAAGAATTCTAGAAAACTCGATCTCATTCCTTTTAGAATTACCGGTAATTAATGCAAAGGAAAGTTTGGTGTCTTTTTATAACAAAAGAGTGAATTAGGAAATTATTCCCTCCAAACTCCTATGACATAGGAATTTTGTAATGTCTTAGTGCATCTATACGTGGAACCACTTCCAAAAAACGGTAGTTGCGAATTTCCGCATAATTCAATATGCCTCTAGTGTCATCGAAGAAAAGTCCCACCGTGAAAGCATTTGGAAAAATGTTCACGAGCGAGTCACGCACCTTAGCGTTAAAAATTCATATTTCCGAAAGTGTTTATTGTAAAATGATGATCTGTCGATTTTCTTCTAAAAATGACGTAAGTTCGAGGAAAAAAAAAATGATTTATTCATTATTCCTTTACTTTTTCTTACGCCCTCGATGATGTGAGTTCGAAGATCAGGAGACGTCAATCTCGAGAGCTTGTAGCTCTCCTAATTGCAACGTCGCCAGATTTCGAAAAAGAATAATTTCCTCAAGCACTTATCTCCTTGCTTTGAGGTCAAAAGCAGCTGGGGTATACCCTCAAGGGTGATACCTCGAAAGTCAGTACGGTCGCGTTTTCAGAGCTCATAAATAGCTTCTGATTCCCACGTGACAAGAATTCGTAAGAAATTTTACTTCCCAAGACATTTTTCTCTCGCCATAAGGATGGCACTCGTCGATATTGACTCTTAAGAATCAAAAATTTGGTAAGTTGGTAAAAATTTTATTAGTATCTTGTTTCCAGGCCTCTAACGGCTCAAGTTCATAAAGAGCTCCAAATTTCTGTTCCGACAGTTTTTTTCGGTACCAAATTTCAACTCGTGGCGAGGAGCCGAATAGTGCTGTTTTCTTCGCAGCGCGGGCTGTAGCTTCCAATTTTTCTTCACTCTGGAATATAAAGCTCATAAATAGCTCGTAATAACGCAATGATCGCCTTCCTTTTCCACTATCATAGCGAGGGGAAATTCTACAGCCCCGTCGTCCTATACATACAGAATAAATTCTGGATAACTTTCCAATGCCACCTATAACGCCATTGTTGAGCTGTACTAGTCTGGGTTTGGAAAAAAGGGATTTTGGAAATATCAGTCCTAGGAGGGGGGCTCTGATCATAGATGAAAAAAGTAATTGACTTTGCAAATTACAAAATTCGCAAAATAGAATCCGATTTTTCGAGGATTTTAGTTACTATTTATTATAAGGGTAACTCGCCATGATATGGAATACCTGATTTTCACCTTTTTTCGCTTGAAAATTTCTTTATTGTGATATCAACGAGAAAATCAATTCATGAAAATTTTTCAGCATTAATTCTGATCAAAGCCATTACTGTTAGAAAAAACTCAACATGCTAAAAAATTCAAATCCACTCGCAAATTTTTAGAAGCTTCGGAATGGATTTTAGAGATTTCTGGCATCGTCCATCCGAGTGATATGGAGCGCACTTATCTTACTCACTTATCTCACTAACGCTTTGAAACAAAATTCAGAAAAAAATTCCCGCGAGTTTGAGTATATTTCAACCCCAAACCTAACCACCTATTGATCCTTTTTGACGTATAAAATAGGTTTCATTTAATGACGCAGCTAGGTGGTTCATAACGGTGTGACTTACCCTATGAAACTTTACTCTTGAATTAAAGTTTTCAACGAGACCGCAGGTATTGTGTCGAAATCTCTGGTACAGCAAGACCTGTTTTCTTTCTGAAATCAGTTTTTGCATTCAAGAATTGTTCCTCGTGATAGAATTGTCGAAAGTTGACAATAGCGTAACGAGAATGTGCTCAGACACGAGCATCATCCATGACTTTTACTCAATTAACTATATATTATGATTCAAAAGTTTGTCGAGGATTGTTGTCAAATGGGAATGCAACATTCCAAGAATTGTCGGATCGAAATACACGAACTAAAACTTTTGCCTCTTGGAATTTCCAATTCTCGGGAGATGGTATGCAAGACATATTCAAGAAGCTCAAAACTGGGAAACTTTGCTTCCAAGTGAAGATGTCCCTCATGATAATTCAAATATTCAAAGCTTTTCCAGCGTCTGGTAAATACTTTTCAACTAGATATATTCATTTCCAACTTTTCATTCGTAAGCCAAAATATAAATATGTTTAAATCAGACGAATTGCTTAGTATTTAGCGACGATTAATTCAATAAATAATTTCGCTCTATGGAAAGTATGTCGGCAATTTCTGCAATGAAATTTTATCCAAAAGCCTTGAACAAAACTGATATTTTCAGCGGCTTCTCCGAGAAAATTGCTGATTAGATTTCAAAACGACTGGCATAATGTAACGCAGTACGTAACGAACTGATGTTTTAATTAACTTGAATGACATTATACTGTTACAGAGCCCGTATAACTTTGAATGAATTACAGATGTTGAAGATACCCACACCGCAACCATGTCTCGTTTCGAAATCGAAAGACCTAACTCCTATAAAGATTTCATATCCCACAGCAGTCAAGTCCAGTCAAATTACTTCAACCTTTCAGGGCTGATTGTCGAGCTATACGAGAATCGTCCAACTTTTCTCGAAAACATGCTATGTATTTGATAATCGGCATTTCGGTTACAAATTCAGTCAAGAATTATAATCCGGATCGATTTTTCGTAAACCAAAAGTTTTTCACTGCTATCCATCGGCCCCATTAACTATCAGCAATACAGTCAATAGCTAGCCGAAAATACAGCACTATTTTTCGCAGCGAAATTTCGACAGAGGTCAATCTCGGGGCAGGAATTTCCGGCTCATTGAACGATGTCTGGTTCTCTCCATATTGCTTTTTGGAAGTAAAATACTGCACGACGTGAAAGACAGATGGGTCTCGCACATTTATTGTCAAATAAAAGAAGCCAGGGGAAACAATCGAAGAATTTCGGATATTGTGAAAGTTCTTTAATCGGTCTGCTTTCTTCCACCCTTTTTTCAAGCTAAGTCGAATATTGGGAGATATACCCAGTGTTGAATTTTCTAAACGTGGAATATCTTTCAACAGATCTTCACTTCCGTGACCCTGAAACAATTCATTGGTCCAGTTCGCCGTGCAGAGTAGCACTAAAAATCTACGAACTGGATACGTGGCTGGCAGCAAAACAGAATTTGCATATAGAGCTAATGCTTCCTTCCGCCAGGAATACTAATTCTAAAATAATTCATGAATTTTGACATTTGTAACGCGTAGGTCACGTACCAAGCGTTTATTAACAAATACCAAGCGTAATAAATGAGCTTAATAAATTTTTTGTTCATTTTTTCTCTCGCGTTAATAAATTCCAGAAATTTTCAACGGCCGCTAATATCGCCCTGTGGCTATTAATACCCAGTCCAGTCATGATTCCGGCAACAAATGTAGCCAGGTATATTATAAAATATTGACATCGACGCAGAATATCTTACCCTTACCCTTTCCCTTTCCCTTTCCCTTTCCCTTGCACCTGAGAGATAAATCAAACTCACGGCTATACAGATACATACATTATGTTTTTCTCCGTGATCAGAATAATTCTATGATCTACAAGTCTGCGTATATATACTTATCTTTATTTCATTCGCTTCTTGCGAGAAAATCTCCAAGCCGTGTCACGTGCATCCGAGCTATATACGATTTCGGATTTCGCAACGTCTAGTCTACCTTTTCACTGGCATATATATTAGGAACGACTGAACGTGGAGCTGTATAGTACGAGTAAAATCTCTCAGAATCGCATGATAATTACGAATTTTATAACGCTTTTCTAAACTCCAGGGAACCTGTAAAACGAACGATACAACGCGCAGCATAATTTCATGGAAGCATTACTCGTAGAAGTTATCTCGGAACCGTCGATTCTGAACTTCTATTACCCTCCAGGGTGCGAAATTATGATTAAGGTTCAACCGACAAACGGTAATTTACGGTTCAGGAGAGGACCGACTATCTATCGTCATTAAGATGCCTATAAACTTAAATATCCCATAGAAATATTATCTACTCGATTGAAAAAATCATCTAAACAAGAGAGAATGAATTTCTAGAATTGAGATGGGGAAGATTTGTCTGTACTTGCAATACCAATATCACCCCTTCGATTTGGCTTCTCTTTGGTCACCCTTCTGGCCAAATATATTTGTATTATATGTTTGTGTTTCGTATTTGAAGACGGTTATCGGGTAAACAATAGATAAATATTTAATCGATAAATTCGTATCTTGGCGGGAAAGCGAGGGTGGCGACAACGTGGCTACGTCGACGACGCTCGACGTCGCGGCGGGCTGAGAGTCAGTTCACGGCCAGCCGCCCCCTTGCGCGGGCGGTCACGTGCGCGGTTGGGGGTTTATAATCGCGTCCATCAATCCAAACTCTGCGAGCAGCTCGAAAAGTTGAATCCTGCAGTGTATAGGAATTTTGCTTTTCCTTTATTCATGTCATTTTAGTCAGTGAGTGATCATTCTAATCAATCAACACCGAAGCCACGCGCTAAATGCGATTTTCCGCATGCGAAATTTCACCCGATATTCACCGGATACCTTGCAAGCTCGAAATACGTGATGCTGTGCTACGTAAGTCGAAATTTCTCTCAAATACTCCTGAAATTTTATCACAACTATCCTACCAGGATTAGCTAAAAGATCTCATATTCAGAGTAATGATTTTCACCGAGTCTATAGAGATATGCGTAGGGAAATAATAGCAATGGGAAACTCTGAGCTACAATACCCCGCTGACCCTGACTCGTGGGAATGGGCTTATTAAAAATGACGACCCTTTGAAATATAGGCGCCTTTTATAGCCGGGCTCAAAAGTCACGTTTGAGACAATGCCCTGCGCAGTCAGTTGCCCGAATAAAAAGGTATGAAAAAATTCTCACTGCCAAAATGTTTTTGCGAACTAATGTTCAGTATTCGCGCTTTAGCAGTGAACTTTTCATAGGAAAAAGCTCGAAAATTTATCCGAATCCTCCTCATATGACGCGGTGGCATTAGGCGAAACCGCGAGCGTGTTCTCATGAACTCAGCAAGTTCTAGTCAGTCTGAGTCTATGTCATCCTAATGAACAGAGAACACAGACAAAGTAACTCTGTTCTTTCATACGGAACGTCTCGTTTTTGCTATCCCAAACTGGGTTAATAAAAACGAGGACCTTTGTCTCTGCTTTGAAGATCAGACGATGCGGACAGCCTGCGTAGACGCAGAATTACTTCAGCTGTAATTAATGACTGTCAAATTATTTTTCAAGCAGATATATAGCCACTCGGGTGGATTATGAAATTTCTGTACGAGGCGGTTGACTACGAGATAGAAAAGTGCATTCGTATAGAGATTGCTCTGTGAACGAGAAGATAAAAATACACTTTATGAAGATTTTAAAAACCCTGGAAAACTCCGCTCGTTCATATCGCAACCATATCGTATCTTGAAGTATCCTTACCCAACCCTCGGCCTGCTTCTGTCGTCCGCACATTCGGAAACTCTCTTGCAGGTCAACTCAGCAAATCTCCTGGGCGTTCTGGGATCACTGCGGTTCAACCGAAGAGATCAAAAAAAGCCCACAACTATTTCGTACAATTTTCTCTATCCATTAAAGTTTCAAGATACTTTACGAACTATTAATGATTCGACCAATTGATTTCTGTCCTCGATTAAAATTATATATACTCCAATTAAAATTTAATCAACTTACGTCATATCTCTGCGATTGCACAACTTTAACGAGGAGATTTTCCTTCACACATCGTACCCTTGTCCGACGTTATATGGTCAATCGCATAAGCTTGTTAAATTTAATTTTCTTTTTTCCTGTCCTTTCATTGGTCTGAAGCAATTTTTCATATTCGATTCGATGCTTCGGTTGAATTTCGCGAAAGTCAAATCGTTGGTCTATTTGCACACAAGATGATCGTAGGGAAGCTCTGAGCTAAAGCATAATAGAGGCAGGGCGAAACGCTGTTTATGTTTGGCGTAAGCTGCCAAAGCTCGACTGTGCGGGAAACTGCCGAAGTTTAATCAATGCGAATTAGTTGTCCGGTTAACGGGCCAAATTACAGTGTCTTCCGATCGAACTTTGGAAGATTTGAGAAACTATAATCCAGACTTGTTGTAGTTTAGCGGGAAACAAACAAAGATATTGGTTTTGTATTATTAAGAAAAACTACCCCCGGGCATATGTGGTGAAGTTTTTTTTCTTCTCCTTATGGAGTCTCAAGACTGGCCATAAAGATCTTATCGAGTAAGAGAAAAAGATTCTACTAATTGGAAAAGCCCGAGAAAAGTCCCGCAAACTTTACCGCCGTTCTGTACTACTTGGAAACTTGTTTTTCCGAAGATCCTTCTACTTTATAGATTTGTCTCAATTATCGTCGATCCATGTTACGTGGATTCTTTCCCTGACCACCACGCGGACACCCTCAATTCCAATCAATTTACTATATAATTTATGGGGGTTAAAGCAGAGCGAAAGACCGGGTTTTCAGGGAGATCGTTTCCTCTATAAACAGATTCCATTATTCGATGTAAACATGCTAATAAAATTAGATTATCCCAATCTTGTATCGGCTCGATATCAAGTTACCAATAATCCCTGTTCTCATTGCTTTATCCTGGTATTATCTTGATTGGAATCTACGATCCTCGTCTCGCCATACACGAACGTCAACTTGATCGTCGGCTTCTGCACACTCCGCTAGTAACTCAATCAAGTTATCCCATAATACATAATCGTTGTAAATATAATTAGCGCCGTATGAAGCTACCGAAATTTCGTACGTAATTAGGCCACTCCTAAAGTTACGTCGAAACTATCACTTCCACTTCTAGCGCCGTTGTTATTAGTCAATATTGAACAGATTGATTTATATTATTTATACCATCAGATTATCTTTGGTGGAGAAAAAACAAACGGTATTTTTCGTCCATTTGAGGGATTCTTATTTAATTTTGCGTTAATCACTCCGATAAACACGGCTTGATTTACTTCCTCTCTTTGATAATTGTTACATTATAGATTCTCTTGAAAATTACTAGCCCGTATGAACCTCCTTCTGAACAATGGTCATAAAACAACAGATTTTCGAAACTAATTCGAGCAAAGTCCCTCGAAACGAATGAGCAGCCACCCGTAACGGTTGTTCAAGTTAAACCTCCCGGCCATAACTATGATACCTTGTAAATGTAGTTTATACACGTAATCGCGTATATACTCTGTATAAGAGATAAGATATTCGGCCAGGGTGTTGGATAGGTTGAAAATTATGTATGCAGATGAGATGTGGGATGTCGGTATACCGAGTCGAGCAACATACACAGAGACAAGTTTCATTATAAAACGAGATCCACGAAAGTTCTGAGCGAGGATTGCTGCACGCCTAGCGACCCCGGTCGACTTAATCACCAGCAATTATTAAAACTCGTGGGGCACTTGCCCACAACATTCAAAGATAAAGAATGATTCATTGTACATGAGAGTATAGTAGCCAAGTATCTAGAAATGGTCGAATATTGTGACAGTTCTTTTCACTCTCACTTTTCCCTCGCTTTCTTTTCATCCCGTTCAAATAGTTGGCACTCTCTTTCGAACGGGGATGTACATTATCAAACTTCTTGAAATTTAGAGGGAAGATCCCAAAATGATGTAATTTCAAGTCACAGCAATAATATCTAGAGATGAGGTTAATCTTCTATCGCTGTAAACGAGTATCTACCCTCCTTTTTCTCAACGTTTACAAAAAGAAAGGAAAAAATGATTCAAAATCAAAAACTATTCCTTATCTAAAAATTGAATTCAACGACCTGTACCCTGTACCCTACAACAACTCCTTTTACTCCGGTGCAATCAATATTTGTAAGTGGAAATCCATAAATTCTGAAATAATTTTGAATTACGTCTGAGAGTACTTGTAATCAGCAATGAAAAAATAGCCATTGGATTATTTCTTTACAGCCCAGCGCTGATTTGAAAAAAATGATTTCCACCCTCATGAATGATTAAATCGTGTTTTTTCCCCGCAGAAAAGCTCTTCAATTTAAATTCCGATATACCTACGCCTATCGCGTATTCGTACATTAAAGGGTTTGAAGTGATAACTTCATTTCTGTCGTTCATTTCTGTCCATGAAATAGAATTCCGAATTTACGCCGCACCTGAACGGATAGAGTATCAAACGCTTGAGGCAAAACTGTTGAAAGTAACACCTATTCGCACACCGTGGTCAGTTTTTTTTTTCAATTCAACGAAATACCATAAATTTACGCCGGAATAGGTACCTGGCCGTACTAAAGTACGGGCGTGTGGGCGAAAATGTGCGATAGATTTTTACCTTTATTCTTTAAACTAAAGTGGGCGCGATTGATTTATCTTCCATTTTTTTTACCCCAATTCGAGTATCCGATTGCACAGAATTAAATTGTTAATAAATAATTGCAGAATGTAATGTATATCTTTAGTTTGAAATCAATATTGTACGTATTATATGATAAAGGGCCTACAGCACGATCGAAAAGTGGATTAAAGGTTAATGAGAATATAATTAATTGAATTTGATGCTTTTTTCGTCATCACTCAACCGAGAATATTTGATTTTACTACAGAATGACAGAAACTTCGTTCTTTTAGCGAAGCGTGAAATAATTTTTAATCAATTTTATTGTAACGGATTCAATGATTGCCAAAACTGCGTTCAGCGATATATATATATAGGTACGTATATATTCCGGGAATTGTTTTTGGTTCGAACATCAAACAGAAGAGGGAAATAGGTCAGTTATTACAGAACGTACCTTTGCACACTCAAATTTGAAAAAAATCAAACGTTTGAATTTACGTATTTGCACTTTTGACCCAAAATATCGTAGCTAAATATGATCGTTCATTTTTTCACGTGTTCAAGACATGGTGAAAAACTATTTTCCTTTTTCTTTTTCGGTATCGTATAGTTCTATCGTCGAATAAAGGTAATCAGAGAGAATAGATCGATGGATGATCAATTTTTGCGATTCAAATGAACATTTAGTGCGTATTTTTGAATCTTTGATCTTCAATTCAATTCAATTTATATTTAGGTGCGAAAATCTTGTTCATATATTTCTTTGGAATTATTTCAACTATCCGAATTTCGCTCAAAACACGACAGACATGTTCATCAGAAACTTGAAATGCAGAGAGTAATTGCTTGATAAGGCGTAACGGATAGGGAAAGAATAATACTGCTGTGCCAGTGACAATGAAACATGAGCGTCAAGGAGTTTAAGTATATTCGTTCGCCGCTATTTTCAAGATAAGTCGCGAGGAAAGGAAATGCGCAGGAAAGTAAACGGCGAGGCTGAAACTTATTTGCGAAACCCGTTAACCGAGTTTGCACTAAATTACTCGGTTTTCTTTTTTTCCCTCTTAAATTCGCGTTCACTAGAAATGACGAAGGGCTCTTGCCGTAAAAAAAAAAAGCAGGGATTTTTTTTTTTAATGAATAGCCATACAAGGGAGTGTGCGAGGTACGAGGGATGGCGAGAACTTGGGGGCGACGCTCAACAAAGCCAGCCAGAAGTATTACCCGATTATAAACCAGCTCTAGCAGCGAGCTGCAGGCGACTTAAGCCGATATTCTACACACTTCTACATATATTGTTCTCATACTTAGTCGATTCCACATCATTACCCGGAAATTAATTTAATAGTTAATGGATTTGTAAAAGTCACACGGTGTTAGTTTCACAGCTGCATTTTGTACTTTGTATAAAAATGAAAAGCCAACGCCGACTAATTGAGCATTTATATAATTTTTGGTGGATTTTTTAAGCTCAATGCTCCTGGTTCTGAAATAAATTTTCAAACTTCTAGAATATGAGCGTTTTGGTACGATATCGATAATAGAGCTGTCTATTCAGCATCGATCAGTTGCAGAATAGATATGGGTCATTCCATGTCAAATCGACAAATAGTTGGAATCGACCCCCTCCGATTCGGATAAATTTTGGTGGAGTGTTTTGTCTCACTATAAAACGAAGTTCTGCCAAAGGAAAAAAATTTGAAATTTTTTTCTTAAGAGTTATGCAAAATTGAAAATGTCACTGTTTTTCCCGTTTTTTAAGTCTATTTATTTAATATTTCATAACCTACTGTATATTTAAAAAAAAACCGCTGGTGCGTTCAAAGAGGACACTTAGAGGTATGAGAAAAAAAAAGTTCGGAAGAAAAATTTTGAAAATTACCAAAATTAGAAAACTTTGAATTCTTAAAAATCGTAAAACGTAAACTTCGCAGTGAAATTTTTGGCTCAAAATTTTTTATATTATACCTCTAACATATCTTAAGAAATTCTGAAATTTTCAGGAGGGTGTTTTTTTTTGTTTTTTTTTTATGAATTTTTGAATTTTGGCGAAATAATTTTTTTCAATTTTTTCAACTTTTTTGTTGAATATAGTTATTCTACCACATGATTATTGAAGTTTGAGCTCTAAAATATTTTTCTTATGTTAACGGGATGTAAAAACAGAAATATCTCAAAAATTTTATATTCTTATTATTGTAGAATAAAAAATATTTTAGAGCTCAAACTTCAATAATCATGTGGTAGAATAACTATATTCAACAAAAAAGTTGAAAAAATTGAAAAAAATTATTTCGCCAAAATTCAAAAATTCATAAAAAAAAAACAAAAAAAAACACCCTCCTGAAAATTTCAGAATTTCTTAAGATATGTTAGAGGTATAATATAAAAAATTTTGAGCCAAAAATTTCACTGCGAAGTTTACGTTTTACGATTTTTAAGAATTCAAAGTTTTCTAATTTTGGTAATTTTCAAAATTTTTCTTCCGAACTTTTTTTTTCTCATACCTCTAAGTGTCCTCTTTGAACGCACCAGCGGTTTTTTTTTAAATATACAGTAGGTTATGAAATATTAAATAAATAGACTTAAAAAACGGGAAAAACAGTGACATTTTCAATTTTGCATAACTCTTAAGAAAAAAATTTCAAATTTTTTTCCTTTGGCAGAACTTCGTTTTATAGTGAGACAAAACACTCCACCAAAATTTATCCGAATCGGAGGGGGTCGATTCCAACTATTTGTCGATTTGACATGGAATGACCCATATATGAATTGCGTATCAGATGTATGTCATTGATCTAGTTTCGGTCTAGTGCAGAACTTCTGCAGCCTTCTGATTCATTGAGATCCTTGTCGCAAATCTGCATGATGCGTGTTGTATAGCTGAGAAATCTCTTCGAGATAATTAACAAAGACTTTGCGCCTGACAGCTTCGTAATTATATAGTGGTTCACGTACAGCCAGCAAAACTGTAATATGAGCTGTACTAATTTACGGCAACAGATAATATCGCTAGATTCTATCGTATGCCTTCAAGGGTGCAGAATGAAGATAGCAATGAAATGAGGGGGGGATTCACATCAAAACTCGTGGAAAATGAAAATTGAGAACTTAGAGAACCTCAAGTAAAAGCTTTTCCGATCCACTTGCGACCATTATAATCGTTTAACAATGAGACTTTCGCCGAACTGTCCAGTCTCTGATAATGCTATACATTTCACGATGATGGAAATGTAGAATAGCATTTTCCAGCCCGTTATTTAAACTTTTCACGAATACCTGCGGGCTTGAAATTTTCGAAAGTTCTTCAGAACGGCGCTGCAAAGAAAGCGGTAGAACGAAATTCAAACAGTAAGATCAAACTTGCAAGAACAGTCGTTTTATATAATTTATTATGATTTTTGTTCAGCTCAGAAATCATTCTACGAATTTTATTGCGCTGCTATACTTTTATAACAATTTTGTGTAAGCTCTGTATATTCGGAGCTCTTCGATCAACTTTTGCAACGATCACTGGCTCTGAAACCAGGTTCTGCCGATTGTTGAGTGTTTGGTATCGTGAAAAGCTTGTATATAAGGCAATCAGACCAACTTGAGTTAATATAATGATGATGGTCTGAACAGCAAGTTTTTAATGCGAGCTTATTACTTTCGTGAAATCCGGTTGGCATTATTATCGTACAAATTCGTATATTTCATTCCCCTGATCCCCTCGTTACATAAAGCAATTTCACTTCTCTAATGATTACAACGTTTCACGTTCTCGTACCTTCCGATTTTGGTCGGATTAAATTGATCATCGCTGAAGGCTGTATCAAACGAAGTTATAATGCAAAAAGTAGTAAAATCGGATAATCCATTTTCCCATTACCTTCAAAAAGGCACACGACAATGAACGTGGTTCCTGTAAACGTATGATAAAAGCCAAAAGAAAAAAGATATGAAATTAAATAAGATCTCGAGTTAGTGGTACAATTATCATGGGTCAATTAAGGGAGATATAACACCCGATAAAGTATCACACGGTTCAACTTCTTCGTTTATACCGATTCTTAAAGATTTTTCAATTTCCATGTCAATTAAAGATTTTCGTCACCTTTACGTGAATATAATTATTGTCGTAAAAGTGATTTCATGTAATCGGCAATAAAGTCTAATTTCGAAACGCTTCCAGGTAAAAGGTGCATTTTTTTTTCTTTTTTTTTCTAAGGATGTATTGAAAAATCAATGGACTTGAAGGCAAAAGTAGCGAACAAAAGATGCAAGATACAAATCTGTCTATTGCATGATATGACATTTTAAATGCTTGCAATAAAAGCTAAGGAGCTTTCGCTCCTAGTAGATTATCTTCTTTGAAATACCATTGTCTGTGATCCTGAAAGGGCAGATGGTCGGTCTCACGTAACCTAGACAATACTTGTTACAAACACCTGTTACTTGTCTCTCGAGGGAGGTGAGATGATTTGTTGATGCTAGTTCTTGGAACTATACAGCGACTAGGATTCTTCAAAAGCAGGCTTCAATCTGGGGAACAAAAAGCTGACATTCTGTGTGCAGTACATGCAGTAGAGATTTTCGTATACTTTGAGAGCCCTCGTGTTCATTGTCGTGAAAGTAATGTCGGTAAATCTAGAACGTTTATAAACTCGACTCGTCAACAAGACAGATTCGTCCGTCAATTATCTCGGTTGTTATATATCTGAATATTTTACTCTTTGGTCTTTTATAAAATCACAATAGCCTTCACAAACATTTCACTTAATCAGGAAATTTTATGCCAACAATAATCGTCCGGTGAAACGAGCTCATAAGTCATATTGTTATCCTTGTAGTCTTTTTAAAGCTTACCTTTGTATCTCCTTCAGTCAGTTTATCTCATTGGTTCATGTCGAAATTCGCATTTATTTCACAAAAACTAGAACAGAATTCCCACGGAGGGAATACACAGTTCGAGCAGCAAAAGGATGTGGAGTACATTCCGTGTACAAACGGCGAGATAAACAATGCTAGAGAATCAATTGATCGAAGTATTTCTCATCTCGTTCGAATAAATTTCATTTAACTCAAAACTATCCATCGTATGCGATAACAGTATTTGTTCTGAACCAATGAGTTATTTTTTCGCTTTAGGAAAACAGTAATTTTGCCATTTCTATTTGATCGCCAGATTTTCCTAACTCTAGGAAATTTCATTTCATTCTAGAAATCCTTACCCTCGGTTTATTCTTCATTGCTGTTTTGATCCAATGAAGAAATCCCCCCAATGGCCCGGGCAAGGTTGACTAAGGAAGCTAATCCATTTGTTAAGAAGCGAGCATGGCTGTAAACGTCTCCGTTCTCCCTGTATATTTCACCCTCTTCCTTCCTTTTTGGTTTTATTTTCTTTTCTTGTTAACTTATTCAACTACCCGTTGAGTTTATCGCTTCATCTCTAATTAAGCCAAGAGTTTGTCCCGAGCTGGTGGCTACTCTACAGAAGTTGCAGTCTGCACCTGGCTCGAAACGTTGGAAAAATGGAAAATGGAAAAATACAAAAAACATGGTGACAGATAATACTTTTAAAAAAAAACCTTTCCGCGCGTGGAGTTTCTGCCTTCGCGATAGCCCCGTCCGTCACTTGTCACCCGGAAGAGAGATATCTCCCTTGGGAAAGAAACTTTGCAGCGGATCGTCCATCTCTCTGCAGTTGGTTCATATTTTTGTGAAATTAAACACCCGCTAGCTATGAAGCGGAGAAGTTACGAAATGAATAGCCTGAATCATGGGGTAAATTTGGAATCTTTTGTCATAAGCTTCACATTTTCGTTGGTCTAACATTAACTTGGATCTCAAAATAAAATCAAGCTACTGATTGTAGGATTTTTGTGAATAGATAATACCGCGTGCCAAAGTATCATTGAACCTGGTATATCTGTTCGTTGGAATTTTTGAAAACTGTGGCAGTCATCCAATTATTATTTCCTCTCGTTTCTTCGTAATGAGGTGAAACAGGAATAAAGTGTAGAATAAGACAAGAGCCCGAGTCTGTTTCTTTGGGGCAAAACATAGAATCTATTCTCGTTCCAAGATTCAGGTTTTCTTGTCAATTGTTTTTCCACTCTCTTTGAACTTTCGACAAAGAAGACATAATGGAATATTGGAGGCGGGTCGCGATAAGGGTTTTATCGATCGTTACGTAATACCTAGATAATAATACGCAACACTGACGAACAAACGTGCCCCAAGGCCCTCGAAAGTACATCCAATGTACTAAAATCTGAAAAAAATAACATTATCCAATTACAATTCCAACATTCTTCTCAAATATTATCGTTCAAACAGAAATCGAGTTTATTGCATAATTCAATTCACATAATTTCAGTCCAGCATTCGTACAAGTTGCGGCAAAAATTTCAACCCTTTACGGTGCAGGTAGTAGAGGAGAAAAATTCGCTTCTATGCAGTCATACAGACTTTACCGGGGTGATTAATTAGGACTAATTGTATGCTACGAGGGCATTACTGTAAAGGTAAATTACCATCGACTGGGCATAACAGGTGACGAGGTTGGCGTAGTTTCAAATAGGTAAATCAGCTCGAAAGTCTAGAACTCTCGAATGTCCTGAACGCGCATTACTCATCCAGCTGTGAGCCTCTCAGCGGCTGGTGCATTTGCGAGGCGCCATGCCACTCTGGGCTGATATCCTTCAGGACTTTCCGTTGGCAGTTTGCCAACAAATTATCCGGTATCTTCTAGACAACCCTCTCGACCTACCATTGCCACCCTTGTATTTCCCATTATCGAACCGGATTCACGTAGAATCTTTTCATTCCCGATTGCACTTCAAGTGAAGGGAGTTTGCCATGTGTAGATTGTTAAGATAACAAATGGTCTTCGTCTTCTAGGACCAGAGTGGAAGGAATTCAATTAGATTCGTAAAATCCTTACTGTTTTCCGTTATACTGTGACATTGATAGGATTAACTGAACCAGTTGTATTCAATCAGTGACGAAGCAGGAGCAACGGAGAGGGCGAGAAGGAGAGTAATTAGTTTTGGACAATGGGACTTTCTTTCGTTAAGATTTTTATCGAAATGGCATCAATCTGCGAGCTTGAATCATGCCAGCTTACCATGCAATGCTGACTCGCATTTAGCACGCACACACTTTTGCACTATTTGACAAAGACAAACTATGTGTATTTAAATAGCTTCAGATAAGAACCGGTGATCATTGAACCCTGTGAATAATAAAATCCATTTAGATAAAACCTTCAATTTTATCCCAATCGTCTGCTGCTTCACATTCATCACTGCCTCTCGTAACAAAACGAATGCATCGAAAGCTGCTTACGCTAATCCCATGATCTTGGAATGAATGCATCGAGAGTTTTGTTGCTTCGATATATGGTTGAATAATCTTCGAGCGATATTCCTGTCCTTTTGATCAGGAAAAATCGATATCTATTTTGTGGAATACTTTTTCGTTCTTATCGTTCGAAATTGGGTGAATGTTCCAACCGATATTATTGGCTATAATTCAGGTAACCGGGACAGTTATAATAGAATGAGGTTTGTTTTTATGAAACCCTGTTCAGCCGTAAAAAAATTAATTAATCAAAACTAGTTACTAGCATATATATACATATATATATAGATATATGTCTGTATGTAGGGATGAACAATGGTACGTGGACTCATGTAGATACATGAACCTTTGAGAGAGTTTTTTCCTGTTCTGCTACCAGTATGGGAATATGTATTACTCTCCCGCCGAAAAAAAAACAAAAAAAAAAAAAACAGTGTTTCGTATTCGGAAGGATTAACTGAGGTAGTCGAGAAGATTTGTTGGTGTGAGGCTGCAAGTAAATATGAATAATGAATTCATCAAAAAGTCCCACTTGTTTCTGTACTCTCATATAAATACACAATGGGGGTCACACGTTATCTTTATCTACTGTACCCAGAGTTTCATACGGAATCTCATGTCTCGGACAGTGATCCAGTTACATATTACAATTACAATTACTTCGAAAAAATGTATCTATATACTCAATCATAGGGCTCATTCGTTTTATTGTATAAACCTGCTTCGCATGATTTGTTTGAACTCGAAACGAACGTATAGTTGTCGATCAAACTACGTTGTGGGATCGAAATTCGTTGAACAATTCAATCCTAGCGTAATAACAATTGTTTTACATAACCGTGGGATCCTTTGAACGAGAAGTTGATTACTTCTGAATTGATCGTTTAGTTGTTAGCACGTTTGATCTTGTTTTCGCTGCATTCCAGGAAACTTTCTATTCAATCCATAACGGGATTGAAAAAGTTAATTAACGTTCATTTTAAAGCCTAGATTCTTTTGAACGCCGTTCTATCGAACTCGTATTCAAATATGAAGATTTTCAGTTTCAGAATTTGAACAGTTAATTAACACGCGAAAGATTGAGATGAAAGCGTTGTTTTTTGTGACGGATTATAACGAATGTCTCCCCTGCTACAATCTCGTTTTATTTCATGTTTCAGGCGCTGCTTCAAGCGCATGACGTGGCAGGACACGATGTCTACGGTGAGGAAGCAACCAGAGTAACACCTCCACCTCTTCTTCCTTACCTAAACGGGGGCGATGAACTTGAGGGGCAAAACGGTGACTTAGACCTTGAAAATGTCACTCGTGTCCGTTTGGTACAGTTCCAGAAAAACACTGATGAACCAATGGTAAGTTGTCCTGCTGAAGAATAATGTCTCTTTGCAAATCGTGCATTCGGCACATCGATCAATCACTGATTCTGCGTCACTTGTTCGTTCCCCGATGCGAAATACATGTAACTGATATTCGATGTAGAAGAAATTCAGCGAGATATGAACCTGTGATCATGATGTGCGGAAAATACGATTTTCTAATGAAATCAGATTCCATTTGATGCACAGATTCAAAGGCCCGTGACAAACTCACCCAACTTTGTTTCGATTCCAGGGTATCACGCTAAAGATGAACGAAGATGGTAAGTGCGTTGTCGCACGCATTATGCACGGCGGAATGATCCATAGGCAAGCAACACTTCACGTCGGAGATGAAATCCGAGAAATCAACGGAGTTCCAGTCGCCAATCAATCGGTCAATGCGTTACAAAAAATTCTCGTGAGTACAGCACTCTCTGCCTCAGTAACTAGTTTAGCAAATAATCGAAAAAAATCGAGAGATTCTTCTGTCGAGACTTTTTTCTTATGGTCAAAACTTCCTTCATACGTTTTCTCTTCGTTTAGTACAAGTTTTCAATTATGGAGTCTCTAACTGCCAGTTCTAAATTAGTGACTTGCGGGTGGATTAGACGAAGAGATGAACTTTTCGTAAAGCTTGCAAAATGGCATTTCGGGTGAAATTGTATTGTTCGTAAACAAGAAATGCCAACTAATGTAACGTTTACTAGAACTTGGAAAAACTCGTGTCAAACCTCGCCAGTCAGCAGTTCTAATACTTATATGTGTCTTTGGAACGAGATATTTGGACAGAGGGAATTTATACCTTAAACTCAAAGTTCCACAAAAACTTGATACCGAATTCAAGTCCCAGAGAGAATCGTGGTCGTTGTTAAACATTCGGTTCATACAAAATCAAGTTGAAATTCGAAGGCTATCGATTTCAAATTCAGTGCTTTATCGCTCCTGGTAATAAGCTGCTCACCCTGATTAAATTTAATGAACATACGAAATCGGAAATGAAAAAAGAGACGTACATTGATCATGGCTCGAGGACTTACATGAAACATGAACTGAACAATCGTAGGTTCTTTGAAATCTGTTATCGCGAACCCTATCGCATTACGGCTCACCCTTCGGCATAATATTTGTTGACTTTCCACCGATTTGGAATCCGGGTACGATATAGTAATCTCTGTATAAACCTGCGCTATAGAAGTTCAATTTTCTCGACCTAGATACACATCCTCCCTCAGTCAAAACCACCAGACCTTTTTGTCAATAAAGGGCGCGGATGGGGTAGCCTACTATCCATAATCTGTGCAGTCTGTATGCACATTGATGCACGTATGCGCACTCTTCAACTCTCGAACAACTCCCGCGCACGTGCATCCGATACCCATGATCTACATACCTATAAGTCTATACGGCTCTACAAACCGTTCGTGTTTGTATTAAATTTTCCGCTTCATCTACAGCGGAAGTTTAGCGTTCTACGTATCGCCATGCACCAGCTGACGAGAGAGCGAGAGAGCCAATGTTTCTCTCTTCACGGGGAAGAGATTCGACCAAATTAAAGCGTCGAAAAATTTGAAAGTAGATTGAATAATATTGATGTTGGAGTCTGAAATTCAGTTTCTTTGATGAGGATTTGCACAGTAATTCAAACACTGGGCATCTGTTTCGAATCAGCCAGGTTTTTCCTTATCGAATGACTACTCTCCTCACTCTTATTGTTAGAGAGATGAACCTTTTTTCACGTCTTCAATCAACATACAAACGCTTTTATATTAAGAGCTTATACCGTTTAGCTCCCCTCGCAAACTTCTTCTTCAGCCTCGGTAATTCTGTTTGCAGATTATCTGCTAGTACTCGATGAACTCGCTACTAAAACAGACTCCCTACCGACGCAGTATTATTCTCCATTAAACTAACCCACACCATAATTCGGTGATATGAATAGAATGAATAATTCTTTCGGTTAGGAAATATCAGCTTTCCTTTATTTCCATCATTTCATCTATTACCAGGCCGAACTCGATGGTTCATTACTAATTCTCTTGTAAATACTGCCGTGGTAGGTAAGTCGCGACATCACAGGCCCTTAGACTTGTGAAACCATCCGCGTACACATTCTGTAAATATGAAGCAAGAGGGAATTTCCTCCGCTATTCTGTGTTCATTGTCCATTGTCACGAGCCTCCAATGTCTGCATATACCTGATTCGCATATTGAATTCAATCAGGATTTTTTACAGTCCAATGATGCAGCTTGTTCCTTCAATTTACTAGCCCGACATTTGTGAATGTAGCTTTATCAGTGAGAATGGGGTCGTAAAAAGGGATTAATTCTGCGTAGAGCTTTTGATGAGGAGACTAATTCAAGGGGGAAAAGAGGGACCGCAACGAGCTTTTTTGACCTCACTTGTTCGACCAATACTCTAAGCAGCTGCTGGAACCGAACTACCAGTCTTTTTCATCCATATTGTTCTCTTGATGCCTTCCTAGTTCTGAACTTAAGTTTATCTCGACGGTCTTCGACATTACGATAGAAATTTATGGCGACAAGGGTCATTCTAGGCAAAGTATACCTTGCTCCGTGCTTTCGTAACAGCTATCTGACTATCATTATAGTCATTCGATTACTGGTTCTTCCACATTTCTGAGCCTTTATCGAACAAAGTAGGAGTCCTGATCCAATTAAGATCAAATTGATATTCGGAATAGTATTTCGCCGTACGATTCCTTCATCTTGTATCCTTAACGCAGAGGCACTTGGATGTGTGCATATATGTATCTTAAAGAAATTATCAGTATGAGAAAAGTCTAGGCATATTACGATTGAAGAAATTGGTGATAGAAAGAGAGACGCGCCGACGATTTTTTTTTTTGATTGTATGTGCGAAAGAGGGTTGCATAAAAATGATTTTCTGTTTCAGCGAGAGGCGAGAGGATCGGTGACTTTCAAGATAGTGCCATCGTACAGGAGTGCGCCACCCCCCTGCGAGGTACAAGTAAGCCCCAGCCCCAGAGGCACCAATTCCCAAACCGCACCTCCCGCATCTCACTCGGCACCCTTGACCACCACCACTACCACTATCACTACAACCGTCAAAACTGTATCCACAAATACTCCAAAGTCACCGATGACCCCGGCGTGCTCGTGCAGCGGTCCTCCCAAAGCCCCAAAGGCCTCGAAAACCCAAAAGACAAAAGTCGGTCCCAGCTCATCCGCGGAAACTACTCCTAGACGTCGTCTCAATCCGTTGTCGGCTCTAAGAGCAGCTCGGAAATCTTAGGCAGAGTAAGGGACGACTAGTAGGTACTTAGATAATCTCAATAGGGGTTAGTTTCCGCGCTGTAATTCGGATAGTTTGAAAATATATCCGTACATTTAGATACAGCCGTAGCCATAGCCATATATAGGTGAGGTATATTCTTGCTTGAAGAGCTTTTCGCCAAAGACCACGTATCTCAAAGTATACGCTCCTTGCGGATTGACCCGGCTCAAGTTATACTCCGGTTTACTCGAGCTTACCTCGACTTAGATTAGGACAACTTTCACCTTCGCGTTTACCGCTCTGCAGTGCTATTAATCAAGCTCCTTTAATCTATAAATTCTAAAGGTGAAACGATCGCGATGACTCAGCGATGAGAGTCTTAAACATTGTCGGGAGTCAAGATTCCCGATTACTGATCCGTTTCAGAACGAAATCCCATCGCGGGTTTACCTCATCTACACGAACTAACGCATCTTTCGACTCGTTTGAGCCATAGAATTCCCAATTATAAAGGCTTAATTATACAACAGCAGCTAAATGATATCCGTTTTAAGTAGATTTATTTCAAACGCCATTAGTTCAAGGTTTCCGTGATTAATTCTTAAGAGTCTAGTAGCTTTCCGGTTTTAGGTTAGCTGCAGTTTATTATCTCGGATTATGCAGAGGTTTCAAAGCGTCGAGATGGTTGCATTTCCGGATAATGGAATGTCAAAACGAGATAAAAAAAATGAAAAAGAAACTTCACACAGGTGAGGAAACGTTATTGTAAGCCAGGAGGTGCATACTATTAAAAAAGATGAAAGTATATTCGAAGATAAACTCGACTTGAATTTTATCGATTCCTTTTCGGTTGATGTACCACGTACCAACTTCCCTTGCTGCGATTGTGAGTTGCGACGGAATAAGGATGGCTGCTGCTAATTTCTACTGTGAAATATTTATGAAGAGAACTAACGAATTTAATTAAGTCCTCATAGAAGACACCCTGGGATTCAGGGTCGACGGGCAGGGTAGGGACCTGACTTTTGTTTACCAACGCTCTCGGAACCCACCATTCCATCCACTTATGTTTGGTCTTTCCTCGAGTGGTGTATATATATTTTATATATATATATATATATATATATATATATATATATATTATATATAGGTGTATATATATATATATACATACACGTATCTCTATACGTAAAAACCACCCTCCTATACATAAACCTTGCGAACCCTCTTCTCAATCCTGTCCAAAATAAGCTTCACCTATCTTCTCCAACGGTTCTTTATCATTTGCTTTATGTTTCTTTTTATTCTTCTTCTTCTTCTTCTGCTTATTCTTATTCTTATTCTTATTTTATTCGAATACTCGTATAAATACATTACGACAACCGTATACGAGATTTAAAGTATCCTCAATGGTTGCCCATTACAATCTTAAACAACACTATACCTATACAGAACAGATCAGCATCTTGCTTCGGTTAAATAGCATGGCATAACACTTTATTAGGAATTACATCGATACGCACGTACTTCCCATCCCTTGATTGTCTGTATGCGTTTACTTTGGGGGTTCGATTATTACTCCGTATCTATATATATATATATATATATGTACATATTATATAGGTATATATATACATGTATATTTTGGGCGTGTGGATTTATCACAGAAATATCATAATTTCAAAAATATCGTTTATCCCTTGAGGGTAAGGGGCTTGAAATAGAAGGATGTGTGCCGCGTGGCTGTGACTGGGGTCTAACAACTATTTCCGAAAAATAATCGGCACCAAAATTCAACAGATTCTGAGGCTAACTATTTCGAATTATGATATTGCAGAATTAAAACCTTTTAGGTGGTCGTTCTGATTTGAAGCCAAATTTGAACCCAAGTGATTATCGATTGTTACACCCCACTTAGATCGATTGTTCATACGTCCATTTCCGAGTCCGCTTTTCTTTCTCAATCTCCGAGGTGCCTATAGTGATTAAAAATAAGGCTTAAATAAAAGATACATAAATAAATGAATAAATTTACTTTATTGTATGTTTATTCTACATATTGACAAGGAATTGGCGCAATTATAACAATGCTCGTCGTTCATTAACACGCGCAGTACGTTTTACTCGTAGTATCAGACTGCCTTGTTAAAGACAAATCAGTTCAATATGTTTTTTGCAACCCAATTTATTCAGGATTCGAGAACCACAATATGTACCTGGTTTTTAAAAAAAAAAATCCAATGTAGCAGCCACATGTGCATTAATTGATTATGACACTAGAACGACGGTGACGATAAGTTTTCACCGTTTCGTAAACACTCGAGTCCTCCACCAAATGCTTCTTCATTCATCGACATTCGTCTTTACCGCAATGGTGTTGAATAAAACCTGGAGAAATGATGATGAATATTTTTTGTTGATACTTTAAACCCAATTAGTTCGGATGAATTTGGCGATAAAATTATAATTAATTCATCAATCGACATAATCCTCTCGAATCTCCGTCGTTCTAGGGTCGAACTCAAAATCAGCTATACTTTCTCTGATTGTTAGTTTTTTCTTCTAATGATAACTTCTTATTAAATATTTATCCGCTGTTTCATATGCTTATGATTAGTCAGAAAACGTTTTAGGCAAATGCGGCGGGCCTAGTTTTGTGATTTAATAGCTTGTAGTGAAACTTAGATACGGTACCTTGTAGATCTATATTGAAACTGAAATCAACTAATTAAAAGATATCTGGATGTACAAATTTGTGCAGCAGTATGAGATACGCCGAGTTAGCTTGTTTAGAGAAGTGCTAAATTTTATCAATTATCTTTATGTGCGAAATTATTTGCAATATGTAAATATTGAATAATTATCAAAAGTCAGATCTACTGTCATATTCCGTAAAACCTAATTAATCGAAACTTCAACTGTGTTACTAAAACTGTTAAATAAATGCAATACTGAAAATCTATGTTACCATCAGTGAAAAATAGTGATATTTATTATTATGACTAGTCAATTATTGTATAATTTCCATAATGTCAAAGTAAACGCAATTGTGTAGCCGTCTGCTACGTTCAAAAGCATATCGCTTTCGCAACGCTTTATTTTTCGGAAATTTCAGTCTAACTTGAAAAAGAGAACAGTTTAATTTTCCGAACTTCATTCATGTCATTGAAGACAGAATAACTTGAACTCTGCCCCGCGGTTTCGGTCTCATACGTCTCTTCCCTTATTTCATAATTTTTCTAAATCACAACGTGTACAGCATAGACCATGATCGTGGTATATGGTTACACAATTAAGTTTAACTAAATACGGACATCATTCACAGCCATGGGATTTTATGACGGTGATACCATTCGCAATTTTGATGATGTCACGAATTTTTTGTTACCTAAAAAAAGAAATGAACCCATTCTATTTATTTCTAAAAATTTTAGTGAAAATTCGCGAGTATACAAAATGTATATAAAATGCACGTGCAAATAATGGTGGATAGTCCAAGAGACTGAATTTTTGTCTATAAAACAAGCTGAATAATGGTGCTTCTCCAAGCCCCAATGCTGGTCTAAGATGTAGGTGTACTTGAAAAATGATCGACAAGTTCCTCATCGCCGAAACACCGCGTCGACTTCGTGGCTCTCTGCTCTATGGCATTCAGTGCGAACTATACGAAGTCGGATAACGAAGCATGAACCGAAGACACACGACCTGTTCTTCTCTATCGTTGTAGAGCTTAGAATACATGTAGCGAGTGATATTGTATCATACATGTATCTACGTTGTGTTTTATCTGTCACTTGCATTTTGCGGCCACCAGTATTACGTGCACGATCCATTACACACATCACCCCCGTCACTTGAAGCTTTACATAGGAGACAACGACGCTTTATAGTGGCGCCACGATGCGATATCAAGTTCTTAACTAAAACTCAGTTATGTCAAAAAGTCGCTGAGATAATCAATGGACAAGTGATGAAATCTTAGAACAGAATCTTTGATAGACATTTATTATTTCCTGATTCTGACCGAAGCTTAGAAGACTTTGGATGTTGCCATTGTTGCCCAAGGCAGTTGGTCCAACGATCTGTGATAAGATGTAGGAAGATCGCTAAGTCACGTGAACTTTCTAACATTGAAGAACAAGTTATAATGAGTTTCAGGTGTTATAATAGAAATGATAACATCGAATGCTTCCAACAACTTCCCATAAATTGCATCCCAACCTCGACCATCCTTCATTACACGTATTGTTGCAGTATGCGTGGATTATTTAGGTAATATCTTTATGTTTACTGTTACATAATCATTAAATCATCGTAGCACCTTCCCATATCTACACGATATATATATGTGTATATCTATTAGTTGAGCATTGCACTCGAGTTTTTTGAGTTTTTTTTTTTCTTTTTATCTTTCGTTTTCTCAAGCTTTCGAATCATCCTCGTCGCAGTTTATTGACGATTAGTTATCAAGGATGTAAGAAAAGGTGTCGGGAAATCCTCTGGACTTTCATCAACCACAGCAGCCAGTCCACCAGACCAGTTGTGTGTCGATAGTACATACCTGCTATCACGTCACTTATAATTAACAGACAAACCGTCATATTATTATTTCCCGAAGTCTCTTGTACCTTCCGTACTGTAATCCGTAGATTGTATCATTTTAGTGCACTTGTGCCGTACTCTCATCACCATAATAATATACACTCGTATCGATATAAATTTTAGAAAAATACTCGCTTCTACGTCCGATCAGAATTATACTATTGTCCGCGGCGACTGTGAGTCTTGAGTCATGTCTGACTGCTTTTAGATAAAACTTAGCATCACCATCATTTGAAATGAAAATCACGGAGGCAGTAGTGTGTAGCTCTAGCGGATTGTGAAACGTCTTAAATAGCCGCAACTATAAGACTTTCGTTCTTAAAAAAAGAAGGAAAGAAAACTGTTTCATTCTTGAACAGAACTGCATTAATGTGCATCGAGGTGATTCTCGTCTATATAAGAATCATAATTATCAAAGATTACGAATAGTTTGAATGGTTGGTGTTTGGTGTGAGAATTTTCCACGGTCAGTTAGAGAGACGAGAAAGAATGCTGACACTATTGGCAAACCGCTAGACGTCGTCGTGACACTCTCGTGTCATTAATGCATATTGATTATCGACGTACAATTCATTGGTCATAAAAATTGTGTTCGTATAGTCCGTGGGGAGACGCGTTTATGCATAAATCCATATATGACTGCCTCCGTATTATAATTATTTAAAAGAAAGCAAATGAATGCTGAATTGAATAATTGCATGCGTCAGACATGCACCGTGTAAATCGAACCACAATTATATAAAAAACAAATCACTAAACAAATTTTGATTAATTAATAATTACTGTTCTTCTGTTTTCCAAACTCTAGTTGTTCAGGATTAGGCCTCTGCCAGTGTTAGTAAGTACCATGACTTGATCTGGTGTGATTGGACTGCTGTAGTTAGAAGCTATGCGTACATGCAGCTACCGCCTATAATGTGTAGGATCTCACTAACTTTATCGTATTGATTTTCAGTTGGTTTGCGGTCTTGTTTGTCGAGTTTAATTTCTTTCTTCTTTTTTTTTTCCACACAACACCCGGCATGTAGCGTAGTAAAGCGTAGCGTATTCATATTTTGTTTTCAACGACGGACACCCCCTGGCCGAACCCCTAACTGCACACCATCGCAAAATCTGCACACGCGTGTACTTCCATACGTCTGCGTCTGTCGCCTGTATATATATATATATATATATATCCATACATCCCATATATACATATCTATGTATATATGAATACTTTTTACACATATAGGCAATACATACATATATGGATGAAATTTTGTATAGAACCAAATACACCCAACGTCATATATATGGATATATGTACACGCGTGCGCGTTTGTACTTATAGCAAATGACTTAGATCGATCATTTTTCTCGCAACGCACAACGCGAACTGCCAGCACCCTGCCGTTCACCGCCCACCTTCACAATTCGCGGATTTTAAGTCATCTGAAAATGTGTTTTTTTCTTTTTTTATTAATTTTTTCATTTCATGTTTATATCTCTACCCATTCATTAGCTCGTCGTCGTTTCGCTATGTATAACACACTCCTAGCTCATCGTCAGCACTGTTGAGTAGAGAGTTAAAGCACGCCCGTTCGTTCGTTTACGTCGAACTAATTGGCTTGAGCTTTTTGTCGAAACAATTCAACTACTAACTAGCTTTATTTTTAATGTTTGTATATTTATTTATAAATATATTTCTTCATTTATTGTCTATAATGTTGTTCCTTTTCTCATGAGATATCGTTCTCAACTCTTTTCAGTTCAGAAACCTCGAAGTTATACGCAATCTACATGTGACTTGTAATCTAGTGTCCAGACTATAAGGGTTCGTAGGTGTAAACCTGAATTCACTTTGGAAACTAGGATTGACATTATCACCCTCCCACATACTCGTGTTTAAGTACTTTCTCAGTTTTGACCTAGATAACGTAATATCGCCCACTCAACTTGCTCGTATTACCGTAAAATGAACCCGAAACAGTTCATAACTGCTTACGAAATTGCACATGAGCGTTTTCTATAGGAATCACTGCGCTTCCGTCTCACGAAATGTGAATTTCGGAGATTGAACATATTCACTAAATTTATACCTTAGAATTATCCAAACCCACATCCCCATGCGCAGGTCTAATCAATCATTGAGGCGATGTGATACTGCAGATAAACGAACTCGGTTTGCCCCCTGCAGTGCATGTGCAAAAAGCAGTAATTCGTTACACACAATCGTTCTGGGAGCAGACCGACGAGGTGACTAATTCCAATTTTTCTGTGGAACTGTTAATTCCGCAGGTCCTAATCGTTTTTCAGCATCGCGAAATATCACACATTGCAGCTTATAAACCCGAATTTTTATGCGCGCATGAAACTACGTGCTGATTATAGTTTTGTAAAATACAAGGAATGAGCGGAAACAAAGTCTAATCATTTGATGACTGAATAAATATTTTGAGGAGCTCTATATATGAGTAAATTAAAATTTATAAAGAGAAACTTTTTTCTAGTAAATCTACCCGAAATATTTTCCTACTGATCTTGACGTAGAGTGGCTTGTGCAACTGCAATGTGCAGGGTATCACATCGCCTTGAACCCATCTTGCTTGCCTCACAATCAGTACACATCTTTTTTCACGTCCTTTTCTTATAAGCTTATCGTTAGACAATCACATGCCGAAGCATTCTAATGTCTATTTGTTATAGTTTTTTTTTTTTTTTTAATTCTGTTTTCAATTTGGCAGGGAAATACGAACTGTTTGACTTGCTGCTAAGCCAAATATAGCCGAGCTTTTCTCATTCTTCGAATGTTTCCCTGTCAAACAACCTTTCGTTCACCCCTGCTACGATAACGCTTGAAAAACCCATCCCAACCTTTTGTATGGCAATACGTTAAAAGTTTTTCTATCAGACGATTCACGTGCGGATTCTTCTTTCGCTACAGATTTTTGTACGCGCCCAGTTCGATTACGACCCTCTGGAGGACGAGTTGATCCCCTGTGCGCAAGCTGGAATTGCCTTTAAAACCGGGGACATCCTCCAGATCATAAGTAAGGACGATCATCACTGGTGGCAAGCGCGGAAGGATAATGCTGCTGGTTCTGCCGGGCTCATACCATCGCCGGAACTTCAGGAATGGCGCACTGCCTGTGTAGCAATGGAAAAATCTAAGCAGGAACAAGGTGGGTTTCCTAATGAAATAAAATCCGTTTGTCTCATTATCGAATTACAGTTTCTTTATCTCGTGCGAATGTTTTGCTCTGTCAGTCGACGATTATGGTCTGAAAATGGAAATATACACGTGACTGTAATCGTCGGGTAAGATGGCTACAAGTAAAATGTCAAATGCTTCATCAGGAGTACATTACACGTTATTTAGGGGTTAAACTATGATAAAAAGCCATGAAGCAGATATAGATATACGTAATCGTAAGAAAAGCAGAAATTGAACGGTGAGCAAACTGCAAAGCCCACTGGTTCCAGCAGATCGCATCGACCTGTTTCCGGACCCTCGCCACTATATTCACCTCCAACTAAGCATATTTATTTTCTGACATTTACATTTCGTTCAGTTTCATATATTATCAATATTATCATATACTCTATGATGTCTCGTCGTGTGGAATGCGTGTGATATTGTGATGTAAGCATAGAGGCAGATTTCATAATCGACCATTAAGTATTTGTATGGGATTTTGATGAAGCATGCACTGTCATTCCACATTTAGTCGAATGGTACCTATATAACATCTTCAAATATTAAATAACAAGTAAATAATCGATTAAACTACAAAACTTACGACAGCCATATATACCTAAATCTTGTGATACCAAACTTATTTCACAATATATCTAGCCTTCTTTCGTAATTTGATCAGAAATTCTTTACTCACGTTTCGCAAAACTTGTTCCTTATAAATAAGTCCTCAAATTTCGATGTTCGGATCGTATTTCTAGTTCAGATACTTTGCAAGTATTTCTGAACAATATAATATTACATGCATTTTCATGTAATCAAATCTTTAAACCTCTGTCCAATTAAAAAACCGCCATAAAGCTCACGAATTTTAACAAAAACCTACCATAATTGGATGTTCATGTATATAAAATACTGTGTAACATTGATTGTAAATTCTGCACCCAATGTTAGACAGTCTCCTGCCCCTAATATCGTGCCGAATCATCATGCTTATCTGTGCTTTAACGAAACTTGATAACTAAATCGCATCTAATCTACTATGCATCTATAACTGCAGCGGTAACTGATAGATATTAATTGAATTATAACAGTATACATGTATCAGACGCGTTTATAGATAATTATACAAAATTTCAGACTAGAAGTAATCACTCACTCGCGACTATTACCGCGTTCGAAACGAAAGGGGCATAAAAGTCCCAGGGATTTTGATTCATTAAAACTGGATTTATGGAATCAAAACAGACATATAATTATTAGTTTCCATACTGGGTTAAAAATAATGACATATTCATGTATTTTCTACGAGGATTTCTTATGAGTCGAAAGAAAATGTCGACGACAATAATCTGCGAAGCTTATTTATAATTTTGGAGTAAAACGAGAACGAAGTTATGATCAATCGAGTAACGTTCTTGATGTTAGGGTTGAATATGAAGCGCTGAGATGCGATTATGAAGACTAGAATGATACCTGTGCGAATATTATTCGCGATACTGACTTGAAGACATATTAAAATTAACCTCACACGAAACTTGCAGTGAATATATACATCGCTTGGTATCTATATGCGTATGGATTGGCCCTCGAGTTTCCATGAATGGTTGCTACCCCTCCAAGAACTTGAACAGTGAGCTCCTCTGATTGCCAGCCTACAGCTATTGATGAGTTGATTAAATTCCTACGGTTCTAAACGGTACTTACAAATACGCGAGATGGTTCCTACCCGGGATTTGTGTTATGAAACTTTGCCGCACAGCTTTATCAACTTCCGAGTCTAACTAATTCAGGAAAACTATGGAATAGTAATCCTTCAGAATTCGGTATAGGTCGAAATACGAATTAACTAAACAGAATATCCCCTCATTTTCGGTGACCAGAATGATTATAGTATTGACTTTCTTCCCGATTTTCAATAAAATCAAGAACAATGACCAGATCGTAAGTTCGAATGCTCCAATGAAGTTTTATACCTACAGCCAACACCATATATGCAGGTTGTTCCAATTTTTCGAAAGCAATAAAGTAGGTCTTCAATATCGATCCACAAACAATAAAACCTGTGCAGAGTTTACCCAATAACGTTGAAAGAAAAATTATTTGAACCAAAAATGAATTATTTACCATCAATTTCTACCCCAAAAATTATCCGACTTGTTTGCCAAGCTTGTCGGAATGGAATGGAGTAATAATTACCCAATTTGTGCAATAATTTCTTAAACTCAAGTTCAGAAGAGTGAATAAACGGGTCATTTCTCAGCTCGCTGTACCTTCGGAACTCAGGGATGGTGGCTAGGGTTAGTGTTGTCAGATAGATGCAGTTTCAGTTTCGTGATGTTTGTTATTGTATGTTGTGCGTGCTTTAGACGCCGAAGGAGAAGGAGGATGTTCTTCTCATGCCGAGGGCTGCGACGGTTCCACAGGTACGACCGACTGGCCTAGGACTGGTAGAGTCGCATAGCAGCATGCCGTATCTTAAAATTAATCAATTATTTAATTAATTAACTATCAATTTTATTAACGACCCTTGATGGGGTGCACGTCTACAAGTACCCTTTTAAAGCGTCGATTGCCTCGACGCGAGACATTCCCAGCCAATTTTCAATTATCGTGTCTGGTATGAACGCGGCATCTAGTTAGCAATTAGATTGTATCGTTTCTGTTCCAAAGTGAAATATCTGAGATCGCTATTGAGCAAAATAACATTAATTGCGATCTTTTCGCCAGAATTGTGTTACTTTGATGAAGTCGAATGGTGAAAAATGTCTCGCATCGCGGCGTGGTTCACATTTATACAAATTTCGTGTCGTAAAGGAATCCGTAGACCTAGATAATCCTCGAGTCTACGCGACAGGGTGCATTGTGTCCGCGACACAGCAAAATCAAGATCAGTATCCTGCCGATCTCGATTGCTAACACTTGACAAGATAACTCGATCACATTCGTCATTTTTTATTATCATACCATACGAAGACTCGAAACCAGCCAAATGTTATCCACGATTGATATCATATACCTAGCTAGGTACACGCATCGCGTTACAACTGCCAATCAGCCATTCGCAACTACATTTACACCCAAATGACAAGCCACGAATCAATCACGTATTCCGTATCACATGGACGGAACACCATCGGGATAATGTACATCACATATATACATGCATCTACAGGTATACATGGAAGGCGGATCCGTAGACACGATATAGTAGCACATGTCCTATGATACTAATCGCACTAGCCACAAACATGCGCATTGTGTGCTGCAGAAGATATGTTGGTTTATATACACAGATTTGTCGAGAAATTTCAACACTTGAGAGGTGCATGATCAGTTTTAACCCCATATTACTATTTCGGCATGTTCCTTTATCGAAACATTTTCTTACCACGTTTGACCCACCTTGCCTCGCATTTATACGATAAGTTTGTTCGATATTGTGACCTGCTGGAACATTTCAAAGAGGAACACTCCGATCCCGTGTATGGCTTATTATACTGACTAGTGGGCAGAACTGTGCTTTCTTTATTTTATACAGGTGTTACAAACGCTTCTGGATTCCTATAAATATTTATAGAATAGTTTAATTGGTGTGTCTCAATTTGCGTAGGTTTTCTTTATTTAGTTGGATCAACTTGTACGTATGTGTGTTCGTTGTATCGTTGAATTTTGTTTTGATTACAGGAGTCGGAGGAAAGATGCACGTGTTCCGACTGACAATCAGAGATGTCAAAGTCTTTTGCTTCGTAATTTTTGTACATTGTTTCAGATGTATATCCATTATACCTAATCGATTTTATTTCCATTCGTTAAAACCACTCAGATGATACGAATATGGAGTAGAAATTTTACCGCGAAAAATCCACGATACCACATAATATGTCTTTATATTGCCAGACCGATTCTTGCTTTCGCTTGTTATACGAATGTACAGTAATTAAAAATGCATCGATTCTCCTTTTCGTCTAAAGCTTTTTCATTCATCTCAATTCGTGATTATCGGGATATTGATTGCACAAGAAATATGGAATCAATTATACAAATCGGTTGCCTCGATGCATTTACATGTTACACATTTTCACACATATGTATAGAAACGCCAAGCCTAGACCACGTATGTGTTTGTCAAGTGATATAGGTCAACGGGGCAATAATCACTCGTGCATTATATAATTAACGATTCTGATTTCAGTAAATTGCTCAATATTTGGTCGGAAGAAGAAGCAGTACAAGGATAAGTATCTGGCAAAGCACAACGCGGTTTTCGATCAGCTGGATCTGGTCACTTACGAAGAGGTCGTCAAGCTCCCTTGTGAGTTCACTTTTGTTCATCGCTATCAAGACAGCTTCTTCCTCCCTACATCCCATTTTCCTTGAAACTATCCCACGCGCTAAAGAGAGTTTACTGTGCTCAGCTGGATATCTAGCTGGATGGGATTGCGCTATCGGGCCCACGCGGCCTGAGGCTTTTCACTGGTGAAAATGAAAATAAACAAGTACACCGAGGATATTGCGAGGAGTAAGTCTCACGGCGAAGTACTATCTGAGCACAGAAACCTCGATATCCTCGAAGCCCCGAAGTCCTGAAGCCCTGGAGCCCCAAATCCCGAAGCTACGAAGCTCTGGGTCTTTTGTGTGGTATTTAATCGAAATCTTACGTAGCAACAGATCCCGCCTTCCAACGCAAGACTCTCGTCCTTTTGGGTGCGCACGGGGTAGGTCGTCGGCATATCAAGAATACCATCATCGCCAAGCACCCCGACAAATACGCCTATCCTATTCCACGTAAGTGGTTGATATTATTATGCAAAAGTCCCCTTAACTTTAACACACCCTTCTTTTTCTTTTTTTTCTTCGCTTTTCTTTCCCTTTTTTTTTCTTTTAGATATTTTCTATTTTGGTTTGATCAAAATCAGTACTTCCTTATCCCCGAAACTCCATTTAGTATACCGAATCGCTGAGGGATTTCAATAAGAACAAAATCAAATCCGGAGTTGTTTAATGTATTTTATTTTTGTCAAGGTCATTTTTGACCTTTTTGCAAACCTAACGGGTGAAGTCGGAACTGTCGAAACCCCTGCGGAAAAAAACCCTCAAATTTTAGGGGTAAATTCGTCACCCTCAAGTTTGGAAGTTTATCATCAAAACTCAGAGTTTTCCCTCAAATTTCAGGTTGTTTTTTTTTTTTTTTTTTTTTTTTTGGATAAAGATATCCCCGAATACAGGGTAAACCCTCAACTTTGAGGGTAAAACTTCAAAAGTTGAAGGTGAAGAATTTACCCCTTAAATTTGAGGGTTTTTTTTTCCGTAAATCAATTCCGAATTCCTTTGAGACGATTTTGAATTTTCAGAAACGTTTAAGTTCAGGATAATCAAACTTCTCAATCTCCGAAATAACTAAATCTCCGAAAGACCAGTCCACCGAAAGCCGAAAAATCCAAAAATTTCGGTCTACTTCGCAGGATGTAAAGACAAAAAATAGTCCATGCTAATCGATACGCTCTTTTAGAATCCCATTTCATCTACTTTAATCGATAACTTCGATGTCATGAATAATTGGTGGGATTTCGAAGCCTTTATCCCAAAAAGTAAATCTCGAAACAGTGAATTTGACCCCTTATCGGTTCCGATACGATCAATACAGCCCGAGTTATTAAGCACTGAATAAATACATGCGTGAATTTTAAATTTCGGAGGTTTGGCCCTTCGGATTTTTAGCTTTCGGAATAATGAACCTCCGTTGATTTTTGTTCAAAGATTTTTGATATCGGTCACGTAGAAAATGCCCTTTATGAAAACTGTGAGCCAGTAATATTTCATTTCGGAATTTTCACCGTTTGGAATGAAAAAAAATTCGGAATTTCGAACCGGCCCCAACCTAACAGAGAGTCGGTATTTCCACTCCCATTTACTCCCACTAATTGCCTTCCAATTCATGAATAGTCTACGACCGTATGCAAAAATTGTTACATATGTATACTTATATGTATATACGTGGCATATCGAATGAAAATTTTGTCCACGAGCTGCGTACCTTCGATTTGCCTGATTAGCTATTCATTTTTTTCAGTCAACTTCATATTCAATGGAGATGATGAAGCGTACATACAAGTACAAGTATTACTCGGTGGGTATCATGAGCTTTAAATGACAAATTTTTTAATACAGATACAACGAGACCTCCACGAAACGATGAAGAAAACGGACGCAATTATTACTTCGTATCCCACGATGAAATGATGGCTGATATCGCTGCCAACGAGTATTTGGAATACGGTAATAATCGTTTACGAATTATAGCAATCGTGTGATGATTTTTCACTTGACTCGAAAGAAACCCTTATGCATGTTGACAATAAAAATTGAAATGTAATACTTATAGATTATCCGGAAAATTGAAGTACTTTTATTATTCACTGATCGTGAAGTATGAAATGCATCATAGGACAATTTCTTAGCCAGAAAAATGTTCCAGGAACCCACGAGGATGCGATGTACGGTACAAAGTTGGAAACCATTCGAAAAATCCACGAAGAAGGCCGCATGGCGATTTTGGACGTAGAACCCCAGGCACTAAAGGTGCTGCGCACCGCCGAGTTCGCCCCCTATGTCGTCTTCATCGCTGCACCAGTTCTACAGAACCTTGCAGATGTAAGTAAAAGCAAAAGAAGGAAGAACAAATCTTTATGAAAATCCCTTATCGAATTCGTGGAGCTTTTGAGACGAAGAATTGTACCCTGACGACGAGAATTGCTGAATAATGATAAATGGAACGTAAATGTTTGATATTTCCAGTACGACGGGAGTTTGGAACGACTAGCGAAAGAATCTGACATGCTGAGGCAAGCTTATGGCCATTTCTTCGACCTCACTATCGTTAACAACGACATCGAAGAGACGATCGCTTCCCTGGAGGCAGCGATCGAACGGGTTCATACAACAGCACAGTGGATTCCCGTATCATGGGTCTACTGACAGCGGAGCTCGCCGACCCGAGCGATATTCACCGAATACAATGGCTTCAATGGCCCTGCTAAGGTCGCCAAGCAGTGATTGGGTACGACGAAATAAAAACGGACTTATACCAATCGCCACGCAGTGAAACGTGGAACAATCAATCAATCAAATAGTAGTCAGTGACACGTCTCGGGACATTAGACCAATCACATATACATATATCGCCGCATTACCGACTGTGGTGAGAGTGACCGCGTGTTCATAATTATTGTGTATATATATATTATTATTATTATATATATATGAATACATATATATACAATATACATACGTAAATTATCTATCGATCGATGTAGACGTTGATCATACCGAATGATTAGGAAATTATTGACGGAAGGAAAATTGATGAAGTTGGTTTATATAAATCGTGGTATTAATTCTGTGAGAAAAGTTCATTTCATTTTAACAGCAATTTTTTTTTTTTTTTTTTATCTTTACAAGAAAAGTGGAAAATACGTCTTCGAGTCTGGATTCGATTTTTTTCACGCGTATGCGGAATTAAATTTCGTAAAAAAAAAAAAAATAGATAACTTGACATGCTGGAGAAACTCTGACTTCATTTCAACTAAACTTCATCTCTTTTCCTCGACGATGAATAAGCTGGCTCAGGTCGTGCCGTAATGAACTTATATACGTCTAAAATAATGATTGGACGATAGAGAGAGAGAGAGAGAGAGAGAGAGAGAGAGAGAGAGAGAGAGAGGAATGGAAAGATACTTGAACAATGCGAAATTGAAGAGAAAATAAAAGAAGAAAAAATTGAATTAGGGGAAGCGGGCCGACCTGCCGCAAGCGATTCGCAACCCCACAACCAGAATCACCTGGTTTGCATACCCTCGTACAAACGCATAATCGAATATCGAACTAACGCGGTTATATAGAAATTTATAAACATACACTCAAGATAAATAGATAGTTTTACCAGCTATATGAAAAAAATAAAAATAAATAAAAAATTTAACATTTAAAAACGAGTAAGAATACAAAAAAAAAAATACAAAAAAAAAATACAAAAAAAAATCAAATAAAATAAAATACGAAAAAAAAACAAAAAAAAAAACAGATTTAACGACCTAGGTATTTAAATAATTGTGTAACTAATTAATAATGAATTAATAGATAAAAGACTAATAGAAAATTTCCATACGCAAGAAAACCCGTAGGAATGATGGATATATATATATATATGCGTGAGATACAGCGTGCACGTGATAAGCGAGAGCAAATGAAGATTCAAAACATACATATAATGGAGTTTAAATTATTATTATTATTATTATTATTATTATTACATAATATAATAATAAATATTACGTGGGGAATGATTAGCGTGCAGGTATAACGCGATTGGCTGCAGACACTATATTAGGGTACACGTGATTAAAACGGTGCGGCGAATAACTCTTATTAAATATTGCTACATCGAGTTGTTCGTATCACCGTTTAGAATGGCTAGCGTAATTAATAAATAATAATTAATAATTAATTCTATAGTGAGAAAGTGAGAGAGAGAGAAAAAGAGAGAGAGAGAGAGAGAGAGAGAGAGAGAGAGAGATTCGACACACGTCGGTATGACTATGTTGTATGTGTGCATGCGGAATTCATGAAAAAAACAAAAAAAAAAAAATAATAAAACGTAAAGATCGTAAGTGATTTTGTAATATTTCTTATAAGTTGTAGCTGCCATGAAATATAATTATAGCGACGAAGGAAAAATAATTTAAATGAAGATGGGAAGAAACAAAGCAAAAGGAAAAGAAAAAGAAAAAGAAAAAGAAAAAGAAGAAAAAAATGTCGAATCATAAGTCGAGAAATAATATCAATATTACGATACGATATTGCGATACGCCAAGTTAATAAGGCGTCGGATCCACTAACCCCAAACCCCCCACACAACTCCCTCGTGGTTTTTGGAAGTCTTTATTTGATAACCAATCGACTACGTAGGGTTGAAAAAGAGAGAAAAAAAAAAGCAAAAACGAAACAAAACAAAACAAAAAAAAAAAAAAACTAACGTACATAAGCTATAAGATGTTGAAAGATGATGACGGGTCTAAAAGAAACAATAACACAGTTCATTATAATTATTGTAATTATAAATGAGAGAGGAATGAAGAGTATTATAAAACGTTGTTAATTGAATTAATAAAACTAGCCCAAAGTATCAAAGTTGTATTGTTTAATTCATTTAATAATATTCCTTAAATCAATTCTTAATAACTATGTAAAATTAATATATACATATATATATATATGTTTTATATATATATGTATGTATGTATATAAATACAGAAAAATTATGGTAAAACTAAGGAGACGTGGATGAAAATTATTATCAATATAGTCATTTCGATTTCAAGTTACGAGCCTGATGAGAATATATTTTTTATTATACTTCTCGCCAAAGATTTCTGAATAAATTTTGAAATCTAAAAAATTCCACAAACTATACGCGTATGTGTATTGTGCATATCATTAGAAGAGTCGACAGAAAATTTTCACCCACTTGTCAGAGAGTTTCGGTAAAATTTTAGAAAGACAAAACAATTCATTAGATTTGTACATTTTTTAGAATCGAAAGCGGAATAAGTGTTCAGAAATATTTTCGAAATAATATTGAGAATTTTTTGAAATTTTTTTACATGAATCGATGTCAAAATTGTTTCGATGTGATTAAATCCATAAATGATTCTTCACTATTTTATTGAACGAAGCTTCTGAACATTTGACTCACAAACTCTGGAAAAATAAGCAACATTTTTATTTTTTTATTTTTGTAGAAAAACTGTAAAATTGTCCGAAAAATATTTTCTAAATTTCTAATGATATTTCTAATAAGTGTTCCGATTTCCAGGATCTAAATAATCAGAACTTGTGATATTCTTTGCGGAGTTTTTCCGCATTTCTTTACGAAAATAATCGGATATACTATATTTCATTGTCAGTCAGGAAAGTCTCCGATAGAATAGATTTTGAACGCGACTCCTTAGCTTTTTTCACAATTTTGGTATCCATCAATGATGTTTCTAAAGTTCACAACTCCATAGGGCTATCGAATGCTTCAATATAGGCGGTTTTCAGAACCTTGTGTGTCCTGAGTCCCTCGATGCAGTTTTGTTATTTTTCTTTTTTCTGCTTTTTTTTTTTCTTCTGCCTCGTATCGACATTTACAGAATTTCGTCAATAACTCTTACATCACGAGAAGTATTTTTACTTTAAAACAACATATCTCACACAAATATTGAGCATTTTGAATCACGAAAACAAATGCGAAATGAAATTAAATGAAAATTGAATTCACAGCAATTAATTCATTTGCTTTCCGCATGATTTTTGCCGAATTACTTACCTCCGTTATTACCATAAAATATAATGAAATATTCTTGACAGAAAAAAAAAATCGCATCAATCTTAAACGTCTTAAATTTGTAACGAAAAAATCGTTTCCTAATTATAACTCCCTTTCATCATGTACGTGCATAAAGTATGTAATAATTACTTCACGTAGCTATATAAATATATAATATCAATTATCGCGGAATAGAGTATTAATTAGGTACTGCAGCATATACATATATACTCTTACGCTTTGACTCAACCATATCTATTTATTACATATATTATAGTGTAACGGCGATTTTGTATAGTAAAAAAGAAAAAGAAGAATTATTTTTTTTTGCCAATTATTTAAGACCTTTCTCGCATCAGATTGTATACGCTTTATACACTTTATCTTTACAATTATTATTAACCCTGTTATAATATGTATAATAGAGTATTTAGCACTATACCTATATATATATGGCACACAAATTATTCTTTCTTATTTACAAACAGTATACATGCTAGCGTATCAAACAACTCTACGTATGTATGTGTATGATGTTCCTACATGATATCATATGTTCTTTGAAATTGTATATTTTTAAATATTATATATAGCAATGCATATATATATTAGGGTGATTAAAAAAAAAAAAAATTTTTCCTCCAAACAGACTGAAAAGTTTCGTTTTGAAGTCAAAATACGCCTGTCAAAATTTGAGCTCTTAATATTAATATTAAGAGTGTCCTCATCGCACTTTTCTATTTTCCATAAGAATAACATAGGAAAAATCATTTTTGCTTATTCTGATTTTTGTACGCTACAAAGGACTGCTGAAACAGTAAATCGCTATACATATTCTTGTAGAGAATTGAACGCTCTGCAAAAAACATCTCTTGGTCTTTTTCGATAAATCTAACCGTTTTGAAGTTTCTTTAGCGATTTTGGTCATTTAATGGAAAGACTAACTTTGAAACGGTTAGATTTATCGAAAAAGACCAAGAGACCTTTTTTGTAGAGCGTTCAATTCTCTACAAGAATATGTATAGCGATTTACTGTTTGAGCAGACCTTTGTACCGTACAAAAATCAGAATAAGCAAAAATGATTTTTCCTATATTATTCTTATGGAAAATAGAAAAGTGCGATGAGGACACTCTTAATATTAATATTGAGAGCTCAAATTTTGACATAAAAACGAAATTTTTGAGCCTGTTTGGAAGAAAATTTTTTTTTTTTTTTGTGAATCACCCTAATATATGTATATGGGGCATTCCACGCCAAATCGACCTGGTCGTGACCCTCGACCTTTCAGATCTGGTTCGCGATTTTTTGTAAAATTCTTCAGACCTTGAGTAGCAATCACAATTTTTTTCAGATTTTTCAAAATAAATTTGAGTGAGTCATGAATTTTTGAATTTTTTTATCCAGCACCCCGATGGCCGTGATCGAAAAATCTGAAAAAATTCTCGAAAATTTTGTTTGAGAAATGAAAATTTTCGAACTAAAATTCAAAATGTCTGGGCTCTTGCTTCGACCTGTTTTCTTTTTAGGTTTTTTTTAGAATATCACTATGAATCCGGAAGTTGTTCCGATATATTTTTTTTTGACGTAGTCAAGTGTAGTTGATTCATGACCGATCACGAACAGTGATCGCTCTCAATTAATCACAATTTCACGTTGAGATTCAAGAAAAAAAAAAAAAAAAAACGCTCGAAAATCAAGAAGCAAGAGCCCAGACATTTTGGATTTTAGTTCGAAAATTTTCATTTCTCAAACAAAATTTTCGAGAATTTTTTCAGATTTTTCGACCACGGCCATCGGGGTGCTGGAAAAAAAAATTCAAAAATTCATGACTCACTCAAATTTATTTTGAAAAATCTGAAAAAAATTGTGATTGCTACTCAAAGTCTGAAGAATTTTACAAAAAATCGCGGACCGGATCTGAGAGGTCGAGGGTCACGACCAGGTCGATTTGGCGTGGAATGCCCCATATATATTTGCAACTGTCTAATCTGTGTCTACTGATCCCAATATTGGACGTATAATCGAGACCAATTATCGACGCACTATAATGACGAACACCAACGAATAACGTAGTTGTTAATTATATAAAGGATTTTATTTTATAATACAAAATTCGTCATTTCCTGATCGTTGAGATTGGCGGTTAATAATTAATACGAAGAATGCATCGTGCGAGAAAATCCGACACTCTGCTTATAGTCTAAGACCTGGATGCAAGGACAGCTTTAATCTAACTCGAAAATCAAATTCGGAGTTTTTCGTCATGATCAGAAAATGCGAAAACTCTCAACAACAATCTCTTTTATGTTTTTATCTCAGCCTCTCTGCAACGATAATAATTTGACTGTCGATAGAATTTTGGCAATAAAATAAGATTCTCTCTTTTTCTTTATTCGAGGCTTTTCCTTTCGGTGTGAAATAAAACTTGAATAGGCTGTTCTCGCACGCAGGATATTAATTACTAATTATCTCTCTCAATCTAAAGATCGACGCGATTTACACGAACGACTGCACCATAGCGACGTATAGGTATATAAAAAGAACACGTTTTTTGTATAGGATTATGGTACATGCATAAGGCATAATAAATATTACAATCTTAGAAAACCTTTTCAATCATTCGGTGGTTAAATTATTGATGTTATTGCTGTTAATATAATCGTTTTATATCGTTGTCGAGATTTCTTCACCAACAGCTTTTAGTATGAGCCGAGAAGCACCGCCTTTGGGATAAACATTATCATATTTCACTGCAGATGGAAATCAGAGTGCCCGGGAAATCAGGTAATTCGAATCCATAAAAATTACGAATAATATACGTACGACAGTCGGAGTCATCAGACTCTGTAAATAATTGAATTGCTTCACACGAGCAGTAATAATATTTCATAACATACATGCATACATTATCTCCACGTTTCGCTTTCGTATTAATTGAAGTTCAATTTCCGATAACCGTAATTGGGCTGTTCATTGATTTCTCAATTTATTCACCCCTAAATCAATGGACCTTTGTGAAAATGACGGGAACGCGTGTGAATGTACAGCTATTGCATCGCTGTAAGTAATGGCTTATTGGGCTCCGATAGCCATTCCGGTGTAACGATACCTTGAATTATCTTCAACATTTAGCACGTTTTAAAAAAGGTATGAGTATTGATCTGTCATAGATTCATTAGAATAAAATTACAGGTTTTTACGAGTCATTCACCATTGCTTGTAATTTAAACAATTGTGATTAATCGCTCGTGTAAGGTGGGTGAAGATTTTTAGTTATGTCATTATAATCTACGGTGTTTCCTTCTGAGCGGATGGCGTCGAAGTCCGTTTCGCTTTTTTGGGGGCGAAGCGATGGGAGACATGACTATTCCAAGACCTGGGTCAGCCAGAGTGCAATTGATCTGTGTCATCGGGAACATATACTCAAGGTCTATGTAGTACCTGTTGACAAATTTCATTGTACATTGAAATGGGAGGATTTTACTATGTCGATATCTAATGAGCGTAAATCATTAGAAGATTAGATCGAGACTAAAAAGGCGGACGGATTAATTTCTGTTTTCATCTAACCTGGGGAGCTTCTCCCGAAGATAAGAGACGACGTTGACTCCTAGATCAGGTTGCCGGCTCATGATTAAGCTGGAAAGGTATCTAGGACTTTTGCTCTTTTCAGCACAATGCATCAACAAGGCCCAGGACTTGTAGTCGGAATCCAGAACGTATGTGTTGTAGACTCCTTCGTCTGCGGATGAAAAAAAGACAATCTATCGACAAAGAATTGCGTCGAATCCAACACCGTGCTTGCCTTTCTCAAAATCAATGTGTGAGCGTGCGTAGGTATATACAGTGAGGTTCAGTGGAAACTTGACAAGCCCAACGTTAGGCAATTCATGTAAACACGACATCACCTCGTCGGGTTAGAATTAACTAACGGACTAACATATTTGACATTGATCGTAGTATAACTAATAAGACAACGGAAATCGATTTTCATTCGTAAAGAATTAGTGGTAATGAATTAATAAATTGTCAAGTTTCCACTGAACTACACTGTATAGTCAGAAAAATGCATTTGTCCATTAATTCACAGGCAATATAACGTTTGCAATTGTCATTAGAATCACTTTGCGGGTTTTCCTACAACAGAAAATTAATAGCTGTGCAACCCGTCGTTAGTTATGTAGCTGGTTTTGCTAAACACATTAGAGAACAGCGGTAGTACCGGGACCAATAAATTTCAACAACGCACAATACCTGTCTGAATCATTTTAACAGAGCATGAAATATTTCCGGCCAAATAATTCCCTGCACGCTAGCTGCAGGTTTCGTCATTATTCATATCAGTTTTTGATAGCTACCGCGTTAAAGGTACGCTTTCACTATTAATCCGGGCTTAAACATCCGGCAATTGTTGAATTCGGATTGCGATCGAATCTCGAAGACAAATCAGACGGATCGTAATCACTTACAAGTATCTTCGGCATGAATCCAATGTGCGGGAAGATCCGGGGAAGGAATTGTCCAGGTGATGTTTCCACCTAGTTGTTCGTTTATCGGATCATCGATGAAACTGTAGGTGAAGTTCATCGTTACTTCAGCGACCTCTGGAGACACTGATAACTCTGCCCTCATACATCTGTATGCAAGAGCTTCCTCTGAACTGGCATAGTACTGCACGATGTACCAGAGCCCCAGGAACTGTGGGGATTAGAGTTTTTAGCAGTAAAAACGAAAATGGAAGAATAATTTATGAGATTTTCTATGACTTCTGATTTTAGCCTTAAATCGATCGTGGGATAAGTTGAAACGATTTGGAAAATTTGCGGGAAATCGTGAGCCCCAAACAGTTACTGAATGACTCGATACCAATGACCCGTTATTCAGGGCTAGTCCGATTCCATACACGAAATTCTTGTGTAACGAGGAAACGGGACGCACTAATTAGCCCGGTGATTTTAAAAGCTGCATTACGTATTTCGCATAAAAATTATTAAATGGAAATGTAACAGAAAATTCATTATCAGTCGCGAAGAACGAGAGATAAGTTTTATCGGCTTGCAATGGACATAAGAACATTAAGTAAGACGTATTATGGGTACGAAATCTCATATACGCTATCTACTGCTACGTTCCTATAAATAATCAACTATATCTCGTAGTATGCGAGCTGAGGGTGAAAATCCTAGTGGGGAAAATTGTACTTGGAAATACTTTATTGATGTCAGGGAAGTGGACGGATCGGGGGCGGTGAACTGTACCTTCGATTTACCAGACATTATAATTGAATTAGGTACCTATATACACGACTAAGTACTAACTTATGGTTAGCGAAATGCTATTTGACGCATCGAACCCCATGTGATTGCATTTATTATACCCATGCATCCATCGTCGTAGTTTCTAAATTGCCTTTGGTTTAGGTCCGAAAAGTTGTATACATCCTTTACCAGAATCATCGGCTGTTTTCGGTTTTCTCACAACTGATTGCTAGTATTTTTAAACATTGATCAAAATTATTTGAGATTTGTCGTAGGATAGAGGTCGCATCGTTTATCGAAACTTGTTCAAATTTGGAGGAAACATTTTGCATCTATGTGACTGAGTCGAACCTTCGAGTCAAAAAAGTATCCTCCGTGGTCAAAACGACAGAAAAATGACCTTGTCTCTGTACGTTATTGGTTTTCCCCAAAGTGACATAATTTTAGAACATTTCCTCCAAATTTGGAAAAGTTTTTTCTCAATCTATGCGTGAGGCGCCGTTCCTAAAATCCAAAATAATTTACGACTTGAGTCTGGCAAAACAGATAAGAATTAATCTCTGCAGGGAGAAGCGAATCGCTCCGATCTGTCTGAGCGATAGGAACTTCTAAGATTGGGGTAGAGTAAATTGAATCAATCAGTAAATTCTTGATAGAAGTAAGCCCACGCCATTACGTTGTACGTATAGCTAAGATTGAACGTGAAGCATGCGTATAGTAATTGGTCCGGATGTGGAGCTGCGGATTGAACAATAAGCGGGCTGTTCACCGAATTAATGACTCGCGATGGAAAATCTTTAGCCCTGAGGTTCAAAGATCAACTGAAACCTTCCAGCTATAATGATATTACGCCAACGCAATGGCCCAATAACCTCGAATTTCCAGTATAGTTAAGAGCCGATCTATTTCCGTCACTGAACCGCATGCTAACGGCTATAAAAACGCACAGTTTCTTTAGCCATTTTCGCGTCTAGTCAACTGGTTGTTGCTTCAACCTAAATCTTACTCTATCAATGACCCCGGCAGATCGTGGCCTTAGATACAGACTGTCTAGCTAACTCTAAACTCGTCGAGATATAGCGCTAACACGTATAGCTCATAAGCCCGGTCATCCCAGGTCACGTTTCTTTAACGACTTTCTACGCGATACGGTGCGTGATCCGGACTTTCTTCAAAGCCAGATCTTTCGAAGCACCCTTTTCGTGGACACAGTACAAGCCGCACGCCACACGCCAAATTCGTCATAGGATGGATATTTTTAACCATTGTCGCGACATGGCACCGTCAGGGCGCCAACGAGCCACACTTTCACTAGAATTTGCTATCTCGACAGTAAGTGAACGACGGAAAGACCGAATTATGATTAGAATTAAGGAATTTGAAAAAATCGGTCAAGATTTCGTTCCATATCATCCACGCAGACTATGATTGAACCAATTCATAATTGGAGCAACTCATTGAGATCTATACGTCGCGTTGGTGCGGATGTCCAACCAGTTGCTCGCGACCCCCCGTAGACTTAATTTTTAATTACATGGCTTTGAGCGGTATATTGTTTAAGTCGGATTAGCCTCCTGCTTCTATGACCGTAGCCGTTTATTTATAAATTAATTATACATATAGCGAAGTAAAGTGAACGCGCTCGTGGTCCAGAATTGAATTTTCGGTAATACCCCGAGTGCCTAATTGGAAATAATGAGCGTCTCTAATGCGGCCGTAATTAACGCTGAGTATAAAATGAAAAAATATTCTCAAACTTTTGCGGTGATAAGTTTTCCCGCTCCGTTAGGTACATCTGACGCATATCGCTATACAAGCTCCTGGGAATTCGCTGAAGACAAATAAACAAGCAGCGTAATCACTCTGTCAACTATAAACTACGGACTAATTTTAGCCGATCGTTGAAACGCGGAATATGGATAAAATACGTCGGGGGAAAAGAACGACCGAAAATCACACACCTCACTTATGTCAAAGTTACGCATAGCCTTGACTTCCGGGCACTTTGATTTATCCTCTCGTCTCCTGTACACGCCATTTACGTCACGTGTTAGATAACTGATAAGAAATAGTAAGACGAAAATGAAGATACGTCTGGGACCGAAAGACACGAGAATATCGGAGGTCATTTTCATACGTCCACAAGCCTCGGCGCGCGAGGTTCTACTATCGGAACCACGCGGTCTATCTGCACGATTCCAGGGGGAGTTTGGGTTTGGGCTAGAGTAAGGGTGGGGCCGGAACTGAAACCGAAACGATAATTGCAGCCCGTTTCTTTTCTACGTTGCCGATTTTCCTCGCCATCTTATTGTTTTATCGATGCACTTTTCATTCACTTCACAATCCTTCGACCAGACTGCAGGGTCCATACTGACTGCGAGATGCTAATATCCAATGATGGAAAATACGCTATTGGAATATGAATAGCAATTTGGTTAAAAAGAAATGAAATTTGAATGGTCAATTTCTCGACAATTATAAGTTTTTCGGGGAAATCCACTCTCCTTCTCCTTCCACCCACTCTTTCCCGTAGGAAAATAGCCCCATGTCTTCCCCGGCTATGTTATGTACACCGTTCGGTTTATTTAGTACGCAAGAAAGTACATTGAGTCATGAGAAGTGTGAGCTATCTGCCAAGTGAGCGAGCGAAGGTACTGCTCGCAACACTTGCCTTTTGTCTCTTCTCTGACGCAGAGCCGCAACCTCTGGAGTACTCCGATTGAATATAAATTCGAATTATCCATACGCGAACGGGTGTGGAAAATTTATTAGGAATTTGGTACATATCCTCCAATTTTATTACCCAGGAATTACCCAAGTCATCATTCTTCAGGTCGCTGTATATTAGATATTTGCTACCGACAGTTCCCAAATGAGCTTTTGCAACCATTCGCATTTTCTATGATGGGAAGTAGATCGATCGATATCATCGATCATACGAATTATGGGATTTCATGGGACTTAGAGAGGTATAACTCTGCAATTACTAGCTCATATATTTCGTAGATGCCTCCTGGCTGATGAATTCTGCGAATAATTCGAAAAAAAGTTAACAGACTGAATCTTTCATTGCTTGCAGTTAATTCAGCTCCTAGCTCTATGTCCTATACGGAGGTTTTTTCAACTTGGATAGGTATAACACGTTACATTCAATTCCCAGATTTTTTTTCCCAATATAACTTTGTCAGAGACTGAATGTGTGCGTGCAGTCGTATTTTTAGATCTCATATGTCAACGTATCGACAAGAGTTAGAGCGCTGGTATGAAATGCTTTCCAACCTTTTGTAACACATCTGAAAAGTACGTTCTTGCTTTCCGGCATTCAGCGATTTTATTCACTCTCTTTCGGGAGCTGAGATACGAGTTGTGATTCGTGAATGCATACTTTTTTGATGACTAATCGCCCAAATTGCTAGGGCTCAATGTTCCCTGCTACGTCGCCGGTTACCTGAACTGCCATAAACCTAAATTGAACCTTTTTATAGCACTCTGTAATAAGGAGGAAGCAAGGAACGTGTGATATGGAGTAAAAAGGAGCCAAAAGTATCGTCAGATAAACAAACCTTGTCAACAGTCGTGGATGAGTGATGGTGACGTGATTTGCGATATAACCGACGCAATTCCAAAGAGACTTGGATGTGTGAGTAAAACATAATGTTAAACACAAAGTAAGACAGGTATTGAGCAAGATTATTGTTCACCTGCACACATGCGACAACGAGAATTTCGACATCGAAGCCATGCATGGCTCGGCGATGTGTAAACTATTCCAACTGCACAATTTATTGCATCGGTAAGGGTCTGTAGTCTGGTTTATAATTCTGGTCGTACGAGTCTGACGTGTCATGACTTTCAATGTGTCGAATAAGCCAAGAAAATGTATTGAGTGTTGATGCTAACTTCGTTACGCACCACTCTATCGTATCTTTAGGAGAACAAAGCATGTGACAAAAATTGTGTGCTGCAAAAGCAGATAACGAAATTATTTGCCTCGGATGAATCTGTATTTCATTTCCGCGATGATGCTACGTCCGTGTGATAATTGCCTTTGGAAAAAGATGACAAAATAGGAGAAGAAAAAAACTGATTTTTTATCCACGGTATTCACTCGGCCTCTCTTTATATCAATTTAGTCTAGCGCTATCGTGCGTTTATCACACATCCTCTTCCTTTGACGGTTGTAAATATAAGATAACACAGAAGCCACAGTGCATCAACATTATTTTCCAACTATGTGAAGCGATTGAAATAAGTATTGTAACTTGTATTCAAGCTACCATAATATTTATGCGCCTTATGACTTGACGTCACGCATTATTGGATCATCGATGTTCATGATCTACGTCGCGAATCACAAATCTTCGTCAGGACAATTTTATCCAATATTCAGCTTCTGAACTCACAGAGTTTACATAGAAATTGCTAACTGTGAGTCATTAATGAAAATTTATTACAGTCTATCCAATTTTTCTAAAATTCTTTCTGCATATATGGGGTGTTCGGGTGTTCCACGTGAAACGAACAGATTTTTGGCCGGAGGTCGTTGAATTTGACACCAATGTAGATTCAGACTCCTTGTTACTTCATGAGTTGCCCCCAACAGTTACAGAGCATGAAAATAATTAGTGAAATATATATCGCCGTGATAATTATTCGAAAATTTAATTCTACACATTTTCAACTCCACCTATCTCAGCTATGCATGAACGAAATCACAACTTCCCATCGTGCATTCTATGCGCACAAATGAGCTCTTTCAAAACATGTGGCACTTGAGTTATTTTTGAAAATTTGAAGCATGTAATACTTTGGAATTATGTGATTCTATTTTTTTTTTTGCACTTGAAGGGTCACATGAATTGCCTTGACATTTTTACCGAAATTATTTTGAAGTGGCACAAAAAAGTGATTAATTTTTCAGCTTGCCTTTTTTTCTTCTCTTTTTCTTCTTTTTGTCAAAAAAAAAACCGGTCTGTTTCAAGTGGAACATCCCATATTCTTAATTACTAAGTGAATCAATAATGTACAATTTGGGATAGAAAAAATCATTCTTCTAAATCTGAGAATAAAAACAAAACAGACATTATTTAGTTCTGTTCAAAAGTTGTCTAATGGTTAATTACATTCTTCTGCAACTGGTACGCGTGTCTTAGTTTAGCAAGTCGAAGCCACAGACCCAAACTGCTTTCCGCAATGTTTGGTCTGATTTAGTTAACTTTGAAGATATACTTCAGAATAATTTAACACTAAAGTTCTTACGACTTAGTTTAATTTTTTGTCCATTTAATAATTATCATACATTACCTACCTACAGCATATATATAATTCTGGCGATATTGAACGATCGCCTGAACGATTTTTTTCAGAATTTATTATCTTGCGGTAATTTTTTTTTCAGAGTTTTCGAACATTCGGTTTTATTCAATGATTTTTCATTTTTATTGTCATTCTGCGTTGGCTTATCGAACTTCGTAAAAGTTGGTAAAATGCAAGCGATGATGAAGTGCTCATTTTCGAAGCGCTATTATAATTTTCAACTGCCGCAGATGGAGACAGCGTACCTACCGACGCAAGCTCAAATGGCTACAGAGAAGAGTATTACCAGAATTTCTCGTTTATCCAAAGAGACAATGTCTTCCACATTGATAAAGAAGAGCACGTTCCTTTCACTCCTATAGATCACATCGAATACACATTACATTTCAGACCGTGGCACCACAGATTGAAATATATATCAGTGGGCAACACGTTCGACGATAAACAATCAAATTAATCTACTCTCCGAAGAGTGAAGACTATTAATAAATCAATCGTCAATTGATCGATCAAATAGCTACTTCTAGACCTTGGCCTACTCAGTTTGGATCCTGATTTTAATAAACAATTTAAACTTACACAAGTATAGAATGCTACTATTTTTTTTTTTGTCAATCAGCTCAACCTCTAACTACCTAATTAATATAAATTCTCAGGTTTCATTCCAAATGACTACTCTGGTTGAATCCAAATCTTGTTGGATTAATTGATCAATCTATGGTGTATGATAAAATTGGAACTGAAACCATTCGCAGTATAATTTATAACTTAGAAATTGTTCACAATAGGCACGTGTACAGATTCGAAAAAACGTGGTGGCTATACTATCTGGATAGTAGGTAGAATGGAAAATTAACTGTTGAATATACTGGTCGCAATCTTTAATCTACATATTACCTACTACACACCCACATTGTCACTACTGTCGGTAATACGTGGATTATATGTACCGTGCAATATCTAGATTATAATCAGTATGAAATAAAGTCTAGTCAGGCTTATATGTATTACCTACTATGACCAGATAGTAGCTGCAGTACTACACGCATTTTTCTCGGGCACAAATCATTCGATTCTCATTTCTGTTCGCAATTACTTTCAGTTTAGTTGTATCAATGAATTTTCAGCCTCTGGCCAGCAATTCGAAGACTTCTCAGAGACGGAGCCATAAGTTAGACGAAAACAACTACCCCTTTATTCACATGTCTCCAAATTGTCCAAATGAATCTTCTCTCTCCTTTTTGACGACGAGAAGAATAAAGTTCAATATTCTTCAGAAATTTTGTTTTATTTCTCAGAATCATAGCCGTGAAATTTATATTTTCAGACTTCTCTTCCGACATCAAGAACCTCGAGTTATTATTTTAACTTTTGGATTTTTATTCGATTTTCGACGTACAGTTTCCCACTGAGAACTGTATTCGAACTGTTGTACAAATAGCCTTGTAGTAGTGAATATTATGACTTTTATAATACGAAAGCAGCTATCACACATTATACCATGTTAAGTATAAATTTACACGTTACAATAGCACCCTTATTTTCGTTTCATTTGAAACTGAAGTCGCTTATAGAATGAAATGGTAAGTCGCGGATCCGACTTACGCGATGATTCCGCATTTCGATTTTAAAACGGCACGCTTCACTTTTTTCGAAAACTAAAAGAGTGCGAGTCTTTTCACCCGTCTCTGGGCCGGTAGTTTGATCGAAGAAACGGAGTGATCCCCCAATAAAAAAAAAACTGAAGCTAATTTCATCAGTTGAGAGGCATGACACGGGTCTTTTCCTGCAGACGTCGCGCACAGTCATCTTATTCTTCATTCTTAGACTGTTTTGGTAACTCGCCTCTAATTTTTCACACCCAAGCTACCTTCTCAATTATTCCAGATTTCGAATCAAAGCTATTTAAATGATTATTTCAGTTCAAATTTAGAAATACTCGATAAATCTCTGCTTCACAGTCACCCATGACAATTCTACTTGTGTTGCCTCAAAGGTGTAAAATACCCTTGAAGATAAATACAAGATGTCCTGGCTTGATTCTGCTCAATCCTTCGAAGGATTAACAATAGTAAAAAACACACAAAATGGAAGAAACTTTTGAATGAATGAATTTTTTATCTCGTCGTTTCAATATCACTCGAACATAGTTGGTAACTACTTTTTATTATTAAACTACTATTCTAACATAGATTCACATAGTTGATATCTTATACTCCATTATACGAGTTGGTTTTGTACTAAATCATAATATCCGCCTACTATCGTAGAAGCGGTTCAGTGCACAAGATCCCCTAGCCTGTAACCATCTCTGTATATCAATGCGTTAACAGATGCTGCAGATATTTTTTAATCACTTTAGCGTACGATTGTTTTTATAAAATTCGTTATCAATGTGTGATAGCATGTTAGAATTCTGATATGGTACACAGCAGAGTACATGCGCTTCTGATTTTGGAGAAACTCTGAAAATCCATTTTCCTGAAAAAAAAAAATAATAATAATTATACGGTTCGTAATCCTTCGGGACATATGCCCACTTGATTTGGAGATTCGTTGCAATTCTTTCGCATCAAATGATACTTGATTTTTCTCGAATAATAGAATAAATTAGTTACTAAAAATTACTCGGCTGATTTCATTCTCGATTTCATACAAGGTGCGCAAGTGATTTCCTGAGCAAATAGCGCCTCGTGTTGAACTGGAATCGTACAATAAATGAAATGTAAACCATAAGGCATGGGTAAACGACCAGTTTGATAATATCATCGAACCACGTGGAATACATAGAATCGCGATTAACGACAAGTGGAAATACTCTTGGCGAGTAGGTATAAGGTATTTGATTCGATATCGGTTGAAGTACGACGTCAATTCTATACGAAACGATCGTTCGTCCACCCAGTTCAGAATTGCCGGTCGCAAACGCCGCCGGGTCCTTTACCAGCGACTCAACTCAACTCAACTCAACTCAACTCTTTACCTGTTGCATACAGTATGACGGGGGGCGCCATGGCGTGTACTTCTACTTATACACTTATCTACGTACGTACGTAGATGTACGTGCAATACACAGAGCCGGTAAGCCGACTGCGGCTGCGGCGGCGGCGCGGGAGCGTACGTATGTACGTTGCGCAGCGCACACTGTACTGTGTACTGGCGCCTTAAGCGAGCGAAGCGTGCGCTGGATATTAGACGGCACGCACAGCCTTGCGAGAGGCATTCGCCTGCGCGCGCTGCGATCGAGAGGGACGGTTCGCGATTGCGTCGTTAGAGTCGCGTCAGCCGAATCGTCCGACTGATGTTTTTAATTACTTTAATTGCCTGTTGGTTCTTGATACGTTGTTTACTAGTTTTATTACCGGTCTGCAGGCGAGATGTGCTCTTCAATATAAAACCGATCGAAAACACGTGCGCAACATTTTTTCCTTCATTTCATTTATCCAGAAAAATTTGAACCCTGATGAACATAGGGCAGAACTATCCAGTCGAGACATTAGAGCACAGAAATTCGTAAATACCAATTCAAAACTGCCTTGTGCCGTGTGTTGTTATACCGTCGAACAAGTGACATTCATGCTGACCCAAACCTCGGCACTGTTTAGATCCGATCGTAATCAGACGTCGTTCGTCATCTCGTCGAACTTAAATTCGTTTTTAAGTCGTATAGATTTCCAGGATAAGGGTATCCCACGCGAGATCGTTACCGATGTCGAACGAGAAGAGCTAGTTGAAAAAACTCCCGCCAAAAACATCGATCTCTCCTCGGGATTCGAAGATCTCTCATCGCTGATCAGCAACACGTCCCGAGTACTGTTAACATAGGATTAATAATAAATCGGATCCGGTAGATCCGATCTATGCATAAGAACGAAACTTTTGAAACCCCATGTCCCCGCAAGTTTTTTAAAAATTTTGTGCGGAAACTAAGGCAGTGTTAAAGTGAAGTGAATAGTGAAGTGAAGAGAGGAAGCAAATAAGATCGATCACGAGGGCTGCCAAAAGTATTTACCGGTCGGTCTTACGACTGTATATATATATATATATATATGTAATATATATAATATACATATAATGTGTTGTTCGATCTGTGGTATATTGAAAATATAGTCGTTTACCGTGTATGTTAACGATGTCGCAATTACCTGCTTATTATGTTATTAAATACGTTTAATAACACTGCGTCCAACCGACACGTAAGCACGTCGTGAGCCGGGGTGGTATAAGGTGCGTTTCTGCCTATACGGTATATAAACGTCGCGTTTTGCTGACCGCGGCTAATTCTGCAGACACAGTCAAATACGATGTATAAATAATACCGAGAACCAGGAACTTGTCATTTTACTGGCGACACCGAGACGTCTGAAGAATAATTACTCGCATTCGTGCGACTCGGTGGATTTACCTGTGCGAGAACGGTCCAGCGTGTGTAGAGCGCAGCGCAGCGAGGTGCTTCCTTTCTAAATAGGTCAGTGTCCTGGATCAGTGCGTACGAGACAACGAAATAATTTCATAGATAATCATCGATGCATGATCCTACACGAGATCGAAAAGATCCTCACCTCGGAAGATCAGTTATTCTCTGTTAATAATCAACCGAAATTATCCGGTGGACATTGATTAAGAATTATCGATGATGCTACCACGTGACTCGAACGACACTTGACCTCAACCCTACTTTCGCTGGTCGATGACAAACGTCAATAGGATCAGGGTGGTCGTCCTCGGCGGCCCCAGAGTCGGAAAATCTGGTTAGTATGCCATTAAAGTAATTTGTTTTCCTTAGATATGAATACTTTTACAAAATGACAGTGAAAAACACTTCGCGGATAGTTATCTGAAAACTCGATCAAAAACTGACCGTTGGACTTTATTAGAGTCGTAGATATACGCCTGGGCATAAGAGCTGGAGAAAGTGCTAATTGTTTGAAAAATGAAAAGCCGTTTGAATAGCGCACTGCCAGAAATCATTGAATTTGAAATCACATTTTATTGCATAATATAATAGCTGTTTTACTGCACTTTACTACACAGCTATCATAAAGCTGCTCCAAAATAACAATCGAATGGCAACGAACCCGTCGTATAAACTTTTAAAGCTGTTCATAAACCAAAAGTGACGGTAAGAATTAGCCCCCCGCCAGCACACCGAGATTTGAAGGCGCAGTCAAAATTTCGATGCTCAATTCTGTCCCGAATTCAGGCGGAGCAGAGTTCCGTAATTCTGGAGCATTCGACTTTACCAACTATTGGATTATCTTGTGTAGGAGCAGCTCCGATTTTTATCAGATTTTTTCAAATCCCATAACACTTCGAGAAAATGCGGTAGAACCCAAATCCTCAGTGTGCATGCCTGCAGGCGGAAGGTGTGAAAAACAAGTGTGCTGTCGGAGAAATACCGGAACTTAGATATATATAAACGCATTGAAATATAATTATTCTGAGGTAAGATTCGTTGCGTGAATTCTTACGACATCGTGGAATTTTCTTAATCCGTTAATTAACAGACAGAATTGATAATCAGTGGCTGAGGTTGAGCTGCAGCAAAGCTGCACGAGCCGTAAATTCCGAGAATATTTATCTAACAAGTATGAAGTGTGATAATTTATTGATCACGTCGATCAACGTACGGGCATAAGAAATTAAACAATTCAAGTTTCGTTCTTGACATTTTTGGAAAACTATCTAAAACCAGTGGAAAATTCGGCTATCCCCGTGCACCAGACCTATAGAATTTCCAGCTCAGATTTTTCAATCTCAAGGAATAGTTTGAATTAAAAGAAAGAGAATTGTGAAAATTTAATTTTTTTACCAACAGGAAAACTACTGAATCGATTGATTCCGGAATTGAACTAGATTCGCGTTGAGGTGAATCCTATCGATCCAGACCAAAATCATCAGAATCCGTTTATCAGTTCTCGAGATATCATCAATTGTAAAAAAAAAATTCTAAATTTCGTCCTTTGCACAATTCGAAAACCACTGAACCGATCTAATCCAAATTCTGATCCGTGCTGAGTTAGAAAGAAGAAGAGCATCGATTGATACCTGCAAAGCCTAAACCCTTTCATTTATGCCCAGGATATCGATGATCAAAAAATTGATCCTCCATCTAAAAATGATCAGACTTAATTCTCTGGATGTAAAAACGTGGAGATCTGGTAGAAGCTTGACTTTTTACTTTCGGGATGGTTATAATAACTTCCCTTCTTCGAATCTTGATTCCTATACTTTAATCCCAACATAGCGATGCGACGCATGAGAGGGATTTGAACTATCGCTAACAGATCATCATTCAGTTTTACTAAACAGTTATAAAAGGTGGACATCGGGCGATTATACCTACACCTCCGACAATTTAGCGAGCACTTAAGAACTAAAAGCGCAGTAGGTAATCCCCACCTTGTCGTTCCCATATGTATCGTATAACCGATCCTTAAAGTCTCCCGTGAGACCCCCATAGGGGTTAGAGAGTCCCTAAAAGTGGCATGAATCTGACGTGAAATTAGGATCTCCGGATGAGCGATCGAATGTCGTCAGTTGTCGGTCGACCAACTGCAGCATACGATGCTCCCCAAGCCCGGAGTAGGTTCGTACAGGAAAGACAGGCACCGTGGCAGGTAGTAAGATGCAGACATCTGATATCCGTACGGAGTCTTATAGCGTGCATTAAGGCAAAAGTTTTAAGCCCCAAAATTCCTGCCGTTTGTCTTATTCCAACTTATCTACGTCCTTACGGTCCCACTCAACCGTGAACTGATCTCGTACCTATATGGGGTCAAATTGGTCTTATGTTAGTTAGCCTCGGGAGTTAAGGCTAAGGATCTATTCTCCGGACCAGAGAGCCTCTCTTACCTTTCGCTGTCCTCGTTATACACATTTCCAGACTATGGCCCTGGCCCTGGCCCTGGCCGTGTGGATTGTCCATGAGCCTGTACACTGCTTATTTAGAGAACGTCGGTCTTTTCGTATTTTTATTAATCTTAGTTTCGTTTTCACCGCGCATTGACTCACGCGCTACTAGCATAGACCAGCCGTTAAATGTTCCTAAAATGACTATGTAATAGTAATCTACGTTTTTTCACTCTCGTATCGAATAGCGATGTAATCTATGAAATCTGTAGCTTGTTCCGTGTACATATGTATCTGCGAAAACCTAGTTCATAGTCGTGATGTTAATCCACGATTGGTCTCAGCCCAAGAACCCAGTGCCCTGTATTCGATATCCGTTGATGCTCGAGTCGAGATTGTCAATACGCTAATTAGTAGAATAATTAAGCCGCGCCACATCTTGTTTAGTTTTTACACGCTGGTTGTAGAAGAGCCAGTGCAGAAGAAGGCTCCGAGGATAGCAGCCTCATTTCTAACCATTGACCGGGCTATCATTCAATGATTCTTTTCTACGAGATCTCCTCAACCTTTTCCCTCGATTCCTTCTCATTCTCGTCGACTTTTTACTTTCGCGATTATTCGCTGCGCGAAGTTATACACCGGGTTTTATATTTGCAGACAAGTGATAAGATAAGTAGCCAGCTCGCAGGTATCTCCGGAGCTGATGAATCAGGTCAGAATTTTTCATACTGCAGGCAAATGTCATTACGATCATTTTCATTATTATTCAAATATTTTTACATACGAATGGAAATGAAGAAGACGTTTCACTTTCTCTCAATATTCCTGACCGTTTGGAATTGATTAATTTATGATTCCCTCATGTGTTCGTGGGCAACCTTTCAATTGCAATAAATGGGCTCTAACTCAGATAAATAGCGATAGCAATAATCGTCCTTTTACCAATCTCGTACATTCATATATTCATATATTGTCACTGCTCGCAGCGATGATCCATTTTTATTGAAACTATATATTTATGCGGTAATAAAGCCACGCGAATTGACGATATTAACTGCACAACGTACGGGGCTTACCATGCCAACTCCATCAACATTTGACCCTGCGACCATCTCGGATTTGATCCATGTGTTTTTCATATCATTGATTTAACTCTAAGAGCCGTCTACATATGTTTTTCAGATTTTCACCACAGAGGGTTATTCGTTCTTGCATCTTTCGGATTGAACAAGAACGACCATTTTCATTTTTCCGAATAGAATAGATTTATGCCAAAAATAATTGTCGTGTAACACAGAGTCTCTGAGAATTTTTCGTTCAACAATCGAAACGGTTGAAAATAATCATAAATAAATAACAGCTTGTGGAACAAAATTTGCGAAAAATGTATGCGTCTCTCAGAGTTGAATGATTGATATGAAGAAATATGGATCAAATCCGAAATGGTCAGGGTCAGACATTAGCCGATTTGACGTGGAACACCTCATATACATTACACACGTTATTTATGCTCTAAGCGCATTAGCAGAAAGTTTGTTTTCATTTCTTTTCATCATATACGTTTAGACTTAACTCATACGCTTTTTCTAGTCTTACTTAGCGGTCATCTTGATTAGATAAGGCTCTAGGTACCCGGAAGTGGCAGCTCACATACAAGCGAATGAGGAAACCGTGCTTCCGTTTAATACGAGCATAACACAGCTCAAGATATTTAGAAAGACTGTAATTCTAAGCGAAACTCTTTGTAAATTAAATATCATAAAATCTTGAGATATAAAGAAAAAGAATATGTTGTACGTATATACCTTGAATAGTCTATATTCGGTCAAGAACCGCGACAGATAAATAGTTAAACAAACAAACAAATATGGAGAGGCTAGAAAAGCAGCATGATTCAGTATTATCGGAATTATATCTATAGCTTGCAATTCGCACATTGCACTCTCGTTAAATATTATTTCGACTCTCGCCTTGCCTCGCTCGCGCTGCGGCCACTTCTTCTTCGTGGATAGTGCTAGTCTGCAGGCGGTAAAGGTGCAAGGCACGAGGTGCAAGGTGCAAGGTGCATCGACGCGATCTTTGCCCTCGCGAGGTGGCCGTAGTCACGATCGTACTTCACGTGGCATTTCCCTCCAGCGTGTTTAGCAAAATGGCAAATAAAGAAGTTCGTACAAGTTTGATGTACAAAAATCCAGAGAAGAAAAGTAAAAAAATAAAATAAAATCACCATATCTCTATAACCCCACGATTAAATTCACAACTTTTTTAGAACTAATTTGCAAGTTAAATTAGTATTATTTATTCGGAGTTGTGAATAAATATTCTCGCTATTCGGCGAAACGTTGGGATGCATTTCATTCGATAAGTTTCTCTTTTTTCGTCACACTAACAAAGCTCGAGCTTTGAATATTGATATTGCAGTTTCCAAGAACGAACGCGATTGCCGCCGGCTCTCCGCCGACTATTTATAATGGTTATCATATTTTTAGTCCTCGTATATGTACGCAGCGATATATTCATGTCGCAATTACGGGGGTTTATGTCGTCCTCGAAAAGTATTCGGGTAATACATAACGTGCCGCAGTCTAAACTCACATAACGAAATTTCGAATCCGCAATATCTTCACATTTCTGCCCAAATCGTTACCAACTAGTCGTAATTAATCGAGAAGCCTCCAAGGGGTTTCCCGAATTTCGTCATCAAAACTTCAGGAATTTTACAAACAGAAAGAAAAACCGGGCTCATACCACTTTCTATAAAAATTTAGCCGCGTAGGTACGCTTCTAACACGATTTACTTGACTCATTATACGACTGGTTCGTCCAGGTTATTAACTTGCCGTTCATTGATATAACAATAATCGACAAGGTGTGACGGGATAACGGTGACTGTGATACGTGGAGGTGAAAAATTCTGAAGCATAACGTCACATTGACTAGAAATCTCTTCGGAGTATAGGTATCGTCCTCTTTGCTTATCTTCTACAAATCTCTGTAGCTACGTATCGGTCTTAGGCTATTTGTGTACCATAATCCTGGTACACGTGTTGTGATCTGAGCTATCTGTAGCAGTAATATTTTTCTCCATACCGCAGCTTAGGTATGCGTATCCATACAGCGTATTATCCGCTATTTTTGAGGTGTTACATCGCCGCACGTAGTAACGTGTAATTACCTTCTGATAAGGGTTCATCGAGACGCAATTTTCTACCTGCAAAGTACGACGGAAATTGTAGGGCTGATACTCAAAGTATGGTGGCAAAGGTCTGGCTACATTCTGCCGACAGGAGAAGATTATATAAAACTTCCTTACTCCATTCTCTCAATAGGAATTCAAGTGCAATATCGCAGGATCTACCAGTTTGTGGATCACAGAGGAATGAGCCTGCACATTCTTCTTCGCAAGGTTCAGTTCAGGCCACATGATCGACGTATAGCTTCGGATGCCTCACAGTCCCGATTTTCACTGATAAATTTGACAACTTGCTGCAGTAAATACATAGGCGTTAGAAAGCTCCACCTATGTCCGTCTGGCCTAACGTTCGTTGCGTTTTTCACTAACAATAAGGTTACTCATTTACGACTAGTTAAGGCCTCATCTTGGCGTAAGATTGCCAGATAATGAACTCTTTCTGTGACGTCGTAAACTTTAGGTGAACCGGTAAATTGAGATAGAATAGATACAACTTTCCACTCACCCGGGACGGGGGCACAGTAGTAAGTTCGCGAATAGTGTACCAACTCGGATTACGAGAGGCAATAATTTCCCCGTTTAACGATTCACGCGGAAATTATACGACACTGATCACGGTCAGAAATTATCTTCAAAAGTACGACCGCATCTTTCTTGTAGAAAAGAAGAATTAAGCAAGTTTTCGGGAATTAAGATTTTACGTAAATTTTCATCCATCTAGTTAGTTCATGTCTACAGAAAGGAGAAAGGAAAGTGTCGATCCCTCTGATAACGAGAAGCTTGCATCGCCTTGGACTCCTTCGTAATTAAAGTTTCTATTACCTCCTAAAATTCTACGAGGAGGACGTTAAACGCTGGAAAATACTCGAGTCATCGAGATACAGATCAAAGCTACAGTTACTATGTAGAGATAAGATCTCAGAGGATAGAGAGAATGAGAGATAGAGTAATAATACTGTTCGAGTTGTCAAGTAATCAGCGTTATGGAAATACATTTTTCTCAAATCACTGCAGATATACGCTGCGAAGAAATATTCTATAGACTCAGTTTTCCCACTATTAATTACTTAGATTTTGGGACACGATCAAAAATTATTTTACATTTTATAGACTTCGCGTCTAACTCAGATTGATCGCACTAAAGCAAAAGTGGTTGTCGTAGGATCGCATCGTTCATCGAAACTTCTTCAAATTTGGAGGAAATACTCCACTTCGATGTAATTTCTGGGAAAAGAAATGATATTTCATAAATCTAATAGACCCAATCTATATAAGGCGCGGTATACAATAAAATCTCAAATAATTTCGGATTACATGCCCTTTTAAATGACCGTTGTTAAATATCTGAGAAGTACAAAACGATTGATCTTTGTTACAGCTGTGGTTGTCCGATACCTGACCAGGCGATACATTGGCGAATACAGCTCCACCAGTGGTGAGTAAATCTTGTTAAAATATCCTAACCAATGTAGAGCTTAAAAGCAAAATTCGACTTAAAAAAAGAAGAAAAAAAAAACTGGACCCCATCATCAAATCCATATCTTAGTTCGTAGAAAATGATATGTGGACTCGGTTGAAGAATTGAGGATTGCTCGTAACTTGGGCTAGTCGATCTAGTTTTTTGCCTTCCGAGGCTAGACTTTGTTGCTTTATTGGAAGCAGCTTATTGTGCCAGCAGCAGCTAGTTAACCAGCTGATAGAAGCCGTGGCTTAACGATGCAAGCGTAAAATTATTGCCTGTTTTTTTTTTCTTTTTCTTTCTTTTTGCGAGATTTATTACACCTTGATACGTTAATTCGCCGTTGGTATGAAACCCCGCGTTTCTATACCCATTGTAAAACAAGGCTTGAACTGCAATTCTTACAATTCTAAGAATCCTAAGAATCTCAGTGTGGGCGGCAAAGACACGGTATTCTAGAGTTTATACTTATACTAATTAACGAGTAGATCGAGAAATTCTTGATTGCTGGATTATTCCAACATGCGAGGTAAGTAATTCTCGGGAACTCGAACGGCGTGGGCATTACTCCAAGTCTTTGAAGGTGCTAATTGTTGACATTTAATTGCTTTTTATACCGCTATAATGAAACAATGAAATAAATTCAGGAGTTTGGACTTTTTTCCTCTACGACGGGGAAGAGTTACTTCAGGTCTGGTCCTCCGAGATGTTAATCGAGATTCGGTTAGGTATTTGAAAATTATTTGCATTTTCGAGTTCGAGATATTCCTCAGCTCCTCTGATAATTTTCATTCCGTTCCTTTCACCGTGCGTAACGGGTTCGAAACCGGTTTCATTCAAAGATAATCGGTTTGAACTAATTCGAAGCAAAAAGAAATGAGTCGCAATTCTAATTACGAATTTAAATCAGCCAAGAAGTCTGACATTTCGTACAAGAAGAACTTCGGAGGCGAATAACAGGAGATTAACGAATCGAATTGAATTCAATGTCGAAATATTATCAACAATATTATGAGTATGCATATTGCATATATTCGTTTCTTCCGAAGAAGAGCTTCTAGTGCATTTCGTTTGTCTTCTTTATGCTAATTTCTTTGTCCATATTTGTCAGTAGCAAAGTTAGATGTACGAGTATCTCGAATGGTGTAGTGTAGTTGGAATAGTAACATGGTTTGTAATGGATGTAATATCCTTTATTGAAGATACTATAAATCGAGTATAATTCACGTGCGGGGCACGTGTTGTAAGTTGCATGCTGAAACTTTAGTGCACAGCACGACCTCCGGAGCCCGGAATCATAAACTATTCGTAAATGACAGTGTAGGAACCTGATTTATTATCAAACGAGCAGAAATGGTTGAAATTAAAAATGTATTTATAGTAACCCTTTATTTCGCGAGTATTTTCCCGTCAAACCGGTTCTACATATCGGTTCAAGGTCCTTCGAAATTTAAGGGTATGAGTTATAAGGTTCGGGGGGGCGTGGTGTCCCAATCTCGCCGAATCGCTTGGAAATTTGATCTCTGATTATAATTCAAGTTTATTTACAATGCCGTTTAAGTATTCGTATTACATTCATAATAAAGATATGAGGAGCTGAGGCAAGGCCCTCATCTTCCAGCTCATTGACCACAGGAAATAAAACGACTAACTATACATCTTCCGATTTCCTATCCTGACTGCAACGACTGCAGTACATATTCTTGGAATAGTTCTCGCCTGCGCTACGGACGACCATATAAAATTAACTAGTCTTCGTGACTGGTTCAAGTTTCCTTACCACCAAGATGTCTCTCATTCTATGCCCGTAAAAGTAGTCAATCCGTAACCACCCAGACAAATCTACACTCTCGAGATTCTTATGGTTCCAGATTGGATTTTAAAATAGGACTTCGCAAGGGATCCCCTCACTTCCGATCTTTGACAACTTCTCGTTAATACGAATTACCGCGAAGGCATTAAAACTTCCGTTTAGTTTTATCCATGGCCTACTGACGGCCTGCAACCGGCCTACTACAGATCTGTTATTGGGTTGTAAATATTGGCTGTTATTCGCTTGCCGAACTATTTACTAGTATTTCGCTGACAAACAATTGCCTCATCAATCTTTACGAGATATAGAAACGTTAACAGATTCGAGATTCACCGCGAGGTTCGAAAGTTCTGGTTCAAGGCTTCCGCGAGTAATAATTTATCGAAGATGTGGTATACAATGGGGTGCATCGGATAAATGCTCGAGGCGGTAGCAGAGGAGGCGTAGATCCGTGGAGCTGATATGAAAAAAATCAAGTAAATGAATGAATAAATAAATGAGAGATACATACCAGGGGAAAGAAATGATGTAGGAGGTAACATCCCGCAGAATGCAGATCTCTCTCATAACTCACCTGAGCATTTGGTCGCTCTGGGATGTCCTGGCCATAATATTCACGCCTGAGGATACAGCGGTCTAGCATAAGCTTACCGCCAACTCCCTCACGACAAAGTTACTCTATCTCGGAGCCAGCCTCATTTACCCAGTGTTAGATCTACGAACGGAAACCCTTTCGTCGTACGGAGGCTGAGTAATTGGCCAATCTGTAATTGCAATTGTCCGGGAACAGGTTGCGCCTGTAGGTCAGTGGGTGACTTGGCATCGAACGCTAATGTTAAACGAGGTTTAATTCTTCGCTAGGATCGACTAATTCCTGACTAGAGTTAAACCAATTACACAATGCATTCCCAATCGTTTCACCATGCGACTTGTATTGATCATCCGAAGAAGCTGCGGCTTTCAACGCATCGCGGGCGTTTCGTGTAAGTAGGCGTAGGCAGATTTTTCCTGACCTGTAATTATACCGTGTAGAATAGTACGAGTCGGAATCACTCGAGTGTGGAGAAACTGCTTATCGATTGTCCGCCTTGTCTGTATAGTTGCCAATAGAATTGCAACATGATCGAAAAGCTAGTCTCTTTGTTGAAGAACTCGGTGTAAGTTCGTTAATCCTTCGGGGAGAGTTTTCGAATGGTATCGGATTGCGATTGTAAAAGGAGCGGCGTATTTTTCGGATTATTGATACTTCGAGTTTGAGGTACGAGATCAAAGCTTTTCATCTTCAACTTCGGTTTGAACGTAGGCCTGATACCACGGAACCGTGCGGACGAGATCTGTTATTATGTCGATCTCGATTAACAATGCAAATTTCTCTCATCTCCGCTTATTGCGTGGAATAATTCTAGGTAATGATTTAGAAAGCGAAGTTTGCATTGTGATCTGTAGGTACGGTGGGAACGCGCCATCTCTGATCGACAAGAACCAGCCAATTATTAGACTTGACTTTCCGTTGTCTCTATTAGAGCAAACTCGCTTATCCGCCATCCGGATGTATTTGCATCTATTTACGTCCGCGAAGGCATACGCCACATATATGTACATACATATACATCTCTAACCATATCGTACATACATTTCACCTCCAATACAATTCCAATTACACGTACCGTACCGTTTTGTACCTTAAGTGTAATGATGCTTAAGGAACCTTAGTTATGCCCTTGTTTCGATTGACTATGTAGAACGTGGCTTGGCTCGGATATGTCGATGTCTTGTATATTTAAGCATGTAGTATACGACTTTACAAGGTCTAAGATCACGTCTTTCAATCGCAGAAGGTAGGTATACCTACATCCTGTCTGGCTATATAGGCATTGGGTAAATAAATTGAATTTTTTTTTATTTTTTCTACCGTTCGACGTAATATTAAGTGAGAAACTACCTTGTTAGCAGAGAAATATTTCGTCCGTGGATATAGCGTTGCATGATTAACAAACACTTCAAACGAGTACTTAACCTATGGCTTACACCCACGTAATTTGTCCTTATCGTGGTAGCGGCAACGAGTAAGATGTACTTTGAGTGGAAAATAAAAATACGAAATACCTAGACGAGTAGGTACTACTCACTTCCTCGACACTTGACGCATTTACAATTTCCTCAAGTATTTTACATTTCAAATGCTCCTCTCAGCTCTACACAAATCTCCCAATTTATTTCGAAAGTAAGGCTGTCCGAGTTTCGATTTCTATGTTGATATGTATCAAGTGCATTCATTGTCGTGTGTAAATTGCATCAATGCTGTTTGTTGTACGAATTAAAGTTCTATACGTTCTTACCAGAAATTGAGCTTTCTAATAAATGTTCGAATCTAGACGCCGAGTGGCAAATCAACCTGTTGTTCATGCGATTTAACATTTGCTCCAGCGTCGTATAACGTGATAAAAACTTTCTACGAGATAACGAGCCTGCATACATATAGTGGATATCGGATACTGGCCAGGGTAATATAATATAACAACTACCCGTCTTTATTTGCTTATTTCTGTATCTGCGATCTTAATCTAACGAGGGAAGATCTTGTTTCTCGTACCTTGTTATAAAAGGCATATCCGGATTACTTCCGTACGTATATACTGTCCGCCCACCAGAGTTTGCAAAGAGACTCGAGTAAATCTGCGTCACGCATGGATGTTATTCGACATCACATTTCATTGCAATTTCAAACGAATAATGAAGAGGCAGAAACATTTGTACAGCTACATTATACCTGTACGTACCTACGTATGTATACACAGAATAAATTTATAATCCCGAAAGATAATTTATATATGCATCGAGTTACGAGATGTTGGTCAAGAAACCGCACCGGAATTATAAACGATAAATAAACAACCTACCAAATGCAGGCGACGCTTTTTTTTAATAATAAAGACGACAGCTGAATTAAAATGCCATTCCAATCGCGTTCCTTCATTTCATCCACGTTTAATTCACGATTCGGTGGCCTGGACCTACTGCCTGGTCGTTTTAATACTTGATATTACGTTATAACGGAATTGAACGATTAACTTGTGCCTATAGCTCATGAATTCTAGAGTTGATATATCTCCTTATAAAATCGTGGAAAATTAAATAGGAAAATACAAGGGAGTGGAAAATGCGATGACTTCCTTCGACAGCGAATGTACGAGACAAATGGTACCGATGATAATTGAATGGCTTGGTGTATAGGAATAGGAACGAATCGCGTGTTTCTCAGCAATTTCCTCTGTAACAAGAAAAGTTGTTTGACATTGGCTGGAAATAAACGTAGAAAGGTTCACGAGTCGCCATTAGTAATTGTCCGTTGTTGTTGTTGTTACTAATTTCCGTAATTATCTATTCGATAGGATGCTTTGATATTTTTTCAAAAAGATCTACGCGTATACCTATTTCAACTAATAATCTTACATAGATAGGTACATACGAATGCATTTATTAAAATGTTTTCTCACACGCCATCGTAACAATCTTTTAGAAAATTTACCGATATACATAAATCGTGAGCTAAATCATCAATCATCAATCACAACTCCGACTTTATGCAGCGAAAGTTGAAAGATCTAATGACAGAGCGGCATACCTTTGCTGGAGTGATACCGCAGCTGATTCAAATTGTCGCGCACAGATCTTATAGGTTTTCATCTCCTTTCCATATCGTTTCTATTCTGCTTCCACATACATAACGGCTTACAGATTTACGATTCGTTCTGCCAATTTTAGTATTTCCCAATATATATATACACATACCACTGCCTTGATCTCTCCTCGTCGCATGTCGGAAAACTTCTTTGAAATTCTATCGTTTCTAGTTCACATTTCGCCTAAACTTACGACAATTGAGAAAAATTCTCACTATTGAGGCATCTTTTCCGATTCAGTTGCGAGAATTGTTAATCTCGGAATTCTAATTTTATTCTACTGAAACAGAATTATAATAAAATCGAAGGGATTGAAGCTTTAGAGGGTAGAACTGGATTTTCCATCTTGACTCGGGTCATCGAGTAAATTGCAACAACAAATGTCCGTTTCGTGGACTGTGTTGACCGCACGCGACGTCCACAGAAAGGAAGGCGATACCTACGTGAAACACATCGCTCCAATTCGCATACGAGTCATTTTTCGCCTCGTTCTTAACGCCACGTGTCCCGTCTGCTCCAGATGACCCCTAATGACGGCCACCGGAGTAATTAACGTTTTAACGGACGGTTAAACCTCGGTGAACGCGTAACGGAAAAAATGGTGTCACCTTGCGGCTATCATTGTGGAGGCTGCAATGGGATGACCTAAATTGTCGTTAATGAGTACACGCGCCCACTCGCGTGCCGAACGACGCGACGTATGAGAATCATCCCGAGGTTTTAAAGGCCCTTCAGTCTCTTCGAGACGTCTAATTTTAAAGGATCAACATTTTATTGCTTCTATTCAGTTTCTATTAGGTATACCATTTCGCCTTGCCAGGCGTACTTAAAACCTGCGACGTCATTCCAGCACATTGTTTTGAGAAAACAACCGGAGTACCGCAATGTCCTGAGGGCAGTACGTATCGATGTTAAACACTCGGTGAAATGTCCTCCTTAATGTGTCCCGATTAGATTTCACGGATTACATAGCCAAGTCCACGAAATCGATTCTGAAAATGATATAGAATCGGCTAATCTTGTCAAAAGATGCGCAGACAACGGCCACCCGTTTCATACCTCCGATTTATCATGTTGCAGATTTTCTCTACCGTCACAGCGTGACGATTGATAACGTGGCTACCGAGGTCGAGATATTGGATACTTCCAGGTGCGAGGTAAGTTTCTGCTATCTATTTGAAAATTGAAACGTTTCTTGATAACCGTGAAATATTACGCTGAGAAATATCATACCTGGTGGATATCTCGTTGAGGTGGAAAACCGACGATTAGAAGTCTCTAGATGGATGTTCTCACAGCTTTTTTCATTCTATATGCCTAGTATTACGTTTCTCAATACTCAATACCTACCTCGTCGTTTAAAAAGCTTGAAAGATGAATAAACACTCTCTTGTACCAATACCAAACTCATACATTAACATATACCTACGCATACGTGTATAGAATACGCGTAATATGACGTCCAGTCAGCACAGCTTGCAACATACTTATATCTCATTGATAGCTACTCGTAATAGAAAATAACGAGCCAAGACGATTTATCGGTGCAATTCCGACTAACGATATAAGTTAAGCAAACTGATCTGCAGAGAACGCTGATTGACAATAGCTGGTTCCGAAGAGCTTACAGGCACAAGTCTTAATAAAACGCTTACACGGCTTGAGAGTTTCGTTTCATTGCTGAATAAATGAATTGCGGAGTTGGACGCAATCAGGACATTATTGAGAATAACCCACCGTGCATTTAGTTGTGGATATTTCGAATCCACAATCCTTTTTTTCAGGCGTTTCTTGACTGCAAAAGCAAAGTCAGCGTTATGCTCTTTTTGCAAACAATTGCATAGATATACAACGTTTAGCGTCTAATAGACTGGAAAATCATAGGAGTACTTACTACTATTTTCGAAGAATAGTCCATCATAAATCCGAGAACCGATATATTTTCCAATTTCACGAGATATTAGAAGACTGTATAATGATAGAGCTCAGAAATTAGGTACGGACTTAATATTGTGCTATGGTTTAATCGGGCATTGCATATCCGTTTTCAAACCAATCCAAAGAAATGCATGCTAATTATATATTTCTATTGGCTATTATTTTAACAGGAATTATACGCCCTTCTTGCGAAGATAGGATTACAGACTTATTTCAGGGTGCTCTTCGGGGTATATACAGGCTGACTCCTTGATTATTAAAGATACTAGCTAATTAAGTATCTGTCTTCACTAAACTTTTCGCACTAGTATGAGACTATGAGGAGTATTTCTTCCGAAAAAAACCCAGACCAAAACTTTCCGACTGAATAATGCCGAATGAAAATTTCAAGTAGAGAAATTCTTTCTCTGTTTATGAACGAAGCAACCTCTTCGAGTACTTCGCGGTTCTTTACACATCGACTATATACATATATACTACATTCATGTCTTGGTCAACACCTTTTTTACGGTCTCACCGGCATAGTACAGCTCTGGGCACGTTCGCTTCTTATTATTTTTACTATTTTTCTCCTGCTGCAGCAGACGTCCTCAGGCGTGTCGAGGTGCGACGCGTTTTTCTACTCCTTGGATGCTCCTGGCCTTATAACCAAGGAACACGGACATAAAAAATTACATCGTTATACCTCGAACGAATTTCTAAACTCATCCAGTCTGCTCCACTGTCTATCCAAGCTGTTTTACAGCCTCGATCCCCGTCCCATCAGCTAGAAGAACGTGTAACACAAAACTCTGAACACGATGCAGTCCGTAACATAATAAAAAAATCATATAATAAAAGAATTGAAAATTTTGAATTTTATTTACTAGACAATTTTTTTTTTTTTTTCTTTCTTGTCTTTAAGATCAATTTTTTATTTATTTATTTTTTTGTCCATCGACTTGGAAGATTTACTCAAGTTGCCATTAGCTCTACGTTTTGTTGACACGTTTTTGTTGAATATGTACGTGAGGTGGAGGTTCCTGACTATACGAGAGACAAAATTATGACGAAACACGTGCCGTTGTTTACTTATTCATAGGTTAATGCACGTAACGTTATTTCATGTTGGGAGTCTCGGTTTATGGTACCGAAAACAATGCGTTTTATGCAAAACCACGTCCTGAGTTGAATTTAAATTTAGTTTTCGATTCGGAATAACCGTTCACCTGTACACCTGTAGATTAGTCTACGCGGTACTTACACAGAAGATACATACACCTACGTACGACATCAGGACAGAAATATTCAGGTAGAGAAACTCTAAAGTCATGAGAACTAATTCCGTGTTACCCAGATTCGAATTTATACCTGATTGTTATTCAATTGAAACGACTAACGGTGCTCGTAGTTTTACCCTACCCTCTACGATTTCTAAACTATCAAGGAAAATATCTTTACCGCTGGTAAAATACTCCCGTCATTTACCTCGGGGACTGATATCAATTCCTTAACGGTGAGACTGTACAAACGACTCCGTCCCAACGTGCGACAAAAACGTTTGCTATAAGAAAGCATGAAATAATTCCAAGAACAGAGATCGAACTAAAGAACTTGAAATTTGTTGCCCGAAGAGCTTTTCGAAATCCCAATGCTTCAAGTGTAATCGAAATGCTACTTGCATCATGGATATGTCATTTTTCAATATAAACTCTTCTGGCTAATTTGTAGATGTAAAATCGAAGAGCTTTTTCAAATTGCAAAGCTTTATTCACAACGAACAAATTATTTTTCGATTTAGGTAAAATCTGTATACATTGGATCCCTGTTCACTATTTAAACGTTGATCTTTTCACTGCCTGGTCAGCTTGGAAACACCGTACTTCCTGACGCGCCATGCATACAGTCATTATGGTGACTATACTAATGCGTATCTAAGCGTGATTTAAGAGTGTGTATATTTCGTTTATCACCGTAGCCGCATTAACGGTATTCAATTTGTGATCATTTCAAAGTTGTCTTCTACCAAATGTCTGCCAAGCCTAGTCGGTAATCGTATAATTATTGTTACTCGAAAAAGGTCTGAGCCTAGATTCCACCGTATAGGTATAATCCGAAAGGGTAGATCAATGAACCGTAGATACATCCCGATCCCACTCCTCTGGTTACAATTAGATACACAGCATCTACCCACTCCGGAGTTTCAAAAGAGCACAAAAATCAGATCGAAGATTATCAAATCAATTTCAATTCACGCAAATTAGATGGTACAGTGCTATATATATATATATTATATGTATAAATATATAATATATATATATATGTATGTAATGTATGTTGTAACAAATTTCAAGCCAAAGTTCACCATTTCTTTGACACTCGGAGGTAACTAACTATGGACTAAGCGTTTGTGGTTACGTAAATCATTACGAAGTTAATTAAAACGGCAACTGAAATCCTGAGAGTAATTATTGCTACACATGTAAATGAATTTGCAAGTAGGACGCTTTTGGCACCAATTATATTTCATGCTGCAATTCGTGTAAGAATTGTGTGAATAAGTATCTTTGTATTTTGATCTCAGATATCGTGCTTCGAGACTTGACAATCAGTAGCGATGAGAGATCGTCCTGCAGGATACTTTTTCTATACTCTTCGAGTCTAAACTCACCTGAATAATGAACTGCAGGGAACATGAACCAGGTAGTAATTTCTAGCAACGGCACGAAGCTAACTTCCTGCTTGATTGCCGTGACCTGTGCTTACCATTTAATCAGAACTGATTCGCCTCTCGTCTCATAAATCTTATAAATAATTCAGACTGTCGAAAGATGGTGCAATAACTCTCGTTGCTACGGTATATACCGACCACAACTCTCAGATATGCGTTCAAACGCTTTCCGCCTTCTCTATTTTCATATGTTGAAAACACTTCTAATTTCATTAGCTTTGTCAGACGTCAGTCAACTCTCATTCATATAAGTGGCCATTATCACAGAATGAAAGTGCGTATTATAGTATACCTAGCGTATGGCAGCCAAAAGGTCAATCATCTCGTATACATAACATTGAAAAGACGCGGTACATTCACTCGCACAAATGCCTGCCCCCCATCGCCAACCAGCTTCATTTGTAGATACGCATACTTTACTTTGCACAAAGGCCTGTACACTCAGCCAGCCCAACGTTCAAATATCAAATTCGAGTTCAACCTGTCAATCAAAAGTGCTGCTAGTCACTCCAGTCTCCAGCACGCTGTTATAGTCACCTGGAAGATTCGTAAAGGCGTGACAACCATGCAACCGCCTCCCACAGAGCGATACGCATTGCCCAGGGATCTGGCTTTATTGCGGGAGGGCTGAAACGACGCATTCTTCTTCTTTCTTCATTCTTCAGCTCCGATACAAGGCCGAATAATGCCACTCAAACATTCAGCTTGACTCAAAATGAATAATGACAACTTGTATAGAAAGATGTGACAAACACTTTGGGCTGTTTGCAACACAATTACTGATACGGAACAGAAATTCTATAGTCTTATTCTGCAAGTTTTTACGATGCAGACTCAAATTTGAGGGTCGAGTTGTGCATGTAATGTGATTTTGATTTGCACCTGAAAGTCAGAGTTACGTTACTTTTGAGAAAAGTTTAAGCGCACGTTGGACTTCTGTAACATTTTAGTTCGGATATCTAGATCTCAGAATTCACAGAGGCTCGGTGATTCTGCGATTTTGTTCCATAGCTCTTCAATCTCCAATAAAACGTCCTGTGAATTGATCGACGAATGAATTCTAAGTCGAGAATGAAACTTGAAAGATTTATAAGGATGTAGAGATACTGGTCAGAAATTCAAGCGCAAACGCTTGTCTTGCGAATCCTTACGTAGGACATAATTCTAGCGATTATGAAACGGAATTATGTTTCTGAAACTGAGAAATATCAAAGATCACAAAGATGCAACAACCGGAGTCATTGAAATCTGAAAAATCTCGATGATACGGATGCGTTCCGAAGCGTAGAGCCGGTTGTCTACGGATCGGTTCTTCTATTTCTTGATAAATTTAAAAAACTTAAACTAATCGCCTCGATTCCTGATTATAATTGACTACATAGCCACGGGTCAGGGTAAAACCCATCAACGAACCCATAGCCAAGAATACCGGCCGTCCATCTAACTGTCTGCCCATCTCGAGTGACCTTGGCACGCCAGAGCAGAGATGGGCGGCAAGGAGCCACGCTGCAAGCGTTTCACGTCGTGGTTTGACTCCCTCCGCAAGAGATCTCAGGACAACGGAACTAGTTCGTCTTCACGGTGCCTCGCTCGACTTGAAGATTCACAGACACGAAGATATGAAGAAGAAGCCAGCAGAATCGTTTCTTGGAAAATTCTAGATACACTTCTCTCCTGATTTTCTTGGAAAACAGCATCATCTTTGAGAGGCTATAATTGTACCAGCGACCGAGAACTCCGACTGCAATACATTGATCGGATAACTATACTTAGAGACTTTTCAAATTCCGTTCTTAGTAAAATCAAATTTTCTACTTCAAACTGCATTCAGCTTTCATATAGCTTAATACCACCGAGCCAACGAGGCTTTACAAACGCGTAAGAATGTTCGTGGGCGTAAACGTGACCAAGAGACGAAGAGACGAAGAGATGCAACTTAATGGAGATGTTTACATCTGGCGCCTCTGGCGGAACTCATTCGTCATATTCCTTGAATGATGGATACCTTTGACCAGGTCTTTTGTTGACATTCGTTTTCGGACTTGGGGCAGAGATCACTGGAATCTTATCTCCTGACTCAGCGTCTAAATTGAAGCCTTGATAATCAGCCTTTCATATATGTGACGAAGGTTACATATGTTTGTTCATTTGATATGAAGCCTTTTCATTTTCCGGTCAAAGATGACGTTCAATTGATTCAAGGGTGGAAATATGCAGGAGAAAACCTCGAGTTTTGATCCATCATCGATTTAACACGCGAGAAATAAACGATGGCCGAATTTCCTCGATTTTTTTTCCTCCCATTGCGTGACGCCGTACTCCAGACGATCGCTGTCTGCGGAGACCGTGAATGCAGTTTCGTATTCGGTAGCACACTGCCCGAAGATAGGTGGGCTGTTTTTAGCAAACTGGTTTCACGTGGCCCGTAATTAGAGTTTTTTTAAAAACATTTTTCGAACTTTTTTACCGGCTTGGGCGAGAAGTTTGCACCTGTCGGTTAAAAACCACAAAACGAGTGCTGAAACGTGTAAAAAACTCTCGAGCACTCTGATTCTGCTTCTGTGACAACATGAGACGTAAAGCTATGATCGTAGTCTGAAACTTCATATACCGTCTACAAAGTCTTCTTCAATTAGAATCGGTAATTATTTATAGGCAATTATTTTCTCCGATGAAAATATTTAATAGCAAAGTGAAGGATGGATTCTCGGTTAAGTTTTAGTTGCGAAGCCACTATTTATCTATTGATATCCGCTTACCGAGCCTACTAGTTACGATCGTTGATTATTAGTTTGTTGCTCGTAGTCATTCGACAACTTTGCATCCCTATGATTGGCAATGGCTGGCTTGTGGTCAGCGAATCGAGATTTATAGCAGAATGACATTTACCTGCACCGCTCCAATACATGCATATACCCCATCTTCCACCCTAAGGCATAACTGGCGAGGTTGTAGATTGTAATTCGTGGCCGAGTGCGGAGAAATTGCATGACCGCAAAATTGAATTGTGATTTGCTAAGGCAATTCAGATTTCGAGCCAGATATACAAGATTTGAACTCTCGCCCGAGTAACTCGTGCTATGAGTACATGGGCCTATATACTGTTCACGTATCGAATAGTAGCCAACCTACAGCCGATATACATACGTCCATATGTATATATTCTGGTATATATGTATTATAAAGATACAATAGGTACCGTTCATCCATTGGTCCAATAAATAAACTTGAACAGAGAGCAGAGGACTGTGTTCGCAATTTGTACTAGTTGAACATTTCCTTGCATATATACGCATACGGATTTGTACATGTGTGGACGATACACAATTACCGGAAGATACCTGGATATACGGTTCTACCTGCAACCAATGTGCTCGAACGTACGACCTGGTAATCCGTACAGGGAACGGCGTTCACTGCCAGGAAAAGCAGTAGTCATTGTGTGTTATTTGCCGTAGCACCACTGCCACACTGTTCCACATCGATACAGATCTTTCAGATCCCGCTCTGATTCCAATCCTCGTATATCTCGATACTTTACGAGTTCATCTTTTTTCCAAATAATCATTACCTCGCGATTTACACCGCGGATTGAAATCTGGAGGGATTTCAGTTTCTTTAAAAATTAAAACTGATTGATAGATTCCATTTTCTCTTTCATGCTTTTCATCTGAAAGGACTATGAGATAGACACTTTTCTGTATCTGACACTCAGCCGCTGTCACATGTTTGTGCGATAAAGACAGTTGCCTTTGATGCTTCCGGAAGAATAATCGAGTTCCGAAATAATTGTTGTCTCTTGAATTATTGCGAAACAGGAAGTGAGATATTCGTGTCACGATCAAGGCCAGCAATCGACGGCGTTGATCGAGCTTCCATCACCTTATACTCGTCATGCTAATGGCGAATACCGTTCTGTTGAGGACGGCCGACTGACCCGTCAACTTACCCATACCACGTCCTTCCAGAGTGTATTACATACAAAATAAAATGATTCCAGTCAGTAAGTGATCAATTTCGGGTCATACAGCCAATGATGTATAATCTAACGCAATCTATGGATACCGAAGAAGCGGCGATTGAGCGAATTGTACTTTCGGAGAACAGGGAATCGAATAATTGGCGAATCATTTCGGTACATGGCCATTGGTTTCGATTGAGACTCTCAGAAAAAGTTTCAGGCTGACCTTAGCAACAAGATTTTTATTTTATCGTCTGAAAGGCTGTCGGGGAAATTGATTGATAACAGAATCGAGCATCCATTAGGCACGTTCATGCGTCGCGTGAAAGTCTTAGAAGGATGTTTATTATCTTATTTATAAAAATGACAGTGCAAGGCCATGGCCACTTTGGAAAAGCAATGAAAACGCGGTATCGCCGTTTGTAGATCCGAAGTTGTTTGGATTCTGAGCCTGGTTCGTGGAGGGTTAAATTCGACTTTGCTCCGTCGTCCGAGCTCCGCGAATTTATGAAATCTAATAATAGTAGATAATTCAGCTGACGTTTGCACTCGGCTATGTTTAACCAAGCGTTAAATATGTTCCAAATGTTATACCGAACTTGTGACTTTTACCGCAATCCAATGCATGACTCACTTGCCATGTATAATATTGTCGTTGGTCTCCAACGCCGCTGGTACTAGCAAAGGCTTCCTCAAAGCCATTCCTACTTTTGTCTGATTTAGGCTCTAGCTATGAGAGAGTAAACGAAAGATTGTTGGTTTGTTGCTTCAACTCATGCGAAAGTGACATACTGTTTGCTATTCTCTAAGTACTTGCGCGTTTGTTCAAGCGACATTAACGGGGGAAACAAAAGCCAAATAATTTATTCCGCGTAGCATGAAACGCGACATAGAACCACTCATTGTGAACGGATGAACAAGAATTCGGAAACAAATCGCAGCTATTCATATCAAAGATTCAAAACTCTCTAAATATGACTGGGAAGGTAGGTATATCAGATATTACACGCCAACCCGGCTAATGTCTCACTGAGCATTTCCAATCTGATCTACGATTTTTTATATCATTACATCAAAGAAAACATTCAAAGCAAGACATTAATGAATGAATCACACTTTTACGTTCACTCTGTTTCATTGAAAGTATAACTCGATTGGCTGATTCGTACGTCGAGATCAGACTAGCCGATCGAGATTGCTGATTAGATTGAGATTCGCGGGGAACATATTGTTAGAAAAAAAAAACGTGAAGATTGTTCAACGATTGAAAAAAAAAATCTTAATTGATTCGAGTCAGTCACGTGGCAAGCAAGAGAGCATCCCGATGCCAATCACATTGCGAAGTTAAAGCTCGCCGTCGAGCAAGCTGCCCGGGTGTCTGGACGCGAGACACGCGACACGCGTCACTCGTCAGTCGTCACGTCTCCGAAGTAGCGAACAGCTGCGTCAACGCAAGACCATAAATTGAACATTGCCTCAATAAAATATAATAGCGACCCAATAAATTTCTCTTAGCCTTAAATGGGCCACCACCTCTAACCGATATGTGACGACAATTACGAAATAATAACAAATATCATTACATGTTAACGCGTTGCGATAGAATTAGCACGCAAATATGTATTTGCTCGATTAGGATTCTAGGTTCGTCGGAATTTTATCCCTGAAATACTTGACTAGACATGATAAGATTGAATAGAAATATGGAGGAAACTGGGACGAGCAAAATTGAGTAGCTTATTCCATAATTAATCCTGAAATCGTATACGGTTCAATATATCCTGATACGTGGATGGATGTGTGAGATTTTTGAATGCCTTCTGATATACGTATACCTACGTGCATTCACCAGAGCCTTGCATAACTAGTTAATGGTTTAATTGTCACGGCTGAGAGAAGAATAGTTAACTCGACTTTGTACAGGGTGGGTCATGTTAACGCCCTCATCTTAATCTTTGGCCTCAATTTTCGAGAGGCATTAGCTGCAGCTTCTGGTCTGACAATATTAAAATAGCCAAATCGAATAAAAATTAACGTCTATACAAGGATGAGATTTCATCTTCTATGAATTGTCGTCTACTTTCAGGCTTGCGGCGAAAAAGTTCGCAGAATCATTTTGTAACTATGAAAAAAATGGGAAATGCCTTGAAAGCCCGACAGGGATGAAGTATCATGTTAAACCTCAATTGATAGATACTGAATGATGATAGTTGCTGATGTACGTAACTATATGAAGCCGTGGGTTTCTTGTCGATGTTAATTCGTAGATAGCATGGATAAGCGGCGATAAAAAATTCCCGCGATGCACTCGATCGCTATTGTATTTTAATCGATCCATTTCACAAGACGACGACGACGACGACACGTCGACAACCTATGAGTGCGCCTGCCTACGCTAACCGTAACTTGTAACGGCGTCGTGATGCTGTAGCCTCGACATCTACTTAATAAACCGTACGTGCAGACATTAAACCTGATAAATTTACGAATCCCCGTCACCACTATTACCGCCATAGGTAGGTACACAGTACACTACCCACCCTCAAGGCTTCGCTTGGCAAACTATCTTCACCATCGATGTTGATTGGCGAAGCTTCGGCTCTGCAGCACACTTCCTCATACTTGACCATAACTATAATATAGAATATAACGACGTCGTTATAAATATATAAATTTTACGCAAACCGGACGCAGCGGCAGTTTCACAGATCATTTGTAGATAATTTATTTGTCCCTAATCACTTGATGCCTTTTAATAAAACATAAAGCCTCCGAATGAGTTGTTATTCTTTATTTCATCTCGCCGATGAACTGTTTGGAGTTATTTCTTACTGCCTTTAAATAACACCCGTAGAATTTGGCGGTAGGTAATTTGCACTATTCGAACCTGCCGCGGGTTAGTCGAAAATATCAAGCTACAAGCCGTAAATCTTATCCGAGGTCGTAACTGTTTTGACACAGCCAAAGAATGAGAAATAAAAAGAGTGAAAAAATGAAAGCTATTAACTCGTACGGGCAAGCTTATGATTATTCACGCCCGAAGTTGTCCTTTGCATTGTGCGTTTATCGTCTTGTCACGTAAATCTCACCGCGCAAAGTCCGGGAACGCGTTTCTGTACCCACCCGTAGTCCGAAGGGAACTCGAGAATCGAAAGGCAGTACCGATGCTCTTGCGGCGAGTACCAATTGCGAATCACAGTTGTACCAAGTCAGTTGCGAAACATCCGCAATCTTGCGACACACTTCCCCAATTTTTTCATTGTTCTTCCGTGTTTCTTTACTCCCTAAGAGAAGTGGGAGAGGATAAGATTAATAGGACTGTTGCCCTTGTAGCTACATACTCTGCAGACTTAAACGTGTAATTATTACTTTACTTTTCATAAAGGCATAACTGCACACCCGTGTATAATGCACTGCATCACAGACCCACGCAATCAGGTAACACAGTTAATTGCAAATTATCATTTACTCCGCACCCATCCGTAAATTGAGCCGAGACGAATGTCAGAGTTGACTGCAGGATGTTAACTCGAGCAGCCCATCAACAGTTGTACAGACTCGTGAGTCCATCGTTTGAGAACTCTTCGCGTGCGTCGAATCTTATTTGAAACTTGGTTGAAATTTCGAATTGAAATTCGCAAGATCCAAGAAAGAAGCTCATGAATCCTGGAGCAGAGACTCTTGATTTATGTATGCATGTGTATTTCAGCGTGCAAATACCTGAGGCAGGTACGATACAGTCGTCATTGTCCGTCGCTGAATCCCGCGGGACTTTCAGCGTGCGTACATACCTTGGCGAAGTACTTGGGGGCGAACAAATAGTAGTGACAGGACAGTCAAGAAGGCTGTCAGGACAATGTGAGGAGTTGCACTATTCAAGCAAGTTCTTTTAGGAATTCGAACTTGAGGTACGGCCGCATCGCTTCACGCTCTGCTGTTACGGATATAAATCTTAAAACCCCTTGGTCATTCGTATATAGGTATATCTACGTTTGATAAAGAGCGTTTCTTGCCAGTCTGACTTCGCTTCACAGTGTCGTGTCAAAAATATCACTTTTCTTTATGGCCATTTCAAGAATTCCTATACAGTTCATATACACCTATACGCGCGTACAGAGTGGACAAAGATCAGCTAAGGTAGTATTACCTCAATGAAGGCGATTCCTTGCAGCAAAAAATACGATGTGAATCGAAATTCGTATGTGCATACAGGCCTTCGTTTTTAAATAAATTGCAATCAAAGTTCGTTGTATCCGCCGTGCCCTACTTTTGAATGTGACCGTATCGCTTTCCGCCATAACTGACTATATAAAAGTTATTTTGAGATTAATTAGTGAAAAAAGTAAGTGCAGACTTGAGGAGTTCGATGCAATACACGGTACGTTCGAAAATATACCAATGTTTGGATTCGCGATGCACATGCACTATGTTTCGTGAATGGCTGCAGTTCTTTGGTTTTCTAACATATTATGTATTGCATAAGAATACACGAAAGGTTTATTGTATTGCATAATATTTTGTCTTCTGTTGGTTGAAGAAATGAGAAACTCGTGGTATTATAATTTTTTGCTACCTCTTTTGAATGTTGCGTGGAAAGGTTGACAGAAATGATATCAAGAGAGTACAAGCTCCCTGTGGCGATGACTGCGACACGCAGAGAAGCCGGTTGGCCCCTCTGCAGCACGTCGTGTCATGTGTGGGTATAATGTGCATGTGACTTAAGTTACACAAGCTTAGATCTACGCTACAAGCCAGCTGGATATAACGTTGCCGATGTCCGATAGGGACTCCTCGTCAGTTTCCTCGCGTTTCTACCTCTAGATGCGATGATTCTGTTGACAGCGTCATTTCAAACCTCTCGTCTCTTACGCGCGATCACCTAGTCCTCTATAGAGTACTATTTATATTTCCAGTTTTCCTCGAGAGAGGAAGAGAGAGAGAGAAAAAAAAAAGGAGAGAAAAAGAGAGAAAGAGGTCAGAGATCATCGCGATGATGCAAACGTAGTAGGAATATGAAAAGATATCGTCGAAAAAGTGGTGAAAAAAAATAAAATAAGAAAGTTGACTCGTTTCTACGCCATCCTTCGAGTTGTTACTACCTTCCAGGTCTTCAGTTAAACAGGATCATTAGTCTAGCATGAGTATCATATGTGCATGTGGAAGTGGGTACTTGTGCACGTAACCATACGTCAGCGGAAAACAATTAACTAGAGGAAATAATATATCCTAGAGCATAGACTTTTCCTTTTTCTTCTATATCTTTGAATCTCAGCGCAAAGAGTTGAGATAAAGAAAAAGGAGCGAGGAGACCTTCTCCGAGATCTCTCCGCAGCGTACTCAACGACCACCGACGATTGTTACGTAATCTTTATCAATCTAACATCAGCGCAAACTTCACTCTTCTTCTTCTTTACTGCACAGACCGCGACATCCTAGGCGACGACACACAGAAAATACCTCTACGATGTCCGACACTTCTTATTCTTCTTATTCTTCTTATTCTCATTCTTCTTCACTCTGGCAGTTATTCTGAGTACCTTGTGCCTTGTTCGTGGGACGAAGGTAATGCCTACGTAGGTACGGAGGGACAGATAAATGCGGGAGACTGATTTGCTACCTATTTGCCAAGCGGATTTCTTACCGAGAACGATGTAGGTGGTGTATAGCCTTGCTTTGCTTTGCTTCGTTTCGCTTTGTCTCGCCTACTGGGTTCATGCCTTACGCGCTAGACGAGTCTAGCGAGGGCCGCTTAGTCGTATACCGAACTGTCTTCTGTGTCAGTGGTCAAGGGAGGTTCAGACATATATATATATACCTATATATGTATGCATAAGTATGGCTCAAGTCTACGTATGAATAATGCGATAGTAGACGCCTTGAGCAAATGTGTTTGGACACGCGCGCGTGTGCCAAGACTCGACTGGCCGGTACAGACCTCAGGGATTTATGACGTTTAAATAGGATAAACGTACGTCCAATTCGAGTAGAAAAATTCGGTTCTGTCTTTCTTTCTCTTATCAAGAAGATAAGGTAAAAAGCCAAAGTTTCTCTTCAGATTAGAAAATTTTAGTTTCAACTGGAGAAATACGTTAATGAAATTCGGTCTTTTCGAATTACGAATACATACGACGTGGAAGCTATCTTCAAAAAGTCAAGCTTATTGTTAGATCCGCGAATTAGTGTGAAGAAGATGACGTCACTTTTGGAACGTAACGGAACAGGGAAACTGAGTCAGAACAGAAAGTCTGGTTCCACTCCACAAGTTCTCGCTGAAGATTTTGAGGTGCGTAGTAGTGAAATTCTGATTTTTACGTGAAAGAGTGAGTTATGTCCGCGTTTAGCAAGTTTAGACGCCAGGCTAGGCTTTTGAATTCTAGTTTACGATTAGACCTCTAGGTCCTTGAATTCGGAGAGGCTTCGTGATTCTGGGGATTCTAACTAAAATTCGTCGATCTCTAATGAAACATTCTGTGAACTAATTGACGGATGAATTCCAAGTCCAAAATAAAACTGATCATTGAGCTTGTTTCCCGTATACTTCTAAGGCTGTAAGGAGAATTTGAAAGCTCATAAGTATAATATGCAGAGATGCTGATCAGAATTTCATGCGCAAATGATAATTCTGATTTATACCGCTGGACATTCACCTAGGACATAATTCTATCCATAAAATAGAATTATATTTCTGTCGGCTATAACTATAAGGAATGAAATAATGGAGCATCTAACTTGAGTTTGAGGATCAAGTTGAAATTTTATTCCAACTCGGGAATACAAATATCTTGTGTACAAAGCTGATGATATATATGGAATATTTTGAGTTTCACAGATCCAGGCCATGTACCCGCATATGTTACTCGTATACTAATTTTCTGGTCATTTTCAGATGGTCATATAAATTATACACCATTATTTCCAAGGTACCGTTACACAGCGTACGCAATGCACAATAATTCGGCGTTTTACTGCTGTCTCAATACGACGTTTAAAACAAGTTTTATTTTCCATTTTATTATTATAGGGTTAATATTGTTTCATGAGAAAAAGCATTTTGGTTTTTACCCCACTTGCTGTAAAACTTGAAATTCTTCCACGTATATAGGTATATACTATATATATATATATATATATGTAAAGTTCATCTCGGCACGCAACGAACTCTTCTCTTCCACATCCCATCCCGTAGATCCAAACAAATTCGGCAGTCAGACGATACGCGTAAGATTTCAATCTACGGTTAATTTGATCCTCGCGCCTGACCCATAGCCCAGCCTCGGTTATTATGTACCCCATCTCTTCCTCTTAAACCCATAGGTACGTGTAGGTGCATACCCGAAACTTGGTATCATTTACAATCGCGTTGGTAATTGCCTAATGATGTCTGCCAGGCCCTAGGTCTCGTGTTATGTGCTTCAGAGTCTAATATTGAAACAACGGTATATGCTTTTGTATCGGTAGTTGTTTCGTGATCGTTATGAAATCTTCTAACCATTCCTGGTCCAGGGGGAGGCAAACGGATATAAATACATCTGCCCGTGTATTTATCTACCAATATATGCATGCCTATAGGTTCATATGATATGAGCAGGTACCTTATCCCATTAAATGAATGCGTATGCTCGTCGCTGGCGCGATTGCTCAAGCCGAAGCTAGTAGTACGGCCACGAGTCTCACCGTAATATCGCAAGTTACTACTATGTACATCCAACCACAAACACACCGGTATCTCATCCAATTGTCTCGATACAATCGATCAATAAATATTTATGAGCTATTAAACAGCGTTACCACATCAGTCGCGTTACTACCTTCCAAGGTATACATGTATTCGGTCGAACTCCGCGAAGCAGATGTTACTCTCGCATGTTATTTACCTTCTTGTTCCCGGTATTACCTACTGCTCATACAGCCTCCGATCACCTCTTTCCTGCACGAAGACGAATGCCATTACTGTTGGCTTAAAACGAAACTTTGCTCACCCGACTCGACTTGCATTATACTATACAACTATCGGCTCGAGACTTCTGACAAATTTTGGATTTACAATGAAACTGGTCACTGGATTTTTTTTTACGATTGGTTTATCCCCATAAATGTTATTTTACCGTAGGTATGCCTTGCTATATCTTGTGTAGATCTATCTTGGTTCTTTCTAACGTAGGTAAGTAATAAAACGAAATCATCTTCAGTCTGCGTGTATACCGTGCGGTGCAGCAATCTTTCTTAAGCAAGACTATTCTACGGCCAATTATATGCAGATGTAGGCCCCTTCTTCTATCGCAATAGCTGTTTTCAGTTTAATTGGACGATGCGATGCTGCTACGAAATGTAACATAGGTACACAAGCATAACTCAACATCGATGATACAAGCTACGTAACTCCACCTAATGTCTTACGTCAAAGACTCGTAACGATATACAGGTCCTATACCTTCATATGCGCTTTGAGCTCACTTCGGGGTACATACATCTCGAATGTGCTTTTGGTTTGTCTTTTTTCAAGGTCTGGCATGTGTCCAAATTTTTCTTTAACCAACTATTTTCATCACAGAGATTCTCTAGGCGTTACAAAGCCTGATCAAGTAAAGGTTAGCAGTTATGAGTAATCTGGTCTCAGAGTTCGATCCAATCAAAGCAAAAACATTTAATACAAAGGATCGGGTCAACCGCTGCTCCAGTTTTTCATATTTGGATCTTCAATTGTTCAGAAAACAATCCTGTATGTACCTATTCGATGAACAGACAACTTTTCAATGCGTTGATTCATGTTCTGTAAAATTTAAAGGTAGTTAAAAAAAAAGTTTCTAGTCTTCGAAATTTAGCAGTATCATCTATACAAATCGATAACCAAATATCAAAAACCTGAGCTGCGATTGATCCAAGTCCTCGCATTAAGTGTTTTTACTTCGAATGCATTTAACTTCACTTGATTTCGCTTCGAAAGATTGACAAACTATGTCCTAGAACTTCTTAATCGACGAATTCGGCTATTCAGACACTTACCAGTTCTACACAAACACCCATATTCAATATGATGCTTGTGTAGCTCCTCGACAAAACGCGACCCAATACAAGGACTGGTTTGATTTCGAAAAAATTTTACACGTCGAAAAATTTCACTAAACTTTTTAAGCACCATCCAGTTAAACTTAGAATTTATGACCGATCGCTTATCTGACGATGAGTTGAATGCAGTCGAAGTAAAAGCTCTCATCGCAGGAGCGGTTAGACCAACCTGTGATTGAATTTGTAATTTCTTTGTTTTCAATTAGTTAGACAAGATACTGCTATTAAATGATCAAACATTTCTGTTATTTCTTCTAGTCGAAGATTATCTGCCTACGGATATTATATTCTTGTTGATATGATAGGATGATTGAAATCTCCACGCATGAGAATATACCCGATACTCTTTTACGAAACTGGGTAGCGTTTACTCCCGGTGCGAATATAATTTAATACTTTTAACAACGAGTTGAATTGAAACGGTGAACCTGTCTACCTGTCTCTCTGCTTGTCTTTCTGACTGTCAGTTCGCGCATTATAAGAAACTCAAGAACTGCAAAGAGCATAGACACGAGTACCCATAAACGCACAACATTATACCTATGCGTTATAGCAGTCAGTTCAAAATGAAATGTATATTTTCAGGAAAGCGGCTGTCTCTACTCACACATAAGATGGGGCGAGGCTTTCGTCGTGGTTTACAGCGTGACCTGCAAGCGGAGCTTCCAGGAGGCGAGGGGCCTCCTGAAACAACTCGCAGACTTGCGTCTACCTTCCTACTTCACAGCCCTCCTACTTGGCAACAAGCGCGACCTGGATCATGCGAGGTAAGTTATACTTAGTATTTTTAAAATGTGGCTATGTGGCTGTGTTGTGGATTTAGATATTTATCCATTTCTCAGAAAAAAGGGAAAACAGATACAAAAAAAACAAAAATTGACACACGATACAGGAGCCGGTCTGAAACCTCGAAGGTATAACATATCGCAATTAGCAGACTGCTTCGTTTTTTTTTTTTTTTCGTTACAAATTTCCGAATTTATTTGGGTCATTATTGTTCGACGATAAATTCAAATTTTGCGATCTATAATTGATACGGGGATTTGAAATTGAGATTCCCAGTTCGTGCAGCTGGATTTCTTCTCATATATGTACCATAATTCTCCCAACAGCAGCGAATTACGCATCGAAATCCACAATTTCTGTCACCGTTCGCCGGTACCCAGATATATATGTGAAATATGAGTAGACCCAACGCGGCGCCTGTTCAGAGCCGCGGCCCTATCTGCTGCACCGCAACGCACCGCGCAAGACACCCGGTAGTGGTCAGTCTCGACCCTGGTCACCTAGAAACCATTCACGCGATCTCCACTCTGCGTGAACTTTTTTTTTTCCCTCCCTTTAATCCGAAAAAATAAATGGATAAATAAAGTCGTTCTGAGATCAGCCAAATTATTTTTCGCACACGAATTATTTGCTCTAGCTTATACTTTCCTTGGACATGACAGTGCTCGATAATTCAGACACGTTTCTAACTTGTCACTGACACAATTCGTGACTCGCATGAAAGAAAATTGAAGCCATAGTAGATATACTGTAACGAAAAAGCAAACATATATCTTCATACTTTTTTCAGAAAATTATCAATGTTTCTAACAAGAAGATGAATTCGGGTGAAAAATAATATCTTCAGAATTGGCTCGTCTTTACAATATCATAGGAATAGTCTTACACATCGTAGCAGATATTCACGTGGTTCATTCAGGGCTTGCATAAGTTCAGTCCGATAGGTTTATTTTTATTTCTTTCTAATAGACCGTGTGATAACAGGTAGAATAATATCTGATCTACTTGAATAAAGAGGGCGTGTATCTATTCCGTTAAGCTTTTACTGCTACCAGCATAGTGAACGAGTATAAGGTATAAATTGAAACGTATATTCCTCCGAGCTGAGAAAGTGGAGGTCTGGTACAGGTAGATTTTTTAGAAAATCTTTACCAGTTTGTAAGTGAGCCCGAATGATCGGTGCTATTAGCGTAAGAGTATCCTGGCTATCGGAATCATAATTATTATTATACCTAATTTTCTCTAACGAGCTGTAAAATATGAGAAATTTAATACACCTTTCTGAATATATGGTAAAATCGGTGTTGTGTGACTCGTCTAAAAACTTTGCCGAAAAATAAGTGTATCAAGTTTCACTCAAAGAAATGTCGCAGACCTTGAAACCTCGCGATGAAATAACCAAATGACAAGAAATAACTTTTCTTCGATACATTTTTCCACACCTTCGAAGACAGAAGGCGTTCAGGTGTCGCGTTCCAAATAAGCCACTATCTACCCATGTTTATATCGTACCTAGATTCTATTATTCCATATCAATCTTGATACAGATACCCATTCATTATACTTAGGTAGGTTTACTGCTTATCTAATGTTATACATCTTCTCTAATGTGTGGTTCTGAAAAAACAATCTCACATAACAATCTTTTGCTTTGAAATCTATATCATATAGATACCACCGATTATCTATATGAAACGTATGATATGAAGTTATAATATAGATTCACTCTGTGCGATTAGAATATGATCACGATTTAAATATTGAATCCTTTACAATGCATCGTATAAAAGTATATTGCTGATTACTCTCTTCACGAAATTATTACGTCCATGAAATTATTCTGAGAGGATTCTCGAAGTTTGAATAGTTCGTGACTAATATAGGGAATTTTGTAGACAAATATTTCAGAGCTTCGTTGAAATTTTGGAATGAAAGTCAATTTCGTATCGCGTGCTAATTTTTAGAATCTTTTAGATATGATCAAAGATTATTGGACTTTTTTTACAGGGAGTTTTGGGGTTTTCTTAAAATGAAAGAAATCTCAATGAAGCTTTGACGAATGTGAGTACATGTCAGCTGACAGCATATTACTTGTTCCTTCTCATTGAACTGACGCTGTGAAGTCAAGGTCCAAGCTTTCTCTCTACGAACTGCAAGTAATAGATAATATATAATTAACGGCAGACTCTTTTCACTACAGCAGTGTACAAAGTTGCCGACCGAACTGGAGCAGACTATAGACAGTGAATTGATTCCGAGATTTTTCAAACGTCATAACTGTATTGAAATAATTACATTAATAATTGATTACCCAATTAAACGATTGCCTTCACACACACATATATCGATACGTGTAGCATATGCCCACTGCACGGTGAGTATACCAAGCGCGAATAACGGCGCGGGCGCCTCACGCTCTTTTCGTCGTTCTTACTCGCGCAGAATTGAAAGGAGAAATCCGTTTAAGATATTTTCTGAATTATATCGTTTGGCATTTAGTATTCAGTTGGTGAACGCCTATGTGCATATATAATACGTATATATACATATATATATACGGGAAGCACCACTTCATTGAAATCTTATTTCTTTCTTTATTTCTCTTATTTCGCTCGAAAATAAACCGGATCGTGCCGTAGCTCGCGAGCTTGCAGCGTATTTTGTGCCAACGCTCGAATGACTATCGAGTTATATTTATGAACGCAATTAAATTTGCGGTACACGTGATGTCCGGAGTGTTGAGCTATATCGCGTGGGTGGTTCCACTGCCCGGCACCCAGCATCGAAGCACCCAGCACCCGGCACCCATTTCCCCTACGTCACACTACATCGCTCGGTTGTGTTCAGCTTTTCTCTTTTCTTGTTTTATTATTTTATAGAGGAGGCAATCGGGTAGTCTACGATCACTGGCTTGGCTGAATCCGTCGGTCGGTATACCCGAGAGGCATTTCACTTCGACTATTATACTACAGTTTACGTTTAAACCATCTCGTGACTGGTTTACCGCGTGCGTCGATTCGCAACGTCATTTAAATCTCGAGACTCGCTGGCCCTCGGTTACCGATCTCATCTGATCTGATTGACGTCACTTGGTTCTTAAGACTTCACTCGAAGGACTCGATATTTCATGGATATCTTATGCCTACCACCGCTTTGTTCGCCAAGGTGCTACCATCTGTTTGAATAATTCCCTTACTTTGTCATTCGTAAACATTATTTCAACTTCATCTCGATCAAGAAATCAGCTGCAACACATTATTCGACCAACGGGAAAAAAAGCAACAAAAAAGCTCGAATATTATTACGTCAGATAAAACCGAATCCACATTCTCGGGATTTTCAAACGAGAAAATTAAGATCTACTTGCTATACCGGCCTTTCATTTCCGATTAAATAATTCCCTGGGTAGATACAGTCTCGAATTTTTTCTTTTTCAGATTGACATTCCAAACACTGTTATTGATAGTTCAAATTAAGCTCATAGTTCACTGTCGCAACTTGCTGGCGGATTCAATTCGATACAATCTTATTACAGCAAGGTCAGTGAAACAATACTAAAGCTAAGGTCAGTCATCGAAAGCAGTACACTGATAAAAGAGCTCAAATTGCTCCAGACATTCGTCAAATTATAGCCATTCAAATGGAGGCTGAGTTGAAGTACGTACTGAATTTTGAAAGTCCCAAACGGTGAAAATTCCGAATTTGAATATTACCGAATCACAGATTTTAGAAAGGGTGTTTCATCGAAAGTTTATACAGCCGATTTTGAAAGCTTTGAAACGAAGAACACCGGAGGTTCAAAATTCTGAGAGGTAAACCACCGAATCTTATAATTGACGCATGTATTCATTCAGTGTTCAGTAACTCTGGCTAGTTTGATCGTATCGAAACCAATAAGTGGTCAAATTAATTATATTGAGATGTACTTTTTGGAAAAAAAGTTGGAAAATCCTGTCATTTATTTATCACATCAAGGTTATCGATTGAAGTATGGATAAAATGGGTTTCCATGAAGAGGGTCTCGATTATAATGAACTATGCTCCGTCTTTACAATCCGAGAAATAGACCTAAATTTTCAGATTTACAGCTTTCACGGGGCTGAGCTTCCGGAGTTTCAAGCTATCTGCATGTCAACCTTCCGGAGTTTGATCATCCTGGACTTAAACGTTTCTGAAATTGCGAAATCGTCTCAAACGAATTCGGAATTTCAACCGTTCGGAACATTTAAAATTCCAAACTTCAACCCGGTCGGGTCCCTTCAAAGGTTCTTTCCACGTTCGACGGTTCACCCTCCCAAATTTCATTTGAAAAAGAGTTCTCATGGCTTTTATTCAGTTTGGATGCTTTGAATATGCTTCTTGATGTAAATAAATGACAGCAATTGATAAAGCTGAATGGTGGTTTGAGGGAGACTGATGAATTTGATCCAAGGACCTCGGCAATAAGTGATACTGAATATTACCAGCTATTATTAGCCAATATTAGTAGCCACAAATGAGCATCTTTGAGGACAATTTAGCAACGTTGCGAAAGATAACGGCACAGAGTACCTAATGGTACTCTGTGCGTGAAATTGATACGATGTGGCACACACTGTCGCACTGCCATTTTACCTCTCTTATTCAGAGCGTGCCGAGTTTTGGCTCAGGATCAAAATCTTCGGTCTAAAACTGCACTGGGGAAATTAAAAGTACAAAAGAACACCTCGCTGCATGGCCAACTTCGGTTGAGTTACTCTCTATACTTGAATCAGTAGACGTACTAATTACGGGTCTGGTGTTCTTTTGTTACGAAAACGCGAAACTAGGTCAATCAAAGTATCGCTTGTGTCGGTACACAGTTTGGGAAGAAATCAACTCCTCGTTGCAATAGCGAAAATCCTACTCTTCAAGACTTTGGATAATTACAAGACTTTCTAACGACTAGACCGGGAAGATACTAGAAATAAAAATCTGAAAAGTATTCCAATACCAGGCCCGCGGCTTCCCATATGTTCTGGTACTGCTAGTGATAAATGTTCGGACTTGTCTGGTTTCAAGATTTCAGGGAATTACAGTGATTTCAAGAATTTTATGGGATTTCTGGCGAGATTTGTTCGAAAAATTGATGAAAATCTGAATTCAATTTGAAAAGTTTCACAAGACTTTGCAGAATCTTACAGGAATTTCTAAGACTTTAACAGACTAGGAACTTTGAGTCAATTTATAATTCAAAATTCAGGTTAAGGTATCAGCAAATTCGTATGAATTGCACTCGAAGCCTGTTTTCAAACATTTCAACCTACTTCAAAGATCTTGAAACAGTTTACAGGATTTTACTAAATTTTGGAATAATATTTCCTAAGATTTCGAAGAAATTTTACATCGAGTTTATCTTATTGAATACAGCAGGAACTAGGTTCCGTATAATAGTATTAGCCCTTCTAGCACATATCCGCTATCTTGCCTTGAAATGCAAATAGCTAGTCAAACAATAAAGTAGAATTCTAATGAAGCTCAATAAATTAGTTAAACAATAAAACATAACAGATTATTTCGGAGAATTGAAAAAGTATTATTGACAAATCCCAATCGTCAAGCACCTGTCAAATCTGAGACTTCTGGAACTATTTCATACCACCTACGCCGGTACGCTGCTATTTGAATACATGTAGCTGTATATATGAGAAGAAGCCTGGATACGTATGACTTGACCAATGATTTCAAAAAATATCCATCGACTTATATCCACAAATGGTATAAAAAAGTTTCAACAAAAGAACCCAAAATCCGTGACGTTTGAATTTGAATTATAGTCAACATGCTTCTCGTGTCACAGACATTGAGTTTTTCAATTCGAGCTTTTCTGGCCATTTGCAAAAATAATTTCGAGTGATTGACGTGAAATTTCTAAATTCAGAAACTTTACTTTCGTGTCTTACGACTTTTGCGGATTTGCACAAATCATCTTTACAGGATCCCCTCACGTACAGCTCCATCATTCAGCATTGCAACTCGGTGCTGCAGAAACTTTTAACCTCGGCTTTGCGTCGGTCAGTTAAAACCGAAGGCTGGTCTCCGGTGCTGGTGACGTCCAGACCATAAGTCGGTTGGGTTAGGTAACAGGCATTGTAATTCGTTTGTTTCATGTTTCAGAGAGGTGTGCGTAGACGAGGGTCAGCAATTGTCGCTGGCACACGGCTGCCAATTCTACGAGGTCAGCGCAGCGGAAAGTCCCGCTGGTGCAGCCCTCGCTTTTCAAGCTCTTCTACGAGAAGCACGATCCGTTCAACTTCTCCGAGCCTTACCAATACGGCGGAAACTCGGTGTCCATTCGGTCTCGCGAGTCCTCGGTACCATTTTCGGCAAGAATACAACCAAAGACCGAAAGAAAAGGCCGTCTCTAAGCATATGACGTATCCTCTACGCGCTTCTCATCGGAGGAAGTGACGACCCCAGGAACAGGACGGATGTCATAGTGCTGAGCAGTAGCGTGCACGGAAATTAACTTATATCCTCATTCACGTGTCGACGGATAGTTTCACTCGCTTTGAACCGCGTAAACGGACGAAACAAGGTCCACAACGACTTTTGTCTTGTGTATCCGTTTTCGATTTGAACATTAAAAAGAAAAAAAAAAAAAGAAATTGCGTGAAAGGCTTTCGTTCCTATAGCTGTTCAGCAATAGCTAGCAGTTTGAGGAATCTATCAAAATTGTCACTCACAATTTAGGGGTGTCATTCGATTTGCGAATTCTGTTGCAGAACCCTGTGGAAAGTGCCAAGTAAAAAGCACCCTGGGAGCAAGTGCTACTTGAAAGTATGTTTGATTAGGAGCGTGTTACTTACTATCAGATTTTGTCCGAAATTAGAATCTACGACTTGATTTCTGAACGATACGTTTCAGTCATAGATTTGTGGTTTTTGTCTTTTCCTTCAAAAGGAAACGCAGAAATTTGAAACTTAGAAAAAAAAGGATTGCTGTAAACGGACGGAAATTATTACCAGACATTCGAATTCCTTGGCTCAATTCTTCTTAGCGAACGTCTTGACGTTATACAATCGAACAGTCCGCTAAATCTAGACGATTGATCACCAAAACATTTTCATATTTCTATATCAATAAAAATGTTGGAAGTATTTTCAGCTTCGACATTTCGTATTTCTCCACAGCCAGCTTTATTCCCGATCGGAACAAGAAGCCTGTACGTAATTACCGTGAGTTCGTATATAAAGCCAGATTGTGTGTAGATTGAATAGACGAAAATTATCTTATAAAATATACGGAATTAGTGCCATAGTTTTAAAATTATTATAATATGAATGCGTGCCAAGCACTGTGGGGTTGTTGCAATGGGATAGAAACCGCGGTATGATAATTTTCGCCAAATTCCTTCCGTGCCTTAGAACGTCCTTTTTGGTATAAATATAACGCACTCATTGACCAGTGTAAGGAATTGACCAGGATCAGCTTGTATAACAATGAAGAAAAATTTTTTCACCTGGGAGCGATAGCTTTATGCCAAAGGTTCGTTTGCCTATACGTATACATATAGTATAGTATATTCGTATTGCGTCTAGAAGCGATGTACAATATGAGATAGAAATGAGCCTCAGGCTGGAAAAGTACAATCCTATAATTCGTTGCGCGATTCAAATCGAGGTAATAATTACATAGCATATAATATTAGTTACTACCTATACTTGTGATCTTAGGGTGTTAAAGCAAGCGTACGGCATATAATACATAAATAAGTAGAGATGATAAGCCGGACTTTACACGCATATGAACGTATACAGTCTACACTTATAATTATCGATCATTTCATGCCATTTCGATTACTGAAAGTCTACCCTCGTTTATTTTTCAATTGCATTAGACGGTGCCCCGGAAATGCAGGTATACTTGATACCCAACCATGACCATTCGACTTTACTTGAACTCGCGTCCATTTCTTATCTCTAAACTCTATGAAGAAAGTCCTTTTCACACTAAATTTTGGTACAACGATTTCACGCAGCTATATATGTTCCAAAAGGTACTTCATCTTGAGATCTTTAAGTAATTGAAATCCGAGGATCTGTTAGTTAGTTTCTAGAAGCTAGCTTGTATCGTATACCTTCAGGAATCTTTACGCTATGTGCGGTTTTAACTATTTCCAACAAGCCTGTCTCCTAGGATTAACTCCCTAGGTTTTTGCATTCGCGACTCCGCGTACATGTTTGTCGCGGGCTCGCGATCCTTCCGAGTGTGTTGGTTCAGGGTAGGCAGTAGCCTTGTCGGAGGTCGAATGGGTTGACCCTACTGAACCCTGTGCTCAAGTACGAAGCCTCTGTTTCATCGCGAGCCCTTCGAATTCTCACCTTCGGGTACCTCCTGGCAGTTCTTTACCAACCTGATGTCAAGTGTTAACACCCTACACGAAAGAAAAAGAAAATTAAAAAAAAATTCAATAACGATAACGGTAATGAAACTTTTTACGATATAATATGTTAGCGATGCCTTAAATATAGATATGCGACTGAAATTAATATGTAAATGTAAATTACTGATCGATGCTATGTATGTGTGGTATTTTTTTATATAGTACCTCCTCCCTTCGAGTGAGATACTCGTTTAGAATATTAGTAAATCTTAATGTTCCTAATCTAGAGTAAAAGTAAATATATTACATTACACATATTATCATATATAATATTATTTGAAATGATAAAGTTTAGAGATGTTTACGTATTATTACTATTATTTTATTCGGCTCTGTCGCACCAGTCGGTTGAAGAGACTGCATCGAGATTTGCTCTGATTGTGAATTGCTTAGTTTAGAAAAATTTTCATCAGTTTAAACCCTCTCTGCTTGGACTTCACTGTGTAGATACTTAAATCTAGTATAAAATAAATAAGATTAAACTTATCCCGTGAAATCAGTCGCGTTGTGAAATTGTATTTTTCATTTTTCGTTTCTTTTTCCTATCTTTTTGTTTTCTTCCATTTTACGCATGGAAACTGTTAACTATAGAGACACTATCTGTAGCTGCCTAGTTCAGTGCCTGCCGAAAAAATACTTAAGCTAAAGCTCATTCGGAAAATAAAATAAAAAAGTAAAATAAGAAAGAAAAAAAAAAAAAAACAGTTTAATTATATATTATAATTATTATCATTATTCGTTGATAAATACATTCCAAATGTATCAGAATTCAAATTATATACACAGATATTGAATTCAATGCGTTAACCTGTATTTCAAAGTGCTAGTCACTTGTTGTTGTAAATTTTAAAATAAAAAAAGATCATACGTTAAATCAATCCAACTTTAATCCGCTTACCTATATGTTCCCACACTCTCTCATCGTTTGAATACATTTTTATTTACAACTCCGAAATAATTTTCCATCGGTATACATATAGAGGTACTCGCCGTGACAAGACGCGATAAAATTTAGGCCAAGGTTTTTAAGGCGCATTATATGTCACGCACTTGTGCTATTCGAAAATAAATTTCCTCGATCTCTTTAACGGTGAATCTTGTCGACGTAAATTTTCGATCCACCCCCGCGTGACGGACATATTCCGCGGATATTAAGCTTCGCGATTAATCAAAAACACTACCTGGATACGCCGCGCAGTGAATTTTCGCATAAAAACACCGTAACTGTTATAGCTGGCCTGTATACCTAGAATTAGATGCGCTAGCGTCTATAGGTCTGCATATATTATGTATTCGCTAGGGTCACGTGGCCTGTATATACGATACGGTTACACCGCGTTAAAACAAACCAAGATTATAAACGACCGTCCATATAATATGCAAATCGCATCATATACCTTGCTTTGGTTCAACGTTTTCACCTCATTCGCTCATTATGGCATCGTGAAAGTCAACACGATTCCACCCTTACTTACGCGTTGCGCTTTTAACATCGAATTTATCTTTGTAAAAAAACATTTTCATTTTCGAGCATATTTAAGAAATTTTATACGATTTTTCGAACCTTGTCGTACGTCAATCTTTACCACCGAAGAAAAAGTGGTTTTCGTAGGGTGCAGCTCGCATCGTTTGTATCAAAGCTTCGCCAAATTTGGAGGGAACATTCGACATGTCGAATATATTATATTATATATTCTTGATCTTGAAATCTTGAATAATTTCTAATTATGTCTGAAAATATGAGTAATGAGCTGTGAAAAATCTGAGTCGATAGAATATTTTTCTTTGTCAATGGTTTCCTGCTTATAGCGCCTTAATGAATGTATGATATATTTAGCGGAGGTAAACCGCGGAGCGTTAAACGCGAGATTCTTGAGTAAAAGACGTGCTGCTCCCAGGTATAAGTAACAGACTTGCCCCTGCTCAGCCTGGAGCGAGACATCGTGGTTGTAACGTCTGGTCCCGCGACTCTCTCAGTAATTCTGTCTTCTTCTATCCTGTTGGTTTATAATCTCTGCCTCCCTTCGCCCTACGGAAGACAAATCGCGCGAGCCAAACGCCCCGATAAACACAGCCGCCAATTTATCGCCGAGAATAGCAACGCCTCGGAAAACATTTCGAACGCGACCGTAATCGGGGCTTGCTACGAAACGTCATATGGAATTCACGTGGGTGGCGGCGTATGGTCAGACACCAAGAATTTCTACCTATGGTAACCCTAAGTACTATGATTATTCCTCAAGGATCACTCTTATCAGGAATAACGAAAGTAGGTAAAACTCGGGACTCTTAGTTCATCACGATAAAACTTTCAAGTAATCGTCAAACTCAAGGAAATTAAGGATTTTAGTATATGTATACCAGACAAGCATTACTATACATCAAGGACCTCGTTAGGTTACGAGTACGATTGAAGTGTCCAATCAATTGATATATGTATTTTGGACATCAAGACTCCGAATCGTTGTGGGTGAAAATAGGAAACAGTGAGTCTGGAAATAATAAAGCCTATAAAACGTGAGTTAAAAATTTTCAAAGTGCAGGAGAGTGTATATAGCTCGCTGCAAAATGCAACTGTTGGTAATCTTCCGCAGGATTTCTTACGACGGAATTATATTGCCGAGCGTTCTAGCGTGGAAAATCTAAGATAGGTAGGTATGTCGAGTGTATTTCAAGAGAAACTAATTTCTTTTTTGGACCAAGTTGAAAGAGTCGTTCAATTACTGAGCTTTAAAGGTATGAAAGCTGTTGCTGTCGATTCACAACGCATATAACGACAGTTGCAGCGCTTTGTTCTACGAATCTTTAAAACGCTGTATAGGTATAGACACAACCGTGAATAATTGTTGTTTATATCAGTTTGTGCACGGATGGAATATGAAAAAGCTTTAATAAGCATAGAACACTAAAATGTGAGCACACAACGGTATCCTCAAGAGTTTGAGCAGCACAGTCGTGACGCCAAGGTTGTAGGTCACCGCGGTGCACCTTGCACCTATCGCTTCCTTCGCCGTATTCGCGCAGGAACCAACATCTCCGAGTTAGTCTGGCCTCAGGCTAGTCTTGAAATTTAATACATCCTCAGCCTCGAAGACCTTATATCTTTCTACTTCGGACCTAGCTAAACTAATACCCGTTCCCACCCCCCGGCCGTTGCTACTAAATCACTAACTCACTGAATCGCTAAATCACAGCCAATGCGCTTGGTGATCGCGAAGTGAATACTGCTATACCTATACAATAACTTAAGGTATAAGGTATCTAGGTAGAAACTTTTATACCCCATTAGCGAGAGCCTCGGCATGGTGGAATTCGTCTCATGTTTCACCCCCATCAATAATTGAATATCAAATAAATTTTTCCCTACGCCTTTTTTCGAGCGTTACAAACCCTCCGAATGAGGATATCCTTTGAGGACCTAATTCTCTGGAACAAAACCTCTTAGTTCGATGATTCTTCGAGGTACCTAGAATCAGGTTAAATGCAGGATTTGCGAGCCATTGCCTATCAATAGATGGATGCAGTGAAAGCATGAGTAGTTTTTGCAATTACTCAGATCGATTGGAGATTTCTTGGTTTCGAATTGGTTGAACCTTTTTCTTTCGGCGTAGTGAAACGCAAATGTCGCGGGAAATAAAGAGCAAAGTTGTATAGGCATATGCAAGGCCGTATTTTCCTATTCATTCGGAATTAAACGACTCCTGGAAGGAGCTAGCTGCACGTTCATACCTACACTCGCATACTAGTACGTTTAGTTTCTAAAAAATCTCGAGCGTCAATTTGAAATGGAAAAATATAATTGCCATTTGAATAGTGAGAACAAAACGCTAACTAACTTTAACAGGTATTGTCGGCGTAAAGGGTACATACAGGTACCGATAGCAGAGTAGGGTTGGGTTGCTGCATTCGCTCAGGTTAAGCTAGACTAGTCTGCAGACTAGCCACCGTACGTTTTATTCATGCAATTCTACTTGCCATCATCTATACAACAGCACTTTGCAATTGTGCAATTCATACGAAGAAATCGAAGTAGTAAAGCGCTACAGGTACCACAGCTTCACTGCCTTCGTGACTTTTCATTTTTATATTACATAACGCTAATGTTGAGCGTAATTTATTAGACTACACTTTGTTCTCGTGTCACCGGTAAGCAAAATATGCTCAGTCTGTACCTATATACAAAATATATAATTTATCGGTGCCGTAAATGGTAGATTGAGGCTTTCGAACAGAAATTTTATTCGATTCATCGATTTCTGTGTTCTTCAGTTGAGAAAAAAAAAAAATACAATTATGTTTTAACAGAATTATGTCAGAGACGTGTGCATCAAGGTTAGCGCGCTTCTCCGAAAAATCAACTCAATGATCAATTCTATTTTCGGATTAGAATTCATTCGTCAATCAGTTGACAAAACTTCTTATTAAACATTGAAGATATAGATCGAGATCGCGAATCACGCAGCATCTCTGAATTCTGGGATCTAGAGGTCCAAACTAAAGTTTAGAAAGTCTAGTTCGCATCTGAACTCTCTCAAAACGAACATAACTCAAACTTTCAGGCACAAACCAGAATTTCATAATATGCACAATCCTGCCTTCAAATTTTACTGGGCATTTCTAAATCTCCAGTGAAAACTTGTTGAACGAGACTAAAATTTCTATTCCGACTCCGGAATCGGATATAGAATATATCGAAATTGATTTTGACTGAAGTAGCTGCCCGTTCGAAGACGGAAGGATAGATAACCAGCGACCATCGCGTTGCCATGCGCTTAATCCTTATCATGTAAAGTAATACTTGTTTGGTGGTCAGTTGTTGTTATCGCCTAAACGAGACGAAGTAAATACAACAACTAAATTCAACGTTATATCGTATGAGATGTTAGAATTTCTATGTATAACAACATTTGGATCGTTTTTCATGTGCTGTTTATACGATAAAAAATCGCTAACTGCTCATGGCATGCATGTTGGGTAAATTTACGTCTAATTTCACGGTCAGCCACACCCACTTGTCCGAAAGCGTGAAATAATTGGCTTATGTTTTCTTATAGCCGTTCCATAAACGAAAAAAAAAAAAAAAGAAAAAAAGAAACACTTTTGAGCGACCATGCATATCATGTGTTATCGCTACCGTAGAAAGGTGCGAGTATTCGACGTAGCTCATACCTCTGCGATTGTGTGAGGTACATGTACCTACCCAAGTTTAACTATTGTCCGAGACTTTCAGTCTAGAAGGAGTTATAAATGCGTAGAAAATACGAGGTTTACGAGGTGAGTGTGTTAAATGTCACGAGCCGCACAACCGGCGTCACTAAGACGGTGCAGCGAGGGCTTTACCAATGACTCTGCAATTTAACGAGATTTCGATTAACAATTACAGCAGCACGTCTTCGACACAGCTCAGAACTTCCTTCTAGGACATTGAAATCTGACAATCGGTAGAAAACGGGATGGCACAAAAACTAGAGGCCTTTGAAGGCGCTAAATGAACGGAGATGAAAATCAGGATGCTACCATATCGCGCGGTGGACAATGCCAGCTATCCCCTGGCAATTTTACATCAATTAATTCACTCCGTCATTCGATGGAACGGAATTCTGATTAAAAGCCAACACCGAGCCACGTATATGGCATGTAGTAAGCCAGTAAATAGAAATACAAAGGAAACACCTCATGCGACGAATACGAGGCAATAAGACCGCGTGACATTGATAGAATCGCTGACTTCGCGAGAAACCATTGCGTAGTATGTCGTCTGTCGTGCGTCGCCGTCTCTGCAGAAATGCGGTGTACATGACCTACCACTACTGCATCTTCTTGACACGAACTACATACGTTATACACATATGTCTAATGGTATCAGCAAGGTGGTTTCTTCTCGACGATACAGTGCACTCGAGCCACTTTACACCCACGCAACTCCTAAAGGATCGCCAAATCGCAAGACCGTTGCTAATTGCCGTGTCTCAAGGCTTAATGGTTTGCTCGGATTCTGATCATAGGAAGTACGCTATGATGGATGATGGAACATGCTGCGCGTCATTTGCGTTTCTCTTTTACGTCTATAATAAATTGCGATATATATACATATACATTGCATTGGGCATATACGCGTATATAGGTGTAAGAGTCGCAGTTTTTTGGCAAATGCAATTTTCTTGAATACACCATTGCGAATGCAGAAAGGAAAGGAAACATTGACCGCAATGCCAACGGACAGATCAATGCTTATGACATTTATTTCCCATGTGTTTTTGATATGACACGAAGGGTTTTCCAGAAGGACGTATATTTCCAACTTTATATACTCTCGTTCGGCTACTAATTTATAATTATTATCTCACATTTGCGGAGATGAAGAGAAAAAGAAAACGATTCACTGTGGATAATTAAGAATCGGTTCAAGGCGATCATTCCTCGCTGCACAGATGTGATTTTCACGATCCTCACGACTGATATATATACTCACAGATCAAAGAAGGTATATACGACAAACTAACGTTTGACTAAAATAGCACTCGGCTAAGTTAATTGCAGCTAAAGTTATTCCCCGAAGCATATATATTTGTTCAAAGTATGGATCAACAAGATCCAAAGAAGAAGTTTCGCCAAATTATACGCAAGTATACGCATCCTTCCACTTATGTGAAAATGCCAATTCACTGTTTTCGTGTCTTCAGACGAGTACTTCACCGTTTTTAGGGCACATGCATCACTTCGGTCTTCCCACGTGCGATATCTTATCAAATTCGCAAAATGCTGTAGCTTCGATTTCAAATTTCAGAAGTGGATTGAATCATGTAGCTTTTATAGTTAGACCATTTTTCACGACGACTCTGGCAGTCCAAATTTCGCAACCGGCCCATCTTCTCATGCAACTCAAGAAGCAGCGTGCACAACGCATATTCAAGCGTATGTTATTTATGTTGTAAAGATATTTATGGTGTTACGAATGTTAGCAAAGTGCGAGCGATGGTTAAACAGCAAGGTAAAGTCAGTTCGTGTTATAAACAGTTGCGACACCTGTTCTGCAGGCGTTAATTAATCACCAACAAACGTGAATAGCGCTTCGAATAATATACTACGATGTCAAGCCAGTATATAAAAAGAAAGGAAATTTATCACGGATGACATTCGAGGACGCGATCAGGAATTCCATACTGATAACAGTGACTCGTGCGATACTCGCGCCCACTGCACAGACAAAGCATTTCTAACGAGTTGTGCGATAATAAAGGCCTCCGAGACTTGTTTTCGAACACAATTAACTTCCATTTAACCACCATGTAAGACTTCGATGGCAGTAGTTAGCAGTAAATCTGACTTCTTGGTATTTACTAAGCCAACCCGCGTATTGTTATGCCAAAGCAAAATCTCATGACTGCAGACTCTCGGCAGAGACATAATTCTCAGTATTTTTTTGCTACCTCTGCACCATATTACATCTGTTTTACTCAGGTGACAGAAGAATCTCTCTCACGTTATTTGATGCACATCGAGAACGATCCTGAACTTCTTTATGGTCACGGCCACCTCACAGATACTTATGGTAGTTATGGTGTTCACCACTACCTTATTGCCGCTTCTTACAAGGCTCATGCGGACGTTTTCATTGCAGTAATAGTAGCTATGACCGAAAAAAAGGACAGCGCATACCATGGGCCGAGGATTGCGCGCGTGTAGAGTCATTGGTTAACTTAATTAGCACCTGCAGGACCTCGTATCCTCTCCGTTCTTTTCAGATTCATCTTCTCGAGCTTCTATAGGTCTAAGAAACGGCGAGGGATACAATGCCGCAAATTCCACTAGCTGGCGTCGGGTGGACGATAAATACCTACGCGTATAAAGAGGAAGGACTTCTTAAGATTATAATACCAACAGCGGTCAGCCGACTCCGCAGGATTCTCATAACGCAGTATTACACTAGACAAGTCTAACTTCATGTATGAGAGTACAAAAATATATTCATCGAAAGTTTTCTAAGAGGATATGTATGACACAACTGGAAAAAGGCTACGTTCGGTACGCTCTTCTGTCCCGTGAGAATTTTTTACCAGCCCAGTTTCATCACGGATAGATTTTTTTGGTATTGAAGAACTGTGGGAAGACTGGGATATCGCAGAAATCTATCTAGACACATTCATCCTGCACAAGTTTCCCGTTTTTAAATGGGAATCTGTTCAAGTTCCGAAATTTACGGTCGAAATTCATAATTTGAATGTTACCGATTCACAGTTTTTGGAAACTTTACAGTTGAACTCGAACGTCTATAGCCGATTTGAAAAGCTTCGAATAAAGCAGGAAGGAAGAACACCGGAGATTCCAAATTCCGAAAGCTAAACTCCGGCTGTGTTAATCGTATCGAAATATTGCCAAGTGGTTCAATTAATCGTCGTGAAATTTGCTTCTTGGAAAAATAGTTTCAAAATTTTATCAATTAATTATGTTATCGAAGTTATCGATTGAAGTAGGTAAAATGAATTTCCGTAAAGAGAGTCTCGATCATAATGAACTATCCCTGTTCTGCACATACTGAAAAATAAACCGAAATTTTCGGCTTTTTGGGCTTTCGGAAGTCTAGACTCCCGGAGTTTAGAGCTGTCTGCATTTCGACCATTCGGAATTTTAATGTTCTAAACTCCAACGTTTCTGAAAATTCGATATCGTCTTAAGCAATTTCGGAATTTTTACCATTCGGAGCTTTTAAACATGCAACTTCAACTTGGCATCTTTGAAAGAACATACTGCTGCCTTGGGGGAAGATTAGTGGTGTTTCGATAGCGGGCTGTAAGTTGACCAGCAAATTTGTGGACGTAGTTTGCGTAAAAGTGAAACTTGACATCGTCAACCGTATTGCATCGGTAATTGGCTGGCATTGTTCGTTCACGGCTGGATGCGTATGTTAACACGGGGTAGAACTCCAATGCAGGAGAAACTTTCACCTAAACTTAATTTTCATTTATCATCGTAAATGTCTCGAATAAAGGGACCACAATAAATCAGTTAAGTGCCTATCCTCAACCATGAATATCGGAGCACATCGGTCTATCGCAATTTTTACTCACAATCAAACTAAAAAAATAATAAAGAAATTTTCTAAACTCGAAAGACTGTTCTGATGAATATCTGTAAGATTCAAGAACCCAGAGGTATAGGAGATCGGAAATTTGACAGAAAAATGCTCACAGGCGTGTTCTGAAAAAACTAAATATTTTAGCTCGCATTCGGTTATTGTTAGAGATATTATATTGAGAGTTGATCGCTTTCGCAAGCCGCGAAACCCTTCACCTATGACATCATATTCATTCGTCGGGGTGCGGTGCGGTGCGGCATTTTCAAACGTTTCCGCATATTGTTTCTTGACGAATGTAAAAGAATTGTTAAATGGACTCAACTCGGCTGGCTGAATCACGATTATATTGTTACCGGGATAGGTATAACCAAGCTCTATCCATTATCCAGCAAATAAAATAGAGATGTATTGTCTTTACACGGGAAGTTGTATGCCCAGGAGGTACACCGCCATTTATTACTTCGTAACAACTGGGTAGGTACAGAGTATAGACCGGCGAGTAGATTTATCCAGGAAATGTGAATTCTGCTATATCGCTTCAAGATTTTTACCAAACGGCTTTGAACTCCTCTCGAAAATTAATTGCTGTACTGGAGAATAAGCCAAGCTTCATTTACCACTGTTAATTAATCTCCATTTGATTCATTGACAGTCTGACAGAAACACGCTAATACACCATCCTGCAGTCGACACTCCATGCCACTTGCTGTTCTAACATTTCTCCATTCATTTTCTCATCGCACTTAGGTGAGTAATTACACCAGCTAATGCTGCGATGCTGAATCGAAGGATACACTTATAGCCAAACAAATTCTGAGCATAAAAACTAGAAAAGAAAAAATCTCTTCTACCGCTGGATCGAGGTTTTCGAAGGAGGATTCATTCCCACCAAAAAATCTCGAAGGATCCACGAAATCCAAGTCTTTGTCTAATCCTTTCGCTAAGAAACTAATTATCGTAGATGATTAACTTTTGTTTTTCAGTTTTTTCAATCGCCCAATTGGTTCTCATGTTCTCATTTCACCCAGCGTTATACCCAACTGATTAAATTAAATTGAGCTTTATTGTTTCGGCTTTTATTTCGACGTTGGACCCCAACGCTACGATGTAGCCTATAAAAGCAACGTTACTAGTGAGCAAGTTTGTTGTTTTCGCTTCTAAGTAGAAAGGAGAATCGTGTTGTACTCGGTTGCAATTTATTACGGTGCCTGATTTTATCGAGTAATAATAAAGCGGAAAAAGTACTACAGTCTTATCAGATAATCTACTTTGGAACGCCATACTTAGACTTCGTAACCACAAGCGGTCTATTACTCCTTGGTAAGTCCATGTCATAAATAAACTCTAGCTAATACAACAGCAAGGGAAAAAACCTACTTCTGCTACAATTTATACCGCTGTGTAAGTTTTCATCCAGCGCTCTCAATGTTCTCTCGATAATCGTGAAATAGAAGTCGAAAATTTTGGCAGAAATTACGGAATTAGTGGCGAGATCAAGTCCACCATAACAGCTGGGATACTAGACGTTGAAAAATCGGAAGAAATTTTTCGGAAAGAATGTACCTACTCTCATTGGACCTTGATCTCATAGAACAGAGTACTGCAAGCTCACGATCAGTAAGTGGCCTAGAAACTATAACCTTATCGCGATGTATTCTGCACCTCGACCCACTGACGTGACAATTATTGACACGCCCAACGATCAATCCTGAGTTTCATAACAACATCGGATTGTGTTTTGCCATAATTAAATCTGACTCAGTTAACTTGGAATCAGACGACAAGTTGTGTCGACATATTGGTGAGCTTTGGGATCGCTGATATGTTAAGAGGGATTTAATGAGAGCGTGTCTATCCTTCCAAATTGATTTCCAAAAAAACATTAATCGAATTTTATATCAGAAAGCCGAAGCCACGAATGCGTTTCAGTATTGCAGGAAGGTGGACTGCACAGCCAACGGCCTACGGTTTAATTATTAAAAATCAATTTCGATGTTACAACGTGGTATCACAGCAGGCTATTACTTGGATAAAATATGCTGCGTGTACCGCAATCCCCTGAGGGCTTTACCAGAGCCTTACCGAGAGTACAACAATCCTCCCACACGCCCATATGGTGTCGTTGCATAGTTGGATTTTTTAATACACTTTATTTCCGCAAACTGTTTTAATTGTTGCCTGTTTGTTATAGCTTACATCGCTACGAGTACTACAGGCTTTTACCTACTGGGATTCAGTTTACAGCCAGACCTGATTTTGAAACGGTTAAAATTAGACGTCAGGAATTATTTGGGAAAGTTTTATAAACGGAAATCGAGCTGGAAGAGAATTCTTGATTCGAATGTTAGTCAGCAGATATCCTGCAGAACTTTCATCATGCTGTGTCTTCGAATTGATTTTCCAACTATACATTAAAAGCGAGCTTTTCGTGACTCGTACCTGGCTACTATACACACGAAGACTATAGTTCGATGAAATCAGGAGCAAAACGTTTTCTCCATTCCTGGGAATCGGATGATTGATCTAAAGATACAGTCCATGGATCGTGTACTCGATTTATTGGACATGCCAACTCGGATCTTACAATTAGTTGACAATAGCTTTTTGTCCGCAACAAAGAGCCAGTATTGTAGTATAGTTAGTGTACAGGTGTAAGGGACTACTATGAACCTCTCGGGGGAATAGGTTACCTATATTCCATTGATTCGCTGTCCAGCATAAAACCAGACGTAGAAACTTTATTGTGGCAACGTGAACGTGTTCTCTAAGCACGTGCGAAACTAATCAGAAATCTTACGAGGTAACTCGAGACTCAAAGTATTCCTATTATTTACTATTTTCAAACGATTTCTTAAACCACGTATGTATAAACTTTTGATCTTTCATTAATCCATAACGTAGTACTATCAGCCATTCTTACTATTATACTCCAATCATGTCACGTCACGTCCTTTTTCTATATACGTATAAAAAACCGAGTGCAGCTTTATTTTCTACACAACATCACGATCACCGGAAGCGCATGTGTTGTGAATGAGTTCATTTGACGGGTCTTTACTTTCCTCCAATAATCCACGTGACCATCAAGTTGTTAGCTCCCAGTGCAGTTTGACTGTGCGAATCTCGCCAATCTTAAAATATCTATTAAGCCTTTCTATTTCGAGTAATTTTCATACCGGAATAACTCTTTGGTATATTATTATATACTCTTTGGTGACGTTAGTTTGGATTGCGAACGAAAGATCAAATAAATATGATCTAAAACGGTCCCCGTCGAATGATTATTGCGCTATATTTTCGTCGCTAGTTTCATTTAGATTATTCGTTTTATTAGGTGAGACTCAGAGTACCCGATGCCAGATGAGAAAATCTGAAGCACTTATAAAATTATCTCAGATCCGTCAAGATCCACATAAAATGTTAAAAAACTGTAAAACATTTAAACAAATTTTCCAAAGAACTAAACAGCTAAAATTGATGCAGCCTTATTATGTATTACGTAAGCGCAAATATGAAGCATGATTCTGTTGTCTAGATTCTAGTGCACACCGTGCAGCATACCGATGTCATAAGCTGATGAAGTACAACAATGTTATTTGAAGACCGTAAAGTAAGCTGGCTGTCATACCATATTCGCTGTCGCGAATTAATGAAATCTAACGAGTCGGTTGGCGCATATATCGAACCCACTAATCCGTTCGTATCAGTTGAAACCCAGCAACGTGGGTGAGCTTTTATCGAAACTGGTCGTCGCCTGATCGGATTTAGACCTTTTGCGAAACCGCTTCAGCGATACCGTGCATGAACGAGAAGCTGCAGGGGACAGTCGATATCGGAGAATGTTCTGTCGGCGAGCTTCCTGAGATAACCTCGACGCATTTCGCGTTTGAATATATTCCCATACGCAATACCTGGACAATGTCACATCCTTACTTATCCCACTGAATATATAAATCCTAAATTGAAAAAAAAAAAAGAAAAAACTAACACAAGACTATTATTTTTGGATTTTTTCTTGATGATTCATTTTAGAGTGTAACGCGACTGTGGTATAAATTTTTCTTGATTGAAATCGAATTTTACGAGTCAGAAGAACTCTGGGCAACACCTTACACCGAGTGGAGGTAGTAACTAACAATGAGCCTGGCAGGAATCCGAGCCTTCCTAAACTCTGGATGGTTTTTATCCTCGTTTTGGGCTCGTTTCGTGTAGCCACTTTAAAATAATCACTTCTATCGCGTGTACGTACGACGGTGTGCCGTATTAGTACCGTAGATCAAATCGCGTTTCAGTCGGCGCAAAGAAAGTAAAAACGAAAAATGCAGTCGGACGAGTTACCCGCTATGCGTTGCAATATTGCATCTGCTCCATGCGGACGAAAGATACGTGCAAATTCGTTACCGGGACGTTACTCTCCGCCGGACTTGTCCTGAACTTTTTATTTCCCATTTTTTCTTTTGTTTTTTCTCATTTTTTCTCATTTTTTCTTTCGCTCAGCTCTCAGCTGCAAGTGGCGGGTAGCTGCCAGCCCTGGAACCAAGTGAGGTGGGGGATGGTCAGCCGGGCAGCACATTAATCATTGTTGCTCACGGTTCTGGTCTGCATACGCGTTTTCGGGCCACCTACGAGTTACTACCTATGCGCAGATACTCCTTAACACACACGTATGCGAACACTGGCCGTATGTCTACCTTTCAGCTACCGGTCTCTCGCACAGATATCATCAGTCGGAGGACTGATTTTATTACGTTACCTAACGACGCTGAACGTCTTGGAAAGCAATTTTTATTTAATCAAGAATGAAGTCTTCTTATCTGGTGTTTAATTTCCGCGCAGAATGAAAAGAGTAAAAAATTGATATCTCGATTTTTACAGTTCGCAGGTTTATTATCTTTTATTTTTTACACCCAGTCCTCCTTGATTAAAAATATATTTTTCGCACGATGCACGATGGAAAAGTTGTACGTGTTATTCATCAGACAAGAAATATTCCAAGATTCATATGAGTTGTGGGGAGAGCTGGATTCTTTTTGGCATAAATTATTATTCGTAATCTGCGCAAGGTCCTGGATATAATTTAAACCTGGCCCTGACCCAAATCACCAAGAATCGCGTACTACTTCAGGATTATATACTTCGCAAAAGTATTTCTCAAATTTATCGGTGACTCTCTGTACCTCCAACTTTCACCAGTTCTCTTGAGCCACATTCTTGACGTATTATAGATTTACCATCTTCAGATTTGCGGCCAAACAAACTACAACTTGGCCATAACACACGCCAATCTCGATCAACAATATAGCCCAATTTTTTGTTATTCAAACCCCAGTAACATCCTAATTTCAAGAAATCCTTTTATTGAGTAGGAAATTGTAATTAGTACAGAGGCAGCGTCGAATGAATTTTATAGAATTGAAAAAGAAATTCTCGACACTTTATTCCCTGAATCGTGAAAGATTGATTTTCTGTCAACGGAAGGTCATTGACGTGAAAAATGAAAATCATGCAAAGATGTAATCCTTGAAAAATGAGTGAGCCAAGTACGTAGCAGAGTCATGAATTGTTCAGACATTGAGCATAGCCCGATGCACTTAAGTTATTAATTAGATCTGTTGCACCTTGATTTATTTTACAAGACGTTAATGACTATCTCGATCGTATCTTAAAATGTTTGTACGATGTAAAAACCGGTTATACATAACGTCATTTGCGTTTCAAGATGGAAAAACTAGATCTTAATGAACCGGCTAAATTGAAATCTCTTTCATTCTCTCTTTGAGAGAGTGTACGTATGCCTACGTTCACATCGGACTAAAAATCACCCGTGCGAGATTATTTTAGGCACATCTATGTATCTATGCCTCACACAACGTCCCCGGATGGTTTTACTTCATATAAATATCGTCTCTTATACAGACCACATGTCAGCATGCTTATATAGTCTGGTTCTCGTTAAGGAGACATAAAAATCATATCACAGATTCGATTTACAGATTTCTAAAGTCCTTCGGGCAGAATTTAATACCACACCCGCTCGTCGGTGGAAGGGCGATGCTTAATTATTATCCCTCAAGAGTTTGGAAGACATTTATCTCGCCGCTCGATCCGTTCTTATAGTTCCAGTATCCTCAATAGTTGAGATCTAGATTCATCGATCATGATTTTTCTTGCTATTCGCATTAATCATGAATCCAAGTACATTTCAGTCTGACATAAATGTCTTCTTCTTCGTGTACTTCGAAATGTTTCGCTCCTCGTCCATCCCGCGTTACACGAAGAATCCAGCAGGCCTAAACCGCAGAAGATGTATTGCGGTTCATCGAGGGAAGATAATGAAGAAATTGGCACGACTTTCTTATCAGATACATTTTTTCATTTTGTGTCCTGTTCGCGCGATGGTTCCGCGAGTTATTCATAAATCATCTCAAAGGCTACCAGGAATGAGCGCATCACTCATCCCACTAGACATGAAGAGTACGAAAGAGAAGAGTCGGGGACAGTAACGTAGACGGAGTAGTTATATTGCAAGTGAAGAAGGGGACGAAGGTAAATATAACCGCTCATCGCCATCGTGATTGCAGGGGGCACCGCACCGCACCGCACGTTCGGCCTATCCATTCCTTTATTTTTGTCAATTTATATGAAAGTTTCATTCTTGTTCGCCATGGCTTAGCAGGACCTGAAGAACGCGGACCTCGCCAGCGAAGGCAAGGCATGACATGCTCCGCGCCAGCAGCAGCCATGGGCAACGATGGAATCAGTCCTGGCCCTTAGGATGGGGGAGTAAAGCGGAGTATGTGATACCGCGATTATCATACCGGCATTGTACAGCATGATACCATCGATTATTCATTAATTATTCATCCAGTTATCTCGACGCATTATGTTTCATAGGTAGAGAAGTACCTTCGCTGATCCACATGGGCTAGTAACAGACACAAGGGTAACAGGATTGTCTAGCACAGTTCGCCAATTATCGTTCCTTAGGTAATATAGACATGGGAAGTACGCGTATATATGCAGATAATATGTTCTACCGCATCGCTCACGTATGTATATCGTACACGTGTATGTATTGCGTTAAACGCACCGTGTAAGTAATCTGTGTAAGTGAGAATATTGACGAGGAGTGGTTCCAGACGACCGGAAGGGCCTCGAACTGCGGGAAAAGTGAGGACGTCGTATTATATATTAACTAACCTATCATAACCCATCCTAACGTAATCTAGCAAACCTATTATGTCTCGTAATTGATCTAATAACATCCATTGTTTATAGCTATTTACGATAGAGATTGTAACAACGATCGTAGACAGACAATCTGATCTCCGAAGCCACGCGAATCAGAGACACTGACATCAAACCATCTTTCTTAGAGGTAATCTTCCACGATTCTTCTGGATTCGGAAAATCCGCATCAATTTTTTCGGAGCATATCCCAAAATTAGCGAGAAGAGTTTGAACTGATGAACTTGTGGAGCAATTTGATTGAATTTGGAATTTTGAACATAATTCTTGGAGAATCGCGCAGCTTAAACTCACGTGTACAAGTCCTCTTCGAAAGAAGGGAGAGAAATTATTTTCAAAAGTGTAGAACTCCTTGAATTTCTACCAGTTTCATTTTATTTAGTGGATGGAAAAAAGGATATTCTGGGAAGAGGATCGAATGAATTTAATCCACAGATCACGAAGCAACGAATATATAGGTATAAGCTATGCTATACGGAAGCATTACCTTTGATTCCTTAGGCTTTCACCCCGCAGTGCGTTCATCAAGGGATCGTAACGTCGCATTGTATATTGTTCGGCAAACTCTTGAATAACTACAAATTGTGTCAGGTTAAGCCGTGCCCTCGTACCTTACCTCTTGCATATCTACCTTTTCCGTGTGTACTCGGGTCTTTTCATATACCTGTACCGTTGTATATATTCACGAGGTGGCGTATGTCCAAATACCAAAATAAATCTTGCTTTTAAACGTCTTTTTATTAACAGTATAAATCTTCTTTTCTGCTTTGAGTATTTTCATTAATCCCTAAGAAAAAAAGAGAGAGAGAGAGAGAGAGACAGAGAGAAAGGTATTCAATCCTGTATATAAGCAACGGTGCGAGATACTTGGCTTTGTGCCGGAAGTCAATGCATAAAATTGTGCTTGATTCATAGATATATAATCGCGATATCATTCCAAGCTCTTATTTAAACACAATAGGGATTAGGGAAAGATAATGACAAACACCGAATACTCTTTCTCGGCGATAGTGTCTGTCGCTTAAATTTATTCTATCAGAATAATAATCAGGCCCGGCGACTACGGGTACAGCTGTACCGGTCCCCGGACGATAGGGGGCCCCATGCAAAAAATTACAAAATAAATAAAAAATAAATAAAATCGAATACCGGAGAGGGGGCAGTACAGAAGTGCAACTTCATTTTTTTTCTCCCAACTACATTTTTTCCGAAACTAAATTTAATTAATTCTTATTAATTTTTAATGAATTTTTTCACGCTCATTTACTATGACATATAATTTATATTTTTATGTACCTACCGAAATACATACGAAGCTAAGCTATAACAAACTATTACCTGCTACTATAATATACTAACTACAAGACGCAAAAATAGTGACCACGGGGGTCACATGGGAATCGGAGTAACGGGCCTCACCGTTTCTGTCGCCGGGCCTGATAATAATACGAATGGGTAATAGTAATATTATGTAACGATACTATCGACTTTACATAAATTATAGCTCGACTCCTTCGATCGCAATTCGTGAACCAACTCTTCGTTTCACTTTCAGGTCTCATTATGCCCAGTCTTTATTAGGCATAGAAGACATTAGTTATAGATATTCAAAAATTGCTATAAGAAATCCTGTTCAGCATAAATAACGCTGGAATAGAAATTATAGTCCCATTTTACAAGTATTTAATGAAGAATTGGAGGTGCGAAATAGAATTAGGAGAGTAGGATTCCGCATGTGATCAAATTCTGATTTTCACCTAAAAGTGAGAGTTAAATCCGTTTTAAGAAAGTTCAGCCGCAAACTGGACGTTTGAAATTCTAGTTTAGACCTCTAGATTCTGGAATACAGAGAGGTTTCCTGATTCTGGTTCCTCAATTTTTAATAAAACGTTTCAGAAACTGATTGACGAATAATTTCCAAGTTGATAAGAAAATTGATTATTGAGTCGATTTTTCGCAGACTTTTCAAGGGGTAAATAGAAATTTGAAAATTTTAGTCCGACATAGAGACTCTGATAAGAATTTCAAGTCCAAGTGCCTATCTCGAGTTACATATCCGAATTTTTACGTAAGAGTACTAAAACGGAATTATATTACTTTTGGCAAAAGTGAAGAACACAAAAATTAGGGTTTCATAGGGTTGAACTTAAATCTCTAATCCGACTTGCGTTTGCATATATCTTGATAAAAATAATATTAAAGAAATGCGTTATCACATCTGTATTGAATTTTTCATCAAACTATTAAGAAAAGTGTGTATAAATGTGTGTAGAAGTAACGCGTAGGCGAGCTGTGGCAAAGCACTGCAAGCATTCGAGGGGTATCTCAGAGATGCAGCGATGTCGAGGAAGGTAGTGTGTTATTACCAACTTTTTTACGCCTGGTGAACGCATTGACGGCCTACGCGCGCCACCGCCCCTTTACTGCCATTGAGATATATTCGTGTGATTTATCAAAGCGTTGGTTATATTTAACAACGAGAACAACATAGCCGAAGGAAGACGCCTCCCCTAGGTCGCAGATCTAGCAAACGAAGCACAAGCACGAGATATAAACGGTCCAGAATTTTTCCAAAGACAACAAAATTCATACTTTATTTATAATTATCCCAATTACACCTACCTATGTAGGCATACGAATTGATCATTTTCATTTTTGACAATACTGAATGTCTTCTGTGAATAAAAATCAATATTTAGACGAAATTTCACGAAGTATTATATGATGATTGTTTAAGGATTAGAAAATTTGTCTTTTATCCGGCATTCTGCAAAATATTTGCACGCGGGGGGGGGGGGGCTAGCTTCACACAGGTGAGCAAGGGTCATCGAAACGGACGCTGAGAGGCACGCCCCGGCGGCATACTTCCCCCAATTTCAATATCTCGTTCAACTTCCGCGTTCTCAATATCAACGAATACAATCGTGGGTTGATGGATTGCTGGCCAGAAGCGCCAATAACATCCACTTATCGAAAGAGAATTGGGTCATTCATATGGAACCCGGACGGGGTGCTTGCCAAATAGTCAGCAATGCGTCTAATCCAAACGGAATAATATATATTATGGTTATAAAAATCAATCTTCAACAGATATTGAGCAATAATTCACCTTTTATGTATCTGAAAGTGTTATCCGATGAAAAGACACCTTCGGCAGAATCAATGATGTGCAATATGCGTGTAATTCGCTCCAAGGTAAGATTGTTCAAGTTTTCTATCCAGTTGGTTGGTGATTGCACGCTAACGACGTGCATCCTCAAGACCCTCCTATACTCATGCTTTTTCATCAAATTGGAGATTCACGCAACCGGAAGAATATTTATCGAAACCAATTTTCTTTCGGGAAATCGTGTCTATTCAAATGAACGGAAGAATGGAGGATCAAATAATTTGATCAAAAACAAAATTCGAAAAATTAAAATTAAAATTTTGTCTCCAAATTTCGTTTAGCTCACAGAATTGTTAATGGCCGGCTCTTCATTTGTTCGCAAATGTGAACAAATCCTTCTCGGAGAATTTTTTCCAAGTAAATATTCCTCCCGTGACACGATTTCCCAATTTGATGAAAAGGCTCGCGATACCTACTACGGCATCGGTTGAAAGGGCGCGGGCTTTTAACTCTAGGTACGCATTGTGGAACAATTACGATCTTCACATCCACAGAAGATCGGCAGAGTGAGTTACATTGTCAGCAATTACCTGTAAAGCATTGTGGCACAATTTTATAGAAAATAATGTTCAATGTATAATAGCGTCTGGTTGTGGAAAGAGGTGATCGATACTCGGAAGTAGTCATCCGATTCCGAGTACATCGCGGGCAGCCGCATAAGCGCGGTGCGGTGCGCGGTGCAACGCTTACGACGAGGTTCACCTTGGTATAAAACCAAGTGGGTAGCCATGGACCAGTCAGTGTAGAAGTAGTTGAGTGTATAGAACTCTGTAGTATATGCAAGAGTATAGAGATAGTTGTAGGCAGCAGCAGTAGACAGAAGAAGGCAGAGGCTACAGAGGCAACGAGTATCGGGCTGGTCCGGTAGTCACATGGTCGGTCGCGTCGACGACTGTTATCGGGCATCTCAGGGAGCACCGGCCTCATCCTGCACCAGGTAGTCAGGCCAGCCCCGGCGACCGCTTTGCCGCAGTTGCTGCTCCTTGTAACCATCGATACCTATGCAAGTTATGCAACTATGTAGATCTCGATAGAGTGGTACTTTTAGCCCCTAAGCATACCTCTCTCTTTGGGCTTCGAGAGTAGATCAAGTTTCTTTTCTATTCTTCTTTATTTTTTACACTTTTTTCTTTTCCGAGCCCTTGACGTTCTTATCGTCATTTTCGAAGGATTACTTTCAAACCTCTGATACGCTCTGACGAAATATATTATAGACCGAATTTTTACTCGCAAATATTTCAAATTTTATGGACTTCGCCTTGCGTGGATTGGTTGCACCGAAGAAAAAGTGTCTGAGAATACGAGTAACCAGCTGTGAAAGAGATGAACCAGTAAGGACGTTCACGTACATCGCAAGCTCTCACTCTTTTTTATCTCTGCTATTCCGATCTTGAACTTGAGCGCAAGGCTGTCACTAAGAATGTCGAAGAACCCGTGGCAAACCGACGTCGAACTTCGCCATATAATATATCACGAGCATTGTTCACACGTATGTACTTCTAGGTCGTTAAATCGTGGCTTGAAAGAGCCTGGAGCAAGTAGACGTTAGACAGTTCAAAACATCGCTATTGTATTGGCTGTGAGTGGATATGGTCTTGAATGAATTCATGTACGACCTAAGAATAAAAATGTCGATATAAACGGCCTAAAAGTGTTTGTGGTACATCGGTGTTGATAGCTTCAGCGAAAGCAGTCTCATCTTTTATTACTTTTGCATATCTGTGTATGTGTGTATGTCGTGTGTTAGTCGGCTGATTTACTTTCTGAAGCTTGAGCAAGCATCGAGTTCGATTCATAAATGAAACTATCGAAAGTGCAGGGGAATGAAAGTGTTTCTTTTATGTTTCATTCTCAAGGTATTAATCGAATTTTATCACCTGAATAACCGTGACTTGATGTTATTACGAGCTATGTGGTTATATATGGTGGCGTGTGTTTAATGAACCCTTAAATAAACATCAAAGTATTACGAGGTTAATGGCACTTTAATTAACTCGCTAACGAAATATGAACAGCTAATTAAAATAACCGATGGCATATTCGCCATGCCAGGTATAAACCGATAGATATACCTATCATGAGATAGCATCTACGTTGGGAGCAAAAACAAAGGTATGTCGTGCAGAGGCATCTTTCTTTGCCTTTGAAAACATGACTTTACAGCGTGATTCAAAAATCTCATATAATCAACTCGCAAATCGGATTCCCATGTTTTAGTTAAACTGTAAAAAAGCTCTTTCACTTTCTGCACCCTGGTTGCGTGATCATTCTTCATCGAGTTACACTGCATAGCTGCACACAGCTTCCCCCAATGTATTTTGCTTCTGAGGATAATCGGCAAAAAGTATAATTATCCTTCTACTGGCTTCTTTGGATGCTTTTGAAAATCTCCGTCGTATGACGAAATGGACTGAACGTAGGAAACTTTGAACGTGAAGAACTGACTCGATGATTAAGTCGTCGTCAAATGAATAAAAGCTGGTCGTTTTTGGAACTTACTATATACGTAGTTCAACAACCTTGATCTTGAACTTGCTGTTCGTCATGACGATGCTGCTGAACCAATTAATAAATTGATTATCAGTCTCATATTTGCCGATCACGAAGCTGCGGTTTAGAGTTTAGGCTACTCAAAAGGTCACTGATCTCGCCCACAAATTATTGTGAGTATCTTAAGGCACGCAAAAAATCTCCCCATGGTCTGTTATTAAATAGATCTGGATTTTTATTAGCATTATAAGAACGGTACCTACGAGATTGGCCATTATACAACGTCCAGTCGCGATGCTGTCGTAGATATTTGTCAAAAACAATACATCACCCGATGACCTCTTGGCTCCGACTTGGCACCATCGAATCATATCTCGAAGGATCGAGTAGCGGTCACATCCTCAAAGATCCGGCACGTGATTCTTAATTTTTATTGTAAATAATATACCAGGCCGTCAAAGCATTCATGATCGTACGGTCCTCGGCTATCTTTTCTCTTAATCTTATTCGAGGACAGTATATGAGAAATGAACCGCTTACAAATTCTTCTCGACTCTCCATACCTACCTAATTTAGAATTATCCATGGACGAACTCTGCAAGCACTTTTAGTGCTCTGAAAAAAAAAATAGTAGTCCTAAAAAGTGAGTGATCGACTGTCCGCCCATTTGACTCGTCACACTGTCCTATCAGATGACATTCGCGATAGCAAGAAGTCCCGCTTAGCCAGCGTAAGCTTTTATCAAGCCATATTTAACGAGAAGATCTATTGTCACTTCTGACTATCTCAAGTAGTCGAAGATATAACCTTGGGGAGAATGCGCTGGACAGTGGACGTGGATTTCCTTTATTTATCTCTCTTAAATCCGTGAGCCCGGAAGATTCAGTAAATCTTAATTATATCATCGCTGTTTGATCCTTCAATGAATCCTGATGACTGTGGCTAATCGATGCCCGGAACTGATCAGGTTTAACTATGCGTGGTGGTGTTAAGCAAATCAGAACTGTCTGATAATAGTACAAGTAGGAAGCGGAATGAGTATGAAACATGAGGAATTCCTTAGAGACTTAACTTCACTGGGCATTTCTCTTAATCCAAAATTAAGAGATTACAAATATTGTAATTTCCCTGTCGAAAGTAGCTGCGTATCATATCTCCGCGTGAAATTGTCATTAATTATTATCCTTATGATTATTTACCCAACAATTAGAGGTATTTAAATGGTTCTTGGGTACAAGAAAATGAATAATTTAATATAATATATACGTGTAGCGTTAGGCGTCTAAAAACTGGTTTCTTAATAAGGCTTAACGTTTATGTTACCTGAAACTTGAACACTGCCATAAATTGGTCGATTAGGTACCTACGCTCGATTTGCATTTAACTTTATAGCGTCATCCGGTGCAGCAGTTTTAATCCCCATCTTATAGCAACAACAAACTTTATTAACATGAATGGAAAATGGTATAGGTGGTATTTCGAGCGAAGCTTACATCTGGACGACTCCGGTGGTTTGATTAATAAAGGTTTTTAAAAACACGGGTTTCTTCACCTGTGTTCTGAAATTCATTTTCATTTTCGTCACGCGAGTATAACTCTAAGTTGCTATTTGATGAAAACAAGGAGGCTGGATTTTCAACAACTTTCTTTGAGCCACATCTCCAGCCGTTCCTGTAGTAAGCTAGCAGCTCTATGCGTGTCCTGGTCCATGGACGAGGTATATTCCACCTACGTAATAATTCCCATCGACGTAAAAGCACGCCTGACTGTCAGCTCGGCTTTGAAACAGGAGACGGATTATTAATAACCTGCCTTAGAAAAGTGAACACAATTTGATACGTAGTACCATACTGTGACGAATCTCTAGAACGGCATGAGACACCGTTACATATAAACATCGTTACTAAATGGTACAGAAATCGCCTAGGTAAGTACGATATAAATATTTCACCCATAAGACAACTGATTGACAGCTGTACCTAACACGGACACAATACCATCATCTCGTGTTCTGTTTCTATTAACAAACACCGATTTGCTTAGAAATTTGCACATACACAACATAGACCCGGGTCGTTCCTTTAGTGTGAATTAAGCTGGAACGTCATCGTTGGACGCCTATGCTGAAATGATATACCAATCTGGGCTCAAACGTTTTTTTTTCAAACGATTAATGAATGGTCACTGTCAGTCAAGAAGTAGAGTAGGCTATGGCCATTTCTGGTGTGGCATTAATGTGCAGCCCAATACGTAGGATTTGTGTAACATATTTCGTGTAAGCTAACTGACTCTCCAAGAGAAAGGACATGTCCTGCAACGGAAGACCATGGACATTTTTATGCACCAATGCATTACAAGCGACTCCATCCTTGATGTAATTCCTATAAGTTTTTTACGATTTTTCGAGACTCATGTCAGATGATTGATAGTTACATAAATCGGTGATGTGTAAAAAGTTTTTCCCATGCAATACACCATAAGTGATCTCATTTTTGTATAATATGTAAAGATATACGATATGTAGTCGATGTGGAATATAGGCATTTATGTAGTTATGTTAATTAGATCGTTACGTGCGGTTGTTTAATTTGCTGGGTAGAATCACAGTGTAGAGTTTGAGTTTTATTTATTATTATTACGTTTTGCAGTACGATTATACATTATAGTTTCAATTATTATTATCGGATTTTGCAGTATGATATTCTTTCTTTTTTTTTTTTTTATTTCATTCCGAGTTAAGAAAATCATTTACATTTACATTCTGTGGTATTCCGAAATGTATTATAACGATGCTGTGGGAACAGGAAAATCATAAATCGTTGAACGTCTTATGGGCTTAATTGGACGAGAAAATGGTGCGACTCGAACGGTTATCAACGAGGTCTTGAAGTTCTATTCACCTGGAACGACATAACTCTGTCCAAATTGACTTGTTCAGCTTGGCAATTGAAGGATTTAGATATTTTACAACCACCGGTTATATAATTATAACGTAGGTATACCTACCTAATACCCGGGGCAAAAAAATTTGACAAAATTCATTTCAAACATTTATTTTTCAGAACAATCAAAATTCGTTCCGCTTCAAGGCATATTGTACATATTGATAAACTAACCAGATTACATTCATCCTTCTTTCTCAGTGACTGAAAGCCGCCTCTCACATCCGATCTCGGAGAACGTCGATACACTAATTATATGTAAATCAATAAAGTGCGACAGCTATGGCCTATTAGTACTTTTTCCCTTTCCTACCCATTTATAATTTAAAACGTGAGGGTATTTCGTTTTAATTTTTTTTTCCTCAAATTTTGTTCGATATCCCCGGGTCGTTCAAGATATCAAGATGTAATCTATAAATTAAAACGAAGTGAACTACTTCGTTGAAATTAAAAAAAAAAACGGGGGTCGGGGGGGAAGAGAAGAGATGATTTTCAAGCCGCAGATGATCGAATCTTTCTCAGAGACTGATCGGATGTGTCGTCGGCTACGTTCAGGCCTCGGTAATTAAAAGAGGACCCTACAACTGGAACGAAGTTATGATATCCATTTCGAAGGCCCTGGAGGTCGTCGGTTTTGTACATTCAAATCCAGTCTTTAGTCAATCGGGTTTAGACTAAAGTTTCGTAAACGAACTTGGATATGAAGGCATAACAGGCGATAGAAACGTTGATTGATGTCACGTGGAGACCGAGGGCTATGGACTTGGTCACTTTACTACCATTAGTCTTGCTTTTCATCTCCATTATATTGTCACGAAACCAGCTAATCCCGCCTCCATTCACACGCCACAAACTCCACCGTACGAGGTGACAAAGAGATTCGCTTACTGCCTAATTATTAGATGAATGTAAGTTCCATTCTATCATACCTATATAAGAGAGACGTTAATTCTTATCCCGTAGAGCCCAGGGCCTGTATCATTCCGACAACTTTGCGGCATGATCATCATCATGATCGATGCATGGAACAATTACTTGAAATTATAAAGTACAGTTTGAAGAAATATTCCGTCGACTCAGTCTCTTCACAGCTGATTAGGTACTTGGATTTTGAAACCCGATTAAAAATTATTTGAGATTTTATGAACCTTGCCTCACATAGATTAAATCGACCGATGTAAAAGTGATTGTCGTAGGATGGAGATCGCATCGTTCATCGAAATTTTTTGCAATTTGAAGGGAATGTACTGCAATGATTTCGTTTCGAGGCGAACCAGTAATATAGAGATGAAGTCAATATTCTATGGTTTATCTCGACATTTGCAGAAAAGTGGTTTAAAATCAAAAATTTTCGTAGGTGAAAATTAAATTCATCGAATATCATCAGTTTTTTCCTGAAATTACATCAATGCAGGATATCCCCTTCAAATTTAAAAACGTTTCGATGAACTATGCGACGACTACTCAACGACGCTTGTTAAAGATACCAAATAATAAGCTGGTCAAGTCAGTTCTTAATCTCGTGCTATAAAAGATTTGTACATCGTAGATGCGTACGACATCTCAGTATACCAAAACTTTTTAATAGGTATCTTCTCTCTCAAAGTGCTTCAGAACTGAAATCGGCTGTGAATCCTGATATCGCGAATTCGATAAATTCGTGAATATCAAAAAATCGGTAAACAGAATTAATGCCTAAAAGCTGTTTCAATATACCGGAATACCGAAACTACGAATAAAACTGACGTACTAAAAGATGAAGATACCCTATTAATTTCGTTGGTATAAGTATTACGATTTTTATCAGTATTTTCTTGGTTTCGTTAGATAAATTTCCGTATGATCTCGTTATTGTAAAACATTGGGGTCTACCGATAAACTTCAGTTTTCAAGAATTTCGATATTCTGGTTATCCACCGAAACTACGGATTTAAAAAATCTATATGAAATTCCCAATTCCGCACAGCCCTAATGTATTGTTAAATGAATCGCAAAGGTAGCTCGAGCATAGCGAGGGTAATTAACCGAAAAATAATGTTACCAATTAAATGAGTCATGCTCTGATGTTGTTTTAACTCTTCTCAAACACTATGTGTCTACTCGTTATTTCTTTGGAGGTAATCTTGGACTACGAAGAGTATTAAGCTTTCTTGTTTCAAGCAGCGCAAACATCCTTCCCTGTCCGTTCTCTTCCTCGCTTGGCCATCGCTCGTAGGAGTTATTTGTAACTAGCTGAAGTTATACGAACGTAGGGAAGTACATCTGTCTCAACGTGTACCTAAAACACGATCGTATACCAAACCGTTTAAAGTTCATCTACGTCCTGGAAGAAACTCAGCTATACCGCAGCTCTCGACTGATAAATGTTCCAACAGCACGCGGTGCTGTACGAGATTGCAAAAAAAGTATCTTCTTGATTGTGATGTCTTTCTTCTTGGGCATGCATGCGTATATTGAAAACATACATCCACACCATAGGTACGTGTAGTGATGCAGGTAGAAGCTTTGTAGAGGAATTATGAAATCAGTCACGCATCGCGTAACTAAACACGTATTATTAATCATGCTGGACCTAGACTCATATTCATTCTGTTTCATAGTTATCGAGATGATGGAGTTCGCGATCCAAGCTATGTTTTATAGCCTACGATAATCTTAATATAACTTCACAATTACCATCGCTCAACACTCCGATGCGTTTTATTGGTTTGTATAATAAAGTAGGTAAAAATTTTAATACATCACGTAGCTAATCGCGTATAAGGAGTCACTGCTGCATATAGTAACGTTTCTTCTCAACGGAATAATCCCATTTGTAGAGGTCGATCGTACTTAAAATCTAACAGATTAAATCCAGAAGGGTTTCGATTACACATATACATATATACAGATACATAGATAGGTGTGTGCGGCTATACGCTACTGTGCACGTCACGGAACAGCTCTATGTCCAATCACTTGTCCGTCGGTCGTTTAACAGTCGTTATCAGCTACTATAAATGACTAAGCATCTTTGACGGTGGTGCAGCCGCGAGTGCAAGATGATCTCCTGGTCTCGCCGAACCAGGTCACTAAAACTCAAAGGACTACGACAAAGAGAGAAGGAGAGAGCTTAAGTACATAAAATCAATATACATATACCTCCATATACCGTCCGGATGAAAATTATATTTTATATTACGCAATCGACCTATAAACGACAGATGAATTACAGATAAGATCGCCAACTAGCTCGCATTGAGTGATCAGTTTCAACGAAATGGTACTCGTCCGTGAGATTATGGAGCCTAAAATTTTTACCGATGACGGCTGCACGCGATGCACGCACTCCCAGCTGCACTCGTAATTCAATTTCACGCTCTCACGAACTTGGTTCGGTATTTTATCTCGTTTTGATCGGAAGTTGCGAGTCGTGAACAGCATGACACTCGGGTAGTTTTAGGAGCAGATACTACGTCTTGTGCTCGGGTTAAAAACAACCGATCATTTGTACAGGCTTCTGTCTATTCTGGTATCTTACAATAGTGTCCTGAGAGCAATTCATTATTCCATCACTCAGCTCCTTTCTAACTTGACGACGGATTGCACAGAGAAAATCCAATCCTGTAGAAGTTTTATAGAGCTCATCCGAAAATGTTGAGTATATTGTCGAAAAAATCATGGAAATTGTTTCACATAAATTGAAATCAGAGTCATTTAAATGTCACGAAAATTCCTAGCGGTAAAACTAGCTTTCACCTTTTCTTCGGAAGAATTTCGGAATATTTTTAGACAAATCCTCAAAATGTCGAAAAATGTTTAGCAAAATCTCAAAGAAAACACGTAATGTTCAAACTTCGTCAATATTTTGTAGTATAGGTTTAGAATCAATCAAAGTTTGTTGAAGCTTTTTACAGAGTTTACCAGAGTTACAGAATTGTTCATAAAAAATAATCAGATTCTTGTAAATATTGATATTATCGAGTGGTCGGATCTCGGACGGTGTTTGATTGGGCCATCCGCCGTCGATGGTGTTTAAAATTAATGAACAGCTCGAGAGAAATTGTTTCCGAGAAATTGGTAATAGTCATCAGGCAAGTTTACGGCTTATTAAGGCCGCACCGTACGCCCGGTCACGACGCTTACGATTAGACTTCCTTGCCCAGCCGAGGCCGCGGTGCGTCGCGATGCCTACCCACGCCATTACACGTCAACCCAAGTTTCATGTTCTCATAATTATGGCTACTTGAAATATACGCCTCGACATTGCTCGTAGTATGTTCTAATCTTAAGATACGCGTGTTTTGTGACTTAATTACAAAGCATTGCTCTGGCCCAAAAATTCGTATTACGTAGCCTGCTGAACTCAAGTTACTCGGCTGAAAGATATTCAAGAATGACTTTGACATTCAACGTTAGAATACAGGGAAAATAATAGAAATACAGAAAAAATGCCTTCTACCTTTTTTGTAGAAAATTTCAATACCTTTCTTTTTTATATACATCATTACCTCGATAGGATCAACGGTTGGCGAGATATCAGCGTAAACCCGAATTGGAGCATCTTTTTCCTAAGGTGGTGCCTCTGCTAAGTTACAGACTTTTTCCACGATTTTCATTTATTCAATTCGACTATCGCATAATAAGCATCGACGAATAATAGCGTTTTAGGAGCTTGTGCATCTATGCGAGACATTCGCAAACTTCCTGTTTGAGAAACCGAGTCAATCTTTGTCGAGTTTATCGACTCGTTTATTTGTTAGAAAAAAGTGAAAAATATGTTTTGCGTCTAACTGCAGTAGACAGTATTGACAGCAGATTCAATATTTGGTCACCGAGTTATCTGGTGGCGCCATTGCTCTCGAGACACGAATGCAACGAGAAAGACCTTGTAGCTTCTCGTCCGTTTTTCTAATAATTTCAAGAAATGACGCTAACAAACGCCAGGGAAGAACTGAACCCCCGCAACCGCTGAACACATATTTGTTTTGCTAAGTGCAATGCCGTGTTCTTTCTACTCATGCTTTAAATTGGCCATCCAAATCCACGAATCTAATTTTCAAGGCCGAATTCTATCGCAAATCCCCATTTTCGTCAAAGGCGGGAGGTTTTTCTCTCCTAAAATTGCTCATAGATAATAAAAAAAGGTCTTATGCACGCTGTATAGATAACAATGTAGATATTTGTGTACATGGGTCGAATGCCTGCTGGGTATATGCCTACAAAGAAGAAAGAAACTGAGCACGAACAATAAAATGCAAAATTATCAATGGGGATAATTGATTTCGCTATACGCGTCGACGATATAATCCAACAGATTGATATCAAAATTGAATGCAAGTGGTGAGAATAGTGAAACGTAGTATTATGAAATAATTCAATTACTATTATGCAAATCATTCTGCACAATATATGCGTCGTAACCGCAACAAGCAATGATCCTAAATCATACAGGCACACATGAATTAAACGCATCTGGTAGTGAAAGTAGCAATTCTCTATCTCATCCTCATTATCTTTTTTCCAATAATCAGTCACGTGCTATCAATATTCTTAAACCAAAGACTCACATTCCCCGGTACTTATTTTACAACTTTATTTTCCCGCAGATCCAACTCCTATCTGCAGAACTGAACTGATCAATGCAGCTATGCAGTTTTGAAATCCCATATCAGAAATTGATTGCAATTAAATTTCGAGACGAGAGTGAAAAACGAAATTTATTGTACTTACTACTAGGCTAGAGTAGGAACTACCAATACCAGAAAGACTAAACAACGTCTCGTTTGCGTTTGGCAAACGAATTCCTCGTGGTTGAAAGATAGTCACAATAAGAGTTTATTTTGACGTAGACATAGCGTTGAATTGCTTTCACGATGGCTTCACGTAGCATTAATAGTGAATATAGTCGAGTACACATGCACAGCATGAATGGGCGCGGCCGGAAATGTCAATTCTATTAAGTTAATCCATATCAGAATAGTTTATTGGGGCCGTAAATTAAATCCAATGCATTTAATGCATTGCTTAACGACCGTAAAATGGATTTAGAAAAAAGTCGCGCATATTCATGAATTCAGTTTAAACGTAGATTCGAAAGATTCTAATTTTTGTCAAGAATCTTGCGAACTCCGTAAACTCCGTTATAAATAAATGCCGCATTATATTACTATCTCGTCATTAAGAATGCTCACGCTATATATATATATATGTAAAAAGTGCCGTTATACCCTTCGAAGATACTATAGCAGAAGGAATGACGTATCGAGTAAAGGTGTGCGGATGTCAGAACAATGCAAAATCAACACATCCCTTGGGCTAAACGTAAAATACATTAGATTCGTTATTGTAGGCGTATACATGCCGGACTTGTCCTACCCCATGCCATTTAATCTTTGGACGACGCCACAGGGGTCCTTCAACAAGAGCGTTTATCGCTTATCTTGTTTCCTCTCGAAACACAATACGATACACGCGTAGTAGATTGTCGATAGGAAATTCCTAATTAGTGTGGTCGTGCTCAAAGTCTGAGAGAGGGACTTTCAGTCTGGTTCAGGACGTGGTGAAATTTGGACGTTCCTATCCAGTGCGGTATCTTTGAGTCACGTTATAACGCAATATGTGGAAATTGCTGGTCATCCTGGTCGCGACACAAGTCTACGCTAGCCCCGTAGAAGATGGATTGCTCCAGGCTAGGCGTAGCAGAAACGAAACTACGGAAGAACCGTGCCATTGTCCTTCGCCCTCGAAGCCTTCAAGCCATGTCGAATCACCAACCGGCGCGAATCACCCTCTTCCCTGGGGAGCTGGCAGTACCAACACCATGTCAAGCCAGAACGTTGTGCTTCATGGAATGCCCTGCGTTTGTAGCCTCGGTCCATCCAGGCTCCCGATAAGAGACGATTACAGATACACGCCGGGTGTGGGCTCCCACAAATTTCATACGCGCGCTCTGCCCTGGAACGAAGCAAGGAAAATGTGCAACGAAGAGGGCGGTCATCTAGCCGTGATAAACTCCGTCGCCGAGGCTCAGGTAACGTTATAATATTTCTAGATTAAACTCATTGATCTGAGTTGGCCAATGAATTTTGCCAATGGCACCGTTAAATCTGTCACTTTCAATATAACTGTATTCGTTTAAAATTGACAAACACTATACGCGAGGATGTGACAGGAGAACCGGAATAAATTCGTCACGCCGGCTTACGATTAGCTCCAAGCATAAATTGATCGAGTGATTGTATGCGACGATAATTTCTTTGTCAAAAATATTCCACTCGTGAGGTGACAGCGTGAATGTAAGAGGAAATTAATAATAAAGTATCATAGTAATCGAGTCTTCGTATCGTCAGCCTATAGAATCCGTTCGTTCTACATTCTGAAGTATGGACTTTGAAATGATGGCTTTGATTTCGTATATTTTGCATTTATTTTCTACAAAACTTTGGCGACAGCTATGCCTGAGATAACATATTCTTCCTCAACGACAGATCCTGACTGAAATGTTCAACACATCAGGTCCGATAAAGAACGCAGCCTACGACTACGTGGCTTTCTTGGGTATCCACGACCTCTACAAAGAGGGTGAATGGGTCACGATTTCAGGAGAATCTCTCGCCCATACTGGATACACCAGATGGACAGACAAGTGGGGTTTACAGCCGGACAACGGTGAAGGCAAACAGCACTGCGGTGCCTTCTACAAGGAGGGAGGCCTGGACGACGTATCCTGCGAGGCAGCCTTCGCATATATTTGCGAACTTCCCACTATGCAATTATTCAATTAATCCGCTTATGATCAGCGAATCTATAATTAAAATTTTTACTCCTTATTTTATCCATACCTTTGGCATAAAATTCGCTTTATTTCATTATTTGCGCTCCTCAATTAGCCATGTATATGTATACCCACCTACTTCGATTTATTGTATTATATTATACGGACGAACGCCTGTGTATAAAATAATAAACTTAAACGGCCAGTCATTCGGAGTTTATTGACCGTCGTAATGAAGCTATGAACGGACTGTTTATCTGACTATTTTTCCGGTCGGAAAAGATAGGAGTCCACTTTTCCCACGCAATACCGCTGGCCACTACGTGAATAATAATCGTAAAATTTGACGACAATGCAATGTTACAGCCTTTATTGACCTTCGACGACCTACCTCACTTCGCTAAGGAACGATGTCCGCGTAATTACAACGTGTATAACTTTGTCTTTATTATTTCATAAGCACGCATGGGCGCCTATAGACGTATATTAATCTTTATAATTTATAATGATGGGTAGGTACTATACTTTGTACATTGTAATAACAGGTTGCATTACAACTTGCTGTTACAAAGGTCGGAGAATCTTTCATCGAATTCCGCAGAACCTGACGCTTGCACTGCAGCGTTACTCCTTGTACCTACGCAGACGCGCGTGTGTGTGAAGTGATATCGATTCTCGTTGAAAAAATGAAAAGAAAAAATAAAAAAGATGAAATAAAATGTGAAATTTTTCGAACCTCTTACTTCGTTAGCAAATATACCTACTTGCCATATGCGAATGCTCGAGAAACTCCAATTTGCACAACTTTTTGCAGACTCTTATTTCGTACTATTTAGCACCGTTAACGCTATATGTACTGTCCGTGATGGTACACGTTAAATTGTCATTGACAGGGTGGCGTTACTCGTTTTACTCAAATCCTTGCTAATTGCTAACAAATAGAATCGCCAACATGCATATGCGGGATACTGCAGACGATGAGACGGCGACTGGCGCCATGATGTTTGCCGTATCTACATATTGCACTTGTTCCACTGTTGCCTAATGTATGGCGTGTTTCCCGTGCGCATAAATCGCTGATAAATTTGTCCGATAACTTCGATGAATTGCGATTTGTGTCTAGCATTATTAAGCGACGTAGCCTCGCGATCCTCAAGAGCCGAGCCATCGTAATGACAATGCAGTAGGCGAACAATACGGGTGAATTTATATATAGACGTACAAATACACTTAGAAGAAAAAGCTCAGTGTCGTGGGTTCCCATCGTCGAATATTTTGCGGGTACGTGCAGTGGGCACCTTGCGTACAAGCCTCAATTATAACGGGTCGGACGAAAATGCAGTTTAAATTGCAGGTTCGCGTCACTTCGGTGCGTTAAGTCGTTTGCCCCTCTACCTATCCTGCCATATACGTATCTTCCTTTTTACCTACCCCCTTCATCGCCTCACATCAATGGGCCTTTTGCCTTTTGGTGCAATGATCCAATCAAATATTCAGAATTTGTGTCGGCGAGTAATACACCATCACGCACGACCAGACCCGTTATAACCAGGAACCTAAGGATTACAACGATTTATTATATCACCGTTAATTTTTATCACTTTGGACTCGGATTCGTTAATATTAGTAACAGTTCAGTGTCCATAACGCTCTATATCCGTATCGTCGCTCAATAAAATATCTGCAGTTTGTACATAGTTACGTCAAACTGGATTCCATAGTTTTCTTCACTTCCAATTACCCGATCTATTGATCAAAAAAACTTGAGCTGTTAGATGGAAGCGAAACAACTTTACTTCCACTTACAGTTTCTCACATTAGGAATCATTTGCGTTAGAAGCAATATATACCCCGCAAAACAGGATATGGTTAACTTGAAGACTTAGGGCTAGGCCACGGACAACGCTATTCCCTTCGTCTACCAAACTAATCAACTTTAAACCATGGATTTTGTGACGAGTAGAAACGACCTGCATCTGATATTTTTCAATCACCGATACTTTTCTCGCTTGAAATTCCAAATAAGTCTCGTGTTCGTTTCTATACTTGACCAATACTTAACGAAGATTGAGGAACACGGAACGGAGATTACTCGGAGAAAATGTCACTGCAGGAATAAGCAGGTGCAGAGATCATGATTCGTTCACCGGGTCGATTAAAATACCAACGTTTGCGGTTTTAAATAACAATAGGGCAGAGGTTTTAGCCTTAAACATCTCTGTCGCGTATGTATTGTTCGCCGGAGATGGGAAAAGGAGCTATAAGTCATTACACGTCAAGATGTTGATTATGATCTCCATTGTAGCCACCGTGTCGTGAGCATTGTTCGCGAACCACAGAACCACCTGTACCTAGGACTCTATAGGTACTGTTTCAAACCTAGACTTACGTTTCGTACGTAGGTATGTACATTACATACCTACAGCTATATTCCTTTACTGGCAAGATTTCAACGCGCTAGAAAGCCGCTGCAGTATAACTTCACCTATATCTGTACAATATCTACGCCCTAACTCCACTGTCCCACGGGTATCGATACGGACAAACACAGATATGATACAACCTATGAACAAAAGACGATCTCACGATCAGATGCGTTAATCAAAACTTCAATGCAACTTAGAAATGAAATTTCATCTTCAATCTTTGCAATTCCTTGGCGCATAAAGGTTTATCTTTCGATTACGTATTCTTCGCTTAACTAAAGTTGAGAAAAAGTTTGCTGACTATGAGCTTTGTTGGGGTATAGGCGCTTGCTAATTATTCAGTACTGTGATTGTGTTATGCGCAATGGAACCGTGTAAGACAATTTTGATATTTAGATATCGTGCAGTTATATATGGTCATAGATATGTAGATGATTATTATTTCAATTTTAAAAAAATTGAAGAATTGAATTAGAATAACGTTGCCTGTGGGAATGAAGTCGCAGGCGGTACAACCGCGACGTGCAGCCAGTTTCTCGTTCACGCGCCAGCGATCGCAGTGCAACAACTGCAACTGCAACTGCATCTGTAGCCACGACTAACGACCAACTCCATTCGACTTTGTCTGCCTCGACATTGTCCGGAGTTCTCGATTCTCGAGACTTCGGTTATTCCGTGGAACAATTTATGATATTTTCTGATATTTTTGACACAAGGTTGGTTTATGGTAGTCTTCGGGATGCTGCGCGAGAAACGGGAAACAGAGATGGAGTTCACAGAGAGGGAAAGTGCAGGAGACATGCAGAGAAAATCGGAAAAAAAAAACAGGGAGAGAAAGAGAAAGAGATAGGAATAAGAAGACACGGAAAGATGAAAAGGCAGGAAAGCGGACTCGAAGAGAACGGATCCCAGAGCGCCTACATACAGTCAGTCGACCTTTGCCATTTTTTCTAAGATTAGAATGCGGCTGCAGCGAGAAGACAACATAGAGATTCCATTAGTTTATCCGTGTCAGTCGTGTGATTTGAAACCAAAAATATGTGCGTACCAGAGCTAGTCTACGTAAATGAACAAACAAAACGGTCTATGCCGTTCATCCTTTTGGTGCACGTGCTAGAGCACTCCATATCGCCGGATTCCAAGTATTCGAAGTTCAGGAAATACGGCCTAGTAGAGAATGCGATCTTACCCCGCCTTCGATAAAATTGATCGTCTAGCAAAACAATTATTGTAATTCCTGCAGGTCCTACTGAAAGTTGATACGCATTTCTCGTTATCGTGGAATGACTCAGCGTGATTACGTTTCTTAGGTCAATCGAACTTTATCTTATTTTGCTTCTCTTCTCGAATTGGATCCAAGCGCATGATACCATATTGCGATGCTCATGGAGCCTATCCCTTGTCTAAATGTGACAATTTCCTCGTCGCCCGATTCTCTATTTCCGTAAATCTTCAGATAAGACTAAGCACGCTCTAAGATGCTGACATGTATCGTGCTCCGTTCTTTGACACCATGGTGCAGATTTTCTAAATATCTACTCTTTGTATTTCTTATTCCGTTTTCTAATCCAGCCGCGGGGCTGCTACTTCTAGCGCTAGACCCTGAAAGCGCGATATTTCACGCTTAGCAAGATACGAAAGTTTGTACGATGAACGAAATAAGTTGTATGGTGATCGTTGTTCGACGTGACATTACGCCTCTTAACCTCAGCCACATAAAGCGAATCTAGCTTGTTGGATATGAAGAGAAAATTTGCAACAAACTCTCCAAAATATTCACAGAAAATTTTCTAAAAGTTGCAATAAAATTTTCAAGAATCATTTCACGTGAATCGAGATCAAAGTTGTTTTAATGCAACTACATCCCTTGCGATAATAATAGTTTTCACTATTTATCGAGAAAAAAATTTCGACAAATTCGAAAATGTCTGTGAAATGTAAAAGAAAATTTTTTATTCTGTATTTCTGAAAGATTAGCAAAATATTGAATATACTTGGAAATTTTCTGCAAGATCTCTGATGAGATATAGAACCTTTTGTCATAGATTTAGGAATAATAAGACTTTTTGAAAACTTTCTTAGAATTTTTCGGAATAATCGTTTTATGGAAGTTTCATAAGCTAATGCCAAAGTTCATAACTGAACTTCCATTTCCATCTCCGTTTGAGTACATCACGGCTTGTGTACTGTGAGGCTGCACAAATTCTCGCGAAGGATCGGGTCCGACGATGAAGTTCAAAGAACTGTCCAGATTAAATATTTATTGTTAGTAGGCAGGCGCCTACGACGTTTTCCAATTCTGAAAGGCATGGAACAAAAACGTTGAATACAAGTTTGTCTTCGTTTAGAAATTACCGTGGACGCGACAAGACACGACCACGACCGTCTGTCCCCACTTACGCAAGCGCTTCCAACTTTCAGGAAAAATATCTTGTGAGTTTGCTTTTACCAGTGACTGATCACACACCAGCTACTAAGAGACAGACGGTATAACATAAAAGTAAAAACCACTTACTACGTAACGTATACATAATATGAATGAGGCTGATCAAGATATAGAATCTAAACTGCACTACGAAAAATGGTGCTTATTAATTACGATACGTTCAATTTCATGGATAAGAAGAAAAGGCATATGCATATAGATATCTAATATAGCCGCGTAACTCGTTGAGTATTTTCAACTCGGACTTGATGTATCGTTTGCATTCCATGTCTATCAGAAGTTATAGATCACCGATTTCATTTTCCATCACCTCGTGAAAGTTCTTGAATGAGTTGTTAAGAATTTTACTGCCACAACCGAGCAGCCAGTCAATTTCAAGCATTGACTTTGAGAAAATTTGAAAAACAATTAAAAAACGATGTATGGTTTTCGGATTCTTTTGGGTGCATTCTATTCGTCTATTCGTTTGTTTGATCTTCTTTGTTATCCAAAGTACTGCTGCTGATAGCTCGACTTATTTTGGTGAAATAACGAAGGACAGCTCGACCTTTGTAACACTCAACTGTAACACGGCTATACGGAGTGAGATAAGATCGAAAAGACTAACGCTGAAGGTTTAAATTGGAAGATGCACGATTACTTGGTAGCCGGAAAGGATAGCTGCTGGCTGTACCTCTGGCTAAGTCTCTGGCTGTGGCCATGGCTGCGAATGCAAATAAGCTCGTGGCGCCACGAAAGAACCTGCGCCAGTCAGAAATAATATTCCAGGTAATATATAATTTGCTTCACGCAAATTAAAAGAACTGACTGTTCTAAGCCACGTAATTAAATCTCATGGCTAAACCCCTTCAAATACTTCTCAGATACCGATAATCTTTGGTCAAAATTGAAGACGGATTAATTAATCACTCCCAAATTCATTTTCACTGACGCTTTATCGTCGGGAATAAATTTCGGTAATCTGAAATCGATTCAAAGTTATAAGCACTAAATTCCGATACAGCTTTCTCAGAAGAAATTCTCTGTGATCTTTCGAGGCTGCTTTACCAATCAGGCACCAATCGATCATCGAACGTCAACGTGGTTCCTCGCGCTTCGCTGATTTGCAGAACATATAACTTCGAACGAGTGAGCGAGGCAAGTCTTATCTTTCCCTTCGCAGTGACACTGTCCGTTAACGATTTCGCCCTGTCTTATCCAGCGATACGTCTCAAATGTATCCTTACTCGAACATAAGTTTCTTTAGATCTGCGAACGTCTCAAACTTGTCGGTGCATTTGATATACTAGTCTGACTTCTGTCAAGTTATGCTAAATATAAATTATTATTATTATTTTTCTTTTGTAATAAAAAAGAAAATCTGATCGGTATTCAGTGGCTGTGGAAATTTTGCTGCCAATTCATTTTTTTTCACATCGAATACTATGATCAAACTTATCTTCTTCATTGCGTATATGGCTAGACGGCTAAGACGCTTCCTGTCAAAATACCTCATTCCTGTTTCATTCTGCAATCGGTGACGTTGCCGCGAGCTAAATTCGCGTGCTGAATTAAAATTCATAAAGCCACGTTTCTCACCATGGTATACTAGCTCTGACGAGCGTTAACGAGCGGCGACCAAACCGTACCGGTGAAATATCTCACGTCTAAATACCATTCATCGAGACCAGACTTCCAGAAGCCCCACGGCGGCACGCGTTCTCCAATGAATTATAGACTGCCGAAGAGTCTCGTCGCTCGCTGGCTCCTCGAAGCTCTCTAAGTTTCGTCTTATTCTTCGTTTATGCCTCTGGAAGTGTTTGCAAATTTTTTATTTAGCCAAGAAAGGTGGAGCTAAAGTGATAGAGAAATCGAAACAGCATTTTTTCGAGTCCCTTTTTGGTATCCTGATCAAAGTTTTTAATTAGTCAAGCTCTGTTCATTGAAATCGCGAATAAATCTGTTCGGGGTTGCGTGACACCGAGGAATCGAACGATAGGACAGAGCAACATACCACGCTAATCACCTTGCTACATCTTCAAGATGTAGAACACGGAAGTAATCGAGACTCAATAAAATGTACGTCTGTACGTGGAGACAAGAAGAGCTGGGTAGGCTTTGCTGCAGGATTTTACTGGGCGGTATGTGTACCTACGTAGTGTACAGATCCACGTGTTAAACATGCAGTCACGGTTATTTTTCCAACTTGCCATTCCTCGGATATTTATTCTCTGATCCGCAACCCAAGTAAGTGAATTAATTTCGGTCATTAATTTCCGCAAATAAGGATTCAGCGTCACGACGGTGCATCAAACCCGGAATTTCGCCATTTTTACATTCTATTCGTCGAGAGATCGCCGCTTCTGGGTTCATATATAAAATACACGCAATACAGGAATGAAGGACTTCTGACAAGGCTGACTAGCCAATGAAACCAGCAAAGCTTCTCAAATGTCCGGGGCAGCGAAGATCCTTTTTGTTATCCAAGGTCTGTTTGCACTGCAGCCAAGGCGACCCGCAGCGGGCGTTCTAAGATGTACCGAGTTCTCCATTGTGTGTACATATAATGCACCTGCGCATTTGTGTGTTGATCTCTCTCTTCGTATATATATATACACACATATATATATATGGGTATGTACGTATGTGTTATGGATGTGTGTACAATGTCCGTCTATGTAAGCAAGTATGGACCGTGAGTGCATTCGCCCTGGTGTCCGACAATCAAAACCGACTCCAGAGGCCACGCGAATGACTTTTGCAAACAAAGAGCTCTTGCGGCTTTACTTAAGCTAGTTGTTTCTGCAGCCGTGGCATACGTCTCCATCGTCAATTTGTTTAACGAGATTTAACGACCCATAAGCACCTGCGAGATCGTTTGCACAAACTGATCACCATGACTTCGTGATTTGACTGACAATTTTCTATACCCGTTTTCTCTTTCATCGAGGGATGATATGCTGCAGGTATGATGGTAGCGTTAAACGTCACTTGAATTGTGACAGATCATGAATGAGGAATTTTCATCCTCATTTTATACAAGCTCCCTACGTCCAGCCATATACTTGACGTACGTACGTATAGGTATACGTATCGCCTTGGATATGTTCATTACTCAAACGACTGTCCGTCAATCGTTTCTACGTGTCTTGCCCCTCTACTGATCGCGATATTTATCAAACAGATTGAGATATCTAGCTGGTGCAGTTTGTAGACGGAGAAATTACATTATGAGTAGCGAGCGGGTTTCAACCCGACCTGCAGATAAGCTTCCTTGATCGCTTAAAACCCATTTTAAAACAAAAATAGATTCAAAAAATTACAATCTCTCGCCGAGCTGTTCCTACTCTCTAATTATTTCTTCTTACTTTTTTACTCGCTGAAAAGATGAGATTAGAAATATTTCAGCCACGATCCGGAGGGCATAGTCGCCAGCCAACGAGACGATGAATTCTTTGGCCTTAATCAAACAGATTTAGAAATTGCAGTATCATATCGATCGCAGCTAATTATCACGATTTTTAGGAGCGATTATTAGAAGGTTCATTCGTAATCATATGCATACTTATTACTTGTACTTCAGCATATCATCTTTCAGCTGAATTATAGTGGCTCTGGCTTTTACCTCACGAATAGGCATATCGAGTATTATGTATTTTTGTCTTTGAAAACGATGCTCGGTGTTTTTATAAATGACTGACTAACGAAATAGAAAAATCTATGAGATCAATATCATAAAATGACGAGAAGTACTCGAGGACGAAGTATCCTCCGTAATTTACATCTGCAGATAAGTTAATGTAACTAGCCAGAAGGATTTGCATTTCCTTCATTACCACTTAACCCGGTTAGTTAGACCGCCGATAGACCGCGGTATAGAAATACATAAGAAATTGCACATATACATATCTATGCACGTGTAGATCTGTGTATCTATAATATACGTAGAAATGACTTCACTTTACTCCACTTGATTCTATACGTCGCTTCGTTTCACCGCTTAGCAAAGGTACGAAAGTAATAAAATCCAATAAAGCAACGTACCAGAGACACTTACGGAGGCGGAAACCGCCTGCTGGATTGAATGACAAGAACAGGCCGGGCGCGAAACAAGCTGAGATAATACCAGGGGCCAATCTCGAATGCAGTATGCAGTGATTAATTCACACCTGCCGACAATTTTCTATATTTGAGAAAAAAAAGACAAACAAAACCTAATACAGTATTCAAATTTTTTGATCAAATTAACACGGATGTAATTCATTCAATTTTTTATCATTCTTCACGTAGCCTTTACGAAAGCCGAAGATTTGTTACTTTTCGAATTAGCATCGGTGTCATTGCGGGTATCTCTTCAATTGTTGTAGGTATCTTATTATAATTTACCATGGCGCCATGCCAGTTGCAAGGCATAGCTTCTGAATTCGTAATGGTACTCGTGTATCAAGTACGACATATGCGCAACATACACTTAACATGCCTGGATTGGGTGAATCGGTACTGGGCTGCTTCTGAAGTCTGACACCCGCAATGCCTAATAGTTCGAAACAAAAAAATAGAGAACTGCATCGGTTGGTTCTTTAGCCGCATGAAATAACGCTTCGTATGGTAATCCCCACAATTTATCCCTTTTCTATCCCATTTCATATGCATTTCGTATAGGGGAGAGTTTACTCCTAAGGAAAAATTAATTCTGCACGAAAGAGCGGCTCACATATCTTCGAAATCCATTTCCTGCTTCGTGCATGGACCGATGAGACGACTAAAAATGTAAATCCGACCATCGGGCACGTCGCTTCTCAATTTCTACCCAAAAGTCGTATCATGTCACGCCCAAATTCTGATAAAATACATGTCGAAAAAACGTTCTTCCTTTTTTCCGGGTGTCAAAAAATAATGGCGGAACGATTGTCTAAAGTCTTAGCAATGTCGACTGTCACATGAGTATCACATTCGCAATGAACGATGTTAACAACGAAGATGAGATGCGATGCTTCGATGCATTCTTAGAATAAGAATTCATTCTTCGAAGAGCATGGTAACGCCATAAGGTTGGCGCCGCTTCGCGCTCGCATGTAGTACGACAGACATCGCATCACGTTGCAATTATTATAGAAGACTCGATTATTAATTGCTGCCAGTTGCGCGGGCAATAAATCAAGATCTCTTGATCTGATTGAAGGAATCGGAACCAGAGACAGTCGATATCCGGAGCTCTCTCTCCGGCAGATCTAATAACATGATTTGCCAAAAATATGAATGTGACTTTATTACCGCATAAATAACGGCGCCTTGTTCAGTCAATTAGTTTCTGCTGGATCTGATGCGATTATACAGCAATACGTCTAACTTAATACACTCGATACTTCTCTTTCTCGTTTTAATAGACTCTTATACAAATACGAGGACCGCTGTGCGGATTTTCACTTCCCACGTTTGTCGAGTTCGACAAGAACTGCACCGCGAGTAAACAGGTACCAATGTCCTACTTGTTACATTCTATAATCGTTTCTCATGCATTAAGTGCGACATCAATCTGTTTCTATAGCTGTGAATGGATTGTATTATTTTCTGAACAAATTTGTAACATACATGCACGCGGTAGAGATATGGTGTTGAAATATATCTAACATAAGTATGGGATAAATTTTCGTCCGTACTGACAATTTCATTTATGACAATATAGTCGCAACTTGAACAGTACACACGGAACTGTATTTATAAATATTCTGGAATAGCACGCGGAGTTAACTTAACTACAATACATAAAATAGAATTGAAAGTATAATTGTGTAACCGTGGAAAGTGTAGTTGTGCAAACATATGCTCGATGCCGATTACCGTTAAAATTATTTCCATTTTTTTTCTATTTCCGAACACTTTTCTTCACATACAATTAGAAACTAGGAGTGAATAACCCGCGGAGTGACCGTTCGAATTAAGACTTATAGAGAGCGAAGTTATGTTTTTATATTACCTTGGTGAAAAATACACTTGTTTTTCGTTCTTTTGTAATATAATGAATTGTGGAATTGAGGAATATCGAATCGTACGTAGGCCTTGAGTTTTTGATGACACACAAACGACCATATGATAAATTCTTCAATTTTGATTCAAGGTTACGATACGGAGGCAAGATTCGCGGATCAGTTGGTATGAATATAAAATGAGAGAGGAGAAAGATTCGAGTGGGAAACCGGCGCAATATATCTCCGTGGCAAGAGCTGAATTAATAGCCAACTTGTCATAACAGCGGCCGCAGTAACCTGGGCTTAAGCTGTCGCTATAGAGAATATTCTCAAGTATCGTGTCCTGACTCCTTAGTCCTGCGAGTCTTGAATCTTGAGTCTTGAAGTCTTGAGTCTCGAGACTTGAGACTTGAGTCTTGACCGAAGCCGCGCGTAGTCTTGACGTGACGAATTTCCAACGTCAACTCTCTTCTGCAAGCTGATTGCTAAGTGACGTATGCAAATAGCATCCACGCCGACGTCCATAGGCATCTTTCGCGAGGTATTTCCATAAACTGTGCGTACAACTAATCCCTCTGCGTTATAATCATACTTTCGTCATTTTCAAACCCAGACGTTTTTTGCCTCAATACGAACATTCTCTTCCGCCTGTCACACGCTGATCATCCGCTGCGTAAACCCGAGTCGGAATAGAAATTCTAGTTTGATTCTCGGAAACCTCAATTCATTGGCTCTTCACTTTTGCTAACAGAAATATACCGAATCCTACTTCACTAGAATTATCGTCCTACCCAAGGATCCCAAAGTGTGAATGTGGATTAGCGCTTGGACTTGAAATTCTGTTCAGCGTCTTTACATCCTACGAAAATTTCAAATTCTACTCACAACCTCGAAAGTCTTCGAAGAATCGACTCAATGATTAATTTTATTTCGGAGTTGAAATTTATCAGTCTATCAGTTAACAGGACGTTTTATTAAACATTGAGGAGCTATGGGTGAATTAGAATTTCCAAAGTCCCTAACTTGATCAGAAGTCTAAACGTAGAACTGGAATAGAGTAACAGCCATACGTATATTCTGATAGATCGAAGTGTTTATCCCATGGGATTTAAAAGTGAAGAAATAATCGTGTTTGAAATATGTTTTATCTGATAAATCACGATATCGGAAATAATCGTTTACTGCGTTATCAGCTACCATCTATCGCTGAGTAGAACAATGGCGTATTAGCTATAGGCCTAAATCGGTAATTTGTAACGTGTCCGAGCTGTCTGTAAGGTAGAGTAAGGGTGAAGCAGTAATAAAGTACCGAAAGTCGTAACTACGCTATCAGGGATAACTTCTAGCACAGCTAGTCTCTATCCACTTTCGCTCGGTCGCAAAAATCCTATAAGTTATACGAATGACAGACGGAGTAGTGACTATACGCTTCGGTTAGCTGAATACAAAGCCGTGGGTATGCTTTATTCATCGTTGTAGTATGTATGTTTAGCCTGAAAATTATTATCATTATTGTGCTTGTTGTTATTGTTATCATTCGGTATAGGTACCTGCTGCAAATTTTTATTTTCATTTTTTTCACATTTTTATTACCTTTTTTACTCCAGAGTAAAACAACGGCTGCGTGTATCTATTCACGGTGTATGGATTTGACTTTACAATCACTTTGTCTACTTCCTCGAGAATTTCTAGCAAGCCTCCTACTTATAGGTATACATGTACCTATACCTGTGGGTAGTACGAAAATTTTTATCAAGGTTTGAACTTTGATCGGTAGATTAAAACACGCGCAGAATCATCATCTCGACTTCGCAAGATGTGCATCTAAACATGTACATATTATTGCGCCGGTTAGCGCCTTTTCGTACAGAGGAATGAACCCTGCTCATTGCTCATTGCTCATTGCTCATTGCTTATTGCTCGTTGGACAGTTACGAAACCCTGTGATTTATGCGCACCAGTCAGTTATTATAGTATTATACTTTACGAGCGCAATTCATCATGTCATTATTGAGTGTTGTAAGGCGTGTTTAATCGAAATAGTTCAACATTTAGTCACTTACGAGCCTGGTATAGTAATTGCCCCGCGTTTTTTACTCGCCAAGAAGAACCACCGTCCCAATTTTCTTTCTTTTGATTTTATTCCCCGTCGTGAACGAGTGTGAGAAATAATACAGATATTTATTATACTATGAGGGAAAGATTGACGGTCACTATAGCGCGCACGATCGCTTATCTCGTTAAATACGATTCACAGGTTCTTTGGTGCAGCAGCGTGCAGCGATCCTTTAGAGCAGAGAAACGAAACTTTCTTTTGAACGAAAATTTAGACGGATGCATTTTGTACACGCATAGTGCGTTTTTAAGCGACGTAAGACCGTGATCAGTTCGTAAGTTCGGTAAGCCAGTCTTTACAAATCTCTCAACTAATGATTAATGACTCGCAAGCTAGTATTCACCTCTTAAGTCGAAAACCCGCGACGCCTGAGAGTTGCCCTACACCACGACCTGCTGAGATGCTGGGTTTGACGGGCCCCGCAGGCCCCGTGGGTCCAGGCAGTAGGCCCTCTTTAAGACTGGAGAGGAGTGGACCAACCAAACTCGGTCTGGTATCGGCGCTTAATAAGCAACAATAATAACACCCGACTAAGTGTATTATAAACACGTGTTTCTGACGTGTCAAAATTAAGAAGAGATCTCGAAGAAATACTGCGGAAGATTCGGTAATCGATTTCCAACTTATTACCTTACCATGTAATAACTTCTCTGTATGCAGTGTTTACCATTATTTATTTGATCAACGTCCGAAGAAGATGTAGGAGTAATATGGTGTTCGTATTCGGTTTAAGTTCTATCCTACACTCGTCTAGCACCATTTTTCAAAATAACGATCTGGACTCGATCTTCACGCCTGGAACACGCACAGGCTAATAGTAACACGCCTATAGCTCGCGTCAGGAAAGAGCACTGCACCCGAATTTTTCTTGAGAGAGAAATAATTTTTTTTTTAAATCGTTGGTTCGTCATGAAGAAATATTCTATCGACCCATTTTTTTTTTTACAGCTGATTACTTGCGTTCTCAGATATAATTAAAAATTTCATTTGAAATTCTCGGTACTTTATACATTAAGTAGATTTATTGCACTGGGGAAAAAGTCTTTGCCGTATAGGGAGGTCGTATCGTTTATCGAAAATTCTTCAAATCTGAAGATAAAATTCTACATTGAGTTTGTTGTCGGAATAGATCAATGATATTCGATGAATTTAATTTGTGTACATGGAAATTTTCGAGTATCTCTATAGATTACGGATTTACCCCGAAATTAGATCGTTTCAGAATATTATCTCCAAATTTTTGAAACTTTCGATAAACGATGTAGCCACTTTTTCTTCAATGGACTCAATCCATCTAAGACGAGTCGATGAAGTCTAAGACAAATTTTAATTAAAACTAAAAATCGAGGTAATTAGCTGTGAAAAAACTTAACCAATGGATTATTTCTTGGAATCGTATCAGTGATTATAAAATAATTATTTCTAAAGTGTATCGTAAAATCTGTTTGCTGATTAGTTTTGACGCAAAACTTTTTCAATGTACTCTGCTGCACCTACAATACTGAGAGACACGAGTCCCGAGGCGAGTCCTCGGGACAGCCGATACTCGAAGGATGCTTCTTGCTGGTTCTCGAAGAAGTTTACAGGTTTTGCCCGCGGGGGCAGAGCTGGGACACTTTCATCTCGGTCTTGGAAGGGATTGGTACGTAAAGGAGAATATAGGAGTGGAATAAGTTGAGGCACAACTTTCTGCAGGTGTCAGTCTGTCCGGTTGTCGGCGAGCTAGTCTTGTCTCCGCAAGATCTCACGGGTAATTAATATTCGAATTTTTCACTTTACTTTAGTCTTTTGGCCCAAGACTTAACCGACACAGCGTCACCGTACAAAGTCAATCTCTCGATTGCCTCTCCATTAAAGTCGATAGGTTGATAACTCCGGCAGGACGTGCAGAACGTCGAGTACTTCGAGGTCCGAAGCGACAGGGCAAACAACTATGACATGTGAAGAACGTCGTCTAGGTTGTAACGCTGCTTACCCGGTTCGCCGATAATAACTTTCGCGTCAAGCTCAACCACGAACGACGGGAGATCAGATGAGAAAATAGGGATCAAATTTTATCAAGCGTTCAATCTTCGATCCTAAACGTTTATATATCAACAAATTAATTTTTACTTCTAGTTTTATATCGGTAAGAAAAATTCTAGCTGATTCCTACGGAATTACGATCTGAGATACCTGAGGACAACCGCTTTTACTTTAGCTTACATCTAACTATGAAAGGCGAGGTAAGACAGATCCTAACTTATACCTGATTTCTACTTCAATAAACTAGTGAACTGATGTCGTAGAGCTGTATTATTAAAGAAAATCCCTGCAGAGACACTAGAGTCTTTAAAAAAACGTGTCCCGCTTTCAAGGCGTGTGATATACCCTCTTTATGTCGATCTCATACGTGCGGGGCATCGATAGACTATCATAGTAACAGCCCATCATCGTTGGCTCTACATTACGGCTTACGTACTTGACAATATTGAATTTCAAGAACGATTCCTGCTAGCAGAGATAGCATTCGAGTTACGTTACTCGAACAAAGGAGAAGAGAGTTGTTCCAGGACTTCGAAGAATCATGGAGATAAGTTCGTATAAAGCTACTGCCCGACACTGACCGGAGGGCACCAGTGGGCATAAAATATTTTGAAGTGAAAAGAATGGCTCGTCTGAAGATCAGCGTCTACACATGTATTGCACACTTGCTGATCGAACTCTATATTCGATACTTCGCGAGAGACCATTATTGGGCTAGGTTCGGGTTAATGATCGGAGTTGAGTTCGAGAGTGATTTTATTTCATACATCCGGCGTTTTGGAACCGAAAGTATACTTGGATTTAAATAATGAATAAATATATCAGCATCTGGTGCGAAAACGGTTGAATACCGAGGCAGTTTATTCTTGAAAGAAACCTGCAGTTATATATTTGAATTTACGTGATGTTACAATTATTTGATCTTCTCTCTGCACGACGCGATGTAGCAGGAATTAATGTGACGTCATGATCTGATATTCCACCGTTGCATTCCGAGAAAGTTGTCGTTGGGAAGATTTTATGAGAACCTTGTGTCAAAGTAAATGGATTTCGCGGTGAAAAGCGTCGAACCAAAGTCTGAGAGAGGTTGTGAGAACACAGTCGTTCGTTCTTTGATTTGCCTTACTCAACTTACGCGGGATCTTATACATACGCTAGCACTGCTTTAGCTGCTTTGTGCAACGCTAAGCAAGTGCAATATCCAGACTCGAAACCCCAGAGCCTCATCCCTCTAGGCCTACGGCTGGTTATATTCGTTATTCCCGTCCAGAGGCAGCTATAAACGTACCTTACTTTGCTTTATGACGTCTGGGACGTTGAATGTCACAAGCCTCAGAGTTGTAGAAGTATAAAGAAAGCAGCGCCGCTGAAACCACTCCACACGTTTGACGATAGTAGATTTTTCTACTATCAATATCGCCCAATGACCTACAATGATTCTGCATCAGAACTTTGCCAACTTCGAGTATGATCATGGAATGAAAAGTGTCATACAAGATTTTACATCGGAATAGAAACGTCAATTGTATTGAATGAAAAAAGAACGAGGGACAGCACACACATCTTTGGCGGTGGTTTCAAGCTATCAAGGGTAAAGCCATTAGAGTAATTTGTTCGGAAAATTAAACGCCTAATTTTTGAACAGACTTAATGATATTGTAGAGGTCTTTCGGTGTAGTTGCTTAATGAAAGGGCGGCGAATCAAGACGGTCTATGACTCTATATTTGAGATTCAAGATCCGAGAATTAGGAATCAAAAGTGGCACTCTAGGGGTACTCAGATCTATGCATTCGAGCTTTCACTTCTTAGTGAGTTCCTACCTACATCAATGGACAGTTGAGGTCGAAGGAATGTGTGAACCAAGTAATGAAAATTGATTTTTCCTCGCATGAGAAGAGATTGAACACTTCTATGTAATCACGAAAATATTTTTCTTCACAATTCTCATCCAGTTTTTTTGACGCTACGAAGGGTGTATCTAATCTATCAGCTTTGTCGCGTGCAGGCTAGATCAATTCCTATTTCTCTGATCAAGTGAACCGCCCACGCAGCAGGATATCGTTGAATATAGTGCATCTCACCCGCGGGATATAACCCCTGAATAGATAATGGGCAAAGATCTCGATCGATTGACTCGTGGAGTGACTCGTGCTCTTATACTCAAGCACAACGTGAGTGACGCTGTTTCAGCTTTAGCTGACAATAAACTATAAGTATATTATATGTATGTATGTGTTGTTCGTTTCGCTTCAGAGTCCGCAGGCTGTAAAAGGTCCCACGACCTCGTATAGGTCAATCTCTTGATCGCATCGACTAATATTCATCTCAGGAAAGAAATCTCGATAATCCTTTACAGTCGAGACCTGGTATTCGGTTATACGTAACAAAATCGCGTAATATTGATCAGCGAGTGATGTCAGACCTCCTATGTCGAGGTTCACCACCAACTTCGATATCTTGCTCAATATTTTACCCCTGATTTATTTTGAGTGTAAATTTTTCGGGATTTATACCCCCAGACGTCGGTACAAAACAGTTTGCTCCGATACCCGCATACGTCAGAATGGAAATTAAACGTAAACTTCTTCAAAAAAGGTCAAATTCTCCCTTTCGGGTCTAAATGATAATTTCAATGCATACAAAATCCCACCCTAAAATTTTATTCCACACGTTCAAATCTTCAGTAAGAAATTGTTGAATAAAATCATAATTTTCCTGTCGAAACTGTCGGTTATATAATCGACGACGTACCTACTCTTCGAGAGTCTCTATTGCCTTGATATACAAAGGTGTATCAAGAAGTTTGTGCGAAACGATATCCGGTTGCCAAACTTTCGAACTGGTTGGAAACTTTTACCGTTTCTTAAAGTGCGAACGATCGAACGAAACATTTTACTGGGAGCAAATGTTGGAAGGGTTATGGGGTCACGTAAAAGCCGGAAATTGAATCAGTGGTAAAAATAGCACTTTCAGTTCTTCGATTATACGAACGGTTGTAGAATGAGATACCAGAGGGGTGTGAAACGCGCGACGACTTTCTGTCTGCAGTTTGTAGAAAATATAATAATCCCAATTTTTTGCTGCACTTCGGAACTGGTTTCAATAACCCGAGAGTTTCATTTGTGCCAACGCTATACGAAGACGAGTATAAAATCTATTAGCCCCATTGCAAACGATGAGAAAAAATCGAAATCTTTTCGTTTTCTTTTGGAAAAATTGACACGATTGTGAACAACGAGATAGCCGGCCAATTTCTGCCATAACTGAGCGGGCAGAAATGATATAATGCAAATCTTTGAGATGTAAAACGACATAAAGCGTGTCCGGTGAGGGTTAATACCTATATATCTCACATCTCGAGATTATACTCATCGTGTAATCCAGCAGGTAGGCACACCTCTTCGATATACATTGTTTAATAATTCATAGGACGTGATGATGCATGATTGGGCAAGTTTCTGTACGTGTGAGTAATACGTTCATTCTCAACTCGCAGGACCTTTCAACACCCAGAACTTTGACGGAGCGACCAGCTCCGAGGCACGAATATATACCACCATGTGTTTATTCGACCAGAAATCATTTATATACCAGTCAAAAAAGATGAAAAAACAAAAACGGAATTGAGAATCAGTGTAGCCGTGGAAATCAATTTTATATGATTTACTATGGCGCCCGCGCCATTACAATATTTTATTTACACCGACAGTTATTCAGCGTGTAAATCTGCTGAAAAGTATATATTATAAAATTGATTGCACGTTCCAAGCTCACGATCCTAACACATTAGTGTCGGTAGCATCTGATGATTAATTTACCACAGATACCGTAATTGCTAAAAGCTCTAAACCCTTACCGAACCCCGCCTTATACTGGCTATATGTGTATTCAGAGACAGGTATGCGTTGTAGATATATGTCGATGAGACGCCGGACGATTGCCACCGGTCAGTACCGCGCCGCTAATTACTAATCACCAATCACGCGGATTTATCCAAACCTGCAATGCATGAATAATTCACGACTGTAGAATAAAAGCAGGATTTCAAGAACCTGCAGTACCCGGTTATATAGCTTATTCATATATATGCATTTACAACGAACCATCTGCCTATAATGCTGTGAAACAATTTACACTGTGAGAAAACATGAACTGATTTCAATACGGCCACCTCATCTTTTCAAATCATATGCCCATAAATAGGGCACAAAAGTTTAAACTAAAAAACTCGAAATTTGTGACAAAAGGAGCTTTTTGGAACTTTCATATTTGAATTATAGAATAAAAATGTTCGATGCATTACAGATGTTAGGTTTTTCAATTCAAAATGTTTCTGTTTTGTTCCTTGAAATGCAGAAGCTATATTCCCATTGTATGAATTATCTGGATCGAACCTCTATTTGATTTTTTTTTTTTTTCTGTAAAACTGACTCAAACCGATTATAACAAAATTTTGAGAATATTGAATCTCGATTTGAGCATCGGAAAGATAAATTATGAATTTTGCGATTGGAAATTACAGCATTGTCATGGCTTGAAAAGAAGTACGAATTCTAGAACGAGTATGAAAATTACTAATCTAACAATGAGATGTTAATTCATAAAAGGCCCATTCAGGATGTTGCGTTTGACAATGGACCATTTAAAGAACTTCACTTTCTACTTTCTGCATCGCTTTATTGGCGAATAACAGATAAGCCAAGAGCAGCTGATCTGATGGTACAGCCATGTAACGCACTTTTTATAGACCGCGTTCCATCACGTACAGCTACGTCTATCTCGTAGAATGGAATTATCGTTATTAACTTGGTATCGCCCGTTCGAAAAAAGAATGAGAAGGTAATTTCTCGGTGCTAAGATTTGCTAAAAATCTTTCAAATTACAGAGTAATTTAGTGCGAAGTACGAAATCGAAAAAACTGACTGAATATAGCAATGTGAAATCGGCGAAGATGCACGTTAAATTTTTCAACAGAATTTCTATTGCTCCAATTACTCGTCGACTATAAAGAGAATTATTATACTCACAATTTTGTATTTTCACCGACAAACGGAAACGTCTTCATTCCGTTGGACTTCAGGGCTAAATAAGTGCCCTATACAAGTCGCATTGACCCACAACGTCACGTCTTGAATAGGTAAACACAGGTAGAGATATATTCATGGGCTGTTTAGTTGACAGTCGTGTAGCGGACACGGTACAAGGGCTCCTAATAATCCACAAAATATAAGTTAAGACAGATGCCATGTGCCATAACAGTAACCCACACAGTCGGGCGTCGTAGGGTTCGTCGAACAGGCTAAGCCCATTTCTTTCTTGTTAGGTGCCACTTCTTGAACAACGGTCGTAACAGTTACTCAATTTCTCGCGCCTAGATAAGATCACCTGATGGTTCAGTCTGGCGTTCGACCCAGCGCCACCTACGCCCTATACAAGATATAATCGTGCCTTAAAAGTTCAGGTAAGAAAATATCGAGGTGTCATTTGATCGCCATTATATGCCTTGTGAAATTCACTCGATGAGATATAACCGTACGGAATCTCGTACTACCTGATCGCCAAAGCTCCGGCAGACGTGTGTATATCTGTATAGCTTCATCGAATTACCGAAGCCAATTTTATGCTCGGATGACTGTAAGATCATTCTGGTTCGCGACTTGAGAAAAAGATACAGAGTCAGAGAACAGGTCCAAGTTACCTTCCTGCGGCTCAGAAATTATACTTTTTCTATATCCCGTTCACAAGCGTTTAGGAAACTTCATGGACGATATATCTATAGGAGATCTAGGAATCACATAATTGTAAACCGAATTTAGGCGCGCGCTGGACTAGAAATTCTCACTTGAACTTCTCGATTCTAGAATTCAGAGAGGCATTGGTGATTCTGGTTTCAACCTACAGCTCAATCTTTCATTAAACGTCTCGTGAACTAATTGACGAATGAATCCCGAGTCCGAAATAAAATTGACAATTGAATGAATATTTTGTAAACTTTCGAAGTTGTAAGTAGAAATTGAAAATCTGATAAGATACGGAGATGCTTTGATCAGAATTTCAAGTGCAAACGCTGATTCGAATTGTCTTATTTCTGTAAGCAAAACTTGAAGAACAAGGAAATTGAGGTTTCAGAGAATAAAACTAGAACTTCTATTTCAAATTGTAGAACTAAACTGAATACTTCTACGACGTCACATAACCGGTCAGTGCCGAGAGAACAGCTTTTTTTCTCTGCCTCGCGAGCTGCGACAGACGTCACACGTTGCGATATAAATTTATAAGATCGTCATTGCAGATCGTGAGCGAGTTGTTCACTGAGGAATAATGCGCGATCACACTGTTCAGTCAATCGTTAATTCATTCGATGCTGAGATCTTTCCAATGAGAGGATAGCCTAATAATCATCGTGCGAAGTTAAAGCTGAGAGGCACGTCTGTGAATCGGATGCATTTTTCAGAATAATTAGGAACCACGAACGCACCTTGGACCAGAATTGATTCTATTTCAAACCAAGTGTAGGCTACAAGATATAGAGAAAGATAAGATAGTGCGAAGGCTGATAACTTCCAGATTGAATCGGCACGGGGAATCCCCTTTCGCATCAGGTTACTTGCATTCTCTGAAGTGGATATTTCCGAGAAGAATAATATAACCGATAGCAATTCCAGTAGTGCAAAACTAAGCCGGTGCACGTCCCACGTGGACTGGTTCAACTCTGCGAATACAATTGCCCGAGTGTTGCCTAACCGAACAAATGGAGGGTGTCCACTAGACTAAAGCTAACGATAAGATAAGAAAATAATATACTGGTTTAGGGGTTTAGGAGCTGTGAGCTGTAGTTTTATGGCTTACACGAGTTTCCATGCGATTAAAGCTTTCAGAATGAGGGCGTTGTATCCTTCGAGCTATTATAATCGAGCTAGTGAAAACGGCTGGACTGATTTGTAAAGATTAGAGAGCCGATGTTTGTTGGGTTCGAACGTCAGCCTTGGCATAAGGATGGTCGAAGATCGAGCCGGTTAAAGATTGTGCAGACAGACACAACCGACGCCAAAGATCTTCAAGGAGTGAAGCGGTGACCCGACAACTTTTCTTTCTCCTTCTTTCAACACACCGGCATCCGTCGTTCCGTTCATCTTGTATGTCCGTCCGTCCGTTCGATCGAGCGATTGTTTTGATTTATGTCGAACTGTTTCACGGGATGATGCAGCGAAACTTTGCGTCGCTCCTAAGGCTCACCTCTGACCTCCATCAGCATCGTCCTTTTTGCTTTGAAACCCTTTCTTCGAACCGGTCGATGAATTAGAGCAAAATCTTCAATGATCGAATCATACTTTATCTCATAAAGTATAAGTATATAAGTCGGGTGGAAACAGATTGGCAAAATTGCACGATGAATATTTTCGCAGCACGCATTACGCGCAGTGTAGGTACTCTTGTAGCTAGCGAAGGTTGAACTATAGGCACAATAAGAGAAAATAGGAAAATGATTAAAAAAATACGTCGAACAGGAGAAAGCTGATGTTTCGATTACACCGAAAGATTAGACGGTTAAAGTACGCAGCCAATCAAGGAACTAGAGGATCTATTACAGCTAGTAGATAATGGAATAATATGTCAATTATAGATCACGCAAAGTGGCTGCATAACTTCGTTACGACGCGGTGTGCAGTAAATGATTTAGTTGCACCATACTCATCACGCCTATCTAGATACTCTCGCAATTCAATTGAGTGAATGAATTTCGGTTATTCTCACGTCCAATGATGATTGCTTATTAGTTATTACAAATTTCCATTTCTGATTCAGCTGAGCGCCAGAAATCGCAAATATGATGATCGAAAACTGAAAGAAATAAGCATCAAATTATGAAGAAACTTTTCATGGACGATTTTCCTCTGCTGCAGGTCATTCATATCAGCTGAACCGAAAACAGTTATATGCCCAATTTCGAAGGCAGAGTGTCTCATACTGCCTACGCCACCTACACGGAACTTGGTTCCATTCTACTCGAAGTTTTAATGTACTTCACACCGAGGTGTGTAGATGAAAAAGGTCCATAAAAAGAACAAGAGAATGGGTTGTAATTCGAAATTTTATACAGGTAGCATGTATTTGCACACTGGCTAGTTTATTTATGCGGTTTTGTTGCATGTGGGGTTTGTATTGATTGACTAAGAGTCGCGATGAAACCTAGACATCGCTGCAATAGGCAGGCAATTGATACGAGTAAAGTTATTGCAGTGAAAGTACACCGTAGGACTAATTGAACAATAATTTAACTCGTAAATGGAAATTACCCAAGGATCATAAACCTTGTAAGAATGGGGCGAACTTCCTTACGTAAAAGTATTTTGCACAACTATTAAACTTGTACTTGGAATATAATAGCAGACTTACGGGTGCCATATCTTCGCGCGAGTCGTTTCCTTCTCTAATGGATAACTTCCGATCTTTACATGTATAATATTGCGACGTTTCGTAAGCTGCGGCAGAAACGTCGGCGGAATCTTCGAAGGCGAGAAAAAAATAAGACATCAAATGCGTTATGATATGCGCCCAGGTACAACCTCATGCGAGATTTTTATGGTAATTTCGAAAGATCTTTCCTCCCACTATATAAGCTCAGCTGCTGTAACGCCGCGCCGCTTATATTCTCGAAATGAAACAGAAGACGCGTGTCACACGCGTCGTGGGTTCAGACGCATGGGAATTACAATTACTTGTATCGTTTTTACTGCGCAACTGGCTTATTGTCTGCTTCGCCAGCCAGTACTTACACTTTACAGTATACCTTGTACGATAAATTGGCGCTCACGGGACACCGGGACCCCATGGGTCTCCATAAGGCCTCGTGGGGTTCCAATACTCTCTGCGTGCGCATATATATACGTGCGTGTACTTATGCTATCCGTTGTAGCTCCCCTACTAGCGACAAGTAACAGATAGGTACAATCTCACGGGTATACCTAATTACGAGGATTCGTGACATGAGTTTGAGATGAAGGAATGGGGTTTTTAATCGTGCAAAAAGAAAATCCACGAGCTTTAAGAAGTTACGTACATATGTGAAAGATTCGTAAACGCGTGGTCTGCTACACCGGGGAACTTATGGTATAGGCAGATATATTTAAACATATAAAGACCTTTCTTTTTATCATTACCAAGATATGCTATAAATTTTCACTTTCACGGTAATGAACTCACCCGGAAGATGTAGGCTGTGTCCCGTTTGTCAATATAAATCTTTCGCGAGCGGTAAATTGTAAACATTCGCTATCCAAACTACGGGGTAATTAATTGCCAATCGTTGAAAGTAAAGTTGCTGCGGGCGGGATAAGGTACGAAGTCGACGTTAAATCGACCCCGAAATATTGACTGATATTAAATCTATCGAATCACTGTTATTGAACGTATTGTAATAAAAGAATTCTTCCGCCTTCTTTCACACTAGTCGAATAACCGTAATCAATCGATGATCACGCGCCTTGCTTCACTTCGTCTTATAGAAAACTTTCACATTCTATACCTACCGCTGCACGCCATACTACGTATTAATGATTAAACTATTCAAAGGGTAGAGATACACGCGAGCGCGTCAATGGAATACGAGAGCAAAGGTCTCCACCTATGTGGCAAGACCAGGCTGATGGATTCCAGCAAGTGCACGGTTTGTGATTGTAAATTTAGCCCGACGCTCACGTCAGACAGACTCGAGTTCCGACTTCGTAATGTACTCATTCGGTGGCATTTACAGCTTCTTTATATTCAATAATTTACTTGAATTTCAAATCTTCCCCATTATTCATTGCGCAATAAACTCTCCCTAGATTATCTCTGTGCAATATGATCAATCCCCGCCGTTACACAATCAAGGTCTCCAACCGATGGCTACACTTACAGAATAATTTTATCGAGAAATATTTTCAAAATTAATGAATAATTATTATAACAAATCTTGAGATGACATGAATGGTAGATACCTATATACCTATGCATTAGGCAGTTGTCTCGCATATCTAAACAACAATATAGCAGCATAACCTCACCCGACCCAATAACAGAACAAATGTTTCTCATCTTCTCGTGGAGCGAAGCGAAGCGGAGTGAAGTGGAGTGGAACTCCCATCAAGATATAGTTAGAAAGATTTAATTGTGTGGGGATTAAATCTCATTATGCGTAGTGACGAACGATATTACGAATCAATGAAAACATTGATTAGTCGGGTGGCCTAAACTGCCCTAAAAATAACTTATGATAAGAACTTGCTGCACTGTAGTGAGATTGGGTCCTAATGAAAAATCGTTATAGCAACGCAATTATAATTCCAACGTTTGCATTCGCTGAGAGAATAGATTTTTTCATCTTCTTCTTGAAACGGTACGGAATTCTTCTGCCTTTGATGCTTTTGTGCAGTTTACGAATGACGACGACTTTGATGGAGGATAATTTGAATCGGAAATCTATACCTCTCGATACGTTGGTGGCAACTTTCGTATCAGAAACAAAGCTCTTTGTACGATCGACCTGTTTAACTAGTCGGTATTATCAGGCGTCGAGAATCTTTGTATGTAGTACTACGTACACGAAAGTATAGGTATACGGCTATATGGTGATCGCGACGAACACGAATCGAGGTTAACGTGCTACTGAAAAATAAAGTACTAAATCCAAAGTTGAATACGCCAGGGCACTACTACGTCGATGACCAGCATAGCGTATGAAAAAGAGATTAAAGAAATTAATTCTCATTCGTGACGGATCTCAAACGGCGCCGTCCTCCTATATTTAATACTCATATACACACCGTGGTAATTTGTGAATCATCAGTTATTTACACAGTCTTCCTTTTTTAAACGATCTGCAAACACGCGCCTCCGCCACTTAGATTTCGATCACTTAAAGTAGCTATCAAATTACCAAGGACCGTCAAGGATTGTTAAAGCCGGAATTTATAACCCTGCAGTGATTACTCTCCAAGCTGCCACTAGGACGACCTATAAAACAATCGTAACAACGGACCTCAAGCCTTCTGCAACAGGTCCGCGTGGTCTACGGATGCAGTTTCTATACGTGTATATCACAGCTATAGGCAGTCTAGCCTATGGCTTGCTATTGCCTAGGATCAAGGCCAGATCCATTAAAGATATTCACGAGGAATGCCATGGTGAGTGACTGGCTCTGATGGGCGAACGGATCGCGGTCTTAATTGTATCCAATCGTGGCTAGAGCAGATTCTAATCCAACCTGCAGGACGCGTTCGCAATGGTTCTGGTCAAACGCGACCAAGGCACCATTCTGAACGCTGGATCTCCGGAGATGAGGATGAGGATGAGGATGAGGACGAAGACGAGTACGAGGACGAGAACTACGCCGACAACTACGAACCCAAGAGCTGCACCAACCTGCACGCGAAGACGGACGAAAGAAAGCCCCAAGGTAATTGACAGCGTCCGTGCGTTGGCGCCAGTCCCGGCAATTTCGCGGTCACGGTTGCTCGCCGTTTGCGCGCCTCTTAATCACTTTAAGAAATTTATTACGTAACACCTGACTTCCCGTCTTCGGTTCATTTTTCGATTAGAATCACATCTGTCTCACCATAAGACGATTCATACCACCATATGGCGTCGATATTAACTGTAGAAAAAACTGTTGATCAATTTTACAAAAAGAATTATTCATTTTTTCACAATTTTTACGTCGCTTTGGATCTGCAGCCATCCGTCAATCGCGGCAAAATATCAAAGCGATCGTTAGTCAAGTATTGATAATTGGAATGCCGATTGACTGATCGACGAGTGTCACCAGATATCGATTCAACGAAGGGTAGAGGAGATGAGAGGAATCCAGTTTGTCTAACGTTTTTTTCCCCTCATTTCTTTTTTTCTGTTCTCTGTTATTATTTTTATTTTTTTTTCGGAGGGAGAGTATCACCGTCGTACAACGTGACAAGCTCACGCAATCCATTGTGATCGATGTTCGCGCTGACAAGGGAGGAGAAGATACACAGAGATTTATTTATATCTTGCGAAATTATACGCATCACGATTGGAAGAGAGAAGATAGTCCATGCCAATGCAGCAAATATCTCGTCGATTAGTTACGAAATGCATAACGAAATTTTGGACCTGGAAATGGACCTCTACGATCCATTTCAAGCCAATCGGTTAGTCGTCTTTTTCCTCTCTCTCGTACGGAGATGGTTGAAAGATACATACTATAAGTATGATAATTTGTCCGAGACCCTCGTTGCCAAAAACAGAAGCTGAAGTCCGGCTAAAAGTTTGCAGGATCATTGGGGTACCGGTATCATAACGGATCGCGTGAAAATTACGCTTAAATTACCCGACATGCAACGTGTTACATACATCGCCGCCTTGTTAAGGCCAAGGTGCGATATAAAACTTTATACCGTCCACTTGGTAAATTTGTAATTTTATATCATTTTTTATTCCCTTTTATTTTGTCTCACTTATTTTTTTGTTTCTCATTTTTTTACTCTTCTTTCAATATCAGGAATATTGAAATACGTTCGATCATATGCGACGCAACGTCCCATACCGGCAAACAGAGAAAATTATACCTTCATGACTTTACAGTTCCATACAACTGCCTTTACGAAGTATAGGTAAGGCGGTAAACCCCTCCAAGAATCCCAACACACGTACATACAAATGTATATATATACATACATATACAGACACCATATACCTATCACATATGCAGTATATATAATAAAACACCAGAATAAGGTGATGTCTGAAGAATTTCGACCAGACAGAGGATCATTTCCAACGACTAGATTACTAGCACGTTGCGCTCGCAGGAGAGGGCAGAGCAAGTCTGCGGTCTAGTAGATCTATTTATAGCCTACGACGTTAACTTATATACATGTTATATATCATACGTGTATACATATGTACAACTTATATACTATATACGATATGTATTAACGCACAGATGTGGGTCCATGTGTGTGCGCACACGCCACACGCGTTATGCTATCCCATACTCAGCTGGAACACCCATATAACGGGCACGCTTACTAAAGTCATACTGTATCATACTTGCATACGTGCTAAATGAAATTAATATTTTATTTTTTACACCCCTATTACTTTGGAGTTTAGACGGTAGTTTTTCACTAAAAACAAATCCTGTTTAAGTCACCTTTCTATGTCTGTTTTACTTATTTTATTTGAAATTCACTCAGAAGAGATTTTTGGCTGGCTGATTACAGGTCTGAAGTTGAAATAAGGAAATTAAGAATACCGAGTCCGATATGGCGTGTGGAAATTGCAAACAATGGACTCTGTTGATCTATATTGAAGAAATCACCAAATTCATTCATTGATGGACAGTAGATACAGAAGTCCTGAGTAGCTGAGTTTTCACGCGATCAATATTTTTCATAGCTTTGAATTTTCGTATCTAGTTTTCAGATTATAGAAATAAGTGACCCCAAGAGCCGTCGAGTATTGACTTCGTAAATCAGTCCAATTTTTGTAATTGTATAAAATGCCCTATCCGCAAAGGTTTGAAAAAAGTTGCTTACAGGCAGAGACGTCTTTAGAAATGACGTTATTTCCCAATCGTGATGAATCCGTCTCATCAATTCTACCTAGGAGCGTTGAAGAGACCACAATAATACCTGCACAGAACTACTCTAATGAATTCGCGGTATTTTCTGCAACAACAATTAGACGAAAAATGATACCGTATCAAGTCGAGCCTCAGTGTATCATAGGGAGTTGTCAGGGTGGTCAATATGTGTCGATTAAATTGAACGATAAAGTGGGTCCAAGCACTGATTGCGGGATACCAATGATGGATGCAGGTCCGCCCTTCCCTCCTGTGTCCCTACCATTTTGTGGTGCGTACCACGAGTGCAGCAAGCCGTCCTTTACCATAGCCAGCATGCGCCAAGGTCGCTAACCTCTCGAGCCCTACGGTTCCGTTTGGCGCCACTCTTTTTCACGTTTAAGTTGTTTAAGTTACCTGCTGCACCGCGGCTGCTGCTGCAGTCACTCACTCACTCACTCACTCACTGATACTCACTTTGCGCCTAACGATAAGATTAAATCTCCCATGCAGGATAATACCTACTCGATACTCGCGCTTTCACACAGTGCGTGTCGTTCACCGCGAAACACACGACAGGATAAGTATCAAATTAATTGAAAATCAGTTTACAACTTCGAAAGGTATTGCTGAGCCGAAAAATCCGTAAGCGACTAGTCCGATGCTGTAATCATTCGATGCATCTATATGCATCTTTTACCTGACCAAAGTCGCGAGATAATTTCGAATCAGTTTCTGAGTTTGGAAAAACTGCCTAAATCTTTTCAAATCATGTCCACGAATGAGGCAGAAAAGTTTTCGTTACAAAACGTAATATCTATCAGAAAGTTGAGATTCTTTATGTTAGTTGCTCTTGATTTAGCTTATTTGTGAATATAATTTGGAAAGATTCACGTACAGCTTTTTTCGAATCAGTTAATTCTCTCTTATATAGTATAAATTATTTTACAGCATTGGTGAAGTCATGTGCGCAAGCCCTCCTTAGGGAAAAAGATTCGTTTTTATTGAAAATTGACCCTCGATTTATAAGTGCAATAGATTTGTAGATAGGAAACGTTTAACTCACAATCAATGTTAGATAAACTAGCGACTAGTACCGTAAAGGGATCGTAAATTGAAGAAACATAATGAATTATTGAATAACGCTAATTGACGGAGGAAGGAACGGCTTCTCCACACATTGAGAGTAATGATCTATTTGCATACCTGTACCTACCTATTGGACAATTTATTTGAGAAAAAGTACATTCTACTCTTTACAGACGGAAGAATATTGACACAAATAGTTCAAAATGAAATAGTTCACAAATTTCTTCACTTTTGATATTCATTTACATATTTGAACGTAGACTAGACAAATTTTGTCATTTTCATTTGTGATGACACCGATGTGAAAGAAAAAGATGATTGGACCAACCATTAGTACGAACCTATATTTCATATTAGTAGTATAGCTTCAATACAGAAATTGCTGAGATTGAACAACTATTAATTCGTAATCAAATACTCATTCGCGCAAACACGAGCGCTTAATTAGGTCGACAGATATTTAGTTGCCACAGATTACTAAATACTTTATTTCACTCTTTATAAACGCAGATTTTGTAGTTTCTCTACTTGCGAGCTAGTTGAATCTGGTGCAATGATCTATCATTATATATTCTAATTCCTTTGAAGAATTAACTTATACAATAATTGTGACATTCAAAGCATCCGCATTGCGAATATTCTTGGTGTTAATTATAGGCAGTATAGGTTGGAAAGAGATTGCATGTCATGACTTTGCCAGGTGATTCACCAGCTCGAGATCGATGAAGATTTACAAAAATATACGACCGCAAAATAGATCTTGACCTTGTTGAAAATTGAAGTGAAAATCTTTTATTGCCTTGAAAAATTCTTCTCATGGAAAGGAACAAAAGTCTCCACGAGACGATGGGTTGCAAATGTATCTATCAATCCGTCGAATAACACATCGACAAAAGAAACGTATAAAGAAAACAAGGAGGCTTGGAAGTTGAAGGTCCACTTTGCAGGTTCGACACGAAGTGTTTTGCGTAAGCACAACTATTTTACGAGCAAAGAAACATAAGCGCGATTGCCGAAAACGTCTGAATTTGAACTTCAGAACAATTCCAAGGACAACGTCTGTTTTACGCTAACAATAGTTATGACACTTTGAAGTCTGACATTTTTTGGAGAACAATTAGCTGACCCGCTCATTTTTACGCGAAGTGTATTATAGTATACTCTTTTTAAATGATATAAAATTGTTCCAAATCGTTGGTTGAATGAGCGTAAGATTCGACGAAGATTGGTATCAGTTACAAAGATGTATTGGGAAAAAAAAGGAAAAGATTTGCCCGCATCTCTGCCTGATGCTCACGTGCGTGAACGGCAGGCTGACCATTTCGCTCGGCCCTCCTGGATACGTAGACTACTCAAATAACGACCGCAGGTTGCAGCCCCAACAAAAATACATAAAATTATCAAAACCAGTTAACCATGGGACATTACCCATCTACCCGTTACTAATTTGAGGAATGTCGACTTCAATGTAACATTATAGTTGCTGATTTTTTAACATATTTTTGGTACCTCAAGAATATCTTGTGTCCAGATGATTCCTTTCTTTTCAGGCAGATCAATTCGTTAAATTTCGCCACCTAATAACAAGCCAAAGAATAATTCAGGATTGCAAGATCGAAGGTAAACTTATATCCACTGTTTTCATAAATTAAGAAAACATTATTTCGGCTGATTGAAAATTCGCTATTGGATTGCCGAAATTTCGTTTTATTTTTTCATTCGCAGATTTGAATTATTTTTCGAAATATTTTGAGTATGGCGAGGCTAACACAATATTAAAAAACTCATATTTCACAATTTCTCACAAGCCTGGATAATTCTGCAGAATTTTGAACTCCTTGACACAAGAAGGTGCAGCGAATGATACCGAAGAATTATTCATTCACTTCGGGAAACTATAGTCCTAGCATAGTAATTATTAAGAAATATCCAGATTGTGAAGCATTAATTGAGTCCAGGCTGTAGGCGCAGAAAGTTAATCGACTCAATTAGACCGATTAAGCGTACATGGCTACGTTTTTTGTTCTTGCAATTCTATGGTACGTTTTCAAGTGACGTAACGAGACCAGTGTACATATATATTTATATATATTTATGTATGTATACAGTTGTCATTAAACGGCATTCAGTAGAACTTTATTTATTCTAATTTCAAACGAATATTTCGAAAGTCAATAAGCGTAATTGCTATAATTATACCATAATGCGGCAAAGGCACCTAACTAATAACGTCTATTGTTATTAGTGATTTACTATACGTTTCATTTCACGCGCACAGACAATAGGTGGAACGTTCATTTGTTCAACCCGAAGCGAATAGAATGTAATTGGAGTCCATTGAATAGAGACTTAATTACTACGTGTGATTTGTACACAGATCGGCATGCTACAGAATACACTATAACTGCACCAGTAGAGTTCTGAGTTACCGATATAACCGGACGATTAAATCCGCATTGTCTTGCCTTACGCCTGCATTTATGCAACCTAGGCATTCTCGTAGTTGTGGCAATGATCAATTCCAGTACGCATGCCCACGTACTTATCGGTAGAACTCTGGCAGCGGCGAAGTTTTTTGCACGATAACTTACCGACGGAATAGCATCGGCAGCGATACCACAAGAACTTATAGATTTTAAGCTATACAATTTCATTAGCAATCTAGTAATATCAAAATCGTCACCATATCTAGGTGATTTATTAATACTCAAAATTGGCGACGAATTGATATTTATAATATGTAATAAGAACGAATGTTACTCGAGAGTTTCTGAGTATTCAATTATTTCCGTTGGTTCTTTTCATAATTGAATTTTATTCCAGAGATTACACAAATATATGTATTTATTGGAGTATAGGAAATTTATACAGCATTTATACATACCTATAAATATATATCTGCGAAATAATCCACTGTAATACTCATATACAGTCTAATTAGATATGTTCATTCAAAAGATCAGCTCATGTATTACCTATGTATCACATACCATTACAGGTAAAAAGAAGTTTCCAGTATTCTAAAGATCAAGAATCCGACTACAGGAATACGCCCTTATTATATTACATCGTCATGATCTTATACAAAACTCGAATGTAAAGAACGCGTTAAACTTAAAACGCGTTGAGATAAATACAATCAGTAATTTTTTGGATATGCCTACCGAACCCTTTTCCGTATAATATATTACTGATTTTTCAAGTCATGTCGTCGCGTTCTTAGCGCGATATCAGGCTTCGGTTTTACTACATCGATGAAAAAGACAGATGTGATAAGACACTGTGATCTGTTCTGAAATGTTTGATTATTTTTGTAACTGATCTTCTTCAAATTCGATTTATACAACATTTTACCATCCCCAGTATGGAATCAACAAGATAAAACCAACAAACCCATATTCGTTGATTAAACCGCGATGGGAAGTAGATATGTGTAAGTTTTCATTTAATTAAAATAGTTTTATCAAACTGATTGTAAGTCTGGACTATCGTAAAATGAGCTCCTTTCAGGCGTGCACGGTGCCACTATTATTCCTCAAGAATTGTCAAGTATGTTTTAAATTAAAGTCAATAATCATATCAAAATAGATCTCAACTTAGACCAGCTACAGCGTACAAGCGATCAGACTTTCAAAAAAACTTGAATAATCTAAGGACCGTATATAGATAGTCCTAGAACGAACCTATAGGCATAGCTTTGATACACGCAAAATATATAAATAGCGTTAATTTACTCCACTTGTTACACCAGTTATGTGTTCGCCCAAGCTGGGAAATCGCTGAGATCGTATATCAGATTTCCCCAAGTAGGAAATCCGATCGTCAACACAACCAAGGTGATCACACTTGGTCCAATACCAGCCACCATTAAATCTTTCGTTTTTATATGTCCGGCAGCACATGCGATAGCATTTGGCGGTGTTCCGACTGGTAAATGGAATGAAAATGAGCAGCACAGGGCAGCTGGTAGCATCAAATATAGGGGATGCAATTTGATCGATACGCACTATAAAAAATGAAAGGAAAACGTTATTCAGCGAGTTGTGGTTCTCTCCTGTGAGAAAAATATTGAAAAATTGTGAAATAATTTGACAAAATAGACAGAATTTTCTTTCAGGAAATGTTCGATATGTAAAGATGTTTTACTTACCAATTCGGAAAGTACTGGCAATATTATGGTGGCAATAGCGACATTTGCAGTCAATTCTGTAATCATTTGAGCTAGAAAACAGACGACAAACAAAATCGCTATCGGGTGTAGATCTCCGAGGCTGGACAATCCGTTTCCTAATACTTTCGATAAGCCCGAAGATATGCTACCCGCAGATAATGCGAAACCACCGCCAAGAACGAACATGAGGCCCCAATGCATTTTCGTTTGTATTAATTTCCAGTTTATCAAACCAGGACTTGGTTTTGTTGGACGTTTACTTGGATCTTTACTAAAAGCGTTGAGAAAGTCCAACTTTGCTGGGATTATGAACATCAGGAGTGTGATGAATATTGCCGAACTTGAGTCTTTGTATGGCCTGTCAAAAATAGGAGATAAATATAAACCCGAAAGTTGCATAGCCTGCCGACCCGAAGTAGCGTAAGTCTCGCAGTTTTATACTCACAACGTAGTGATATATGTGGGCCACCCAGCAACAAATCCAGGTTTTCTAAAAAACCACATGAAAATGACTAAAACGAATAGAAACGCAACGCAAGATTCGTGCCAGGTGATTGGTCCTAGCGCTTTATATTTCTGCTCGATAACATCCGCAGCAACTTTTTCACCCTCTCTTCCAATATTTATAGCTTGAGCGTCTTTACTGTTTGGTCTGAACATTCCCATGTACATTATTTGCAGCCATAGCCAGATCAAAAATCCGCAAATCAGCATCGGTGGGATGGCGTAGCACATCCATTCCGAAAAATTGATGCCTGGGCTGTTCGGAAAACGGCTAAGAACAAAAAAATTTAGAATAAATTCGCAGGATATAACGAACGGGTACACGCAGTAATTTTCCACATATGGTGGCAGGAAGTTCATAGGAAAAACGAAGCAAGAGACTCGGTAGCAATGCTATAAACAGCTATTTCCGCGCTCTAGGCAAAAGCTGCTGTACATTCTCTCATTATTAGAAATCCGGAGCTAGCGCACTGACAAGGAAAGTATCAGACCTCTGGGTGATGGATTCTGCCCAAACGTCTAGAGGTGTTTCCTTGCGCGAAAGCATATGGAGTCCATAAATGTGTAGTTCAATTTTACCCTCCATAGTCACCGTGGCTCAAATTAACCCACCTATATATTTTACTGAAAAAGTGCAATCTTCGCAAATTCACATTTTCATGAATTTTTTTAGTTATTTTTATTATTATTTATTTTTTTATTTTTTAAAAAATCGGTTGGATTTTGCTGATTGAAAATCAGTTCGGTTAATTCGACCCACTGTGACTATCCCATGATTCTACGAAAGTTTGACTACGGAGGATTTCATCATCTTGTTCATAATTTATCATATGAGAAGTTTGACGTGTGTGATTCGGTGACGAACGTAAGATATGGTGAGATAATGTCTTAAATATTCATTGTTATTGTTGACTAATGAATTTTTAATGATAGTACCGCATGCAGCCAGGTCTGAATAGATTATGCAAGAGTAATAGTGAAGTACCAACAAATCTCTCGATAATATGATGAATTGTGGTGAAAAGAAGCAAGGCCCATTAGATGGAATTACATTCTATCCTCTCATATCTAGGTCCTGTATTTTGGCACAACTCACAAGGAAACCTGATACTCTCCTTGCAAGTTCATAACCAGGTTGTCTATCCTAGTTACGGCACTGTGCATTAATTGAAAGAAGATAAATATCTAAATGCGATAAGACAGAGTGTCTTTACCACAAAATTAGCTTCACGGCTTAGTGGCGAGATAATGTTCATCATATTCCACGGTATCGGTAATATCCCTAGAATTCTACGTCTTATTTTTAGAATAATAGTCCCGATCTCCACGCGACGATTAAATGCACTTTAGACGCACTTAAAGATAGTGCATTTATCTTCTCAGTGGTCTTCTGCGTCAGACTCGAAGTGTGATTGGATAAATATCGTCACTTAAACATCACGCATGTAGAATTGACACTTGCAGACACGAAGGATACGTGTCAAAGCGTACCTATGCAATTAGCTCTCTAGATAGCATTTCCTTGTTCTCATTCACAACACATCGAATTTGGTAAGCAAATATTGTTACATTTAGTCCCAAATTATTCCTTATTTAAGATTCAAGATTTGAAATCCATAAAGTCGAGTAGCATGTTCAGCGTACATGTTATAGAGCCAAAAGATATAGTTCTATTAGTCACTTCTAAAAGATATATTTATGTCCAGACATTAGATACACGTATCATGTCAACGTCGAAAGTAATAGAATCGATGAGTCCAGATATGCCAGCAGAGAAATAACCAGACACAAGTGGAGCTTGACACCAATACGTTTCGTAACTTTTGGTAAGGGTCAATGATACTTTGATACCACCTTTCATAACTACAGCAAGGAAGTTTATCAAGTAATAGTACTTTATGTACCAAGGGCGTAAAATGCGATTTTACGCCCGAGTCGTGATCGTCGTGCCCAAGGGCCGGCGAAGCCGGCCCGAGGGAAGCGACGATCACACGAGGTCGTATAATCGTACGCCCGTGGTGCATACATTATTTTTTGGCACAGTGGGTGGAAAATTTGAAAAATACCCAAAAATGTGTACAAATAGTATATATATACGGGGCATTTCAGCTCAGCTCAACCAACCATCGACATCAATCTCGGCTTAATTATTTTTTATCACGAATGCGTTAAAAACGAGATTAGAAATCATTGAGCAGGCTAACCCTCGCGGGGGTCCAGGGCGGGTCCAGGGGCGAAGCCCCTGGTCGGGTCCGGGGCGAAGCCCCGGTGGGGTCCAGGGGCGAAGCCCCGGTGGGGGGTTGGGGGGGCGAAGCCCCCCGACTATGAAAAAAAAGAATTTCATCTGATACAATAAGAGTGTCACGTGTAAAAAATAAAATCGAAAAAAAAAATTTCGAATTTTTGTTCATCTTTGAAAAAAAATTAAAAAAACAAAAATCGCATTTGTGTACATCTTTGAAGAAAAAATTAGAAAAAAACATTGAAGTTTTGTACATCTTGAAAAAAAAAAATTGAAAAACAAATCGAATTTTCGTACATCTTTAAAAATGAAATCGAGAAAAAAAGTTCGAATTTTTGTACATCTTTTATTAAAAATGTAATAAAGAGCAAGTACAGGACCGCAATTATTGTGCGATTATAATCATATTCATTTGACATAAATCACAAAAGAACATCAGAAAGAAATGCCTTTATGGCATCAGGGACGCGAAATTTTATAATAAATTGTGAATGCACAAAGAAATGAACACAAAAACTCTCAAATCAAAAGGAGAATTTAAACTATACTAACATTATTTTAAGAAACGAAAAATCAAAATTAATAATCGAACATAATTCGATTAGACTTATTCGTCAAAGACTTATTCAGTTTCCACTGTTCTTTTTGTTACTGTCACGATTGTTCTTTTCTTTTTATTTGATGTGACGTCTGTATCGTCGATAGCATTTGAAATTCGTGTTGATATTTTTCTTTTATTGTTTACTGAATTTTCCACGTAGCCTTCAGCTACTTGCGACGATCTCCATCCCCCATGACGTTTCAAAGTCAGTATATCTGCTCCTGTATCAGCGAGTAATGTAGCAGATGAACGTCGGAAGCTGTGTCCGGTAAAAAGACTAGGTTCCGGTAGATTCAACCACGTAGCTATTTCTTTAGGCATTGCCCCTATTTTATTTTTCCCGATAGGTTGATTTGTATATTTGCCACCGTGGTATCGTACGAAAAGCTTGTTCGTATCCAAATTAGGTCGTTGTAGTAGATAAATACTAACGATGTCGTAGTAATGATTCTCGAGTGTGAACGTTCTCGGTTTATGATTTTTCGTATCAGGAATGTTGATTATCAATAATGAATCAGCCTCTTTTACATCACTCATGGTCAATTTATGCAACTCGTCTCGTCGGCAAGCACCATGTAAGCCGAGAATAAGAGCAACCTGTGACCAATTAAAATGCTCATTGTAATGTCTTGTATTAGTGGTGCGAACTCAGTTTTGAAATTTGATGCTAATTCTGAAATGTAACTAACCTTATGTGGTAAGTATGTATCGTTAGGAGCATCGTCGAGAAATTTTTTACACTCTAAGCTCGAAAATACTTTGGCTTTTTTTGGTACGTGTCCAGTATGTAGCTTTTTCAAATAAGCAATGACTTGAGTGTATTTGCTGATATCCACGGATTTTTCTATTTTCACCATAGCTTTAATCATTGAATATTTCGACCACATTGATGATGACTTATATTTCGAAGACATTTCATGGAAGTATGCCAGGAATACCTTTTCATCAAATGATCTTGTCCCTTTTTTTTTTTGCCATTCAATGAACTCTTCATAGCAAGCACGATAAATTGACTTGGATTTATCCGGAAGTGTATCGCTTAAAGCTTCTTCAGCAGCCAATAATATATCGTCAGGAATAAAATCTTCGTCACTGAGTTCACTCATTTCGTATAAAATATAAATCTTTCACTCTGCAGATACGTCGGTCAACACACGAATATGAAAAGGTTATAATAATAAAAAAACATCGCAGTCAGTCATAGCCAACTCGACACTACCCAAGTTTTTCGTCTGTTTAATAAATAAACGACGATTTTCAACTCTTTGTATTTTACGCACAGTACACCGAAGCTATAAAATCGAGGCGTAAAAACGAATTCTACGCCCATTGTGTCATAAATTAGCATTTTACGCCCTGAAATCAAGACGTAAAAACCAATTTTACGCCCATTGTGTCAAAAATTAATTTCACTACTATCTACAAAAACGTGTTCTTCGTCTGAAGAAAGGATACTTAAAGATTTCAAGCACACTTACGTTTCGTAGATTCCTTTAAGAGTTAAATTGGTTCCACTTCCTACTACCGTACCGGTACCACCGATACTAGACGCATACGAAGCGATCAAATAGTATGTCAACGTGGTGTTGGTCGGCTTCTTGGCTCTGCAAAGAATTTGTGTTTCGATTTATCCTGTAATTCTTCTGATTTGTATTAATCAATAATTCGTTGTATGAAACACTGCATCACATAGCGTATATTGGAATTAATCAATCGTATCTACCAGCACTGATGCTTCTTATACTGATCGGCAACTAGAATGCCGATTTGAGATTTCTCATGGAGAGTGAACTCCGATATAAGAAAATTACTCACGGTTCACCATCCACGGTACATTCAGGGTCACTTTTGTCTTCAATGAACATGGGAGCCAGCCCTTGCTATGATAAAGAGAATGTTATTAGGTAAGGAAATATTTGGAGGATAAAATTCTGTAGATACTATAAATATAAAATTGATTACATTTTCCAATTCCATGAGCACAGTGTCTATGATTGGAATCATCATAGCCGTAGCTGCTGTGTTTGAAATCCACATTGAAATAAACATGGTAACCAAAAAAATACCAAAGCTCAACCTTGAAGGAACAGAAAGCACAAATCGATAAAACAATCTTCGTCCAATTCAAAAAACTGGGAAATTAAACATTCTTGCATTTCCATGATTGGATGATCACGAAATATATGCATTTGGCTTGAAAAAATATTACCGTCAAATGTGAGCAACTGGAATAGAAATAATTTTCAACTGGAAAAATAATGTATACTCGAATATATAGGAAAATCACCAAAAAAAAATTACCTTCTATGGCCACACCCAACTATCTTAATGATCAGTAATGCGACTCGCATGTGTAGCCCCGAATGTTCAATTGCAACGGCTATAATGAGACTTGCAAGGAACATCATCGTAGTATCATTTAGATAGCACTGTGTAGTGTCAGTGGTATTCAAAATGCCCAACAGTGGATAAAGGAAAATTGGTATAAAAGCAGTAATGGGTAGAGGTAAGGCTTCGGTCACCCAGTAAAGAGCCATCATTGCAACGACGTACAGACACCTATACGCCTGTATGAAGAGAAATTAGTTTTTATTGCTGCATCGTGTACAAAATTTTTGAAAATTGTGAAAATCAAATACAGTGAGAAATGACCGATTAATCTAACGGGATTAGAAATTTAAACGGATTCCTCTTGCTTGACATAAAAAAAACTGTATATTTCTTGAAGTACAGCGAGAATTAAATAGACAAGTCACTCCTGACATTATAGAAATATTAATATTTCAGTTATTACTTACCGGTGTATTCTTGTAAATGAATATAAGAGATAGAAATATCGGCCATAATATTACAATGATTGATCGCCAGTATATGGCAATGAATCTAAGTAGAAGCCGTCCAAAGCTGACGTCTCTTCTGGAAGAAGACAATTTTTTTAGTTAAATTATCGGCAAGACAAATAATAGGAACATTTTGATTTTCGGAAATAAAAGATTTTTTCAATCTACCTTGTGAAGCCAAGCTCTCGTTCCGCATTACTGTCCACCTGAGCGATGTCCTGCTTTGTGGTGTTCATGATGCCGACGGCTTTAATTAAACTTGAAATCAAAAATGACACAAATTCATTGTTATAAAACTTCAGTGAAAACTTGAACTAAAGTATAAATTTTATGCAGCCTTGTTTCTGTTGTGAAAAAATAAATAGAAAACTGATGACTAATCCAACGAACACCTTTACCCCGATAGCTTACGTCGTTCCTCGCGGATTAAGCAATTATTTATTCAGAGCACAATGTATGTACCGCGAGTTGCTTGTACATTTCTATCAACACGTTTGATCGAAGTCGGTTTATCGCAATAGAACGAAAATATATCGGCAAATTAGTTCTGACAATGCAATGTCACGCCAATGTGAGAAGAAATAGGTCTTCTGCGAGTTTATGCAAATTATTGATGAATGGTTCTGCCATTACTAATTAAGGACTTTTAAATCTCTAGCACAAAGCAGCGTGGGTCAAATACTGCTGCGGAAAATTTTTCATCCATTTTCATTCAAACGGAAAAATGCCTGCAACCAAAAATCGGGCAATATAAGCTGGGATTTGACAGAAATCGAGCAGAAAATTGTTGTCCTTGCATAATTAGTATAAATCATTTTTTTCTAATCAAGCTTTTTTTATCTGCCCATATTGCTCACTGCAAAAAGTATCAAAGTTACTCGATGCTAAGCTACAATGCATATATCAGGTCTTTTCGTGAATTGCCCCATAGGAAACGAAATGATAGGCAACCCATGGTACAAGTTACACTTTGAGCCGATTTGAAAGAATAATTAGTAATTACAAGGTGTCCATAGTTCCAACAATTACCATTTGTCGTAAAAATTTCATAACAGTAAAGTGAACGTACTCTCTGGCCAAATCATTAGCAAAAATGTCAATTTAATTTAATCTATTGTCAGAGTTCAATTTAATCATACGTATAACAAAAAAACTGCTAAAATTCTATCTTTAAAAAAACTTTGAAAAACAGCCTCTGAATACATTTATAAATACGTCGGCTCTGTTTGTTTCTTTGGCAGGTATCTAGTAATAACTTATTGCAGTGATAACACCACGCATTTTGTAGACAAGCAGGCGGTCCATAGTACAGACATTGTCCATATTATCACCGCCTCTTCTGTTGAGAATGTGATATAAGTATGCAGAGGCGCCGGCTTTTAGAAAACCCCATGGGTACTCATCTACTCATGCTAATTTGTTAACTCGCTTAAAAGTAATGCACATCGATCGACGAATAAATATCCTACATAATCGTGAAAATCGCATCTAAATCCGTCCTCCAGTAGAACTCAAGTTATAAGCGAACAGACAGGCGGTAGGACAGAAATATCTTGCATTCCATATACAGTGAGTTTTCGTATCTGCGGGTCACTCGTTGATGCTTAACAATGAATTCACAATGAAATGAGCGCGAATTCATTCAACAAGTGACCCGCAGATACGAAAACTCACTGTATGTAGAGATACAGAAGAGAAGAAAAGACAATAGGTGAAAAATGCTAAATTGAACAATAAAGAACGCATATTTATATTTATAGTAATTTTGTTTTTAGTGCATCAGTCCTACACCGTCTTTGCACCCTTAGGTACTCCCTAATCAATTACGTTTAACGAAAAATTCAAAGAAATTGAGATATCGCTGGATTATTGATCAGTTTTGGTGTCTATGGTCATGGGTGCTCCGCACTTAATACTTGCCTCTTTTGGGTGCTGGAAGGCTCCCAGCACCCACGGAGTCGGCGCCCCTGTAAGTATGTACTCGGGACTTCTTGAGCAGGTCTTCTAGAATGTCTTATCAACTAATCGACTGTCAATTTATCTGCTTCCGTAACGATAATGTATTAATAACGCGTGATAGACTTGAATTGTGTAATTTCAAGCTGTAAAATTTTCCACGAGTAGAAATAACAAATAACGACATTATTAACAACGCTGTCGACGTCGGAAATAATCGAAGCTGACAATCAGCATTTATCTCGTTCACTAGTTTCCATATATTTCGAAACTTGAACCTTATTCAAGATACAACCATAACACTAATAACGTAGACACAATTTCTTACCGAAACTTACGTTATCGTGCAGCTTGAATCACAATCGAAAAAATAAAGTTGAGGCGCAATCTTTGTAAATTTCATCCCAAAGCAGTGGCGTTGACAGTGCAATCAGTTAAGTCTGTTTAGATTAGAACAGTTTCATCGTTGGCCTTTGACCTTTAAGGCTAAATATAGTTATTCGTGAACACCTAATTAAATTGAAATGAAGCCCACTGCATAGTCACGTATCCAAATTATGTTAATTGTAAGTGGCCTCTGTTCGAAGAAGAAGCAAACAGTATTGTCGTCAATGGCTATTTTCTAGCAGTTTTTACATTGAGAATTGTCCGGAAGTATAAATATAGTTCGATTGAATTGCTAATAATCTATTGGTATACACGAACAATCGCGGAGGTAACAAACAAAGAAAACAAGAATGGGGCCATATCCAGATTGCACTATACACCTTATGAGCTACCCAAGGGCTAATGGCTTCCCAAATTGAGAAATGAATCGAACTATAAATAAATAAACATCATTACGAACCGTATAAAAGATTAATTGGAAGCATAACTTGCGGTCGCATAATAGAGTAAACAATGATGACCAATGAGGAAGATTAATGTCGGTGCTTGTACAGCACAGCAAATAACATGAACTTGAATTATTTCGTGGTGTGATTGAACTTGCAATAGCTAAGAAGGAAGATTACCGAATGTTATAATTCATCGTTGAAGAAAATAAAATAACCTGATAAGACGCAGATAGTGAAATACAGAAATAGAACAGTGATCATGTGTGACTGAAAATGAGGCAGAGTGAAGCATGTTAAGACGGAGAAGCCGAGGGAGAAGCACACCAATCCGCTGCGGCAGCGGATGGTTCGATAAATTAATGGGGTTTATCTTCCGCAGATGACAGAAACCGACAAAAGTGCGCTTTTCCGTTTTACTGTACTCCGATTTCGGGCGATGTTGTGAAGTATTTACTAATCGAGATTTACTGGAATATGGTGCTCTATGCAGTTTATTCTGAGGTTGGTAGTAATCGGCAAACATCGTAGAAAATGTATAGAAACGGAGTCTCTGGAAGTTGATAGTTTATGAAAATGATAGTTTTCAATTTGGTGAGATAAATTCTTTGGTAATTGAATTGTTTTATGGCTAGGTTTAGTTAGGCCGAAGTTTAGAACCGAACTTTTTGAACTAATTAGAACTTGTAACTCCTCACGAATTATAAATAGTCGATTTTTCAAATAGAACTGTCAGATTCTTCGGATAGAATTCGAGTACCATGTAGGTAAATGGAAAATATATGGAAATTGTAATAATGTTGGAAGGGCCACGGGTGTCGTATGAGATGTTCAGGCTCATATTCATGGGTTGAAATTTCTTGATGGATAAGATTAATCATTGCGAAGTGAAAGTCGGTAATCACGAATTGACGGGAAAGAGGACTGGTAAGAGGACAAGGTTATAAAACATGCGGTGAGAATTTTGGGAATAAAAATAGCCGAGGATCGCCTGCGTCACAGCCGTCGCGTGGACCAAGTGGGATCTCGGTGCATCGAGATCAATGCCAAATTTGAAGGTCAGAAGTGCAAGTCGTCACAGCGCGTTACATGAACCTACAGTGGCTTTTGGGTTATTATATACCGACTTACGATTAGCGAGCAAATTATATCTACCAAACATGGCTTCAGCAAAAAGTTTTATTTTAATGATCTGACGAAAACAGAACCACCTTCAATACTTCGTTGCGACATCAGGAAAAATAAAGACTTCACAGAACAGCACTGGTCATACTCACTGGATTACTCATGCAGAAGAATTGTTACACAGATATCGATGCATGTGCAGTCCAGCATGCAAATGCACTCATATCATGACTCTGGGATGTGATAAAAAAAACTTGCCTAATTTCTTCAGGTAGATGTTGTAGACCCTTATGCGAACCCATCGGGTAACTGTGTACTGGACTGTGTCTGAATGATGATTTATCCTTGTGCATAAAAGCGTTATCTAGACAGAGAATAGTGAGAGTCTTGAAGACCGGACTTAGCGAAATGCAAACAGTTAAAAAACCTCTTGCGCAAAATTTGATTTGAAACGGTCTTTCAGGGGTTGAAAATCTGATCGTTATATCCAAGCTTATGTGTCACGACAAATTAATACTGCATACAAATACGGAAATTTTAGTACACGCCGAGATTGATGAAGCAATTAATTATGGATAATAATTCAACAGTTGAAATTTGCATCATTACGTTATCAAAGATGCAGTATCTGTTTTTAGTACATGCTACATAACTGGTTGTGTTTTAATCCAAGAAGAAGAAAAGAGAAAAACTAAAACTCAGAGCTTCAATAAAAATCTCTGCTTGTTATACGCTATTTTGAATTTTACTCAGTTGTATAAAACCCCTTAGAAAAAACCATGGCTTGTACTAACAAATATTGAGATTACCTCCAGGCCAGAGGAGCAGGAATTTCCTGACCCTCGATCATACGATAGGGAGTCCCTGGTGCATCACAAAGTCACAGATAACTGACAATACAACTAATTAAAAACTAATTGAAAAGATTGTGTTCAAGTGCATACGACGACTTGAGGATGATGTTGCGCGCAAGAGCAGCGAAGAGCAACTGTCCGAGCGGCCCTAGTCGTCGCATGAAAATCCGACCACCTCTGTTGAACGTCCTGGTACTTTTGTTTGTGTTTAAGAAAGTCTCCCTACCCTAACACCCATACGAAATATAACACGCGGAAAACTTGTTCACAACGTCAGTGTGCAGCGTAGAACACATACGACGTCCGGCAGGTGGTTGTCATGGCATTATGGCACGAAAGATGTACAACGAAAAAAATTTCAGCCCCAGTGGGCCCCGAAGTCGTTGAATAATTCAGTGATTATATAATGGAATGCCATAGCATGAGAATGAAAAGGAAAAACTCGAAAAATGTTGAGAATTTGATGTGAGTATACAGCTACGAATATTTGAATCTTCCGAACGTACAGAATTTTACTTATCTCACAATTTGCAAATTTTTTCACTTACGACTTTCTCGTTCTAACCCCTTTAATTAATACTTCCAGTTACTTGAGCTAGAACTTCCACCATGTACCTACTTATTACCTTATTTGTAGCTCACATACACTCGCTCTTCTCTACATACCCGTATTTACGGTTTAGATGTACTACAAGATCAAACGGTAAGACAAGTCCAAGTTCACTGTAATTTGCCAATTAGATGTACACATCGCTGACAGACGGAGAAGTGCTGCAAAGTCTTCGTATATCGTCCAATTCTGTACGTCGGTAATTCCACACGAAAATAATCAGTCAAGTGTGAAACAGTTTTTCAAATTTGCTTATTAGTATACTCCTCAAAGAGTTAAATTTCTGCTGCTAAATCGTCGAGGAAAGTGTTAAGATCTGATCAAAATATTTGCAATACAAATCCTGGGGATATCTTTCTATTCAGTGTATCAATAGCCTATCTTTGTACATCCTATGCTGAAAATGTCAAGGTTTAGAAAAATAATAATGACACCGAAGTGTATTCGCCTCGATTGTTGAATTATTTATATAAAAGATAAATTTCGTTTGATTATTATTGAAACAGTCGTGAACACGCACGACAAAATGTAAAGGAGTACAAATCAACTCCAAAGTATTTATAAGCTTGAAAAAAAAAATCGATGGATAGTTCTTTTTCTTTTACTTGGCCATAAATAATGAGGCAGTAATCATAAATTAGCAGTTTTGCTGAACAGCGAATTATACATTCCTGCAATGTATGCAAAGAAATGATAAACGTCATCTATGAGATCATTAGTAGCCATGAACTTTCAACAGGTCTCTAAACTGCATACATTGTGGTTTCGAACGAGATTGGTCAAGATGGGAACTTGATTGTACAATATTATTCTGATAATTTCCAAGTGTTGTTATCTAAGAAAATACAAGTGGAAAACGCGCAATAATATGAAGTATTACATGATCGCTCGTAACTCCAAATAAGCACATACGAAAGAGCCTGCTGATGACATTAAAATCTATTGCACAGATGATCACATGAGTCCATTCGCAACAGTAATCGTACAAATTTCATAGACGTATTTGAATTTGTAAAGATACTCGGAACATTTTTTAAATATGCCAAAATGTTTCATTAAGGGTGCATAATTACTTATCATTTCATGTCAGTTGAAGACAATAATTAAAGATGATAAGATTGTGGATATGTATCGAAGTGTTTTTTAATGGTCTTCTACATGACAAGGGCTTGACTTTGTGGAAAAATGATCGAAATTTGCTATCTTTGACTTCTTTTAGCGGGAATGACGTTACAACTAATACTGAATGCTTCTGTACTAGACTTGTGCCCCACATGCGATTAGAAGTTGGTGATTTTTAACCCTTTCAACTTCCAACCAGATATGTATTCCAGTAGTAGGTACTCGCGAGCGTTATCTTTTATTTTGGCAAGATGCCATTTTCCCGATTTTTCAACTGAGTGGATTCCTTTCTCTCAAGTCTCAATTATTCATTCCTGAGTCGGAGATACACCTATATATACATACTTTAATAGCCGAGCACGATCACACGACCATCATATACTTTTCTGAACAAAATATGAAACAACCCAAGCCGAATTCATCAAGTGTTCGAAATCCTTTCTGAACCTATACTAATATACAGTGAGAGAAATTAGATAGGTTATTTCGATAAATGTATATAACCATTCCTTTACGATTGGGAAAATTTCGAATTATGACCGCAATTTCATAATGAGATTCACTACGCGCGGAAACTTTCGGGAATTCCGCGGTGGCTTCATATACATATATATATAATATATATATACCTAACGTCATATTTGGATACTCAAATTATATAAACTTAATCTATCTTGAAGATACATTTATTATTATTATTAACATCTTCTTCTAACATATTTGTACAATTTAATTATACAGGTTACAATTTCATCTTTCACTTCACATTATATAAAACGAAACCTGAAAATAAGCTAGTTGAATGATTCAATAATTTCTATTTACACGGATGTAACGTTTCAAGTAGTTCATAGATGTTAGCGGAAGAATCTATTGAGACTAGAGACAATTAACAAAGAGCCAAAGGTTGCCCATAAATTTAGGTAGATGTCAGACCGGACGAATGCCACTTCTCAAATTTAGGCGATCTTTGGCGACCACGTGTACAAAGGCGTCCGAAACCGTCTAACAATATTTACAACCTTTTTCCTTTTTTTTCAGGGGTCAATTTTCTATGCAATTCTTCGCTCCAACATTCCACAGATTTTTCAAGGATTTAAACCCATGAATTATCGTCTATATCCACTTTCCGAAAACGCTTAATGTTTAGATAATCCTAAGCCAACTCCCAAGACCGTTATTCTTAGATAAACTGAATCCCTAACCTTATAACCTAAACTAATCCGAAGATTGAATAAATTCCTACTCTACTAACGGAACCACTCAAAACTAATAATCTCCGATTACTATAACTGAACTAACCATCTCCTACCCCACTAAGCCTAGAAGCACTTTACAACTTACATTTAGAAACCGAAGTCAGTCGAGTCCCGATTGTTCAACTTTTATAAAAATCTGCCCTAACTCTTCTACACGCATTAGACGCCAATAATTTCAATTCAGTCTGTTACAAGCCATAAGGGGGCCTATATACACAGATGACTACCGATTCTATAGAAATAATTTGTACTGTGAGAAAACATGAATTGATTGGATAAAAGTTACGTCGTCCTCTTCGAATCATGTCCAGAAATTACTGAAAAGATTTCAAACGAAGAAACTTGAAATTTATGATACGCGGAGTTTTTTAAAACCTAATTAATATTTCAAATATAATCACAATTCTCCCCGGGAGCTTCATAGACATTAATCTTTTTTGTTCAAACTGGTCCGACTCATTTGTACATGCAATTCTAAGAGATTCGTGTAGATTTTTCGAATTTAGAAGCTTTAGTCCAATAACAGGAATCCTTTAACGATGTCGGTCAAATCATGTGTGTTAAAGGCACACCTTGAAAATCGATCATCACATCAAGCTCTGTCGTTATTCCGTTAAACTTTAATTAAGTAAATAAGTTCATATACAATGTTAATTAACGAAATATACTTCATTATAATTACTTATAAAACGGATCAACCGTGTCTTCGTTAAACCATCCACCACATGAACTATAGACTCACAATGGCACGTCTGCGTGTGAGGATAGAATTGGACAATACTGACCTGTGAAAGAGCATCGAATGTTCTGAAGACAGATAGTGATTACAACACAAGATGTGCATAAAGCTCATAACACAGAGTTTCAAGAATGAGGTTTTCCTGGTTATCGACATATCCCACCGCAAAAACTTGCCGGCAGTAATTCAATAGAATCACCGCAACGTCTAACAATAAGCAACGGCAAACATTGACAGTTATTCTGAAGAAATTTCTGACTACGTTTAAGTACGATTAAAATTTATTAAAGGTTCTTTAAAAAAAGGTATTTTTCAGCCTGAAATATAAGGATACAGAAACAGTAGGTATATTATTCAATTTGTACATCATATGCATTGAGACGTCACCTGCGTGCGTCTGAGGCATACTAATCAAATTGAATAATTTCCCGTTTATTTTTCCGCTCTTATTCCTTCGTAAAATATATTCGCAAAATTTTTTCATCGGCACACGGAATATATCAAAAGTTTAATGATCGAAAGTCAGGGAAAATCCATTCTTCATACTGGGTTATTAGTTTTGCACGTATCTTACGCAAAAATAACTTGACGAAATTTCGAGAATTTCCTGATGGATCGAGCAGTAAAATCCAGCTCCCTGAGAACTGATATATAAATTGTCCAAATACTCCTTCATTCCATAAGCATGGAGCAGTGATCCTGTAGTCGCAATTGAAGCTGAATACAGCCTTTAGATTTAATTCATCTCGCGTGCACTTCCGGACAAGGTTCCTTGCACTTGAAAGGTTGATGCACCGGCAACTAACCATTCAGAAACTTACGACCAAGGTCTTCCCAAGGTAATATACCAAGTTGACCTCCGGTTTCGCACTATTGCTTACCGTCATCAGTATCGGAGTAAATTCGGAGTATTTCATAATTCTAGTTCATTCACTTCCCGTAGAACGAATAATGACTCGAAGGCGGAAAATGGCGGATGGAATTTCTGATTAGAAGCTGATTTCTGCATAGGACTGTGTATATCAGCGGTTCGAAATACTCTTGCAGTCTTTCTTCTATTGTAAGTTATACATGATCTCAAAGGAAGAGAATAGTAATTGATGTCAACCGGTTGGATTAACCCGTGTAGAAATCAATCTAGCTGCAACTAGTGCCTGGCCAGTGGTTGTATAGCCCCGACCAGATAGGATTTTTATCCAGTGGCTGTCCAGCGTTTGGACAGCCATTACCAAAGAAAAATCTTACCCAGCCACTAGGCAGCGATTGGCTAGTAATTACGGGACACAGGTGGCGCTATTTACTTGGGAAACGCTATCCAGTGGCTGTCCAGCCTTTGGACAGCCATTACCAAAGAAAAATCTCATCCAGCCACTAGGCAGCGATTGACTAGTAATTACGGGACACAGGTGGCGCTGTTTATTTGGAAAATGCTATCCAGTGGCTGTTCAGCCTCTGGATAGTCGGCACTAAACACAAATAACAAAGTCAAGTTATATGTCAATATGGCAAATTCTATTTCCATTGACCAGCTGCACCCGATAAACAAGGTGAGGTTATGTTATTGTATATTTTTAAATTATCTTCAACGCAGAAGTTTTTCTATCAGGACGCGTAAGTAAAAAAATGGGAAAAACTAAGTTGAGCGTTGCGAGGTACACGTTGCCACCGAAAACAAACGGAAACAAACAAACAAACAAACAAACTGCACGCGCAATACAACACTCGATTCAGATGGCGCTATAGTTTTGTGGGAAACCAATCTAGCCGCTAGATAGTAGCTATCTAGCCTCTTCGAGTTTCGTTATAAATTAATTTTAAATAATTCATTCTTCACGTTTCATCCAAAATAAATCAGCTGAGTATTAGGTGATATAGGTACTATGATGTTGAATTATAAATATGAAATTATTATAATATCAATTTTATATTATATAAATATATTCAAATTATAACTATTATATTTTATAATTATTAAATTGCACGTACAGATTGTAAAATTATCTGTGATAAAATTAATAGATAAAAACCAAATGTACGTAGTCAACCAAGTGGCAGTGGCGCGGTGCAGAACGTTACAGCTTCATAATCCAAAGGTCCAGGGTTCGAATCTTCATAACGGTAAGTAAATTTTCATGTACATATGTATATCGACCATTTGTAAACGTTCTACTAATCAAAAAGCGTTCCAGGTGATGATAGCAGCAGCATCAGAGTTCATCGGAAGAATAAAAAAAAAAAAACGAAAATTGAACAACAAAAATTCTTTTAATTGAGTGTCATTCATTTTTTGAATCTAGCCACTACCTAGCCCAGGCTAGGCGGTGACTACCTAATGTCATCTAGGTGGTACTGTCTAGCCTCAGCTAGATGGTAGCTGTCTTGCCTCGGCTGGACAGTTAATACATCGCCCAAGCGTTACATTACTACATGGCCACCAGTCGAAAACGGCTAGATAGATATAGCCGAAGCTGGATAGTGGCTGGATAGCGGCGAGTTTGAATTTCTACACGGGAACCTTCCGGATGACGCGCAGCGGCATGAGTGCACATGCAACAATTTTCGCAATGTTGTGTCAATAAAAACTGACGCAATCTTACTGGCCCTCATACGTGTTTCTTCAATATCATTCTAACCATCGAAGCATGTAACTCGGATTCATTATGGCGTGCAGGACAATGTATAAACACTTGAACAGTTCCAAGACTCTTGCACAGATTGCATCGACAGGCCTTCTACTGCGAAATCTCAACTGGAGTCTATACAGTATAGATTGACCAAAATCGCAAAATAATGTGCACCGTGGGAACAAGCTTCTGAATTTGACAAAGCTACGTGAATCTCTTCAATTTAGATTTACAAATGAGCCGATTTTTGGTTCTCCTCTGGAGGAGAAACGGTCAACCGAAGGGTAATACCTATACTTCTTCCTTATAGCTAAGGACGTTCCGGCAAAAAATTGAAAAGGAAGATCGTTACAGCGGGGAAACTTGACGTAGGATGTAATAAAAGAAAAAAGGCGGACGGGCTCTTCACAGAGGCCGTTTAAAGGCCACATGGGAATTCCGCGAAAAGATGATTCGCCTTGTTTTCAGTTTGATTCAGTTTAATTCAACAGACTTTCACATTTTCTGCACCGATTGAGGAAACCGGAAAACGAAGGTAAAATCAATTCAGTGCTCAGTTTTGGAGATATGTTGATGAAGATGTGGTAGTCATGCTGCGGTTAAATTCATTCTTTCTGGTTCCAATTATCAAAGATTACTCACCACTGATAGTGAGGTGAAACTTGACGCATATAATTCCTAGCTCTTACTTGACGGCACGCTAAATAGGTCGTGTTTAAATTCATCAACATCCCAATATGACCGTTGCGTAATGAGCACTCGCGGACTTTATGGTCGTCCACTGACCCTCCATTACAAATGTTCCGCAAACTGGGTTATAATGGCAGGAAGTCGAGACGTCGGGGTCGTCAAGTCGTACGCAGATCCGAGACTTCGAGAATAACAATGTTGCGATTCATAGACCAGGAAATTTGCATCGATTGATATCCGCAGCTCAATTTTTGTCATCACTTTATAGCACGAGAAAGAATGATACGTTTTTTTGCGACGTCACTTGGTCATTCATATATTCAGCGAGAAATGTTAATAAAAGTGTCAGCGAATGTTTATTATTTATTAACCTCTTTTACAAGAAATAAGTGCGCGTGGGTGTTATACATATAATCTCATATCGAAGTAAAAGTTATGCTTACGTCTGGACGGAATGGCCATTTCCAATCTGTTAAACAACACTAAGCTCACTCGTACTCAATCCGTTGAGAACTGACGAGACCTGAGTTTCCAAATTTATGAAATTCTTCAAACCGTGGAGAATCGTGCAGCCAAGGATTGGGAATAGGTCTGGGAGTTGCTGAACGCGTTTCCCCCAAACATAAACTAATCCGCGTATGATCCGATATAATGGGTGGTCCTTATTCGTTTTTAATAAAATAGTTACAATATAATAGTTGAGCGGTGAACCTTGTGCGATACCGATAATTTCGCGGCATGTGTTTACCTGCCTGACGATCCGAGATCAGCATGTCCGGGGCGCATGCGAAGAAACACACTATCATAGTATTTGTCTATGATAGTTCCAATTCGAACGGAATCTTTTCGTTTATAATTCGAAATGTCTCGAGGTGGGGTCTCTCTCTCTCTCTCTCTCTGACGTAGTTATTATTTCGTATGGTCGCGACTTGATTACCATAAAATTGATGTCAGGATACGGGAATCGATCAAAGGTCATGATATCACATTTCGACACGTGCAAGATTTACCTTCTGTATGTTAACTAGTGTATTGTTTTTACGTCACAAGTTGATGTGCGATAAGACTAGAATACGATGTAGGAATTATGCTTATTGTAGAGCCATTAACAAACTTACGTACCCACAATCACGTTCTGATTCAATATAAACTTTGCAATATTAAAATATACGTATTATATTATTGATTGCAACGAAAAGCGGCTGCGTTGAAAGGTTGAGTCAATGTTCTGTATTACATATATCGCAATTCCATTCTGGTGGAAAGTTTTTAAAAAACCCGTTCCGAAACTGCTTGTTTCGTGGAGATAAATAAAGAATTCCTTATTGCACACCCGTCCAATAAATTACGGACTCTTCTAGCTTCTGACAAATAAAATATAACAAAAATTCCTATCCGGGTTCAGAATTTATTCACCTTTTAAGGCAGCTGGGTTTCTGTAGATCACTGACTTGCCTTTACACACGCTAGTTTGATCGGACATCTCGAATTCTTACCGAGAAAAGGTGACGGAAATCTAGCGATTTCGTCCTACTTTAAATAGTCTATGGATCTGTTCGAATAAAAAAAGAACACGAAACAATATCACGAGTTTTCTTATGTAATACATTACCATGAATTATAAAGAAAACCTATCAAAATATTGCAGGAAGACAAATTAGTTTCTAATGAAAGAACTTAGCCTCGAAAGAACTGTGATTTAATTACGGTTTAGGGGTCCTCACAACCTAAAATTGTAGCTATGACATTATTATATGGAAGCTGGAGTGACTTATCTAGTGGCTTTTATGTTTAATCGAGTTGCCAAACTATTGGCCAAATATTGCCGATGAGAAAATAGTTGAGCAGATGATAATTTGTGTTACTGTATCGATACCTTAGTTTTCTAGATACAAATTGTATTTCAATGACATTTTATACCGACGCTGATCCTTGGTCAAAGCCAATTGGATTTCTCGACCTCAGCTCATCAATTGATTTCTTCACGATCAATTGGCGATAATAACGTAAGTATGTTTTCAATGTTAGATTATTAGTTGTTATACGATTGTCGAAGTGATAAATCCTATGCTATCTTTAACAATCCATTACGATCGTGAAGTGTTTCATTAATATTGATAACATCGCAGAATCGTGGGAATATGTCGATACAAAAATCACACTTTTCATGTCAATGATTACCCCACCGTATTTTCCATGATTAATATTCGAGTTTAATGTGAGGACGAGACATACAAATACATTGTTCTAATTACCCCACAGTGTGTAGGTCTATATGCAGGTGACGATTTTTTATCGTGGTGGAATAAGTCCCATCTTCCAGAGTTAAAATTTTCCGGCTTAAGCCTCCTAAGTCCTACGTTACATAGTACATATTAGGACTTATGGAGGTCTAGTTTGCATTGAACAGAGAACCTATCTGAGACTTCAAGGTGACAGATATTTCCATTTTTTCCACTTTTAGGTCCGAAATAGGACGTGCTTAAAACCTCTATAGGTCCTTCATAACCCGTGTAAGTATGGGTATATTTGTAGAATATATTCTCCAGCTAGCGATTCGCACTCGCCTCGACTCGTACTGCAAACTCCACACTCGGTATAAAAAAGCCCACTTTACGCCCTTGGTACACAATATATTTTAGCGCCCGCTACCAACTTTTTCCGCCCGCCGGTCGAAAAACATGAAAAAGAAACGCGAAAATCGTTGATGAGATGGCGCTTCTCGAGCCGGATTCTGAGATAGCCTTTCTTATTCGGAAACGACGATGTGTGGAGTACTATTCTATATATTAATACTATTCTAAATTATTCTTCGGATCTAATCTAAGACATTGTGAATATTTTCACAACATTTATCTTCTTTTACCTAAACGTAACATGTCTTTTCTGATAGAAATCGTGCGTAACTACTAAAATTTACTTCAAAAATTAGATTAAAAACATTGTGGAAAATTATTTTTTTATTTTAGATTTTATAAAGTTCATCGTAACATATTAAAAAACAAAAAATTGTTTTTTTGAGAAAGGGGCCCTTGGGACCCTTGGGGCCCGGGGTTGCAGCCCCAGCTAGCCCCCTGCTTAATCCGGCGCTGCTCTCGAGGTTCTAAATAGAACTTGATCTCCAAATAGGACTGAATAAGGTTTTGTTTAGTACTTGCCGGCGTAAAGTAGGTGGAAAATTTCGACTCGAATTGGTGAACTAGAATTGGTCAATTTATTAGAGATTCGAAACAAATTTTTAAATATTTCAATCAATATTCAAACTCTATTAAAGAAATACCCACCTCACAAAATAATCGTATCGAACAAGATCCTTTTTGGAAATCAGTTCATATATATATCACCCGTATATCACTTACCGTTAGAATTACCAATTCTTCTCAGATTGACGGTCGTGTCTTGACATCACTTATCACGTAGATATATTATTACCTACCTATCTTTGTTACTATGAAATTTACAGCTTCGATAAATTTATAGTATCTTGTAAATTTTCGTGCCAAATTTATTATAAACACATTTTTGCTGAATGTACAACTTCCATCGCACTCTGATATCGGGGATACAAGAGGATAAAAGTGCCCTCAGTGTACCTTAGGGCAGTGAGTCGAATATACCGTTAGAATACATGATCAAAAACATTGAATGAAGCCGCCTAATCTCTAATCCAAATAAAAACCGAGAGTTAATATACAAAAATATTATCGTAAACAGTTTTTCGCTGAGAGGTATCACAGTGTCTGCTTTATATTAGCTTAAGAAATTAGCGAAAACCAACCACGTTTCCGTGTTTTTTCATGTTATGTATCACGAACTATAACGCAATCATCCGCTGATGACATTCGAATCATTTCTAGTCATATTTGTAGCAACCTGCTTCGCAATTACTTATTCATTTAGGAGAGCAGTACGTCTTGTGAATTAAATTTCAATGACCAAAGATTAGAGGATATATCTAATAAGGAAGAAGACAAAAAAGAATCAAAGGATCACATACATGTAGTATAAACTTCGATGCACATAAAAAATATTTACATAACCGTACACCGTACAATTCACATCACATTCTTTACGGTTTTATCAATCAAGATTCTGCCCAAGTCGGGAACTCGTTGAGATCGTATATAAAATTTCCCCAAGTAGGGAATGCGATTATCAATACAGCCAATGTAATTACACTTGGTCCAATACCAGCCACAATAAAATCTTTGGTTTTTATATTTCCGGCTCCAGCTACGATGGCGTTAGTTGGTGTTCCAACAGGTAAGTGGAATGCATACGAGCAGCAGAAGTTAGCCGGCAACATCAAATATAGGGGATGCAACTTGATCGATACGGCCTATATAAACAATAGAAATAAATCATTATGTAGAGAGTTACCCGTTATGTCTTAACACTCTCAGCTGACATCGAACGTGATCAAATGATATCACTTATCGTACAGTCTAGGTATGTGTATCCACGAAAAATGTCGTATGCAAATGGCACACAACTCTGGTAACTTTTTGAACATGCGCACAGTGGTCCCAAATCCCAAAAAGCTGGCCAAAAGTCAAAAATGCATTTAATCCGGATGTAATTCTAGACTCGGGGGTTTTCGGGGTCGCTGATTACGAATTCGAAGTCGAAATTTCAACAAACAAAATGGCGGATCCAATATGGCGGAAAATTTCTTCAAAAACGTACTCAATCCGGATGAAATTCTGGACCCGAGGGTTTTAGAAATTATGATTGTGAATAAATAAAATAGAAAATGTAATGACAGTTGACATTTAAAGATTTGGGAAGGAGAGGATTGGAATACAGTAATTAATCAGTATTATAATGACAATATTTATAATATATTTCTTTCATTATTTCATTGTTAATCGATATAATTTGAATACTTTTCACAATTATTCGCTGTCCTGCGAACTATCATCATCGTCTGATGTATCGCTTGTGGTATTTGATAAAATCTGACTTGATTCTGGAACTGAAGGTGGAATCACTAGTTCAACCGCGTATGGAGATAACGATCTTAGTTTCTTGGGAGGAAGTTTTCGCAAACTGGATATTACTGGATCTGACGTTACTAAAAGTCTGAAAAAAATGTCTTCCATGTTTTTGATGCGGTTACATTTTCGTGAAAAATCTTCTCGGAATCTTTTAATATACTTGTTACATGATTCCTGAGCTTCTTCAGACATTTGTCCGATAGGAAGTAACGAAGATTCCACGATTCCGTGACCGTGAATAAGAATTTTATGTACTGTTGTTGGCATGAAGTACCACGGATACAGTTCGACAAATTTTCGTGCAGTATCTTCAGTGTATTCGCGAAATTTGGGCATATTGATTTCGAAACCACAAGAAATTACCTGCAATACAACATGGAATCGCTTTATCAATTCTTCATCAAATCCCGTTATCGAAGCGGAAATTTCAGAATTTTTGAAAAAACTCCTAGCTGTATTTCCGTCATTAGAACTTCCATAGCCTGGTTTTGGTTGATCAACAAGAAGCCCTAATCTTTCACGAAAACCTTGTTGTATATTTTTTTTTCTTCTATCAACATTTTCTTTATCCTCTTTGCGTCCTTGCCACTTTTTTATTTCTAATTTGTAAGCTACGTGTAAGCAACATTCAAAAAACCGTATCCAAGCATGCAGCGACGATATTCCGAATTCGAGGTGATCTTTATGAATCGGTCTTTGCAACATCTTGTCAATATCATTAAATTCTTTGGACGTAGCACCACAAAGGTAACAACGCATACTTGATGATGTGTTTGTCACAGAATTACAAACTTTACCATCTATCATCGAGAACACAAGTTTGAAATTGATGTTAATTTTTTTGCCGCCAATTACAGTTTGAAAGGGCACGAGGTTTTTCTCTTGCGCTTCGATACAAGCAACTTCTGCCCTAGTTGCTTCGGCACTTTCATGAAAGAATTCAATTTTAATTGGCCGACAAAATCTTAGCGATGAAGGACGTGGATTTTTCCAAATAATCACGTGTGGATTGACTTTATCAAAGATTTGCAAGGGAACAAGTGAAATAAAGAAAATATTGGCATCCGATTTATTGCCGTCTCCATCGCTAAATTTTTGCTTGTAGGTACTTTGACCAGAAGTGCCATCGCATCCCCACTTGCATATCAATTCTAAATTATCAACTTTGTTTTCAGGAAGACTTCCAATAACGTCCGATTGTACCATTAATAATCTTTCAACTGTATGATTTAGCAATGCTTGAAGTCCAACTGTGGCTCCACTTTCAGTTACAGAAATTTCTGACCGTGCAGGATAACATTTTTTTTTAGAATCCAATACACATTCATAAGGCGGGTATAATTTACAATTTTTTTGCACGCTTACAGAACGTATCAATTGGTATTGACTTTTGGTCATTTTACCTTCTACTATAACTGATAATGCTTCATTGCCTGACAGTACATCTTCTGAAACGCGTTCAATAGACATACGGTACCGCGATGCTTTTGATGGACTCCTTTCTGTGACATCCCTAATTACTTTCGAAGCTTGTAAATTCCCAGAAGCCCGGAGACTCATTTGTGTAGCGTAGGCCAATTCGTGGACGGTATGTTCGTTTCGAACCTTTTCTGTCCTTCTACGTTTTGACCGATCACTTAAATCGTCCCAGCTTGTGGAAGGACGCCCCATTGTGTTATCCGTAGAAGAACGCCTCATTGTGTTTTCCATGGGAGTCTCCAAACCTTCTTTAATTGTGAAAGACACAGGAACGTTGAGCCACTCATCGAATTTCCGGAAGAATTTGGTTTCGTTCCTGGTCGCTTGTTGCCACTTCTTTTTGAAATTCCATACCAATTTACTCAGAGCATCTTTCGGATTTTTCGGCAAAATGTATGGATGCTTCAATTTTTTTGACACCTCCTTTTCAATAATGTCGGTGATAACGTTGATATTTTCGTTTAATACCGATTTCAAAAATACGAAAATTTCCTTCCTCGTGAAAGAAATCGCTTCGGTATTATCCAGATTTTCTGTAGAAAATGAAAAAATAACATTAATAAAAGAATTATCTTTATGTAACACCTGCATGGGAAGTTTGACTTCGCGCACTAAAAGTGGTGCGCCAAATGGCCGATTACCCATCCGTTCCGGAAGCGTGCGGTAATGTTTATTACCGCACGCAAAACAGTGCGATCATGTTTATTACCGCACGCTTTCAGAGCGTAACTAGGCAAATAGCGCAATCGGGCGTGTTGTGTTATTATTCTAACCTGACGATTTTGACAGTTTTACAACCAAAAGTCTCACTTCCCATGCTGGTGTCACATAAAATAGGATATGTAACTCGTGCGGGTTGGCGAATACTGACTCCTGTGATTGCAGCACTCGCCTTCGGCTCGTACCGCAACTTTCACACTCGTCAGTAATCGCCAACTTCCCGTACGTGTTGCACAATATACTATTACCGATTTCCGATAAACAATATTACAGATGCGAGAATTACGAAAAACTGCAGAGTGCACACTAGGGTGGTCCTTGTTGAGGGTATGTTTTTTTTTTTTTTGAAAAATGGTGCTTAATCGATTTCAAATAAATAAGTAAAAATAAAAATTTCCTACAAATTTTCCAAGCGGCATTTTCCATTACACGTATTTCCAATTTAAAACTTTTACTGCTGGGGGGGGGGGGGGGGGGGGGGCAGGATACAATTAAAATATCGAACTAAAATTTGGCATGAATTTTTACTTATTCATTTGAAATCGATTAAGCACCATTTTCAAAGGAAACAAGAACATATCCTGAAGAAGGAACACCCTAGTGCACACATCATCGCATAAAAATTATCCCCAAAACCGAAGTCGCAGCCAGATGCAGCCAATTTTTGGATATGTTTTGAAAAAATGTCTAAGCAACAATCTCCATATAGTTTCCGGGCAGGATTCGATGAGAGTCTTGACTTATTGCTTTTTCTAACACGACTTTTCAGAACATAACCAAGAAAAATACCACTACTTTTATTGATGACTTACTATTTCATACATTGTTAACAATAATTTTGAGCAACACATTCAAATTGTACTTACTTTCCGGAGAAGAATCCATTTTGGAGAATCAAAATCCGTTCATTTTTAGCGATTCTACGGGTGTTTGAAGTTTGGCTTATTTTCGACGCGCGACGAGTAATCGACGCAGCTGCTCGCACGCTCACGAACGGAATGCATTCCCAAGCCAGGTAGGGACGCTCCCCCTTTCTTAAGGGTCATAATACATGCTAGGGGTACCACTACAACTATTCCAACCATTAAAAGTCCTTAGAAAAAATATTTATTTTTTCGACTTTTGGCCAGCTTTTCGGGGTTTGGGACCACTGTGATGCGAGGAGAAAGAATATAATTTTCGACAATCTTTCAATTTTGTGAATCCATAGGTGAAAGCTCAAACACCTCTAGTAAATATCCACAGCCAGCTACGGTTGATGCGCTTTCGTACAAAAGTATGGGAAACTAATAGTGGGTGGTTTTGATGTGATTAACAATTCACAGTTGTTCACTTACCAATTCAGCAACTACTGGCAATACGATGTTAGCAATGGCGACGCTAGCGGTTAATTCCGTAACCATTTCAATCAACAAACAGACCACAAACAAAGTAGCTACTGCGTGCAGAGAGCCCAGGCCAGATAACGTATCTCCCAATACCGTCGATAGTCCGGAGGAAGTGATGGCTGTGGATGCAGCGAAACCACCGCCAAGAACGAACAGAAAACCCCAATGTACTTTTTTCTCGATTATTTTCCAATTTAATAAACCTGGGCTCGGGTTTGATGGGCGTTTGCTGGGATCTTTGCTGAAGGCATTCCAGAAGTCCAATTTTGCTGGGATTATGAACATGAGAAGAACGATGAAAATTGCTGCAGTTGAGTCTTTTACACTCCTGTAACAATGAATGAATGAATAGCTCAAATCCTAACCGTACCGAAATCTAAAATTGAGCAGTGAAAAATGAAGCGCTCGGAGGTTTTGAACATAAACATTGGAGCGCCATACTTACATGTCGGTAAGGTAATCGGGCCATCCGGTGACAAATCCTGGATTTCTGAAGAACCACAGGAAAACTACCAAAACGAATAAAATTGCGACACAAAATTCATGCCAAGAGAGAGGACCTAAATCTTTGTATTTTTGCAACATAACATTTGTGGCAACTCTCTCGCCCTCTTCACCCAAATCTGTGGCCTTAGCGTCCTTGCTATTCGGCCTGAACATTCCCATGAACAAAATTTGCAGCCACAACCAAATCAAAAATCCGCAAAGAAACATCGGCGGGATAGAGTAACACATCCAGTCAGCAAAATTGAGACCTGGACCGTTGGGAAAACGGCTGAAAAGCGAAACGATTTAACTAAGTCCGTCATTAACCAGAGTAAGAAAGAATACTTTTTGTAATCTACTATTTTCGTATGGATTCAGACGAGGGAGAAAGTAGGAACGAATCAGAAATACACGCCGACATTAAGGCTGTCCGAGGGGGTAGCAAGGTGAGGGTAACGGCAGATTTTCGAACTACATTTGCAGGGCCGAGTTTATAAAAACAATATGTGGTGCGTTTGATTATCAAATCTAAGGTCTTACTTATCGATAACAATTGTTTGAGTCACACTTCGGAATACTGAAACTGGTTATCCCTCCATATTCGTATATCTTGTGTATTTGATTTAAATATGTGGGACCGTATAGGTGAGATGGACGGGGCCCTCGGACGACTTTAGCCAGCTATGGGTCCTGCACGGAGCTTGTTGTCAGCTGCGAAATTTCGCCCAATGAATTCTCGGAATTCAGATCACTTTTCAACTTGGGATCGCGATTGAACTATTCCAGTCGCAATATTGTCGTGGTTGAAATAGTCTTCCCCCAGCAAGTGCTAAAGACCATTATATCGTCAAACTGTGATTCCATGCGTTTGACGCGGTGGCCATGTTTGTCGTGTCAGTGTGTGTATCCGTGTGCCAGCTGTCACGAGGTTATTCTATCAAGATCTCAACAGAACTTCAGGCTACTTTATGTCTATCCTCCACTATTTCACCCAAAACAATTTTGAGCAAGGGACATTTTGAACTCATCAGATTTTCGAAATAATTTTTCATACTCGAGAATTTAGGGAGGGGGGGGAGGGAATTCAATCGCAGGTGTGTACATGTGTAGGTGCGTTACGACTGCCACGCCAGTCCCCTCGGACAGCCTTAAGCATAAACTCACGCCTCAAAAATTCCTTTTAAAGTTAAATTCACTCCAGTTCCTACTATCGTACCGGTACCACCCATGGTAGAAGCGTACGCAGTCACGAAAAAGTAAGCCATCGTAATTCTGGTTGGCCTCTTGGCACTGCAAAAGAAATTTGGAAACAATTTGTTTCATTCAGTTTCATTACGTACACAATGATCAAAACCTGTAGGATGCTTGCCATTTGCGTATAGAACACATACTCTAACACAGAAACATTACTCACGGTTCACCGTCGTCACCCCTCTCTGAATTATCTTGGATAAACATTGGGGACAGTCCTTGCTGCAAAAAAGAAGTGAAGTGAAATAACAGATAAAGCAGTACAGTCGGGTCTCCCAATAGAGCCGCCCGCAATAGTGCCGCGTCCTCAGTTTCTCGCTTGCAGCGTTTCCCCATCCCACGGCAAGTCCTATTATACATATAGAGAAATAGCAGCGCGAAGAAAGAGAGAGACGGAAAACGTGAGGTGCTACTAGCGAAGAGGGCAAAGAGGGGGTACCCCATTTCTCAGGAAAACTGTTCCCCTTTCATCCCTGCCCGGCACTATTGGGAGACCCAACTGTATTTCGAGGACAGAATTACGCATACTAATTTTGAATATGCTCACATTCTCCAATTCCACGAGCACGTTATTCACGATTGGAACCATCATTGCCGTGGCTGCTGTATTTGAAATCCACATTGATAGTAACATCGTTACCAGAAAAATTCCTAGGGTCAATCTTAAAAAAAACCAAAAGCATAGATTATGTTACTGATCTACATTTCCATAAATGAAAGACTTTGGTTTCCAGAGATTCAAATTACGTCAACTTTGACGATGCCCTCGGAGTGGCTCTTGAGCTATACGTTGGAAAACACGGAGTCATGTCCAGCTCGTAAAGTAAAACAGAAAGTGGTGTAAATGGCGTTCGGTTGGAAGATTATATAACTGACTTTTATTCAAATTCTGGTCCGTATTAATTGCGACATCTACTTGCCAGAATAGTAGCCCGTCGAAACTTAAATACCATTGATAAATTACCTTCTGTGGCTACATCCAACTGTCTTGATAATTAGCAATGCAATTCGAATATGTAGCCCCGAATGTTCGATTGCAATGGCTATGAATAAACTTGCAAGAAACATCATCGTAGTATCATTTAGATAGCACTGTGTCGTGTCACTTGTATTCAAAATGCCCAACAGTGGAAAGAACAGGACCGGTATAAAGGAAGTTACGGGTAGCGGCAGAACTTCCGTTACCCAGTAGATCGCCATTATCACTACGGTGTACAAACATTTTATGGACTGTATGGAGAAAAATCCGATTTTCATTACTACAATATACACAAATTAAGACGATTAAAATCGTATCAATATGAGCTTGAAGGGAAATCGCTAGCACTTGAAACTATGTTTTTGCGAAAATTCAGAGTATCATTGCTTAGTGTGAAATTTATCACAATTTGGAATCAAGCCACTCATGAAAGGGTGCCATTTTCGGCACTGACACCAATCGATGTTGAGTTGATTACCAAACGACGCGGGTTTCTATAGAATTCAAGTAATGACGAGCATTGTATTTAACTTACCGTTGTCTCAGTGAAAATGAGCATGGGACTCAGAATTATCGGAGTTAATATCACCACGAATGATCGCCAGTACACTGCAAAGAACCGAAGTAGAAGCCGTCCAAAACTGGCATCTTTTCTGAAAGAAAGTAGTGTAAAATGTTTTTATGAGAAGAAGTGTATTATGAAAAAAATTAATTCGTCGGATGTCGTTTCTGCAAGAACAAATTCTTATAACTAACCGATCGAAATCGAGTTCCTTTTCGTCGACGGCGTCCGCCTGAGCGATGTCCAGTTTTGAGGTAGTCATTGTGTCATTAGATTCGATCTATCCTGAAAAAAAATTATTGGATTAACAATCAGTCAAATAAAGCCATGTGAAGAAACGAGATTTGTGCTCCAGAACTCTGCACTTCAAATGAAGCTTATCACGCTTTCATTACGTCAAATAAACTATTTACTCCAATTAATCAGGTCGTACACATTATGGGTATATACGAGGCAAAACTTGATGCAAATGAAACGATTCAAAATATATAAATTCCACCGCGACTCCAGCATTGAACAATTTCATTCCACGGCTGAAGAACGAAGTGAATGGGAATTTGTACCGACAGTCCGTATAGAATATGAAAATAATTAATCAAATTCTTGATATAGCTAATGTATATTTTGATCTAAAACCAAAATTATTGTATAAATTCAAAGTCCGTTTGGTATTCTCGATAATTTGTATAATGAGCACAAGTATTCTACCTGCTCGAGATTCGATTTAAACAGGCATTCGAGGACTTCCAAGTTCGGCAAATACGAATCCAAAGTTGAATTTGAGATGCTGAACGAAATGCTTGTGTTTCAAAACCCGTTGAACAATAAAACTAGGATTAGCTAGAACATTTTATCGTCGCGGATCGTAAACACATTCGATAATACTAATCAACGTTGTTGAGCGCGATAAAGGCGAACGGGTACTATCCGTTCGGTTCTCACCTCATACATGGGAGCCCAAGTACCTCCATTCAATTTCTCGGTACTTCAAAATATGCTCAAGGTATTAAGCATACACGCACTTCATATTTTCGCTTCAATCCGATAACCCCACCCGCCCTTATCTCCTATACAAAACAGAACACATGAGCCTTCATAAGCTAGGTACTTGTCACGTAATCAAAAGCGTGCGACGAGAAAGCATTAACTTTGGGGTACGAATTATGGCAACATTCTGCTTTACGAGGCTCAAAGATTTTTTGATTATAAAATTAAATGTGTAACCTTTCGCATTCTTCATCGCCAATTGCTTTTTCGACCTTTCGATTATCCTCCTGGCCTCCAGATCATTGTGAATTCACTGCAGTGACTCTGATACTGCCCTTGCTCATTTTCAATAACAACTCAATGAATCCTATTTTATTAACGGAGTAAAACTCTGCACGTCTTCTTCGATGAAGCTTTCAGCGTTGTAAATTTGTCGAGTTGAGGGCACAAAAAGCTTTTACAACGCTGAAAGTTTTTCGTTCCGTCAACTCTTTGAAATTCCTTTTTAGAACATTAACTGTCAGCAGCTAAATGCTGACATTTCCAATCTTCAAACTGCTTCACATTTTTGACCGAAGTGAATCTCCGAGACATACCATTTTCTCTGTATAATCATCACAGACCATTACATACAAAATCACACCTTCATGGGTTGCAAATAACTCAAAACTGTCCATATAACGTAGTATACCGTTCAGCATCATACATAATTTCTATCAGTACATTCTTTGCTGTATTCTTGCTAGGGGTTGATGTACAGTTATGGGGGTCTAGCGGAACACGACAGCTGAACCGGAGGGTGACACTTTCGTACGATAAAATAGTACGATTAAGCAAATTGGATGCCAACATCAGCGCGGAGATTTTGGTGGCAGCCGTCACTGAAAATTGTAGAAATTATTAGTCAAGGAAATACACTAAGGTCTCGTACACTCAAGATAGTTGATTCTGTATCGCCTAATGATATGCAACTGAAGGTACATCTTCTTTTAAGTTGGCAATGCTGTAGGCAATAACTGACTCGGGAGGAGACTTCACTCCCTCCCCTTCGCTCTTTACAACGGTCTTCGTCGCGGGCGCTCTCGAGTCAGTTATTGTCTACAGTATTGTCAACTCAAAAGAAGGTCCAGCTTTAGTTGCATATCATCAGGCGGGATAGAATCAACTATCTTTAGTGTACATTATATATGTAATGAAACTGATTTTAAAAAGGGCCGTAAATTTTTATCAGCTATTCTGGGTTGTCTTAATCTACGTCTTCTTGTACATATATCATTGATATTGATCTACAAAGGTAATTCGATTCCAACTTCTCAAATAATAATTATCATGAATTTAAAAAAAAATAACTATAGGTACGATCAAATCATGAGTAGGTACTTCCGATCAACTCTTATCGCTGAAATTGACAGCAGTTGACATTTAATAACGCCAGGATAATATATTTATTTATTTATCTAGATATATTTATAATCCATCACTGATTGTCGGTTCGTCAATTTTTATACGTGCGTATACAATGAGTAATAATTCTACAGCGGCATCGACGTGTACGTAGATAATATAAAATCACGGATCATATCTGATCTCGATGCAAATCCACTATCCGCACACAAATCCAGTTGATTACTTATAGGTTTGCATGAGAAAACAAAATCACCAAGATTTCTTGTTGCAGTGAAAAGAATTTGGCAAATTTCTTGCTATCCAACTTATTTCACTATGTGGTTGAAAAGCCATATAAGATGTAATGAAATATTATCGAATGTAATGCAAAAAAATAATGAAAATATTCGTTTCCAACTGATCTTATTATATTTTTATTTTACAATATCCCATAATTTATAATTGATTCTCCCTGGGTTGTTTCATTTTACCGCTGCTGCTGCATAAAAAATTTGTTTTTACTCAAAGACCGAAAAATTTAACTCACTTTCTTCGTGACCTGATAACTCGTATAAACTCGAAAGACAAAAGAGAATCAATTATCAAGACAAACCTTAATTAACTGTGATCAATAAAACACATCAGGTAACAATAATCAACATAACGTAACGTAACGATGATAACATGTATTATTACGGTGAACTTTAAAATATACGTTGTAAAATTGCCGGAAACATCCGGCAGATGCGATGCTTTGAAATGTCGCAATTTCTGAATATTTCCGGTAGTTGCGACACTGATATATACAGAGGGGGGACTTTTACATCTAAAAATTCGTCCTTTGGTTGCAGTTTGATGAACTTCCATCAGAGCTCAGACATCTTCAGCCAAAAGGAATTCTGTTCCAATTACAACGAACGAATATACCCATATTGCTAATTGTCATTGTAAGATTAATTACATTAGGTAGTAATATCATTATAACACGAATGTAATTATCATATCATAATAACTTGTATTCCATGAGGCAACTGAAGAGACTTGAACAATCACGACGTGTGCACGTATATTTATTTGAAAAAAAAAAAACGATTGCAATATGTATGTATATGTAACAATTTTATCACGAAATCGATGCTGCAGCAATAAAATCTCAGATGTACCAATAATTAATTAGTTTTTTATTTTCTCCTTTTTCTTCCCCTTCCTAAGAATTTTTATTCCAACTAACAATAACCGATAGCACAACCAGCTAAAAGAACACACGACTAGTAGGGATAAGAATTAGAGAATTTTCAGCTACTTGAAAATTTGCGTTCATCTTCTCGTGTACGTTCGTCTCATACCAGAAAGGTTTTCCGACTAAAAATTATTCTAATTTTGAAGAACGCTAGTATACATCAACTATATAGCACATACATGAAGACCTGTATGCATATATACAATCCCTTCTTCCCGCCAAAAATTTTAGCACACCTCCTCGGGTCAGATGTTCTCCTGATACCAGGAGCAGGAATTTTTCGAGTTAAAATCCTTCCAACTCACAAAATATCACAAATATCACAAATATCACGAGTGTGTAAATTGCCGGAAATATCCGGCAGTGGCGACAACTCGAGACCAAAGGGTCCCCCCTTTGTATATTTCAGTGTCGCAACTGCCGGATATTTCTTAGCGTCTGATGTTAGGCAATCAATTTGTGTCTCACACGAATGGCATGCAGGTTGGATATGGTTAGGCGCCCCGATTTTTGAGGCAAAATTAGTTCGCTCCTCTGACAGCGAGATGGCAAGAGCATCCACTACCACGTGCAAGCGTCGCAACTGCCGGAAATATTGAGACATTTCTAAGTGTCGGAAATGCCGGATATTCCCTACTACTCCCACTCTTTGTGCTGTCCCGTTCTCTCTATCTTTCCTCACTCTGCTTTGCTTTATTTTCCCTTTCACTGATTCTAGCTTACTTACTCTAACCTATTCTAGCTCACTTATCTGATGTTTTGTATTTTATTACAACATGTATATTTTTTATTTTTATATGTGCTCTACATATATACTATGTCATCTCTATGACTGCTCACGTCTCCTGACAAAACGGAAATAATGAACTCATTCTATTCTATTCTATTCTTTTTCGACGCGTCACAACTGCCGAATATTTCTTTGCGCCTGATTTAAGGCAATCGGTCGCATTCATGGCGTGCGGGTTGCATCCGGTTAAGCATCCCGATGTTTTTGGTTTCTTCTGCGGCTAAATCAGACCAAGTAAGCATTTAAGCAAGTTCCTTTATGTTCTGTTTAGAATCACTCCACATCATTTTTTTTATATTTGTTTCGTCATTTTATACGAAACGTGTATTTTTATACTCAATTCCAGATACTTGGCATCGTGATAACTTACTCAATCATCATGATTCAGTTCGGTCATACCGCACGAGAGTGAAGTAGCATTTGAGAAGAAACGAAACGAGTGATCTCTAAGACCTTTGAAGACTATACCTTCTACCCACAAATAGACGTACTCTGCACACAAGATGCGAATCTAATTTCGCAATTGTAATTAATGTGATTGAAGTTTTGTGTTACTTATGTTCGATTATATACACTGTCTCTGTGTCCTATAAGATATTTCTGACAAATCGAGAATCATAAATAGAAAATAATTAAAACTTAAAATCAAATAAAAAAAAATATGTAGTTTCGTCTCTCGATCCGTTCGCTCCGTTTATAGAGTGATTGTGTGAATATACTAACGTGTGAATTATGATAGTCTACATCGTATAAGATTTGTCGATTATTAATCCTAAGCAAATTTTTTTATAGGAAATCTATAAGGTCCTACAAAAAAGCTTATGTAAGCCAAAACCATAGAGCTAGTAGTTTTCGAGATAAATCCAATTAAAGATTCAAAAAATTGAGAAGTCGCACCTAATATTAATATTTTTGGCTTACATCAGCTTTTTTGTAGGAAATTAGATTCCCACAAAAAAGTCTCATACAATTTTACTATAAAGTTAGTAGTTTACGAGAAAAATAAAAAAAATCATGAAATTCGATGAAAAATCGGCTCCAAGATTTTTTACCGGAGAAGCGGTTTATAAAACATAAATTAGCTATAGACAGAGAATTTTTTTTTCATATGTTTCGAGAAATATTCTGTCAATGGAGCAAAGAAAAAAAATAGCCGTCTCAAACGAAGCACCCTAATATGTATGTTGTAACATCGTCAAGAATAAGTAATAGTCGCAATGTAGTTTAACGTCCTATCGATATTGGTAGCTGACTGCCAGTAACGGTATTCGTGCTAATATTTGTACAATTGATTGATAGGTGTAGGTACTCAGAATACGATGTGTGACATTAACGATTCCAATTTCTCAAGTTTTCTGGACAACCGGTAAACACAACGGTAGCTGTATCTTACCTTCGGATTCATGGATCTGGCTTATTCGTTCATATTCGGGCTGAGATCGATTCATCTATCCAACGTGTCGATTGTAGCACTTGACGATTGCTCGCGGTTAATTCAATCATAGTTCGAACACATATGATTAATTAGACGCGTGTAATTACTGAATGTGGAAGGCATATCATTGGCGAAGCCATTTTGTACAAAACTTGTGTTTGAATATTCAATTTCAGATATTGAGCACCGTGATAGCTTATTCAATCTTCGCGATTCGGCTCGGCTAAATCGCACGAAATTGAATTATTGTGGCATTCGAGGAGAAATGAAAAGAGCGATTTCGAACACCTTCCAAGAATATACCTACCTTATACTGACAAATAGACGTACGCATGCAGAATCTGCTCATTTCACTTCGAATTGTTGCGATTCGAGTTAAATGTTACTATTGTTCCTTGCATACACTGTGTTTGGGCACTGCGAATGATCCTGATGAATGGTTTGATTCCTCGATTCGAAATAAGCTCACAAGAGCTCCTTTTGCATTGTGATGGAGGTGTATCGATTTAGAGGTGTATAGAGGTGATTTTCTTGAAAGAAAAGCAGGCGTATCGCAATTAGGATTTGTTTGGTGAGCTTCAATTTTCCGATTCAATTATGAAATAGAATATCCACCCTGACTAATTATTTCGTCTCAATGAAATGCATCCTAACTGTAGCGAAATGATGGACGAGGGCTAATTACGATGCATTTTATACCTCGAGATTTCTGTTCTTCTTTGGACATGACCGATGTTGGAAACAGGTGACTCGTATACCTATTTGTAGTGGATCTTTTTGCACGACTTTAGTTCCTTGTGCATGTATACTTTACTGATCGATATATTGGCAGCAGGACAAATAAATATTTACCAGGTCAGGATTGACCATAAATGTCAGTACTGAGCCGTAAGCAGATCCTTCCAGTCGTCAACTTTCCTGCCACTGTTCCATATCTAGGATAATTTAAAAAAGATATACCGCGCAAAGAAGGTTTCTTACAAATATCAAACAAATTTTCCAGAAACGATAATTTTTTTCACGGAGCTGCGAAACTTGGCCGGGAAGAGGTTGATGGGAGTTTAGTATTAGCATTGGCAACGTAAAGCGTAGAATGGAGTGGAAATCAAGCTTACCTAGTTATCCAACGTTGCTCTATTATTTGGTGAAATTAACTGGACTGGCACCACTCACCATGAAGGATAACAGATTCCATCAACCGACTCTGCTGAGTACACTTTACCCGCTCTTCGTAGCCGCCAGTGATATACTGTTTGTGTCAGTGCAGGCATTAATTTATGAATCAATTCCGGTTCATACAAATGATGATTCACTATTTTTATATGTTTGGCATGTATTCCTATATTTCCTGAGCATTCTGGTTTTACTTGGCACCGCTCTTGCATTCGTTTTTACGCGTAAGGAGATTGTACACCTGATGAATAAGCTGTGCTCCGTCAACAGCGAGTTCCAGAGTTTAGGCATCGAGGAGGATCATGAAATTTTTTTCAAGAATCTTTTCGTGACTACTGTAATGACGAACGTCGTCCTCGCTGCCACATGGGTTATACTAATTTCAATGCAAGATGAGTGGACTATAGCCATATCCATTTAATACTGTGTCGAAAGTTGGTTTGATACTAATACGATTTTAATCTTCGCCCAAACGATGATGTACATAAGGCATCGTTTTTTCCTGGTGAACAAAGGAATGTACGACCTAGTGACACGAGCTGACCACCTCAGATCTCCCAATCGTGCGCAGATCTTTGTCGTGAGTAGGATCGACGGCGAAGAAAATCCACCAGAAATCGTGAGCATCCGCACTGATCTTCGACGTATACGAATCATCGAAGCTTTACACATGAAACTCTCTGATCTACTACATCGGACAACTCGTCTGTTCGCAACTCCAATTATTTTGATCAGCTTTCGATTCTCAGCTCAGCTGATCGTGTACTCCTACGGGATATACTCCGCGTTGCTGACCTCAAGTCATTCCAAGATCATCAGTATATCGTGTGCTATACTCAAGATGGTACTAGTGAGTGCAAAATTATTTGTCATAGCTCACGCATCCGTAACAGTCTGCGAACAGGTAAGATTCAGCAATGATGCATTCGTGATAACGATCGCTAGTCGGTAACCAGAAACTGTCGATTTCAACCGATCAAATAGTTTGCACAATAATCAACTTGAATTTTCTTATTGTAAGACTAGCGATAAGATGTTCGTAGAACCAATACTCGTTACTCTTTCCTTCAGGGAAATGCTATGAAAGCTGTGCTGTTCAAAGTCTGGAATGAAATGAACTCAGCAGAACTAAATGATGAGGTATGAGCATTGTATAATAATTATCACGTTCGTCTTACCATTCGCAAGAGTTTATTAAGTTGGCTTCAAAGCAATCACAACCGATGTGTTTCCAGGCGATAGTAGCAACGTAATGTTGTTTTGTCCATATTTTACATGTGAATTAATCGTTGATTACGGAAGTTCTTAGCATTTAGATTTATAGATTGAGATATCATTATCAGTGAATCGTTTTACACATAAGGTAGCACCTGTCAACATTGTGATTTCATCAATCGTACTGCACAATTTCGATTAGAATAGGTTACCTATCCAAAAGGTTAATAGTGATGCAAGTTATAATGTCAGAAGATTTGGATATGTTCAAAGGTGATTCCGTCACATTATTGCGATAGCATTGCCAATCTGCGTCCCATATCTTTAATCAAAATTGTACAAAGTCAGCCCGGTACTGATTCGATAATTTTATCGTAAAAGAATGCATGTAGGGTGACGTACACCGCCGACGGTGTGGAGATTTCTAGGGCAGGCTACTCCAGCAAAAGCTGGCCAAAATTATGTGAAGTTAAAATATCAATTTCGATTGCTTATAGAAAGTCTAAGATAATACCTAACCTGTTCATTTTTGATAATAAAGATTTTTTGATTACTGGTATAATTATACAAACTTTAATTCGTTTGAAAATACTATTTTGAATAATGATTTGGGGTTCTTTTAGGAGATTCATGGTTATCTGGTTGACCTTTTATGTAGAAGTCAACTAGTTGTCATTGGCTAATTGGTATACTTTGCTGCGAACTGCCTGAAAAGTGATCATAAATATTTTTACCTTTTACGCACTATGATAAATTTTATTATATTTTCTTAACGTAAAGCACATCCAGGCAGCCTGATTTAAAATTATTTAAAAACCACCGAAAAAGGCTTTCAGAATATGTTCAATATACGAGTTGATCATTGCAGTTGATTCGGTACTTTTTTACTTGGTGAACAAAATAGAAGCTAAAAATTTATGAGCTTGGGTTTAAAACAATTTATCTTCATGATTCCAAGTAATTTAGATGTTTTATTCATTAAATGAACAAGATTTGAATATCACACTTGATTTCAACAACACTCGACATCGTAGCCAATTATTCACTTATATTTATTGGTCACGCAAATTACCAATCGTTAAAACAATTAACGTAAGTTAATAACAAATCGAAGAAACCCGGAACAGGTTAAAATAACTTAAACAAATCAAAAACCAAATAAAGCAGATATTGGGGGACGAAACTAGAACGTTCGGTAATAAGGGGCTAACGTAAGACTACTAGAATAAAATAATCAGTCAACAGTTGATCGACTAAACGTCATGCGGGTTGTACAGGAAAGAGTGAAGCCGATGGTAACATAAAACGCTTGGGAACAGAAATCAAAAAAAATTTCATTTCCAAGTCCCTATATCGCCACCTATCTCGCGAAGTTGTCAAGATATCATTGAATGTTATTAGCGTTTTCTATTCATACGAATCACGAAAAACCCGTTGATAATGCGAGTTAAAACTTATTATATTATAACGGCGTCACCGTTATATGTTATATTAATGATTTGCCTCGTTACAAGGTTTTACTCTTCATTCATGCTGCCATTAGAAGCGACGATTTGAATGTAATTGGGTAGCTGCTTTAATGCGGGAAGTGTCGATCATGCGCGGGATATTTATTAGCCAAACTTTGTACACTTGATTGATGTCCATAATATGACGTGTGCCATTAAATGTTGCAGTTTCTCAAGTTTTCCAACCAACTGCTGCATACAAGGGTAGCTGTATCTGCCTTCGGATTTATGAATATTGGCTACGGTTTCGTGAACAAGGTAAGACGGATTAGTCCATTCATAAAACGTTTTAACTACTACACGCGACGTTCGCCCAGATGGGATTCCATCGTAGGTTTCCCTCATTAACGATGTATGATTTCGTCAAAGTTTTTAAACGCGCGAGACAACGTTGATTTTGAATAAAGATCACAGCATAATAGTACATTACGATACAAGTGCGGTAAAACTTTTTCTGACGAGAAAAGAACAAGCTTTTCCGTCGAGCATTGTATGTACATAATTTTACTTCATAAGGTGTGAAAATGGGGGTCTTGCTCTGCACGCGAAGCGTAACGCCCATTACAACACCAAGTGAAGTAAAGGATGTTCAATCGCGAATCATCGGTAGATGTGATCTGCTCGTCATTGGAGAAAATAATTTATGTGAACAATGTGTTTGTTTATTGAATTACAGATATTCGGCACCGTGATAACCTACTTGGTCATCGTGATTCAGTTCGATATATCACGAAAAAATTTCTGAATGCAACTCGAAAACACGTCAAGAAATGGGTTCTACCGCAAAAGAGCAGACCCGCATTGCAGGAGCAATGAAAATACTGATTTCGAACACCTTTCAAGATTACCTTCTATTTCTCGTTGGACGTATGTACACCCAATGCGAATTCAATATCGCTGTAATCTTCCGTAGGTAACATGGATAACGTCAATTTATGTGGAGCCTAAATGAAACACGATATATGTACTTATTGACAGTCGGTTTGCTTCCAACACGAGTTTCATTTTCACCCACGCAGTGATTTACATCAGGAAGCGATATTCATTATAGCTCGTACACGTATCGGAAAGAATCTGTGAACAGGTGAAATCCGGCGACGATGCTATTGCAATACTGATCTCTAATTGGTCACCATAAACTGTATTTATTGACTTATTATCAAAGTTATATCATCTTCCTTTCACGGTTCGCAGAAGTTTAACGATCAGGACTTGTATACACGTATTTTTTTTTATATCCTGAGGCTTATCTCCTTTCGGAATGTAACCAAGTATACCTAGTTCCGCGTCGCGAAACTAGCAGACCGGAAATATCGTCTCAAGAATATCGGAACGATTTCCAACGCAAGAACTGGTTTCGAAATGAATTTGGATGACAACTGATAATAAATAAAACTATCTGAACAGCTATGGTAACTTACTCGCACGTGGTTACTATCATCAAATACTGCATCGACAGTTGGTTTGCTACTAATACGATCTTGATTTTTGCCCAATTACTGATCTGCATCAGAAAACGTTTAACTTTGGTAACGAAGTACTGTATGACCTACCAACGGTACCAGCTGGCCACCACCTTCGATCTTCCCATCATATACGGATCCTTGTCGCGAGTAGAAATAATGGCAAGGAAAACCAGCTGGATAGTGAAGGTCTCTGCGATCATTTTCAACATATGCGGATTATCGAAACTTTGCACATGAAACTCTCTGATCTGCTACATCGGACAACCAATCTCTTCGCCATTCCAATCCTTTTGAATGGCGTTCAAATCTCTGTCCAAATCGTGCTATACTTCTATTGGATACATTCCGCGTTTCAAAACCCAAGTTCGTTCGAAGGCTACTGGGTCTTTACTTCCGTAATCAAAATGGTTGTCCTGAGCTCACATTTACTTATCATTGCTCATGCATCCGTAACAATCTGCGAACAGGTGAGATCTAGCAACGATGGAATAATAATAATGATCGCTGATTTCCATTGTAAAAGAATCAACTTGAACTCCTCCCTGACTCAGATAGTTTTATTTTAGGTCATCTTTCTTTCCATTCGCTTTTTGCGTACGACTCCTAAGCGGCCTTTTTCCTGCTTACTTTATTTTATTTTACTTTATTATACTTTTTCTCACTTTATTTTCCGTACGTTACACTTCTTGGTCTGCTTTACTTTATTTTACTCTACGCTACTCTACTTTATGTTATTTTCTACTCTACTTTACGTTACTTTACTTGACTTTACTTTTCTTTGCTGTATCATACTGTGTTAATGTACCCTGCATTTCATTTGTGTCTATATTTTGCTTACCTGTATTTCTTACTCTCACCCTAGGGGACATGTCCCATGGGTAAATAAATAAATAAATATAATTGGAAGAGCAATAATTTTGGTTATTCTTTTTTCTAGGGAAATACTACGAAATCTGCACTGTTCAAAATTTGGAATAAGTTCAGACCAGCCGGAATCAGCGGACGAGCGCGTACATTGGATGGTAATTATTGCCTCCGTCAGAAGATCAGCAAAATATCATCATTTTTTGGTATACCGTAGGCGTATTGAAAGTTGAGTGGACGTGTCACGGCACTTGGGAGTACCGAGTACGAAATCATTATCAGTGGATCATTTCACACATTATCTCGCACCTATTAATATTATAAATATGTCAATTTACCGACACGGACAAGTCGTCCCGTACCGCACAGATTCGATCGGAATAGGTCAAGCGTCCGAAAACCTGAATGATACGAGATCATGTCCAAAGATTCAAAAATGCTCAGCGGAGCTCGAGTATTATTATTGTAGTAGAATTGATCACGTGATTCTGTATCAACAATCAACACTTTATACAGTCAGTTCAGTAGAGATTGCAAATTTTTTGCACGAGAAATATACCTACATATCTCCGCGGATCGATACCAACTTTCTTTTCAAGCTGCCGACAAGAGCGAGAATTCTCAGATCAATGAGGGGCTGTATTCTTGAAAAAAGTCTCGACGATGACCAGTATTCATTAATAGGCTAAACCTGAGACACTTCATTGATACCCAGAATACGATTTGTGATTTCAACTGTTGCAGTTTCTCAAGTTTTCCAATCAACTCCATACACCGGTAGCTGCAGTATCCGCCTTCGGATTCGTGGATTTAGACTACTCTTTCGTATACAAGGTAATATAAATTAATTCATTCATTCAACGAGGGAATAAATGTGCACTTGACCGTCGTCCAATGAGAATTCCATCAGAGACTGACTACGCCTATGAATAAACTCGACTGAGGCATCTAGCAGTTGACCACGAGTCGACTCCGATTGTCAGGATGTCAATTTGTTATCTGCTCCGATACACAAAACGGTAAATAGTTGTATTTATTCATTGGCACATTCACCCTTATTTTCACACGTTACTTATTCATGATTCGTAAAGTTTCGTAACGATTGCAAAAAAGAATGATGATATCGGTGTAGATCACATGACGGTCAATGTGAGATTAATGAGGAAATCGGCGAGAAAGATCTAGCCCATTGGGCGAATCACGAACGGCCTATAGAGACGATCAGATGCCGAAAGAGAGACGATTGACTTGTAAAGTTACTCACAATCAGTGAATGCCGAACGCAAATCATCGCTGAATACGATGTGCTTAATTTTAGTTACCCTAAAAAATGTATTTGCGTGTTGGGTTACAGATATTTGGCACCGTGATAACCTACTTAATCACCGTCATTCAGTTTGACATATCGCGGGCGAATCTCTGAATGCAATTCGAAGACACGCCGAGAATGGCTTAAACCGCAAGAGAGTACAATCGCATTTCGGAAGAAATGAAACGATGAATTTCGAACAGCCTCTCAAGATTACTCCTAAATACTGTTGAACGTAGACACAGTGCGAATTCAATTTTACTATAAACTGCGGCAGAGCTAGTACCTGGTTATTTATTAATTGTACAATCTGCGTTCGCAGAGTGCGAATAATGTTCTTTAAATTAATAATCGTGAATGAACAAAAGCGAAACAAGTGTTAAATGGGAATAATTTGATGCCAGGTCTGCTTCTCGGTCTACTGGCTGTACTCATTGAGTGCTTATGTAATTATGTATGTGTATGTGAAATATAAATGTCAACGTCGTACCTGCAATTTGTCTGTCATTGATTCCGACCCGGTAGATTTGTTCTAGGCATTCTCCAGCCCCGGCAAAAACGATATGCAACTGGTGCAGAGCACTATCGTGTGTGCTCAACAGCTGTGGAATAGAATCGCACTGCTTGCAATTATCAAGCCCGCTTAGAAACTTAAGGAAATGGAAGCTTATGGAGGATTATTCAGAATTCTAGATGATTGCAGAGAAAAACGCCCAATTCATACATTCATACATGATCTCTCATGCATATGAATGCAAGGCCGATCCGACTATGGTTTGATTGAAGTACTCCGTATCTCGGAATCAGGTATCGGTACCATTCCTCAGATTCCGGCCTGGTTTCCATGTATCGTAACATAGTCCTTGAGTGGGTGTGGGAACTCATCACCACGAGAAGAAAATATCGTATGACTCTGCACAGTTTTGAATTTTTGTTCTTCCCCGCGTCATTTTCTGCGCGAAATGTCTCATCAACGTAACCTGCATTAATCGAACCTCTCACTCCCATAGACGCGACGCTCAAAATATTTATTTATGGAAAAGAGAATTTATGAGAAATTAGATTTATGGAATAGTGACCATAAAATGATGAGAATAACGCCCCAACCCTCCAGAATATACCGTTATTACTCCACACTTTGGAGAATTTTTTCGTCGCCGGCCCTGTATGAGGACTTACATGATAATCGATCGAAGATAAGGAGCCAGACGAATGGGAACGAAAATAAACTAACGAATTTTCAAGTCGAGAAGAATCATGTAGGGAACTGACAGAGCTTGACCGCGGATACACCTATTCTAAGACATAATTTCTGTGTATAATTTTGAATGAATGTTCAAGTTCAACCACCTTTTTTCTTAGGCTCTTCGAGTACTTTAAATAATCGAGACTAAATTTCAATTTCAGGAAAAGTGTAAAAGTTTTGAGTTTCAATAGGGTTCTCCCTTAACTGATGCATCAGAAAATGAAATATTTGTACCATACGGTATCTGTGATTTGTCAAAAAGATTGCAAAATACATTTCTGAAGTATAGGTATAATATTAGAAATTTGGTTGACTCGATCGCTCGCCGAAAAGTAATTTCAAATAGTTGCTATTCGTCATAAAATAAATGTTAAGAATGGGCCGTAAATAAGATAATGGTGACATTTTTCCGAGATAAAATTAAACTTAGAATTACCACAGAATCTCTTCACGTATTTCTCAATCGGACTTGCCTTCGAGCAATTTCTATCAAATTTGAAAAACAGGTTTGTTTGAATACTCCCTACTTCTACCCTCTTTCATTTATTCTTTGGTCACCTGTGATCGATAATCAAAGACACCTATAACTCGACTACCTTTCACCTGGAAATCTAAACCTATTCACGGTTCGAAGTTTCGTCGTTCAAAAACAACTATGATCATGATCATCCGATAAAATAGTAATTATAGGACCTAAGGAAATACGACACTTGTTAGTGGAAATGAATCAATCGTCTGTTTTTTTATCACTCTATCGTTTACGCTATTCTCGAAAATGAAGAATAAACTTTCTCATCCAACCTATAACCGAAATTTCTTTAAAATTTGACTAGTTTTTTTATTTTTTCAATACGGGCAACGTACAGTGAGTATACTAAAAAAAAAAAGGAAATAATTTCAATATAGGTCGATCGAAGGGGTTTTACGAATGGAAAATTTCGAATATAAATACATCGACGATAACCAAGCCAGAACTCTGCATCGTCGACTGTACCTAATAGGCTGAGAGAACTGCAGTGCCGATGAACTGCAATATTTCCAACAGCCGTTAATACATTACCATCGGCAAGAATTCAAGGATAATGAAAACAACGTTGGATGGCGCTTTCGAACAAACATCCAACTAAAGATAGCATTAAGTATTAGTTATCAATTATGTAAAACTTCGAATGGGAGCATATTTTCAACTAATTATAAGGAAGTTTTCGAGGCTATTCGCCACATAAACGATAAATTTTATCGACTAGAAGTTTGAGAATAAAACGATAATAAAAAAAAAAGAGAAAAAGTAAGTGAAAATTGTCTATTTTTGAATGTAAATGAATAATTTTTTAACAAATTTTACGTATTCCGAAAAAGATTTCGAAATCTCGCTAGGAAATTCAAAACCTACAATTATAATGGGCTCGTGGTTTGCGTGTCGCGACGCCACTTTGTATTTTATCAAAGCAAAAAGGTAAACATAAAAAATACAACACCCTGGTCTTTAGATACCCTTGCAATCTCCTAATTAACCACTACTCTTAATTAACCCCACCAAGTAATTGCAACGCGTCGGTTTCGCATTGCAAAATAAACTACACGGTGGCAAAGTAAAAAGAAAATCTCGAGTCAACGGTGCTAAAAATCCACAACATCCGGCCATACTGTCTCAGCAAATGAAATAAGAAAACTAATTCGTCCTCCACTCACACACACATACCTGCTCTGTAATGTATATCTTATGTATTCATACGCGAAAAGCTACGACATACAAGAAATGATATAAGGCGTGTAGATAACGATAAGTGACCTACTATTGTATATGAATGAGGATTCGATCCTGTGTTTCAAAGCCGAAAATCATATTCTATACAGCCGTATATATATATATACCTTATACCTTGCGAAGAAAGACCATGGCGGCTATTTCAGATTCTACTTATAATACATATAGTCTCGAAACTAGATCGATGGATCATTTCCTCAGGTCCCTCGGTCCCTTTTATGCTTCGCAACCTCCCTGGCTCACACATGTGGGCAATAGGTCGCCGCTGGTATATAAGGTGTGTCTCGAATACAATCGAGCAGTTTTACCCACACATATAGGCGAGTGTATCTATAACTAGGTTCGATTGAATCGCAAACGAGCGCGAACTGCCTCTGTTTAATTTTCGTACACCGAATAACTTTTCCGCGAAGATATAAGTTTCCTCCTCTTTGGTCACGTATCCCCATAGCTTTCCTCCTTCATCCAGGTCCTGATCCACAAACATCATCAAACTCCGGGACTCTGGACTCTGGGCTCAGTTTGCCTCACCTGCACCGGGAAATGGTTAACATTCAGCTCGAGGTGCATCGCGCTGTGAGCCAGATTGGTATTTACGATTCAAGAGAAATCCTTCTCGGCCAAGAGCCTCTTCGTCCGTTTGTCCGTTCGTCCGTTATAATTTCTCCGCTAATAGAATCCGAGATTTCGTAGACGATCGTGCGGCGCATCCACAAGCCCCGATCCTCCGTTTCCTCAACATGCTCCGGCCGAGCTATCTTTGTCGTACTCGTTATAAACCAGGACTCAAAACTCCTGGATGGATTGAACAGCTATTACTAAATCTCCGCTGTTACGCGAGAGCTCTTCGTCTCGAATATGCCTATAATCCCGATTTCTGAACTATGCATGCGGCTACAGCTACTCTGATGCTTAACGACCAGAGTCAGAATAGAAATTCTAGTTCTATTCTATAACTTCTGAATGTACGAACTAGAATTTTAGGGGAGGATTGTCAATGTGATGAAATTCCGATTTCCATCTGAAAGTGAGAGTTAGGTCCATTTCGAGCACGTTCAAGGACAAACTAGATTTTTGAAATTCTAGTTCAGACCTTCAGATCCTAAAAGTAATAGAGGCTTCGTGATTCTGGCTTCGACCTATATAGCCCTTAATATTTAATAAAACGTTTCAAGAACTGATTCGAAAATAAAATTGATAATTGAGTTGATTTGTCGCAGACTCCTGAGGTCGTAACTTGTAAGTAGAATTTGAAAATTTCGTGGAATGTAGAGATGATGCTCCGAATTTAAAGTACAAGTGTTGATTATCATTTACACCTCTGAATCCTCACGTACGATATAATTCTACTAAAACAGAATTATGACCGGAATCGTGAACAGAGTTTAGACCTTGATAGTTTTAGCCAAGTATTTTCTACTGATGAACATACGGCCCATTCAATAAATGAAGAGAAAACAACATGATGTTATAAACGCCGTATTTGAGCGCCACTTTGTGAGCAAGAGGCGCATGCTTTACGTTTTTCACATTCTCCTATGTTCCACTTGACACAGAAAACGCGAGGGCAACATAAAGTGCATCTATGCCCACTACCTTGATCTAGACTGCACTTGATACTACGATAGGTAATTATAGTTAGATACGATTACAGCTCCGTGATTCGAAAATTCATCGCTATATATTAGATGCAAAATAGATTTTCCATTCTTCCGTATCTATGAATGGCACGTATCTACATACGTCATGCTATAGACAAGTACAGAACACACTATCGCTAGTTACGTGTTATAAATGAATTCTGAGTAAGTACATATACGTGCGACAAAAGGATAACAAAAGTAGTATACGATTGAAACATGGGAATAAATTTATAATCATTGATTTTTAATTCAATCATCGAATAGCCTTTTTTGTTTAGGATCTCAGTGCATGAAGATTCCAGATTCGGAAGCGTGGAGTGGTAATAAGAATCGCTTTGCTATGCACTAAGATGAATAAATTTGTCGAGTATTTGAAAAAGTGATCGATTGACAATTATCATTTGGATTAAATGCGATAGCATTAGGCTACTCGGATCTAAGACTCCAGAGATTCTCAATACAGTATCGTAAGAAGTATTGAATTTCATGGAGGATACCGTGATGATAAGTTCTCAGTAAATAGCTTTCCGATATCGGGCTAACACATCCTGGATTCTCCGTGCGGAAAGAATAAATGACAGATACACTAACCACAGAGATAACTTATTACCAGTCGTGTGAGGGTACGATTTTTCAAAATACCATGTGAAGAAGCCAGCATTACCCACGTCCTATAATAAGTAAGCTTTGTCCAATTATTATCAAGGGGTATTTTCAAATGAATAAATAACACGTCTTCGAAAATTTTACTCAAGTTTTTGATGTCTCCTACGGATATATTCTCACGAAAAATAAGAATTTCTTTCACGAAACAATTCATCTAGTTGTGCGAGAAAAAATTTGAATAAAGAAATTTTATCGTGTTTAAAGGTATCTAATGTAACATTTCAACCAATTGTATGGATAGCTCGATTAATCTTGTCCCCAATCGATCAGGGCAAATCTTGAATAAGTTTGGTAATACGAAAACTGTCGGTGAGCTGTCAGCCTAAACGGTGAATGATGTTAACTTCGAATGGCAGAGGAGTGAAAAATTTTTGTTCAAAATTTCTTCAACAATTATCAACAAAGCGGCTCAATCGTGTAATGAATTATTTAATATCAGTCATTAAGTCGATAATATGTCCTTATTTTGGATTCATCCAGCTTGACGGTAATAATAATCTACCGCGATAAGTATAGGATCCTCATACGTGATAGAAAAAGTATAATATATACATGTGTGGTTACAGGCCATCAGCTGTTTATATTTTACCAAAAACAGAAACCACGGTTTGTATTAGTTCACACATTTTTTTTTTTCTGCAATTTATGGCTATCTGTAATATATCTTATGTACCATATACTCCACTATCCGGGCATGTACTATTGCTTAACATTTAACAACGAGGATAAAAGTGAATTCCACATCGGCTTTCACGTCTATGAGCATACGGCTGAATCTCATTCCGCTATATGAATGAAATACACCATGTATAATTGATATCCACATACATTTATCGCCAATGATATTGTATGGAGATACGCATACATGCATGTGTATTAATAATGCCTTTTGGTAAGCTGGGGCATCATTGTTATTCCGGGGCTAACGAGAGAGAGAGATCATCCTGTCATCCTGTTTGTGGCGTCTCTAGGCCTTATCGGCTCAGCAACTACATGAAAAACCTCGATTTATGGCTCAGTTATCGGCCATCTACTGAGTATGGAGAGTAATAGCCTTCTTATTGACTGGCAAATGCTTATTGGCCATTATCTCTCGTTCTCAAACGCGACAATCCGCGAACCTTATTGGAGAGAAGTTTGTGCGGATATAGAGTCGTCACGTCCTTATACTGTCTGTCGCAGTTGTGCGAACGGTGCCTCATCTTCGAGGTGAGCCCGTATTTGGTTGTACCACCCACGTTCGATGCCAGCCGCATTCGAAAGAGCTCTTCGGCAAGAAGTCGATCCAGAGATTGAATTGCCACAAGAATCACTGGACATTCTCAATGGAAAACAAAACAAAAAAAAAAACTATGAAATGATTACTATTCCGAATCGGAATAGAAATTTTTAGTTCTATTTCGCAAGTACTCACTGAAGACTCGGAGGTGCGAACTAGAATCTAACATAAGCGTAGGAGTGAAAATCTGATTTGCAACTGAGAGTGAGAGTTAGGTCCGTTTTGAGAAGGCTTAAGCACAAACTAGACTTTTGGAAATCTAGTTTAGACATTTAGATCCTAGAATTCAGAAAGGATTAGAATTCGCACATCTAGTTTCGATGTATAGCCTTTAAACGTTACTGGAACATCTTATGAATTAATTGACAAATGAATTCAAAGTCGGAAATAAAATTGAACGTCGAGTTGATTTTTCGCAGACTTTTTAGGTTGTAAGTAGAATTTAAAAACTCACTAGGATGTAAAATCGCTGATCAGAATTTTAAGTGCGAGCGCTAATTCTGATTTACACTTCAGAATCTTCGCTTGGAACGTAATTCTACTAAAACAGAATTCTGTAGTTGAAATTCATGAACGAAAAATTAAGCTGTTAGAGGATCAATTCCGACTCAGGTGTTTCCTATGTAAAAGTCAGTCGAATGGAATCTACCCTAAAGGGCTAGGGGGTGCATCGGCACAGGGTATTTCGCACAGTTATGCAATACGCGTGATCGGTGATCCCGAAGTGAAAGATTAAGTTTTCAAGGCGTGAACCGCTTCGAGTTATACCGGACACAGTTGGCCGTCAATTGTTACCATCTAGGGAAGTCCCCGGGTAGTTAGTATACCTACAAGTAAAGATTTGGCAGCTAGTAGGTATATGAGTGTTTGGCTTATTGCTAGCGGTAAATCTCGACACTCTTAAGTTTCGTATGTACACGCACCATGCCAGCTCACGCATCAATACCTTATACCTACCAAAGGCCGATTTCATGTACGGACGCGAAATACCCACACATTTATGAACGATGTTCATGGCGTTGAACGCCGGAGCTAGCGACACGACCGACGAACCGTCCAGGTCCCAAGAACCGAAGATGTGACGTGCGTGCCTACGGGAGAGACGCGTGAGTCGAATGCCATATGACAACCAGAGGGTCTGATGGGTCGGACCACCTCATCCAAGAAGACCCCCGGACCTAATCTCTTCAAATGTTATGCATGGGTCTTCCGTGCCGAGCGGGGCTCACGCTGCTGACCGGAGCCTCGTCCACGCGGAAGCCAGCCAGCTCTGCCTCTCGTTCCTCCGGCCGTCTCTCCGGAGGTAGACACGTAGCCAAGTCGTGTCCTCGTACACGTCTCGTCGGCTATAGGCGTGTACGCACGCCGTATCGACATACGCAGGATGCTAGCTGGCGCGTGTATTTTGGTAAAAGTGTAGAGGTAGGTGTCTACCTAGATACGCAATACGTTATACGAGTTCGTAAGTCGTGGATAGGAGCAAAGAGATCTATCGGATCGCTTCAGCTAATCATCAGCACGTCCTCAAGTATGACAGTACTCTCAATTTCGGGTCTTTCCTTCATCAATAAGGGAATGGACGATTCATTCAGTCCTGGATTTCGCGGAATCAGATCTATGATACGATAATCGTTAATTCTACGATACATTATCCTGCATACGTCACTCTTCCGAGGATTCTTCATCGGCTCATTGTCAAAGTACCCCCAAACGAAGCATGGTCGTTGTAGTCGGAACTTGAACACCTTCGATATTTCTGAGAGAAGTTGGCGATAAAATTGATGGTCGGAGAAGGCTCTCGATATTTTCGGTATAGGTATGTATACTTAATGCCTAGAGAGAAGACTTTGCGATCGGAGGGTACTGCTTCTCTCATTAATGGCGTGAAGTATGTGTAGATACGAGCGGAATATTTAATTGTTAAAAATGTGGGACAACACCCTAGATGTCCCGAGAAATGTGTTCTCCATTCACCTACGATGGATAGCGGATCAGACTTAGCCAAGCATCATCAGAAGTCAGCTTGCTTTGCCTCCTGTATGTATAGCCTGGTTTTATCGTCCCTATAGCCGATGGCTGCAGCTCCTCTCTTACTCGTCACCCTCTCTTTGCCACGAACCGATCCTAGGGACGTATAAAAATGCATGGCATGTCCACGGAATAACTGTTCAGATACATAGGTATAACATACGAGCAGCTACATCTACGATGTAGAATTAATACGAATGACGTCACTGATTGTGAGAGGTAAAAACAATACACCCATCTAGATGTCACCGGATATTTATCTATTTCTAGCAGCTGGTATTCGCTTGCCTTTTGCCCTGCAGATACGCGATCAGAGTTTGGTTTTATCCCGCTTCGTTCAGGCCCAGGATCTAATATCACATCAATCTTTCGACGTAGACGTCTTGAGAGATTTTCCTATTGAAGAATGGAATTGATAGATCTATTTTCATTTACTTGGACATTTAGTCACTCATCCGTTTAAACCCATAGCTCAATCCTATCATTGACTACCTAATTACAATTAGTAAATATTTTGGCCAGTTGACGAGAGCGAGCTAATACTATCTGTATCACGTCTAATATGTATATTACAGTGAACCCATGGTCAGCCCAGGAAGTACGAGATCAGCCTCACGTTTCTATGATCTCATTTCATACACGAAATTACAATAAGATATTCAGTTTTCGTGGAAAGACGACTGCCTCGAGTTCTGCAGTGCCAAGATGGTGATGATGATTTTCTAGACATGATCCATTGCAATCTACTTAGATCTAGCCAATATGATTAAGATTTTAATAGATCATGTGTGGATCGCTATAGCACGTAATATCTGGATTGTAACCAGTATCAAATGAGATACGTCTATCGCCATAGCTACTAGCCGCAGATAATTTCTAATAGTATCGATTATTCTTGGTGTATAACGATGAAATATTTGAAAATTAAGATGAAGAAATAGGATTACGGCTTTTATATTCGGATATGGAAACCAGGTGTAACCGTTAAATGTTTCATTCATTTTCTCCTTGAGAGTTTCTGCGCAGTAATTTGCACTTTCACAGAGACCTTGATACAAATATAACGTGTTCGATAATTGTCTCTTCCTGCAGAAGCAGTTGGGGCGGGTTTCAGTTTCAGCTTTTCAAGGAACGGTGCGATGGTGGTAGGTGGTAGGTCTTTGTGCTGTGTAATTACCTCTGATCTCCTGGCCCTGAGGAGCAGCTGGACCGTGACTTTTTTACCTCCACTCCATCGCCACACATACTTCGACGCATAATGCATATACATATGTGTGAATTTCGAACACACGTCAACATGTGGGTTGATCATTATACGTGTAATATGCACCTACGAACCCACACCTAACTCACTCATATGTGGATACGTACGTGTATCCCGAGTAGAGTGGCGCGTGCTGCCTCAGAGAGGAGATCATTAAATCTCGCAGACAGCATCTTGCTCGCCAGCTGTTATACCCGAAAAGATCGCGGCTATGAATATTATGTATAGGACACAGTACCCGGGATTGAGGTTTGGTAATATTGCGAAGGATTCAATGTTTAGACAGCTATACGTTATACGTGAAGTCCAAATTACGAAGGATGCTCGGATGAATTTTAACACCACTTATGCTAATCGTCATATTTTCTATAGATTTTCATTAGGTATTCAAGGTAAGTATACGCGCAGGGTAAGGTTAACGTTTCTGTTTAAACGCATCGATGCGGTCGCAAGTGACGATTAGCTTTAGGAAATTTTTACCTGAGTCATAGATATCTATACGTTATTTGCAGACCACGGTACATAGGATAATCATAAGAGATTTGTGAACCAAACGATGCGTCATTTCGTAAAGGGCGTGAAACAATAGGCGCATAATCTTCCTTGGAACAAATAACGACCAATATTAGTTTTCCACGAGATATCCAAGTCGTTATTCACACCTTTGCAGTCGACCTAGAACGACGGACAGCTGAGGCCCTTCAGTCAGGATAAAGAAATGAACCATTCCGACTACTCGTTGACGTTTTTCTATACGCTTGTAACACATTACTGTAATTTAAACACCGTAACAGTTTGTGACCCATTATTTTAGTCTGCTTATTCCCCGCCTTCAAGGCGTCAGAGTATCAGGATCAGAAAGCCCTGTGAGTTGCGAGTACAGTCACATACCATAAATCACACCCACAATGAATGTGAATTTTTTCGTCAAATAGAAATAGAATTCACCCGGACCTCAGATGGAGCATGAGATGAAATGAGTGGCTCAAAAACCACGAAATAATAATGATTGGGGAATACAGCTGCTCCGCTGGTCACGTAAGAAATCTAGGGAAAGTGTTCGATCCAGAATTTTTGTGTGCGTTTAAATCTTGCGCAGACAATCCATTTCACTGAATATTCAACACGTCACTAGAAATCACGTAAGCGTGTTATTTTCCAATCGAGACTCGGACTTATTTTCAATTTTATATTCCCGCCCGATCGATGTATAGATTCTGCATTTTGTTTCCGAGCGAAACATCGCGAGGCGGTGTCACCTAATACGCACCTATATAGTTGACCTGAAATTAAGTGCGAAACTTAAGGTATTGTGGATTTAAAGGGACTCGTTGGAGTCAGGCACTATAAGGAGTTGCGTTCATGTGTGCTTCTTCGAAGTGGCGGTGATCAAGACCCAAGAGAAGCTCGATTGACAGTCTAGACATGCACACGCTGTCCACGCTGAATTCTTATGCTAATGCGAGAAAGGACCCAAGAAGACAATACATCCATGCTGCCGTGTTCCATCCACTGTCCGGCATCCAATGTCCACTGAATTAATACACGAACGTGGAGACAGTTGTTAGGCTCTGATTTTAGATGCAGAGAGAGATCGTGATCCCAACTCAACATCGCCAACGACTTACGACGAGCCTAATTCCTACACGAATGACCTCCTGATAATCCCTAATTCAAAGTCAGTTCTATTTACTCAAGGCACTATAGTTTTCATGATCAAACGTAAACTGCGACGTCTATCCTAAGATATTGAAATAATTGGATCCATCCATAATACTAACTAGTCAACTTACCTACGTGACTCAATTTCTACCCCAGATATACATTTTCTCTGATATTACATGTGTTCAATCATGATAGTAATCCAGGTGGATGATTAGATCAGATTAGAAAAGATTATAACGAGTATTTATAGTACCGTAGGACGGGCCCTTGAAGGGCAATGCTTTGGAACACTCTATTTAACGTGATACAAACTTGGTAAGAGGCAAATAGATTCATTGGCAGAAAATGAGATGATGAATTTCCCATCGAGCAGCACGTACTCGAATCGGGATAGAAATTCTAATTTTATTCGCTAAAACCTAAATTACTTCGTTATTTGGTTTTGCTGGCAGGAATATATATATAATTCTAATTCGGAAGAATTATGTCCTACCTGAGGCTTCAGAGGTGTAAATCAGAATCGGCGCTTCCACTCGAAATTATGATCAGTATTCTCACGTTCCAATAAACTTTCAAATTTTACATACGACCTCAAAAGTCAGCGAAAAATCAACTCGATGATTAATTTTATTTTCGACTTGGAATTCATCCGTCAATCAGTTGACGAGACGTTTGATGAAAGAGATATAGGTCAAAACCAGAATCACCACGCCTCTTTGAATTCTAGGAATTAGAGATCCAGTCTAGAATTTCAAAAGCGCAATATAGCTCTTACTTTCAGGTGCAAATCAGAATGTCATCACATGCACAATCCTACCCTCAATTTCTAATTTGTAGCTCAGAGTCTTCAGTGGTTAGAAAACTTGTGAAACAAAATTAGAATTTTTATTCCGACTCGAGCAAGCTAAACTGTTAAAAGATAGACAGATAAATTTCCGGGCATATACTTAGGTAGATATCTAATGCAAGTATAGATTAGTGAGGAATATAAGTCAAAAATAGTCGTGGGCAATAAATGGACGGTCAGAAAATTACAAATAAGAGCTAGAACTATACTCACAGTATTTTCAAGATGAGGGATAGTAATTAAGGAGTTAAAGTTTAAAAACAGGTCAAAACGCAATCAAGTTAATGTGACGGAAAGAGCTATTCTACAGATAGGCCACCGAGGTCGCAAATAACCTTTGATAGATGCCAGTTCTATGAGCATCAGGAATAACAAGGCCATTCCCTTGATCCCTTAACACACGTTCTTGAACGACAGCCTGCGAAGTAAACAGATCGAAGATATATATCAGTGTATGATCAGTCTTATCGTTGGACAATTGAAGTGCATAAATTACCCTGAGGATAAGAAATATTTTCGTCTTCATTTGACCCTCGACCAATACAATTTTGTGATTATGGATTGGCAGATGACAAAATAAGAAAACATCATATTTCCAAGGCTAATAAACGTATGTATGTACATAGTTAGATGTTTCTGACCTTACAGCGAGAGAAATGAATATACCTAGTCACGTTCTCTGAAAGACATAGTATTTTATTTGCGAATATGTACCTACGCAATATCTAGCTAATTGGAGTGGTTGATAAATTACGTCAGCGGTTGTGACAGCGATCGATGATCTGAAGATTTCAACGGAATTATTTACTTCGAACAAATCTGATAGCGACTGAATCGATATCATTTGCATCTCTGGTGGGCTGGATTGATATGTTCTATTTATTATACGATACATGTTGTTTCTATTTTATCTTCGGGATGAGTTGGCCCGGAAAATTATGTGAGCTCTTAAGCCGTCTTCTCGAGTTAGCGAACGGGATATTAATTTCACGAAGTTCTCTGTTCCCCTTAGTCGGTATAAATTTAGACGTAATTTATTGCACACCCAGATCATCGCTGACTGATTGATGAACTCTTTTATACGCTTGGAAGAAATTGGGTGAAAAAATTTCTTCTTCCATCCTATTTTTTTCCACTATTAGAATTACCCCATGTCTATTAAATAAAATATGAGCCGTTTATCTTCGAGAGTTTCTTCGTTGATGAAAGTCTCTAGTAAATCCATAATGACAATGTCGGTCTTTTCTATACCCACTACATACACAAGCACCAATCTCACGATTGTACGAGTACGTCGCGTATGGAACGTAGAAACTTTCGCCCGAAAAAGAAATACGGCTATTTACAATCGGGCAACCTTCACAGACGGATGCCCGTCGTCTGTTTTACTCGAGACGTTCAAAATCAAACGTCGTAAGAATAGATAGTCAGTAGTTTCAATCCAATGTGCATTAATGATGGGGTACTACCGGTGCGCGACTTGATGCGTCGCAGTCCATGAGCAAAAGATCAGATTTTCCTCGGGTACGAACTAATAATTCATAATCTGCAATTATCCTGCTGGAATCTCTATTTGCATGGACAATTGTCTTTCTCTACGCTTATTTTGCATGCCTAGCGCGCGCACATCACACACATGCAACGATTTATGGTATTCTTATGTATCTAGCCATGCACATACCTGCTATATGAAATTATTAACGTATATGTATGTACATATAATCTATCTTTATTCCCGTTGCTTATGGCGGCGTCCGTTTGTTCACCTACACTAATTCAATCGACCACAAATACGCGTAATTCACTCACCGTCTACCGGCCATTACTCATCGATTAGAATTCACGGGCTTTCGCAATTGCTTTTTGTTTCGATGTCGGCGCCTATACCACTAATGCGATTGCGGCAGCCCTGAGCTGTCGTGGCTGTCTTTTATGTCACGGATCTTAATTTTTACATTTTCATCAACGTGCCGCTGTGATATCTAGGTACCTGTATGGTAATCATTCGCCTTTGTATTCCCAGTTTCTTTCAATGATTGAACAAACTTATTGATCCTGGAGCCATAATTAATTTCATATCTTCGCTAAGCTTTGATCCGGCTATCGCAGAATTACGTATTCGATATAGTGTCGGAATGTGTTTGGAAAAGTGTAATTGTAGATTGAAATTTCATCACAGTTTTTGACTATGATAATTTTTCTCTCTTCTAGTAGAAGTCTCGTTATGAGAAAGAGATTTATAAAAAATATCAGATCTGTTGTGTACAATAAAGTGTTTTCAGTTTCCTATGGATGAACAAAGACTTTGAGATGCTAGATACCATCATTCCCCAAAGATGCTTGACATTAGTATCATAATTGTAGATATTTAAAAATACTAACGCTGATAAGGTATCTGTAATGATCGATGGTCATGCGTATCATATTGCGGAGAAGCACTTCTCGAAGCAGATCCGAGATGTAAGAGTACTCGTCAAACACCATCAATTATTTATTAGAAGGTATCGATATTCTAGGATCTAGGTAAATTGACAGTTTCCAGTAGATATGAAACGAGAAATTTCATACAAAATTAATTCTCCATCCTGCACTTATGTTGAAATTCAACTACTCGACTAGTCATATACAGAGTATTGAAGATCTCAATCCTTCGCATACATAATCTACTCTTGATCTACAAATATAACCGTCGAAACAAATCTTTGCAATTGATTCGACGATCAGTTTACAAGACGTTTTATTAAAGATCGGATGCTATAGATCGGAACGAGAATTCTAGGACTTAGGGGTCCGAACTAGAATTCCAAAACTTTAGTTCACGTTTAAGCTTTTTCAAAAGAGATACTTTTGGTGCAATTCAGAACTTTATTACATGCACAATCCTACCCTAAGATTATAATTTGCACGTCTGAGTCTTCAGTAAAAACTTGTTGAATGGAACTAGAATTTCGATGAATTTGCGATGTTAATATATAGCCGAATGACGCTTAGCGCAGGGGTCCGTAATCTGTTGGCATAGGTATGCGCGTGGCATATACACACATACGTGCCTCGAAGTAAGAGAAATGTTGGATAATAATAATATGGGATAATTTGAGACGTATATATGATAAGAGAGCAAGTTACAGTAGCAAAGTTAACGGTCGTTCTGCCTGGCCACTAGAGATGAGCGCAGCGTTTCTCGCATCGTGTCTCTCGCGACCAACCGAACAGAAATTCACCCATCCACGTCAACGCACGCGAGCACTACGTATCACGTACGTGACACACGCGCGATCATACAGGGAGTGGTATTTCGCTAAAATTACATACCCTCCCGCAACTCTGCTTCTCGGGTTATACGTATACATACATACATACATACATACATACTTGCGAATCTGTGGAGAGTTATGAATTACGTATCATACGACTTAGACCTATACCGATACCACACACAGCGAATGACGACGTGAAATTTAGTGGAGCATGTATATACACATATAATGTTTCGTGCAAAAATATGAAATCAGTTTTTATCCTTAGGTACGTATGCGTCGCGGAGAATACAGGCTACGAGAATCGTCGGCGCAGTTACATCTTGGAAATGGCTTTTTTTCAATTCTATTGATTCAGTTCTTTCGCAGCTGATTACATGGATTTTGAGACTTGAGTAGAAATTATTTCAGATTTTATAAACTTCACCCCACGCAGATTGAGGTATAGGTCGCATCGTTGATCGAAACTTTTTTAAATGTAAATATAATATCCTGAAATGATATAATTTTGCAAGAAAACCATATAATTTGGAAAAAATTCAATCGTATCCAAAAATCAAAGTAACCAACTGTGAAAAAACATTTCCTCACATCGTGTACCAGTGATTTAAAAATAATTATTTTCAAGGTGTATACACCTCCTTGAGGAATTCGTATTATATCACTTGGCCTGTAGAGACAGACTCGAGTCTCGCAGGTCAGTTGACTCTGTGGCACGCGACAAGACCACGACAACCCTACCGACACTGTTGGTGAGTTGTGGTGAGCGGTAACTATTCTGTCGTTGACGTTGTTGTCCCACTATATTATTATACACCTTTCTTTTACCCGAGAGTTAGGTAGTACCTAGGTAAGTGCGCATCGCTTGTCCAGCATGTCAACTATTCCTTATTTTTTAACATCAAGCTTCTCACAGCGAGATCTATAGGATCGAGACAGAAGTACGAAATGAGAAGGATCAAAATTCTCAAGATATAATCAATGAATGTGAGGTGACGTCATTTTAGTTCGTTTTTGATCATTTCTCAACGATTGAACCTGCCAGACTTGGAGTTTCTGAGTCAAGCAGTATATAAAATAAGGAAAAAAACAATAGGATTTGGTCATGTTCTTATCAAGCGGTAACTGCGGCGGGCTTACTGACGTACTATATTGAAATGAGTCATGGTTTTGGTGCTCGGTGACAATTTAGTACGTAATTCGTTTGGTTGGACCGACCACTGACTCCGAAGTACCAGCTGTGACTCATACCTAGCAGGAGGATAAAACGTCCGTTGACTATGCAAATTACGCGATGATAAAATGCTGGAATATTTTCCTCTATTCGATTTTATTTTTCCATTTTCAATTTTTTTCTAATCACTTATTCAACGGCGATATAACTGATTACATATAGATATGAGGTATAAGAATCTACCTCTGGATTAGACGTACAGAAGTGTGTAAAATAGAGTTGAGCAAAAAGAATTGCGCATATATAAAACACGCATACCTACATATTGAATTGGCAAGAATCGTGCAAGCAATAATAACGCCTTCTTCCATCTCTCTATTTGTTTTATACATTTATATAATTCCAAGTTACCTAAGATCGTGTGTGTATAAAAAAAGCGAAGAAAGTACTTGCTCTCTTCTATTAGCAATCTCCGTATCGGGATAGGTACTCACATCACATATATATGCATATATATATATCCATTTCAATATACACACCTTAATCTGTATGCGCAAGATATTCATATAGCGCTACGAGTCACTGATTAACTAGCTCTTCCCCCTGTTATATATATTATATGCATACATACATGTATAAACTACAGATTCATATACATATTTCTCTTTTGATTTCGCACAATAAATTATACTCAGATACATGTTCAGTGTTTACATATATGTATTATATATTATATATTTATATTATATACATATATATATCCAGAGTTTTCTCTCTCTCTCTCTTCCTCTCTCTTGGTTCTCACTCCCTCCCTCACCTCGGAGGGAGGCAAGCCACTGAGTGTAATGTAGAGGCTGAGGATTGAGAGATACGGCTAGAGGAGACGCAGGGAGGTAGAGAGAGGTAATTCCCGGCTGGGAGTCTCGCAGAGGTTTCCCACCTTGTACGGTTTCCCTTCTCCCGACGTACATACGTCCGTCCATCCATCAGTCAGTCAGTCAGTCAGTCACTCGCGGGGGATGATGCGTCCGGACTATTACGACAGGAAAGCATCTCGTATAGGAATCACCGAAATTTGACTAATTTTCTTTAGTTTTTCTCGATTTTCCGAAGGGTCGAGCTCAGCCGAGCCCCGAGGTTTTTAGGTTTGAAAAATGATGAGGAAATCAAACTTTTCGAAAAATAAGTATACGAGATATTCTGTCCTAATTTCATAGCAGGCCTTGATTCTCAGTTTCAATCTACTCGGAATGGAAATTCGTAAAGACCTGATCTAGATCTTTGAAACACGGAAGGTTTTCAAGGTGATGTAGGTATACAGTCTGGTAATTGGATTTCCAGCATTAAAAGGAGAGCCGCCCAGATTAGCCTGGTATGACGTGATATAAAATTGTAGTTTAAAATCGATTTACGACTCAGAATTGGAAATTAATCACAATTCAATCTGGCGAGTGTCTTCCATCATGATATTATATGTGAATTGGGTAAGTATGTGAACTGATGAGGATCGAAGGAATATCCGGAAACCCCGGAAGACCCAGGGTATATATATATATATATCGACGACTCCGCAGAAGAAGCAGCTATCTCGGAAGTTGCTTGAAAAAGCGACTATCGCAAGCTTTACTTGAAGAAGCGGCTATCTCACGATTTAAACGTTTTTGACACAAATTAAGTCGGTAGTACTGTCTGATCTAATTTCTGGACCAAATAAAAAGGCGGATAAACGGAAAATAATATTAGTATTTATTGTATTAATTAGTGCTACCAATTTAATTTGTGGCGAAAAAGTTTAAATCGTGAGATAGCCGCTTTTTGAAGCAACTTCTGAGATAGCCGCTTTTTGAAACAACTTCTGAGATGGCTGCTTTTTCAAGCAGCTTCTGAGATAGCCGCTTTTTCAAGCAACTTCCGAGGTAGCCGCTTCTTCTGCGGAGCCGTCGATATATTACTTGGAATGTCGTACGTTTTACGTAACCGCAAACTTACATGCGAGAATCTCTCGGTCGACGCGTGATCGCAGCTATTGTGTTTCATTTTCTTTCGACTAAATGAACGTCAGCGGTGGCATAACAGCCTGCGGAAAAGTCGGCTGTTTACTCCGACTTTCCTTCGAAGAACGCACCAGGCGGCTATGTACTCCCTGAGGCGTCGTGTCGCCGCTGAAACTCAGTACTTTATCGCTCTCTCACCCAAATATAGAATCTAATTCTACGACAATCAGGACACAAGTCACAAGTGCATTCATCGATTGGAAAAGCCACGTCGAAATCAAATTTCGAACGAAAGAAGATACTCATTTATCAGCTCCGGTATCAGAGAAGGCTCATCCTATATCTAGATATGTTGAAAATGAAAATTTGGTAGTAAATATAATTTGCATTTATTTCAAATCAAGTCTCCCTTCCTCTTATTATACACTGCGTGCTGCGATCAGCTTGCACGCCACGTTATACCTGCTCAGATCACTCGGAGGTATCCTCCTCCGACCTCCTTAGACTTTAAGAGGATGCACAGTCTACCGATCTCGTCATCTGATTATACCCTCCCGCCGTCGTGCCGCATCCCGACGCCACGGCGCTCTACCTGAGCTCCTACACGGGTCGTCTGAGCCCAAGAGGATGACGGCGGAGGTCACGTGGCTACTTTTAATTCACCATTACAACTCCATTTATACACACACGTATCTACTCGCCCACCGGAGAATACTGACTTGAAAATTCATCGAGATGAACATTGGATTCGACATTTTTTTCAGATTTTTTTTTAAGAATCCTGCGTCACAATACCAACTGGATCTTGTGCTGATTGATAAGTGAATATGATTGATATCAGAGCTCTTCTATCTTTCTTTTTACCATGATTTAGAAAAAGATAGAAGAGCTCTCATTGCTCGGAGATGTGTGTACCGAAGCCAGCATGTATTGGAAAGATAGATTTAATTCTAGATGTGAAATATCGTAATAAAAGGCATATATAGGTATAGCTAGATAGATGATAAGTTGAGAGGCACCTTGTGACACGTGAGAGTTGAGTTAATTCGAGCGGGAAACCTAGGGGTTGAAACACAGAGGCAGGAATCGATGCCGCGACAAAACGAATTTCCAAGGGTAATTTTCTATCAAATTATACTAACGAGTTACCTACCCGCTGCCTGCATCACCGTCAAGCGAATGTTTAGCAGGTGGTACCTATATAACCCCCTCACACAGAACTTATACCTATACCATATACGTCCGGCAACGACCGCTACGGCAGACCTCTTAACGTTATGCAGGTGATACAGACAAACAGACGAATGTACGGGAGCACGAACGTAGGTACGAACTACGTATAAACTCATGCACCGAAGGGTGTAGGTATACATCCACGTACCATGCGTATATGTATACATATATATACAAAATACATATATATATGTATATATACACGGTGCGTGGCTTGTAGCTCATGGACATACGGCGGCACGGCGCCACGGACGTGCAGACCTGTGGCCGCGAGGGGACAACGGACCGACAAAGATAGCTAGAGCACTTCCGGGCAGAAGGGGAGAACTTTCGTATCTGTTGCTGCCAGCGGCGCGAGTCACGGCCGAGTGCGCACACTTCCTCTGTTCTCTCCTGCGGGTCTCTACGGCCTCTCCCGTCTCCGCTGGTCTCAACGATTGGTCTCGCGGTCTTCCTGCTGCAGAATTACATGCGATGTACCTAGTCCTTTGGATAAGATGGAGTATCTTGTCGATCGTTAGCATAACTTCGAATTTTCAGTCCGATCTTTTATTTGTGGAAAGAATGAAAAATAGAAGAGAGTTATACTCGGTCCTAGAAACACAATATACGGTTGACGTGTTGAGAAATTGAAACGAGAATTCTTTCCACTCGTAGATGATCGGCGAAATACTCGTGGAGTTAAGTTGTGCGGAGTTTTTTGGACTAGTCAGTAATTAATATCGGTCGAATGGTCACGAGGTGATTAAATATATCATCTGTGGATGATTTGATGTTTGAAAATTTTCCTGGATTATAGCGAATGACGTTTGAAGTATCAATAAATGAATACGCTGACTACTGTTTCGTAGAAATTTGAATAAATGAGATAGTTGCAGGTGGGGAACGAAACGAGATCGTTATATGAGAAGACTGGCTGTTGGCTAGATTACGTAAAGATAAATGTGAAATTTGATGGAATTGTATATTTCATTCGCCGAGCAGAACGCCTTCAATTAGTCTCGCTGGGGTCGGAAGCATCGTCAACGATCCTATTTATTTACCCACCCGTTACGTGGCGAATGACGTCAATTGAAGTCCCTCCGCAGATCGGCATTAAACTCGAAAGCCAAGGTCACCTTATTCCGCTATGATCCGAGAGAAAAGTCTATCCTATTATCGGAGCTTGTTTTTTCCTTTCATTCCGTCTTGTTTTTGTCGGATCACATTAGCCTCGCCGGAAGCCTCCATCCTCCGGCCTCCATATTTCACCTTAAATCAAACCACAGATAAGAATATCTTAAGGTTTTGTTTTTGAGACGGCAAACAACTTGGTATTCTGATAACAGATATATTTTCAAACTACCTCACTCGCCGGAAGTGGGGATCTAAGTGGTCACTATGGTCAGAAGTTGACTTCCGGCTTAACCTGAACCACCAACTTTTCCTCATAGCTCGAAAAATCATACAACTTCAATGCCAAAATCACATACATTAAACCTAGAATTCTATCGCGGATTCTGGCCAATTATAGTTAATCCAATTGATTGACGAGTCGTTGATCCTTGCCAAGGTTGATCCACTCGTTTCCCTCGCCGTGGGCGAGAAACGAGCGGTTGGTAGCCGCGGAAAGGATGTAACGTCGGTTTAAGCTAAAGTCAGTAAGTTTCAGTCAGCTGCCAGGATGTCTCCCCCATCTTTGGGAACAGGGGCACCCATGTGAGACACCTTCTCCTCTGCGTACGCGGGTCTCTCGCTCTCTCTTTTTCTTTCTCATTCTGGCCGTTTTCTTTCTCTCCGTGTCTCACAATCAGGTGGTGGTAGTGGACCCTCTTCCGCACGCATAAAGCAACCGATGGTGGCTGGTCGTCGCTCAGCCTTACTCTGTAATCAGTAAAGTCACTTAGGTTAGCCGGGCGGGCAGCGCACCCATTTCCTCTGAACGTTGTCTATTTATCTGGCGTGTCCACGGTCGCGTACATCGCTGCGTTCTCGTCTTCGACCATGGGAAGACCATAAGCCCCGAATCCCCTTTTCATCAGCAACGGTCACCGCCCCGATTTCCGATTTCCATGATCCAGCTTTCGACGAGTTAGAAACGGTCGTGACGTAATAGATCGGTAGGCCAGGTGCCACGAGTCAAAAACCACAGGATGAGTGGCTATATCGCACAGCTATTGCACAAGCATTCTGTGAGAAACGGGTAAACGAACTCCCAATTCGTTAACTTGAAACAGACATAATATCCCGTGGGTTTCTCTACGATTTCAGGTTCAGAGCAATTGGACACTTGCAATTACGGAGACGATGCTCGAGCTGCGTAACATGATACCTTGCGATTCCAACGTTCCCCGGAAGTCGGCAAAGCTTCAGAATGAAGCAACGAAGGCCTCGGAGGTAGAGGATTGATCAAGACTTCAGGAAATCTCGATCAATCGATCTTTCTCCAGTTTCTCTGTACGAAGTTACTATGGGTTTACCGAACTGCATAAATTTCCGATCCAGCTGTGCAGATCCGTGACAGAAATTGAGAAAAATACTTGCGTGCTTTGGGCACATCGGTGCAGGTAACGTGTGGCAGTTGAGGATGCGATGCCGTATGGACAGGGGGACAGAGGGAGAAAAGGGGGACAAGTGCAGTCAGCAGCATTTTGAGTTCAACGATCTTCGATGCGGGGCGTGATGCGAGGAAGCGGCGGGTCGGGGGCATCTAGCTTACAAAGCTATAGAAATGGGACTCCATTGCAGAGTCGAGGTATATTTTTCTCGGAATTCCAAGCTTTAAGAGAAAACTGAACGATATTCATCGCGGAAGATGTTCAACGGTTCAAAGTCTCGCGCTGTTATCAGATTCGCTACTCTTGCACCTTTCTTGGTGCAGCGAATCAGCTCACATATGATACCACCATGCATCGACATTCGCTTGATTCAATGAAAATGTGGCTGCTGACTATACAGGTACGAAGCACGTAATAATGAGGTATTAATGATCTGACATGCACCTATCGACGACAAATTATCATAATAAATGTATGTACACGTGTATGCAGACGTGGGTGTAGATAAATATAAGCGTTACAAAGAATGTACTTAACTTGAATTGGTCTGATTGTGATGGCAACGAGGTCAGCGTCGACAGGAATAAGAAGGTAGTTGCGGGTCTCATTTTATACGAGATAAACGAGTTCACAGAAATACGAGGTACTCAGAATGGGAGTAGATCGTACTTAAAAATATTCCATTTCAGATTATGTCGATAATAATATACCAAATGCAAGGTACTAACAAAGCCAATGCTGTTCTGTTTCGACTTTGGAACACTGCAACGGAATCTGCAACGACATCAATTGAGTGATATAATGTGAGCTACTGTTGCACTAAAGAAATCAATCACCAAGATGTCATCCAGAGTTGGAAAAAGACTCGGAGATGCAAACTAGAATTTTAGGGTAGAATTGCGCATGTGATGACATTCTGATTTGCACCTAGAAGTGAGAGTTTTGTCTGTTTTGAGAAAGTTCAGGCGCAAACTAGACTTTTGGAATTCTAACTTGGACCTCTAGATCCTAGAATTAGAAGAGGCTTTGTGATACTGACTTCGATTTATCGCACCTCAATCTTTAATGAATCGGCTTCTAAACTGATTGATGAATAAATTCGAAGTCGAAAATAAAATTGATCATTGAGTTGATACTTCGCAGACTTTTTAGGTTGTAAGTAAGTGGAATTCGAAATTTTCGACGGTTGTTTCTGATTTGCACGTCTAAATCCTCATGTAGGACATATAATTTTACTAAAACGAAATTATATTTCTGTAGACAAAACTGAAGAGAAAAGAAATTGACAGTTTCATTTCGATGTCATATGACAGCTTGTATATAGATACGTAGTTTAATGATACTTTCCTATCATTGTAAAGTTTTCTAGATACAGATCTAACTCCTGATTTAGATAATGTCGTAAGGAGCCTCAAGTAAGCCCGCCAATGAGTGTGCGGTCAGTTAAATCCCGTTATTGAAAAGTCACCTCGTCATAAGTATGAAGTAAGAAAAAATATTCCTGAAAACTCTCTCTTCAAATCATAGGTCAAAATTGTTGGGAAACGTTTCGTAGGTACATACCTTCTGTACTTATTAGTTAGAGAGTTGGCAATGTACCTACCTCATCGTACTTTGGTATCTTAGCGATGGTTGAAGAGATTTGTATGCATGGGTATGCTGACTGCACCACTGATTACAGGAGTGGGTCGATAAGATCGGCTCATTAGAGGCAAATGGTACCATCCTGGCTGACGAAAATGAACCATTTTCTATGAGATATCCGATCATCGGCGTAAAGGCAATTTCCACTAAGAGTCATTAGCAGTGCCTAGTCCGGTCAGACTTCAGGCCAATACCCATTCGGAAATAATTTAACGAGACTGCTCTGTACAGTCTCGGCGCCGTGTAGGTATGAGTCCGCAGCTTTCTAAATATCGTTTCAAAAATAGTTCCGATTTGCTGAGATAAGGATGCTATACGTGAATATGCATGTACATGCATGTACTGTATACATATAGACACACAATACACGTCTGGGGATGAAAATTGTTGACTTTTGCGCAGTGGCCCCTAAATTCGTGACATTGTTTAGCCGCGATGTAATCCAAGGCTCGAACTACCCTCTCGAAGAATTAGTAATAATTGAAGGAACGAATATTGTTGAGAGGTTCGGTTTGATATTGCGTGCAAACGGTGGTTAACGGTACAGCCGAGTGTATCGCTGATTGTGAGTGAGTCAGCGCCGGTATACCTACATCGCGGCGGATACGTATAGGAAATACGCGCGAGAGGGTGAAATGAAATGGGCCAAGGGATGGGGTTTCGTTCGGGGCTCGCTACGGCCGAAGAGTATGAGAAGGGAGGAAAAGGAGAGTTTTGTGAAACTAGGTTCCAGGCTTCACGTATTACACCTATAGTACCGCCCCGGGTGGAGGCGGGTGTTTCCAGGAAGCCGTGACGGGCGAGAGGACGCGGGAGGGTTGTGCAGAGAAGCTCCGGTGACGCTGGTAGACCGTGCAGAGGTGAACCAGCACCGGCCCCAGGTATTGACCCGTCGTAGTGTGCCGGGGAGGCACTGTGTCGTCGCTTGGCAACCGTTTGTGGCCAACACACGTACAGAAACCTTGAGATCTGCGGCAAGCTCCCCAGAAAAAGATGGCGTCGACGATATCATCCCTTTTCTCGAGGGATGGCGAATGAGGAATAGAGAATATTCCAAGTCTTCTCGAAATGATTCGCAGATCGAAAGCACGAAATATCATCATATGTAGAGTAAATAAATACAAAAGTATTCCAGGTAAGGACAGATGGTATAACGGGTATATAAAGACATACACCTGCCCGCGTCATTGGTGACGAAGAGTTTGGTGATCATGGAGCGTGGCTGATGGGCCTGGACGGGCGTACATAGAATAGTTTCTCGCTTTCTCGTAAATAATAAATTTACTTTCGTGAGCATGTCGCGGTGGAGGTATATGGGATATATCTCCATATATCTATAGAATCCCGCGATATGACACAGAGGTATGGAGGTAGAGGGTAGTGGCTGGAAACAGACCGTTGCTCAGCAACGAGAACACTACCTATATGAGGTACGGCGCGACACACGCTCTCTCTCCGTCGAGCGGTTCACGAACACCCGGGAGTAACGACGAAATCAATCCTAGTTTGGATGTACGTGTAGACCAGGTGGAAGACTGTGTGCAGCTCGGACTCGCGCCTACATCAGCCATGATCCTCCTCCGTAGGAGCGGAGCGGGTCCGATCAATACCACGAGCCAACGACGCCCCCGCCGACTCACCTAGTCACTCATTCACGCCGGGGTTTCTTCCTATCTTCGGTGAAGAGCTGCGATTCGTTATTCGCATCCCTCAAGGTGGACCTCGAACCCTTGCGTGGCCTGGAGTCGCGTTTAATCGATCAGATTAGGACTTTTCAGTAGTTTAGTAACAGATCTTCTTTCGTTCGATGATGATCTGTGGGAAAAGCGGAGACTGACCCTGATTCCATCCCCCTTTGGTCCATCATCGTAGAAAGTAATCAGAGTTAGAAATTTTCGTCTTTTATATTGTCCAGAAAATTGAAAGCCTAATAGTGTTGACTTTCTTTGATTAGAAACGAAGATAAAGACTTCTTCTTCGTATTCTCTACTCATTGTGGTCTTAATAACGGGCTGAATATGCACTGGGGAACTCTGATCATCTCGACTGCACCGAGGCGAAACGGAGACAGTGCAGTCCTCTGTTAATGTCCAGAGTTCAAACTAATTCTGCTAACCCGTCCGACTTCTGTCAAGGCAGAACCAGACTGGTTCCCACGATACGGAAAGCTCTGGTGAAAAAATTGGACGTACCGTTTCGTGGATAAATATATAATTTGCGATGGTAAAATCCGGGAGATGTTTTCATCCAGTAAGCATTTTATTTAAACCCCTAATCGTACCCTGGAGCTCGGGATCGATGAAAATAGAGATCGGAGCGATTGGATTTGGATAGTCAAATCGAGGGCAAGAAATAATTTTCCTTTACCTAACTATGAGTCTTGGCAAGAATTCTTGAACGGGTAGCGCAAAGCGCAGCCCCAGAGCCATCATTAGCGACATTCCGCGTCAGCTGAGTCATCAAGCATATACCTCTTAGCCTCCACAACTCTAAATAACTTAAAGCGTAAGTTTGCAGTAATTTCTCCTCCTTTTTTCTATCTGTTATTCTCTATCTTGCTCTCTCCCTCTCCAAGACCTACCACGTATGTAGTAATTATGAATTATACTTGTATATGAGATACACGTCGATGGACGAGTACGCGAGTATGAATTTATGTCACATATGCACAATCCACACGGCATAATCGAAGAATAAGGAGAAGGTGTCGCAACGATTGCTGCGACCGTCAGCGGTGGGAGAGACAATGAGAAATATACAGCCGATCAAAATCTCAAATCATCCGGTAAAAATGATAACAAGTTTGCAATTTTTATCGGGAACTCGATGCTCGATCGTCTGCACATAAAGCGTACTGTTATACGTATGCATATGTATATCCTGATGTTATTCAACTGCGAATGAAATAACAGGATACACGCAATGTCCCATAAACATCCTACCGACTGACGTGGACGGCATCTTTCTCGGCCTTATTTTCTCGCGTTCTGACCGTTCTCTCCTCTACGCTTATTATACCTCGGTGTTATTTGTATGTACGCAGTCAGCCTCGTTATCGACCACAAAACCGAGGCGACACGGCGCAGACGGATGGACAGTGCGATATGTGTAGCAAAAATTCTAACGCCGAACCAGCATAGAGGAAAGAACTAGTACAAGCCCGTAATCGCTTATACCTCTACGCGGACTGTTACGCCGTTGCTGATAGTGAGCCGTTGCAGGGGGCAGCGAGGCGAAACCGATACCATATAGCGTAGGTAGATCGTAAAGTCATATGCATTGGAATTTTCATTTAATTAAGCTGGAAATTCAGGAATATTATTATGCAATTATGGAACAATCTATATGCATAGGTATAAACGGTGAGAAATTCGGAAGAGAAATGAAGAAACCGAAGTGATGCTGAGATAGGGAAGAAAAAAGAAAATAATGATAATCTATTATCACGGTAATTTTTCCACTCGGCTTACGCGAGAGAACATTATTGATTGTTTTTAGCGCGCACGAGTAGCTAGCTGATATCCTTGAGAAGGCGGGGGTTAGAGTAGACAGATTAAATTCAACTCTAGGTAAATGTCAACTCGGTTGACCCCCTTTTCTTCTCTATATTTCACCCCGATCACCCGCGCCGTTGCAACGGGACAATAATAGAGAACAATGTACAATAGGTTTTCGGTTCGGTATCGGAAGAGGGTCCATGGGGGTTGCGTGAGATGTATAGCCAGTTAGTATCATCGTCGATATGCATTATTATCATTATTATTAACACAAGGCATTAGAGGGATGCTGGCATATGACATTTGGCTTCGTGGCATTTAACGCTTTTTAGGGGGTCCCGACGACCTCGCCTCTGCTACCCGGCCCAGCCCATCCAATTTCCTATCTTCTATCCCGTTCCGTCACGGGATACTATTATTAAGAGAGATCATCAGCTCCTGCCTTCCCGGATGACATAACGTTGTCAGATCCCCTGTGTGCTCTTCCCACGTCCCGGTAAACGCGTTGAAACACGAGATGGATCCGTGGTGGCAACACGAGTCAAATATTTACCATTGTTACACTAATGTACGATATAGCAGAGAACTACCCTCTTTAGACTCTGGACCTACACTCCCATTCTACACATGTTAACACCCAAGTAATACAATTATCACTGATCAATACACATCCAGAAGTATACATCGCATGATCAATTGGGTTTCTACGGTTCCTTTTTCGTCGGTCTATACTACCTATGCCTTTGCAATACGAATGCGGATCGCTCTGGAATTCGGCACGATTTCTCATCACGTCGAAATCTGTCGTCGCGGTGAAAGTTCCCTGTAAATCGTGACCAACGTATCGGGGCCCCTCTTTCATTGGCAACCGATTAAGGGCACGTTTCTGTACCATGGGCAAATATTCTCTTCTGTTTTGTTTTTTTTTCTCCTTCTTTTATTCAATCTGCTGAATTTCAACCGCCTCGATTAATCGTTTCTCAAATTATTCCACGTACCTCCATCGTCTAGGTATTTAATGATTAATTTATTGCAGAGATCTGAACCTCCTTTCGTGCCAAACCTCGCTGCTTGAATTAACTGTTTTCTTCATTCACGTGTCTTTATCGTGATATAAGCGCTCCTTGTACTTCATGGCGTGCTTATACTGGTTTCTTATTGTTCCAGATCACGATAATGCGATATCGGTCACACCGCGCGCTCTCCGTACTTCTCATATATGTCAGCTGTAGCTACACACACACACATGTTAGATATATATATATGTGCATATATCTATACATACTATATATATATATATATCCGTATACCTTTTCGCTCAAAGATAATAATAATAAATGCCCATTATTACCCGGTGGTCGAGGGGAAAGACTTATCACATCTCCGATGCCGAGGCAGATGACGCCGAGTCAAGATACAGCTGCTATACTAACCCGCTTCACGAATCGGAAAGGCGAAACTCAATTCTCCAAGGAACCTCATGATCAGCCACGAAGACTCACGTTGAAATATACGTAACCGTTTCAAGATCCTTAAAAAACTTCGTTCCGGGAAATCATAATTCTTCCAATATTCCTTCATTACACTCAAATTTTCTCCCGTGTAATAATTTTGTCAATTCTATCGAGTGGAGCCGTTTTTCAAAAACGTTTCCATACCGCATATTACAGTAAATAGAGTAACGGCATCTTGGTGAACAAATCGATCTTTCAGCGGATCCCGAACCGTTTGTGTTCTCGGCATGTCAAACGAGTGTCTTTCTCAATTTCTTAGATATTATGTCCGAATTTTAATGAGACAGAGGATGTCATATCCTCAAATAGAAAAATGTGCACCTCAGGTGAATTGAGCTTAAAGACAAACTCTCGCTTTCCTCGTCACTCGTTCTTCTTAATCTTCATGGTATTCTTCTTCTTCTTCTTCTTCTATGATGAGAAAGAGGAGTAGGACCATGCAGGTCGATGGCACGTGCGAGCTGTCGACTCGTGCGAGTATAGTACGGCAGGTGCCATTGAACGGTGTCGCTATGGTCGTATGTGTGAGTGAATTCTTTATATCTAGGTTTAAGTAAAAGTGTGTGTAAGTTCGTTGCCCACTAGCTTGTCGGTGTATGTATACAACTGCAGCGGCTCTCGAGCTACTGCAAGAGACAAGATGGTGTGCGGGATCGAGCCGCACCGACTAACAGACGCTGAAGATCTCGCGGCGCGTATCTCCTGCACCCGGACGGCGCAAGGTGCGTCCGTACCAGATGGAGGCAGCAGCAGCAGCAGCAGCAGCTGTTACGTCGCGTTGCTCGGCGCGTGCCATCGGGTACGTATACAGAAAAGAAGAAGAAGAAGAAGAAGATAAAAAAAAAAAATGAGAATAACAGGGGGACGGAGAAAAAAATAAAAATAAAAATTAGACGTGTAATATGTATCAAAAAAAAGTATAGATAATTTCTTAGTACACGCCGATCACCGCGTGCTACCGGCCTATGTGTATATGGGGATTCAGACTGTTTGAAGAACTTTGAAGGGCAGCAGGCGATATATCCTTCTTTCTCAAAAATACGTTATGCCAGTTGCCGTGGAGGCGAAAGGATGCCTTTGTCTCCTGGATTATACGTTTAAGGCACAATCGATACGGGACTGGTGTTTGCAGATCTGGATTTAGCGCTTTAAATAATACGAACGTAGTTCCTATTTTCGTTTTGGAATAATTCATTAATGAAAACAAATAATGGATTCTATTTTGAAACTGTATGAGAAGATTCGAACAGTTTGAAGATTTTGCGATTGGGAAAAAGTAATCGAATTGTTCAAATTTCATGCAGGAAGTACTAGAAGCTCTTCCGACACAAGTACACTTAGGTACATCGGTTTATCGGTATTTTAATTCAGAAGGATAGTTTATTAGCTAGAAGAAGAGACTCTACGATTTCCTATCCCTCCACGAGTTCAACAAATTGATATAAGAATTCTGTCACTATATTCCCAAAGGATATCTTCATTACTTAGATGTCCGAAGACTGGACGCGTTGATTCGAAAAAAAAGTATCAAAATGAAAAGTACTCGAAATGTTCGAAAAATCAATAACGTCGAGTCTAGAGCAAGACTGTATCTCCCTCTCTCGGCTCCGTATAACTTGGCCAATCCAGAAGTCTTTGCCCTCGATATCCACCTGGTGTTATGTATTATGTGGCTGATTGTATATATTCTCCGGGACAGCAACACGGTTCTATCTTATTCCCCTATCGCCTCCAAACTAATACAGTTTGAAACGAAACTCTCGTGCTTCACAGTTGGATCTTACCTCGCTTGATATTGTATCTGCCTTTGCAGACTCCCCATTATACACGTGCCGAAGAGCTTCCCGCCCCGGCACGAGTATCAAGGCCAGCTATATCATCTACGGGGAGTGGCGCGGATGCGGTTAGCGTGAGTCGTCGACGTCCTGGCTCAGCATCTGCCTCTCACGTTCGATCCGTCGTTGCGGACGAGCTGAAATACCAGAGATTGTAAGAGGGAGAGAAAGACCCGCTCCCTACGTTATATAATAATAAAAATAAACACAGTAATAATAATCTACACGCCCGCTCTCCTGCCCTCCCACCCGAGGAAACGCAGCCCTGGCTCACCCGACAACTCGGATTAATTATCTAATACCACGACAACATCTGTCATCGTATACTGCGCCGAGCTGCCCAGGGCGCAGCTTTGGCCAGTCATCATCCTGGCTTGCCTAACTTACAGCTTCTCAATTTTAGGAGACAAATTTACTACCAAATCTTTTTTTTTTTCCTTTGCCTGATTACTCGGATTATTAGAAATGGTTATAAATTATTTTGGATTTATGTCTGAATAAAACGTTCCGTTATACTCTCTTGTTCCATGTGTATAGATATACAATAACATGTGAAACAAATGAATTTAACGGCCGTAGAGTTGTTACGACGTTGATGAATTCTGGTATGAGTCTATATTTCGTCGAAAGTTTTCGAAATTTGGAGGAGATATTTTAGAATTATGTGATCTCGAGACAAACCAATAAAAATAATTTAGCCAGTAGAATGTTCCTCGACAAAGAGCTCTAAAATGCAGTTCGATCTGGAATCCAGTGAAATTGAAGAAAAATGACGTTTCTGAAGGAATTGAAGACGTATTTATACTGTTTCGGGCGATGTGAAATTCACAATCTGAGGCAAATGTTTGCCTTGTTATCTCTAATCGTAAGTCCGAGTCCGTTGTGGTTTCCGGGCTCGGAGACGCTAACGTATCCGAAATCTCGACGTCGCGGTTAACCGATTTGCCTGTAGCGACAAGTAAGTTTCGCCAGGAGACCACCTACTTAGATAAAAGCTCCTAAGAAGATACGAGGCATAATTAATCAGTCGCCAGTTTGGGACCGAGACTCAAAGGACGGTTAGTTTAGTAGGAGGACATTAGATGAACAAATTTGCAATATTGTCACGCGCATCCTGTCCCGAGGTCCGAAGACTCTCTAACGCGGGACATACTTGGCCGTATTTCCCATTAGGCCGGGTCGATCGAGAGGCAAGACTCAAGTCCTAACGTTATGGTAAACGAACTAAAGCTGGGCGCAGTAAGAGGCAAGATCGGCCTTTAAATCCCGTTACATTTTCTATGTGTATGTCTCGGCAGTGATGAGCTGGCAAAGAAGTGTCGACGCGTGCCAAGCTCCGGTGACGACGATGAGCGAAAAAAAGGTGGCAACCGCGAAGCGTCGTGTTTCTTCTTTCGAAACCAACGCCAACGTTTCGATTCTCCTTCGCCACGGCGAACCGAGCTGTCGAGACGTGTGGGCTCATGGCTACCTACGAGGCCAGGTCCGAGTCGGGCAGGTGCTCTACGATGCTGCCGCGGGCCACGAACAGCTGCCCCGATGCAGGCGCACGCGTCAACCGCACCCACGATTCGAACAAGATATTTGCTACGAATTTTTATCCTTCGGTGACAAAACCGCGAAATTTTTAACGCGAATGAGAAAAAGATGTGTTAGAGAATCGATTTAGATGATGAAAAAAAGTCTGTTCAGCAATTGAAATATCGAAGATAACTCAGATTTGATTTCTGGCTAGTACAGGTCAGAGAAGATGAAACCGTTTTTTAATTCACTGTTTCGACCTTCACTTTCGGAGGCATTGTTAATTAGAACCTGGTGCGAAACAGAAAGACGTAAATTATACACCTCGAACACGAAAAGTAACAGAAAAAACAACGGAAACTGTTTAGCGAGCGGAATATAGTGGAACATGTATTCGTCATTACGTTTTTAAACGTGGACCGGAGACTTGTGATGTCTCAGTCAGAAAAAATGAAAACAAAAATTCAAAAAGAAGCCAGTAATTATGAAGAAGACGTTAAAAAAATAAAACAGAAATATATATCACGTGTACTATAGATTCTCATTTTATTCGATAGAGATGAATCAGTCTAGTTTATTAATTTTTCATTTTTCGTAATGAAAGTAGAATTCAAGATCCAATCGATTTTACCAATCAAAGCAGTTCGGTTGTCTTCATCGGTAATATTTATAAATTATTTTTGAACCCACAGAATCTGATTTTTAAAGGTCTGTACTTCTCTGACGTAATATGTTGGATAAATACGTACACAACAACAGGCAATCCCCTCGCGGATTTCACAAACCACATTTGCCTTCGGAGTAAAATTTGTTTTATCTTTCTTCCGTGTGTATAGTGAGTCATGATTGTTTACACACTTTCTTAGAAATCACAAGTTTTTCCTCGTCGCAGGATCCGTACAGCTATTCAACTAGATCCTCCCTCCATATATAGATGAAATTATGAACGCCTTATTAGGTGCACATGTATCATATATCTTTTGTCGAAGCTTTATTCGATTGCCTGGCCGAAGACATGCATCTAAGGAAATTTTCTACAGTCCGTTCTTCACCGAATTTCAAAAAATTCACGATGAGCTTTGCATTGTCTTTTATGGCTACAAAACTACCATTCGACTTGAATTTTACGGTAGGTTTCAATCTCCCATGAAAGAAATTCAATCTATTATCATAATCACTCAACGCGACCCCTTCGAAGCATCTTATGCTTCCGAATTGAAACTGAACACGACATCGTCAAAAAATAAATCCGAAAAGTTTCTCTAATGAAATATGTTGTATAATATTTTTGGAGAATTTTTCTTTTTCTACAACTGTATTGATTATAACTATACAATTAAAATTGTCGTTTTTTATTTAATTTTAATTTCTCGTTTTTCAGCTTGGATCTTCCCTATCGTATGAAATACAGCGAGCTGTGCATCTGATCCAATTTTCCATCTAATTTCCTCGTTAATTCTCCAAGTTTTTAATACGGTTAATATTCACACCTATATTGCAAAATACAAAGAAAAGCAGAGAAATTAAATTCAAACTTAAATAATGATCACAATCTCTCGATTCCGTCTTGTGATACGAGATCTTGTCGTCAGCGTTATCAGCTGCGTTCAGTACGTGACTAATCCGAAAAACTGGATATATCCAGCAGTCCAGCATCTATAACGTCATCCATAGCCTGACCAGTCCCGAGTAACGTAATTCAAAGAAGCGTATACACAGGTACCGACTTCGCGCCCTCCTCCCCGGGCGTTTCTCGAATAACCTAATCGATACCGGTGTAATATAACGCTGCAGAGTTATACAGTCGAAGAAGAGGCTTATAGTTTGATATATATTTCGAATGCGAATTTTGACGCCACTTAATCGGCTCCATAAAGACCAAAGGAATTTTCGAGCTTCCGTAAACACATTAACCACATTATCCGTCGCGTGGAGAGTTTAGACGTGTTTTTTACAGTCAAAAACCACAACGGTATCATTTTTCATATATTTTATCTCACATTATTATAAAAGTGTTGGAACGGAATTGAGAAAAATATAAATAATTTAACCGCAGTATAATTCTGCGTCAATTAATTTTATCAAATGCCTCCCGTTGACTTTGTACAAGCACATACATATGATAACGATGAGCGTATTTATGGCCACCATAGAAATCACGGGGCGTCCCCTATTCCTATTCCTTGTTCAACTATTTTCGGTCCAGAGATACTTGAACCTACGAAGGGCGGCGTAGGCGTCGGTTTCAGCGTCGGCGTCGACGTAAGCACACAACCCGACCTTCCCATTGGTTGAAGAGCACCCAGATCTCGCCACGGTGGTCCAGATCAATTGAAGCTCCCTACTTGCTGGGCTGCAATGCTTATTGGTCGATGGAGTAATCTGCGCCCACGATGGAAGAGACGCTTTTATACGTACGCTGTTCAAGTGGTGATTCGATTTCGGTGATTCACCGAGTCGGAATATAGAAATCCTAGTTTTAAACCTCGAATAATTTCGCTTTTTACTTTAGTTTTACCGAAATAAATATCGTTCTGTTTTGGTAGAATTATATCCTACGTGAGGATTCAGAGGTGTGAATCAGTACTTGAAATTCTTTATGTCCAAACTACGAAATTTTCAAATTCTATATACAACATGAAAAACCTGCGAAAAATTAACTCAAATGTACAATTTTATTCTCGACTTGGAATTCATTCGCCAATCAAGTCACAAGACGTGTCATTAAAGATCGATAGCTATAAGTCGAAATCAGATCGCGAAGCCTCTCTGAATTATATAATCTGGTCAAAAATAGAATTTCAAAAGTCTAGCTTGTGCGTGAACTTGCCCAAAACGGACACAACTCTCTTACAACTTTTAGGTGCAAATAGGAATTTTGTGCATCGCATGGACAATTCTACCCTCAAATTCTAGTACGCAGCTCTAAGTCTTTAGTGATAATTTGTAGAACGAAGCTAGAACTCTTTATTCCGACTTTGGTTAGTTTGAGAAGGAAAGGAAAGGGCTAATTATAATATTCACGTGATGATATCATTACGATAAGGTTTATTTCTGTTCTGTAATGTGTCACAGGACCGCAGTTCCGGTTTGCCTGTCGAGTCGTGTTGTAATTCACGAGAAATAAATAATCTATACGGGTGACGAAGTCATATTATGCTTTAATATGTAGTATCATTGAAATATCAATCCATGTGCGACCTTCGATACCGATAACGCAGCTATGAAATTTTTATTTACTCTCGTTGCATGATCTTGCGCCATAAAATCATTTGCTTGTAAATATACCGTATGTTTCTTCGGAGGCGTCGCAGTGATACAGGTCTCCGATCGTCAGGCTGGTATAAACACAAACGCTGCGAAATTATCGCTATCGCACAAGGTTCACCGCTCGACTATCGTATAGGTATAGTTACCATAGGGTGGTCCTCATTCGTTTTTAATGAAACGGTTAAAATATGATAGTCGAGCGGTGAACCCTGTGCGATACCGATAATTTCGTGGCATGTGCTTAGCATCTTAATGATCCGAGATCTGCATGCCCGAGATACCTTTGAGGAAACACACGGTATGTAGACGCCTTTGAACAGAAAGATAAAAATCATTTGAAGTTACGACTGATCCCCTCTATATCACTGATATGATAAATGAAAACTCATTGTCATATTCGTATTCACAGTGCGATATTTTTCTTATCGGTATATTAATTGTTCCTTTCAATCTCCATCCCTACTCCGAGACGGCAGACTTGATCTCGCATAGGGAGAAGACGTCTTGCGACCACTATACTGCGGGCAATCATGATAAAAGAATTCGTTCCAATGACCGGGCAATTTTTGTTTATCGCAGCTGACGTGACGCAACCCGACTGTATAATCAAGAAACTTATTACTCCAACTTTGCCTGGTAAGTTTACGGTCTTAGTTGATATACATCTGGCCCATGAACGATCGATAACAACTATTCCCAAGGTCAGACGGTCAGCCACCTAATAACTGAAAAAAGGCCGAATCTATAATCGTGAAAAAAATGTACAAAGATGGATTCAATGGAATCGGAATATTCATTGGTCTGTGCGAAAGGCAATAGCGATAAACTTTTATGCAAGTAAGTCAGTCTAGTCGTGAAAGAGCGGGAAAAGGCCGAGTCAGCCGTCATGCAGAGGGCCGATAAGACCGCCGTACGTTCTTATCAAGAAACATTTCTTCACTTCTCTATCTCGCCAGCTTACGTCCACCCAAGAACCTGGCGGAACCCTCGGTGCCAAAGTCGTCAAACGAGAAGCGTCGGTAGTCTCGAGGCTCGCAAGCACCGGGTAGATAAAACCCGGTAGCTAGTCGCGTACTGAGTATTAAGTAAACGCAAATTGAAAACATTGCGTAGGTATGTATACCTATTCGAGTCAAATGGCCTGCTGCAACCTGAAGTAAATTTCTGAAAAGCTTTTATATATTCTAAGAAAAGCATGAAACAAATCGAAAATCCACTCAGATGCCTGTAAACCTTTCGATCGAATAAATGCGCAGTTAAATTTGCATAGTATCACGTAACTGCTCCTATCCTCTGGTACTTGAGCTTTTTTTACTCGATACTAGATCGAGGTGAGTAGGATCACGCGTATCGGCGTTTACGCGTTCCCTTGGGCCCCGGGGTGAACGGGTGATTGATTCCCATGGGGAAAGGAATACCCCCGGGTCGTCAATCCTGCCGAATAAACGGTCAGAGTGATTTTCTGTTGTGGCGATGATCGCGATGGCAACCAGCACGGTATCCCTGACAACGGGGTTCGCTCATTCGGGGTCTAATTCACGGACACCAGGACAGAGGGGCAGACAGACAGACATACAGACGGACAGACAGAGGGACAGAGGGACGCGAACGCCTCTGCAGCGTTTGGGGGACGAGATAGCGCCAACCATGAGCAGGTGAGAGGGACAGGGAAGGAGAGAAGCTCGCTCCGTTCGCAACTTCGTATGTTTCTCTATGAGTATCCATGGTAACGTTTCAACTTTCGTGGTGGGATTGTAGAAATGGCTCATGAGGTCCGTCCGTACGTTTGTCCGTTTGTCCATCCGTCCGTCTGTCCGTCCGTCTGTTTCCCTGTTCGTCGTTCGTATAGAACTACGTGGGTGTCAGTGTATCCCACGCTCGGCAGAGAAAGAGAGAGAAAAATGACGAGAGAGATATGAGACACGGGGAGAAAGACACACACCTGCTGTTATAGCGATTAGCTCGCGAAAAAATTATCCGGATGATGCACGAGCTCCGACTTTTCGTTATCGATAATTATGCTCAACTGGCCAACGACCACTCAACTATCTAGCCATTTAAACATGAGCGCAATCTGAGCCTTTCCGAAAGGGCAATACCGTAGTTTTTAAGACGCCGAATATGCTCAGAGCCAATCTCGACTGCAGTCTTACCTTTAATAACATGAAAATGATATCTTGATCGTGAATCAAATTTTCGGTCTATTTGGCCGGAGAATGGGATTCAGGGTATACGGTGATGTAAAAACGTAGCAATTGCACCTCTAGCAGGATGATCATCGAATATTTAAGACTTTGATCGAAATTAATATCTTATGAACGTATGAAACCCCGCATATCTATCATATTTTTGAAAGCACTATATATCCTTTCTCTGATTGTTAACCGTGCATCAAATACGCACGTATGAATATTGTCGAAAGATTATAACAAGACCGCTTGTTTTCAAATTTATTTAATAGCAGTATATGTCTCCATGATCACGTTAGTGCTCATCAATATTTCAGACTCAGTTTATAAATAATAACAAGGACAACAGTAACTCGGTTATTCGAGGAGTTTTCATGTCCGCAAAGTGCATTCTGGTAAACTGATAATCTACTTAACTTACACATTATAAGATGTTCCTCGGTAGTAGGAAGTGTGAAAACTTATATGTGTAATACGTCGAGATATTCATTAGGAAAATTCTGACACAGCTGATGCAAGATATTACATTTTTTACAATGTGAGATGCACATATTTTTCCTACTGCAGATCTATAATTATACAAGTGCTCACAACGACTTGGTATAACCATGTTGCGAAATCAGCACAAGCATACCGCACAATGAAAATATTCGATAACTATCGGTAGCTATAACTATCAAGACTGATTTATACTAATTCCAGTAAGTGCTTACTTGAAGGAGAATAATTCTATACATGTATCCGATTCCAAGTTCCATCAGTCGCTGCAGTACATCTGTGAAACGAATTGATTTTGGATCGATCGATCAACTGTTTCCTTTATTTATTTATTTTTTTTGTATGTGTGGCTTGGAATGAAAATTTCATCTGGGTCCATAGATAATCGAATCGTAATTCTGTTCGAATATTTTGGTTAGTGATCATCCAAACAGTCCGCGGCTGGGTGAACGAGTGCTCGTTGTCAACGAGCCAGTAGATAAGTATATACCTGTAGTTCCCACACGTGGAATTGTTCGCGGTGACCTCCGACCCAATCCCGTGCGCACGTCGCTATACGTTCACGCAAACAAACGACCATTGCGACCCGGAGACTGTCGACGAGGTGCCGCTGTGCTCTTCCTCTCTACCCGGCCTGGCCTGGCCTCGTATGAATATGCAAAAGTGTTTAATATCGATCATTCATTGATCCCAAGGCCCAAGGGGCATCGGGGTGACCTGGTCCCCACGTCCACCCTCTGCGTATGGACTTCTCTCGCGTCGTTTTATTTCCGTCTCAATCGATTTCATTTCACAACACTATCTTTCTCGAAGCTGAAGAGGAATTTCACATTTATTCTACAAGCTCTCACCGAAGACTGACTCGGAACTGCGAAACAAACCTTTAGGGTAGGATTGTGTATATGTGATAAAATTCTGATTTGCACGTAAAAGTGAGAGTTAGGATCCGTTTTGAGAACGTTTAGACGCGATCCAAACTTTCAACATTCCAATTTGGATCTCTAGATCCTGAAATTCCGAGAGGCTTTGAGTTAAATCCCTCAATCTTTAATAAAACTTCTTGTGAACTGATTCGCGAATAAATTCCAAGTCAAAATGAAGTCGATCATTGAGTAGATTTTTCGCAGAGTTTTTGGCTTGGGAGTAGAATTTGAAAATTTAGCAGAATTTAGAGACGCTGATCGGAGTTCCAAGTAGATACAATAAACGTAATTTATGATTGAAGCCTCTGGATCGTTATACTTATGACATAATTCTACTAAAACAGAAATACACTTTTGCACATAGGATTTGAGGTTCTAGAGGATCGAACTAGAATTTCTATTCCACCTTCAGAAACGCACGAATCATTCAGAGAATAATATTAAAGAAATTTAGGTCCCTACATTATCATTATGAATCGCAGATTAAACGATGCAAGAATCATTCTGCGAGAACTGCGGGAAGCTTTCCTTCTGATCATTCCCTGTAGCTTATAGTCTGTAACCATATAGGATACCGGCGATGATACGCCTTCATTGAATTGCTATATTATATGGGCGGTCTATAATTTGCGAGAAATTTTTCTTCAAGAGTTGATGTGCAGACTTCGTGCATTAGGCTGGATTGGAGTAAATAGAACGTGAAGTATTCCTGCGAATTGAGACATATCGTTACTAGTGTTTATCGCGTGCGTCTGTGCGCGACTAAGCCACGTAAAAATTGCTGAACGATGAAATGAAATTACGTTTCCTGGATAAATTTATTGGTAAGTTTAGTCGAGACTTCGATCGCACACTCGGCGAGGTAATATCGAACCAAGTTGATGGGCTGAGGCACCGAGTGCGGGCAGGTAAGTAGATAAGACAATGAGACCATCCACAGGGATCAAGTGTATGCAAAGCAGGCGGTTACCACGCAGATAGCCAGTCGCCTTGTCCGTTCGTCCGTCTGTTTGTTTGTTTGTCGGTGAAACCATCGGGCTCCGCGGCGAGACCGGACGTTTTGTCTGTAAATTTATGCTAATCGTGATGTATCAGTAGCTCTGGAAGCGCAAACCGTTGCTTTGTCAAACTCCGAACCAAACCGATAAAATTTTCAGTACAGGTATAGGTATGAGTATTTCAAGATGGCCAAAGACAAAAAAAAAACTGCACATTTATACCTATAGCTGTATAAAATTTACATTCTATGATTTTGAATACAACCTGCATAAACAGGCTACGAAAATTTGTCAGTCAAATGAATTATCATTTTTTGGTAAGCTGCATTGAATTCAACTCAATGATTTTCTGTTTTCAATATTATCTTCCGTATCTGTCGATTGACCTCCTGCCATAAATATCATGATGAATATAATATGCACCAGGAATTTGCAGATTCGAACGTTTAACATCGACGAAATGTGCAGTGTATATAATCGAAATTTTTCACTGGAAGACATTTGTTAAATAAATTCTACGTAAATCCTCGTGTGAGGTCATTGGAAAAAATATATCTGTATAAAAAAAAATGATCATCCTATCGTACGACATACCTCACCGCAATCGTCGCGATTATATGGTAAGGATTTTGAGAAAAAGTTAAATAATTTTCATTTTCCAGTACTGGCAGTGTTTCGTCACACGATTGTGCAATTTGACGAGAAGAATGTAATTTCTAAACCCCGTGTATCAAAGTTCTTAGAATCGCAAAAATGAGGAAAAATTGGAGAATCGTGTATTTCTATATCTAAGTACAGCTATGCATCTATCACAATGTGTGGTGGTGTCGTTTTATTCGTTGATCTGAACTAGGCAAACAATAACTAAACGGAATCGCAGCTGAGGATGCGTGTGCCATTTGCGTCAAGTAAGATTCGCAGAATTGTACGCACCGTCAGCAAACTCAGTGTACCGACTTGATGCACGATTTGCATTTCATGAGGACACCAGAGTTGAAATACACAATTCATGAACGCCTTCGGTGCGCGTTAGAAAATCAATTTCATGGCCAGACGTACGAAAACGATAATTAATCACTCAACCAGCAGTAGAGAAGAAGACTCTTCGACCGAGTAGATACATCATCACGAGGGTATATCACGACATTAACATTTCATATTTAAATTTAACAACTTCCCTCCTGGTACCAGGAAAAATTCCGGAAGCTTGCGGTTGAATTACAACGAATCCCAAGCGTTTATGACACGGAAATACGTACGTGGACATCATCGGCTTGTCTTTGAGAGCTGGTATTCCCTAAATATGCCTGATGACGTTACGCTAGAGAGAATTGATATTTGCAAGAAACGATGCACTTACAATTATTTTATTACAAGCATAAGCGAAAATTGTTGGAATTTTCGCTGACCATTTAAGCCACTTCTAATTTATTCTGCCTCTTCGCAAGTCCATGTTATAATACACGGCGTATTTCACAGGCCGAATCCGATAGGGAGTATAATAAACGTCTCGGACTTGCTCCACATTCCCATGGTGGAGAGTAACAATATTTTTAACGGTTCTTCGCGCGGGCTTCGGGTCCGAATTTAAATGAAACTGGGACTTAATACCCACATAAGAAACGGACAGAGGACCTCTGGTCATTCATCCCTTGCCTGTACGGTGGACCTTCGGTAGAAAAACGGATCAGAAACGGTCAGATATCTACCTGACCCAATTGAAACGGGGGTGAACTCCGGATCCCGCAAGGGTGAACTGATATTATAATTCACAAATTGAGACCGAGGCTGGCAGAATGGTCAGCAAACGCTCTGAGTTCCCATGGCCAACCTGGTGCACGCGGCTACCTGATGCGAATGTGTAACAAACCCGGATCGTCCGATATTACCTGAGGACGACCACTGACCGCGGTCAAAGTAGAGTAGCCATTGTTGGTCGGAAGGCCCTGTTTAAATTAGACCGAAAAAATACGTTGGTCGGTCTTGGTGCTCCTATTTCGTCGATGACCGTTCCCTGGGAAACGAAAACCGATTTTGGAACACCTTCGAGAACGGTCGCTAGCTGCGGCCTGCCCACACCTGGACGTCGTGGCTGTCGCGAGTTGGACGATTTTCTTCCCCCAGTTTAATCGCCGTCTACTAGAACGTGGCAACGGATCTTCCTTCCTACCAAAGGCCGGACAATTCACGTCAACTAAGGTGAGTAAGCAGGCGGGCCAATGATATTCAGTTTTTCATTCTAGCTTTCCAACGGTCGCTTTAATCAGTCATTGTGCTCGACAGGACGAGAGAGAAATACACACTTGATGGAAGATACTTGCGATGCAAGTTTTTTCGTCTTTTACTGCCAACTTGATGCGTTCGCAAAGATGGCCTAGACGCTTCGACATACCTGAATTGCGACATATGGCATTACGGCATTAGCATTGAAAGAAAATAATTTTCTCGTTCTTCTTATCGTTGCGATAAGACCGGCGTATTATTAATTGGTATACATCGAAGTATACCAATTACGTAAAGTACATCGCAGAACTTATTATGGATAAAAAAAGGTAATAATTCTAGTTTCCCCGCCGACTATGACCATGACGTTTTGACGTTTGCCAAGCTGCAGTGTCCCTGAATCTATTGTTAGTTTAGTATTAAAACTGGAGCGATTAATCAAGTTTTTTGTCAGATTTTTCTCCCAAAGACAATTGGCCGAGGGCAAACACCTTTAGTCTAATAGATCATCGACTTCTTTGTCCGCTAAGAAACGTCCAACGGCTATTCGGCCTAACCGTGCGCCCAGAAGTAAAGCCTTGGCCGGAGACCCGGGGGACACCCAGGAAGGTCCACGACGGACTAGGACCATCCGCCCCTTCCGACGCGGTCGTTTGGTCCCAAATTGAAAATCGGGCATTTAAATGGACCCCGGAAGGGTTATCTACCTGCCTGACCCATGTGCCCTTGTAAAATTCACCCCTGTACACCCAGCGACCTGTAGCGGGCCCCCTTCAAATCGGGGTCCCTTACGAATCTAGTTTTCAGCACACGATGGCCCCGTAAGATCGTGTGCAGGTATATATGACCCCTGACTGAAATACCCGGTGAACAGATAACCTTTTCCTTAAAGATCTTGCGAGGTCCCCTATTCCGGACTCGCGCGCGTGCTTTGGGTCCGTTGGCCGTCCCACCGGACCCGGGGCACCCGTTCGAGGTTTTTTCATCCGGCCGGACGGGCGCGGACAGAACGGAAAGCTTGATAGTTTGATCCCGACAAAAAATATATTCCGGTGTCGGGTGCTCAGACTTTTTTTACACGAATTTCCGGCCCTCGATTAACTGACCGTACGTCGAGCTCACTCTCTCGTCTTTCCGCCTCGAATGAATTACACCCTTACTAACCAAGGAAAAAATTGATAGACATTTCGTTAGCGAGACTTCTCCATACTTCACCAGCTCCTTTTTATAATATTCGTTTTCAACTCGGGATCCCGATCATCTCGTAAGCTGGAAGGATGTCTTGTGATACATGAAATCGAAGGACTCAATTCTACATCGAGCATCCGGATCCGGTCCGATTTCTGACGGACAGTGAAAGAGATCAGCTCTTGATCTCGCGTTACCAGGGTGCAAGACCCAGACTTGCGTGGGACAACTTAGAACGAAGCCTAGTGATTGGCCTCTCTTCGTTGGCCAATGAGGGCTCGACTGTAACCCGCCCACAGATTATAACCGGCTGTTGGTCCAGCCTTTCGCCTCTTAGGGTCTAGATGCTGGGCCCTATAGTTATACCTTATACACTTGTGATGAGAAAAGAGTTTCCAGCAGTCCAGAGCGAAAGCCTTCGTAGCCTGGGTCATACCATGAGTCTTGAGGTTTTCGATAGATCCAGCTTTGAATAAAATGCCTCCGATCCCGAAGAGCATTGGCGATGGTTAAAACAAAATATTAGGCAGGGCATTAGGCATGTGGCAATGCGTGACGATCGAGAAATTGGCCAATAACTCCGAAAACGATATTTAATGGTCAACATTCATTTCCAGTATATATCTGAGAAAGTAAGATAAAGCTAGAAAGCTTTTACCTATATATTATGTATAGAATAATTTCGAACGAGTGAAATTCAAGAATAGAAGTTAGGTATATGTTATTCGGCGAGCTCATTAGGTGGACATTCGAGACGGAGATCCTGAATGCTGATATTGATATATATTTGTCTTCACTTGCTAACGGAAATTATGCGTTGTACCTGAATCGCCTTGGCTTTTGAATGATAGTCAACGAGGCATTCAGGTATTATATAGGAGCACTGCTAAACCGTGTAACTACTTCATTCCTGGAAACTTTATCACCTAGCAAATAACCAGTCACCTATCGGGACTAACGTAGATACTTATATCCGCCATTATGGCAAATGTAAGAAAACTGCAAATATAACAACTCGTCGACTATATATCTTAACGAGACGAGTTGGGTGATAATAACTATACGGCACCAATTAAACAGAAGCTAATTTTTTTATGTCTTTCCTACGCACGTCAATTGTCCTTGTAGACGACAGCCTAAAAGAATTTTTCGCATCAACGAGGGTAAAAATTTCCGTTGTTTTCAACAACTTTTTGATAACATTGTCAGGTACAGCTGTGCAGTTCAGGGTGTTGAAAGTGGGACGTAGTTCCCTTGAAAGGGGATGTTCGGGACAACCCTCGTTAAATCTACTCCAGAATTGAATACTCGGAAGCTTCACTCTGATTGGTGGTTAAACTGGAGCAACGTACAAAGGGGGGTTGGTCTCTGGAATCAAGTTATTCGAGATTAATTATTCAGCCGTTTCGGCTCGCAGCTTCTGACTATCTAATCTCGACGGGTTCAGATCCTCTCGAGCCGTCGAAGAGCACAGAGAGATCTTTGACGGTTAATAAACTCCACTGTCTCGGAAATTTCAATCCCATAAGTGTTTCGGTAGTGATTTTGGACCATTGGACCCCAAGCTTTCCGGTGTCTGAATCAGGGTGAGTAATTTCACGAATTTCTTGATCCTACGTATATGTCTATAAAGGAAACTGGTTGTAGTTTCACATTTCTGGAACAAAACAGCGTCGGAACCGTAAGAAACTACCTGCTATTCGAAGAGAGTAACGTTTCTCTCCGCAAGTCATATTGAGCCGGCTGCATTTACTTGTAATTCATTTTTTTCTTCTTCTCCGCTCCTTACATTTCTCTTCTTTCTAGTTTTCTGTAACTCTACGCGAAAACAACTACTTTAATGTATAGTCGACTATAGGTATCATTAGTTGGAACGGTGCGCTGATAGCCTGAATGATAAAAATGAAGGTCCAACGCTTCTAATCTGCCGCTAAGTATACAAACATACGAACTCGCTCATATGAGTAGTATTTTTGATTGTGTGCATGCGTCCGTGCACCGGTACCTGCCACGGTACAGTCACGCGTGCGGCGTGTCAGCCTGCATGCGACACACGGAGAATTTCCGGCGAGATAACTCATTGCCAGATGAGATGGGGGGACGACTTTTATGCCAAGCCTGTTTGATAGTGAAACTCCCAAGTATTCGCTGCAGATACACATCGAAGTGATGATAGTAGGTAATGCAGGCTTGCGTCACCAATCTTTCTCATGATAACGCATGGAGAAAAGTCGTGCAAAGATCGCGATACCTTTCGGGACTTCCCCTGAATGATTTCAGAACTTATTGTTGGTCATTTTGATTGATACTTAACAAACGATAAAAATAAAATCATTTTTCAATCTCGGTAAGTAATGTGAAACGCGTTAATTTCCGAATCTACTTTCAGCCAATCGTTTTGAAACGGTAAGGGAAATGACCAAACCATGCATTATACCGGATGGATGTTCGAATTATTCGCTGTAACTCGACCGACACTCTTCTGTCTAATTCCGGTGAAAAGTTACGTTAAAGTGTTGTTGAACTTATTTACTTGATCGTACGATTAAAATGGGTCTTTGATTCGGGATTCTGGCAGGTAATTTGAAAGCAACTATTTATCGTAGACTCTTGCCATTTTGTGAGATAATTCTAACTGATCATGAACAGAAATCAGTAAGCAAATAGAAAAATTAGGATCAGGAGTCGCTGTTATATACTCCGTGAGTCACGCAAAAGCCAATGCGTGCGGCCACGCACTCCGGAAGACCCGTGAATCACCCGACTTCTCAATGCAACAGCAACAATATCTTTTCCTCCGATGATACTCGTATCGATCAGACGTGTGCCAATTTGTACATCCACATGACATACCACGACGATCTGAAAGCCCCGTTACTCACGATCAGTTTAACACGCGTTTTAAACCAACCAGATAGATTTTTCGTCTAGCCGCAACGGTAGTCCCTGCGTTTAATTAATGCGCAGACTTCGCGGAATCAATTATTTCTCACCATTGTCCATACGCCGAATTTGTCAGAAGGATTTCACGGTGAAACGCGCGCCGGCTTATACCCGGGGCATGCAAATTATACGGCGTCGTTACACGATCGTATGTCTGTACGGTCTCTGTGGATGTGATGTACCTATGCATGTATAGGTGGACATAAAGATGCATATCATTGCGCCATCGCGCCTTTTCAGAAATGAAACTATCACCGACAAGCATACCTCTTTCAAATTTCATCCCGCCTCATTGAGACAAGACCATGACCATTACCTCTCTATCGACTATTGGACAAAGGGGGGATATTTGACCGCAGGTACGTCCGATTGGTCCCATCGATTTCCAAGAGGCGTTTATACACGGAGGTTTCACACACATCCGTACGAGTATGTGTATACCTAGAAACTAAGAGATACATTCAAACCCGAGTTTCTTTATACCCACACGATATCTTGATACATAGGTATAATAAGAATATCTGGCGTAGAGCACACGCCGTAATGGAAACGTGACACGGGACATTCTTCGGCACGCGTGGCTCGTAGAAGTCTTGAGGTGGGGTTGGGGAAGAGGAGATGTGGCAACGGCACGCAGCAGCAGCAGCAGCAGCAGCTATGATACACATTGAGATAAGAACGGAGATGAGACACCGCGAGCAAAAGAACAAAAGGAAGTACGGCCTAACAGCTAGCTGCCTCTAGCTAGTTCACTTATTGTTAGAAAGCTGCGAGGATGTATAGTGCAGCTCCAGCTGCGCGTATGTACCTATACCTACGCCTCCCGATTCTCTTCTTCGTTTGCTAGTATGGCTAGCTGGTCAGCTTATAGCGCGTGTTCTCGCGACGCAGGTTTTAACCTGGAGGACACACAGTGGCGCTGAGGTTATCTTTAAAGAGGATCGGGTGACCGCGGTGACCAGAGTGCCCAACGACTCTCGGTTGCTTGAGCCACCGCCTCCCCTTTCCTCATGCAATTGTCCGAGTAGGTATGTACTCTGTACTGTATAACACCGCGTCATGCTCGGATGCCACCTTATCTTTAATGCCATACTGCTCTGTGCTCATCCACGGGCTTGTGTATATGAATGCGCTACGTTTTTACGTAGAATACCTGTATCTTCACCGGGATAGTAGACCCGTGCGTTCAGAGTCTAGACTCTAGAGTTTGACCGGACAAATACACATTTTACGACCTGTACGAAGCCCAAAACGAGGCGTTGTGAAGCAAGTCCGGAGCCGCTTAATAGGCCTGGTTCCGTTCGGAAGAGTTCCTTCGGCGTGACGGTCGTCAACTCTCTTTCGAAACATAACCAACCCGGGCTAACGCCCTGGCTCAAACAAAGTCATCCCGAGATGCAGTGAAATGCTTAATTTAAGTTAAAACCGATAATACAGATGACTTTACTGATACTGCAGTCAAACAATCTCCACCATACGAAGGCATGAACTGACTTCGAAAAAGCTACGTCAATTTCTTTAAATCGTATCAGCGAATGAGCGAGAAAAGTTTTGACTCAAGAACTCAAACTCTGCGGACTGGAGAACTTTTTGGAATTTTAATCAAAACGCTCCTTGCATAACAGTTGTTAAGTTTTTGAATTTAAACTTCTCTGGGTTGTTTTCAAACGTAATGAAGGAATTCGCGCAATTCTGTCAAAATCAAAAGCTGTATTCCCAGAGTACTAACTCTTCTACAGACCCCATGAAAAAAAGGCTTTTTTCGATTACCTGCAATACGTCTCGAAAAATTTGTCAATTGCTCACAGTTCTATCACTGATTTTCTCGAATATAATCAAGTAAAAAATAGATTTCTTTTTTCTTCTGAACGCAGTTACATGCGGTCAAAGTAAAAGTTTCGCTTTTATAATTTCCGGCCATAAATTTTTCAGAAAAAAATGGTCGATCAGATAAAGAGAATACTTTGAGACGTCTTGATTTTTGTTCTAGAAAATTGAAGAACAAGCATTAAGTCTGTTAGCTGTGTAATATGATGCAGAAGAAAAAGAATCACTCAGGTCATTTTTAGAGCATCGAAATTAAACTTTAGCCTTATTCGATAAAGGCTTGTGCTCTGCAGAATTAAAGACTGGGTATCTAAGCAGTCGTGGATCTGAATCCTTATACCACAGCTGCTTTCTGTGTTTCGACTTCATCCAACTGCCACGTCACTGACAAATCCTGACTTTTAACTGATTATACCTGCTTCAAACTAATGTAACAGCAAATTTACGTTCCTGGAAAATTCTTCCGGGACACACCCCCACTAATGGGGTTATACAGCGTTAAAATTTTGTATAAATATTTATTTCTGGCCCAAGCTATTCAAAATTGTGAATTTCGTGAGTCAGACGGATTTACGATAATGCTAATCTTTTTCACCGTTCATTCGATTCAACCTTAGTTTAGAACACATGCGTTCAGCTGGTACATTATACAGGTAAACCTAAACATCATATGAACTATAGTATTTTTTCAAAAAGTCTACTTCATCAAGTTTTTTTCAAATTCAGTCAACTTTCGCTATTTAACTCCTCAGGTATGTATTGCCCCGTAATTATATGTAAATCTCTAACCAAGGGTGAGGATAGAAAACCTTTCTACCCAATCCCTTATAATAATAATGAAAATTAGAATCCTGATTGTATTTCCGCGAAAAATAACAATACTTGTTATTTTCTACCTGCAGTAATGTAATGACATTGAATTTAGATTGATAATAAAAAGACTATCTTGTCGATCTCATATCTCGTATTGGAATCAAGTCTAGTCCCTATAGCTTCCTCGAGAAATCGACATACTGCGTGTCAGCAATTAAAGCGGCACTGCAACAGGTTGGTATATTAACTGGAAGCGAAGTATTTTGAGTCACTTAAAGTGTCAAACAAGCATTCGCATTGCGTATGCATGCACGAACGATGCAGAGCTTGGCATAAGAGTGACACCGCATATTTTTGGATGACGTAATTGAAGCTGACCTCGCAATCGAGGCGTATCGGATTTCGAACGTGTTTGCGAAGAGTCGCTTTTTGAAGAAGAAATAAAATCTTCACCTTATCGCGTTCAACGAACGGTATGGAACGGAGCTAAAAATCATAACGGAGATGTCAGGAAATGTTCAAATAAGCTTCTGGGATTATCAGTCTTCCCTATTTGTCACCAGATTAATTTTACAAGACCTGTTAGAAAATATCTGTGTTCGGTCTCAGGTCGAATAGCAAATAATAATCAAAAATCAATCAGCGATTGATTCGATACGGAAAACCTAAGTTCGTATTTATTTATCGCTAACACCAAATCCTAATCCCATTGAAAATTACCGCCACGATTAAGGCGCATGTCGAAGGGATCAGAGGTTGAAAATTTCCATTGCTTGAGGGGTAAGTCATCCCGGAAGACTCGGGGAAGTGAAAGCAGGAACGAGCCCCTGGAAAAACCTGATATTTTCGAAACATCTACCGCCTCTCTAGTAACTTCTGTTAGATAGATTTGAGCTCGTGTCGGGGTGACAGGGAGACTCGTGTCCTGGGCACCGTGTCCATCCGGTCACCTCGGTCACCCTGGTCATCCGGCCGTTGTTAAATTGCAATGTTACGATCTGCCAGCCCCTTCAGGACGCGTGGTTGCAACTTGCAGGGCAAACGCCTCGAATCGTCCCTTTCCTAGGGTCAATGGTCATCCCGAAGGATCGACTGGCCACGCCGGCGTCGTCCGTTTGTCCATCCCTATTTGTAAGGATGACGATTCTTACCTGCTAACTATCCCCGCGGTGTACTCATTCCATTGCTTTCTTTTATTATTGCCACCTAGCTCTGAGTCGTCTTGAATTTACGATCCTGCGTCAGAGTCTTTACCCTGCACCTAGCTGGGGTCGAATATGGTATGATTCATTCGTTTTCCAACTGTATTATAGTACTCCGTGGTATTATAATCCCCGGGTTTCCTTCACCGACAATACTCATTGCCATTCGCAGTCAAAGTTCTCAAATAATACTGCAGAGACGTACCGAGACGTACGCGTATAGATGTAAGACAGCAATCTAAACCTTTCTCCACAAGATATCATCATAACAGTTTCCACGCTTCCATATCGCGTTTCCCGGATCGTCTGGAGGCCATAAAAAGCTCTAAGCAATATAATCATTTGCATCAAACCCAGATGCCTTCCATTCTTAAAATTGAGCACTGCGTGACCTTGCGATAACTCTGTATACGATAAAGATATTTTTGTTTCATTAAAATGACATCGATAATCTTTGTGATGTTCCGAGGCCTTCGGAGATACAGAAATGAACCGAAAAATTCACATGCGAGTATTTCTCTCGAAGTATAGGAATATATACGATAAATTTTAAAGAGACGGAAGCAAGAAATCATCGGTATCGGTTCGACGGAAGCCGGCATATCTTATGTGAAACCACGATAAATTTTTTCTTCATTTTCTAAGTTTCTGACCGTTTATGGATTAATTTATCGGCATCTTCCGGTTGTGTATGTAGTTGATTAAATTTCGAGTTTAAAATCTTGCCGCGTGGCTAACTCCCATGTGAAAATAATAATTGGCTGTTATCGCGGGTGTTGGCTAGGCGTGATGTAGGAAGCGAATGCCTCTAGCTTACGCGTTTTCACATTTACAAACGTACTTCGTCTAATAATTCTCTCTCGTCACTGTATTATACCTCCAACGCATGTACCTATATTATCGTATAGCTATGTGCGAAGAGATATATATACGCGCGAGTGAACAACATGAATACGTGCTATCCGTGTCCAGCCAGTTACGTAAAGAGGGCTCCTTTATTGCACACCTTTTGCACACCATCCACGGCGCTAATTAACGCGGGAGAAACCGGCAGTCAGCCAGCCGAGATACGACAAAACCCGCAAGGGATGCTTGCTGGCTCGTTTCACCTTCCTAATTCTTATAATTCCTAATTCTTTCCTCTTATCTGCGAACTTTTCGAAGCTATACGAATGGTATTATCAACTCACCGAGATTACTTCTTTTCGTACTCATGAGTCATTATATACGTGAACCGTAAATACGATGTCTCTTGTTTACTGCTCATTAATGAAACCAGTTTACCGTTTTTCACGGCAGAAAAACATCGGGTTAAAATCTTAGGCGTAAATGTATAGACAGGTGTGAATGTGCCTTTACGGATGTTAGGCAGCAGATCTGTGTTTGAACAAATTCCGTTAGACCGAGCACATGAATCAAGGCCAAAATTCTCAAATCGTAATCCCTGAGTGCGAGAATTTGTCAGGTTAATCTAGTCGCGAATCGGCAGATGATAAGAACTTCGGAGAACGAGACTTACGGCGTGGCAGTATATGACGCATCGCCAATATACCATCGAAGAATTTTTCTAGTAATCCCCAACAAGTCCGAAGCGATCAGTGTCTCATGAAATTCTTCCTCGAGTAGCTGTGTACGCATTTATCATTTCTTAGATTTTTTTATCCGACTACAATCGAGGCTTCCGTAACGATATATGATGTAACTGCAAAGAGATATTGCTGACCGGTCGGACACAACTAGGCACTCGGTTGAAGATGTTTCTCAGCGAAATTGGAAGCCGCGACAAGGTCATATACGGACGTTATGAGATCTGGACCGTAAAGCGCATGACGGGAAGCGGAGTTATACTGTGCATTACACATCTAGCTAGGATTTTAATACTCGCGAATCATCGTAGCAGAACAAGAACTTCGCTACGCAAAGCTTTAATCGCGACAGGATGAACTCGCAGATAATACAAGTCTTATCTCCAGTCATCTCCGAGCGACTCTTTGCTTGCAAAGACTTGAGACACTATACGCGGTAACAGTAATAATTATCCAACTGTTTCTCCTCCCGCGTACCATTTTCCTTTCTTTTCGCTCTTTCGAGTCCGTTGCATCACCGTGCGGAGCGACGTGCAGAAGGAAATCCGCTACGTATTCTGTACGCCAGATTTTTTGCATCTTTGTGTCACGACGAAGGCGCAATGTTGTAATCGTAACGGGTAACAAGAAAATCTGACGAAAAAAATCGTGAACAAGCCTGAAACGATTCAGTCCCACGACCCAAGGTCTGACACCGTTGGTCCCGGCTAAGACTCGGCAAGACGTCGAGACGCTCATCGCGTCGTGTGACGAGTACCGGAGTAAGTAGGTACCTTTGCCACAACGGAGGTGGCAGATCAAGTGTCCCGGACACGTTTCCTCTCTGGCGGGCGTAACACAACGATAAACTCTCAGGATCTAACGCGGCCGAGCTGGTTCATCGTTGAAATGATCAACTAAAGTCCAGATGCTTAAGGAAACGCATTGTCAGTGAGAATTATTTCCCGGAAAATCTCCAACGTGTTTATTTCTAATCGCAGCATGTATGTACCCAGGTATACCTATTAGCTAACTCGGTCAACGTCGAGCAAGAAATTCCCGTGACATGGCTGGCAACGGTACTGACCAGAGTAGGCAGCTAGCATAGGTCAAAGTTTACGCGCCCTTTTTACGAGCAGCGGTCCTTCACGACTCCTTGATTATCGCCGTTGCAACACCAAGCTGAGGAACGGTTACGCGTATTCAAGCCTGATGAAACGACACGTGCGCCACCGCATCCAAGCCAGACTTCCGGTCACTATCCGTGCCTCTTCTTCTTCGGGCTGACCGCTGAACGAACGTCTTCGTACAGGGGAAGACGGGGCGGAGAAGGAAGAGGAGAAGATGGACGAGGAGGAAACGAGAATCGATAATGCCGTCTGCGTGTATCTCGTAACCTCAGCTCACCTACTGCAATATTAATGGCGTTTTGTTGCTGGCCACGTGCGCTCTACCTTACCAATCGAGGCGACGATAGGAAGAACAAGGATGAGCACAAGAGTTGAGAATCGATCTTCCGCTTGGCCATTGCAGTGCCTTAAGGGGTTATATACAGTTAGAATTTTCAAAACATCGATTTTTTTTTAATTTTATTTTCTCAATGTACATATATTTAAGAATACACACAGAAAATTTCATATCGTTCCGGTGAATATTTTCGAAGTTACACGCAAATTTGAAAAGGCGTTTCAGAGTGCTTGAAAGTACAGGCCTGCAGATTAATGGTGTACCCAAAAAAATCAGCGTCATGTAATATGAACTAAACTCCACTAGCGTCACCATGGGGATGCAAGGAATAAACGAATTGTTATCATTGTTCATATTTTTTTCTGTAATTCTTTCGTGAAAATGAAGTCTTCTAGAGAAATGAGAAAATCTCTTAACTTTAAACGCGTTTTTCTCAAAATGGTGTTTACAAAGTCGGTGACCAACATTACTCGAAAACTGCTAAACCGATTAGTCTCAAATTTTAACACGAGCTTCTTAAATATATTTTTTAGTAATTGATCGAAGATTTTTTCTCACCGATAAATATTTTTTTTTTTATAAACAATTTAAGGCCGAAATTTTGGTCAAAAATCGATTTTTTTCTTTGAGAAACCGCCATTTGGTCAAAAAAATTTATTTTCCTTATTCCTTCGATTAATTACTAGATTTAACATTACTTTAACGAAATCTGTTTGGTTTTTTAATTTCGGAGGATCCAGTTCAAAGATATAGTGGTCACCGCAAAACGTCTTTTTTGAGAGGAGCTCCCGGAGATCAGCTGTAGCTCCTTTCCAGATAAATATTTTTACTAATACTAAGTCTTGAAATACAGTTAAAAGATACCATAATATGTGTACAAATTTTTAGATCAATAAATTTAAAAGGTTTCTGAGAAAAAATTCTGGAAAATTCGCTTTTTCTCGGCCTTCTAACTGTATATAACCCCTTAATCCGAGTTTCGAGGTATCGGAGGGGAACCCTGGGGTCGTTGGTTTGATGCATGGAATCTTCACAGCGTAGAGATTAGAGGACGATTACGGAATTTAGAAAACTGACCATAGTTCCCCCTCAATTTTATCGTCAAATCTGCTGGCAGAATACAAACGTCTAATGTATGTAGTGTACACGTTAGACCGTTAGCAGCTGCGGGATATTAAATTAATTTTCAAATATGGTGAAATCGATCCTATATATACCTAGTTGTTTGTTTTGTGTTAGTATTAACGGAGCAGCGATGACCGCGGCGCCCAATTAGCTGAAAACGCAAACTACCATCCACTACTGTATAGAGTTGTTGAATTAATTAGGTGTTGATACGCTATAATTACGATTTATTACACATATATCCATACTCTATAGAAAACCTAGAAATATATTACCGTACCCGCACATGTATGGGTATATATATTATGTATAGATATCCTTCGGAACCAGACTCTTGCACCTCTCTCTACATAAGCTCAACGTCGCGTTTTCTCCAGTTGCACAAGTTCGCCTTCTTTTTTTCTCTCTCTCTTTCTGTCTCTCAAATTCGCTTATCTTCGAGTACGCGAGTCGCGCTACGTGCACTCGGCAAACTTCACACATGTATAACCTGGGTTTGACGTGTATGTGAGACGGAGACATCCCGGTCGCGCACCCGGTGCTCGAATGACAAGGTGAAGCACCTCTCCGGAAGCAGATCTATTTTTGTCTTTATCAACGAAACGTGACACTTACAGCATCTAATGTTCTCCCGTCGCCCTCAACTACAACCTCGGACACCATAACCATCACTACACCAGAGTAGAGTAGAACATATGCAATTACCACCTAACTACATGCCCCTAAGGTCTTACTCGCAGCTGGTGTCACCTTTTTAAGGTCATGCCATTCCGCTAGTCGCGAAAACGCTCGTCGATTATTGCTGTGGCTTTTATGGACCGGAAGTGCAGACGGTGAAGAAATTCGCTTACGGCTCATCTATTAATTAACGATTGTATAATACGAGCGTATCGAACGACTAAACTTTGGCACGCGCGTATACGGTGCGGTTTCTCTATGCGAAATAACTTTCCTTATTTACTTATTCTTATTGGTCTACGATTAAACTCAATCGCTGGAGTCTTGTCTTGATTCCGAATTAACAACTTGCAGAATTTATTCCGAGGAATTGTTCTAACATTTTACGTAACTCAACGTAACCCAGCGTTATAACGCATATATATATATATATATATATATATTCATATATATATATATATATGTGTGTGTATGTATGTATGTATACATATACATGTGACGGAACCATACATATATCGTATAGTTAAGTCCGCACGGATGCGTTCCTCCTCTTATGTTCCTTTCTCTCCACAACTAGATGATATGGTGTATACTTTTATATCATGTGTGTAGGCAGCATGTAGGTACCATTATGCCCGGTGTGGAGCAACGCTAATTAATCTTAGAAATTCGTTGAAGTCCTGATGAATCGCGTTTAATTATTACTATCTTCTGATCATCAAACGGAGCCCATTACCTACACTTATATATCGATACCTATAGATTGAATATACGAAAAATAATTTTTACTGGATAGGTATATGAGAAAAAATTGATCTGATTGTAACAATTTTGTAGAATCGCGCATAATTTTCAAAACAATTCTGATTCGTCATAAAACCTTGTGGTTGTGGCTGGATTTCATCGGTTAAACGGTGTTATGAGTATTTAGGTGTTTTATCAGGCTTCATATGTCGCCACGTGTGTCTGTGAATATTCATTCGATGCAGCGTAAACTATAGACTGCACAAACAGTTACTTTATATCGTTGGGTCTGAGAATTGTCAGAATTCCGTATCAAAGACAACGGAATGCATACGAAAAGGAGAGCAATAATTTCTCTCTAGGATGTATTTCGAAGGCAGGATCATCAACTGTCATAAAAAACCGTTTCTCACATTCATTCTAATCTCCCCAATCTTCTTGAATACGAATATTCAAGGTAAAACTAATGACCGTGTATCTTTTCATTTTTAATCCAAAACATCAAGGTCACTTCATCAGACTTAGACGCGAAATGCCAATACAACACGTGTGGGTCTGTCCCCTCTCTCATGTCAGAATATCACCTTACACGTTATCTTTCTCTCCCTCTCTCTCTCTCTTTCTCTCGCTCTCTCTCTCTCATTCTCTTATGTTCCTACTCTGCCTCTCGCTGATCTCTTTATTCCTCGTTACTGAGTTCATCACTAACGAGGCGCAAATAGACAGGCGATAGAGGAGCGGTGAGATGCGAGTAAGAATCCCAACGCTCATCAACCAAAGAACGGAATTTGCTCTACCGTGAACGCATCTTGGGAGAGCAGTTGTATATAGTTGCGGCCAGTGGTCAGTGGTCAGTGGCCAGTTATAGCTTATGAGAATATATACGGGATACAGGAAACGCCGGCGAAACTATAAGGCTATACCTTATACCTCTCCGGCTCCGGACTCACCGGCTCATACGAGCACAAATTATTATATCTTCACAGTCTGGTGATTCGCCAGCTGTGCCCCCGTTGGTGTAACGCTAGGCGACCATGCAGTACGAACAACTAACTCCTCGAGCTCTTAATACAGAGTTCTTTCGTCAAACTGGTACTCTTCTGGCATCACACACTTATCCGTTTGGCATTTGCTTCAAGTCTCCTTTATTTTCCTATCGATTAATGATGGGAGAGTGAAACTAATTGCGTTCTACTTTATCTGCGATATGAAAATTGTGAAGAACAAAGATAGCTGGCTCGATCGTGCTTAATTATGTCTTAAGGCATCGCGTTGGGTTAGAGTGTATATATCTTGCTTTTCAACGCCCAGCATCTGCGCAATCCTCCGACGTCGCACCTGTGTACACGAGGCGAATAATCTCCTGTGGTAAGAGAAGCCACCTTTGTGTTTGTCGCCGGTCTCCTAGTATACAGTATAGGCTTGAGAATTTCTCGTTTCTTGTTACACATATACCGGGAGTATACATACATGCAGCGTGTTGTGTGTACATTTGTAAGATGACTTTATGCCCAATAAGAATGAAAAAGAAAAAAGAAAAAAACAGACGAGACTCTGATCCCCAGAGATGGCGATAATTCATTTCCTAGTATCGCTGCAGCACCAACACAATTTGAACCGCGTCCGCGAGCCTCGTCAGATAAGATACATCTCCCCTGCGCTCCGCGAACCAGACCAAGTCTTAATCTCGGCTATAAGGTGTGTCTGTCCGATGTTAGGTATAGAGCCGTTCCTACAACAGCGTTGCTCAATCGTTATAGAAATCGTTTCCACACGTGTGGATATACTGGATTTCATCATTTTTAATAACCTGAACAAGGTCGGGAATCGACAGGGAATAAGAAATTATCACACAGTGTTTTAGCTTCGTACCATCTGCATCCTCCGCACTCGATTCATTGACGTGCTGCACGCGAAAGAGATCTCGCGCATTGTTCCCCTCGCATGCGTATGTACACAATTCTAGACGGAGTATAGGGATGGGTGTAGGTATAGGTGTGTGGATACTGTATGTACCGCGAGATGCACACTCGCAACTATCTCAGCTCTGTATATCTCGCTCTGAACACTTCTGCGTACCCCGCAAGAGATAGCCAACCGAGATATATAGCTACATGCGTATATTTATAATGTATCTGTATATGGTGGTCTGATATCAAATCTCTCGCCTCTGCGTATACACGGATCCCCGATCGAATCAGTAGCTTTTTCGTTGGAACGAAATATCATTGCGAGATAATGATCTGGTGTTATCCCGAATCGGAATAGAAATTCTAGTTCTATTCGACAAGTTCTCACCGCAGACTTCCAAGCGCGAAATAAAGTTTTAGGGTATAGTATTTAGCAGGAAATGAAATTCCGATTAGTGCAGTAAGATAAGTGTTGCGAAACCAGAATGATACTTACTGTCGGAAAAACGGTTTCAGAAGGTGAATCTATAATTCCTATTCCAGCTCAAGATCTTTCCGATTCGTATAACAACGAAAATCGATTAAAAATCCTCCGGGAATTCAAGTAATTCGGTAATTTTCGTCGAGGTAGACGACGAGAAGGAAGCCCTGCCGAGCGGACGCGATGTAGTCAGGTCAGGTTGGCCTTAGCTATTCGAAAGGCCTCCGCGCGCGGAGAGGAAGACTCACCCACGCGCGGTAACTGGCCCGAGGGGCGATGTGGGACGAGGAGGGGCAGGGTGGAAGTGAGAAAAAGGTATAGAGCCGGCAGAGAGGTGAATAAGAGGGGAAACAGCCAAGCTGAAAGAAGCCAACGCCAGGCACCACCAGGAGCACCAGCATCATACATAACAATATCACATCCCGACCGGCACAATGGCTCGACGACCGGAAGTACGCTACCTGTCTCCCACGTCAGCCGCGCGGACGCGCAGCCTCCCAACGTCCCTGACTCGTCGTCGAGACTATCCCACAGCCATTTAACCCTCTGTATTTGTATAGGTGCCGGTGTATCTTTATCCGTCTATATATCGCTTTACTAGCACGATATACATGTGCCTATACGTATTCGTGTATGTATATGCGCGTGTATACATGGAACGTGCGTCGCGTTTGTATAATAGTTATTATAGATGGATGTATGTGTGTCAGGGTGTAGTTGGACTCAGAGCGGAGACATTGGTAGGTGCGAGCGAGAGCCTTCCGCGTTTCTTACGAATGAATGTTGCCTCGTTGTATAGGTACGAGGTATAAGTATATGTATAGATAATATGAGTAGCTCTGCGGGTATGTATATCTCCGTGTATACGGAAGACGGGAGAGTATAGATAAACGCGTTTCTTTATGCTCTTCGTGTTTCCAAACTGTCTTTCATCTCTTTCGTCCCAATCTTTCGAGAGGAGCGCGGGTTGATTACGAATGAGCTACGCGGGTGTCGCGATGGTACACTACAGATTTTTTTCCTTCGACATAAATAAAACTTACTTCAACCTCACGTCAACTTTGAACTATGTGGCTCAAAACTCTCGTGATATTATTAAACTTTTTTCAATTTCATTCCTGTTGAGAAACTAATTGTTGAAAGATCTTTTACGATATATAGAAAACGAAATTCAGTCACTTTTATCCCTATCAATTATTCATTTTTCGAGAATAAAAGACAGGACGTTCTGGGATACTCGGAGAATATTGTAATATTGTGTAGTTCTGACCATTTTTTCAAACAATTAGAAAACATGTCGCGAGAGAAGTGCCAAGAATCGGTATCACTTCTCCGACTGTCTATCACTTAGTTTAATCTTACTGCGAGATTGAACATCGCAGAATTTGATTTCCGGCATGAACTTGTTAGTCCTGATAAGGAACAAAGGGAAATAAATTTCCGAATTCTTTAACCAGGAGTGCCGATTTTTCATTCAAATAATTCAAATACCTGAAACAACGAGCCTTCTTCGATGTTATATTACTTCGTGAACAAAGAAAGTGATAAAAATGGGTAATAGTGCGGAAGCTTTAAATCTCTTCTTCGGGACGATTTTCGTCTACTTGTCCGTACGGGGGAAGTCATGAGTGACTCATTACTTGGTCACTCCTTCTAATCCGATTCTAGACACGACTAATGATCCTTAAAAGAAGCCTGAGTCCTAATTTTACATGTTTGACGATTACCCAAGCCAAGGGGACAGGCTCTTAGACACCTTACAGAAGGCAGTTATTTAGACCCCTAGTACTTTGGGTAGTCTAAATTAAATTCACTTAATTACAAGTGGTTCTTATAACTGTTTATTCAAACTCATTCTGGGGATTATATCTACCTGAGTAGACGTATTTTTGGAAAATCATAACCTCGTCCTTGGAACACAAAATTGGGAAGAAAAATTGGTCTGTCTGTTAAAAAATGATAGATACGTTTTAAATTAATTCTGGTATTTTTACTCGAATTTCCTCAAATATGGCTGAACAATCGTAGGAAATTTTATTCCGGATGTTCAATCCGTTTGCATCGTATGATTTTCGAATCGTGATGCTACGATGAGTTTGATTTTTGTAGATTACAAGTCGCACACCTGAGAATGAGTCATTCCAAATCCTAAATACTTATAAATATAAACTTTGAGACTAAAATTTGGAAAAACCATGAGAAAATGAAAATCAGAAGTAAACGAATAAAATGTGAATATTTCATTGTATAATTTTCGAAAATTTTGCATATTATCATCAGATTCGAAGTTCCCCGAGAATGTCGAAGTTTTACGGAGTTGAGTAAAAATTTGAGAATCGAAAAAATGAAATATTTCCGCAACGATTTTGACCCAATTTTGATCACCGATATCGTGTTTCACAAATGACGTAATAGCCTTCTAGAAAACTCGATTCACTTCGCTTTCCTATTTTTTACGATACCTGCGTCTGCTGAGAGTTTAGGAATGACGCGATCTCCTCAAGTCTTATCACACCCATATATGTGTGCATGCGTAGCATATATAGATACGAGTTGATCACGACTCGGTGCCTTGTGTCTGAGCTAAGATTGTCAAGTCTTTGAACGTCGAGAGATAAAACTCCGCGGGAGTTCCGGCCCGAAGACATGAGACACTAGCCTCGCAACGTTTCTACTCCCCGTTTCCCAGTCCTCGTTGATGAGGATATAATTGTTACGGCTCCGGACGGGAAACAGGTATCTCTACCTTTACCCACGTATCTATATACCTAGAGACATCTGTTTCGGATCTCATCGACGCTCGTCGTTATAGTCGTCGACGCCGACACCCCAATAACCGCGCTTAGGTCAAACAAAGTAATTCGACGTCGACATACGGCGGGCGTCAAACTCCTGCAGAGATCGGCTGTCGAATGAATTCCTATTTAACCTCTTCGCCAAGAGTAATTAAACAGGTGGCTCGTGCTTTTTTTTAACATACATTTCTCTTTGTTTTTTTTTCTTCTCTCATTAACAATAAAGTATATAATTAATTAAACGATTCGTATTTAACCTGGTAGTACGTGAAAGAGATACTTTTGGATTTGTGTAGGTGTCATACATGCAGCCAACTGCAGTAAGAGATATATCCTTGATGTTGTATTAATAATAACGAAAATTGCGATAACAGGTACGACTCGTTAAAAAAAAGTTTGTTAAACGTGTATTGAAGTACGACTCTGCTCAGATACGGTATATACACGTTTGTAACTAATAAGTACGAACCTTGGCATGAAGAAACCGTAAGTATTGTATTTAGAAGTGCGGAAGAGAGTTGAATATGTGAAATGCGTTGGTATACGGAGATATACATAACGAAGCAGAAGATAGCCTAAATTCTCCTACACATATATACCTGCGCCTAGTTAGCCTCTGCATCTATTTTGTATGCAAGATTTGTAATGCCATCTATCTGTCCCCCGGTGCCACCCTGAGCTAGTACTCGTATTGTAGTATCTTCTACCTGCTATAAGCCAGTGCTATGAGGGAGAATGTGTGTTCGAATAACAAATTCAACGTGTAGATAGAGTTCTGACACAAAGAGGCAGAGGGTGAATAGAAAATTGAATGGAAAATTGAGAGAGAGGCAAATACTCGCGACGACTACGATCTAACGCTAATCGTTCTCACACCCACCCACGCATATATGTATATGTAAGCGCTTGCGTAATTGAAAACCACTCACACGAGATTGTGACTAATTGTTTGTGTGCGGTTGTGTCTATAAGCACGTTCTCGGTAAAAGTATGATGCTCCTATGGAAGATGACCGTTCGTCGACTCCTAGTCGAGTATCGTGACAGTTCGTTGCGGACAACTATTATCATAAATATATACCGTAGGAGACCCGAGGAAACGATCGCTTGGGTTAAGGATCCAGTTTTGACAAAAGTCAGGACTTCTGAGCCATCTTCTTGGCTCGTGGTTAGATGCAGTTGATGGAAATTAGAACATTATACACTTGTACGTTTGTCGACTTTTCTGCTTGATTTTCAATTTTTTAAACTAGTGGCTTGAGATCCGAAGGAATTCACTCGAGACCCATGTATATACCCCGTCATCGTAACATATGTATTGAAGTACGATTTTTTCATTCGATAATAAAAATCTAGTTGACCTTTTCTCCGTAACACCACCCCGTCGTGGATGGATAACTAGCCGAGGGTCCCTGGAATAAATCCGAAGCAAAAATCGTAAGCGTCTGCAGCGTGAGCGGATAAGCCAGCTAAAATCGGAAACCTTAAGGGAAGACTCTACAGAGATTTTGACCGAAATCGTTCAAAAAATCGATTTTCCGTTTTTACCGGAAATATACTCCAGAGGCCTGTCCTTACCTTGTGAGAAATATTCAAAGCCCTTCGATTTTTTTTAGTTCACAGGCAGCTGATTTTATTGATAAAATTGATAATAAATTTTTTAAAAAATTTGTTTCTTCCGTAATAAAGTTCTAGAATCTTACCAAGCTATTGAAAATATCATTAAATCTGAGTTTCATAAAATATTAAGTCCAAGTATGAACTACGTGGCCAAAAGGATGGGTACCACAGGACTCCAAAATGCAATAACGAGCTGGAACGCTGGAAATATAAAATTTTTTCCTCAACCTTTTTTTTTTGTTTTGAAAATACCTTCTGTAAGACAGCTATTATGTGAAACAGAAAGAAACCTTGTGAAACATAACAAATCGCACTGAAACGAAGAAAGCCAATATGGCTACGCTGAAAAATTATCAACCGCCAGATCAAAAATCCCCAATAAATGGGAAACTAATGCCTTTTTATGAGAGATTAGTCAGTGACGAGCTGCTAAATAGGTGCACACATGAAAAAAGTCTAAAGCAATAGCCAGAGATAAATGAGTATTAAAAATCAGCACCAAGATTTTCTGAGAACCACAATAGTAAATTGCAGAACGCAGCACGATAGAATATGCTGCTACGACCAAATTGATGGAGCCGCAAGGTAAAGTCTTGAAGATAAAAAAGGACTGGACTATAAATTCAACGATCAACGTTTTTAATTTTCTTTTATATGATGTTGAATCTGGAAACGCAGGGCGAAGAAGATCTGCGGTCCAAGATGCCGCAGCAGAAGAAATAGAAAATCAGAGATGCCTCAATGAAAAAGTTTGATGACATGACGTTTCGAATTATTTTAGACCATATATTTTGAAAATTTATTTAATTTGTACCAGTTTTCATTAAAAGGCGATTTACTCAAAACTACATTTTCAGCTACGCTAAATGTTCCTTGCGTCATAGTTCTGCTCCGATCAACTTCTCCTCCGCAGTGTAGATTCATGCATACCTAATACACAAAAGTATGTAGGGAATTCTTTATATTGTAAAAGGAACATAGTTTTCAAAATCCATATAACATGAAAAATGTGAAAAATTGAAAAATACAAGTTTAAAATTCTGGTAAAAAAAAACCAGTCATTCAATCTCAAATCCGTTACATACTTTTCTTCGCCTAAGTGTACCGAAAGCCCCAGTCAAATATTAGTATGATCAGGATAAGATTATGACGCAGGAAGCATTTTGAAGTTCAGTATCTTTTAGCCCTTAAACGTTACGTAACTTCTATATTACTCAAGTAATCTAGAAGCTCAAGGTGAGAATTTCTTAGATTCAGAGCACAGTTTCACAAGGCCTATCAATAATTTTAAATATAAAAAAAATGTGCAAGTTCTCAGTTTCTGTAGGGTCTTCCCTTAAAGTTTGGCAGTCTGTAGTTTCCGTCTGTTAGATCCTTGGATATTCGTAACGTAATACCTTGTCGGACTATTTCTTCTCGAAATTCTAGAGCCTTTGAAATCTCGGAGAGGTTGATTATTCAAAAACCGACTTTATTCTTAGTTAGTATTATAACAAATGTACATCGCGCAAGAATTTTCGGAACATTCAACGCGTTTATCTATCGAAAGACTTTGGACCAACCGCCTATGCATGGCCGGATGGACCAATGACTACGTCATAGTACAAACATGGGTGAGGAGGCAAACAGCCTCGATCTAATCGCGTTTCAGTTATCACTTGAAAACTCTCTTAGCTATATTTACACAGCATCGCGACGCTCGCATTGCCTCAGATTTCTTCCTGGTCTCATATCACGTATACCTCATATAAAATATATGAGATCTAAGGCGGTGGATTATTGGGCATTGAGTCGACGCACAAAACTGTATTTCACAATTGACAAGAGTCTGTGAATTGGAAATGTATGGTTTATTGTTTACTAAATCTGGTTATAATATGCCTGTATTTCGGTCGAAGGCGGACCACTCGTACCCTATGTAGGATCAGAGGCGACAAAGCCACCCTTCCCCCCCGTTGGGACAAACTTAAAAGCTACTAAGTGACCTGACTCTTGAAAGCCGTCACACATCGAGCGGACGGTTGTAGTACAGTGCACAACAACATGGGCAGCTACAGACGGATTAGGACCCCATGGCACACCGTTTAAACGGTATTCATTGCCTGCTATTATTCTTCAAATAAACAGTTTTGACCATAATAGGGCAAACAGCCCCGGGGGATCGGTTCGAGGAATCCTATGGGACGTCATCGACTGTCTATACTTTAGGGATGTCACGGGCTAGTGATTTCATTCCAAGAGTCTGAGCCCCATACCCGCGAAATTCATAATACTCGCATTGTCTTAACAGTTTTGTCTCTCAACTCATTCCCCGCGAAAATATTCGAGTTATTATTCATTCTTGCTACGACAAACACCCAAGTATGTATTTCATCGTGAAGGTAGGTGGGAAAGATTTAGGGCCATAGTTTTTTACCGAGAATTTTCAAGAATGCAAATTTTTTTTCATCAGTTTCGTTTGACTAGGATAACATTTTTTCAACCATTACGGAAACCATTTTTCTAGCTACCGCGCGAACTTCACCAGACAATCTTCTTACGGTATAAATTACCTGGCGTAATACATAATGGCTACCCAGGGGGACACATGTATGTACGTACATACGTATAGTTGAAGTTTGATAAGAAAATGATATTTTCACGACAGAAAATTCGCGCCAATCGGTTTGAGTAATTGGTTGCTTAGCCAGGTGCGTTAATTATCTTTGCATCGCTGTACCTACCTACCGACTGAAGCGAAACGCAATATAAGCAGGCAATATAATATATTTTTATAATATTTTTTTACCGTTGTTTTCAACTCTTATTTTCAATGAAACGAGTCTGCCCATTATTTATTTTTAGCTCAACTTTCATTATCGTATTGCATTATCATACGTACGCTGCAAGTATAGGTACGAACATGGTGCTACGGAAATGGCACCATGCCACTGCAGTGAAAAGTCATACCTATATTTTTTGGACAATTTTGATACAACCTTGTAGATTTTTTGGGAAAATGAATTCTCGTCTTCGGCTATATTCCATCGGGATTAACGCCCCAAAGCAATAAATATGTTTCTGGAAGATAAAGTGGTTATATTATGTGTATTAGGGTAGTTCTAAATAACCCGACGCCCGAATTTTTCAGGGCACCCGTTGAATAGTTCAGGACGCTAAGATTTAGAGGTCGCGCAAACGTTCTGCCTAAATTCGTCATTTTTCTCGGTTCCGCGTTTTTATTAAAAAAAAAACAGGTTTTTAATTCGAAATGTGTATTTCAAATCAAGGGCTGCCGATTTTTTCCCCAATTAAATACATCATTGAGTCACGGGACACAAACTTTCAAAACCGTTATCGTTATCATAGGTAATGAGATGAAAAATATTTCACCTCATGTTTTTTTGATTTTTATTTTATTTAAAAAAAATTACAACTCGCGTGATTTTCAAGAGATTCAACTTTCGCGAGTGAAGATTTATTCATTAAGATCTATAGTTTCATACAAAAAATTAAGAAATCATCGGAGACTTTATTCGCAAATTTCCACGATTTTCAACTTCGAAAATTATAAAAATGTAAAAATCGGCATACATAATGCGCAAAGTTGTCCAATATGGATTAATTCCTGATTAATTTCATTAAATATCGAAAAGATATATTTGAGTGGTCCTTAGTTCGATCATTTCCGAATTTCAATGCTCCCGTGGATCAGAACGTCTCCGAATATATACAAAAAATGTCGCCAAAACCCCAGGTTCCTATCTCAATTCTAAGTACCTCTCAGAGGCCTTCGAACTTTCCCATTCAAATAACACACAAGTTTTAGTACTTCGGGATTATTTTTTACTTCCTATCGCATTGTCGCTCCGAATAATCCGAAGCTCGGCACACTTCTTACCTATAGTATTGCGTATCTGTAAAAAATTTACAGATTTTTATCGACAAAATTTTATTTATCACAATTTGGAGATAAGAATTCTTCTGTGCTTTGTAGCTTCGGAGATTATGCGTTAAATCGATGTGGAATTTTCACGAAATACTTACTACTGCAGGTAAGGAGTGTACCGAGTTTGAGATTTTTCGAAGCTATACTGCACCAGGAAGAAAAAGAAGGCAAAAAAATTACCGCAAAATGTCACGAATCGTGTTTTATTCAAATGGGAAGATTCGAAGAGTTTGGGAATGTACTTAGAGTTGAGATACGAACCTGTGATTTTGGCTATATTTTGTAGTTTATATTTAGGCACGATCAAGACCCCCCTAAGCGAGTAATTATTTCTGGTAGCTTTTGAGCACCGGATACAAATTGTTTCGATCTAATTCAAACAAATTTACCATCATTTTACAATAATTTTAATAAATTTATAATTTTTTTTCGGGGCACGGCGGCCCCATCCTAAGTTTTTTGTTTTATAATTTATTTTCGTTGGCTTTAATTACCATACATACTTCAATTTCACGCAGGTATATTCAACAAATCTCTAATGATGTATCAATATTTTTCATACAATTTTTTTTGTTACTACATTTTTAAGGGGCGCGGGGGCATCGTGCCCTGGGGGGACTATAGTGCCCCGCTCTACCTGATAGGTACTCATTACCCATACACAGTTATTCAAAAATCGAGAGATTATAAATAATTTAATGTCTCGTTTTAAGGATCGTAATGGCGTCACAAAATTCCACCGTTCCCCATCCTTGACATCTTTCAGGGTAGCTACTTTCAGACAATTTCACTAAGTGTAATTAACTACTGCATAATTGTTCCGAGTAAAGCAATTATCTGTCGTCGTCTAGCCGGAAGACGATCCGGCGGAGGCAGAACAAAGCGATAGGATCGCCGGACATCGAGTCCCCGAAAAATATGGCGTCTCTGATGAGAGTCAAACCGAGTGATGAGAGTCGTACCTATACTTGACACGAAGTACGTTCCATGAATGGAACACATGAAAATTTATCGAGTTTCCATAAGCTGGGAAAATCAAGACGCAATGTGTAGCCGATAGAAAAGTTGAGGCTGTCTTCTCCGAGCCTGTCAAATTTCCGTGGAAATTACCCCCAAAGAATAGGATTAGTCGAGGATAAAAATGTAATTTGTATTCAAAATTGAAAATCGTCAGACTCTAAAAGTGCGGCTGAAGTAGAAAATCTGCTATTTGCCAGACTGCGGCGTATTGTCGAAGTCAGCATGGGGTCTGATGGTTTTCTGTGGACCTCATATTTCGTTATGGTATGCCCGCAATAAAAGAGATTACCGAGCGACTGGCTGCAGCGGCCAACTACCCCCAACTTTGGACCCCAGTGAACAAGTCAGGCTTTCCAAAAGGGCAGTTTTAATCCGCAATCGTGTTGTTAACTTAAGTTGTCATAAAAGAAAGTCCAACGGCGTTGTACCGGGGCTCAGAGGGTGGGGCAATTGGAGGAGAGAAAAACCGGGGGCTGTGCAGCCCTAATGGGATTCAAGGACTCCAAGAAGGCCTCTGGACGTCGCATCAAGTTCCGAAAACTGGAGGGCAGGGAAGTTTGGAATTGACTCGCAGAACTTATGCAGGCGATGATTAACGACGATTTTCTTTATGTGACGGTCATCAGATCCGTTAATTATTAGAACCGAACATGCCAGATGACATTGACGAGTCACTGTATCAACACAACGTCACACTGCATGGATAGAATTGAAACGTCTAATGGGACCCGGTTTTTCTGACCGCCGTAAACGGATACTGGAATTTATTTTCTACATAGTAGACCCGGCAGAGCATTTTCCCACAATGACCTTAGAACCGTGAAATCTTTTACGTCAAAACGTTAATCGATTAAAAACAGTCAACTATTTATGAAAGAAGAAGAAAAGGTATATTTATCGTGGCCGAAAAACGGTGGAAGATTTTTGTCAGACCGATATATATGCCGATGCAGACTTCAGGTATAATTTCCAACGGCCAAAATCCAACTGACTTTACGTCCGCAAGATAAAAGAGGTGAAAAAAAAGGCACAATTCTAATTATGCACAACACTTCTGGCCATCCTTGCAGTCCTCTGTCCGAAGGGTATCCACTGGTCCATGGCGTTATATTGTACCATCGCAGCCTCGGATGACTATGAATTAATAACGCGTGAATCTCAGGTAGCTGAATTAGCATATACCTGGGGCATTGGACCTGCGTTGTAGCCAGGCTCATAGTTAGTCAGCCCAAAGTCCGTCCGTGACTTTCCCAAGCTTATTGTTCTTACCTAAGGCAAAGATGACTTTTGTTCAGATATGCTTATGGTACCTATACCTACGCCGAAATCTGGGATTCCCAAATATGTTTACCCCGAGATTCGGCGCAGGGGTAGCCGAAGGGGCTGAACCCGAACCATCTTCTATTATTCAGCGTAGGTACACATCGGTTCTAACTCATAGGTGGGGGTAAGTCAACGGTAAGTTGAAGTAATTAGTGATTCGATGCTGGCCAGCCCACACCTGTATAAGAATCAAATACGGAGAATCTATAGACGAGCTCAAGGAGCTCCGGCATCGACACCTGGGGCGATTGTCTCCCGTAGTTGGTATGTACCTAAGTATCTATACGTGAAAAAATAATTGTACTCGCATAACACGGAAATACCTGCTCTAAGTTCCTGCGCAGGGATCGAAGTATAGGTAGGAAAATAGACACGGTTTATTCGAGATTTTTGATTATCATTTATTTATTACGTTTTGAGAACGTCAATCGGTCACACAGTATAGCGACTATATATACAAACAAGTAGCTAATGAATGTCTGAAGAGAATTCTAATTAATTGAATGATTACGGAGAATAGGATTAAAATCTAACAAGAATTTCTCACATGTAAAATGTTTCGAACTTGTTTTCCTTTTCCAATTCCAACCAGGATGAACATCGTTTTTTCCTTATCAACATCTTTCGAATAACGTAACTCGTTGGAACGAATTGACAGCTCATGCTTTTCTTGATTCATTAGAGAGACTAATATTTGATATAATATTGAAATGAATAAAAATAACAGAAAATCATTCGTACGTCAATTATTGCAGCAAGGTCGTAGGAATATTTATAGAATATTAGGGAAAACCCCGGCGAAATGGGTTATCTTTTTTCACAATAGCACATAGCCGAGAAAATAAACTGTGGATGGTTCAATGATTCGTAATGATTTTCATCGACAATGTTATTAGCCGTGCAATAATAATCGTATTGCGTGAAAAATGTATCTCCTGGAGTTATCAGCGAGACAGAATTTTCATCCTCCAAAGAAATAGCCTCCACGTCACTTCGCAGGCGCGTAATCTCTCTCTCTATACATCTCACGAATTTCCTTGTGTGTGTACATACAAACATGCGAGATAAAGCATTCTCGCCCACCTACACAACTTAATATTGCAGACGCGTGGCACATGATGCCCCCCTCGTATAGGTGAGTACACACACATGTCTACATTTTCATTTCTAATTCGAATTATTGGAATTTGATGATAAGAAGTCTGTATACTAACGCAACTCTGCAAATTGCGCGATCACTGAACGTGCGACGTGAAATCTGAAAGATTCCTAAACGTCATTGAGATATCTGCATCTGATGTCGAGCTTGTCAAGTGTTCTATAATTCTGTCAATTGTAAAACATGAGCAAACAAATAATGGACAGAGACAGAGCGAGAGAACAAAGTTCTTATCCAGATACACAGATTGACAGTCTCATCAATTGTGTAGGTATAACGTTCTCGAAAACAAATTTTCTCATCACATAGTGGATTGAGAGCAAACGAAACATTCGAAAGAAAGAAGAAAAAAAAAGTAAAATGTTTCAAGCATTAACATCGGCTTGTTTTTATTCTGTTACTTGTTTTATGGCTCCTAAAGATTTACCGAGCTTATGCATGTGGCACATTATACATATATACTGACACCATGTACCGCATATTAGTCATTGTGTCTAGGCATCATTTATTTATTTTCTTTCCTCTTTATTTTCCTCTTCGGCGCGCAGATACGTATACCTATATCGGAAGCCGGTACTATTCTACGATCAGGTTTTTATTTACTTCGAAATATTACAATACGAAATCATCACTACGTATGAGATAATCCCGATCTATTTGTTAATCTACATCATTAAATCACTTTTTGCTCCGCTGTATTCAAAGACCCGCATCTCATACAGTCCGAAGATCACAATATATGCGCAGACTCGAACGAAGAGGTAGCATAGATGATAGATCATGCATATACTCGGTGCAGCACACAACGTTCTTGAAAAAGTACAAAAGGGGATTCCCTCGAAAATACCTGATCCCACATTATCCTATTCGGAGCGACATATTGCGGGGGAAGTTCGAAGGGAAGGGAGAGAGACCAGAACACCTTCGGAACGGTATCAACGCGCTTGTGTCGCCTTTATCAGCGCTTTCCGGAACGGCTATGCGTGGTGGGGTCATAGGGGGAGGCGGCAGGGCGGGAGGGAGCACTGGTCGATCGCCACAGCGACAGACACATGAAGCATCCACGCAGGGGGATGTGAAGGGAAGGGCAGGAATGAACCTCCCCTTCCCCCTCTGCTGTAAATGGCCCCTCCAGCCCCTAGCGCGTTCTCATGCCACCTTCCTCTTGCCCCTTAGTCGCCACCGCCGCCGCCGACGCCGCCACAACGACATCGTCCCGTTTGCGATGACTAAGGGTGGGGGAAATGACCGAGAGGGAGGGGGCCGGGGCGGAGGGGGAGCAGTAGCAACGGAGAGCAGAAGAAGGGCGCGAGTGAGATATCGCAATGGTGGGGATAGGCTCTGGCTTAGGTTAACGAGCGCGACAAAGACGGAGAGAGATGAGCCACTCCGGCACAGGTTGAGAGAAATTCTACAAGAGCCAAGAGTCACTCCTCTCCGGGACACGAGCCCGATGACACGTGCGTTAGCTAGTCAAAAAATTTTACTCCTTTTATATTATTATATCCTTATCATTTCGGTCTTCTTCTACTTACCTGAACGTCAACATCCATCGGAGAGATAAATTTGTTTATTAATATACGATCGGACTGTTCGGGTGCGGGTGTTGTTACATTCTACTGTGGATTTAGAAAAAAGATCATTTCACCTTATTAACTATTACTATTAATATTAATATTATCATGTATGGTAGCTGAAATATTTTCGTGGATAATACCTACGGACAATATTGTTTAAGAATATTAAATTTATGCGGTCACGGACAATTGTTATTATATATAGTGACCGATAAACCGAAGTGACTTTTTGAGTTTGAAGAAACCTCGTAGAGCCGTAATCGTCGAGTACAATATATAAAGTGACTTTGTGTGAAACTCTGACAGTGTCAAGTTGTCTTGTGAAGGATTTTAATGGTCTTGGGATTTCCCATAAACGACCGCTGCAGCCCAATTGCTATGGATTATTCACAGAAAGGTACGCCAACGATTAGCCGTTATTCATACTCATGTTACTATCTGAATATACTTGAAATATTTTTGTATTGAGATATAAACGATGACTTGTCCCAAATCATGATCGAGCAGACTTGAATCAAGAATATCTCATATATATACCTACTACTCAGACATGATACAGGTCTTGCTATATTTGAAAGATTAGATCCTAGCGTAGTCAGAGTCAATCTTATTGGCTAATCGCGATCTAGCTGGCTAGCCGAGCGGTGAAATTGTTCGTACATATATCGCGCATCTTCATTCGACACAATATGCCTATATACCTCCCCGGTATATAGGATCGGATCGGTTTTTCCCACCGACGCGACGACGCGACCGTGATTAGAGCAGTGATCGATGCGCAATTTTTTTTCTGTTTTTTTATTTTTATTTTTTTCTCTTACGTTTAAGATATTGTCATTTGTCAAGGATCGATAAACCAATTACAACAAGATTTACCTCGTACTCATGGTTGTTAAGACGCACAATCTCACTGTATACACAAATATATTTTTTTTATACTTTGCTCTTCGCCGCGACCAGTAAGACTGTCGCACTGATCCTGCCGCTTTCTGCTTTTTTAAACCTAGACACGATCTCAATGTTATCTGACGGTCAAACAGACACTCGTCAATCTTTATTCGGCTATGCTTAGAGTAGGTTTATCGTATATGCGAGTACCAAATTACGTTCTGGTATTAAATTGAATGTTTGAAATCATGGTATTTCCTCGATCGATGAAAGAACAATATACACTCGTCCGCGAGGTATTTTCTTTCGTTTCATCATCTCAAGGCAGAAATCGTATTGTATTGTATGCGGACTTGAGCAGGGCAGTCCAGGCTGGTGCAGTGAAGCCTATAAGAACAAGGTTTCGTCGAATGACGTGTCTGAATGGTAATCTTCTAACGGTTATTGGAAATGGAGTAAACAGTAGCTGGAGTCCACTGAGATAAGGACCTTTTGTGTCCCACTTTATCTAAGCAATTCTGAAATATTTTCGTCGTTGGAGTAAAACGTATAGGTATATATGTATGCGTGGACTTCTGATCTTACTCCGAACTTTTTTTTTTCAATAATAATAATAATAGAATTAATAATAATAATAACAATAACAACAACTTTCTTTGATTCTAATATTATAAAAACTCAAAACTCGTCATCTCAATGATATCGAGATAATTGTCATCAGCGATATTATCGTAAAGTATGCCTTTTTTTTTTCTTCTTACTACATCCGTCTCGCGCACGCAATACCGTTTTCCCCTCGTATAAGCGAGTCAATTTACTTCCTCATCCCCCGCAACAGTGAGGTTGCGTTCATAGATTAATTCGCAACCGCGCGCGCGGTTCTTTACCTCCAGATTATTTCAAATCAGGGCGTGGCTCTGAGAGCAACCCCTATACGCCGCGACCCTCGATGAACTATATGTATGTACTATACATACATACATCAAGCGTATTATATTACTATTACCTAGTTATTCCCTATAGTCCACATACATATCTCTGTCGCATCATATTATCTGTCTATAATATTGCCTGCGACTCAATGGAACTCAGGAAAACTGCACAATATCCAATCTAAGGGTTTCTCGAAACATTCTAATCAATTCTCAAAGATATATAAATCCATCCTACATATCTGTGTCCAAATACATCAACACAATTACCAGCAGAAAACTTTTATATGCACGTACAGGTAGGAACAAGTATTATTCTATTATTCCGAGAATTACACAGCTTCGACGACCGCAACGTATGTATATGTATATCTATATATGTACATATATAGTACATAGATGTATAGATTAACGGAAATTCGTTTCGATTTCATAAGGGATGCAGTTACCAGTGGAGGGACGACATGCGGTTGTATCCGGTTGGGCCACGTAATCTGCGATATCTTTAGCGTGGCAATGGGACACAGGGGGAGGGGGAGAGATACAGTGTGAAGTTGGCTTTAGAACCAGGTTGCACCACTCTCCCTCTAGCTTACTCCCCTACCTTTACCTCATTACTTTACCAACTCACGCCATCACCTGCACCCGCTGTCCTCCACCCCTATAGCTAACTGTTATACATATATATACACATATATATGCTAGGTATAGATCACTCCTAACACCGAACATCGCGTTGCTTGGCAACCACCTTCAAACACCGAAAGACGCGCGCGCTTTCCCCGCAAAATAAACTACATGTATAGTATTATGGTATACCTACCATGCGCTTATCACGCCTATAATATATACTCAATCGAAAAGTTTCATAAATGATCGTATGATACCCAAGGACCTTATTTGAAATTCTATATTACTCCTATCGCGGTCGTGTTTATCGTCAAAATAAAGAAAAAGGGATCGAGTATTAGATATGCAGAGTGAGATGAACGTGCCGCTTGAATGAAGAAACTTTCAATATGAGATTGATTGAGGAATTGTATTAGCGAGATCAAGGCGAGGGTATATAGAGATGCAAGTCGATCACGATCGTGTCTATAGTGGTTGCTAACCTATAAGGTACAAGTATAATCCTCTTACGTAACCAGGGTGGGTACTACCGTGGGGTTGCCAAGGCAGCAGCTCTCGCAACACGCAAAGCCTGTCCGCCATCTTTGCTCTAGTGGCGCGTGGGAGTCGGGTCGACAGAGGACGGCTCCGCTGCAGAGGGGGGAGAGAGAGAAAAGGAGATAAAAGTCAGAGAGATCCGAGTTAGGCCAATGACGTTGTGGGATGCGTAAAAGGGACACGCCTTCTCTTTCTTCGGGATACAGCGCAGCATCCTTGATTCGATCTCGCCATTCGAACATTACCCCTCCCCTCCTCCGCTAACCGGACCAACAATCAGTTCTCGAAAATAAACTTTCCGTTATTTGAAACTGTGATTTACGAACACGCAGGCTGACAAATCTCGTAAGGCAAACTTTCACGGAATTCTTTCCACTAGTGTGGAAATTCACGTTAAACGCTTGAAAAGCTCGTCGATTTCTCTCTTACGCGGTTATCGACGCTTCAGTCGCGATCTCATTGTATAGCGAGCTAATAATGAAGATCGCAGTAGCTCCGGGCCGCGTGGAATTTTATTTTCGATTCATTTTCGAGGACGTCTCCCGCTCTGGTGACGATCGTGTGCTGTTTCAAAATAATAATAAAGATACTGATAATAACGACATAGCTCGTTAAGTCCCATGGACGCGTCCCTCGGGTCCTGGTATAGCCGATCTTCTTACGTCGCAAACGCTCTCGGCGAAGGTTTCATCCGAAAGTATAAACACCCATTTATACATACCAATAAGTATATCTATAGAAATCGGATAATTACGCGTATACCTACAACTTCACATATACATATGGTATGTAAAGCATATAACCAATGCACGGAACACGGATGCCTACGCAGGTATATCTGAGTAGTTCCCGGAAAACACCTGCAGCGCGTCCTCCGGTAATGGACCGTACGAAAAAAGCATACAGCGTACACTCGAGATTATAATGTTGACGTTAGCCGACCTCGTATAATATAGAACATGGTCAACCAGAGATATATATACCTATATAGTTATGTATATACCTACTCTGAACTCGGGTATTGTAAAATTCCAAATTGATTCTAGAATTGCACTATGCTATACATCTACTAGTTGCTTTAGTACCTAACGCAGCTGTACGTAGATCCCTTAATCCCTGGTCACTAACAGGTATGATATATAAGGTCCCTAGTTCGTCCTAGAATTACAAGGGGGGATGGAACTCCAATATAGTTACACCTGCAGTCGGGTGCAGTCCGGTGCAGTCAGATCGGGGTCAAGAGCAAGGGTCGAGTTTTCACCCAGAAAGAGAGCGACCGCGTGTGCAGGTATTAAATGATGGTATAACAGGTTCACAGAGAGTATCATTGTGTCGAAATAACCTGTTAACGGCCGTTGAGTGTACGAAGTGTCGTCGTGGAATAGGCGTACGGTGGACCGACCTTTTTCGAGTTTTACGTAACCGCTGACAGCGAGAGACCATCCTGCCCAGAAAAGAAGCTTATACAATTGAATTCTATAGAGTTTTAGGCATAGAGATACACAATAAGTATACTTGTACTCGGTATCTATACATATTAATATATATTGAAACGAAAATAGCTGCTTATGACTCGCCCATCTCATATTCTGTATAGGTACGTAGGTACACCGAGAACTCGAAGATATACACACCCATGTATAGTAGTAAACTGCTTATCGATTTCTCTCAGCTCTTATATACAGAATCCATATTGTATCTCAACGAAGAGACGTGTCGTCGTATACTATAGGTACAGGCTCGAGAAGACGCATCATATATATATTCATCTTTCAATCCGTACGTGAGAAGATAAATATCTACTAATAAAGTGTAAGAAACAAGACAGTAAACAATTGGCGCCAACGCGATTTACGGTCCGATTAAACTGACCGTCATACATATATTATTGGGAAGAGAAAAGTCCAACTTATAGATAGATTGGTAGATAGATTTATTACTTGTCAAATTTAAAGAAAATTATTACAAGGAAGTTCAGCGTCACTCTCAAGTTTTACATGAACTATATATAACTAGCGGTTCTTGTTTATTTATGTACGTTTTGTTGTGTGCTTATTTATGCATAATATTCCATCGTTAGCTATATATTATGAACTAAAGTAACTTAAAGTATCTTTTGCTTACAGATCTTACACAATGTTTTTCTCAAGCAAGCTACATATAAATGCTACTATTTTTCTAGAATAGGAAGGATTAAGATTTTTAATGATCTCACAGAAATCAAATGTTATATTATCTGTGTCAATCAGTTGTGTAAAAAAGCTATATTTCTCTTCTCGCTAAATCCTTCACAGTCAATAATTGCATGACTTAACGAGTTGTCTTTTTGACAATCATATAATATGTGAGTCCAAGTTATATGCATTGTAATACACGAGCGAAGATGACCGCAGATACTCGTAACCTGAGTAACAGAGAAGAAGTGTACCGATAATAACAACGCGACGAGAGATATTTTGTCTTCATCTCTGTCACCCGTATATCACAAAGTCCATCCAGGGATCAGACTAAACATCGAAAACAGATCTTCCTGTCATATCGCGTGATAGTATCTAAGATAGACAGAGCTATAATCTCGGTATTGAAGAAGAAGAAAAAGAAGATTTGTCCCAAAATTTCTTAAACAGTATGTATATGTTTACAGTACAATCGATCTATTCAAAGAATAGCGATCTGATATCTTACAGTCGTATTTTAGAGGTGTGAATGTTTACGCGCGATACAATAAGTTACGAAAATTTAGGTTGACCGTATAGGTGGGGGCGTTAAGACCTTGTAACAAATACGAGTCTGCACGAGCGTGTTGGCGACAATCGGCTATAACTTCGAGGAAACGGTGACGTCCCTCTCCAAGAAATCTCAGACCGCTGATCTTCGATTCTCGCATATAAAGCTATTGTAATGCATTTCTTAATTGCTTCGGCGCGTGACATTCCGAGATAATCATATATCCCAGATATCATTTTCTCAATCGACGAGTTGTTATAAACAAATCGCTATAAAATATGTCATAGAATAAATTATCAATAGTCTATAAATCTTTTACACCCATGTATGCGCTTATATTCGCTAAGAAACAACGCGTATATATATATATGCGGTTAAAGATTCACGCATTCGTTGTCCTGGATTCTCCGCATCTCCGGTTAGGCTGTACCAACTTCCTGAACACGTCAGATCTTCTTTATTTTCCATCTATGCAACCGTTGCTCCGGTATTCCCGACTAGAGGCAACAGAGTTCATTTCTCCGTGTGCCTTGGTACGTAGTGCGATATAACGAAATCAAGTTTCGAGAAATTATACACCCGCGAATCATTGACGCGCTTGGATTGATCCTACAGCGCTGTGTCGAATCACTTTCCGCTTAATCGGCTTGCCTTTGATCACCGTGATTAATTCCGGCGTAAGAAAAAGACTTCACGTAATTTCTTTTCTTCTTATTGTTATTTCTCTTACGTTTAAGAAGTTGGAAGAAACTATACGATTTTTTTCCAATCATTTCATTTCATTATTATTATACTTTGTTACAGATTTGTGACAGAGAGATTCCAAGGGACTGCAGAAGAGCTGCCCCCTCGTTAGACACATGGCCTGTCTCGCAGGTGCGATCGCCCCTGTGCCAGTCGCCCCACGTTCAGGTGAGTCGGATGTTTCAAATTAATCTTAACTTCTCACTACTCATTCAAAGCGTGATATCACGTATATTTACGGACACATGAATAAAGTCAATTTGTTCCAAAATGAAGTTATTATATTAAGCACATATATTATACATACCTATAGCAGTTAACTTCACGGAATTGGTCACGATACCAATAGGAATAATAGCTAAGTTCGTTGGGATTGTCACTCGCGAATGGTGATGTCAAACTTTGTATAGTCCGGAAAAAGGCGGTTAATAAGACGCGTCCCGAGTCTCGGGAAATGTAAGGATTTCGTAAACCGGAGCTAGCTATGGGACAAAGACAACTCATAATTATGTCGCCTATAGGAAGAGTTGCGGCGAGTTAAGATAACCGGGGACCGCAAAGCATCCTTCCTGATTCAGAGCCCAGCTTCGACTTGAATGACCAATGTAATGTTGATTTGTTTCGACGCATCCAGTCTTGCAGATATAAGCAGACAATAATGTCTTGCGGATCAACTCCGACGAATTATATTTTTTATCTAATTTTTCGTTCGCGAACATCTCGATAATATTTCTATCGCATGCTGAGTCGGGAACTGATAAAATTTTCTAGATTAAGAACCAACTCGGAACTCACGGCCGCCTAGTCCAGTCATCCCAATCTTAATCTCTATCCCAGTTATGACGCAGATATATAATAACGGGCAAAATAACAATCCTATAAGCGATACGGTGAAGAAGAAAAAAAAATGTATATTTCATACCGACCGCTTTGTGATTACAGTTACCACAGACAGCGGACTGGAGAAACGTCAGAATAGTGAGACGCAAACGGACACAGATACGTCAGCTTCGGTAAGTCGATCGCTTATAACGTAATATACCTATACCTACCTGTAATATAATTTACATTATGGGTATACCGATCGATGTAAGACACGATTATAAAGAAAGAGAACAAAAGCTTATCGCGATATGTATAGTGGTGCCATCTTTACGATAAAATTCACAGCTGTACGCAGTTAATTGGGTTTTTTATTTTTATTTTTATATTTTTTCGTCCGCCACTGCTCTTGGAACGATGATTAGTCTTGCTTCGCCTTGCCCATATCCTGTGACGTAAATTATTAGCCCCCCTCCGCCCCGACTGGGAGTTGAATTTCTTTGAATAATCCTCGCTCAAGTATTGGTTTTATCTTGTATTCATCCGCGAAGCGATTGCGACGAGGTAAAAATATTGATAAAACTGTCTTTTGTTCTGTGAAAGTTTGTTTGCGGAGTATGTAAGAACGCCGCGGTTGTAACATATGTATACCCAATACCCTATACCGATCGCAAGAATTGTACATACCTATTCTGAAAAACAATTGTTATCAACCGGCAGCTATACCGACTACGTTCTTTTGTTTCAAGGTCGACCAATCCCGCTCAGCCCTCGTTTGTCCGGCTTGCTCATTAGTACTACCGAATACTCGTGAATTGACAAATCACATACGAGATCACAACTCGCCTCGTAGCAGCGACGGAAGTGCGGCCGAGGACGAGTGTTCCTGTAAAGTTTGCGGCAAGGTCCTTAGCTCGGCTAGTTCCTTGGACCGCCATATCCTGGTCCACTCGGGAGAGCGACCCTTCAAGTGCAGAATCTGCGGACTCGCTTTTACAACAAACGGAAATATGCACCGCCACATAAGGACTGCCCACGGTGGCAGCCCGCCGAACAGTTGTACGGATTCGGACGGTAGTAGCGACTTGGAAATGCCAATAACCAAGCGGAGAAGAATAGAGGAGTTCAACAACAATAATAACAACAACAATAACGTTTCAAAGAGAAAATCACCCGAGTGCGTTGAGGAGATTGATCAAGGAGGACGAAAGCACAAGAGTCTTTTGAACAACAACTCGCGATCGGAGGCAAAGAATGATCAGGTCCAGACGCGGAAGACCCACAACTACCCCGTTATATGCGAGAGACAGAATTTTGAGACGAACGCCCTTCCCGAGGAACACCTCGAACGCACTCAGCCGACACATCCAGCAAAATGTGACACCTGCAACCTCAACTTCAAGGACGAGCGAGTGCTCAAACATCATCGTTCGATGGGACATCATTCCGACCGTTCGATCGACAGCCCGACGAGAAACCTTCGAAACTCGGTTGTTGGCTTTGACGATTTGACTTTTGTCGATTTTTCGTCCGGTAAATTTCCAACGATTGCCCGTGCCGTTTGCGAAAAATCACTTCACCGACCTGCGTCTGGAGAAGTTGCTAGATTCCAGTGTTGCAAGTGCCTCAGAGCCTTCCCGTGCAGGACTGCGCTAGACTCGCATGAAACTGACTGCGGGAATCAGAGCTCGCAGCCGAGGAGCATCACCGACGACCAATCCAAAAGGAATGACTTCTTCGCGGGACTAGATCTACAAAATAAGGCCGCTATCGCTGAAGCGAAGGAAGGAAAAGACTTGGCCGACATTCAGAGTATCATTTCGTTGACCTCTGGGCCAATATTGCAAAATTTTTCGAGATCTGACGCCAGCACTCCAGACAACGTTATAAAGATCGGGTCAAGCATCGGCTCTTCCGGTTCTTCCGGAACCACGTCTGCCGAGAACCACGAAGAGGAGGTGCAGGATGCGTTTTCAGCCGAGTTTCGTAGGATGAAACTTCGCGGTGAATTTCCTTGCCGACTTTGCACCGCTGTTTTTCCAAATCTACGTGCTCTGAAGGGGCACAATCGGGCACACATGGGCGTGAGTCCGGGAACACCGTACCCCTGCAATATGTGCCCATACACAAGCACTGACAAAACCGCGCTGGTCAGGCACCTCCGATCTCACAACGGCGATCGTCCTTACGAATGCTCATTGTGCAATTACGCATTCACCACGAAAGCCAACTGCGAACGTCACCTTCGGAATCGCCACGCCAAACTGACCCGCGAGGACGTTAAGCGATCTATCATCTATCATTCCAGCGAAGACCCGCTTTATGATCACGGGGAAGCTCCACCGCGAGGGGTGCGAGATGATACACGTAGAATCCTCGTCTACCCAACGGAACGGGAAGATAGTAATCAGCAAAGGGCCAGTACCGGGTCTGACACGAAGTCCGAGATCAGGGTAATCGATGAGGCGAAACTTTTGCAACCTGATATTACTGCGCGAAACGCTCCGCTGTTGGGTCACTTTGATACGACGGAGATCTTTCACAAAACGCCACCGACTCAACCGCTCGAAATGCTCCCGAGGCACACCGAGAGTCTCATGGAAATTGAAAAACCGCAGGATTTGGTAGCCAAGCAATCCTTCACCAAGGATACCGTCGACCAGGATGACAACTCCTCGGACGAAAGCGTATCACCTCTAGTCACCGAAGCCAAAGCAGCAATGCACCAAAGACTACTGGATGTTAGAATGGACCATGAGACAGCTGGTGGTCCCGATAGCTACGGTGAAGACGCGCCCTTGGACTTGTCCATGGACGCTTTAGACCTGAGTAAAAAGTCCAAGGTTGCGGAAACCGAAGCGGTCATCGCACCCGAAGAAGCGCATAGGCGCGAGAAAGATTTTTACAATGTAACGAATCATCTGCTCCTGACACAAGCCCTACTTAAGAGTGGTCAAAACTCGCAATCGCCCTCTTTGCAGGAGGCACTGCAGTACGCCAATGCCCACCTACTCTGCCGCAACTTCGGAACATTCCCGCCTGTAATTGGGGCCGGACTGATGTCGTCCTATTTTATAAACCCGAACTTGTTTAGTCAAGACTTCAACATGAAGAGCAGATTGCAGAAAGACTTGTTCAAAGGTCTGCAGTGCAGTGGTGGTGGCATGGTTGAGCCCCAAATTTCCAGAGGCGAGTTTGGAACACCATTTTCTCAAAACAGAGACGCGTCATGCCATTCGGCGAGTGAAGACGCGGACTATTCCCCGAAGCTAATGTCCCCGAAGTTATCGAGCAAAGTAGCCTCCCGTGAAAAGCTTGAAAATTCACCCCCGCCAAATTCCGTGAAGATGGTCATCAAGAATGGAGTTCTAATGCCGAAGCAAAAACAACGAAGATATAGAACGGAGCGACCATTTTCCTGCGAACATTGCTCGGCAAGGTTCACCCTAAGAAGCAACATGGAAAGGCATGTGAAACAACAACATCCAGGACACTGGAGCCAAAGACAACGCGGTGGACACTCGACCAGAGGAAGACCTCCCACGAATCCACCAACGTTACTGCAGAGCTTGCGACAACCCGCGTCACAATCGATTCCACAACACTATTCGAACATTCTACCCAAAATTGACCATTCTAGTTCGGTTCAGAATTATGGCAAACACGCCATCCCGGATCACGTCAAGTACGCGATTTTGGCCCAGCAATTGAAGGGCAATAATAAAGCAGAAGAGAATGACTCTGAAGAGGAGTTAGTCATCGATGAGGAACCCACAGAAGATGAAGCATCGGAATCTCGGGCACAGCATGACGAGCGGCAACCATCCAGTCTGCTGAGAGGGAAGCTTGAAGATCGGAGTGATTTTAGCAAAGATAACATCATGAACCAACACGTCAACGATTTTTCTAAAGAGTATCTGGTGCAGCTACGGCAGCAACATATCGCAACAATGAAACAGTACGAGAACTCAAAATTGTACAAGGCTAAAGCGGACGACAATTCCGAAAAAGATGTCAATGATGAACTGGAGGAAGAAGCTGCGGAGGAGCAAAAGAAATCGGATACCGAGGAACACGCAGAAACTGAAGAAGAAAGAGAGAAAACTGAGGACGGTGCTGTCGATCTTGCGAGTGTCTCTAGGCTGCTCGACAACGCCTCACAACAGTACCAACAATTTCAACCTCAGTATCTCAGCGACGAGGAGGAGGGGCTAGTCGCCTCAACTAGCGAAGGAAATAACTCCGGAAGTGATGAGAAGTCAGACTCCGGTAATTCCGAGTCTGTTCCAGGCAAGAAAAAGTCCGCTTACTCGTTGGCACCGAATAGAGTCTCGTGTCCATACTGTCACAGAAAATTCCCATGGACGTCTTCGCTGAGGAGACACATCTTGACTCATACCGGTCAAAAACCTTACAAATGCACTTACTGCCCGCTGCTTTTCACAACAAAGTCAAACTGCGATCGCCATTTATTGCGAAAACACGTGAACGGCGCCACTGGCCAGCCTCAATCATCCGCTGCATCATCATCGCCTGAGACCTCGACCGCTTTGGTCAACAGCAATGCATTTGCGATGAGAAACGTTCCGGAAAGACCTTACAAGTGCAACCAGTGTCCAAGCTCGACATTTTCGACCTTGGGGAACCTGAAGAAGCATCTCTCTTCGAAACATACGAGTGGAGGACTGAACTCCAGATCGCACAGTCCGCTCAGCGATCTCCAAAGCAGTCCCAACGAATCTTTGAAACAAAATGATCAGAGTGACTACGAAAGTCCTTCATCAAGCATCGAAGAACCCGCTCGTATCTCGCCAAGCATTACCGACGATAACCACAAGGCCACACCCAACACCTCGACCAGCATCGATACACCGCAATCTCTGAAGACCTCCCCGGAGTCCGGATCCACCGTGTCTTCATGCTCCTCCGAGTTACCTTTCAAATGTCACCTTTGCGATGGCAGTTTCGCCGAAAGACAGGACTGCCTTGAACACATCAAACACGATCACAGATCAGAGTACAAACTCTTGCTGACAAAAGGCGCCTTGGACATGGCTGCTGAGACAGAGACCCACCCCGAAGAGCAACAACAACCACCGCAACAACACTGCGACGATGGAGAAGGTCAGCGTGGCAAGTTCCCCGATTACGCTAACAGAAAGGTGAGTTTCCGCCCTCGAATACGTTCAAGTCATAAAATTTTCAACTATATGTCCATGAGACTAACAGGAGACTATATTTTATCGTTTCAGGTAGTGTGCGCGTTCTGTATGCGTCGATTTTGGTCAGCCGAAGACCTTCGGCGACACATGCGAACGCATACGGGCGAGAGACCGTTCTCCTGTGATATTTGCCATCGGAAGTTTACCCTGAAGCACAGCATGCTACGACATCGTAAAAAACATGGTTCCATCCGTTCATCGATTTACACTGGGACTAGCGGGGACGAGGAAGCCTCTCCGACGACCGGTATAAACAACAATAACACCAATAATAACAACAACAATACCGTTAAGGCTCAAGAGATGGGAAACCGCCCTAGTACGGCACCGGGCGAAGGAACTCCCGTGAGATTTGGAGCGCATGACAAACTTGCCAGTCTTTCTGGCAAGCTTGCGAACCTTCAGAATAACAACAATAACGTCGAGGATGAGGGAGACATCGATTTGATCTCAAATCTTTTAGAGATTAGAGACAGAACCTTTATCGATAGGATTCTGCAAGCGTCACCTGACGACGCGGCCAAACTACTTGGCGTTCAAAGAGGCAACGAATAGAGTTATTTATATTTTTTCGTGACGTAGTTTAGAGTAGGTACTCTCTAATTCCTTAAATCCTCCCGAGACATTCATTTCCGTTTCGTTGGTATCTCCTCTATTTCACTCTGCAGGGCGTACTTTTTTCTGAATTTCAAGAATCCTCTTAAAACTCATTGCATTTTCGTTCTTATTCACAATCGTGCCTTACATAGATTGTACTTGCTTCTTTACTACTACAGTTCGCATTCCGTTATTGTTTTTTAGTGCTCCTTTCTTTGTTCTTTCTTCCTATAATATCATAAGTGTCTGCCTCCCGAATAAGAATTTCGAATGCAGATTG